>OY776112.1:472500422-473843698 GCA_963675035.1 Allygus modestus
AATCTAATAATACAAATACATTTAAAAAATATCAGTTTCATAAAATAACAGCTTATCATAGAATGTAAGCAGTTAAACAATGTTAATTCTAATTACACTGATGAGGAAAATATGGTACTCGTACGATAAATATCATGTTTCCAGCAACACTGCAGATTGGATTGGTGATCACCGTGACCTTCCAGCTGATTTTAGAGGTCTCTTCCGGTTAAGTAGAAAACCTTAAATAGATCGACTCAGCACACCTGGTCTGAAAGCTCTACGAACCTTGGCTGAAAATTACCTAAACGTACGTGTGGTGTGGTGTAAGTGTGAGAGGTGGAAGTTGGTAGCACTGATAGTTATTGATAACTGGTTACCAGCTGCCAGATCACAAGCAGTAGAACCGCAGACTATCTTCCTCATTCTCTCAGAGCCGTAATTCAAAACTTATAAATTCAAATTGCAATGTGAAGATTTTGCTAAACAAAATCTATTAACGTTATTTACTTTATGGAATGTACTATATTTTCTGTTAAAATCAAACCATACAAATCGTTTAGACAAATCTATTTATTTTCCGCTCAAAGATGCTCTACAAACATGCCATTCGGTACGACGCCTGCGTTTTTGAAAGCGGTTTCCGCAGTACATCAAAGTATTGTGAGATAGAAGCCAGCAGTTTGAAGGCGTCTACTTTTCCACTGTGGTCCCCTAATCTTACCAGATGGAAGGAGTAACGTCTTCCCATACTTCAACCAACCACTAGTATTATTAATTCGTATTATTGTGGCTTTTGTGGTACAGCGTGGCCACTTTATCACGAGGCATAAGTTTTTACAAGTTACTCTTTAAAATCTTACGAAATAATCTGTAATGGATAGAAATCTGAATGTTCGCTTGAACCTTGTGACCTCAAAAATATTATAAAACAGTTTTTAGAATGCCATTTAAATTACCTAACCAAAAATACCTTTTATAATTTGTTTATCTATTGATATTTAAACTCAAGATCTACGAAGAATGGAAAAGACAAAATACAAGTTATAACTTTGATTATGAAGTACCATAAAATATATATTCCAAAATTTACCTTTTTACTTATCGAATATTGTTTTGTCCAATAATTTATTAGGAATTTATATAGTGTATTATATCTTAGATGCAATGTTCGCCTTGAATAGTAGTCAATGCAATTTTTATTCAATTGTCGTATATGTAAAGTCTATATATGTTAAAGTATATATTTTTACACCCTCCGTTATTGGGTAGTAATTTAGGATTGCCATTTCACATATTTCAAATTTCTATTTATTTCTTTAATAAACCTAGTTATTTCTTAACGTAATATTTTCGATTATTTAGTTTTCACTTCGGTACCATAATAAACAAATCTTTTACAGATCTGGGATATTAAATGTAATAGGGTTGTCATATCGGCCTTGTTAGTAAATCCATAGAATAAATTATAATAACTTTAGAATTATTATTGGACTCTATACTATAGTATGACTAACTTATCATGTGTTCCAAAAGTTCCTGAAAGGTTTAATAAATATGCAACCAAACCATATAAAAAATATGTTTTACACCCGTATGCAAAATAGCAAGCACTTTTTTAATCTGTGGGTTAGGCTTCAAAAACCCACCAACTATACGACCTAAGCTGGGGATTTTTTAAAAATAATTACAAGTTTATTGATATTAACATTATTATAAAGTCCATCAGATTAAAACAAGGGGGAAGGGAGAGCAGGCTATTGTAGCAGCACTTTAAATTTCAATATTTGGGGGGGGGGTATTGAATTGTTGCCCCCCTCCTCAGCTACAAATATGCAAACACGATTTTCAAAATGTTGTAAACGTTTTATATTGTAAAAATCCAAAGTGCTGTTTACAAACATTGACGTTACCCCTCAATCACCATCCAACATTATTTATGTCAAATTTTCTTCTCACATTAAAAATTAAAGAAAAAAAAAATAGTTTAGTACCTCTTGTCATATCAGTATTATTTCATAGCCTATCTTGTAATTGGGTGTATTTTGATAGTATATATATTTTGATAGTATCGCTTGAATTGTTTCTACCACTCTGAAATATATTAGTTATTGGTCATGTATGTACGTACGTCATGGTCTTATATTAGAAGATTTTATTTTTCTTCTGTTTGTATAACAATTTTGCGAGCATAAGTGATCTCTCCTGTCACTCTCTACTTCTTCTTCTTCATTTATTACTATACAATGCGTCTCTTTCCTTGCATGTTAGGTAACCAAACCCCTCCATTGTTCCTCGCTGATATGCCGAATACCGCTCAACATTTCAATACCTAATAGGCTTCACAAAAAATACGGTTTATCACTAAAATATATTTATTATTACAGCCTTAAATAGAGTAGATCGTTGAGAGATTTGTTCAGCCTTGCTTCTTCTTCTGCGCCTCCCTCGTGGAGTTCTCCCGCTCGAACTCCCGCATGAGCGTCCCGTTGGGGTCCCACTTGTCCAGCAGGATCTTCCACTCCTGGGGATAGTCCTTCTGCATCTTCCGGATCACCTTGATCGCCTTGTCCTTCTGGACCTCTGAGCACTTGGCGCACTTGGTCCGGATGGCATCGGGCAGGGCTTCTGTAAAATGATGGAGAGTTGGTATTGGTATTACTGTTTACATACGAGTTTTGTGTCAGGTTGGCATCACTGACAAAGGTTAGGTTGGTAACATTGTTTGATACGGTGGAAGCAAGGAGGATTATTTGTAAAACTGGAAACAACACCAACTAGGTTAGATATATCTAGGTCTCGTCTCGTGTCAAAAAGTGCAGACCACAAGGATGACCGTCATTACCCTCTCTGTCAACTCTGCTCCCATGGCAACCAGTGGGAGCAAGGGATTTAACTGGGAATTGCAACAGTGAGAAATATTAAATCCAGAAGAAACTGACTTGTGTAAGACTAAATTGTAGATGATTAAACTGACTTGGCCTTCCTTTAGCAATAACGCCCGCACCTCTGATGCCGTACTATAATAATGGTACAAAACAATCTATTTCTATCGTTTTACAGATTATCACATGAAATGATTGTTAACTTGGGTCGAATTACCTGGATGACCAGAATACATGAATCCTCGCAACTTTACCATGTAGACCTACAGATTTGTGTGGTGAAGAAGTTTAGGTATGAACAAAGGAATACTGTTGTAAATACAGTATAATATACTGTATATTTAATTGTGTCATGTGGTATATTGTGATTGTGTTTTGTAGTTGATGACATCAATCAATGTACAAATGTATTCATTGCATCAATTTTCTCCCAACAGCTGACTGCGTCGCAGCAAACCTGCGTATCCGAGCTCACAGTATAATATACTGTATATTTAATTGTGTCATGTGGTATATTGTGATTGTGTTTTGTAGTTGATGACATCAATCAATGTACAAATGTATTCATTGCATCAATTTTCTCCCAACAGCTGACTGCGTCGCAGCAAACCTGCTTATCCGAGCTCCTGGAAAGGGCACACGCAACGACATCCTCACGTCTCATGTCATCCAACCCAACGACATCCTCACGTCTCATGTCATCCAACCCAACGACATCCTCACGTCTCATGTCATCCAACCACGAAGCCTTGGGCGGACATGTTAACCGTGGTAATTGTTATGTTTAGCGCTACTGACAGGGAGTGACCAGTGACCTTGGTGTGGTTATATAACAGGTAAACAAACCACGGTGGAGCTGCCGTTGGCTTGACCTCAGAGATTAAATTTGCAAACTCGTCTTGCGACTTGAGACAAGAAAGCCTTTGTGCACACTAATGTTGTACTGGATCTACCTAACATGTTGCTAATCAGGAGTTGAGTTTCTGGGGGCGTTATTTTGAATTTTGACTATATTAACAGTTACACGAGAGAACGCCAATGTCGTCGATTTTGAAATCTGATAATGAATCAAACAAAGCCAAACATGATTCATTATGAAGGGAGTCCTGAACTCTTGGGAACACACATTTATGAAAACTTGTCTAAGTAATCGGCTGACAGAATACAGTTACACTCATTTGGAACATCGAGATTCCATAGGGAACCTTACAAATTAATACTTTCTTAAGCCCGAAAATTCACACGGAAAAAGGCATTTCTGGAGATACAATAGTTATGTTTACAGTCAAGTGAGGTGAAAATAACTGTAAAAATAATGTTTTTTAAGGATAATTGTAATTGACCACAATATTTAGTCAAGTCTCGCTCGAGTCTAGCGCAGCACCCCAGCGTGGTTTATCTTTGTGTATTGTTTATTTTTAAATGTTTGACTGGTTTAAAAGTTTCTGTTTCTGGATTATATCCTGCTCTTCCTTGATTATTGCTACTAACTTTGTTCTTTTCTAGCCATTCTTCGCATCTGCAGACGGGATTAGAATCCAGATTCAAAAAAGTCTTTTTCACCACACTACGCTGTAATCACCTGTTTTCGGAACGTCATTTGAATACCGAAATTAGAGTTTTTCCGCCCAAGGACCGAAAGTCAGCTGATTTATTTAGCCAGTGTTGCCAACTTGTTTTCAGCGTACACGACGTTACCTGGTTAATACGTGCATACTATTTTGTGTTCTTTGGTTGAAACACTGGAAAAATAATAACGAAATTCAAAACATTGTACTATCGATGTTTTGTTTATTGGTTAACAGTTTTTAGTCCGAGATTGCATGAGGCCACTCGTGTTTTATGACCGATCACATTTAACCCGTTAATAATTGTAGTATGGTGAAAAATAGAGTTCGCACCTCTGCCAAAAGGGTAACGGCATAGCCCTCGAACGATTTATGACCGAGGCGAAATATACTATTTTCTAATTGGCAATGGAAAATTTCTCATTGATTTCTTAAACTCATACTCAGTACTGCAGCTTAAATAAAAAAAAAACATTTTCCACTAAAAATGATGCAAACTTCAAGTATAAACAAACGCTAGAAATAAATTAAATTATTTGTTATGAAACAGTAGTTTCTTTTGTTTGTAACGTATCCAAATAACCGTGTGTAAACATATCCAAATATTGTAATATTGTATGATGATAAAATAATTTTCTGTTTATTTAGAAGTTAATAACTGGATTTATATCTGAGTATGGTATAGGATAGGACGTTTTAGCGAATTTCCCCTATAGGGAAGAAGCTATTACCGTAGGTCTCATGGTAAGACTTAAGCCCGAGACCATGACAACTTTTCATTTTGAGGTCCCCAGATGCCAAAAACACCATTCGTTCAAATTTTTATATATGTATATATATATATATATTTATATATATGTGTCCGTAACCACGATAACTCTCGTAAAAAAGCTCCGATCTTAATGAAATTTGGTACAAATGTGTAAAGTACCATTTATTTGAACGAGTTCGAAAACCAGATGAATCGCACCATCCGAAGGGGGGTTTTGTACCCCAAAAATGTGTTTTTTGGGGTTTTCACATGTAATTTTAATTTTAATCAAATCTTAATTTATAGCACTGAATTCAGCTTAAAAAAACAAACAATTTGGTATTTTGATCATTGCTGTACGTCAATTGGTTACCGAGATATTGAAAGTGCTAAACACAGTACGTTGTCTAATGTTATTCTCATGGAGAAAAAGAAAAATTGTATATCTCGCTTATTTATGAACATAAACTGGCGAAGTTTGGTATATGGCTTGATCTGGTTGTGGTCTGTTGTTTTTTGCACAAAAATACATTTTTTCGCCAATGGTTCCTGTAGCAGCAAACCTAGGTACTTGGTCCCCATGTTATTCTTATGGAAAATACTTAAAATGTTATATATCGCTTATTTATGAATGTATATGGATGAAACTTGGTATGTGACTTCACTAAGATGAGTTCTATTGATATTTGCATAAAAACACATTATTTTGTGTGCCTTGTTGCAGCAAACCTGCATACTCATCCCCAATGTTATTCTAATGGAGAATAATTAATATTTTAAATATCGCTTGTTTGTGAATACATTTCTTATAAATCCTGTTAAGTGTTTTAATGTGTTATGTTATATATTCATTGGAAATTCGATGAGTACGCAGGTTTGCTGCGACGGGGGTATTGTCTTTTATCAGGGCCTGTTAAACTCACGATTCGATCTTGCTTCCCTTTAAATTCGCACTAATGGGCGACGGTAACTTAAGTATTAGAAGTATACATGTGTATCAAGGAGGTTTTATTACAATTAAAAATGTTTTAGTCTAAAAATGCCTCATTTCAATACAGAATATGCCATTCATGCTTTATTTATCGGTGTTAATAAAGCCAATTTACACCTAGTTTACATATCATAATAAAACTTTAAACACCAGTAAAATAAACCGGTTATGATGATTTTTCAAGCTCATAAACTAAAATATCAGCATTAATCCCTATATAGACAAGGAAACGCCTTTACAATTCTACTTACATAATGCACAATTAAAGTTCCATTTTAAACTTTCATACTTATTTTTATACGTGCTCATATTCGGTTAAAACCGTGTGATGAAGTGGAATTTATGTGCGGGCAATATAAAACCACATTTTTACAGCAATATTTAGGTATATGCCTTTATAATTAATTATATACTTTTAAATATAACAGGTTTGTTGTTACGTGATTGTATATCCCCTAAGAGTCATTATTTCAGAGCAAATTTCACTGTAGTAAATGGGGGCAATATAAGACTGATGTAAAGTTATTACAAGAGTCGTTAGATCATGCTGGTTTAGGAATATTCATAGGGTTGCATACAGTACTCATAATCGAGGTTTGACAATTTTACAAAGACCTAATTTATACTTGTAGAAAAAATTTAATTTCTAGACCAATAAATAACTAATTTAATCAAGAGTAGTATTAGCTCGTCTAGTCCATGAAAAATTAATTTTATGGTGGAAACACGAGACGGCATTTATAATGAACATTACGCAGTTTTATCTTTTATTGTCATTCAGAATATGTTTAATATCAGGTCATTAAAAACGTGTTTTTAACTTAAAATTGACGAATGACCAGATATATTGCTTTAACAAATTCCACTGTAAATCTAAACCGTTTATTTATTTTTAAATCGGCTCATAAGGTACCAAATAGTTATAAATTATACAACGACAAACTAGGCGACCTTTTGAAATGTTTGAGTTATTTCCTACTTTTAAGTCAATGTCATATGTAATTTTTTTTAAATTCATGAGAATAATTTTCCTGACTAAATACGTATTATAAAATTATACAGGGTATCCAAAAACTAGTGACCCAATCACCAAATTATTTTATAGCTAAAAACTAAGAAAATTCACCTCGTAAAATCCTATCTTGGTTATTTTTCTATCTATCTGCCCGTATGTGTTTAGTACACAAACGTCACTGCCTCAGTCGCGGTATGAGTGAACACGTGGAATCACCGCAGGAGGCTAACAAATTCCTTTACATGTTGGTTTTCCCAAAACAATCCGTTTCAAGATGGCATTAATTGAAAATCTTTAATATTACATTCCTAAAATATAAAATTAAATTTAAAATGTTCACATATTTTTCACCACGAAAAAAAATACTGAAAAGTTTGCGTTGACATTTTTATGAACATAGCCTCAGTAAAACATAAGCCTAATGTCATCTCACCTCAAGGCCCCACAGGTAATTTAATGTCATACATTAATCTTAATGAAACGTATACGTTTATGACGCAAGTTTTAAGACTTCAAGCAATGTATGCATAATGTATACATTGCTTCAAGTGACATTTATGTCGTTTTCAGCTGTTTTTATTGCCAGCTATAATATCCCGGTTTTAAAATATTCTACGGGTCTGATCCTACTGGCCTTTAAATTCCCATGTTAATCTTATAGAGATTAATATTTTCAGAACTGAGTTAGCTGAAATTTGCTAGGAAGGTGGTTATACACCAAGATAAAATATGAGCCCACTCCCACTCTGCAAATCCTTTGGGGCTCCACCCCCATCCCCCTCGGTCTTAAACATTTGTATACTAACCTTCTCGCACCTACTACTTGACAAAGCAGTTTGTTCCTGATCAGAATCCCTATGTCACATATACTCAGTCAATTCCAAGAATGTGTACCCTTTTCCAAAATCAAACCTAGTCTTTTAAATTAAAAAAGTCAATTCTTACCAACATATGACTTCCCACAGTTCAATAAAATACTATAGCCAACATATAATTAATTGCTACGTCAACTTCCAATATGTTTACATTTTTCAAAATCGTCTTAACATTTTCAGCTGAAAAACAATTCCCAACTCACATTACCTACAGTATCTTGTAATGAATAGCCACCAACAACTTCTTAAAACCATCTTGTTAATACATAAATGAGTATTTAAAAGTACATGTATTACTTAAAGTGCACTTATTGACGTATTTCTAAGGCCGATTGAGATTATCCCTATGTTTACCCTTTTCCAAAATCAACTCCTTTCAGCTCTAAACAATTCACCACTCACCAGCTAATAACAGAAATTTGGAGTGACGTAATCTAAAGGTCACCCTAAAAGGCTTGAGACCCGAGGGTGTGTTTTCACCTTGCCTCGCAAACATATAATACCCCCGTCGCAGCAAACCTGCGTACTCAGCGAATTTCCAATGAATATATATGACTTAATAACACATTAAGCCTCTTACCAGAATTCATAAGAAATATATTCATAAATAAGCTATATTTAAAATATTCATTATTATCCATAAGAATAACATTAGGGATGAGTACGCAGGTTTGCTGCAACAAGGAACACAAAATAATGGGTTTTTATGCAAATATCAACATAACTCATCTAAGTGAAGTCACATACCAAGTTTTATCCATATTCATTCATAAATAAGCGATATATAACATTTTTATTATTCTCCGTAAGAATAACATGGGGACCGAGTACCTAGGTTTGCTGCAACGGGAACCATAGGCAAAAAATAGTGTTTTTGTTCAAACAACAACAAACCACAATCAGATGAAGCGATATACCAAGTTTCGTCAGTTTATGTTCAAAAATAATCGAGATATAAAATATTTCTTTTTCGCCATAAGAATAACATTGGACAACGTACTGTGTTTAGCACTTTCAATATCTCAGTAACCAATTGACGTAGAGCAATGTTCTAAATACCAAATTGTTTGTTTTTTTAAGCTGAATTCAATGGTATAAATTAAAATTTGATTTAAATTAAAATTACATGTGAAAACCCCAAAAAACACATTTTTGGGGTACAAAACCCCCCAAAAACCCCCCTTCGTATGGTGCGATTCATCTGGTTTTCGAACTCGTTCAAATAAATGGTACTTTACACATTTTTACCAAATTTCATTAAGATCGGACCTTTTTTACGAGAGTTATCGTGCTTACGGACATATATATATATATAAATATATATATATATATATATATATATATATATATATATATATATATACATATATAAAAATTTGAACGAAGGGTGTTTTTGGCATCTGGGGACCCCAAAATGAAAAGTTATCATGGTCTCGGGCTTAAGTCTTACCATGAGACCTACGGTAATAGCTTCTCCCCTATAGGGGAGATTCGCTAATAAAGAGGGGCTCCAGTCCTCCGAGTTCACCTGCTTCCCCAAAGCTCGTCCCTCCTCAACAGATCATCAGAAATCGATGATTTAGCGTTAATTTCAAAGAGCTATAAATACCTTGCGATTTTAGTGGGCAGAAAATCGATAAAGCAAATAATAATCGTTAACAAATTCCAAAAGATACAATATTTACGTTTTATGGATGAACCACGTAAATATATAATAGCTGCCATCGTTCCCGGTGTCACCCGGGAATACGACAGTTGGGTGCTGCATTCAGTGGTTGACCCGTGGAACTACTACGAATCATAATCAGCTAAAAGAATTTTCATCAGCTCAAACCAAAGTGAATGTCCATAAGAATAACACAGAGTTGGAACTTTGAAGCCCCGTGGGGCATAGCCCTAAGTGAATTTCTTAAAATCCCTTCTTAGTGGGTGCCTATGCTACAAGGGGAGTCTACATGCAACATTTTGTGCTTCTAGGTGCAATAGTTTGGCCTGGGCGTTGATCTGAATTTCGTATTTATAGATATAGATTATAGATATAGATTTGGATTTTTAAAACTATTGTTACTTTTAATATTGCAATTTTGTTTACTGAAATCGCTAGTATTTCTTTTGCTCTTTAAAATGACCCATCAATACACAGATCGGATAATCCATTGAGGAAGAATGGACTTTGAAAGTTAGCATTGACCTTAAGGAGGAAGCAGATAAAAACGTGAAAAGTTACGTAACTTGAGCGCCCTCTTCCAACCCCCGACATTCCACCCTGTGAAAAGTGACGTAACTTGAGCGCCCTCCTCCAACCCCCGACATTCCACCCTGTGAAAAGTGACGTAACTTGAGCGCCCTCCTCCAACCCCCGACATTCCACCCTGTGAAAAGTGACGTAACTTGAGCCCCCTCCTCCAACCCCCGACATTCCACCCTGTGAAAAGTGACGTAACTTGAGCCCCCTCCTCCAACCCCCGACATTCCACCCTGTGAAAAGTGACGTAACTTGAGCCCCCTCCTCCAACCCCCGACATTCCACCCTGTGAAAAGTGACGTAACTTGAGCCCCCTCCTCCAACCCCCGACATTCCACCCTGTGAAAAGTGACGTAACTTGAGCCCCCTCCTCCAACCCCCGACATTCCACCCTGTGAAAAGTGACGTAACTTGAGCCCCCTCCTCCAACACCCGACATTCCACCCTGTGAAAAGTTACGTAACTTGAGCCCCCTCCTCCAACCCCCGACATTCCACCCTGTGAAAAGTTACGTAACTTGAGCCCCCTCCTCCAACCCCCGACATTCCACCCTGTGAAAAGTGACGTAACTTGAGCCCCCTCCTCCAACCCCCGACATTCCACCCTGTGAAAAGTGACGTAACTTGAGCCCCCTCCTCCAACCCCCAACATTCCACCCTGTGAAAAGTTACGTAACTTGAGCCCCCTCCTCCAACCCCCGACATTCCACCCTGTGAAAAGTGACGTAACTTGAGCCCCCTCCTCCAACCCCCGACATTCCACCCTGTGAAAAGTGACGTAACTTGAGCCCCCTCCTCCAACCCCCGACATTCCACCTTCTCCCAATACTCACTCTTCAGCTCCTGCCCCTCAGGCGGGCACGGCTTCTTATCCACGAGACACTGCACGTAGTTGTTGACGAGCCGCTTGCTGCTGAGGATCTTGTCGAGGTCCAGGTTGTCGTACTTGTTGGTGTAGCCTCGCTGCGCCTGCGCCGTCACCAGCCATGCGCACAGGAGCGCCGCGCACAACAGCGTCGTTGCAGAACTCATCTCGGTACTGACCACCACTGCGCGTCTCGCGGTAGCTTATATACGTCAAGGTCAAGACCGCCACCCGCCACTCCTACTTTGGCGGGATTACTGGAATTAACAGAGTGCATGGAACACGGCGCATTGGTGGTTTTCCATCTGGAAAGTACTGTGGGATAGCTCTCCCTGGTTTATTTTTGTAGGGACTTTTTTTACCAGGTGAGGCAAAAATGCAGTCCTTTCTAACTCCTAGCAGGGAATGGTTCCTTGGGAATCCATCCCGGCAATATCCAAGGTGGGATGAAAATCCGTAAAACAACTCAAAATGCCCGGTCCTATGTTTTATCCAGGACCTCACGGATATAAGGTACAAAACCTCTCAAATATGTGGCGCAAGCGTTACCTCATTGGATTTTAGGGTGTAGAGGGATTATGTATAAAATATTACATTTTTAATTTCATATTGTTAGCCAACGAGTCACTTGCGGTTAGTTAAATGGTTGAAGTACCTTATCGTAAAAGTTAAAAGTTAAATATGAATTCTATTAAAGAATATGTTAACCGTTAATAAGATACAAAGACGCAAAGCTGGCGTCAGGGATATTTTGGACATAAAGCAATTCAGTGTGAAATTAAAATGTATAAATACATCAGGGACGACAGTGGTTGTGGTTGCTATATTTCTTACTACTGTAGCATAGTACCTGCAATGAATATAGAACACTAAGAAGGTCAGGTTTTATGTCAATGAATAAAAAACACTATAATAGCAGACAATTAAGTTGACAGCACAGTTACGTTGTCACTGATACCATTTTGCCATAGAAAAATATCACTCGAATGTAATTCCGATCAGCTGGTGAGGAGGTTTGGCAATGCAGCACGTCTACTATTGGCTGATCTTGGTTTATAGCCGGGCAAACCATGCCCTCAACTGGAAACTTAATTGTCCACTCGGAAAATTGTTTACACTCACTTGGAGCGTCGTAGACGGAGTTCTGCACTTAAACAAGAGATAGCATCAGCGTGCGTGCATGCGTCAACTTCCGACTCGCACGCTATTTCTTCGTCCCTCTTATGAAACTTCCGAAAGAATTCAAACAAAATATATATCTTGACATCCTAGTGTTTATGTATTCAATGGTTGGTACCTAACATCCGGTGACACTTGGGAATACAACACAATACACAATACCTACAGCCAAAGTCAAATGTATCCATGTTTATTAGTGAATTTCCTATGGAAAAGTGAACTATTAGTATGACCCGCACGGTGATATTTAAGCCCGGGACCACCATAGAAGTTCCTAACGCGACCCCCTGAACACGTTTTGAGGGGCCTCTAAAAACTTGATATATATATATATATATATATTCGCACTCTAGCGGTCGCAATTTTTGTCCGACTTATTTAAAATTTGGTAGAGACATTACTTTTTATAATCAGTTGGACAAGTTCGTTGGGCAAAACGATCGGAAAACTCTAACCCCCTTTTAGCGAATTTCCCCTATAGGGAAGAAGCTATTACCGTAGGTCTCATGGTAAGACTTAAGCCCGAGACCATGATAACTTTTTGTTTTAAGGTCCCCAGATGTCCAAAACACTATTCGTTCAAATTTATATATATATATATATATATATATATATATATATATGTGTGTGTGTGTCCGTGAATGCGATAACTTGAGTAAATACCCCCGTAGCAGCAAACCTGCGTACTCAGCGAATTTCCAATGCATATATATATCTTAATACCAAATAAAGCCACACACCAAGTTTCATCAATATACATTCATAAATAAACGATTTTTGACATTTTAATTATTTTCCATAAGAATAACATGGCGGCTGAGTATGCAGGTTTGCTGAAGCAAGGAACACAAAAAATGGGGTTTTATGCAAATATCAATATAACTCATGTAGGTAAAGCCACATACCAAATTTCATTAATTTATTTTCATAATGAAGGGAGATAACACGTTACTTATTCTCTATAAGAATAACATGGGGCTGAGTACGCAGGTTTGCTGCTACGGGAGCCTTTGGTAAACAATTATTTTTTTGAGCAAATATCAATGGTCCAAAACCAGATGAAGCTGTATACCAAGTTTCGTCAGTATACGTTTATAAATAAGCGAGATATAAAATTTTTCTTATCCTCCATAAGAATAACATTAGACAACGTACTGTGTTTAGCACTTTCAATATCTCGGTAAGCAATTGACGTAGAGAAATGATCAAAATACCAAATTGTGTGTTTTTTTAAGCTGAATTCAATGGTGAAAACTAAAATTTGACTATTTTCAAAATTATATGTAAAAAATTCAAAAAACCCATTTTTGGGGTACAAAACCCCCCCAAAATACCCCTTAGGATAAAGCGATCTGGCTGGTTTTCGAACTTAAAGTCATAAATGTTGCTTTACATGTTTATACCAAATTTCATCAAAATCGGATAATTTTTACGAGAGTTATCGTGCTCACGGACATATATATATTGATATATATTATATATATCTACAGTTTCGAACGAATGGTGTTTTTGGGGTCTGGGGACCTCAAAACGAAAAGTTATCATGGTCCCGGGCCTAGGTCTTACCATGCCGACTACGGTAATAGCTTCTTCCCTATAGGGGAAATTCGCTAAAAACGTCCGATTTCGATGAAATTTGGCTCAAGTGTGTAAACTGACATTTATGACTTTAAGTTCGAAAACCATAAAAATCGGACTATGGGAAGGGGGGTTTATGGGGGTTTTAAATTTTCCAAAAATCAGTTTTTTGCATTTTTTACCCTAAAATTTTTAAAACACTTAATTTAGGTTTAGACCATGTTATAGAGCTTAAAAAAACAAATAATATGGTATTTTGAATTATTAACCTAGGTTAAGTGGTTGCGGAAAAAATCTAAAAAACATGCTCATAAAATCTCCCATGTTAATCTTATGGGAAAAAGGTTTTTGGTTTTTCCTTAGTTAATTTTACTTTAAACTTCACATTTTCTTTTACCAATCACTTCAGCTCCACAAAACAATCATTTTGGTGTTTAAATTGTGATTCTACGTCAAACCGTTGCAGAGATATTCAAAGTACTAAACACAGTACGTTGTCCAATGTTATCCTTATGGAGAATAAATAAAATTTGATATCTTGATTATTTATGAATGTATATTGATGAAATTTGGTATGTGGCTTCATGTTGTACTGGTATATTGATAATTGCACAAAAAATAAATGTTTTGTTGATTGTCCCCGTAGCAGCTAACCTGCATACTCAGCCCTAATGTTATTCTTATGGAGAATAAGTAAAGTTTTCTATCTCCCTTAATTATGAACATAAATTAATAAAACATGGTAAGTAGCTTCACCTGGTTCAGTTACATTGATAATTGCATAAAAACTCATTTCTTATCTTCCTCGTTGCCACAAACCTGCGTACTCAGTCCTAATGTTATTCTTATGGGGAATAAATAAAATGTAATAAATCACTTATTTATGAATGTATTTTTGTCAAACTTGGTGAGTGGCTCTATGTACTAGTGAGAAACATATCAATGCATTGGAAATTCGCTGAGTACGTAGGTTTGCTGCGACGGGGGGTATTTTGGGAATTTTAAGTTTTCAAATTATGAGTTTTTTGGCCCAAAAAGGGTCAGAAAAGTCCCAAACGTACACTTATTGCACATTAATTTATTTTACGTAAAAAGTCAAAGATTTTAAGCCCTCCATCATAATTCTAGCACAAGTTCTTACCAAGGTATTAAAGAAAATGTTAATTGTAAAAATACAGTACGTTGTCTTATGGGGATTTTACACTGGAAAAGGCTGTTTTCATATATTAATATCGTGTTATCACCCCCCATACCCCTATACCAACTTTTTATCCTGACAATACCTCCTTCTAACTTTATAATGTACAACGTTGGCATCCTATTAGTGAATTTAAATATAACCAGGAGCATCAAAACAGCCAAACAAATTTTTTCAATTTTCAAAAAAATGTAACCATTGTTGGTTTGAACCCTTTATTTGATGTTTTTAAGGTTTTAATGCGGAAATTCACTTCCCTTACGTCGTGCTGCATGCGATCTCGTTTGTTTTACGATGATGATATCGTAAAAAGTATAACTCGTATGTCAGTTCGTGAAATAAATCAATATTTTTGACTTAGCTCAAGATCCATCCAAGCGTGTAACAGAGCGGAAGGAAGATGTGTCACATGCTAATCACGCACGGTGACCTCGAGGCCTTATCACGCGCCTTATCAAGGCCACAGAGGCAACGCACGAGCTCCAGGCCTATAATAGTAAACGACATGCAATATATCATTGTTGCCGGCGTTCACACACTATTATTTCTCTTTTACTGGTGTATTTCTGCAATAATTAGTTCCGGGTTCTAAGACGAATGATACCTCGCCAGTGTTGTTTTATTAGCTTGTAATCTTAACTAGAAAAACGCAAATAAATATTTGTTGACATTAATTTTCGAGGTAAATCAGTTATTAATGTGCATCATTATATGACTAGTACTGACAGACTTAAGACACAAATAACTATAAAACTCTGCAGAAGGCTGACTACCATGTTAACGGCAGTTGCCTTTAAAAAGTTCGGTCGCCGGCCGCTTTGAACGCTAGTGGCGCTTGGTCGCTCAGAGGGGGTACTTTAGGGTACACTCGCTGCCACCCCTATCAGCGACCCGACTTATTCCCCACTCCAACCGCTGCCTCCCCTCTCGACGACCCGACTTATTCCCCACTCCACCCGCTGCCTCCCCTCTCGACGACCCGACTTATTCCCCACTCCACTCGCTGCCTTCCCTCTCGGCGACCCGACTTATTCCCCACTCCACCCGCTGCCTCCCCTCTCGACGACCCGACTTATTCCCCACTCCACTCACTGCCTCCCCTCTCGACGACCCGACTTATTCCCCACTCCACCCGCTGCCTTCCCTCTCGGCGACCCGACTTATTCCCCACTCCACTCGCTGCCTCCCCTCTCGGAGATCCGACTTATTCCCCATTCCACCCGCTGCCTCCCCTCTCGACGATCCGACTTATTCCCCACTCCACCCGCTGCCTCCCCTCTCGGAGACCCGACTTATTCCCCACTCCACCCGCTGCCTCCCCTCTCGGAGACCCGACTTATTCCCCACTCCACCCGCTGCCTCCCCTCTCGGAGACCCTACTTATTACCCACTCCACCCGCTGCCTCCCCTCTCGGAGATCCGACTTATTCCCCACTCCACCCACTGCCTCCACTCTCGGCGACCCGACTTATTCTCCACTCCACCCGCTGGCTCCCCTCTCGGAGACCCGACTTATTCCCCACTCCACCACAGGCAGTTTTCTGTGCCTATGTTGACCTAAAGCCCCGTTTCCATTAAACATTTACTTGAACAATGTTTTGAGGTAAGCTCAACGCTGTTTTTAGCTTAGCTCAAAACATTGTTGGAGGCTGTTTCCATTCCTCCCAACTCGTGCCAACATTTCCTGCGAAAAGCCATCTTCTCTCCACGCGCGAATCGTTCGTGCATTAATTCATAGTTCGTGTGTAGCCCCACTTGTGTTGCTACCAAACACAAGTATGTTAATACAATGTAACGCAAAAGCTGTTACAGCGTTTGTTATAACTGTTAAACAATTTGATTTTCCCATACATTGTTTTCCAATAAACTATCCTTGTAATTTTTCATGTCAAACCCAATAGAAGTTGTATCATTGATTATACATCCTTCCGTAGGATGTATAATCAATGGTTGTATCTATAGGCCCTAATTTAAAATTAATCATCAACATGTGCTGACTATCGCCAAGTTAAGTATTTATCTTTCACTGTAGTAAATCAATTATATGGAGAGTTTTCTTTAGAATTTAGTGTGTCGGTATGTTTTAAGAAACCAAACTAATATAAGATTTTATTTACTGGAATAGGCCTACTCATAGCTTCTTACACACTTAAATAAGGCAAAATAAAATACCCCCGTCGAAGCAAACCTGCGTACTCAGCGAATTTCCAATGCATAATATATGTTTTAATACCATATAAAGCCGCATACCAAGTTTCATAAAAATATATTCATATATAAGCGATATATATACAATTTTAATTATTCTCCATAAGAATAGCATTGGTGATGAGTACATAGGTTTGCTGAAACAAGGAACACAAACAATTGGTTTTATGCAAATATAAATATAATTTAACTAGGTGAAGCCACATACCAAGTTTAATCAATATTCAATCATAAGTAAGCACTATATAACATTTTAATTATTCTCCATAAGAATAACATGGGAGATGAGTAAGCAGGTTTGCTGCAACAAGAAACTAAAAAATGGGTTTTTATGCAAATATCAATATAACTCAACAAGGTGAAGCCATATACCAAGTTTTATTAATTTATGTTCATAATTAAGGGAGTCATTACATTTTACTTATTCTCCATAAGAATAACATGGGGGCTGCAGGTTCGCTGCTACGGGGATAATCAACAAAAAATCAATTTTTTGTGCAAATATCAATATACCAGTACTACGTGACCCCACGTGCCAAGTTTCATCAATATACATTCATTAATAATGGAGATATCAAATTTTATTTATTCTCCATAAGGATAACATTGGACAACGTACTGTGTTTAGCACTTTGAATATCTCTGCAACGGTTGGACATAGAATCACAATTTAAACACCAAAATTATTGTTTTGTGGAGCTGAGTTGATTGGTAAAAGCAAAAGTGAAGTTTACATTAAAATTAACTTAGGAAAAGCCAAAAACTTTTTTCCCATAAGATTAACATAGGAGATTTTATGAGCAGGTTTTTTTGGATTTTCTCCGCAACCACTTAACCTAGCATAATAATTCAAAATACCATATTATTTGTTTTTTTAAGCTCTATGACATGGTCTAAACCAAAATTAAGTGTTTTAAAAATGTTAGGGTAAAAAATGCAAAAAACTGATTTTTGGAAAATTTAAAACCCCCATAAACCCCCCTTCCCATGGCCCGATTTTTCTGGTTTTCGATCTTAAAGTCATAAATGCCACTTTACACATTTGAGCCAAATTTCATCGAAATCGGACGTTTTTTACTCAAGTTATCGCATTCACGGACACACACACACACACACACACACATATATATATATATATACATATATATAAATTTGAACGAATAGTGTTTTAGTCATCTGGGGACCTAAAAAAAATTTGTCATTGTCTCGGGCTTAAATCTTACCATGAGACCTACGGTAATAGCTTCTTCCCTATAGGGGAAATTCGCTAAAATGATCAACAATTTGATTTCAAAATTTTAAACCAGTTAATTGGTTTATGAATCTGATAGAGATGAACTGATAAGGCAATTTTGGTTTAATGCGCACGCTTGATTAGTTATACTAAATGTGTATTTAATATTTATAGAAAAAACTTGTTCATTTCAAACTAACAAGAAGTTAAAAAATATAGCAAACTTACAGTAAATCACTAGAATATATAACAGTTTACTGTGCTTAATTTTGTTATATGCATATGTAGAACGATTTAATTATTTACAAAATAATTTTCCAATTACTGTCCAATAGGCTGAAGGACAATAGTCCTAGAACCTGTTGAATACACTTTGTACGGCATAGTAATAACCCAAGTCCCCAACACAACCACGTCTGTTGTCGACGGAAAGGACGCGGCGACCAAGGACGCGATGGTGCTACCAATCACTGTGGATACGCGAACTTTGCTCACAACAGTGTTGGGTGTTGGGACACCGTTTCCATTATGTTTTGAGCTCTCCTCAAAACTTTGTTGTCAGCTGCATTGGCTCAAAACACATTTTGTTGGCCAACAATGTTCAAAACAGTTTGCGAGCGTTTTCATTAAACATTTTACTTGAACTTTGAGTTTTGCTCAAAACAATGATTTGAGCAGAAACTGTTATAGAAACAGGGCTTAACAATGGAGCCTGCTAGTGTACCAAGAAGGGCGGAATGAATCAGCATCGTTTAGGCCTATTTTTCGTTCCGAAATTGAAAAATCATGGCCATAAAGTCGATATTAACGGTTGGTAGGTACCGCATAAATAAGTGCCGATAACATAGCCACAATATCTGTCTTTATGAAAATTTGGAGTGACGAAATCTAAAGGTCACCCTAAAAGGCTTGAGACCCGAGGGTATGTTTTGACTTTTTTGTGTATTTTCCCGGGTATACCCTCGTTAGACAAACAACTCGACCTATTTCATGTATTATCCACGCTTCTTCCATTATAGTTAACCGTTCAAACAAAAGTAAACGAGAAAACTCACCAAAAATCAAGATTAATTATTAATTATATATTATATTTTATTAATGAAATATAATAATTCATATTCATAATATAATATAATTCATAATTCATAATCAACCAGGGAACTGTCAAAGTAATACTCATGTTGTTTATGATTATTAACATGTGGTTTCCTGAGAGCAGAGATTAAAAGATTTGAGTGAAGATGACATAAATATAGTAGTAAAATAAATCAAAGGGACATTGAGCTATAAATAACAACTGGGTGACCTTAAAAATGTAGAAAAGAGGCGAATGAGTTTTACAAATCTGATTATCAGCAGAGGGAAGTCGTGAAATGTTACTCCAAGTCATCTAAACAAACAAACTGGCCTTCCCCCGAGCAAAGCTCGGTCCCCCAGGTACTTTGCATTAAAACGAATACACATGACAGACACCACATTCCTTTCATACAAATTACAGACTAGCTTTTACCCGGGGCTTCGCCCGCATCGAAGTGATTGTTCGTAGAAAGGTTAGGTAAGACTACTTTGTTTTCAGTCGTCCGTTTAAATACTACTTACGTTTGTAAGGAGTCGTTTTCCTCGAAAACAAAACGAGCGTCCTGTTTGGGGCGTGTCCGCTCGTTGTTTTGCGCTCGTGTATCGTTTATGCAACGTGACGCACGTGCGGAGTTGCTGACGCACTGCAATATTCTTTCGTTTAAAAAACTGGTCCGCAGTGGGCCGGGCATTTCCTGACAGGACTCGGCCGCTGCTGCTGCACGATCTTGATTTCTTAGAAACACAAATTTGCGTTTGCTGATGATTTGCATGATTTGAAATAACTAATAGGAAAGAAGATATTATGTTTTAATGAAGTGTTTTTCTGATCTAAACTTTTATAAAGTGTAGGCAATGAATACACAATAAATAAGGTCAGGTCTTGTAGGCAAAATTCAGGTAAAGGTTTCATCAGTTTGATGCAGTTCTGCAGTTAAACGACAGGTTACAGCAGCGAGAGAGAGCAGTTGAGGCTCGCACTTATCATTTGGTTGAGAGCAGAACTTCGTCTAAATCGACCCAAGCGTAAAAAAGTGCCTGAATTTATATCAGTACCTGAGGGGCCGAGCTTTGCTCGGGGGAAGGCCAGCCAGTTTGTAGAGATGTCTTGGAGTACTATTTCACCACTACTGATACTACTGATTACTTCCCCCTACTGATAATCAAATTTTTAAAACTCATTTGCCTCTTTTATACATTTTAGCGAATTTCCCCTATATAGGGAAGAAGCTATTACCGTAGTCGGCATGGTAAGACCTAGGCCCGGGACCATGATAACTTTTCGTTTTGAGGTCCCCAGACCCCAAAAACACCATTCGTTCGAAACTGTACACATATATATATATATATATATATATATATATATATATATATATATATATGTGTGTGTGTGTGTGTCCGTGGGTGCGATAACTCTCGTAAAAAAGGTCCGATTTTGATGAAATTTGGTACAAACGTGTAAAGCAGCATTTATGACTTTAAGTTCGAAAACCAGACAGATCGACCTATCCGAAGGGGTATTTTGGGGGGGTTTTGTACCCCAAAAATGGATTTTTTGAGTTTGTTATACGTAATTTTTGAAAAAGAGATTTTTATTTTTTTCCATTGGATTCAGCTTAAAAATACGCACAATTTAGTGTTTTAATCTTTGCTCTACGTCAATTGGTTACTGAGATATTGAAAGTTCTAAACACAGTACGTTGTCCAATGTTATTCTTATGGAGGATAAGAAAAATTGTATATCTCACTTATTTATCAACTTATCCTGACGAAACTTGGTATATTGCTTTATTTCATTGTGGTCTATTGATATTTGCACAAAAACCCATTTTTTGGCTGATATTTCCCGTAGCAGCAAACCTGCGTACTCAGCCCCATGTTATTCTTATGGAGAATAAGTAACGTGTTATCTCCTTTAATTATGAACATAAATTAATAGAACTTGGTATGTGGCTTTACCTAGTTGAGTTATATTGATATTTGTATAAAAACCCATTTTTAGTGTTCCTTATTTCAGCAAACCTGCATACTCAGCCGCCATGTTATTCTTATAGAGAATAATTAAAATGTCATAAATAGTTTATTTATGAATGTATATTGATGAAACTTGGTATGTGGCTTTATGTGATATTAAGGTAATATTATATGCATTGGAAATTCGCTGAGTATGCAGGTTTGCTGCTACGGGGGTATTTAAGGTCACTCCAGTTGTTATTTATAGATCAATGTCCCTTTGATTTATTTTACTAGTATATATTATATGTAACTTTCACTCAAATCTTTTAATCTCTGCTCTCAGGAAACCACATGTTAATAATCATTAACAACATGAGTATTACTTTGATAGTTCCCTGGTTGATTATGAACAGCTGTTATAATCCTTTTGTTTTAATTTGAAACTCCATAAGCCCAATGTTATTTTTTAACTTTTCATTTTAGTTTTTTTTTTAATTATTTGATTTTTCCTGGAGATGAGGACTGTCTAGAACGTATTTTTATCCCAGAAATGAGTTATTTCGAACATTTGAAGGAAATCGTTGGAGCCGTTTTTGAAATCAGTGTCGCAAGCAAGCAATCAAGCAAGCAAACCTTACTCATATTAGAGTATAGGATTAGACTTGACATTCTTTGGGTATTCATTGTTAGAGGATATTATTTTCGTGTGCAAAGTATCATAGTTTTTTCACCACCATATATTCATCGATCCATATATTCTTCGATGTACACATCTTCATGTGTAATATACGCATTTTTCGCAGAGTATTCAAAAATACAAATAAATTATAATAGTTATGACGTGGTAAGGCCTGCACATCAACAACTAGTTTCAGCCTACTATTTGACAGAACATTTTTGACTTTCCTTTTGTGTTAGAAATAATTAACTGTGCCCATAGATGACTTGGAACTATTTTGGAGTCGGAACGACGTAACGTTATGCGAAGATACTAACAAGACGCCATATCCGTCCAGAAATGAAACGGCTCTAACAGACATTCTGGAAAAAAGACTTTCGATTTCGTGCTTACTATTTTTAGCGAATTTCCCCTATAGGGAAGAAGCTATTACCGTAGTCGGCATGGTAAGACCTAGGCCCGGGACCATGATAACTTTTCGTTTTGAGGTCCCCAGACCCCAAAAACAGCATTCGTTCGAAACTGTATATATATATATCTCTCTCTCTCTCTCTCTCTCTCTCTCTCTCTCTCTATATATATATATATATATATATACCTATATATATATATATATATATATATATATATATATATATATATATATATATATGTCCGTGAGCACGATAACTCTCGTAAAAATTATCCGATTTTGATTAAATTTGGTATAAACGTGTAAAGCAACATTTATGACTTTAAGTTCGAAAACCAGCCAGATCGCTCTATCGGAAGGGGTATTTTGGGGGGGTTTTGTACCCCAAAAATGGGTTTTTTGAATCTTTTACATATAATTTTTGAAATAGTCAAATTTTAGTTTTTACCATTGGATTCAGCTTAAAAAAACACACAATTTGGTATTTTGATCATTTCTCTACGTCAATTGGTTACCAAGATATTGAAAGTGCTAAACACAGTACGTTGTCTAATGTTATTCTTATGGAGGAAAATAAAAATTTTATATCTCGCTTATTTATGAACGTATACTGACGAAACTTGGTATACGACTTCATCTGGTTGTGGACCATTGATATTTTCTCCAAAAAACAATTTTTTACCAATGGCCCCCGTAGCAGCAAACCTGCGTACTCAGCCCTATGTTATTCTTATGGAGAATAAGTAAGTGTTATCTCCCTTCATTATGAAAATAAATTAATGAAATTTGGTATATGGCTTTACCTACATGAGTTATATTGATATTTGTATAAAACCCCATTTTTTGTGCTTCTTGCTTCAGCAAACCTGCATACTCAACCGCCATGTTATTCTTATGGAGAATAATTAAAATGTCATAAATCGTTTATTTATGAAGGTATATTGATGAAACTTGGTATGTGGCTTTATGTGGTATTAATATACATATATATGCAATGGAAATTCGCTGAGTACGCAGGTTTGCTGCTACGGGGGTATTTTTCTTATATAATGTTTAACTTACCTAAAAACTTACAACCCTACACACACTTCTATAACCCGTATAGTCAGCGTGTCGTCAAAACAGTCTTCTTTTCAAAATGTCTAGTAGCGCCGATTCATCCATCAAGAGTCAAGATGTGTGGCGACCCTTATAGAAAATAACAAATAAATCACTTAAGTTGAGTAGTCAATAAAATACAGTATACTAGTGGGCATGTTGTTTGTAGTAGCATGTTGTTTGTTGAGAGTAGTTCCATCTTGTATCTGCTTGGAAGAGACTTGCCATTACAGCAGTTAATGTACTTAGCTCACAACATAACATATGTTGATACTGTAAAACTGTGTTTTATTGTAAGGTCAGCTGTTTTAGAATGTGAGAATGTGAGCTATTTTATAATGAAGTCGTAAAACATTGATCTCCATGTTATCCTTATGGGAAAAAACGAACAGGTGCCCAATGTGCCCAATAAGATCAAATATAATAGGAGTAACTACCCTCTCACAAATAACCTTCAAAATGCGTGCCGTCAAAAAGTGGCCATACTTGGTATTTTGTTCTGTTGTGGTGTCAACTTGGTAGTTTTCAAGTGATTAATTAAATTATTATCAGATCATAGTCAAATATTTTTTTGTTTTTAGCGAATTTCCCCTATAGGGAAGAAGCTATTACCGTAGTCGGCATGGTAAGACCTAGGCCCGGGACCATGATAACTTTTCGTTTTGAGGTCCCCAGACCCCAAAAACACCATTCGTTCGAAACTGTATATATATATATATATGTGTGTGTGTGTGTGTGTGTGTGTGTGTCCGTGGGTGCGATAACTCTCATAAAAAAGGTCCGATTTTGATGAAATTTGGTACAAACGTGTAAAGCAGCATTTATGACTTTAAGTTTGAAAACCAGACGGATCGACCTATCTGAAGTGGTATTTTGGGGGGGTTTTGTACCCCAAAAATGGGTTTTTTGAGTTTTTTACATACAATTTTTGAAAAAGTAAAATTTTATTCTTTCCTATTGGAATCAGCTTAAAAAGACGCACAATTTGATGTTTTAATCATTGCTCTACGTCAATTGGTTACTGAGATATTGAAAGTGCTAAACACAGTACGTTGTCCAATGTTATTCTTATGGAGGATAAGGAAAATTGTGTATCTCGCTAATTTATCAACTTATCCTGACGAAACTTGGTATATTGCTTCATTTCACTGTGGTCTGATATTTGCAAAAAAAACCATTTTTTGCACGATAGTTCCCGTAGCAGCAAACCTGCATACTCAGCCCCATGTTATTCTTATGGAGAATAATTAACGTGTTATCTCCTTTAATTATGAACATAAATTAATAGAACTTGGTATGTGGCTTTACCTAGTTGAGTTATATTGATATTTGTATAAAAGCCCATTTTTAGTGTTCCTTATTTCAGCAAACCTGCATACTCAGCCGCCATGTTATTGTTATGGAGAATAATTAAAATGTCATAAATCGTTTATTTATGAATGTATATTGATGAAACTTGGTATGTGGCTTTATGTGGTATTAAGATAAATTAATGTGCATTGGAAATTCGCTGAGTATGCAGGTTTGATGCTACGGGGGTATTATTTTGTTCATTAATGGGAGATTTAGTGACCGTCCCACCAGAAATGCTGTCAACATACCGGAGTAAAACTTGGCTTTCACAACGGTACGCTTTTTAAACCAATGACTTTTGACCCAAACATAGAGTTCATTATCTGCACCTTTCAGAGTGGGGCTGTCGAAAACTAAAAACCACTTTGCACATATACGGATTGAGGTAATTTATTTGATAAATCGTCAAAGTCAGTTCAGAAATAACTGAGGTAATCTGTTCACAAAGTCGCCTTAGCATATTGTAGATAAAAGAAGTTGAAAACAGATAACATTTCAACGTAAAAAGTTTGGCTCAAGGATAAAAGAAAAAACAGATGAAATAAATAGTCATTTATTTGTCATTCCGAACCAAGCCAGTGACTCGGTCATTCCTTGATGCCGTACTTGCCTCTGAACTCACCCGTGGGATCGTACTTGCTCACGAGTTGGTTCCAGTACGGCCTCTTGTGGTGCACCAGGAACTCTATGACTCGGCGCGCCTGCTTGCGCTGCACCTCGCTGCACTTGGCGCAGTCAGACTTGAGCGCGTCGGGCAGTCGTCCTGGGAACACCGGAGTTGGTAAGCACAGACCAATTCTCTCTCTCTCTCTCTCTCTCTCTCTCTCTCTCTCTATATATATATATATATATATATATATATATATATATATATATATATATATATACAGCTCTAATAATAAACGGTATCAGGAAACTTTCTCCCTTTTAGCCCAACTTTAATGAATAAATTAATTTTTATTTACTAAATATAAAATCCAAAGCACGGTCGAATGTTCAGAAAATCTTGTAAACAAGTTGCTTTCAAAAATATCCACCCAAATCCCTGTTTAAGAGGCATTACAGAATCCATCACTACACACGTCGTTTTAAGAGGGGAAATGCCCCCTATTCCCCCCCTCAGGGTTATTAAGGGGCAACATATTTCAAGTTTCCTCTGTTGGTCAGTGCTAACTTGACAAGCATATCAAGTTTGAACGAAATTGATCAATAAATAAGAGAGAAATAGTAATTTTTTATTCCCCATAAGAATAACATTGGACAACGTACTGCGTTTACCGCAAAATGAAAATCTAAATTTTCTCCGCAACCAGCAATCGTAGAATAGTAATTCAAGATACTAAATTATTTAGTTTTTTAAGCTCTTTTTAATGGTGAATAGTAATGTTTTTAATATTTATGTTTTTTTTATAAAAAATCCAAAAAACTGAATTTTTGATATTTCAAGTCTTGTAATTTCTGAACCCAAATTTTTACAGAAATGCGGGTGGTGACATTTTGTTTGAAAACTAAATTTCTACAAAAGACTAAATTTAAATCAAAATCGTTAGAGCCGTTTTTGAGAAATCTTGATTTTTCATGTTTTTTGGCGGTTTTGGGAAATAATTACCCTTAAAAATCAAAAATTCAAAAAATGAAAAAATGCCTGGAGATATCGTAGATTAGTACCTACATACCAAATTTCATAAAAATCGGACCATTGGTTAGGGCTCTAGCTCTGTACAAATCCATACAGACAGACAGACACAGACATCACGTAAAAAACACTTTTTTGGGTTCAGGGAGCACAAAAACAAATATTTCCACCAACAACTCAAATTCGAAAATTTTGACGAAAACAATACTTTCTCCATATACTATTTATAAGGGGAGAAAGTAAAAAGAGAGACTGGGGTAAAAAATGTAACCTACATGCTGACCGCCGTGTCCTCAGGTAACCAATCAAATCCTCTCTTCTCAAGTTCTCTTCTCAAGTTAGCCTATATGTTAATAAGCTGAAAAACAAGAACAGGCCACCCTTAGATAGTAACAAGACCAGGGTTTGGACCGTTCCTTATCAAAACGTTAAAAATGCCACTGGCGTAGATACAAAAAAATCTAACTTGTGAAGAGGGGATTTGATTGCTTACCATGTTGGTTACCATGGGAGAAAAGGGATCAGAGGGGCAAAATGGCGGTCGACCATGTAGGCTACACTTTTTTACACGAGACGTAACCTCTAGATATATTAACCACAGACCATTATTAACCTCTTTGATTAAAACTAGCGTTTTACACGCGCAGCTTGCAAATTAAAACACCTGTTTTGATATAGTTGAACTTCCGCTGTAAGATGGAGCCACTACTACGATAAACAACAAACGAGTTTGCACGCAGCACGCTGACGTGAGGGAAGTGAATTTCCACATAAAAACTTTTAAAACTCAAAATCAGTGTAAAAACATACATTTAATTTGTCCAATTTTTATCGAAATTTGAAATCTGATTTTTTGGCTGTTCTGATACTCCTGGTTTCATTTACTTGCAAAGCTGGGAATACAATTTTGCGCATTATAAGGTTAGGAGAAGGTCCAGACAGGCTTGAAAGTAGGCGTGAGGTTGCTGGGGGTAATAAAAGTACTCTAACAAAGGAATAACAGGCTTTTCTAGTGTAAAAACCCCATAAGACAACGTACTGTGTTTAGCCGATACACATTTTCTTTAATAACTCGGTAAATATTTATGCTAGAATGACGAGGGAGGGCTTAAAACTTTCAACTTTCTAATTCCCATCTTTTTACATGCATTAATTTTACATCTGGGGCTTTTCTGACCCTTTCTGGGCCCAAAAACTCGAAATTTGAAAGATTAATCCCGAAAAAAATGGGTTTAGAGTTTTTCGATTGTTTTGCCCAACGAACTTGTCCAACAGATTATAGAAAGGAACGTCCCTACCAAATTTGAAGTAAATCGGACAAAAATGCAACCGCTATAGTGCATACACACACACACACATATATATATATATATATATATATATATGTATATAATATATATATATATATATATAACATATATATAGCATATATAAATAAAATTTTGAACGACCCCCAAAACGTGTTCAGGGGGTCACGTTAGGAACTTCTATGGTGGTCCCGGGCTTAAGTTTCACCGTGCGGGTCATGCTAATAGTTCACTTTCCAAAGGAAATTCACTAATAAGCGAGAACCACCCATTATTTTATCTTTTTTTAATGCTTGGTTCATAACTAATCATTCAATTGACGGTCAGTATACTACCTCAATAAACTCTTGCAGTTTTAACAAATTGCTCTATAACTGGTCTTAAGACTGGGAGTAATGGCTTTATAGGCCTTCGCAGAGTAAGGAGGCACGCAAATTAATTGGCACTAAAGTTATATATTCATCTGGTTGTGGTATATTGTTATTGACACAAAAAAGTTTTTACCAATATAATTCTTGTAGCAGCACTCAACCCCCATGGAGAATAATTAAAATATTATGTATCCCTTAATTATGAACATAAATTAATAAAACTTGGTATGTGACTTTACCTAGTTGATTTATATCCATATTTGCATAAAACCCATATTTTGAATCCTTTGTTGCGGCAAACCTGCGTACTCAGCTTCCATGTTATTCTTATGGAGAATAATTAAAATGTTATATATCGCTTATTTGTGAACTTAGTAAGATTAACTTTGTGCGGTATTAGGACATATATATGCATTGGAAATTCGCTGAGTTCACAGATTTGCTGCGACGGGGGTATTTTTAATATATAATCAATGGTTGGAGCACATGCGTTGCTTGTTTACAATATGTTTGTTTACAAATAAATTTGTCATTGTTTTATTGTGAAATTCAACAGATGAGATGTTGAAATAAGACATCTTATGAGGTAAAAATTGTATTCTTTATGAAGAAAACCACATACAAGTAAAATGAACTACCTGAAAAATGAAAAATAGTTACAAACATAAATAAAGTGTACACGGATCCATTTACCTGCGATAAAAATTGCTCAAGTTTTATTTTTTGTTTGTTTTTGTTTTTGTATAATGCAAGTAATATAGTTGCAAATAATTGTCTTTAAAACCGGTACAATTTACATTGCAGGTGAAACTGAAACAGCAGCTGTCCAGTGAATTTCACGATCCAGAAGCAAAACATATAGAAATATGTTTTGAAAACTAAAGTTTATGCTTACTTCGCAAGAATGTAATACATTATTTTTTTCATTTCTTTTTGTGCCAACTATCGTGGCTCTTACAAAATATAGGTTGCCGTAATGTTATACTTCAATTCTGCAGATAGTAAATTGTAACATTCTTGTAATGGTTTTGTACAACTACACGTTAAATAAGATTTATAAAATATACTAATAATTGACAATTTTCTATGTGTCATTTATTCATATTTAAATCTTATTTTTCGCCCCCAAGAACAAAAGCCCAATTTGTTTAGCATCTCGAGTTCTTCTTCAGTCTTTTCTTCTTCTTCTTCACTGTCAGATTCCGGTGTCCTATCTGGTAGTTTACGAAGGGAATTCCCATCTTGTTCAGAGCTCTTGTTTCTTCTCTCTGCATACGAGCCATTTTTCACAGTCCTAAAATGAGATCCGGATCCGGATCTATAGGAACGATTCGTTCTTTCTTCTTCTTCACTGTCAGATTCCGGTGTCCTATCTGGTAGTTTACGAAAGGAATTCCCATCTTGTTCAGAGCTCTTGTTTCTTCTCTCTGCATACGAGCCATTTTTCACAGTCCTAAAATGAGATCCGGATCCGGATCTATAGGAACGATTCGTTCTTTCTTCTTCTTCACTGTCAGATTCCGGTGTCCTATCTGGTAGTTTACGAAGAGTTTGATTCCCATCTTGTTCAGAGCTCTTGTTTCTTCTCTCTGCATACGAGTCATTTTTCACAGTCCTAAAATGAGATCCGGATCCGCATCTATAGAAACGATTCGTTCTTTCTTCTTCTTCACTGTCAGATTCCGGTTTCCTATCTGGTAGTTTACGAAGGGTTTGATTCCCATCTTGTTCAGAGCTCTTGTTTCTTCTCTCTGCATACGAGTCATTTTTCACAGTCCTAAAATGAGATCCGGATCCGGATCTATAGGAACGATTCGTTCTTTCTTCTTCTTCACTGTCAGATTCCGGTTTCCTATCTGGTAGTTTACGAAGGGTTTGATTCCCATCTTGTTCAGAGCTCTTGTTTCTTCTCTCTGCATACGAGTATTTTTTCACAGACCTAAAACGAGATCCGGATTCTGATCTAGAGTGACGATTAGACGATTTATTTTCCCTTGATTTTTCATGGTCTGTATCTCTAGAATATTTTCTTAAGTTATCGTCGTGTTCTTCACTATCATATCGTTCACGTCTTACTCTATCTTTATCGCGTCTGTTATTTTTATAAGATTCGTCATACTTGTTCCCCAGTCTCTTCCAAACGCTGCCTCTTCTCTCCCTATCCCTTCTTTCGCATTTATTCTTGTATCCTTCCCCAGGAGACGATGCTTCTTCCATTTCAGTGTTGTTTGAGCGAGTTGAATTCATTTCGAATGACAACAGTAAAAGAAAAAAATATTTTTATAAAAAATTGTCAGAATGACTTGATACGTCTTTGTTTGTATTTGAATGGATCAGCTGTTATGCAATGGTTTGTTACACCTACTTAGTAGGACGGGATGAGTTTGTTTTAAAAACAGATGACACGAGCTTTCTGATAAAATAGGCGATAAAACCGCGAACAGCTGCTTAAAATAATACTAAAATACCAAGGCCAAACTAAATAATGTAGTGTGGCCTTGTAAATTACTCAGTGAATTTCCAATGCAAATATATATACCTCACCAACACATAAACCAGCTTACCTACTTTCATTGATAAAATAATATTTATCTTAAAAATGCATTTTACAGTGTTGTTGAATCCACATTTTTTTGTACAGTCCATGGTCCAAATTTGAATAAAAATAACATATTTTACTTTCATTAACCCTATATTTTACTACTCAACATTAGATAATTAATTAAACAAAAAAGATTAATTGTTTTATTTTGGTCAATGAAAGATTAAACTAGGTTGTGAAATTTGTATCTTATATAATTTGTATTACTACGTTTTGAATTTTAGTTATAATTTTTGGTTGTAACATTGCTGATAACAGCTGGTGTTTATTGTAATAACAATAATAAATTATGAGCTGCTCCCCCGCAAAAAATAATCCTTATAACAGCTGTTTAACACATGTGACATAAACCAAATAAAACTCTCCTACATATCAATAACATGGGAACTTTCAAGTCCCATGGGGTAGAGCCCTGGGGCCTAAATCGAAATTCTGGCTCGACAGTGACTTAGAACTTGATATTATCTTTTAAATAAAAAGATCATCAAAATCGGTTAAGTAGGCCTAATAACTTCAGGAAGTGGGTGAACAAAAAACAGGATATTAAAAAAATATATATATTGTTACAGTATTATTATAACAACCTCTCAAGCGAAAAGTTATCATGGTCTTTGGCTTAAATGCAACCAACGTTAAAAGCTTCTACGTCCCAGGACTACCTTGAGACTGGTCTATACCAGTTTTGAGGCTGACATTAGGTACAGCAAATGAAGTTGTCATTACATATAGTAAGTCTTCTGGCTATCCATTATGACAAACTTCCCTTTCACCTTTGGTCCCTCCATTTGCAGCGCCTAGGGACAGAATCTCCGGGTTTGGTCCCCACCTGCCAACCTGAGAATGAATGGTCCCTGGCTGTTGTATATGGATACCCTGTCAGTTGATTTGACCAGTTGGAGGGCAAAATGATGGTCCCCTGTTTGAGAGCCTCATCCCAGCTGTCACAGGGGCACGGGAGTTGGCCCTCTGAAGGGTCGATTTGGCTGCCACCCCGTCCCACCCTTTCCTTTCCTGCTATATCCTATCTTTCCTGTAACCTGCGTAATATTCCCGCTTGTGGAAGATGTGACTAGCAGCTATGCTGGGGTTTCCTAATCCGCTAAACACAACAACAACAACAACAAGCTTCTACCCTTCAGGGTAAATTCGTTAAAACTAGTCTCATGTTAGTGTTTTATGTTCAGGATTCAGTGATTTTTGGGGTTACATCTGGGATTTCTCACTATTATAAGAAATATTTAATTATGTTTTTGTCTCAGAAAACTCTTTGGATAATCCGGGTGACGGGTAAATCGAGTCCGGATAAACCGGACTATATTACTCCAAATGCTCAGAGGATAATTTAAGAAAATTTTTCAAATTTTCAAAACTAAATAAAATTCTTTTTGCTATCACTAACTTAAATTCTACATACTCTTGAGCTCCCGACCCTCTGCGGTGCACGGTCCTCGGTCCAGGGCGCAGTCCACGTAGCGACGTAGGATTCTCTCGTTCCTGAGGACAGATTCTACGTTGATACTGTCGAACCTGGTGGTATAGTTGGTATCCGCTTCCACTAAGACTACCAACCCCGTCCACAACAACAGCAGTGCTACCAACCCTGAGGAACTCATGTTGCCAACTGCCGCACCGCCGAAAGCGACGACCGCTCCATTGCCGAGTTGATGGCAGGACCTACGTGAGATGAGTGCAGACTGCTGTTCTACGTCAATTCCGACGTCACAGGGTTAGTAGGTTCATGGCAGACAAGGTTCCGGCATAGAAATCACTGTTGAGAATAAACTGAAATGGATGATGAATAGCGAGTTTGTGAAACGCGTTCAGAGTTCAGTTAGATGTCATTTATTTAGCCATTGGTGCTGGTCTATATTCAAAACTTTGTTTAATACATATGTAGCTGTGAATAGCTCATCAGCGGTTAGAAATAAATCTCCTATTCAAATATTTAGCTTGAATAATTCAATGTCACTACCCTTTGTTACATATAAAGAAATTATAACCGTAGTCCAAACAATAAAACAAAAGAAAATTGTAGATTTGCAATTATATCATCATGGCTGGCTACATATGCAAATAATTCCTACAATATAGAGCCTTTATCTCAGTTAGTAAATTTATCCTTTGAAGTTGGTGTCTTTCCAGATCCATTCAATTGTGAGAGAGTGGTCCCTGTCTTCAAGAAAGGGGATCTGTCTCAAGCAAACAACTACAGACCGGTATCTATTTTACCGCTTTTAGTAGAATTTATGAAAAACTTTTCGATTTATTGTTTGTCTAAATTTCCCAAATGCGATATCAAGCAAACAAGTTGGTTTCGTTCAAGGTAAATCCACAATTTATGCAATTGTAAATCTGATAAATAAAATTGTATAGTTAAAGGTCTAGAAAGTAAAAACTTGGCTATTTGTTTAAAATTAATTCTTGGTGATGAGTCTGTATTATTTGGGGTTTTGACCATATGTTTTGACTATTTATGTGGCAAAACGTGACAATTGGTGTTATTCTAGACTTGTCAAAAGAATTTGATTGTGTACATCATTAAATCCTGCTAAATAAACTGTACGACTGTGGCATGATGGAAATACCAGTTACTGATGATACAACCTTGTATAGTTATAAAAATTTCAATGGACCCCAACCAGATGAAGCAATATAACAAATTTGATCAATACACGATCATATAAAAGCGAGAGATACAATTGGTATTATTCTCCATAAGAATGGTATAAAAAAGAGACTGCAGGTTTTCTGCTTCTATGACCATAAAAATGGGATTTCCATGCAAATATCAATAGACCTCAACCAGATTAAGCCGGATACCAAATATAATCAATTTATGTCCATAAATAAGCGACATACAAAATTGTAATTATTCTCCATCGGACAACGTAGGGAATGTGTTTACCACTACCAGCATCTCAGTTCTCGATTGACGTAGATCAATAATTATATAGGCTAAATTGTTTGTTTTTAAGCTGAATCTAATCGTGCAAACCAAAGTTGTTTTTTAAGCCAATATATTCATTTTTGGAGTACAAAAGTCCACACAACCCCCCTTTAGGCGGTCCGATCTGCCTTGTTTTAGAAATTTTGAAAATATATGCTGCTTTACACGTTTACACCAGATTTCATCGAGATCGGACTTTTTACGAAAGTTATCGTGCTTACGGTTATGTATACGTATAACAAATTGAACGAATGGGATTTTGCCATATGGGGATCTTAAACGAAAAGTTATCATGGTCTGGGCTTAAGTCTTAATTATCATGTCATATACACTAATAGTTTATTCCCTATAGGGGCATTTGTTAAAATGTAACAACTTAGAAAACATAATTATTTTTTCCGACATTCAACTTAAAAACAATCAAACTCCAATTACTATAGTATATATAGCCTAAGAGCCCAAGGTATATTACACAACGTTTATAAATTCTAGCAACATTTCACAACGCTGCGCATATCTCAAAAAGATGCGCCCGAACAGGGACTTGAACCCTGGACCCTTAGGTTAAAAGCCTAATGCTCTACCGACTGAGCTATCCGGGCTCTGAGAAAGATGGATTGATGCAAATACATCCGTTAAGCTATATATTTTCAACAACACAACACCTTAATTTGTTGGTAACATTGAATAGAAATCATATAGCTCGCAAAATAAATTAGACTAAATTGTCTAGAAACCAAATTTATTTTTACTGCGTGAGGTAAAAACTGTATGTATAAAATTATATTTTTTATACTAGTGTTCGAAAAGGTTAGACGCTATAGTAAAGTTAATTATTCTAATACTTATTGCGCAAACGGGAGTTTTGTGAGGCTGAGATTTAAAAATCCAATAAACCAGTTTGTATGATTGATATGTCAATTAAAATAGATTGCGGCATAGATTTTCACAAAGTTGTTACTTTTAATTTATTCTCAGTTCTCTGCCCCACAAGAACTTTACGAGCTTGCATTGGCTTGTAACCGTCTCATGGAAAGCAATAGATTGAATTATATATTTAAATAAATAAATAATAATAAATAAATAAATAGATAATAATAATAATAATAATAATAAATATATATAAATAAAAATGCCTTTATTAAGCCAGCGTTTCTCAGTACATTAACTGCTTTTCAGAACAACTTTCGTTTGAGACTACAAACAAATAAAACATCAAACAAACAAAATTTACAAACTAAAAAATATATCTAAAAAAAAACAACAACCAACCTGTGTAGGAAAAAAAACTCATTGATTTTTACATTAAAAAATGAGATTTCATAGGTTTTAAGGCTAGTCAGGAGGTCATTATACAATGTTGGGCCGAGGTAAGAAAACAGCTGTTGATACATAAACAAAACGCAGACCAAGAACAGATGTACCAACACAACGTAAACAAAATTACTACTGGAGTGTACACGCAATATGAACAAAGAGAATCATTGTTAAAAGAGCTAATTAGAGCAAATGTGATTCTATATTATACGTTTAATAAGACAAAATATATGCTCATATTTATAAATTAAATGTATTTATTTTTCACTTGTATAAATGGTCACAAATTACCATCCGTTTGCACGTATATGGGTTTAAAATTTTAAACGGGGGAATACGCCAAACCAAAACGAGTTCGCACGCAGCACGCTGACGTGAGGGAAGTGAATTTCCACATAAAAACTATAACAACTCAAAATCAGTTAAAAATATACAATTATACCAATTTTTATTCAAATCAGAAAATATTGATTTTTGGCTGTTCTGATGCTCCTGGTTCTATTTACCTGCAATGCTGGGAATACAATGTTGCGCATTATAAGGTTAGGCGAAGGTCCAGTCAGGCTTTAAAGTAGGCGTGAGGTTGCTGGGGATGATTAAAGTACTCCAACAAAGAAATAACAGGCTTTTCTAGTGTAAAATCCCCACAAGACAACGTACTGTGTTTAGTCGATACACATTTTCTTTAATAACTCGGTAAATATGTATGATAGAATGACGAGAGAGGGCTTAAAACTTTTGCCTCACTAATTACCATCTTTTTACATGCATTGATTTTACATCTGGGGCTTTTATGACCCTTTTTGGGCCCAAAAACCCAAAATTTGAAAGATTAATCCCCAAAAAAGGGGTTTAGAGTTTTCCGATTGTTTTTCCCAACGAACTTGTCCAACTGATTACAGAAAGGAATGTCCCTACCAAATTTGAAGTAAATCGGACAAAAAATGCGACCGCTAGAGTGCAAACACACATATATATATATATATATATATGTCTCTCTCTATATATATATATATATATATCAAATTTTGAACGACCCCCCAAAACGTGTTCAGGGGGTAACGTTAGGAACTTCTATGGTGGTCCCGGGCTTAAGTTTCACCGTGCGGGTCATGCTAATAGTTCACTTTCCAAAGGAAATTCACTAAAAACGAGTTCGCACGCAGCACGCTGACGTGAGGGAAGTGAATTTCCACATAAAAAACTATAAAAACTCAAAATCAGTTAAAAACATACAATTATTCCAATTTCTATTCAAATCTGAAAATATTGATTTTTTGGCTGTTTTGATGCTCCTGGTTCTATTTACCTGCAATGCTGGGAAAAAATGGGTTTAGAGTTTTCCGATTGTTTTTCCCAACGAAATTGTCCAACAGATTATAGAAAGGAACGTCCCTACCAAATTTGAAGTAAATCGGACAAAAAATGCGACCGCTAGAGTGCATACATATATATATATATATATATATATATATATATATATGTCTCTCTCTCTCTCTATCTCTCTCTCTCTCTCTCTCTCTATATATATATATAAAATTTTGAACGACCCCCCAAAACGTGTTCAGGGGGTCACGTTAGGAACTTTTATTTTCATTGTGGAAATTCACTAACAAGACCAGGATTTGTACAGTTCCCTAGCAAAACGTTAAACAATGCTTCTGGAGTAGATACACACAAAAAACAAGTCTAAATAAACTTTATAAAATCGAAAAATACCCTAATTTATTTTCTCATCATATTTAATTGTTGAGTGAACAAAATTAAAGCATCTATGTATCAGCGGAGACATCGTAGTCCGTCACTGTGTGGGTGTCTGTGTTGGGGCGTTGTAACGCAATAACGTGAAAACGACTGAACGGATTCTTTTCAAATTGTACACAAATGCTTCCCAATATATTTTACCAATGACTACATATTTTACGCTTCCAGTTCAAGAACGTAAGAAATTCGTTTTGCGATAAAGGCACCTTTGTGGTTAAACGTGAAACAAAAGTTGAAACCAAAATATAAACAAATAAATAAACTCAAAATCGTGTTAACAATCTCAAATACAGAACACCTGCTTTAGTTATTATCTGATCCAGTATAGTATATTTAAACGCCGTAGTATAGTCGAATACATTGGTCGTAGTTAGGCAAGGAACTACTCGCTGAAATTAAACGAGTCAACAAAGTGAATAATTATTTGAATTATTCACACGAATAATTTATGATTCAAAAATGAATAAATTGTATTTGTTCATAGTGTATAATATAGCGAGGATAGATATGTAGATAAAACTATTAAAATTAATATGTTCAATTTTGATTACTTTTATTCCAGTAATTAGAATGAATATTCTCGCTTAGAAGAATCGAACAAACCGTTACTGCAGTTCAAAGAATGATACATTTGCTTCACCATTGTACTATTGACAGAATCACAGTGATACCTGACAAAATCACCGGCTCGCTTTTTCGATGCAGTGTTGTCTCCAGTATTACTAATAGATCTCTTTGATTTAATGAGTAATAAAACAGCTGATTACTGTACACAACATTGATATTTTCTAGAGTTTCTGAATTTCACAACAGAGTACGGCCATTGGATATAAACCCAATGGAACGGTATAGAATGCCTTTTTAGTTTCAATGTATTCCTCATTTTAAAGCGGAGGGCGAAGCCCAAAGGTTTCAAGGTTCTAGAATTAGTCTAAATAAAATTCATTATACATACAAATGATGTTTTTAGTATTTTAAGGGGTTTAAAAATAACACTTATTACAGTATGATATTATACGGAGAAAATTATTAATATACCAGTAAAACATATGTTCAACAAGCTGATTAGTAATAAGTGATGAAGTTTGAACCAAGGGAACATTGTTGAAATTTTGGTTTAGTAGGCTAAAGAAGTATTTACATTTCGCGAATTTAATTAAACTAACTACGTTTTAAAATATGAGAGAAATCGTTCACCTTCAAGCAGGCCAATGCGGGAATCAGATCGGCGCCAAGGTAATAAGTAATTTATTTAGATTGTAGTTTTAAACTGTTATATGTTTCTCAACAACAAACAAGTATGCTTAGAGCTTTCAGTATCCTCGCAACCTCGCCATTTTGAATAATATATTACTGGCATAGGGTCTTTATGATTATTGAATTTCAATAGTTACTGTATAATAGTATTATTTGCCTTTATACGAGTGTAAATATGGCGATATGGCGAGTGCTGGAAAATCGGGTATCTCATTCCATCAACCTAGTCTTCCTCATGTAATATTTTCATTTGGGAAACATAGGATATGTTGACAGTAGAATTATACTATTAGTGTAGTATTTTCAAGTTTAATTATTTCTGTGGGTTGGGGACTATTTGAAGTTTAGCAAACCCATTTGGTTATACGTATAGGCGGAAGGCTATGCGCCTGAAATAACCGAAGACAACGCTAATACATCAAAGAATTAAAAGTTGCCTTAGCATTTTTGAAGGCGCGCGTAACGGGCATTCTGTGGGCAACTACGGTGTGTATGTGCTCAAACGCATTTCATGAAACTATTAGACTATTTCAAATAAGTAATAGGTTTGTCCAGATTTACCAAATTAGGCTATGTATAAATTTGACATAAGTCTGTTTTGAATGTTGTTAATTAAAACAACTACTAACTATCGACGAAAGTTTATTCAAACCTTTTCTAAGTTGAACTTTCCAAGGGGAAATAAAATGCACCTAAAAATGGGTTTAAAAAGTGACGAATGGTTTTCATACTTTTAGGCTTCTGCAAGGAACTTAAAAGATTCGTCAAGGAGTAAGTTTTCAGATTTTTACGACCTTAATAAGTTGGGCCGCTGAATAAGAGACAATTCTTACAGAACTTAGGCATTCAACTCTTGGTTCACCGTAAACAAATTTTTATTTTCTTTCTTTGATATTGATTACTGAGATATTAAAAGTGCTGAACACACTATGTTGTCCAATGCTATTCTTATGGAGAACAGTTAAAATTTTATATCTATTATTTATGAACACATCTTAATACCACTTGGTTTCATTTGGTTATAGTATATTTGCATAAAACCCTTTTATGGTGCCTATTACAGCAAACCAGCATACTTAGCCATAATTTTATTTTTATGGAGAATAATAAAAATGTGTTATCTTGCTTATGTATGATTATATTGAAAATTGGTATGTGGTTTCATGTAGTAGTGAAGTACATATGTAAAAATTATAAATTCGCTTAGTATTTTTACGAGCATATTTTTTACTTGTTCAAATTTAATCTATTTTTTAGTTTTGGGAGGTGATTTCGGATGAACATGGTATCGACCCAACAGGAACATACCATGGGGACTCAGATTTGCAATTGGAAAGAATCAATGTTTACTACAATGAAGCAACAGGTAATCTAAGCTAAAATAAATATTTTAAGTCAGTTCCATACAAATTTTGTTGGGGGGAGGGGTAAAATATTTTATGAACAAATATATCTAAGTTATCCCATATATTTTGTTATTGCTGGGCACATTCAACCCTTAAGCATGGTTTAAAATGTAAATTTTACAAAATGTAATTTGTTTTCCTCTTCTCTCTGTTGTTAAATAAGGTATCCCATTTATGGTTAATGAATTAAATTTACAGTTCTCAGTTTTGTAGCGAATTTCTCCCATAGGGAAGAAGCTATTACCGTAGACATGGTAAGACTTAAGCCCGAGACCATGATAACTTTTCATTTTGAGGTCCCCGGATGCAAAAAACACTATTCGTTCAAATTTATATATTTGTGTGTGTCCGTTACTGCGATATCTTTTGAAAAAAACACCCGATTTTGATGAAATTTGGCACAAATGTGGAGAGTAGCATTTATGACTTTAAGGTCGAAAACCAGATCGATCGCACTATGGGAAGGGGGTTTTATGGGGGTTTACAATTGTCCAAAAATCAGTTTTTTGCAAATTTGTCCCCAAAATGTTAAAAACACTCAATTTTTGTTATATCCATTTTATAGAGCTTAAAAAAACAAATAACTTAATTTAGTATTTTGAATCATTAACCTAGGTTTTTATAGTGGTTGCGGAGAAAATCCAAAAAAAGTGTCCCATGTTAATCTTATGGGAAAAAGGTTTTTAGATTTTTCTCAGATAGTTTTACTAAAAAACTTCACATTTCTGTTTATTAATGTGTTTAGCTCAAGAAAAAAAAACATTTTGGTGTTTTACTCGTTGTTCTACGTCCAACCGTTGCAGAGATATTCAAATTGCTAAACACAGTATGTTGTCCAATGTTATCCTTATGGAGAATAAATCAAATTCTATATCTCGATTATTTATGAATGTATATTGATGAAACTTGGTATCTGCCTTAAACTAGTTGTGGTATATTGATATTAGCACAAAAAACAAGTTTTTTGTTGATAGTCCCCGTAGCAGCAAACCTGCATACTCGGCCCCCATGTTATTCATATGGAGAATAAGTAAAGTTGTATATCTCCCTTAATTATGAACCTACATTAAGAGAACTTGGTATTTAGCTTCACCTTGTTCAGTTGTATTGATAAATGCAAAAAAACACATTACTTATCTTCCTCGTTGCAGCAAACCTGCGTCCTCAACCCTAATGTTATTCTTATGGAGAATAAATAAAATGCTATATATCACTTATTTATGGATGTATTTTTGTGAAACTTGGTAAATAGCTCTATGTAGTAGTGAGTCACATATATATGCATTGTAAATTCGCTGAGTACGCAGGTTTGATGCGACGGGGTATTTTAGTTTTTTTTTTTAGTGCACCTGTTTCAGTGCTGAGTTTTGCACTTTATTTAATTTTTCATTGTCAGACTTAACATTTATAAAATGGCTTTCACTAAATACGAGTACAAAGAATAAGAAGTATATAATCTGACTTAAGAAGGAAACTCTAGTGTGGATCACAAAATCAAATGTCAGTGGGGCCCAGCCAGCAGAGGGATTAGGTGACTGAAAGTAACCCAACCACCCTATCCTCCGCAAAATTATGAATTTTTAATTTCTTTAAACATCTGACGCTTTATTTTTCTTGTTGACACCATTGGAAGTGTAAAACTAGTCACACAACAATTTTTTCCCCAAGAAAAGTGCTGAATCTCGTAATGTGTTCAAATAGTTATTATTTTTGTATTCTAGGTTTTTTTTCAAATTTGGTTGTTTCATGTTTCTTGCGTTATTTGCATCCATTTTACTCTCATATATTTTGTTTTTAAATATCTTTTGTAATACCATTGACTATAAATACTGAAGTAGACATCCCATCCATATGGCCCAGCTGTCCCACTTTTAGTGTATGCTAGAATTTGAAGTGGACGTAGTTTGATTAGGTTACCGACAGATTGTGCTGCTGTCAACTATTTATTTTAGTTGTTTAAGTTAACTTGTAAAATATCTCCACCCTCGAAAGGAAGTTATAATCAACTCATGGTTGTTTCCTGACACACCTGTTGTATTATCCCCTCCTAGAGAGGATAAGTAATAGTTGACAGCAGTGTACTCTGTTGGTGATTGGTGAGAACTACGTCCTCTTTGAATCATGGCACACACAAAACTAGGGACAGATTTTACAATGGCAATGAGAAGTCTACTTCAGTATTTATAGTCAATGGTAATACTAAAGGGATTTTTACTCGGTAAACCAGTTTGTGAGTAAAGAAAATATATTTCCACCATTTCTGTTAGCCATTAGTTATTCATGCAATAATCGTTGAGTTAGTGTGCAGCTAAACCACTGTTAACTGTCATAAGCAGATGCGTTAGAGTGCCACAAACTCCACACTGTCAGAAACTCATCTTACATTTCAAGTACTTTTATATCTAGGCCTACTTATTTTAAGTCAAGTAAAGTTGCCAAGGAACTAAGCTCTATCTGTTAGCGAATTTTCCCTATAGGGAAGAAGCTATTACCATAGGTCTCATGGTAAGCCCACACCATGACCATGACCATGATTTAAGCCCGAGACCATGATAACTTTTTGTTTTGTGGTCCCCAGATGCCAAAAACACCATTCGTTCCAATTTTGATATATGTATACTGTATATATACGAGTGTGTGTCAAGTCTCTTAAAAGAGGTCCGATCTTAATGAAATTTGGTACAAATGGGTAAAGTACTATTTATTTGAACGAGTTTGAAAACCAGACAAATCGTACCATCCAAAGGGGGGTTTTATACCCCAAAATATTTTGTTGGGTTTTCACATGTAATTTTTATTTAAATCAAATTTTAATTTACCATTGAATTCAGCTAAAAAAAACAAACAATTTGGTATTTTGATCATTGCTCTATGTCAAATGGTTACTGAGATATTGCAAGAGCTAAACACAGTACGTTGTTATTCTTATTTTATTCTTATTCAGTACGTTGCTATTCTCCATGCTATTCTTATGGAGTAAAATAAAAATTGTATATCTCGCTTATTTATGAATATAAACTGACGAAACTTGGTATATAGCTTCATCTGGTTCTGGTTTGTTGTTGTTTGCACAACAAAAATTTCACGTATGGTTCCCGCAGCAGAAAACCTAGGTACTCGGTACCCATGTTATTCTTAGGGAGAATAATTAAAATGTTATATATCGCTTATTTATAAATGTATGTGAATGAAACTTGGTATGTGACTTCACTTAGATGAGTTCTATTGATATTTGCAAGTGTTGATGTCCAGGTGGGAAGTACGTGCCCAGGGCGAGCCTCGTGGACTGACAGTAGATCTGATTGACTTTGATCCTTGGGGAATCTTTGAATGAGCTGTAGCAAGTGTTGATGTCCAGGTGGGAAGTACAGGGCGTTTCAAAAAGAATCATCCGATTGTAAAGGTTTATAATTTCAAAACTAATGATCATATGGACATGAGGTTAATTTCATATTAAAGGACAACTAATAAAGTTTTTTTACATACCATTTACAGGTGCTCAATATGGCCCCCTTTAGATGCACAGCATATGTCTATACGATATTCAAATTCGTCCCACACCTTAGCTAGCATATCTTGAGTGATGGATTCGATGGCTGCTCTAATGCGGTTCTTCAGTTCAACCAATGTTGTTGGAAGGGGAGGGATATAAACATTGTCTTTTACAAACCCCCACAAAAAGAAATCACAAACAGTAAGGTCCGGTGACCTTGGAGGCCAGTGACTTAACGCGGAATCATTAGGTCCAGTACGGCCGATCCATCTTTGAGAAAGCCTACCATTTAAAAACTCTCTCACATGAAGATTCCAGTGTGGTGGGGCACCGTCCTGTTGGTATATGAAGTCATCAGAATCTGTTTCCAATTGAGGGAAGAGATAGTTTTCTAACATATCGAGATATGTTATTCCCGTAACAGTGTTCTCAGCAAAGAAAAAGGGACCATACACTTTATTCCGTGAGATTGCACAAAAAACATTAACTTTTGGGGAATCTTGCTCATAGTGTACAATTTGGTGTGGTTGCTCGGTCCCCCATATTCTCACATTGTGGCGGTTAACTTTTCCACTCAAATGGAAAGTTGCCTCGTCACTAAACACTATGCGTGATACCAAATCTCGATCATCATTTTCCTCATCATCTACTGCCATCTGGCTTTGGATAAACTCACAAAACTGAACACGTCGTACTTTGTCACCTTCATGCAAAGCTTGTAGTAATTGAATCCTGTACGGTTTAAAACGCAAACGGCGGCGCAAAACACGCCATACAGATGTCGAAGGAATGTTAAGTTCCCTACCAGCACGGCGAGTGGATTTTTGCGGGCTACGGGTAAAACTCTGGCGGATGCGCTCCACGTCTTCATTGGACACACGGGGACGACCTGATGATTTGCCTTTACAGAGACAGCCTGTATCACTAAATTGCTTATACCACCTTCTTATGCTCTGGGCTGTAGGAGGATCAACACCATATGTGGTACGAAATTCACGTTGCACGGAAATCACAGACTCGCATCTAGCAAACCGTATAACACAAAACGCTTTCTGTTGTGCAGACGCCATTTTGACAACTACTGAGCTGGGCGTTGACAGAAGCGCGCTACTGCTACCTGGCGGAAACGACGTTAAACTCCAGAGCTTCCTCTTTCTAACAGTACATTGTTCGAGCACATCGGATTCACAGATGAATAGCTATGATTTTTCTAAATCGGATGATTCTTTTTGAAACACCCTGTACATGCCCAGGGCGAGCCTCGTGGACTGACAGTAGGTCTGATTGACTTTGATCCTTGGGGAATCTTTGAATGAGCTGTAGCAAGTGTTGATTTCCAGGTGGGAAGTACGTGCCCAGGGAGATCCTTGTGGACTGACAGTATTGGGTCTGATTGACGTTGACCCTCGGGGAATCTTTGAATCAGCTGTAGCAAGTGTTGATTTCCAGGTGGGAAGTACGTGCCCAGGGCCATCCTCGTGGACTTGGAGCCCGGGACCATGGACTCGGTGCGGTCGGGGCCGTTTGGCCAGATATTCCGCCCGGACAACTTTGTGTTCGGCCAGAGTGGAGCGGGCAACAACTGGGCCAAGGGGCACTACACGGAGGGTGCCGAACTGGTGGACTCTGTGCTGGACGTCGTGAGGAAGGAGGCGGAGAGCTGTGACTGTATCCAGGTGATATATTTGTTCTACGTCAATGATAATTTTTGTTAATAGAGCACACAAACGCTTTTAGGGAAAGCAGTCCAAACCCCTCAAATGTTTTTGGACACTCCGGGATTTGAACCTGTCACCCATTAAACTGAAATCCAAGACGCTAAGCATTAAGCTAGCGAGATGCCTAAATATTGTTAAACAACACGCAGTCGTCGGTTAAATCACCATATCGTTCCAGGATACTGGAATAAATTTTGATGTGTATTTCTCCTGAAAATTTAAAAAAACCTGAACTATTTGAGTGTTTATTCAAAACTAATATTTTTGCTTGGCTTCACCAATTGGAGGAAAATATCCACAACTTTTTAAACAACTTTTTTGTAACATACTTCTTTAATAGCAGAAGTTAGTAGCAGAGTTAAACTGCAATACACTATTCAGATACAGTAGTATAATTTGGTAGGAACAGTAAACGAGCAATCACCCTTGAGATCTGAACTATGATTTCAGAGTTTTACTCATTGTGTTTTCTTTCTAGTAATTTGAGGATTTATATTTATCCTATAACATCTGTTCATAAGTTATTCACCAACAGCTGATTTAATATACAATTAATTGTATTCAAACCGACCTCCATAAAAACTCATGTGTAAAAAATGAACTCAGAGAGCAAATAATTGTTTCATAAATAACACAAGATTGAGTTTTGTCTTAGCGTTTTAAATATACTTTCCAAATTAAAGTTCCATTCTTTCACGTTGGTCACCATACAATAAAATAACATAAATCAGATTGGCTTTTATTATTGAAATTTCCATACTTTTACACTTTTATTTCCTCACTTTCAATGCAGAGGAAGGTCACGAGGAGATTTAGTGAATAAGTAGCTTTTAGGTGTTTAAACTATCCTGAAAAAGTTGGGTTTTAGAATTATCTCAATATTTATTTATTAAAATAATAAAACAATTTTTGTGGCCAGGGTACTGGCAAAACTATTAGGTCTTAAACTGTGGTCTATGTTTTATTTGAAAGAATTTAATGTTTAGATGGGGTTTTGGAAAACATTCATCTTCAGACCTTACCCCCTTGGGCTTCTAAAGCTTCAATGTTAATCATACAGTGGAATGGGAATAGATTTTATTGAACACTAGCCGACCCATTACAGCTTCGGCCGCGTAACCTATGATAGGTGTTTGTGCTTCAATCTGTGGTTAGCCCGTGGAACTAATACGCATCAAGATCAGCTGTTTGAATTTTCATCAGCTCAAACCAAAGTGAATATGTCCATAAGGAATACATGGTAACTTTGGAACCCCGCGGGGCGGAACAAAGGGGGAATTTCGTAATACCCTTTCTTAGCAAGCACCTACGGCCAAAGAGGAACCTATATGTCAAATTTCAACTCAATAGGCCTTATGGTTATGGTTATTTTTTGTGATAGGTCAGTGGTATTTGGATTTTATATATTAAGATTTAACAGCTGTTGATAGTAACAAAACAAAGTATAAGCAATATCAGATGTTTCAAACCAACTTCTGGAATGGTATCATAATATTAACCCATTGGCGTAGACATACAAGCTGGTCTCGTTCCTTACTTGTAATTTTATTAACCTGTGAATTGGAGTATAAAATTGGTGTTTTTAAATGGATTAATGGTGTATTTTAATTAAAATATTGTTTTCTTTCAGTTTAGAGAGTCGCATTGGCACACACACAGTAGACATAAGTAAAAATTAGCAAAATCAGTGTTGACCATGTGCAAGTCTCAAATAATTAACCGATCCCGTCAACTTCCAAGCAAGCCTGCCACCGTTTGTTTTACTTGGGCCCTCCCACCAACGTTGCCACAGACCGGTTAACTCATTGAGAGTTGCACAACTGGTCAGTTTTGGTCGTGTGCGGGAATCGAACCCACGAACATCGTATCACCACCTGGCCACGACGTAGCCAACTTAGCTAACACGACCAAAGGCCTGGCGGCGATATTAAGGTTTTTCAGTCAGTCCGCGCCCTTATAGCGGATAGAACCGTAGACGCCCGCAGTCATTAGTTACGTATTTTGCTACTAGAGTGCAGCACCAATCAATTCCCATTATAGGCTACTGCAAATAGAATAAAATTACTACCTCAATGGGTTAACAAATAGAGCCACATATAAGCTGGGTAATAAAAAATAAAAATAATATTTTAGATTGCTCGCAATAATAAACCATTTTACTTGTTCATGTCCAATGATGTATCTTCTAATACAATAATTTAACATAAAGGCAATCCTTCTCTAGAACTGAATTACGGTGATTAGATGGACCTTAAAAACAGACAACTAAACGATGAACAGAGCAAATGCGCTATAAACACAGATTTTTGAACATTTGTAGAGCACACTTTTATAAGTTAAAATAATTTAACCCTTTGAGTCTAAGGCGCTGTCCCCCCGGCCAGGGGAAGGGGGTAGTGCTTGGATTGAGGAATCAAACCCCACCTCATTCATTGGTTTTTATGTGCAACTCCATTGAGAGTTCACCTGCCTGTGGCAGATTTGAAGGGTAGGCGGACCTTAAGCAAACTGGGGACAGTACTGGTCCCCAAGCTGGGAGGATGGGTGGATTGTTTGTGAGGTGCACATCAGATCAGGTGTTTTGCTACTTTTTACCTATCCTTTATGTGTATATCTTCCAGAAGCAAGCATTACAATTTTAAGTGTTCATAATATATTTAAAAATCAACAAAACAATGAAGATTCAACCACTATCTTATCTTAAGCTTGCCTACAATAGTTTTTTTCAAGGGATATTATTGTATGGTATCTGCCTGTGGGGAAATTCTGCTGGGGCACAGGATGTCTTGTTAATACAAAAAAAGGCTGTGAGAATTGTAGCTGGTGCTGACTACAGAGATCATTGTAGGCCCATATTTATATGTGAAAGTATTTTAACTGTATATAGTTTGTATGTTCTAAATGTCCTATTAGATGTTAAGAAAGAATCTGTTAATTTAGTAAAGAGGTTTAATATTCATGAACACAACACAAGACATAAAAATAATGTTGAAGTTCCTTTCTGTAGATTGACTAAAGTTACAAAAAGTTCAAAGATAATTGGCCTGAAAATTTGCAATAAGCTTCCTGTTCAAATTAGAAATATTGAATCCATGGCTCATTTTAAATTGGCTTTGACTAATGGGCTGCTTAAGCACCCATTATATTTAGTAAATGAATTTTTTGAATTAAGTGAAAATGATTTTAAAGATTTTAAATAAGTGTGCCTCTAAGAACCTCTGTATAGTATGACAGTATATGACATGATAGTACATATAGCCTAGTAGTAGAAGTATTGTATGTTATCCTAAAATTATTTATTGCAAGTCGTGTCCGACTTATTTGACTTTGTCTATTACACAAATGTGTTTAACGACAATAAAGGATTCTTATTCTTATTCTTATGAGCTTGGCGTCCAAAGAGTTAAATGACAACTTGATGAATGTTTTATAAAATTTAAACTTGGTTGATTTGTTCTCCCAGGGCTTCCAGCTGACCCACTCTCTGGGTGGCGGCACTGGGTCGGGGATGGGGACTCTGCTCATCTCCAAGATCAGGGAGGAATACCCCGACAGGATCATGAACACCTTCAGTATCGTGCCCTCGCCAAAGGTATCTATTGTCTGTAGGTAGTTCAGGTACAAACTGTACTAGAGGTAGTCACCAGTTTGTAAAATATGTAGGGACAAATTTAATCATTTTTGAAACAAAGACAAATAAAATGATTTTAAGATTATACACAGTGTACAAAGGCTATTTGCAATACTGCACAGTTATAGACTATGGCTTACTTTCATCCCTATTCAGCAGTTTCACTTTTATCATTTGATGAAGAACTAATAACAAAATTAATATTTTTAATACAATTTTTGTTCAAACAAACATACAATTTTAAGTTATTTTAGATGAATACCTTTTTTCTCCCAATACACATAGTATATAGAAAAAGGATAGTTATTGTAAACATTTTTGAATATGAGTTTTGAGTGGAAATATGTTTTGGTGTTCCATGAAAGTGTTGTTTATGTCCGTATGCATCTGTGTGGATGTGTCTAGACTTAGAGACCAACACCAATTGCCCGATTTTGATAACATTTGGTATGTAGGTACTAACCCACAGTATTTTCAAGGGTTTTAAAATTTAGGGGACGCAGAAAAGTATCCCCCTTACCACTATATAGGTTATGCACTGTGCAACTGAGGAAACCATAAATGAAATGTAACATTATCACTGACAGTCAGTGATTCACTGTGATGAAATCTTGCAATAAAAACCAAACAAATTGCTTAGTCTATGGAGACATTAGGCAATCATTGCAAATGACGGCAACTCAACTGACGGTGATAGAAGATAAAATAGCAATATTAAACTGTAGTTCTGGAATTCCTTTATACTTTAATTTTGTAAATTGGCCCAATTAGAGATTTCTTTAGGAAAAAGTTACTATCAACTTCCCGTGTATTGACTGAGGATGGTTTGTCTCTGCGCAGGTGTCCGACACAGTGGTGGAGCCCTACAATGCGACCCTGTCTGTCCACCAGTTGGTGGAAAACACCGACGAAACCTTCTGCATTGACAACGAAGCGTTGTACGACATTTGCTTCCGAACGCTGAAGCTGACGACTCCGACGTACGGGGATCTGAACCACCTCGTGTCTGCGACCATGTCCGGAGTGACCACGTGCCTGCGGTTCCCCGGCCAGCTCAACTCGGACCTCCGGAAGCTAGCGGTCAACATGGTGCCGTTCCCGAGGTTGCACTTCTTCGTTCCCGGGTTCGCGCCCTTGACATCCCGCGGGAGCCAGCAATACCGCGCTCTCACAGTGCCCGAGCTCGTGCAGCAGATGTTTGACGCCAAGAACATGATGGCCGCTTGCGATCCGAGACGTGGAAGATACCTCACAGTCGCGGCGATCTTCCGAGGCAGGATGTCTATGAAGGAGGTGGACGAGCAGATGTTGAACGTTCAGAACAAGAACTCGACGTACTTCGTAGAATGGATACCTAACAACTGCAAGACCGCTGTGTGCGACATTCCCCCTCGCGGGTTGAAAATGGCGTCTACTTTCATCGGCAACACGACGGCTATTCAAGAGTTGTTCAAACGAGTCTCGGAACAGTTCACATCCATGTTCAGAAGAAAGGCTTTCCTGCATTGGTACACTGGTGAGGGAATGGACGAAATGGAATTTACGGAAGCCGAATCAAACATGAACGATTTGGTCTCTGAATACCAACAGTATCAAGAGGCTACTGCTGATGAGGAAGGAGAATACGACGAGGAGGAGGAGGGAGGAGACGAAGCCTAGATGTTAAATTCCTTGTGTTGACCAGTCTTTGGTTGATTTTCTACTTTTTTGATTGATTGGATTATATATTCGGTGGTTTTGTTTTTGGCGTCTTCAAGGGAATCGAAGAAAATTGAAGTACCTTTGATGATGGTGTTTGTTGTTTGGTCCAAATAAAGCGTTTAACAATTTACACATTTACTAGTTTTATATATGAATAGAAAACTGTATTTTTTATGAATCTCAGTATATATACTCCATATCTGTCAGCACTTCATTTTTTTTGTTTTTTTTAGGTCTGGACTATTGTGTTGATCATCTACCACACTGTAGTGAAAGATCTCAGTTTACATTATTTCAAGGTCACCCTTGAAAGATATGAATGGGTGGTAAAAAATGCACTACTTCCAAGCACAAGGATAGAAAATAAAAAAAAATTATATTTTCAACAAATAATAAATATAAGAAACAGATTGAATTAGTTATTGATGGAATTTAAAATTTAAATTTAAAATTCAATCACAGATTACATATTTTTATTTAGTCATAGTCAGAGTTTACAAATTTCTCGAGCCCTTCCCTATATTGCCGGTGTGGGTCGTACTTCTCTAATACTTTCCTCCAGGCGTCTGCGAGTTTCGGGTCTGCTTCAACTCTTCTTAAAAACTTCCTTAGATTTTCTTTATTCTTCTGAGAGCAGGATTTGCAAGCAGTTTTGAGAACCTCTGGTAGGAGCCCTGGAAACAATAAGTTCATTTTATTAAAAAAGTATGTGTATGAAAAATCAATATTTATCCCTATCTATATATTCTATAGGCTAATTAATTATTTAACACGCTAGGGGTTTTATTGTCCTGCAAATCCCTCTTACAGTTTTTATCTGATTTTGACGTTTTTGGTGTTATTGGGTAGAGCTCCAGTCAAGTTGTTTCCGCCAAAATTTCATAAAGGATAAACTTAAGAGAAGTGCCCTTGTAAGTTAATAATTTGTCCTTTAAGTTGGTAATTTGTCCTTAAGATTAGCATTGTAAAGGATCTATTTGAATTGCATACTAAAACAGCTGAAAAGAGTAAATTCAGTTTATCATCAAGAACAGTATTGTATGTTCATACTGGGATGGTAACACAATATTGATTATAAATGTGAGCATTGATTATAGAGTGAGTGTATAACTTTAACAAAAATCGCGACGTACACGGTATCAAACAAACAAACCGTTTCTCCCCTTATATCACTTGTGAATTTCTGAGCCGATTAAAATAGAAAAACAGTTTTTAAAAATAACAATAGATGACGGAAACCCTATTTGGAAATTGTAAAAACTGCCCGATGAAACAGGACTGGATTCTTATTTCAAATTCAATTAGAGTGCGTTTAAATTTTTCTAAGTTTTTAACGTTCGTTTCAAACGTTTTTTAAAGACCAAGTTTGACTGATTGGGAAGATAATGCTTGTACACAAGCCTTCTTGAGACACAAATCGATAAGAATTATGAAATATTCAGTCGCGTTTATTTCCAGCGGCGTGGACGCCTTCAAGTGTACATATGCAGCTCGTTGACTCCTACGCCGTACTGGTTGCATCGCGTCTTAATCAGGCGCAAGCTGAACGTGTATCACATTAGGCCTACGTGCAAAGTGTAAACACGTTTATTGCGTTATGTTACACTATATAAAACGTATTATTTGTATTATTCATTAGCCTCTTTTCTACATTTTTAAGGTCCCTCCAGTTGTTATTTATAGCTCAATGTCCCTTTGATTTATTTTACTACTCTATATATGTAATCTTTACTTAAATCTGTTAATCTCTGCTCTCAGGAAACCACATGTAATAATCATAAACAACATGAGTATTACTTTGACAGTTCCCTGGTTTATTATGAACAGCTGTTACAATACTTTTGTTTTGATTTGAAACTCCATAAGCCCAATGTTAATTTTTTTAACTTTTAAACTTAGTTTTTTTACATTAGTGAATTTCCTTTGGAAAGTGAACTATTAGCATGACCCGCACGGTGAAACTTAAGCCCGGGACCACCATAGAAGTTCCTAACGTGACCCCCTGAACACGTTTTGGGGGGTCGTTTAAAATTTTATATATATATATATATGTATATATATATATAAACATATATATATATATATATATGTGTTTGCACTCTAGCGGTCGCATTTTTTGTCCGATTAACTTTAAATTTGGTAGGGACGTTCCTTTCTGAAATCAGTTGGACAAGTTCGTTGGGCAAAAGAATCGTAAAACTCCAAACCCCTTTTTTGGGGGTTAATTTTCCAAATTTCGAGTTTTTGGGCCCAAAAAGGGTCTAAAAAGCCCCAAATGTAAAATTAATGCATGTAAAAAGATGGGAATTAGTGAGACGAAAGTTTTAAGCCCTCTTTCGTCATTCTAGCATAAATATTTACCGAGTTATTAAAGAAAATGTGTTTCGACTAAACACAGTACGTTGTCTTATGGGGGTTTTACACTAGAAAAGCCCCCATATGTTAGAGGACTTTTATCATCCCCAGCAACCTCACGCCTACTTTCAAGCCTGAATGGACCTTCTTCTAACATTATAATGCGCAAAATTGTATTCCCAGCTTTGCAGGTAAATGAAACAAGGAGCATCAGAACAGCCAAAAAATCAATGTTTTCAGATTTCAATAAAAATTGGAATACAAGTATGTTTTTACACTAATTTTAAGTTTTAAAAGTTTTTATGTGGAAATTCACTCCCCTCACGTCAGCGTGCTGCGTGCGAACTCGTTTGATTTTTCCTAGGGATGAGGTCTGTCTAGAACTTATTTTTATCCCAGAAATTAGTTATTTAGAACATTTGAAGGAAATCGTTAGAGCCGTTTTTGAGATCCGTGTCGCAAGCAAGCAAGCAAGCACGCAAGCAAGCAAGCAATCCTTACTCATATTAGAGTATAGGATATGATTTAGTGTAATTTTTGCACATGGCAAAAACTCACCCAATTTCTAAACTAGTATAGTAAGCTTTATAAAAATAGCTTGTCTATTTTTCTTATTTTTAACGCTTGAAAGAAGTAAAATTATAATATTAAATACAATTGTAAGGTAAACCCGCACACCAGTTTTAAGGTTGTAAGTAGTAAGGTCACAAAGCCGCAAACCCGACCCACAGAGAAGAAAGAATATTCTTTCTTCTCTGTGCCCGACCTCAAACGAATCACTGGGTAAGGAATGGCAGACAGTCAAACCTTTCTTTAAGTGTTATTTTCAAATCTTGAAATGCGATTTTATCCGTTCAATCCGTCATTTCGATGTATTTAGCCCTCCATTTGTAATCTTCATTCACTGATTCTAGTCACTATTCCCAAGGAAATCATATGTTTGGTTTTTTACCAAAGTTCTTTAACAGCTGGTTGTTTTTGAACAGTTGTTAGTGAATTTCCTATGGAAAGTGAACTATTAGCATGACCCGCACGGTGAAACTTAAGCCCGGGACCACCATAGAAGTTCCTAATGTGACCCCCTGAACACGTTTTGGGGGTTCGTTCAAAATTTTATATATATATATATATGTGTATATATATAGACATATATATATATATATATATATATATATATATATATATGTGTATGCACTCTAGCGGTCGCATTTTTTGTCCGATTTACTTCAAATTTGGTAGGGACATTCCTTTTTGTAATCAGTTGGACAAGTTCGTTGGGCAAAACAATCGGAAAACTCTAAACCCCTTTTTTGGGGATTTTAAATTTAGAAATTTGAGTTTTTGGGCCCAAAAAGGGTCAGAAAAGCCCCGGATGTACAATTAACGAATGTCAACCGGTGGGAATTAGTGTGACGAAACTTTTAAGCCCTCTCTCGTCATTCTAGCATATATATTTACCAAGTTATTAAAGAAAATGTGTATTGACCAAACACAGTACGTTGTCTTATGGGGTTTTACTTCAAAAAAGCCTGTTATTCATTTGTTGGTGTACTTTTATCATCCCCAACAATCTCACGCGTCCTTTAAAGCCTGACTGGACCTTCTCCTAACTTTAAAATGCGCAAAATTGTATTCCCAGCATTGCAGGTAAATAGAACCAGGAGCATCAAAACAGCCAAAAAATCAATATTTTTAGATTTGAATAAAAAATGGAATAATTGTATGTTTTTAACTGATTTTGAGTTTATAGTTTTTTATATGGAAATTCACTTCCCTCACGTCAGCGTGCTGCGTGCGAACTCGTTATGATTTGTTAGTGAATTTCCTTTGGAAAGTGAACTATTAGCATGACCCGCACGGTGAAACTTAAGCCCGGGACCACCATAGAAGGTCCTAACGTGACCCCCTGAACACGTTTTGGGGGGTCGTTCAAAATTTTATACATATATATATATATGTATATATATGTGTGTGTGTGTGTGTGTGTGTGTGTGTGTGTGTGTGTGTGTGTGTGTGTGTGTGTTTGCACAAAAAATCTAAGTTTTCAGATTTCATGTTTTTACACTGATTTTGAGTTTTAAAAGTTTTGATGTGGAAATTCACTTCCCTCACGTCAGCGTGCTGTGTGCGAACTCGTTTCTCCTGCTCCCTCCTACCTCATCGACATTTATATTTGTCAGTCTCCTTATCTTCAGATTGCGCAATTTGTATTTATCCTCTACAGGAAGCTTCTTGTTCTCGTATCAACATTCCAAGTAAAATATCCAAATCCGTTTGAAAAATTCCTTGTTATTCCGAAAATCTAACTTGTGTCACTCTTCAAACATAAATCAACTTGCTAACTATTAACAAACCCAAATCGTTAATAGTCGACCCCATGTCCACGTGCATATCCATGTTAATCTGGACAACTGTTAACTCCAAAGTCCAATAACTAAGGTCGCGGTTTAACATATGCGATTCGGCCTGCGACCTCCAAAACTAGAACAAAGCAACCAATGGCTGCACTTACAAGACGAGGTCAACTTTTGATTTGGTCGCAAAACATTTGTCTTCAAACAAGACTTTGAAATTAGCGTTTTCCTTGATTGGGGAAATGAACAAAAGCATCACCATTTTAGTCAAGTAGAATACAATATAGGGTTTTGGCATGATAAGGAGAGATTGTAGGACATTAGTGTTTCCCATTAGAGGGCGAACAATTAGTTGAGGTCAGTCATGTGAAAATTGGGATTTGTTTTATCAGCACTTAGTATTACCACTGACTATAGATGCTTCCGTATCTATAGTCAATGGTATTACGTTTTGATATAGAATCTTCAAAACCGGCCTTTTTTGACTGAAAGTAGCGCAGTTACGAATAATAGATTGAATAGTAGATGGTCATTAATCCAGAATAATATGATAGTGTGTCCAGAATAATAGATTGAATAGTAGATGGTCATTAATCCAGAATAATATGATAGTGGGTCCAGAATAATAGATTGAATAGTAGATGGTCATTAATCCAGAATAATATGATAGTGGGTCCAGAATAATAGATTGAATAGTAGATGGTCATTAATCCAGAATAATATGATAGTGGGTCCAGAATAATAGATTGAATAGTAGATGGTCATTAATCCAGAATAATATGATAGTGGGTCCAGATTAATAGATTGAATAGTAGATGGTCATTAATCCAGAATAATATGATAGTGGGTCCAGATTAATAGATTGAATAGTAGATGGTCATTAATCCAGAATAATATGATAGTGGGTCCAGATTAATAGATTGAATAGTAGATGGTCATTAATCCAGAATAATATGATAGTGGGTCCAGAATAATAGATTGAATAGTAGATGGTCATTAATCCAGAATAATATGATAGTGGGTCCAGAATAATAGATTGAATAGTAGATGGTCATTAATCCAGAATAATATGATAGTGGGTCCAGAATAATAGATTGAATAGTAGATGGTCATTAATCCAGAATAATATGATAGTGGGTCCAGAATAATAGATTGAATAGTAGATGGTCATTAATCCAGAATAATATGATAGTGGGTCCAGATTAATAGATTGAATAGTAGATGGTCATTAATCCAGAATAATATGATAGTAGGTCCAGATTAATAGATTGAATAGTAGATGGTCATTAATCCAGAATAATATGATAGTGGGTCCAGATTAATAGATTGAATAGTAGATGGTCATTAATCCAGAATAATATGATAGTGGGTCCAGAATAATAGATTGAATAGTAGATGGTCATTAATCCAGAATAATATGATAGTGGGTCCAGATTAATAGATTGAATAGTAGATGGTCATTAATCCAGAATAATATGATAGTGGGTCCAGATTAATAGATTGAATAGTAGATGGTCATTAATCCAGAATAATATGATAGTGGGTCCAGATTAATAGATTGAATAGTAGATGGTCATTAATCCAGAATAATATGATAGTGGGTCCAGATTAATAGATTGAATAGTAGATGGTCATTAATCCAGAATAATATGATAGTGGGTCCAAAATAATAGATTGAATAGTAGATGGTCATTAATCCAGAATAATATGATAGTGGGTCCAGAATAATTTGATAGTGGGTCCAGAATAATATGATAGTGGGTCCAGAATAATATGATAGTGGGTCCAGAATAATAAATCGACATCTAGATTATAACGGTTCAACCAACAGATTACATCTAGAGATTTTGTCTGGGGCGGGAGAGTGAAGCTTCGTTGGAGAATAATTTTAACAAGGTAAATAAATATATAGGTCTCGTCTCGAGTTAACAAGCGAAGCCTCGCGGTATGATATTTTTATAAACAAGACATTTGGCAAAAGATTAATATAACTTGTGAAGAGATGATTTGATTGGTTACCATGTTGGTTGTCACGTGAGCAGAGTTGACAGAGGGTTAAAAATTACGGTCGGCATGTAGGCTGCAGTTTCTTACCCCAGACGAGCCCTATAGATATATTTACCTCGCTGGATAATTGGTAAAAACTTAGAAAGCAATGGTTTCCAGCAAACACGCGATCAAAAATATGGATAATTAACTAGTTTTTTTTAAAGAATTTTTTTATTCATTCTGTTACATTAATCAGCGGTAACATAGGCACAAACGATTTAAATTATTTCATCTTAAAACTCATTAAATATATGTTTAGGAACACTTTTTTACTGTTTTCCGCACGGATAACGGTTGTACATAGATTGCAGATTAGATTATTTTATAGTCTGTAGTTAGTTGGGTTGCCATGGTCACGGAGGGTACAGAGGGAAAATGGCGGCCACCACGTGGACTTCACTTTTTCTTGGGCATTTTCACACTCTATTTGCATTAAGTTGGTTGACTACAACAGCATGTAGCCTGTGACTTATCAATGGCAACTGGTTCTTCGCCCACCCAGACGGACACTCTACAATGTCCAGTGAAAGCGTGGCAGTCGCATCCAAACGACGCACGCCGATCCCGTCGCTTTCTAGCCAAGCCCCCCCTCCCCCCTCCATGCCTCTAGGTACCTAATGCAACACAATTTGTATTCACCGCAACGAGGCTCGTGGCATAATCGGCCGTCCCAACCTCGTCCACGTCCTAGAGCTCGTGTTACGAGGAGCTACGGAGCCACTGGGCAGTCTGCCGGACGAGTCATGCCGCTTCTGCCATTCGATAATTCTAATTTAATAGTGGCCTTTTCAGGTGCATCATAAAAGTTCGGCTGCGTCTCATCCGGGAATATTTTCGGAAACAAAACCTTTGAAATGAATTATGAACGGTATTTTTCATCATACTACGCAATGACACGAGAAATCCAATAAAACGTTTTCAACAAATATTTATTGCTAGTTTAATTTATCTCATAAATCAGCCGACAAGTGCATCGACAATTTTTGTGAATTAGGATAGTGAACTTACGGAGGGTTAAAATAAATTTAACAGCTCAGCTCTATTTCGAGGACGATACCGTTTCGTTAGTTAGGTTTGTCACACAAACAAAACATACAACATTTAATTTAGACCGAAATGTTCTATAACCTTTATTTGTATAAGGTACCGGTATACTACAACTTTATTAGTGGATTTCCTTAGGAAAGTGAACTATTAACATGACCCGCACGGTGAAACTTAAGCCCGGGACCACCATAGAACGTGTTCAGGGGGTCACGTTAGGAACTTCTATGGTGGTCCCGGGCTTAATTTTTACCGTGCGGGTCATGCTAATAGTTATATAATAGTATATATATATATATATATACATATACATATATATATGTGTGTGTGTGTGTGTGTGTGTGTTTGCACTCTAACGGTCGTATTTTTTGTCCGATTTACTTCAAATTTGTTAGGGTCGTTCCTTTCTGTAATCAGTTGAACAAGTTCGTTGGGCAAAACAATCGGAAAGCCTCTAGAAACCCCTTTTTTGGGGATTAATCTTCAAAATCTCGAGTTTCTGGGCCCAAAAATGGTCAGAAAAGCCCCAGATGTAAAGTTTATTCATGTAAAAAGATGGGAATTAGTGAGGCGAAAGTTTTAAGCCCTCTCTCGTCATTCTAGCATAAATATTTACAGAGTTATTAAAGAAAATGTGTATCGACTAAACACCGTCGTTGTCTTATGGGGGTTTACATTAAAAATGCCTGATATTCATTTTTAGGTGTACTTTTCTCATCCCCAGCAACCTCACGACTACATTCAAGCCTGACTGGGCCCACTCCCAACCTTATAATTTGCAAAATTGTATTCCCAGCATTCCAGGTAAATAAAACCAACAACATCAGAACAGCCAAAAATCAATGTTTTCAGATTTCAATAAAAATTGGAATAAATGTTTGTTTTTACACTGATTCTGAGTTTTAAAATTTGTTCTGTGGAAATTCGCTTCCCTCACGTCAGCGTGCTGCGTGCGAACTCGTATTAACTGGAGATGCCAAGGGGAGGAGGTTTCGAAACTACATTATTCAATTTGTCGTTGGTAAAATTCTCGGAGATTCGACATTGTCAAGTTTGAAACCAGGACATCTAAACGTCCCCACGTCTGACACCCACCTAAATCTGAACCTGCGTCTGACTTGAGTCTGGTGGATGTGTCCACTGTCCACCTGATTGGACAAGGTCCACGCCCGCTTGGAGTTTTACTGAGCTTGGCGGGTCCCATGCCACTGAGGTCCTCGCGACAGAGTGCGGGGGTAAAGGTAAAAATGTGCGTAATCCACAAACGCAAGTCCAAAGTCAGCTCGACTCAGAGAATTGTAATTTTCTCCAAATTTTGCAAATTTAATATCTTTTAGGAAAAAAACACAAGTCCTATATTGCATCCCTTGTTCACAATAACTTGAATTTTCGATGGGGGGTGTGGTTGTAATTGTTGTCATTGTGGCGTTTCATATATTAACCTATTTACTATTACTATTACTATTTCTTGAGTAATATGATACGAGAATATAACCGGATTTTATCCTGTTTTCTTTACAAAAATACATGCTCTCTAAATAATTGCGGGGGCTAAATACTACCTCCCAAATTACGCCTATGTTCAATTACCCTTCGTCCATTCCCGCCCCAATCCCTCAACTTCTTTTCGACTTTACAAAAACCCAATAAACAAATCCACATACGTTAATCTGGAGGCTGTCCTGTACAACGAGGTTAATATATCTAGAGGTCTCGCCTGAGAAAGTGTAGCCTACATGGTTGACCACCATTTTGCCCCTTTGTCCACTCTGCTCCCATTATAGTAACCAATCAAATCATCTCTTCACAAGTTATATGTTTGTCAGCTGACTAAATGTTGTGAAGAGAGGATTTGATTGGTTACCTGAGGAAAATGGCAGTAGCATGTAGGCTTCACTTTTTTACCCGAGATGAGACCTCTAGATACATTAACCTCGTTGGTCCTCTAGGCCAACCAGAGTGGAACTCACCGCAGACCAGTCAAGCGATGACGTCACACTCCCGCCAAGTGTCAAATTGCTTCTTTCATTGTCACACATTTCACTCCCGCTGAACTCAGCTATGAACTTTCTCCGCCTTTTTCTAAAGAGCGAATCCCCCCTCTCGGTTTCTCCGAAACAATGAACGCCTCACTTGACTTTCCTGCCGATGCTTTTATTCATCGGCGAATCGAATCGGTTTCATTTACATGGTGGTTGGTTTGGAGATTTTCAAACCGGAGAAAACTACTGAGATAATTGCGAATACTTGTTGAGTTGTACACTCGTAGTCGGGGGATTCGATTCCCTCGTTTATGAAAAACACAGTAAAGTAGCATGTACCGGTACGAGGTATAGTTTAAGCCTCACATTCGGGAGGTGACGGGTTCAAATTCCAGATAAGCCATTCTGAGTTTAAGAGTAGGTTCACGAATCATTTGGCGTTTCGACCTGCTCCTCCCGTCTCCCATAAAGCCAATGTTAACTTTCACAGCCCGTCCCTCCTCAACGGGTTATCAACTAGCGTATTTTTTATGATTATTGTTAAAGAGCATAAAATACGAAGCGATTTCAGTGAGCAAAATTTTGATATCGCAAATAATAATAATGTAATAAAATTAGAATACAGTACCTGGGGCCGAGCTTTGCTCGGAAGAAGGTCAGTCAGGTTTTTTAGATGACTCGGAGTAATATTTCACCACTTCCCCCAACTGATAATCAGATTTGTATAACTCATTTGCCTCTTTTTTATATTTTTAAGGTCACTCCAGTTGTTATATATAGCTCAATGTCCCTTTGATTTATTTTACTACTGTATATATGCAATCTTCACTCAAATCTTTTAATCTCTGCTCTCAGGAAATCACATGTTAATAAACAACATGAGTATTACTTTGACAGTTCCCTGGTTGATCATGAACAGCTGTTACAATTCTTTTGTTTTGATTTGAAACTCCATAAGCCCAATTTTTTTAATTTTTCATTTTAGTTTTGTTACATTATTTGATTTTTCCTGGGGATGAGGCCTGTCTAGAACTTATTTTTATCCCAGAAATTAGTTATTTCCAACATTTGAAGGAAATCTTTGGAGCCGTTTTTGAGATCCGTGTCGCAAGCACTAAACCTTACTCATATTAGAGTATAGGATTCAATATTTACTATTTGTTATGGGTGAGCTATTTATGATATCGTCTTTCTGCTCATTGAAATATCTAGGTCTGTTTTTGTTCTTTAAAATTCATCATAAATCATCGATGTCAGATAATCCGTTGATGAGGGACGGGCTTTGAACGTTAATATTGGGAGAATGATTTAGAAGCCGATGACTCCAACTCCATCTTAAATTGAAAACGAGTTCGCACGCAGCACGCTGACGTGAGGGAAGTGAATTTCCACATAAAAAGCTTTTAAAACTCAAAATCAGTGTAAAACATACATTTATTCCAATTTTTATTGAAATCTGAAAACATTGATTTTTTGGCTGTTCTGATGCTCCTGGTTTCATTTACCTGCAATGCTGGGAATACAATTTTGCGCATTATAAGGTTATGAGAAGGTCCATTCAGGCTTTAAAGTAGGCGTGAGGTTGCTGGGGATGATGAAAGTACACCAACAAATGAATAACAGGCTTTTCTAATGTAAAACCCCCATAAGACAACGTACTGTGTTGGGCAATACATATTTTCTTCTATAACTTGGCAAATAGTTATGCTAGAATGACGGGAGAGGGCTTAAAAGTTTCGCCTCACTAATTCCCATCTTTATACATGGATTAATTATACATCCAGGGCTTTTATGACCCTTTTTGGGCCCAAAAACTCAAAATTTGAAAGATCCCCAAAAAAAGGGTTTAGAGTTTTCCGATTGTTTTGCCCAACGAACTTGTCCAACTGATTACAGAAAGGAATGTCCCTACCGAATTTGCAGTAAATAGGACAAAAAATGCGACCGCTAGAGTGCAAACACACACACATATATATAAATATATATATAAAATTTTGAACGACCCCCCAAAACGTGTTCAGGGGGTCACGTTAGGAACTTCTATGGTGGTCCCGGGCTTAAGTTTCACCGTGCGGGTCATGCTAATAGTTCACTTTCCATAGGAAATTCACTAATAACCATAGGAATCTTTATCTTATCGGCTCGCTACCTAAAGCAGAATTCAGCTTATTATACTTATAGTTACTGCCGCACCATCTTATCGTACTGCATAACGTATATAACGACAAAAGCCACAAAATAAGAATTCTGGTGAAAGCTCTTCCTCTTACTACGCTTTGGCCTTGCTGTGTATAATCTAACCTAACTTGTAACTCTAATTTCTGCGTACGATCCCCACAAGAGTACGCATCTCTCTTCTGTTATTTACTCTTATCTCTATTAAAATTGTATACAGGGTGTTCGAAAAAAGTGAGAAAATAATTTACGTAGTGATTCACTGGGTAAAATAATCAAAAAAAGTTTATATCAACATATGTCCTATCTCGTTTCGTTAGCGTCTGTCTGTGTGTGTTTTTTACAAAAACATTCATAACTCCTTCACGGTTTGAGCTACAGCGTTGAGATTCTGCACAAATATTCATGTTATTGGCCGCTATCTTTGAGCAAAATGTTAGTAAAATTTCTTTAGCAGTTTCAAAATGGAGGCTATTTTAAATATTTTACGTCCAATTTCACGAAAACTGTTAATTTTACCAAACAAATTGCAAGATACATACAATTTATTAAATTTTATGGAGATTTCAACAATACCTTATTAAGCTTAGTTTGGACAAAGAATAACGGAGAAACTCATGTTATTAATGATATTTGTTATAGTTTTAACATTGTTTAAATGGATAAAACTGTAGGTATAGCAAGGAACAAATTAATTTCTCCGTTATTCCTTGTCCAAACTAAGCTTAATAAGGTATCGTTGAAATCTCCATAAAATGTACTAAATTTTATGTATATCTTGCAATTCTTTTGTAAAATTAACGGTTTTCATGAAATTTGGCTCCAAATATTTAAAATACCCGCCATTTTTAAACTGCTAATGAGTTTTTACTAACATTTTGCACAAAGGTAGGGGCCAAAAAGATGAAAATTTGTGCAGAATCTTAACGCTGCAGCTCAAACGGTTAAGGAGTTATGAATGTTTTTTGTAAAAAACACATACAGACAGACAGACGCTGAACGAAACGAGATAGGACATATGTTTATATAAACCTTTTGCTTATTTTGACCCAAGGATCCACTACGTACATTATTTACCCACTTTTTAGCGAATTTCCCCTATAGGGAAGAAGCTATTACCGTAGTCGGCATGGTAAGACCTAGGCCCGGGACCCCATGATAACTTTTCGTTTTGAGGTCCCCAGACCCCAAAAACACCATTCGTTTGATACTGTATAAATATATATATATATATATATATATATATATATATATATATATATATATATATATGTGTGTGTCCGTGAGCACGATAACTCTCGTAAAAATTATCCGATTTTGACGAAATTTGGTATAAACATGTAAAGCAGCATTTATAACTTTAAGTTCGAAAACCAGACAGATCGACCAATCCAAAAGGGTATTTTGGGGGGGTTTTGTACCCCAAAAATGGGTTTTTTGAATTTTTTACGTATAATTTTTGAAAAAGTCAAATTTTAGTTTTGACCATTCGATTCAGCTTAAAAAACACACAATTTGGTATTTCGATAATTCCTCTACGTCAATTGGTTACCGAGATATTGAAAGTGCTAAACACAGTACGTTGTCTAATGTTATTCTTATGGAGGAAAAGACATTTTTTTTATCTCGCTTATTTATGAACGTATACTGACGAAACTTGGTATACAGCCTCATCTCGTTGAGGTCTATTGATATTTGCTCCAAAAAATTGTTTTTGCATAATTCTCCCGTAGCAGCAAACCTGCGTACTCAGGCCCCATGTTATTCTTATGGATAATAATTAAATGCTCTGTCTCCCTTAATTATGACCATAAATTAATAAAAACTGGTATACGACTTCACCTAGTTGAGTTATACTGATATTAGCATAAAATCCAATTTTTTGTGTTCCTTGTTGCAGCAAACCTGAGTACTCAGCCCCAATGTTATTCTTATGGAGAATAATTAAAATTGTATATATCGCTTATTTGTGAATATATTTTTATGAAACTTGGTAAGTGGCTTTATGTAGAATTAAGACATTTATATCTCCATTGGAAATTCGCTGAGTATGCAGGTTTGCTGCGACGGGGGTATTTCGAACACCCTGTATACGCCATATTTCTCCAAGGGTATGTTGACTGACTTTACGGCATCTTAGCTTTGCCCGACTTTGTTCACCTGGTTTCAGCTTTATATTAAAACCTAATTACACAAGTGTCAAATTCCATTTTTTGAAAAAAAAAGTTTTAACTTGTCACTTTAATTTATTTGTTGGCGTTAAGATAGATCAAAGTAATAACATGCGCCATCCAATTGTCTCGCGGAGACCTTTCATTCAAGTATATGGTTCATGGGCATCAGTCTTATGGGTTTTCCAAAGGTTTCTGTTAAGGTTTTGATTTATATATAGATCCGTCAAGTATCTCCTAATTTACATCCTCTCACAAGACCGCAACCCGATGTCTAGTTGTGGTTCCGGTGGTGTACCCAGAGGCAGACGCTCCTACTTTCACCGAAAGGAGAGCTCCCCATGGGAAATTAATTGTCTGTTGTCTTTTGAGCGGTCACGTTTTTGACTCGTTGCTGCAGCCATTGGAACGATGAGCGAAGCGGTGTGATAATTGGAAGCTGGCAGTGTCGGGGTTTTCAGGAGTGTAGAGCGGTGGCTGCTGTACTTTAGTGGTGATGATGCAGAGGCTATGATCTAGTCCCAGTATAGTACGTGAATATCACAAACCACATAATTGACTACTCTCAAATCACCAAGTATTGTGAATCTTTTTGCTAAAGATCCTATTTTTACTTTCTCCCCCTTATACATAGTATATGGAGAAAGTATTGTTTTCATAAACATTTTCGAATTTGAGTTGTTAGAGGAAATGTTCGTTTTGGTGCTCCCTGGACCCAAAAAAGTGGTGTCTGTCTGTCTCTCTGTCTGTCTGTCTGTATGGATGTGTACAGAGCTAGAGTCCTAACCAATGGTCCGATTTTTATTAAATTTGGTATATAGGTCATAATCCACGATATCTCCAGGTGTTTTTTCATTTTTTGGAATTTTTGATTTTTAAGGGTAGTTATCCCCCCAAAACCGCCAAAAAACATGAAAAATCGAAGATTTCTCAAAAACGGCTCTAACGATTTTGATTAAACTTTGGTAGTTTGTAGAACTTTATTTTCCAACAAAATGACACCACTTGGCAGTTCTGTAAAAATTCGGGTTCAGAAATTACAAGACTTAAAATATCAAAAATTCAGTTTTTTGGATTTTTCATTAAAAAAAAAACATAAATATAAAAAATATTGCTATTCACCATTAAAAAGAGCTCAAACAACTAAATAATTTAGTATTTTTAATTACTATTCTACGATTACAGGTTTCGGAGAAAATTTAAATTTAAATTTTGCGGTAAACGCAGTACCGTACGTTGTCCAATGTTATTCTTATGGGGAATACAAAAATTACTATTTCTCTCTTATTTATTGATCAATTTCGTTCAAACTTGATATGCTTGTCAAGTTAGAAGTGACCAACAGAGGAAATTTGAAATATGTTGCCTCTTAATAACCCTGAGGGGGGGAATAGAGGGCATTTCCCCTCTTAAAACTACATGTGTAGCGATTGATTCTGTGGTGCCTCCTAAACAGGAATTTGGGTAGATATTTTTGAAAACAACTTGTTTACAAGATTTTCTGTACATTCGACCGTGCTTTGTATTCTATATTTAGTAAATAAAAAGTAATTTATTCATTAAAGCTGGGCTAAAAGGGAGAAAGTATGTGTCAGTTTCCTGATACCGTTTATTAATTGTACTTTATATGTATCTAATGGAAATAAATGTTCTGAATCAATCGACTTTTTATCGCTTCGACATGGTAATAAAGTGTAGGATGTTTACAGATAATTATAGTTATTTGATTCATAAATTATTATTTTTTTTTATTTACTCTTAATGTGCAGTTCCGTGTTGTGGGTTTAAAGTACATTCAATTCAACTTGTAAAGTGTAATTGTTTGTGTATATAGGAGAAAAGCTAAATTCAACAACTAATCAAAACTACAGACGTATAAATTGATGCAGATTGCCGAAGAAGTCAAAACATAACCGATAAAAGTGACAAATATTTAGTTCAATTTGATTTGTTTTGTAAACTGAATCTGTGTCGAAATTAAACATGATTTTACACTTCATAATGTTTTCAAAATACTTAACCATAATTGGCTCTCTGATAAGCGACCTTCTTGAGGAACTTTATTTATTTATTTATATTTATCAACAACATGCCAGAGCATGAATTTTTAAGTTGATACAATTTCTTAAAACTATAAAGTATACTCAATTAGGATTAAATTTACAATAATTTTGAAATACTTCTTGATCTATCTTCTTAATATTTATGGTTTGTCTTATAGTTCCTCTAAAAACTCTTCAAGGTTATAAAATGGATTTTCTATTAAATACATCTTGAGCATTTATTTTTAATTTCATCATATTTGTGTTTCTCTAATATTTTTCGGAATTTTTCTCAAAAATGTATTTTCCATATAAGTAGTGTTTTTCTTAAAAATTAATTTGTCATGCCTTTCAATATTTATTTTTAGCGAATTTCCCCTATAGGGAAGAAGCTATTACCGTAGGTCTCATGGTAAGACTTAAGCCCGAGACCATGAAAAATTTTTTTTTTAAGGTCCCAAGATGACTAAAACACTATTCGTTCAAATTTATATATATGTATATATATATCTATATACATATATATCTATATATATATATATATATATATATATATATCTATATATGTGTCCGTGAATGCGATAACTTGAGTAAAAAACGTCCGATTTTGATGAAATTTGGCTCAAATGTGTAAAGTGACATTTATGACTTTAAGTTCGAAAACCAGAAAAATCGGACTATGCGAAGGGGGGTTTATGGGGGTTTTAAATTTTCCAAAAATCAGTTTTTTGCATTTTTCACCCTAAAATTTTTGAAACAGTTAATTTTGGTTTTGACCATGTTATAGAGCTTAAAAAAAACAAATAATATGGTATTTTGAATTATTAACCTAGGTTAAGTGGTTGCGGAAAAAATCCAAAAAAACATGCTCATAAAATCTCCCATGTTAATCTTATGGGAAAAAGGTTTTTGGCTTTTCCTCAGTTAGTTTTACTTTAAACTTCACATTTGCTTTTACCAATCAATTCAGCTCCACAAAACAATCATTTTGGTGTTTAAATTGTGATTCTACGTCCAACCGTTGCAGAGATATTCAAAGTACTAAACACAGTACGTTGTCCAATGTTATCCTTATGGAGAATAAATAAAATTTGATATCTCGATTATTTATGAATGTATATTGATGAAACTTGGTATGTGGCTTCATGTTGTACTGGTATATTGATATTTGAACAAAAAACAAATATTTTGTTGGTTGTCCCCGTAGCAGCTAACCTGCATACTCAGCCCTAATGTTATTCTTATGGAGAATAAGTAAAGTTTTATATCTCCCTTAATTATTAACATAAATTAATAAAACTTAGTATGTAGCTTCACCTGGTTGAGTTAAATCGATAATTGCATAAAAACACATATTTTGTGCTCCTTGTTGCAGCAAACCTGCATACTCAGTCCTATGTTATTCTTATGGAGAATAAATAAAATGCTATAGATCATTTAGTTATTAATTTATTTTTATAAAACTTGGTAAGTGCCTTTATGTGGTAGTGAGAAACATATATATTCATTGGAAATTCGCTGAGTACGCAGGTTTGCTGCGACGGGGGTATTTCCTGTATTATATTTGTGATAAATGTTATACTTGTGTAAGATACAAGCAACAAACAGCAGCTGTTTACTGGCTCCACTATTCCTTTGCGTGTACGCTGTTGAAATCAAAGCTATAGTGAGTGACCAGTCTTAGCTCTACTTACACGATTTGTTGTCCATATCTTTCACAAGTCCTGTAAGATATTTTTTACGATCACAGTTACAACGGGAGGAGTTATGGAGAGCGAACAAAAAATTGTTTGTGCTGCATTCTGCTGAAAAACCTACAAGCACTTTTACGAAGAACATACGCATTTATATATAATTACCTAACAAAATCAAATCTTGCTCTGCCATATATAACCATTGAGACTTTTAAAGCCAAGCTAGAGAGTAACCCACATACAATTTTAGGAAATTTATGAATTTTGACCATGTATGAATCATAACGGACATTTTCATATGCAGTGTGTTAGGGGTTTGTCATGATGACACCTTAAAATTTGCCACGTTGGATTCCCATTTGATTGAGATATTTTATAAAATAAATAGCTGTGCAGTCTGTATTATTAAAATAACTATTGTACCGGTATGCTACGATTTTTACAGTTTAAAACATTAGTTTGATAGGCATAGCTGTTTCCCACAGGCTTCGCCCCGCAAATGATTTATACAAAACGATGACAGTTGGGTGTGCTGCATTCTGTGGTTATCCCGTGGAACTACTACGAATCAAGATCAGCTGTTTGTATTTTCATCAGGTCAAACAAAAATGGATGTCCATAAGGAATACATGGGGACTTTGTCGGGGTCTTTGGCGGAGCCCTAAGGTCAGATCAGGATGAAAACCATTTAGTTTTCCTAATTTATGCCTAAAGAATCTGTGTACAAAATTTCAACTCTCTAAGTAAATGGGAGGTAGGAGAATTCGTGATGAGTGAGTGTGTGAGTGTGTGAGGGGTTTTCCTTTTAAAGGTATCGATTTTAAAGGTACAGATTTTTGTATCAACATAAAGCCAACGCTCGGTTATCCTACATGTGCTATTTTAGTTTTGGAAAATATCAACTTTTAGGCCTACATCACATGTAAATTTTATGGAGCTGTATTTAATCGACTGATTACTTCAATACATGTTTACAAATAACTTCCTATTTATTTAGGTCACGAATACCTAAACGCATTCTGTTTCAGAATTTTTCATTTATATGTATAAAAAATCATTTTCGAATATTGTGGTATTAATTAGCAAAAAACCTTGTGCAAATTACACCAAAAGACATTATAGATAGTAAATTATGTAATTACTAAAATCGATGTGCTGTAAGTCAAAATAAAATAATGGTTTAACAATCTCAATTTAAATAGATCCGTGGATATCTCTGTCGAACTGATAAACAACCGCCTTGCAATTAATCTACTTGGTACTTATGTAAATTGCCAGATAATTATTATACGTATTGAGTATTACTTTTGTGGTTTAAATAGAAGGATGTAAAATAAGCATTGTAGCGTTGCAAAAATTAATTTGTACAATAGATCAACATTTAAACTTTAAATGACCGTCGGGCGAAACCCTAAGGTATTTTCATATCGTTTCTGAATTTTTACACATATAGGAACCATAATGATATCCTAAATGATAAGATTTTGTGTTGATAACATGTTCAAATCTTGTACAGACAAATGATCATTTCCTAAAGTGTATTCCATAATTAGTGTTTATAATATATATCTTAATATATAAAATCCAAAAACCACTGACTGAGCGACTGACCAATCACAAAATCTCCACAACAATAAGGCCCACAGAGTTTAAAGTTGACATATAAGTTCCTCTTTGGCCCTAGGTGCTTGCTAAGAAACGGTATTACCATCGACTATAAATGTATTACGAAATTACCCGTGTTCCGCCCCGCTGGGTCCCAAAGTTACCATGTATTCCTTATGGACCACATTCACTTTGGTTTGAGCTGTTGAAAATTCAAACAGCGGATCTTGATTCGTAGTAGTTCCACGGGCTAACCACAGAATTCTGCACACTCAACTATCATAGTTTACGCGGGCGAAGCTGCATCGGAACGGCTAGTTACTTATAAATGTTCCACATTAAAATATTGGTAATAGGCCGACTCGTACATAAGCAAGGTAGCTATCCTATATTTAATACACGTTTGAAACGCTAAGTTCTCAGTGACTACTGAACCGATTCACAAGAGTTATGTGCCAAATTAAAGGGGATAATGCATGGATTTGACGAATTTGCTCAGAATTCACGTTTGTTCCTAGGGCTACGCCCCACAGCCCTTTAAAAGTTGCAATGTTAATTGATGACGAAACGAAGTGAAGGATTCTACGTATTAGCAGAGACAATGATTCGTTGTCCGTGGGTGTGTGTGTGTGTGTGTGTGTGTGTGTGTGTGTGTGTGTGTGTGTGTGTGTGTGTGTGTGTTTCGTGTGTTTGTAATGTAATAACGTCAAAACGGCTGCACGTATCGTTTTCAGATTTTACAAAAATGTTTTCCAGTACAGTTCACGTTTCCAGTTAAAAAACTGAACACATTCGTCAAACCGTTTTTAACTAATTAACATTAAAAGGTTGTACAATTTCCATAAGGCAAAGCATTGGATAAAAATTACTGCTTGTAAAGTACGAGATACTAATTAAATATTTTTTCGTAAATAACTTCTTGAGTAGCATGTATGTATTCAGTTAACATGAGTTAATTCAATTTTTCAAGGGTTTTTGAAGTTTTTGTACCAGTTTTTTATTAAAAAAATATCGTTTTCCTATAATGTGAGTAATTTGAGTAAGTTAATAGTTTATCCGCTAGATTGCAGTAGCCATTTCGTATTTACTTCTGTCAGCTGTGTTCTTTTGTCAGTTTATTATATTTAAATACCCCTGACATAGCAAACCTGAGTACTCGGCTAATTTGCAATTTTCAAATCACTGCGTAGGAAAATTACTGTGTTATTTTTTACTGAAGAATTTGCTCCTCTAATATAAAACAATTTAATATAACTAAGAACGATTTATCATTTGACCTAAAATTAACCAAAATAAAAGTAGATATTTTCCTACAGAGTCCCCAGGATCAAAACTATTTATCTACCATTTTTGAGTTCGGTCATCTCATTACGCAAATATTTGAGCGTACTCCTAGACTTATAGAAGAACAGTGTAATCATTGAAATTGAGCATTTGACAGGTAACAAACACGGCACATAAGCAAGATCAGCTGTTTTAAGGTAACTTCTTGAATTGCATCAAAATTTATACGGCTTGAATTTGAGCAGCTGCATTTGCTATTATTCGTTATCTGGTATACTGGTCATTATTATCATTGGAAAAATAACTCGTGTTGTATCAATAAGCTGATCGAGACAGCTGTTCAATGACAAAGAACACGTTTAAATAAATTGTTAAATATGTATCTTTTATAATTTACGATAAAGATACATACAAATGAGAAAGATGATGTGAAATCTGAAAATATAGGAAAATATTTTCCTTCCCTGATCTTTCATTTGTAGAAACCTCTTGTAAGTTCTAGTGAAAGTCTCAGTCAAACTGTCTAAAAAAGTGAAAAAAATTAAGTTGTTACCCCATGTTAAATTCCATAAGAGAATTTTAATTCTTGCTTTAAAACAGTTTAAACACTGCAAATATAGTGAAATTATCTTTCATTTGGTACGAACATCATGTACATTGGACCTTTGAAATTCTAAAACAAACTACCCAGATAACTGACAAAATAACAAATTTTACCTCATATTGAATGCTATATGAGAGTTCGAATTATTGTTTTCCAAATATTTAAAAATGTGGGAAAATTTATATTTAATTTAGTAGGTCGATCCGCACATAAATTGGAACAGTAAAAGTCTCAGACGAACTGTCTACAGAATTTATTTTGTGTGTTAAATAATAGGATACCCTAACCACCCCCTGTAAATAACTCTAACCCTCTAATCCACCAACTCATCAACAAACCCTTACACCCTCTTGCAAAAAAACTCACGCTTCATCTCTCGGCCCTCCTTGGTACACGGGCCGGTGCCGAGGACGCACTTGAGGTAGGCGTTGAGGACCCGGGGGTTGCTGAGGACGGAGTCCACGTTGAACGACTCTGACTGCTGCTTGGCCGCCAGGACAACCGAGGTCGCCAGGACCGCGGCTGACACGAGGAGAAGGATCCGGCACCTCATATCGACGAGGTAGGAGGAGCAACTAGTGACTGAGCAGTGAGCGGTGAGCGGTGAGTGGCAAGCGCTAGAGAGACGAGAGGAACTCCATAGGTAGGGCGCAAGAAACTGAAGCAGTTACTTGCAACTGATCCGTGAAAGGAGCGGAGTCATAGGAATCAGCTCCGCGGCTGGAGCGTTCCGTACTTGGGATCTGCCCGTCAAATGCATTGAGATAGCCAAAAGTGATAGGTTTTTAGCGCTTGCACTGACCTCATAATATACCTCATAATAATATATATGATAAAAGTACTGAAAGGGGTGACAACTGTTTGATTAAATTTTGTCTGCTTATAAAAAAGAGTTTTAAAAATACATTTTCGGTCCTACCACATATGACTGAGTTATATACAAATGTATTTTCGTGTTATTCCTGCCATTTTATTCATGTTATTATTATTATTATTATTTCATTTCTCGTTAGTTAAAAGTACTGGTGCCACTGATTTATTGGATCTCATAAAAGGAACTGCCATCGTGAGATCTTCTTCCGCACACAGACTATAGTTTTAGTTTATGTGTTCTCATTATGTTAGTATTTGCTGGAATAAAGTTGTTTTTTTTTATTTGAATTTACTTGGACAATATCCAAGTACAGTTTCGTCATCAAGTAACTGTTCTTTACCCAGTGACAGGCGTGCACTGAGGCCAACCTGTTGCGTGAACCCGTTACTTGAATATTCACCGTTACAGCATCTCGTTACCACATTAATGTTTTCACCACTGAACCTCTGAACCTGTGACCTGTGACTGGCGACACATTGTGTTGGGGCTTCTACGCGTAACGGTTACCAGAATAATCACTGTTACATTATTTAGTTATCACGTTACTAATCCTCTTCCTGTGACTGGCTTGCGTGCATGACCCTCTGAGTTCACCGACCAAGATAGGAGTTCGGGGGTCGCAGCAAGGTGCCTGCTTGGGTCCGCTTCTATTATTAGACCTCCTTTTATGCGCTATCAAGCTGATCCATCATCTCTCGTTGTAACGGTCCGTATAATGATGGTATATTATCACACTTGTATTCTGTTACATCAGCATTGGATATGGACACGTATATGGACACGTTTAAAAGGTTATTGCCGACATTTGTTATGCAATTTTTTTTCTTTTTGCGATTTCTGAAGCTTTGCCAATAACTTTGTTATGTTTTAACTACTCTACGCACCTAAAGACGGAGTCAGATTCTAGATTTCTAAACGTTACAAAAGTTGTTTCTGTTTTTAGCGAATTCCCCCTATAGGGGAGAAGCTATTACCGTAGGTCTCATAGTAAGCCCGAAACCATGATAAATTTTTGTTTTGAGGTCCCCAGATGCCAAAAACACTATTCGTTCAAATTTATATACATGTATATATATGTGTCCGTGAATGCGATAACTTGAGTAAAAAACGTCCGATTTCGATGAAATTCGGACCATGGGAAAGGGGATTTATGGGGGTTTTAAATTTTCCAAAAATCTGTTTTTTGCATTTTTTACCCTAAATTTGTATAAAATATTAATTTTGGTTTCGACCATGTTTAAAAAAATATGGTATTTTGAATTATTAACCTAGGTTAAGTGGTTGCGGAGAGAATCCGAAAAACGTGTTGATAAAATCTCCCATGTTAATCTTATGGAAAAAGATTTTTCGCTTTTCCTCAGTTCATTGTAATGTAAACTTCACATTTGCTTTTACCAATCAGTTCAGCTCTACAAAACAATCATTTTGGTGTTTAAATTGTGATTCTACACCCAACCGTTGCAGAGATATTCAAAGTGCTGAACACAGTGCGTTATCCATTGTTACATCTTTATGAAGAATAAATACAATTTGATATTTCGATTATTTATGAATTTATATTGGTGAAAATTAGTACATACTAATTTTCACCAATATACATTCATAAATAATCGAAATATCAAATTGTATTTATTCTTCATAAAGATGACTTCCACATGGCTTGACGTAGTACTGGTATATTGATATTTGCACAAAAAATTGTTTTTTTTTGTTGATTATCCCCATAGCAGCAAACCTGCTTACTCAGCCCCCATGTTATTCTTATGGAGAGTAGGAGAGTAAGTAAAATGTAATGACTCCCTTAATTATGAACATAAATTAATAAAAGTTGGTATATGGCTTCACCTTGTTGGGTTATATTGATATTTGCATAAAAACCCATTTTTTGCTCCTTGTTGCGGCAAACCTGCTTACTCAGCCTCCATGTTATTCTTATGGAGAATAATTAAAACGTCATATAGCGCTTATTTGTGATTGAATATTGATGAAACGTAGTATGTGGCTTCGCCTAGTTTAATTATATTTATATTTGCATCAAACCCAATTGTTTTTGTTCCTTGTTTCAGCAAACCTACGTACTCATCACCAATGTTATTCTTATGGAGAATAATTAAAATTGTATGTATCGCTTATGTGTGAATATATTTTTATGAAACTTGGTATGCGGCTTTATGTGATATTAAGACATATATTATGCATAGGAAATTCGCTGAGTATGCAGGTTTACTGCGACGGGGGTATTAAGTGATGCCAAATGCCCGCAATAAGTTCTAAAATAACAAAAACTTGAATTTCAAGTAGTACAGAACATACAAAATATTGTTACTTGCCATATATATATATATATATATATATATACTTTTCTTACTTTTGATTATAATTCTAATTTATTAATTCTTAATTCAATATTTGCTCGAATGTGATCGGGAAATGTGGATACAAAAGGGACGCTATCTGGTCTATGGGCAATGGCTACCATGTGATGAGCCTAGCTTTGTCTTCACAATAAATAGTGTTATTCCCTACAAAATTTACTAGGCTATTTAAATATAGCTCACAAATACTCTTGCTTGACTTACAAATAAATAATCTTTACCTATTGTCTTTTTTTGTTTCTTGTAGTGAGTAGACTGTGTTCTGTAGTTAGTTTATTAACAACAACAACAGAAGGTACATCAACAGAAGGTAGGTGTACAATTTTTCTAGGATACCTTTTACCTAATTAAATGAAATGCAATGTACAGGGGAACAATATAATATTTATTTATCTAAGGACAATAATTGTGTTTCAAAAGTTACTAATCAAAGGGGATTTACAAATAGTTTACAATTCAGGGGAAATTTACAGTGGTCTCGGCTATCAAATCGGTGACAACAATACATGTAGGCTTAATACTAAAATGTTCATATTTCTGTTATAAATGGGGTTCTTGAATAAATGAGGGCCCTTTTCTCAGGGGGGAAGTATCGTGCTGACTTGAATAACTTTGAATTATGTGTGAACGAATATTTAGTCCAATAATGTTGTTTAAAAATTGCAATAATGACAAATTTTGATGTTGTCCAAAGGGAAAGTCCAATGGTTTTCACTGTATTTACTGATGATTAAAGTAAAATACTAAAATTAAATTTAGAAAAGATAGTTCAATATTGTAATATACTCTTAATGTTAGTTAAAATATCAGAACATTAGGCTTGTTCTATAAAATGTCTGTATTCTTTCAAAGTCCCTAATAGAATACACAATGGAAATGGTTTACCAATCAGCTTACAAAGTTCTTCGCTCAATACCAATTTTTGGGATAAAACAAACGAAAGGGAGTGAAGTTAAAGTGGTATTATAATGAGCAATAAGTCCCTAACTAATGGACACTAAGCTATTCAAAACTTAGGCCATACTGGGTGAATTTAATAGGAACAATGTCCTGCACAAAAATTTAGGTCTTAACACTATGGCATCTGGAACAAGAAAGAAGATCTATCAGAGATGAGGTCTGGAAGCATGGTCCATTGTTGAAAGCACATGGTATACACATATGTTAACACTGGTCACTGTAATTTAGATTCCTTAAGGACTAATTTTGAAAAGTATATTATATTAAATTTTAATTCTATTGCAATCCTCTAACATAAATTATATCTAAAATATTATTATTAGCAATCATATTAAATTAAGTGAGTAGGCTATTATATGTGGATAGGCTGTGAATAATTATTGGTGATTAATTAATGAAACACATATTATTTTACAATTGCACGGATAAATAAACATTAAATACATAGAGGGGAATGATTTTCTGAGGAGTGGTGATAAGGATGATTATTATTGGGCATGAACAAAGGACAATTAATACAATTAACACATTTATGGGAAATTAATTGATTAACACATTGATAAGGGAAACTTAAATATAAAATAGCACATAATGGGAAAATTATCACTAAATAATGAATGGATGACATGTAATACTACAATATTTGAACAATATTTTAATGGATCCTGTTATTTATTCATAAGTGAAACTTCACAAGAAAAGTTTTAAACCCGTATTTATTTTCACATATTAAAGACAAAGCTTTAATAACCCGAACTATTATATCTGTTTTTACAACTCTCAAAATAGTGCAGATGGAAAACAAGGGCTAGTTGTAAATCTGCACTGTTTGAGTACGGATACTTGGTACGTAATAATGTTTACTGTCATAACTATTAAGCTATTTTTTCCAATTTCTTAAACTAGACATTGATGGATAAGTAGCAAAAACACAAAAACAAATCGAAAACGAAGTCTTTCTATTTTTGTGAAATTATACTTAAGATTTTTAATTCCGCCATTTTTAATAGAATCAATATGTTTTTGTACTAATTATGTTTATCAATTTAAAATAAGTATGTACAATGTTACATTGTTGTGTTTTAAATGGTGTTATCGGACAATACTCTTCAGCTAAAACGTGACATGACGTATGATTGGAAAAATCAGCATTTTAGGAGATATACATTTTATAAAAATATTATTTGTTGAATAACGATATCCTGCATAATTTATTATTTCACTGAAGATCCTCTGTACAAAAAAAGTGTGCGAGGATTGATATTGATACAACTTTGTAAATGGAAACGTAGTTGTGGCACTGATTGCAACAATCAAATTAGGAAGCGGAAACGTGGAATTGCAGAAAATAAATTAAGTTGGTTAATTCTAATTACGTTGTTTCGAGTGATTCTAAATAAATCGGTTTGTCTATACTAGGAGTCTCAAATAGTTCATCAGTAAAAAAGGCAGATTAAACAAATCATCCTCACGGTTACAAATCAGCGGCAGTTTTTGAATCCAAATCTTACTACAGTGTTCTTCAGTAATATATCAAATCCAAATACCACTGACTGACTGACCTATCACGAAATCTCCATAACTATAAGGCCTACAGCGTTGACATTTGACATATAAGTTCCTCTTTTTCCCTAGGTACTTGCTAAAAAACGGTAATACGAAATTCCCTTGTGTTCCTCCCCGCTGGGTCCCAAAGTTACCATGTATTCCATGTATGTCACTTTGGTTTGAGCTGATGAAAATTCAAACCGCTGATCTTGATTTGTAGTTCCACGGGCTAACCACACAGAATACAGCACACACAACTATCATAGCAATGACTACATAAACTACAATTATTACTACAATTGTAGTTTATGTAGTCATTGATCATTTACGCGGGCGAAGCTGCGACGGGTCGGCTAGTCTATTATAACTGGTGTCATTATGTATATTATACATATATTATATATTATACATAATTATTATATAGAAGGAATGACGTATAAACAAATATATGTGTTTGCACTCTAGGGGTCGCATTTTTTGTTCGATTTACTTCAAATTTGGTAGGGACGTTCCTTTCTGTAATCAATTGGACAAGTTCGTTGGACAAAACAATCGGAAAACTCTAAACACCTTTTTTTGGGGATTAACCTTTCAAATTTCGAGTTTTTGGGTCCAAAAAAGCTCATCAAAGCCCCAGATGTAAAATCAATGCATGTAAAAAGATGGGAATTAGAGAGGCAAAAGTTCTAAGCCCTCTCTCGTCATTCCAGCATAAATATTTACCGAGTTATTAAAGAAAATGTGTATCGACTAAACACAGTACGTTGTCTTATGGAGGTTTTACACTAGAAAAGCCTGTTATTCCTTTGTTAGAGTACTTTTAACATCCCCAGCAACCTCACACCTACTTTCAAGCCTGTCTGGACCTTTTCCTAACCTTATAATGCGCAAAATTGTATTCCCAGCTTTGCAAGTAAATTAAACCAGGAGTATCAGAACAGCCAAAAAAATCAATGTTTTCAGATTTCAATAAAAATTGGACAAATGTATGTTTTTAAACTTATTTTGATCTTTAAAAGTTGTTATGTGGAAATTCACTTTCCTCACGTCAGCGTGCTGCGTGCGAACTCGTTTGTGATTTGTCCCGTTGTCCCGACCAACGCTCTCGGGCTTTAGTTATTTTACCTCCTCTACTTGGGTTCAGTCGTTCTTTCATCTTTTCCATACTAAATTAAAATATAGTAGATATTTGACAGCAATGAGTTCATCCCAAATTCCATGTTCCAAAGCAAGCAAACTCAGCAGTTTCCGGCGTTGCTCGTCCACGATCGGACTTTTCGGACAACTCCAAACAACGATGCGTCCAGACAACGACAGCTGTCACGGAATGATCGGTTTCCATCGGCCGTTTTTGGAATTAATAAAAGAGAAACTAAATATTTTAGGAAATATTCCTTCATCAGAAAAGTTGAAAACTAAGCATAATAATAGCTATACGTAGGCTTTGTTTATGTTTTTGCCTTAAAACAAAACTTTTTGTCTTATCTTTTGTTAACAACATATACAACATTTTACTTACATTTGTGAAATAATTTAGTTTATTCCCAACATTGTTTTATTAGGCTACGTCTTTGCCTTATCCATCGTCTTAATTTGAAAGCTTAGTAAATAAAATACTACTACAGAAGAATAAGTTTGGCAATGATTTCTTTGATTACATCTCTTTGTTTACTCTGGCTTCCTAACCCCAAAACAAACTGGTGAGCACTTTTTCGCCTACAAAATTTAGAGGTTGTTTGGTCGATATCGAACAGACGATACCGCAACGTTTCATCAACCGATTGTTCGTTCATTCTACTGGATGATTTGAGTTTGCCGACTGCCGAGAAGTTAAACTTGGAAATGGAAACCACTGTGGAAGTTCTAAGCTGACTCGACTAGGGCCTGTTGAAGTATAAGTTTGGCCATTGGACAGTTTGAAATTGAAATACCTTACATCCACTTAATATGGCAAAAGATATACCCAATTTAAATAAACTTTGTAATGCTAAGTTTAAGTAATGTATACAAGGTCTTCAACAGATAAGATGCCTTTAAATTTACAAATTGGTTGCAATCATAAATACAAAGACCCCGAGGTAGGGTTAAGATAATTAATCGGTCTCTCTAAATTACTTGTGATAAGAGAAAAATTGTTCATAAATTAAACTAGTATGAAATAAAACCCATTCCTTGCCCAAGTAATAGGCTTAATTATAGCTAAGGACTTGAAAGGCTCAGTTATTATGAGTTATATTAACTTTCCATATCCATAATTTAAAGTACCTATAAACTCTTAAACTCCTATAAACCTATAAACTCCTATAAAATCTTCGAACGTTTCATTTTCATAAAATCTACTAGCGCTACTCATTTTGTATTGCAACAACCACCATTTTCCTTCCAACTTCGAAAACATCTATCTACTATCGTAGTCAACATTCAATCGATAAAACAACCGGTTGGTAAAATTGTTCGATATCGACCAAACAACCTCTAAATTTTGTAGGCGAAAAAGCGCTCACCAAACAAACTACTATAGGCCCATATCCAAGGTCAAATTAAAAGTAAGTTTTAATAGTGAAGTAGAATAAGATTGGCCATGATTTCTTTGATTATATCATGTTTTTATCTCTAGCTTTCTAACCCCAAAACAAACTACTGTATCCAAGTAAAAATTAAAAGTAACAGCTTTAACAGTGAGTTTTAATAGCCACACAGCTTAAAAACTACTCCTAAAGTTCCTCAAAACAGACAAAATCCCACTATTTGCTCCTCATTTTCTAAGATTTTTCACCGGATCCCCCTTCCCACACCCCCCGGTTCCATCCATCCCAATTTCATAGAATCCAAATCTGGTCACCTTTTTACCAATAACCCTCACCGTCCTTTTCTTCATTTGTTAGGCGGAGATTTACAGTAAAAGTAAATGTCATAATAGTTTATACTTGGAGTATAAATAGTAATAGTACTCTCATATCGCTGTTTATTTGAACTTTACTTTTCACTTTGAGTACAATGGGAAAAGTAAAACAATACAAAAATATCGATATAAATAATAATTTAATCGCTATCATCAGTTGGATATAGTACAACCAAGTATATTTTTCTGAGGAAAGATCAATTCTGTGATATTATCTTCTTGTATTTTAGCGATTTTAAAAAGTGCTTGGTACCCTATTTCAGTTGATTGGTAATTGTTATATTGTTTTAAAAACCTTTATGATACACTATTTTACCGATAAATCGGAGTGACGTGCAGCCGACCAGCCTGAGCGTAATCTAATTTTTTTTAAAGGGAATACAAAACCAGCAACATTATGATATAATATTATATTTATTTGCATGTAAACCAAATATACCTATGCAGATACAATATTTAATACATTGAATAATATTAGCACATATTTGTGTCAAGGAGGAGTTAACTATTAGACTACATACAATAATAATTGACGTATTAAATTATTTGGCAGATAATTAAGTTCTTAGAGCTGCAAGACTCGGGGGGGGAGTGGGGGCGCATTTTTCGGCTCTGGCACCCACGTTGACCGGACTCTGCGCACGCCTATGCTTGAAACAATAAAACATTGTCGTTTCAAATAAGTACAAACTCGGCAATGTCATAAATTTGAGAGATGAGGGCCAGGGTATTTAATTTACAATCCTTATTGAGATTTAAATTGTAACATACAAAAATATAGTCTTTGCATACATGTTTTGCATCAATTAATTGTTACACCAGTTAGGTAGGTATATATTTGTTCACATTATAAAATGGACGACTCAACAGCCTGTCATTGAGCTTGCGGACTTCAGCGTTATGGCTCTTGACCTAATGATTCTGCACAAGTCCCTGTAATTTAATTTGTTGCTGATACGAAGAGATTTCTTTTGAATCATAAATACCGGTAATCTATTAAAAGCCATTTTTGCACAGTTTCTCCATAACAAGATGCCTTATGAGATGTGGGGGAATATCAGGCCATAATAAGCCATTTCTAGAATTGGTTTTTGATATAATTTTTGATAGGTTTGTCAAGGAAAATGTATTTAATGACAAAATGTGAAATTCCAAGCCATCAACAACAGCGCTGGATTAAACATCAGTGGATATCACCAATTGTAGATTTTCTCTTACAGTAGCTATAAGTTAATTATTCATCAAATTTTATTCTTATTCTCAAGCGAATTCATAAGCCATAGGAGATGCAGTTTTTCCAAAATTTTGCTGGAAGTTGGCAAGATGGAAATTGGTCTGAAATTAACTTTGTAAAGAGGAACAACCTTTAAATAAGAATAACCTAAAACATATAATATATTGCAATTAATTGTGTTCTAGGAAGTTTTATTTATGTTATTCCTTGGATGGAAACTGCTCGGACACACTCTGATCAGAGTCGGCCTTGCTATAAAGCCAGGAGGTATTGGATAGGGTCATAGACTAACCATAGTTCTGTATGGTAGTACCGGTAGTTATAAACAGTAATAGAGACAATAAGTTTATAGTTGGACTGTAGCCAAATCAGCATGGTTGTACGCTTTCATGATGTTGCCATTTTACAATAGAAAAATAACACTCGATTCCGATCAGCTAGTATGGAGTTTTGGCAATTCAGTCTACTATTGGCTGATCTAGGTTGATAGCCCGGCAAACCAAGCCCTCAACTGACAACTTAATTGTCCACTATTATAGTCTATGATAGAGCCAATACAGAGCCTGGCCATAGACTAACTTCAGTACTGACAGTAGACTGACTTGACAGTAATGTAGTTAGTCCTATGGCCTGGCCCAACTGTCTATTCTGCTCGCGGCTATATCTCTCTTTACTTAACGTTTGAGTGTTGATGGAGATCAAGGAGGTTTATTGTATAACTGGAGGTAACACTGCCTCACTATTTTTGTCGAAAAAGCGAGCCGGTGATTTTGTCAGGTTGGTACACTGGTGAGGCATACTTGTCATTCTTTGAACTATCCTGATTGGCTGTTTTAGCGAATTTCCCCTATAGGGAAGAAGCTATTACCGTAGGTCTCATGGTAAGACTTAAGCCCGAGACCATGATAACTTTTCATTTTGAGGTCCCCAGATGCCAAAAACACCATTAGTTCAAATTTATATATATATATATATATATATATATATATATATATATGTGTGTGTGTGTGTGTGTGTGTGTGTGTGTGTGTGTGTGTGTGTGTGTGTGTGTGTGTGTGTGTGTGTGTGTGTGTGTGTGTGTGTGTGTCCATAAGCACGATAACTCTCGTAAAAAAGGTCCGATCTTAATGAAATTTGGGAAAAATGTGGAAAGTACCATTTATTTGAACGAGTTCGAAAACCAGATGAATCGCACCATCCGAAGGGGGGTTTTGTACCCCAAAAATGTGTTTTTTGGGGTTTTCACATGTAGTTTTAATATAAATCAAATTTTAATTTATACCATTGGATCCAGCTTAAAAAAATAAACAATTTGGTATTTTCATCATTGCTCTACGTCAATTGGTTACCGAGATATTGAAAGTGCTAAACACAGTACGTTGTCTAATGTTATTCTTATGGAGAAAATGAAAAATTTTATATCTCGCTTATTTATGAACATAAACTGGCGAAATTTGGTATATGGCTTGATCTGGTTGTGGTTTATTGTTGTTTGCACAAAAAAAATTTCGCCTATGGTTCCTGTAGCAGCAAACCTAGGTACTTGGTCCCCATGTTATTCTTATGGAAAATACTTAAAAATGTTATATGTTATATAATAATGTTATATGTCTTAAAATGTTATATATCGCTTATTTATGAATGTATATGGATGGAACTTGGTATGTGACTTCACTAAGATGAGTTCTATTGATATTTTCATAAAAACCCATTATTTTGTGTGCCTTGTTGCAGCAAACCTGTGTACTCATCCCCAATGTTATTCTTATGGAGAATAATTAATATTTTAATTATCGCTTATTTGTGAATACATTTCTTATGAATCCTGTTAAGTGTTTTAATGTGTTATGTTATATTATGTGTTATTCATTGGAAATTCGCTGAGTATGCAGGTTTGCTGCGACGGGGGTATTATTCCTATAAGTGAACCTATACATGCAAAACACTGGAGTAAAAGTAGTACTAGTTGGAACAAATTCATTTCATCGTTTGATTTATGCATCTACTCTTGACGTGAAATATGATAAATTATGAGCAAATAAACATAAACAAGTTTATAATGTTCAAAACGTAAGTAGGTATTTGTTTGAATCACTTTGTCGACTAGTTCGATTTCAGTGAGTAATTCTTTTCCTCACCAAATTCGGCAAAGAACGGCTCGCAATTTTGTTCATGATTCATCAGTGTTGCCTCCAGTATTACCAATAGAACTCCTTGATGGAGATCGATAGAACGGTGCGGCACACGGGAGACATTTCAGGAGCCGTGTGACGTCACCGATGAACACAAAAACAGATGAAGCGAAGCCCTATGACATCACACGTACTGTAGCTAGAGTCTGCTACTCAACTGTCAGTTGAAGAGTCGTCCGCTCTGTTATGTTAACAACTTTACGTCTATAAATCGACTTAAAGGAATGTTTATGTATTGACTATCATAAATTAACCTAAACAATATGCCAGTAACTGGCCTTAAATACGAATTTACATACTAATAATAATTTTGTCCGTCAAATAAATGAGAACAAAAAGTGTTTGTTTCTCTGGGCTTTGAAAACAAATTATATAGGCCTATCTATATTTAAAAAATGTAAGCTACTGCACATTTACATAATGTTTCAGCCTATTCGGAAACGGTTATTTTTCTTCTGTACAATTAATTGTAAACATTATAAGTCTATTTTTACTCAATGTGGTAGATTAGGTTCACTCATTTTATTTGTTGTGTGTAATTACACAAATTGTAAAGAATTTTAAGTAGATAGGCCAAACATAGTATAGCCTATGTGAATAAAGCAAGTTCCTCTTCAGTTTGGCGTAATGAGTAAAAACATTTGGTTATATTAAGCTAATTAGTGAATTTCCTTTGGAAAGTGAACTATTAGCATGACCCGCACGGTGAAACTTAAGCCCGGGACCACCATAGAAGTTCCTAACATGACCCCCTGAACACGTTTTGGGGGGTCGTTCAAAATGTTATATATATATATATATATATATATATATATATATATATGTGTGTGTATGCACTCTCACGGTCGCATTTTTTGTCCGATTTACTTCAAATTTGGTAGGGACGTTCCTTTCTATAATCTGTTGGACAAGTTCGTTGGGCAAAACAATCGGAAAACTCTAAACCCATTTTTTGGGGATTAATCTTTCAAATTTCGAGTTTTTGGGCCCAAAAAGGGTCAGAAAAGCCCCAGATGTAACATTAATTCATGTAAAAAGATGGAAATTAAAGAGGCGAACGTTTTAAGCCCTCTCTCGTCATTCTAGCATAAATATTTACCGAGTTATTAAAGCAAATGTGTATCGGCTAAACACAGTACGTTGTCTTATGGGGGTTTTACACTATAAAAACCTGTTATTCCTTGGTTAGAGTACTTTTATTATCCTCAGCAACCTCACGCCTACTTTCAAGCCTGTCTGGACCTTCTCCTAACCTTATAATGCCCAAAATTGTTTTCCCAGCTTTGCAAGTAAATGAAACCAGGAGTATCAGAACAGCCAAAAAATCAATGTTTTCAGATTTCAATAAAAATTGGACAAATGTATGTTTTTACACTGATTTTGAGTTTTAAAAGTTTTTATGTGGAAATTCACTTCCCTCACGTCAGCGTGCTGAGTGCAAACTCGTTGTTTGCTTGTAGCTATAAATAAGAGATCACAATTTGAAAATTGAAATTTTACTACTAAGAAAGTTTAATAAACTTTCTCCTTAATTGGACACTAAAGTTGTCCTCGATTGGTTGACAATTATAAAAGACGAATAAATAGTGAAACATATCACGCAATATATTAATAACTATGGAAAACCTGCCGACCATAATTTTACTAGGACTTTATTAATTAATTTGGTTAAACTAGATATGGTTGCTGGCCAGGTTGGATTACTGTCCATTAGATTGGATAGCGTTGAGGATGAAAGTAACGTGTTTGACTGTGTAAAAAGCAAAAGTGGTACCAAGTTAATCTGTTAATGCTAAAGGGTTGATTTCAGTAATGAGTACGGTAACTTAGTGTTGTTTTGATTGTAAAATTAGAGAAAAACCGTATCAACTGTTGCCCCGCAGAGCGCTGTCAATCGGGTGATGTAATACGTAGGACTTGGGACAGCAATAAGAATGTGGTTACAAGTACAAATATTGAACATATGATGAGATGATGATGATCTTGGATCTTGAATAACTTAGATGTCGGCAAAAGCTGTTTTGGCGCTAGCGGCGGGCGATAAGGGAACCTCACCGATGACGCGTTTTAGTGACGTCACACGGCTCCTGAAATGTCTCCCGTGTGCCGCACCGATCGATAGAACTCCTAGATGGAGACAGAAATGTTTTTCTTCTTTATCGTTGCTATTTTTGTTGCTGTCACCCTGTCCCTGTCACTGTCAGACCTTCAGAGCTGTCAGTTGTTAGGTGAGGTTGTACAAGATGATAAGCTTACGTGCTGTGATAAGATGATAAGATTATTGATGATAATATGTAAGAGGTTTATTGTCTAGCATAGTGACATTGGGTTACTTAAAGTAGGATATCGTTCGGGAACAAATAGCCAAGTTCATTTAGTGTCTTCTACAGTCAAAAAACGATTTACTTCGATCAGAATATGAAAACATGCATGTTTTATTCACATTATTAATTTAATTATTTATTTTATTTTACCTTTTGCTAATAGTCTACATTTTCAAATGTAATAAATAAAATTCTTGTTTTCTTAAAACAGTATTGAATTAATTAATTGTTTTAATTTAATAGGTTTATAAACATAGATTATCACAATGTATGGCAGAATAAATAAATATTAAGTTAAACTTAATACAAATTAGTATAGTACAAATAGTACAAATTCTATTGAGTGGGTAGTAAGCTTAATGTATCGGGTGGCTAGGAAGCTGATGTTCTCCCAACTACAGTCAAAGGTAGGTTATTGTAACTTGAAAATATGGGTGTTATTGTAAGGCGGGTGGTATGGGAACAGAAAAATGTCTTGTTATTGTTACTCGAAAATATACATGAGTGTTGTAAGGGGGGTATAGGAACAGAAAAAGTATCGTTCTTCGAACCACTCTCTCAGTCGTCCCTTGGAACCAAACTAAATCCATTATAGGTACTGTTAACTTAAATTTTCCCTTCAACTGAATCCACTTTGTTATAAAATCAAGAACAACCTCAGGTCACAGAATGTGTAGTTTGAAACGGGAGTTTGTTGGAAGGGTTGTAATGAAAGTCGTAATGGGGAATTTAACCTTTGCTGTTCATTTGACACATCTCAATTAGACTGAACTGGACTGGAGTTTAGGTAAATGTAGTTTATGGTAAGTGTATTGCATTTACTCACAACCAGGGTTAAGTTCACATTAATTTGGAAGAGAGTGTTAGTTGAGTGTATTTTCCGCATCAATCCTACTCTCACAGTGTGCAGGGGGATGTAAAATATGTCTAATTAAAATCTAGAAACCTCAGTAAAAAATACTCCAACCACCATATTGAAAAAACCCGATAAGTTATCCTTCATTGAGCCTATTTTAATTCTGTAGTAAGGTGAGGACTACTTTTACACCTTAACCCAGGCTAGAGGCAAAGAAATTAGGGCCTAAGTGTTAAATAATAACTCATTATTTTGTAAATTGAAGGTAAGAAACATGATTTTAGAATGAGGATAGGCCCTTCACAATGTAAAACAAACTTGACCGTCTTAAAATTTACAAAATAAGAGTCGTATGTCTGAAAATAAATGGGGCCTATAGACTGCCACTGTCTGTATTTTTTCACTGTTGATGATTTAATATTTGTTCTATAAATTTAATGTTAGGTACCTGGAAGGGTACAGTTTCATAAGTGGACACCAACTAATCGGATCTGATATATTGATCTTAAACATTTGATATATCGTATCACATTTTAAAAAGATCTGTAACCTAAACAACACAAACACCCAAACATTCGAGTCCTCATGGTATATGTTGAAACAGTCTCTGAAAACTGGGATTAAGAGCGATGATGTAATCAATTCATGTAAGCAACCCAGAAAGTTTACCCTGGCAATGATAATCAAGTTTTAGCTTGGTTATACGTTCCTTTGTTATTTGGTAATTTTGTATGTAAATTTAGTTGAAAAATCCAGTCTATTCCAAGAATGTTTAGTTTAACACCACAAGCAATGTAGAGATTTAGGACACTCCTGACTTTCCCAAGTTTAACATTAACATTTACTTCTCCCGGTAACTTTACAGTTGTCCAGTGAAAGAAATAAAACATTGAGCGCTTGTACGAAGAATAGGTTTGCCTATTTCTTCCCAAGTTTCTTCAGATACAATGGTTACTCAACTGTCGGTATTGAATTGCATAGACACCGGGTAATTGTTTATGGTCAGTTTAAAAAATATTTTTAAATATTTGTTTTAGCGAATTTTCCCTATAGGGAAGAAGCTATTTTAGAGAATTTCCCCTATAGGGAAGAAGCTATTACCGTAGGTCTCATGGTAAGACTTAAGCCCGAGACCATGATAACTTTTCATTTTGATGTCCCCAGATGCAAAAAACACCATTCATTCAAATCTTTATATATGTATATATACATATATATATATATATATATTTATATAAGTATAAAAACATGAAAATAACCATGAGTACCCTGTTGAATACATTTTTTAGCGAATTTCCCCTATAGGGAAGAAGCTATTACCGTAGGTCTCATGGTAAGACTTAAGCCCGAGACCATGATAACTTTTCATTTTGAGGTCCCCAGATGCCAAAAACACCATTCGTTCAAATTTATATATATATATATGTGTGTGTGTGTGTGTGTGTCCGTAAGCACGATAACTCTCGTAAAAAAGGTCCGATCTTAATGAAATTTGGTACAAATGTGTAAATCACCATTTATTTGAACGAGTTCGAAAACCAGGCGAATCACACCATCTAAAGGGGGGTTTTTGGGGGGTTTTGTACCCCAAAAATGGGTTTTTTGGGGTTTCCGCATGTAATTTTTATTTAAATCAAATTTTAATTTTTACTATTTAATTCAACATAAAAAAACAAACAATTTGGTATTTTTATCATTGCTCTACGTTAATTGGTTCCTGAGATATTGAAAGTGCTAAACACAGTACGTTGTCTAATGTTATTCTTATGGAGAAAAAGAAAAATTGTATATCTCGCTTATTTATGAACATAAACTGACAAAATTTGGTATATGGTTTCATCTGGTTGAGATTTATAGTTGTTGGCACAAAATACAAAATTGTCACATGTGGTTCCCGTAGCAGCAAACCTAGGTAATCGGTCCCCATGTTATTCTTATGGAGAATAATTAAAATGTTATATATCGCTTACTTATAAATGTATATGAATGAAACTTGGTATGTGACTTTACTTAGATGAGTTCTAATGATATTTGCATAAAAACCTATTATTTTGTGTTCCTTGTTGCAGCAAACCTGCATAATCATCCCCAATGTTATTCTTATGGAGAATAATTCATATTTTAAATATCGCTTGTTTGTGAATACATTTCTTATGAATCCTGTTAAGTGTTTTAATGTGTTATGTTATATATTCATTGGAAATTCGCTGAGTATGCAGGTTTGCTGCGACGGGGGTGTTTATTTTTTATCTGTTATTTTTTAGCGAATTTCCCCTATAGGGAAGAAGCTATTACCGTAGGTCTCATGGTAAAGACTTAAGCCCGAGACCATGATAACTTTTCATTTCGAGGTCCCCAGATGCCAAAAACACCATTCGTTCAAATTGTTATATATGTATATATATATATATATATATATATATGTGTGTGTGTGTGTGTGTGTGTGTGTGTGTGTGTGTGTGTGTGTGTGTGTGTGTGTGTGTGTGTGTGTGTGTGTGTGTGTGTCGTAAGCACGATAACTCTCGTAAAAAAGCTCCGATCTTAATGAAATTTGGTACAAATGTGTAAAGTAACATTTATTTGAACGAGTTCGAAAACCAGATGAATCGCATCATCCAAAGGGGGGTTTTTGGGGGGTTTTGTACCCAAAAAATGGGTTCTTGGGGGTTTTCACATGTAATTTTTATTTTAATCAAATTGCAATTTATACCATTAAAATCAGCTTAAAAAAACAAACAATTTGGTATTTTGATCATTGCTCTACGTCAATTGGTTACTGAGATATTGAAAGTGCTTAACGCAGTACGTTGTCTAATGTTATTCTTATGGAGAAAAAGAAAAATTGTATCTCGCTTATTTATGAACATAAACTGACAAAATTTGGTATATGACTTCATCTGGTTGTGGTTTATTATTGTTTGCTTAAAAACAATTTTTCGCCTATGATTCCCGTAGCAGCAAACCTAGGTAATCGGTCCCCATGTTATTCTTATGGAAAATATTTAAAATGTTATATATCGCTTATTTATGAATGTATATGTATGAAACTTGGTATGTGACTTCACTTAGATGAGTTCTATTGATATTTGCATAAAAACCCATTTTTTGTATTCCTTGTTGCAGCAAACCTGCGTACTCATCCCCAATGTTGTTCTTATGGAGAATAATTAATATTTTAAATATCGCTTGTTTCGATCTAATATATCGAATGTTCAAGATTGATATATCGTATCCGATTAGTTGGTGGCTGCTTATGGAACTGTAACCACCTGTACACTGTATTTATATAAGGTAATTATTCTTGTTTTAATCACATTTATATTACTTTTGCTTGATTGTTTTGGTTGTTTGTATTCTATTTGTAGACCGTGTTCTTCTACAAGGTTAATGTATAAATGTAAGGTGGTACTTTGCTACATATATTGAATTTTGTCTTGTTCTCAGAACTTCTTTATTGTAATTTGGTTATAGTATCTATGAAATAAAACATTGTAATGTAAATAAATACAATGTACTAGTTACAGTGTGTTGCATGAGTGAAAAACCAGACCGCACATGGGGTGAAGAGGGGAAGAGATTGGGAGTGGGAGTGGAAGGCTGCCAGCTACTAGTCTGGCTGCATACATTTGACAGATTGTATTGTTACTCGCGCGCCACGCCGCCGCAGCGGGCGGTATATCTATATCTACTTCATAATAATATACAAACGTACTAAACTATACTATACTGTACCAAACTGAACTAAAATTCAAAATGAATTGATGGTGATAAATGTATTTGGCATGGCAGCAATAGACTTGCATCTGCTGAGAACTGTCAGCTGACTGAGCCCGGTGTCCGGTGCCCGCCGCGTGTCCACCGAGATCGTCATGTCCGAGTTCGTCACATCTACGAAAATCATTGTGCCGTACTAATTAGGGTCGGCCGTCTACCTGCCCCACCGGGTATGTCATGCCTCCTCCGCCCGAACGGGAACAACTTATCCTAGTCACAGATCACAAGAGAACGGTCAAATACCGTTCTGAATCTTTACGCTCAGAGTTTACTGATGTTGGTTCTTCATGTAGCTGAAAATTACAACTAGCCTGTACATTTCGCCGAGCAATATTAAAAGTGTTTGATTAAAAGTTTAATTAAATTTTTATCCATGATAGGATTTGGTTGTTATATTCATTAAATTCTTAAATTGTAAGAATGTATTTAACATATTTTTAAGTAAGTAATTGCGAAAATATCATATCAAAACTACTACAACTTTGGTCAATTTAAACTGACAGCTGTACTATTGTATTTATTTTATCCGCACGAATACCAAGCCCTTGCTAATGAACAAACATGCACATTTGCATTTTTTTAAACTCTATTTGAAATTTAAACAGCAATATTCTTTAAAAATAGTAACATTCCGCTTTATCAGTTGATAGTTGCTCTAATAATGAAGAGCCCACATGATTTAATAGTTGACGGAGTAAACATCCTGAAAATGTAAAATAAGCGAGAACAATTAACACAAATAAAAATGCAAAGTTATGCTTTGCAAAAGATGAATGTTTATCTCAGCAATGTTTATCTCACCTTTTGTATGACACTTTTCAATTTTGTAACACGAATCCTTTTGTACTAAGGCTGTTTTTCGGACTCACGAACAAACATCAATCGGCCTAATTCATCCTTTCAGTGCGATATGTAGTCGTATCACTTCAATTTTGTCATAAATTTTGTCACGAGTTAGTTTGTATAATTTTTAGTTACATGAAGAACCAACATCAGTAAACTTTGAGCGTAAAGATTCAGAACTGTATTTGACCGTTCTCTTGTGATCTGTGACTGGGATAAGTTGTTCCTGTTCGGGCGGAGGAGGCATGACATACCCGGCGGGGCAGGTAGACAGCCGACCCTAATTAGTACGGCTCATTGATTTTCATAGATGTGACGAACTCGGACATGACGATCTCGGTGGTGACCGGTCGCCGTGGTGCCGTCTGGCGGCGCATGCGCACTAGACTCCTTTGCTACCGCGCATCTGTCAAGTTGGTTTTAGCGAATTTCCCCTATAGGGAAGAAGCTATTACCGTAGGTCTCATGGTAAGACTTAAGCCCGAGACCATGATAACTTTTCATTTTGAGGTCCCCAGATGCCAAAAACACCATTCATTCAAATTTTTATATATGTATATATATATATATATATATATATATATATATATATATATATATATATATTATATATATATATATATATATATATGTGTGTCCGTAAGCACGATAACTCTCGTAAAAAAGGTCCGATCTTAATGAAATTTGGTACAAATGTGTAAAGTACCATTTATTTGAACGAGTTCGAAAACCAGATGAATCGCACCATCCGAAGGGGGGTTTTTGGGGGGTTTTGTACCCCAAAAATGTGTTTTTTTGGGGTTTTCACATGTAATTTTAATTTAAATCTAATTTTAATTTATACCATTAAATTCAGCTTAAAAAAACAAACAATTTGGTATTTTGATCATTGCTCTACGTCAATTGGTTACCGAGATATTGAAAGTGCTAAACACAGTACGTTGTCTAATGTTATTCTTATGGAGAAAAAGAAAAATTGTATATCTCGCTTATTTATGAACGTAAACTGGCAAAATTTGGTATATGGCTTTATTTGGTTGTGGTCTATTGATATTTGCACAAAAATCCATTTTTTGCCCGATAGTTCCCGTAGCAGCAAACCTGCATACTCAGCCCCATGTTATTCTTATGGAGAATAATTAACGTGTTATCTCCTTTAATTATGAACATAAATTAATAGAACTTGGTATGTGGCTTTACCTAGTTGAGTTATAATGATATTTGTATAAAAGCCCATTTTTAGTGTTCCTTATTTCAGCAAACCTGCATACTCAGCCGCCATGTTATTCTTATGGAGAATAATTAAAATGTCATAAATCGTTTATTTATGAATGTATATTGATGAAACTTGGTATGTGGCTTTATGTGGTATTAAGATAAATTAATATGCACTGGACATTCGCTGAGTATGCAGGTTTGCTGCTACGGGGGTATTTCACTTATGCAACGTACTGAAAAATAATCTTAGAATGGTTGATCTGCTTTTAAGTTGTCGTCCAAGCAGTGATCGGCCAGTTCTCTGCTTGAGCTTTTCTTTGAAGTTAACACAGTGTAGTCGTCTGCAAAAGTTACTATAGGTTGTGACCAAGTGATCTAGGCAAATTATTGCATTAACGACTGTTTCCAAAGTAGTTTTGATCATTGTAAGTACTTCTAGCCGATGTTATCAGCCGCTGGCAGTTCTCGACAACACTTGGTAGGCTGATCTCATCGGCCGCTGGGAGCCAAAGAGTTAAACATTTTTAACAGTAATAATTTGTTAATATTCCTTTAGGTTAATTTAAATGTACCGTACTGCCAAAATGGATCATAAAGCTTTTAAGATGATATATTTTGTTTATAAATAGACATTTCCTACAATTACTTTGACAAATTTCAATATTCTGAGGAAATCTGCAGTAGAGGTAAAAGATTTATTTATCTACACAGCATACATATGTTTAGTTTAATGAATCTTAATAGTAGTTTTCATTACTAGTCTCAAAAGTGACTTATTGCGGGGAGAGATTGCATTTACGCGCGAGGCGAAGCCGAGCGTGGAAAAAGCTATCGAGCCCCGCAATGGCACTTTTGAGACGAGTATTGAACATTATTTTTCATTACAATATCGAAAAACTTGTAAACAACATGAATATTTTTGTTTATCCAACTTAGTATCAAGAAAAAAAACCGAACTCATAACGCTGAGTTTCCGTGCTTGTGTCGAGGTACATACGCACTGCAAACAATGCAACAGCAAATAATGCAACAGCTGATCACCCTAATGCAACAGCTGATCGGTCTGCACCGCAAAATCCCATAACGGTTACTTTCCATGCACCACAAATGCACAGAAAGTTAACGTTATGTAATTTTTCCATGCAGTAGCGGGAATAACCTATTTTCTTAGCTCATTTTACGTTTAGAAAGTGTACTTTCGTGTGTAGAGTGTTGACAAATTATTCACAGTTCAAGTACATCGATACGATCAATTGCAATAATCACTGTCATAATCATGGGTTGGTATTTATGAGTAACTGGTAAAGCAATCATTTTAACATTTTGGACATTTTCTCTCAGTAATAGTAATCTTATTATTAAAAATTGAGATATGGTTGAATGAATGAAGGAGGGTAACCGTAAACATAAAATAGCCGATCAACTATTTAAACTTTAACTTTAAATCCAGACCTCAGTTATCTGGTTATAATTTCAGGATTCAAAATGGAAACTCTTCCGGAAGAAATGGTACAAGCAGTTGCGGTATACCTCAGCCTTCCAGACTTGGAAGCTTGTAGTCTTGTGAGTCGAGGATGGAGGGAGGCCTTCAACAGAGACATTGTGTGGCGTCCTCACTCCTGCAATCCCACTACAGCTGAGCACCTTCGTCAAACTCCAAGTGTGGTTGAACCTGATTTTAAACTTCCTGAACACACCGAAGATACTCTTTCTCCTATCTGTGAACAAAGAGTGAATATTTTGTTGGAGAAACGTTTGTGGAGCAATTGGCGGGAAGGGCGATTTGAGAAATCAACTATTGTCAATGAATTACTCAATGCAGACAGAATTAGTTTTTTAACCAATGACCATCTTGTAATATTATCCAAAAACAAGATCACCTTGTGGAATGTTCATGACAACTCGAGTAATGGTTTCTTTGAACCTGTAACATTGCCATCCGACCAGAATGTAAACATGTGTAAAATGGTCGGTAAAGATAAGGTAGTTGTTGTTCAAGGATATACAGTATACATTTTTCTGTGGGATTTGAATTCTATTCAGTGGTATTTCCAATGTGCATTTTCTTTCAATGAGCCAAACAACACACTGTTCAAAAATCTAAAAGCAATCAGATTTTCCCAAGATAGTATTAAATTTTGCTCTTGTGAGGTTTTTGGGAATTATTTCTTTGGCTGCTTATTAGGTCAAGCTATATTTCATGTGTGGGATGTGGAAAAATGCAGGAAATTGAAAGAGCAAGCAATGCCACCTTCAGATATTATCTACATTAAAGGATTCCATCAATCTGAAATACAAAAGAGGCACATTCTCGTACCTACAGTTCAGTATGAAGGAGATGAACGCTTCATGATAGTATGCTACGTGTATGACCTCATTAAGTTTACTTTCCTACCGTTCCAAGCAACTGTACGCGGTATACCGAGTAACGAAGCTCGATTTATTTCATCACAATTTAATTCCTTTTTGGGAATTCATGGAAAATACGTCTTTGTCGCACGTAAAAATAATCTGCACATCTTCAATATGGAAACTAACCTGTCCGTCCCAACTGTAATCGGACCAGTCCATGGGGCTCCACAAGTTTTTAACGATTCTTTCGTGTTCCTCAGTGTCAATACTGTTAGAGCCTTTGACCCATCTAAAAAGAAGTTGACCAAAATAATAGATAAAGTAGCTTTTTTCAGAGGTTTGTTGAAAATCGGTAACAATTTGTGTGTCACCTATCACAAAAGATGTAATGCTTTATTTTTTGAGGTGTGGTCAGTTAATAAAAAATTGCATGCCTCTGAAGCAAAAACTAGACTATTCTACTGGAATCCAGGCTATATATTGTCAAACGAGTCGTGTACTGTGCTTTTATTTGTTAGTGAATCAGAGGGAAGATTGTGTAAGTTGTGTTTCTGGTAGCCTAAACACATTCACATTTGCTTCAAAGGTTCACCTTAAAAGTTATATTCTTAAGTAAAGTTGTCCGAGTAAGATGCTTGACAAAACATAATTCATGTATAGCAGTAAAATTGATATTCATGTTAAAGGTGTTTTATTTTATATCTCAAGTTGTTACTGTATTTGTTCAATATCTTAACACGTTCCATGCAGCTAACATGTTTATACATGTAAATCTCATATTTTTCAATGTTGAGCCATGCGGTAGATCTACCACACTCGCATGGAATGTGTCAATATGCCAAAGTGTTAAGCCAGGTCAAACTCAGGCTCGGATACAAGAGGGAGGTCATGGGGGTCATGACACCCCCGCCCCCCCACCTAAAACAATAGTCTGTATCCGCCCCTGAACAAACTCACATTTCGGAGCTATATGATTCGGTATTATGGCATCGCTCAAAATAAAAACTAAGACCCTAAATTTCCATTTAATTAATGATATTATTAAAAGAAGGTCGATCTTATTACGAAGAATGTTTTTAGCGAATTTCCTCTATAGTGAAGTTAGGAATTTCCCCTATAGGGAAAAAGCTATTACCGTAAGTCTCATGGTAAGACTTAAGCCCGAGACCATGATAACTTTTTGTTTTGAGGTCCCCAGATGTCAAAAACACTATTCGTTCAAATGTATATATATATATATATATATGTGTGTGTGTGTGTGTGTGTGTGTGTGTGTGTGTGTGTGTGTGTGTGTGTGTGTGTGTGTGTGTGTGTGTGTGTGTGTGTGTGTGTGTCCGTTAAGACGATAACTTGAGTAAAGTCTGATTTCGATGAAATTTGGCTCAAATGTGTAAAGTGACATTCATGACTAAGTCCGAAAACCAGAAAAATCGGACCATGGGAAGGGGGGTTTATGGGGGTTTTAAATTTTCAAAAAATCAGTTTTTTGCACATTTCACCCTAACATTTTTAAAACACTCAATTTTAGTTTTGAGCATTTTATAGAGCTTAAAAAAACAATATAGTATTTTGAATTATTAACCTAGGTTAAGTGGTTGCGGAGAAAATCCAAAGAACCTGCTCATCAAATCTCCCATGTTAAAACTTATGGGAAAAAGGGGTTTGGCTTTTCCTCAGTTAATTTTAATGTAAACGTCACATTTGCTTTTCCAAATCGATTCAGCTCTACAAAACAATCATTTTGGTGTTTAAATTGTATTCTACGTCCAACCGTTGCAGAGATATTCAAAGTGCTAAACACAGTACGTTGTCCAGTGTTATCCTTATGGAGAATAAATAAAATTTGATTTTGATTATTTATGAATGTATATTGATGAAACTTGGTATGTGGCTTCACGTAGTACTGGTATATTGATATTTGCACAAACAATTGATTTTTTGTTGACTATCCCAGGAGCAGGAAACCTGCGTACTCAGCCCTAATGATATTCTAATGGAGAATAAGTCAAATATAATGACTCCCTTAATTATGAACATAAATTAATAAAACAGTATGTAGCTTCACCTGGTTGAGTTATATTGATAATTGCATGAAAACACATTTTTTGTTCCTTGTTGCAGCAAACCTGCGTACTCAGCCCTAATGTTGTTGTTATGGAGAATAAATAAAATGCTATAGATCACTTATTTATTTATGTATTTTTATGAAACTTGGTAAGTGGCTTTATGTGGTAGTGAGAAACATATGCATGCATTGGAAATTCGCTGAGTACGAAGGTTTGCTGCGACGGGGGTATTATAGTATTAAAATCATATCCTTTGTGTTCCTTTGTTTTAATAATTATCAAATTTATTTCCAAAAAATTAAATGTGTTACAATAAATTATTTTAGTAATTCAAAAAAATGAAGGCCCAGTACGTGTTTTCATGCAAAAAAAAATGAAATATGTGTTTTCATGCAATTATCAATATAACTCAACCAGGTGAAGCTACATACTAAGTTTTATTAATTTATGTTCATAATTAAGGGAGTCATTATATTTGACTTATTCTTCATAAGAATAACATTAGGGCTGAGTACGCAGGTTTCCTTCTCCTGGGATGGTAAACAAAAAATCAATTGTTTGTGCAAATATCAATATACCAGTCCTACGTGAAGCCACATACCAAGTTTCATCAATATACATTCATAAATAATCGAGATATCAAATTTTATTTATTCTCCATAAGGATAACATTGGACAACGTACTGTGTTTACGGTCATTTATTTATTATTTTAAATATAATGAGAATTTTGATTTTAAACTAAATTATTTTTCTCCAGTAAACTTAAAAGAACTGAGAAATATAATTTATGCAATGAAAATTAAAAATCCTTGAGGATATGATGGGATTTCTTGTAATTAAGTTTTGTTCTGATGTTATTAAAAAACTTCTGTTACACTTGACTAATGTTGTTTATAATTTATTTTCCTGTATAATAGTTAGGATTTAAATGACCACACTAGATGGTTACTGAAGTCCAAAGTGGAAGTAAGTTTATTTACAACAAATAATAAACATAACAAACACATGACATCCAATATCATACTTGGCAGCTGTATTAATAACCTGAAAACGAGTTCGCACGCAGCAGGCTGACGCGAGGGAAGTGAATTTCCAAATAAAACTTTTAAAACTCAAAATCAGTGTAAAAACATACATTTGTCCATTTTTATTGAAATCTGAAAACATTGATTTTTTGGCTGTTCTGATACTCCTGGTTTCATTTACTTGCAAAGCTGGGAATACAATTTTGCCCAATATAAGGTTAGGAGAAGTCCAGGCAGGCTTTAAAGTAGGTGTGAGGTTGCTGGGGATGATAAAAGTACTCTAACAAAGGAATAACAGGCTTTTCTCGTGTAAAAACCCCATAAGACAACGTACTGTGTTAAGTCAATTCACATTTTCTTTAATAACTCGGTAAATATTTATGCTAGAATGACGAGAGAGGGCTTAAAACTTTCGCCTCTCTAATTCCCATCTTTTTACATGCATTTATTTTACATCTGGGGCTTTTATGACCATTTTTTGTCCCAAAAACTCGAAATTTGAAGGTTAATCCCCCCAAAAAGGGGTTTAGAGTTTTCCGATTGTTTTGCCCAAGGAACTTGTCCAACTGATTACAGAAAGGAACGTCCCTACCAAATTTGAAGTAAATCGGACAAAAATTGCGACCGCTAGAGTGCAAACACACATATATATATATATATATATATATATATATATATATATATATATATGTATATATATATACATATATATATATAAAATTTTGAACGACCCCCCAAAACGTGTTCAGGGGGTCACGTTAGGAACTTCTATGGTGGTCCCGGGCTTAAGTTTCACCGTGCGGGTCATGCTAGTAGTTCACTTTCCATAGGAAATTCACTAACAAGAAAGACAATGAGGAACAAGATCACGAATTCCAACACCCCTCCTTAATCTTGATCCTTCATTGATGTAATGCCAAGATCAAGATTAACTAGTTATACAATGCAGTTGTCTGCTTGCAATATTGAGCGGAGTGAGTATTTATTTAATCAATAATTTTCAGAAATGTATCGACAAACAAACCACTAAAATAAACAAAACAACAATTTCACAGAAAACTACTGTATTTACAAACAGCTGATAGTAACAGTCTGCATTTAAATTTGATCCATATAACAGCTGTATAATCAACACACAGTAAACAAACCAAATAAAATATTTCTCCTATTAAAATAACATGGTAACTTTAAAGGGCCGTAGGGCAGAACACTTATGTCTGATTTGGACCATTTCAGATTTATACCTTCCCATAGATGGTTACTATTACCGAGCAAAATTTCGTGAGGATCACTCCAGCCGCTCAGGAGGAGTACGTGTAAATAAAAAGCCAGAGTGTAGTATAGGAGCTCCGCTCAAAAATTCCAGCACCCCTCCTTAATCTTGATCCTTCATTGGAATAACACCAAGATCGTGGAGGGGGTCTTAAAGGAGCGCTCCGTTTGCGGGCAGTCTCGAGTTCACATTTGAACGAGTCGTACCCTCAAGCATCTTAAACAATACACTATACATTATTAAACATTTAAACAGTCTAACTTTCACATTCATTATTCATTCTTCATTTTAAACAGTATTGGTGTAACTTTAAACTATATTTATTAAACTCAGTGTTCCAAATACAGTGACTTTCATTACCAGCCTTCAACTCCTTCAGTTTAGACGAATTCATAAAATCAAATCACATCAAAAATAAACACTCTGTGCACCCCAGGATCACCGGGCGCGTACACCAGGTGTGCTTATTTACATAACAGTAATGTTCGCAGCAAAGATTTAAAGATTTCTTACGAGGGGGTCCAGCTGATTCATAAATCAACAACATACCATAAAGTGTTGCCAACCTTAAGGGTATAATAATGGTACAGCTATTTTCAAATTGTCACTGGACATGCAGAAAGAAAATTTAAACCCTTAATTAGTTAATCTAATAATACAAATAAATCAAAACAGTATATTAGTTTCATAAAATAACAGCTTATCATAGAATGTAAGCAGTTAAACAATGTTAATTCTAATTACACTGATGAGGAAAATATGGTACTCATCGTAAGATAAATATCGTGTTTCCAGCAACACTGCAGATTGGATTGGTGATCACGTGACCTTCCAGCTGCTTTTACGAGATCTCTTCCGGTTAAGTAGAAAACCTTAAATAGATCGACTCAGCACACCTGGTTTGAAAGCTCTACGAACCTTGAGTAAACATAACCTAGTTAGACAGTTTATTATTGATTCCTTCTGTAATTTCCTTCTAACATGAAGAAGAAGAAGGTTATTTCCGGTCAACTCACCCATTTTCAGTCAAGGTTCGTAGAGCTTTCAAACCAGGTGTGCTGAGTCGATCTATTTAAGGTTGTCTACTTAACCAGAAGAGACCTCGTAAAAACAGCTGGAAGGTCACGTGATCACCAATCCAATCTGCAGTGTTGCTGGAAACACGATATTTATCGTACGAGTACCATATTTTCCTCATCAGTGTAATTAGAATTAACATTGTTTAACTGTTTGCATTCTATGACCAACTGTTATTTTATGAAACTAATATATCGTTTTGATTTATTTGCATTATTAGATTAATGGATTAAGGGTTTAAATTTTATTTCTGCATGTCTAGTGACAATTTAAAAATAGCTGTACCATTATTATACCCTGTAAGGTTGGCAACACTTTATGGTATGTTGTTGATTTATGAATCAGATGGACGCCCTCATAAGACATATTTGCTCCAAACATTACTCTTATGAAAACAATCATATCTGTGGTGAAAGCTTTACGAACCTTGCCCACCGTTCACCCAATGAAAAAATAGGCCCCCAGGTGTGCCAACTACTTCTGGACCATTCTCTCTCGTGGGGATCAATAAAATATGTTAAATAAGTTTAAAATTATAAGGTTTCTAACCCATCAGACGGTTTATTTAATAACATCATTAACGATTACGTTTAATGAGTTCTAACTTGATATTGAATAGGTTGAACTCAATAACTTGATATTGCTATTGGTTGGTACTCTAGTAGGTCTAAGAATGGTTTATTGTTTTTTTTCCTTCAGTGAAGGGCTGTTCGAATCTTTTTTAGACGAACAGATTCATTTGTACTGCTCGTCCAAAAAGAATCTATGAACCAATTGATTTTTGTATTTGTATTTGTATTTGTATTTTTGTTACTGTATAATACGGGAAAACTATGACGAATAAGCAAATAATATAATTTAACCATCAATAGTTTGATTCACTTCATTGACTTGTTTATTGAGCGACTGGTTCATTACGTCACCAATGAATGGCGGCGACGGCACGTATTGTTGTTTATTTGAAACAATAAAGTCATATTTTGGTCCTTTTAACTTTGGAGGGTAAAACAAATGTATAAATTACAAAATATGTTTCCTCAATTGAAAATCAAACCAATTTAATTACATGATAACGTAAGCTGGAATAAAATAATTTTCAAGGTAGGCCTAAATATTTTGAATGAATATTCAGTGTTGCCTCTAACGAGCTGAATTATTATAGAGTAGTGCTCATCTGAGTTGAAAAAGGTGAAGCCTAACTGAAGGATAATTTTATTAATAAAGAACACAAAGAAAACAGGTGTCTAGCCAAAATATATGATAAAAAGTATTTTAACATAAATGTGATATTTTAAAAGAAACTTTGTATTTGTATTCCTCTTATTACTTACTCATAAATAATTTAATTGGTGTAATCTTAAACATTTGTATACATAATGTTCATTCAAACCCTATATTGTTTTCCGTTGGGATAACCTTTCGTTTCAACATAAATTGCAGTTACATAACATAATTTTTTAGTCTGTGACCCAGTAACATGTTTCGTGGAACTGTGACAAACTAAGTAATGCACCTTACTCAACAGTTATTAGAGCGTAACACATTTAAGTGACATCGCAACGTTTTGGTCTTGGGTGGAGCTGTTCTCTCCTCACATTCCTTTCTACGATATAACTTGTAACTGTAACGGTATCAGTTTTCTTATTTTATTCCATCAGTGGAAGTAGAATATGGTAAGATAAACTGCGTGAAAGATTTCGTGAGAGAAAATAAGCGAATTTAAGGTCATATTTGCTCTGTAATGTATTCTGTAATCTATCGCGCCATTTAAGAAATATTCTTAAGCCTATTAAGAAAAGGACTGGTCTCTTATAACCCTAGTTCATAATATCTTAATAAATAATAGATGGTAGCGAATATAATTTTCAATAATCAACAAACTGTAAAAATCCAAAATATATGACCAGGTTAAATTCGCTTAATTCAATCAGGAAACAATAAAAACGTTTTAGTGATGACGATTTTTTACGACTGAATTGTTATTTACTTCAGTTAGGAAAAAGGTATAGTTTATTAATGTTTCTACCTTCTATCAACTAACGAGCCTTATTTTAATTACATCAAATCCACACCTCGACTTCTTTTAAATAAAGACATCAAGCATGTAAATCGGTTCAGTGGTTCCTTATAGATCCATCCCTTGCAAAACCCTATTATGCATATTACATTTTAAGATTGTAGCTAGTGTAGAAGGATGCATAATAATTAAATTAAAAAGGTCCTAAGTGTCGAATAAGGGCTGGACTTAAGCGTAGGCTACATATGCACGCACCTAGTGGTCCACACCACACAAAACCACGTACAAAATCCTCATAAAAGCTAAAAAGAAAGGTCGCCGACCTGGTCAGCAAGGGCCCACAACATTAGTATAAATAACGTACTCTTTTTTACACAAAGCAACATGCAATGATTCACTTTTCATGTAAACATTTTCATCACATTTTCATACATTTATAAATAATTAATAATCATATTTTGCATATGTGCCCTGTTCAATTATTCAATATGTTAAGATACCTGTTTGCCCCTATGCGTTACTTTTTCCCAATGATGTATTAATATAGTTTAATATAATAATTATGAATTGTTTTAAATTTATTTCATCCCTCTGGATATTTCACTTTAGTTATTAATCATCAGATTCCATGAATAGATATTTTATTATAATTCACAATAGCCTACTTAACATTTAATTAGGCCTAATTTAAAGATTCATCCTGTACAGTTATCTCAGATCACATTTTATATATAGCCTAAGTATTTAAAATTCAAAATTGATCTCATTTTATAACCAGAAGTGAACATGTGTTTCCTCCAGAGAAAGTAACTGTGGGCTCAAGATTAGTGTTTTGTGTTTAGTTTTGTGAACCCAATAACAATCAACAGAGAATGCACCTGGTGAAGAGGACTCCTGGAGAAGGCATGGCCTGTGTTAGATATTTGGTGGACACTGTCCCAAATTTCATTTAAATTCCCCATTTAAATAGTATTTAGACACCAACAGTCTAATATTTTTATAGTCACCGGAGTCCAGATCAGTTTATTTCCCTTATTTGGCCACCTCAAGAATAATTAATAATATCTGGGCGAAGAAATATGTTGCTGAATTGGTGAGATTGTTTCATTTAGTAGGCCTAACTACAAACTTCAAGACATCACTAATATAAATTACTTCAAGAATTACTAAAATATTTAGACATAAACTTTGAATCCGAAATAGGCTATTACTTTTACAGCACATCAAAATTACCATATATAAACTTTTGAGGGAATATCAGGACTTTAAATATAGCCTAGAGAACTTTTGTTTAATGGCAACCATCTTGAATTCTATAGCATCTCAAAGACTACACCAACTGTGACTTTCATTAAATTCATTAGAGATCACTAATTAGACTTTTATTAATATTAAATTCGTTTTTCATTGGCTTTTAGATCAATTCTAATTTATTTTATAATATTTATTTACTCAATTATCAAGAGTTTTATGGAATTTTGCCGGCACGATCAACTACACCCTGAGACAGAACCCCTTGTGCATACCAATTCTTAATTCAATTCAAATTTTAGAAAATCCTTATGATTGTAATATATAATTGTTAGTCCCTTTCACATAATTAATATAGTCCAAACATATGTAAATTCCTTTAATAAACAATCTATCTACCCATTGTTAACAGCTGTTTCCTTTATCTAAGTTAAGTATAACAGCGAACAGAATATATAAGAGGAAAAAGTATTTGAGTAACACAGTCAGTTGTCCCCCTTTTAGCGAATTTCCCCTATAGGGAAGAAGCTATTACCGTAGGTCTCATGGTAAGACTTAAGACCGAGACCATGATAACTTTTCATTTTGAAGTCCCCAGATGCCAAAAACACCATTCGTTCAAATTTTTATATATGTTTTGTATTGAACCTAATATGTCCTCATCTGAAGGTATGAAGGATTTCTGGTTCAATCAGTTTCACTTTCACACGATGAAATTAGCTAAATGTTATTTACATGTTCTTTTTTTATCAGCTTGCATTCATCTAGGATTAACACCCAAAGGGCTGACAATTAAACTTCCAATGTCTGGGCTTCCAAAAATATATGCACAGCACTGTTCGAACGATTGGTAGAAGTAGTAATATTCTTTTAACGCATATTGTGCATCAAATGTACTCAAACCAAGTAAAAGTACATCAAACACAGTTATCCAAATATTATAATTTACTAACAACTCAGTTCCCTGAACTGAAACAAACTGTTGACAACGTAACACTTGAAGCTAAACGATTCATGTCAATAAAAGCAAAAAATCATTTAAAGAAACTCAAATTTAAAAAAATGGAGAAATCAAAGTGTAGTAACACTGCACAGGTTGGAAACTCCCAAGACATGAATTGTCCACACCTAATTCAAAACTCTATGACAAACGAAGCTTTACTTAGCATTTCTAAACTGTTTAAAGAAGAACCAGCTTTAATTAAAGGGAATCCAGACAATCGTTCTTTAACATCACTTGTCAATAATAAGCAAAACCATATTAATCTATCTGATTACAATCTCAACCAAAATGAAATCAAAGTGATCGAAAAAGGTTTGAACTTTGCCCCGACACCCCGTTTTGATCACATGAAATTGGTATCAGATGCTTTGGATTTTGCAAAAAAGGTGAGAAATAAACATCACTTGTCAAATAGATTTGATCCTATTAATGGCATTGCTAACACTAATTCAGATAATGTTGAACAATGCCTTATCAAGTTCAAACCTAAATCAGAGTATGAGCCTCAGCACCTAAATCCAGATCATCCAATTGAACAATTTCTTAATGTAATTCTAACCAATATTTCTGATCCTGGTTTTCAAGAGAGCCTACCAAAATATAACAACTTAACAACAGATGAACGGAAAGCTATTAATTCCCTCCGTAGAAACAAAGATATTATAATTCTTCCTGCTGACAAAGGTGACATGTCTGTAATAATGAATATTGAAGATTATATTAAAGAAGCAGAAAGACAACTTAATGACAGCTCAACATATAAATTGCTAGATAAAGATTTTACTAATAAGTTCTCTTCTGAAGTTGAAAAATATGTTAAAACTAATGGATTAAAGGAAGGACTGAGTGAATCCTCTATCAGGTTGCTTATCCAAAAGAATCCAAAAACTCCTATTTTTTATATATTGCCAAAGATACACAAAGACACTATGCCGCCACCAGGAAGACCAATAGTTTCATCTATCTCATCTCCTACCGAGCGGATTTCTGCATTTGTGGATGCTAATCTTCAAGATATCGTTCAAAACTTACCATCATATGTGAAAAACTCAAATGAATTTTTAGAAAAGTTGAAAGATGTCAGACAACCACTCCCTCAAGAAACTCTTTTAGTAACAATAGATGTCACTTCCTTATACACAAATATTTTGCACTCAGAAGGAATAAAAAGTGCCGAACATTACCTAGAGAAACGAACAGTGAAATCTCCTTCTACGACGTTTCTGTCTACACTAATTAATTTAATACTGACCATGAATTGTTTCCGATTCCAGGATTCATTCTACCTACAGCAAAAAGGTACTGCAATGGGAACAAGAATGGCGCCTTCTTATGCTAACCTGTTTATGGGTAAGATGGAAGAGGATTTCTTAGCCTCCCAGTCTCACAAACCTATATTCTGGAAACGATATATCGATGATATATTCATGATATGGACATATGGTCGTGATAAACTGGAAAACTTCTTACTGTCCCTGAATACTTTTAGTAATCTAAAATTTACATGGACCATATCCATATCATCTGTTACGTTTCTAGATGTGAACGTGTATATAGATAAAGGAATTTTAAAAAATAACATAAATGTGAAAAGTACCAACACGTTCCAATATCTACATTATGAAAGCTGTCATCCTCCACATATAAAAAAGTCTATCCCAAAAGGTCTAACAAAAAGAGCAATGAATTTATGTAGCGAGAGAAAACACATAGAAAATTATGTTGACAACCTACTAATAGCTTTCACTAAAAGAGGTTATCCACGGAAGCTTCTTAACTCTAAACTTAACACTAGGACTATAAAAGTAAAGAATAAACCATCTTTTGAGAAAGAAGATCCAAAATTTATAACCACTTACCACCCTGGGTTATACAAACTTAATAACATAATGCGAATAGCTTATAATGTATTACAGCAATCCTCTTCTACAAATGTAATATTTAAAAAGATTCCTAGAATAATATTTCGAAGACCTCCTGTACTAAAAGAAATATTATCAAAACCTAAACTTCCTTCTAAAAACGAACAAATGAAAACAGAACAAAAGAATATAGTACAACCCTGCAAGAAACCAAGATGTCTCGTTTGTAAAATGATTCCATGTTCATCGACATTCTCGAGTAGTATAACAAACCAAACATACCCCATTACAAAAACATGTCCTGTGACTCATCAAACATCGTGTATCAAGTTAAATGCAGTAAGTGCCCTAAAGATTATATAGGATCAACCATAAACACATTAAGAACAAGAGTTACAGGTCATAGGTATGCCTTCAATCATAGGAAGATGGAGCAGCCACTGGTCAAACATGCCGATCATCACAAGGAATCTTTTGAAGAACTATATACAATTATACCGATTCGGCAATTAAGGAAAGACTCCACGACACAACAGCTGAGATATATGGAACAAGCTCACCAAATGGTTTTAAAATCTAAGTTCCCCCATGGACTGAATTTAAGATAGATTGTGCCACAGATGTTATTTAATGGCCAATTTACATGTGATCTTTATTTATATTTATATTTTCGTTCTTTAATTTTGTTAGATGTTATAGTTTTTTATTTATACTTATTATACTTTTATTTTATTTTATACACCTGAAGAAGCGAAATGCGAAATATAGTGTAATGTATTGAATTTTTCAGTTCCTTATTGAATTGTAGCTATATATATATATATATATATATATATATATATATATATATGTGTGTGTGTGTGTCCGTAAGCACGATAACTCTCGTAAAAAAGGTCCGATCTTAATTAAATTTGGTACAAATGTGTAAAGCACCATGTATTTGAACGAGTTCGAAAACCAGACGAATCGCACCATCCAAAGGGGGGTTTTTGGGGGGTTTTGTACCCCAAAAATGGGTTTTTTGGGGTTTCCACATGTAATTTTTATTTAAATCAAATTTTAATTCTTACCATTTAATTCAGCATAAAAAAACAAACAATTTGGTATTTTGATCATTGCTCTACGTCAATTGGTTCCTGAGATATTGAAAGTGCTAAACACAGTACGTTGTCTAATGTTATTCTTATGGAGAAAAAGAAAAATTGTATATCTCGCTTATTTATGAACATAAACTGACATAATTTGGTATATGGCTTTATCTGGTTGGGGTTTATCGTTGTTTGCACAAAATACAAAATTTTCACGGATGGTTCCCGTAGCAGCAAACCTAGGTACTCGGTCCCCATGTTATTCTTATGGAGAATAATTAAAATGTTATATTTCGCTTATTTATGAATGTATATGGATGAAACTTGGTATGTGACTTCACTAAGATGAGTTCTATTGATATTTGCATAAAACCCATTATTTTGTGTGCCTTGTTGCAGCAAACCTGCGTACTCATCCCCAATGTTATTCTTATGGAGAATAATTAATATTTTAAATATCATTTGTTTGAGAATATATTTTTTATGAATCCTGTTAAGTGTTATGTGTTATGTTATATATTCATTGGAAATCCGCTGAGTATGCAGGTTTGCTGCGACGGGGGTATTTATTTATTATTTCAAACATCAAATAGATTTTCCAGAAAAACGCCTGCCTACAATTCCAATCCTATACTATAATATAAGTAAGGTGTGCTTGCTTGCTTGCTTGCGACACGGATCTCAAAAACTGCTCAAAAGATCCCCTTCCAATGTTCGAAATAACTAATTTCTGGGATAAAAATAAGTTCTAGACAGGCCTCATCCCCAGGAAAAATCAAATAATGAAAAAAACTAAAATGAAAAGTTAACAAAATTAACATTGGGCTTATGGAGTTTCAAATCAAAACAAAAGAATTGTAACAGCTGTTCATAATCAACCAGGGAACTGTCAAAGTAATACTCATGTTGTTTAGGATTATTAACATGTGGTTTCCTGAGTGCAGAGATTAAAAGATTTGAGTTAAGATTACATATATAGAGTATTAACATAAATCAAAGGGACATTGAGCTATAAATAACAACTGGAGGGAACTTAAAAATGTAGAAAAGAGGCAATTGAATAATACAAATCTGATTATCAGTAAGGGGAAGTGGTGAAATATTACTCCGAGTCATCTAAACAAACTGACTGGCCTTCCCCCGACCAAAGCTCGGCCCCCAGGTACTTTATTTAAATATGCGTAAGTGGTTAAAAAATATCCTCGTTATTTAGCCATAAATTGTATTGAATATTCCTATAATTCTCTGTAAATTCTAGTACCTCTAGATATAATAATGATTATGTTTGTGTAAGCCACAAACAACGAAAATGAAATGACCAGTTGTTATTTAAAAATAATAAACAATACCTATGTTTTTTTTTCTATGGATAAAAATACATTTGTACTATTGTTTACATTTAAAAATCATTTTCATTCGTAATTTAATGACTTGTAAAACCTTCTAAAAGTGTGGTAAAAATCTGCCGACTTTACGAAAGTTGTTTTAGAGGTACCTAACAAGTCTAAAAGCATTGGGTTTATATCTATAAGTGAACAAAATATTGTTAGTGAAATAAATGTAAATTCATGAACTTGAGCAATCTGTAGGACAATGAATATTGATTAATGGTTTACGAATATTTGGAATAAGTTATTTAATACCTATCATAATCATCTGTATAGTGAAACTTCGATGATATTATAAAAATATGAATAAGTATCGTAACTAAAACTACTTATTACTTCGATTTTTTAGTGAATTTCCTTTGGAAAGTGAACTATTAGCATGACCCGCATGGTTAAACTTAAGCCCGGGACCACCATAGAAGTTCCTAACGTGACCCCCTGAACACGTTTTGAGGGGTCGTTCAAAATTTTATATATATACATGTATATACATATATATATATATATATATATATATATATATATATATATATATATATATATATATGTGTGTGCACTCTAGCAGTCGCATTTTTTGTCCGATTTACTTCAAATTTTGTAGGGACGTTCCTTTCTGTAATCAGTTGGACAAGTTCGTTGGGCAAAACAATCGGAAAACTCTAAACCCCTTTTTTGGGGATTAATCATTCAAATTTCGAGTTATTGGGCCCAAAAAGGGTCATAAAAGCCCCAGATGTAAAATCAATGGATGTTAAAAGATGGGAATTGAAAAGGCGATAGTTTTAAGCCCTCTCTCGTCATTCTAGCATAAATATTTACCGAGTTATTAAAGAAAATGTGTATTGACTTAACACATCAGTACGTTGTCTTACGGGGGTTTTATACTAGAAAAGCCTGTTATTCCTTTGTTAGAGTACTTTTATCATCCCCAGCAACCTCACGCCTACTTTTAAGCATGTCTGGACCTTCTCCTAACCTTATAATGCGCAAAATTGTATTCCCAGCTTTGCAAGTAAATGAAACCACGAGTATCAGAACAGCCAAAAAATCAATGTTTTCAGATTTCAATAAGAATTGTACAAATGTATGGTTTTACACTGAGTTTGAGTTTTAAAAGTTGTTATGTGGAAATTCACTTCCCTCACGTCAGCGTGCTGCGTGCGAACTCGTTTTACATTTACTATTCCTTAAATGAATACAATATCATTATTAATCCTAGCTAAAACCAATTAACAAACAACAACTAAGCCGGAAAACAAACACACTGTACTGCTATGTCGGGCGCGGCGCGGTAGCGGGCGGCGGCAAAAGACAGTATTTTGCCGCGTTCTTATACCTGGATTCCTGGGAAAACCGACCACTTTAGAAAATAAAAGTTCAAATAAAAAATTAAATTTGTAACTTTATAACTTTCCCGCCGACAAAATGTATCTGACCAAAAAATAAAAAACTTCCCCAAAGATCAAGTTTTTCATGTCTGGTTTTGGAAAACAAATCTACATGTGTGTAATAAAATATTTATACACCAATTAATAGAATTATCTATAATTTTAAATTAATATCAGCGTTATCCTCAGACTCTATACTATAAGCATTCAAGATTTCAACAGTATACTTCAACTATTACTGTTGATAATGGCCGTGTATTTGTCGCGAAAGTTTGCCGTGAATTGAGCTCGCGGATCGTAGATTTCAGGCTGTAAGCCAGACCAACATGGCGGATCTTGCCACACTTTGAATGCACGGGGTATAAGCACTTGTCTTTTCGATTCTACTATGTGCTCGCTGGAGTGAACACACATATTTAAAATCTCTAAGAAAAAGTGATACCGTCTAAATAGCGGAATTCACCTTCTTTTTCTTCTTTATTGTAAATGCGCGAGTAACATGTTCCGTGGAACTGTGACAAACGCAGTGATACACCTAACCAGGCCTGCCCAGAGCAATTTTGGGCCCCTGGGCAAATTAGAGTATGGGCCCTCCCTTTCACGGGCCCTTGTTGCGTCCGGATCAAAGTTGGTGACCTTTTTTTAGACAACAGGTTGCCCGAGCCCCCCCCACCCGACGGGTCCGGGCCCCAAATGAGTCCGGGCCCCTGGGCAATTGCCCAGCCCCGGAAAAACAATAAGATACGGAACAGTTCTTTCACAATTCTTATCATTAACAAAGTCTCAAGTCAAACATTAACGGAAAACTGTCAAACTGTCTTCTTAATGGAACAAGTTATATAATCTGTAAGAGATTCTTGTGAGCAGAACTCCACCGTTATTTCTTCGCCATTTTTGACCATTACAGTATCAAATAAATGGGCTTGAGCCGCAGTTAAGCAAAATGGTTTTAATTTTAAACATCATAATATATGTTTGATATATTTTCGATCCGTTTAACACCAGATTTGTAGAAACCCAAAATTTTAAACCCAAGAAATTCAATACACACATACTATAACAGGATTGTGACGCAGAATTATTCACAAATACATATAATACTATACTCTCTTTGTACAATAAATGGTGAAAGTGGTTTGTCCAAGCATTAATTATTTATGTCTATCCATATAATCAGTGGTCTAAGTTAATACAGGATTGATAATGTCGATCTTCACCTAAAAACAATATGCAGCTGTAAACAGACAACAGACAAACAAACATGTGTCAAATAACTTCAGCTGCAGCTGTTTGGTTTTGTTTTTGTTTTTGTTGTGTACGCATACGGCGTAGAGATGTGCGATCCAGTGACTTTGCTGGATCAGTGACTTCAGTGACAGCGCCAAAGAAATATCAGTTACTTTTACCGGTGACTTGGCACCAGTTACTCCCGCAGTTCATCGTAACAACTCCAGCGATAAATTACCCCTTTTTGACACAGTGTTATTTATCAAAGTTAATCATGACCTTAAAAGGAATCAACAGCTCACTTATTGGCATTAGAATTAAATATATTTCATAAAATAGGAACAACAAGTAATAATTAAAATTCTTAGTACAACTACAAATTCTCATTTAACTACGAAAACATTTAGGAGTATCACTAAAAAAATATTAATTACCTATAAGTAAATAATAAAGTTGTTACTAAATCATAAATAAAGAAAGCTTGTAAAAAGACTACTTAATTATACAAATAACAGTCATCGGAAAATTGTATTAACAGCGCTTTAGTTAGTAAACGCACAACAGCGACTTGCATGAACAATGCGGGCTCGTGTTGTCACTGAAGTCACTGGCGCTGGTTCGTAGTTCGTCCATCTCGTCTATGCCCAGCGCCAAGCTCCAAACAGTGCCAAGCTCCAAACAGCGCCAGCGCCACAAACCTAGAGGCGATACCTCGAAACCACCAAACAGCGACAAGTGACAGTGACCAGTGCCAGCTCCAGCTCCCAGCTCCAGCGACAGCGCCACGACCTCGAAACAACCAAACGGCGACCGGTGACAGTGACCAGTGCCAGCGCCAGCGCCCAGCTCCAGCTCCAGCGACAGCGCCACGAACCTAGCGGGGATACATTGAAACAACCAAACAGTGACAGCGACTTTTGAGTGAGTGAATTCGTACTGTCACCGAAGTCACTGGAGCTGGTCAGAACAATTTCCTGGCACCAGCTCCTTTAGTGCCGAACAAATATTAGCGCCAAAGTCACCGGTACAGAAATATTTAACAACCCTAATACGGCGACGACGCGATGGTGTGGTGTACGGTGTACGTGCAAGTTTAATACGACCATTATGTCGTCAGTCGTTTACCCCAGTTGCTCGTCGTCTGTTATTTCCTTCTCGTATTGTGGTCTTTTTACACGCGCAGTTAAATGTTCATGTCATTAATAATTTATTCTTAGATATAAAAATTATTGTTTAAGTTTAGTGAATGGACGGATGTTTCACTGTCCTGTTTAATGTATGGAAAGTGCAAATTACAAATATTTTTGCCATAGGTGTTGGCCTACCAAAACTTGACGCATAATACCTGACGTTGTTTACATTATGTGTATTTAATATTATAAGCTAGCCATATTTGTTCTGAAGTCACATGAAGTTTATACTTCTACAGTAAAAGTCGTGTTTTGCTAGTTAAAACAATGTTTAGCTCTTTAAAATTTGGAGGACGTCAAACTTATCAGTTTGTTAAGTTCAGTGATTATTTATTTACTGGTTTTGGAAGTTCACCTTCGTGCCACTTATACAATAAAACTGAACTCAACATCAATGGACAAACACTTGAAGGGTCAAGACCGACATGCATCAGGTGAGTAGGCCTATGTTTTTAAGCGTGCAGTTAAGGAATAGGAACAATTTTTTTAAACTGTTAAAAATAACTTCTTAGTTCTGCAAATGATGTGTCTATTTTCCCGCATAATAGACATACAGTCTGAAAAACAGGGGGAATGAAAATAAATGGGAAAAAGAATCACTTCATAGCATAGGCCTACATAAGTTAGCATAGTGGTAAGTTACTCTAAGTTTGCATAGTTTGATTCTGAGCACAACATTGTAGTTCTTTGCTCAGTTCAACCATTAAGTTAGTGAATATGCCAGCGCTATAGTAAAAATGGTGTAAAATCCAGTCAATCCCGGCCCAGTGGGATTCCGGGGTAATTGCTGGGGGAGGAGATTTGTTTGAATCAGGAATTTTATTTTGATAGCTTATTAAAGCTTCCCAAGCGGCAACTGTGGGGCGAAGGACTACTCTGTACGCTATGCAGCGACTGTGGGGCGAAGGCCTACAGTGTACGCTACATATTTTTTGGGTGGGATAAAAATATAGATTTTAAATATTTATATTTTTTGCCACTTGCATCTAATGGTTAAAAGTCAATTATGTTCACTTTCATGAAAAATAATTTGTTTACACACAATTTATGGCCAAAATTAGCATGTTAAGTTATATGTGCGTCAATCACTCACTCTGAATGTCATTTGAAAAAAAATGACACAGTATAAAACTTAGAAAAACATCATTAGCTTGTACTTCACACAAAAACTTGTAAATAACTGGCCGAACATAAATAAACTGTCTGCGAACGAGACAGTAAACAAAAGGATTGCATCAGCCGGCCAGTCTATAACATATGTTGTGAACTCACCGATTGAAAATGTACGACTAAAATAATCTAAAAAATTTAATAATGGCTTAAAGTAACTGTAAATAAGTTAACACGGAAACAACCGTTCAATACATGAATGTAAGTTAATTTACATGTCTGGCGTATATATTCGTCATACGCTTGCTAGTTTCAAATTGAGTTGCGTGTATATAGGCCTACATTCAACTCGCAAACAAAAATTACCGTTAGCGCATATATAAGTCCAATGCTTGGGAAGGGTTAAGAAATTGACTAAACAACCGTAATAGCGCACATTTTTTCCACAAAACAGGTAAATTTACCTAAGAGGGTAGTTTTTCTGGGTACAGTTTCATAAGCGGCCACCAACTAATCGGATGCAATATATCGATCTTCAACATTTGATATATCGATTCGGAACATTCAATATTTTGAATCACATTTTAACAGTATGTTTAGGCTAGGTATCGAAAATTATTCACTCGATATTTATCAATGTCAATAATAATATGCGATGCCAGTTACAAATATATTTTAATGAAGCAATTAAGAAATAACAAACGAAAACTACAATAAAAAAACAACAAATAATATAGAAACTTATACTAATCTAGAACTTAAGTTATCTTTGTCAGGGTAAACTTTATGGGCTGCTTTCATGAGATAAATGAATGCAACCATGGCAAAGATAACTAAGTTTTAGCTTTGTTATACGTTTCTTTATTATTTGTTGTATTTTTAAATTTTAGTTTTCGTTTGTTACTTGTTAAATGTTTCATTAAAATATATTTGTAACTTACATCATCGCTCTTAATCCCAGTTTTCAGAGACCGTTTTAACACACTCCTTGAGGGCTAGTATGTTTGGGTGTTTTTGTTATTTAGGTTAAAGCTCGATTTAAAATGCAATTCGATGTATCGAATGTTTAAGATCGATATATTGCATCCGATTAGTTGGTGGCCGCTTATGAAACTGCACCCGTTTTTCTGAGAAGCGTGATATTAATGTGGTGATATCTTCTCACTAAAGGTATATTAAAATTGGTTCCGGTTTAGTGTAGGGTCGTAATCTCTACTTAGCTTAGTTTCCTAAAGAATTTTGTGTTATGGTAGGCGACTTGTATTTCATGACATGTTTTAACAATTGAGAAATGGTAACAAATTGTCAAATTAATGGGATTATTCTTTAGATGTTATGAAAGCAATTTAGGCCTATATTTTTCTCAGACGTTACAGCTCTGCCCCACTGGCCCTTGAAGTTCCCATTTCTTTTGGATGAAATATTGTATTGGGTTTGTGGCACATTCGTTTTATCTTAACTAATTTAGTTTAAATAAACAGCTGTTATTTTAGAAGCATTATAACTTCAGAGTAATTATCCTGTTTACCTTTTAATATTGTATTGAGTTCGAATTGCACAAAGTTATTTTTGCGAGACGCAAGATCCCAGTTAGGAGAATGGGATGGCCAACCACCTAGGTTGCCATCTCTTAGAAACGTGTCAACAAACATGGCTGCCATCATGCCATACTTACCGACCATACTCACCGTAATGCGCTACTCCGTGTTTGTTACTATTCTTCCTTGAAATTTCTGTAATCCTCCCTCTGTACTACAGGGTAATAATGAGTACGGTAACAAATGTGAAGAAGTGTCTGGAGGCTCTGGGAGTGTTACTTTCAGCGACACGTTTCTCAAAGGTGGAAACCTGGGAGGAGGCAAGGTGGCCTCTTAAATAAATTGTGTGCTCTTTAATTCTGCTGGACAGTAATAATAAGCGTCTTAATATACTAAATCAGTAGGCTTACCTTTTATAGAACATTTTTAGATCACCCTTTTTGGGAAATTAACCCAAAATTAAAACAATATGATAAAAATTCACTTGATGTTTGTTTTTGTAAAGATTTTCTCAATATCAAATCAATTAGCCTAGCCTATCCTACTTAAAGAAATCCATCTCCAATTACATACCTCGGAATGCATTGGATTTCCCCTTTTCTGGGTAATTACGTGGGAAACTTGCCCAATTTAAAGGAAACTACTCTCAGTTTAGTTTAGATAAATTATTTCTCACCTAGTTACCTTGAAATACTACCGGGAGCCTCCTGCATTGAATGAACTGTATAATTTCTAGACAATAGTTTGCTTGTTAGTTGTTCAGTTAGAAAAATAAATACGGCTTTGTGTTCTGGGTAAAATAGGGCACAGTTTGAGTAGGTACCCACAATGTTACAAAAAATGCAAAAAATAGGTGTTAACATTTTTTCTAGTTTCCCGGTTTTCCCCAACATATCCACAAGAAAATATTATCATTTCCTGAATTAGTAGGGCCTGATGTTATTTTGAACTGTTTAAAAAAACAATTTAATTTGCGTGAACACGTTGTTTGCCAGATTTAACCTTACCGGTAGGGGTTTGAGTACTTTATATAAGATAATTTTGTTTCAATACAAGCAATATTACAGTTGTTAGATTTCGTAGTACTAAGTTACTAAAACATAGTTTCAAAATGATAACAGAGATGTAAGTCGGATATATTGATTTTGAATTTGCAGGAGTCGAAGATTGTTTAAACTTTAGACACAAACACACGTAACAGCGCTCTGTGGTGATTTAGGCTGCGTGATTAGTTTAATTATTCATCAATAATGTAACCAAACCTAACAGTACCGCAGCAGCGCACTGTATAAATTAGGACACAAAGAAAGAGCATTCCACCCTTTAGAAATAGCTTTTATGAAATAAATAACAATGTTTAATATGAAATGTTTTATTTGTCACATACAGTTTACAGTAGGTTGCGAGTTTTCACAGATAATCATATGACACGTCATTTAGTTTATCGTGTATTGCTGCCGATATCACAACATCCTAAAAACATCGATGCTTCCGGCAGAGTATTACCGCAGATAATAAATTGTGCTTTTTAGCCGATCGATGTTGATATTTGGCTAGTAGCTGCCCGGCCGATCCCTTTCTTCTTTTTGCCGGACAATTTTGGGGCCTATCTTACTTGGGTTTGGGTTTCAAAAGGCACAGTAAAATTACAGGTTAACTTACTTTGCTATGGCGAGGCAAAGTAAAATCTTATATTTATAACCTGGCCATTATTATAGGGAAATGAAGATAAAATCGAAGGAAAAACTGAATTAACGGAATTCATCTGCCAAAATTATAAAAATATGGGCTTGGTGGTGACGCGCAACGAGGTTTTAAGAAGGTTTATTAAGCTGCAAATGTTTAAAATCAAAATAAGGCTCCAACAAAGGTTGACAGGACAGAGACTGTCTATTAACGGCAAATCTAAATAATGCATGAGAAGCAGATTCATATCTGATCACTTCCTCTCTACTTAGAAGTTCAGCAACAGTTTTAGTTTCCTTCATGTCAGCTTTCTGATATATCTATATTTTTTCTTCATGGTTTATCAATTTTTGAGTAGGCCTGCCTTTTTTTTGTATACAGCTTATTATAGAGTCATGGCCTCTTTTTTGTCAAGGTGGGATATAAGTAAAATCTTGTGTTTGCAGTACCGGTTTTCTAAATGTGGGAATATCTTGTTTGCAAGTTGTTGGATCAAGTTTTTTATTAGAGACTTTAGTTTTTCTTATTTAGGCCCATTTGATTATTTCTTCTGAGTCTAAACTGATTACAGGACCTAAGTTTACACCAGTGGGCAAGGCTCATGTACAGGTCAGCACTTTTTAGCGAATTTCCCCTATAGGGAAGAAGCTATTACCGTAGTCGGCATGGTAAGACCTAGGCCCGGGACCATGATAACTTTTCGTTTTGAGGTCCCCAGACCCCAAAAACACCATTCGTTCGATACTGTATATATATATATATATATATATATATATATATATATATATATATATATCTATATATATATATATATGTGTCCGTGAGCACGATAACTCTCGTAAAAATGATCCGATTTTGATGAAATCTGGTATAAACGTGTAAAGCAACATTTATGACTTTAAGTTCGAAAACCAGCCAGATCGCTCTACCCGAAGGGGTATTTTGGGGGGGTTTTGTACCCCAAAAATGGGTTTTTCGAATTTTTCACATATAATTTTTGAAATATTCAAATTTTAGTTTTCACCATTGGATTCAGCTTAAAAAAACACAACTTTTGGTATTTTGATCATTTCTCTACGTCAATTGGTTACCGAGATATTGAAAGTACTAAACACAGTACGTTGTCTAATGTTATTCTTATGGAGGAAAAGAAAAATTTTATATCTCGCCTATTTATCAACGTATACTGACGAAACTTGGTATACGGCTTCATCTGGTTGTGGACCATTGATATTTGCTCAAAAAGACAATTTTTTACCCAAGGCTCCCGTAGCAGCAAACCTGCGTACTCAGCCCCATGTTATTCTTATGGAGAATAAGTAACGTGTTATCTGCCTTCATTATGAAAATAAATTAATGAAATTTGGTATGTCGCTTTACCTAGATGAGTTGTATTGATATTGTATAAAACCCCATTTTTTGTGTTCCTTGCTTCAGCAAACCTGCATACTCAGCTGCCATGTTATTCTTATGGAGAATAATTAAAATGTCATAAATCGTTTATTTATGAATGTATATTGATGAAACTTGGTATGTGGCTTTATGTGGTATTAATATACATATATATGCATTGGAAATTCGCTGAGTACGCAGGTTTGCTGCTACGGGGGTATTTTATAAATGGGATCGTTTTTTATAACTTATTCTAGTCTCATAACAAACCTCTTATTTGTCACTAAAATTCTCAGTTAGTATTTAACTTAGAGAATTGTGTGAATGGTGTTTACAATGGTACTATTTATAAAGACATTAACAGTGAATATCACCACCAATTAAGTTAGACCTTAACCATAGATTATGGTATTAACATTTGAGCTAATCAATTTTTTATTCTTCAACTTGACAAAGGATGGTTGGTAAAATAAGTACTAAAAAGGCCTTTTTTGTTTGAGTTCCATTGTTGGTGAGTTTATGTTACTCTTTTTAAAAATATTTGTGGGTACCTGCGATCACTGATGTAAAAGAAAATCAAGTACCGGTATCAAAACATTTCTAGATCTAGATGACAGGGATCTTCGCCTCGTAATCAGTGTGAAGATTAGTACATAACAAGATTAGTTGCAACAATTCAGGCAAAGCTGGTGATGATCCTAAGTTGGGGTAATATTCCAGAACCCAAAACGTGAAATTTATTTATTTCTCTTATCAGTAACGTCAAATGTTCACAATAATTTCAATAAGTTCTTAAGTAACAAAGGATACCTTGGCTTTTGAGGTGATTTTAGTGGTAACAAGATAAATGAGATACTCGTTCCTAATTTATTACAGCATGTATACCCAAAATATAAAGAACAATTGAAAAAAAACCTTATTTGGTCTCAAAAACTCTGATTCTCATTACTGGCCATACGTTTTACCATTGATTTGTATAATCAATGGTTTTACTCAGTACAAAAAAAATAAATTTCAATTCCGGTAGTCTTTCTAGGAAAATTATAATGTTTCGATACCGGTACGCAGAAATGATCAGAAAATAAAGCAATATTTTAATTTCTACAGACTATTTATCAGCTTAACTTATTCATCAGCTAGATGTATTGATGCCAGATTTATGTGGTTTTGTTATCTGATTAACTTTATTACGGTAGTGAATTTCATTAGGAAAGTGAACTATTAGCATGATCGCACGGTGGAACCTCTAAGCCCGGGACCTCTATAGAAGTTCCTAATGTGACCTCCTGAACACGTTTTTGGGGGGTCGTTCAAAATTTTATATATATGTATAGCCTATATAGATGTGTATATATATATATATATATATATATATATATATATGTGTGTATATACATATTTATATATGTGTTTGCACTCTAGCAGTCACATTTTTTGTCCGATTTACTTCAAATTTGGTAGGGACATTCTTTTCTGTAATCAGTTAGACAAGTTCGTTGGGCAAAACAATCGGAAAACTCTAAACCCCTTTTTTGGGGATTAATCTTTCAAATTTTGAGTTTTTGGGCCCAAAAAGGGTCAGACAATCCCCCTATGTAAAATTAATGCATGTAAAAAGATGAGAATTAGTGAGGCAAAAGTTTTAAGCTCTCTCTCGTCATTCTAGCATACATATTTACCTAGTTATTAAAGAAAATGTGTATCGAATAAAAAAAACGTCTTGTGGGGATTTTACACTAGAAAAGCCTGTTATTCCTTTGTCAGAGTATTTTTATCATCCCCAGCAATCTCACGCCTACTTTCAAGCCTGTCTGGACCTTCTCCTAACATTATAATGCGCAAAATTGTACCCCCAGCTTTGCAGGTAAATGAAACAAGGAGCATCAGAACAGCCAAATAATCACTGTTTTCAGATTTAAATAATAATTGGAATAAATGTAAGTTTTTACATTGATTTTGAGTTTTAAAAGTTTTTATGTGGAAATTACTTCTCTCACGTCAGCGTCCTACGTGCAAAATCGTTTTTTTGCCGAGAGTTAATCGTTTTTCATCTGCCTTGGCGTTAGCCTTTAAAGGTAGCCTTTCAAGGGGCTAACGATTTACATTTTATAAATCCAAATTTTGTTTAGGAGTCCAGTAGAATTATTTATTATTCTATAAAAAAGTAACATTCTTAATGAAATCCCTGTCAATACTGATATGCTTGGTCATAAATAGTTAACGTTTACAATACAATTTTCAGAAAGCTCTCATCAGTAACTCCGGCTGCTATTGGGCTCGCAGTCAGCAAGGACGAACGCCGGGAATTCATGGCAGTGTTCCCTGATATTGTGCGGGACTTGACTGAAACCCACAGACAGACGGAGATCCCAGATGTCACCAAGTGGTATTCTAAGGTTGGTAGCAGTTGTAAAACCAACATGGATAACTGTCTGTGAGATTTGCCCAAGAGTTGCTCGTTTTCGAGTCTCAGGAGCTCTAGCCTTCTTTTAATATCCTTGGTAATCACAAGGATAATAAGGGTAATCACAAGGTAATATCCTTGGTATCACCTTATACACACTCCTTTCTGTTTCAGAAGGACAAACTAGCTTTGTTCTATCACTAGTTTAAAGCTTTTTAATATTTTACCATTTTTCTTAAAATGCCTTTAAATGCCATAATTTGTTACTTTCACATTAGGTTATTGAAGGTGGGGATTTCTCACCCTTCCCTCATCCCCTGGGCTAAGTTGGCAACATTTCATTACAGACTTATCTTATTGACAAAACATGATCAGACCACTTTAGGATTGAGAAATAACTGAGGAAGCACTTCCATTGGTGACGCTCACTGTTGAGCCTAGTGTAGAGAAAGTTTGTTGGCACAGAGCTAGAGGGAAGCTCATATAAAACCTCAACCTTGCCTAATAAATCACCGTTTCATGTGTTTGTGGTTTCCTCACTCTCTTCCTTGTCTGGTTCTCCCATTTGGTGAAAGTGAATTTTAATCAACTTAAACAAATGCATTATCATTGTCATATATTATAGAATAGGAAGGTGTTATTCGGATCAGCATAGTTTGTTTATAGTCTGTAAACCTGTATAATACATTTTGATTTTGGAGATTTGAAATCTAACATCACCACAACGTCATAAATTATACCTCTTCATTTTTATTGTTTTGTCTAAGTTACAGTAGGGGCCCACCTGCTAAGAAATTGAGGGAAAATTGTCATATAATTTATATTTACTCTCTTCATTCAGTATGTAATAGTGTAAGTTTATTTTTGTAAAAGATATGTGGTTAGTTGATTTTGTTCAAATATAACTTAGCTTATCTTTGTTATGCTTCCTGAATACAAAATACCTGTTTGTACACTCTACAGAGATGTCTTTCTGCCCATGAGAGGGTGTATTAGGCTAAAAACTACATGTTCTCGGTTTTTATGAAATTAGCTACTTTTTATTTTGACATTTTTCTGTTAAAAATATTTTTTACTTCCAGAAAATCTCACAAGTTGTTCTAGTTTAAAATAAAATCGAAAGGACAACTAGTTTCTAAGAACCATTAAATAGGCAAACAAATTAATTAAAAAAAAACTGTTTAATTCCAATTTGTTGTTTTTGAAATAGTTTAAGTTACATGTATAGTTTAGATACAATATGCGTTTTCCTTTAAAATAGCCCAGCCAGATTGTATAGTTCCAGCCAGTTTCTTGTTGTTTTATTGGAAGCCATCAGAAGGTCAGCCATAATTTATTCTGCACCCACAGTTACATAATCACGATGATGTTTTCCTCCATCTTTTTATTTCATAACTTTAAGCGGGGGTTTCAGTAGTGAAATTGTACTGGAGGAAAATGGAAAAACAGTTAATTGAATGATTTTTTAAAACTTTTGTAATTGGTTTTCCCGTATTTTGCTTGTATTTAACATGTAATCAGTCAGTTAAAAAACACTGAAACATTTTCAATGTAAAATATTTGGTTGCATTAACTATGCAACATATAATGGTTAGGTACAAACACAATCTGTAATTTTACATTGATTAAAATAAAAGCGAGATTAGAGAACACATTTTGTTTTGATTATATTTCAGTCGTTTTAGCAAAATTATGTTTTATTCCTGTTATGGAATATAATAATAAAATCCATACAAAATGATTTGCAAAAGTATTTTAAATGATTAATTTAGTTTGTTTTACAAAGTTAACACATTAGCTGCTGAAAAATCTTTATATTGGTCGTCAAAAATGCGGAAACTTTTTTCTCCAAAACTTACCTAAAAATGTTGCTAAAACACCAAAAACAGCTAAAAAACGTTTCCAGACACGCTATTTCCGGTGTTGCGATGACGTCACATCCGTGACCTGCATGCGAGCCAGCCGCTCCTGGAAGTAGGTCGCTGACCCTTTTGACGTAATTCGACGTTTTGACGTTTTTGAAAATTCGAAAAAATTCAACCGTAGAAGTAAACCTAGCCAACCTTATATTCATTTTGATCAGGAAGAACAGGGGAATCTAGAAATACTAAAATAATAAAGATCTAGAAAGGTAATTTTTTCGGTAAAGTGAAAAGAAGAAAAACAATTAGAATTTTATTTTTGAAATTTCAAAAGTAGCCTCGGTGAAATTTTTTCCACAGATTTTTTATGGAAAATTCATTATATACATTTTGTAAACAATCTAATTCCCTACTTAGAAATATATAACATGGTATGGAAATAATTTGTTTTGTAAGTTTTAGGGGTGTAATATAATAATAAACGGAAACCCGAAATTTATGTAAACTGTACGGTGTTAGGTTGTGTTGTAAATAAGTCATGTAATATATGTATATACTAATATATACATATTTGTAAAGCTAATGAAGTAAGGAATCCAAAAAAGTCATAAAGTTGATGGTAAAAAATTGTTATCACTTATAAATAAATGTAAATAAAAGAATGTTTTGCTATTTTTGTGTATTTGGGAAAAAAAGATTTCACAGTATTTAGTATATAACTTTGTTGTCTAATGTTTTGCCCCCAAAGCAATATAATCATGTTGTAGTACATTCAGTTCCCTACATAGAAATATATAACATGTTATACATAGAATACATAGGAGTATACATATAAATATATAACTCACCACTACCAGATAAATAATCCAATTAGCCTAGGCCTACGACGCAACATCAGGAAAGTCGTTCATCTCAATATCACTGCTATATTACCCTCTAAATCGCCATCAACGTCACTAATACTTTATTCAAGAGCACCCCGAATGTCACTACAATCCATTTTTGCGTAAATCTGGCTAAATAAGTAACTAAAACAATCTTACACAACTGACAGCGGTCAAACATAGCGCACCATTTTGGACTGGGCCTTCGACATTGCATATTTCAAATGTCATGTCATATTGTCAACAAAAACACAACACATCGAGACAGATATAAGAAGAAAGCCTGAAATCTGCTGTTTACAGTGATACCAAATACAATACAGTTTGGAGCGAGCCAAACAAACTGACTGAGACTTCGTAAACAGCAAACAGCTGCGCAGTTGTCGATTAGGCAAAAATGTGACGCAATGAAACAATTCCTTGGTGATGATTTTCAGAATAAAACAGTGCTGCCAACGGCAAAACTAAATTACTCTACATTTCTTCCTCTTCAAAATAACATATTATTTGACTAGTAACTATAACTTACACTAGATATAAATCCGATTTTCCTGATGGCTCTTTTTTGGCCATCTGCCATTGTACAAAAAAACAGAAAACACCTGTTTTCAAAAAATCATATGATCTGTCTAATCAATATTTCGTTCAAAACATCAATACCAAAATAAAGCGCATCTCTTTAGCAGTGTATTGGTACCAACCGCAACTTCCCACGACAAAAATTACCCAAGCTGGGTAATTTCAAAAAAGTAGTGTTTTGACATTTTCTTAGAAAATAGTAGTGGCAGTAGTAGTGGTAGTAGTGGTAGTAGTGGTTAGTGGTAGTAGTGTAGTGTTTGTGGCTGCTAGAATCGCATCGCGCCAAAAATTCATTTAATTTCTAATCGTCGTGACATTGTTGTATAGCTGCTACAGGGTTTGTTTATGTAATAAAATGAAAGTTCAGAATATTATCTTTTGATTGATATATATATTGTTCACTTTTGAGTTGATTATTAGTGGTTTTTTGTTACAAAATTTTCGGTCCCGAATGGCCGATTCTCAGCCCCTGCCACAGTAGGCTGCACAAAAGAGGGCCGAATCTCGGCCATTGGCCACTCCTAGGGTTAATTATGAAAAAAAGACTTATACAGTAAAACAGTATAAAAATGCAAATATAATACCATGTATAAAAATCGTTCTAATTGCAAGTTTTTACTGCACATAATTTTAGAACTTAATATTTTATGTTTCACCGTCATCCATCATGGTTAAATCTGAATGTTTTTCACGGTCAGCACACAATACAATTCGAAAAAATACCTCAGTAAATAAATCACACGGTCAAATTTAAAAAAACGCACGGCGCGGGAAACTGACACTACCGAACTAACACGTGGTATCTATGAGAGGAGCGGACAGCGTAAGGTCCGTTCCCGCCAAGAGCTGAGCTCACACCAAAGCATTACATTGGCAGGTATACCGTGACTCCTAGGCGGGTCAGCCGCTCCTAGCGCTAGGGTCCCGTGACTCGCATGCGGGTCACCCGCAGCCAACGTGTTAATATACTTTCAAAAATTGTTAGACTAAAATATCTCATAAACTGAAAACAACAGTTACTTTATCTGCTAGCATTGAATATACAGAGTATATACTCAATGCTGCTGGACTGTAAATTAAGAGATGTTATTTGTTTCTTTAAAGTTGATGAAAACGTAAACTTGAATAAATCCAAAACGAGTTGTTTCCGGTGGACACACACACATCAAGGAAAGTAGTAAAATAGCTGTTCTGAGTACAATTCAAAAACAGTCGTCATTGCAGTTGGTTCACATATCAAGTAGAAAAAACTAAGTGTTGGGACAAAAACTTGCGACAATATTTGTTTTAACAATGTCAACGGCTAAACCCTGCATATTTGTGAATGTGTGAATTTACATTTTATGTGAATGGTATATAAGTATATGCTTCATGCTGAAGTTACTTTACCGACAGTTAGACAATAGACAATAGAGAATATACTTTTATCAATCATTAAATAACAAAGGTTACAATAGATCTCGTAATTTTTTATGGTTACAATGGATACAAGATTTACAAAATCATCAACATTAAAATAGATACAATACAACCATTATAATTTTTAAAAGAAATATGGTAATTTAAGTTACAAGAAAAATGAACTCACAACTCTAAGAATTATTTTAGGCTATACCTTGGGTGTTTGATGAATCACTTAAACAGATATATTTTAAAATCTTTCATTGGACGATTTTTGTTCTTTTTTGGGAGCATAATTGTTATGATGAGAGTGAGTAGTTAGAGGTGCTTAATAGAATTTATATAAGTAGACGTCGTCTTAAAAAATTTCCAGTGGATGAAATAAACATCTCTAGACTCTAGACAACTTATTATCCTGGGGTTCAATTAATTAGATAATGATGGGACGACTTTGATATACATATCTCTGGTTACAGGTATTGCAGTATAATGTCCCAGGGGGCAAGAAAAATAGGGGCCTAGCCCTGGTACTGGCCTACCGCATGCTCGCCTCCTCTGACGCTCTAACACCCGAGCACACCCGTGACACCCAGATCATGGGGTGGTGTATCGAGATGGTAAGTGAAGTGCGGGTGTGAAGTGTCTGTTCGGGTCGTGTGCGATGTGTGACACTTCAGGTTTAAACACAGTTACAATCCTATACATGAAGTAGGAAAGTCTGACTGCCTGTCCATTGTAATTCAGTATTCTATAAATATAACTTAATCGTTTAAAGGCATTATCATAATTATCAAAGAACTTATCTTCTTTAAAGAGTGATTGCGATTTTAATTCTTCAACATGTTTGAATTACCATTGAGTACATGATGTAAGTAAAACATAGATATGTTATAGTCAAAATAGGAAACCAAACTTGCCTGAATACCTCTAATTAATTTATCCAAAATAAAACAAATTCTGGAATTTATCCAAAAATGTACATTAGCTTTTATATATTATTTTTTAGACTTTTCAGTAAAATTAATTTTTAAGTTACCGGTATCAATTTTTTTTGGCTGTACAAAGTTTTGATAATTGTTGTTTAAAGGAAAACATATATAAACTATTTTATGTATATATACTCGATTGGTGGAATTTTATGAATATGTACTCGTTTGGTGGAATACATTTGTTGTCAACTAAGTTTGTTATCAACGTTTTTAGTAATTCTCGCTCAGCCTTAGGGTGGCATAACACATCTCCCATTGACAGAGGCAGTAAATCTCAAGGCTGAGATAAGAGAAATGAGTGTTTCTGTCTTCAATTTAATTTTCACTCGTCAATTTTTTTCATCTGATTTTTATTGTTAAGATTCTTATATAATAATTACACCAATTGGTCCGTTTTTAAGTCCTGCTTATATAATAATAAAAACTGTTGGTTAAAATATATATTAGGGGTTAATAAAACGTCTAGTTTGTGCCTCAGTTATGTTTCTTTCTTTTAAGTTATTATATATATTAACATCGACCTCTAAAAAAGTGAAAAATGAAATAACAAAATATAGCTAAAAAGCTGAAAAAGTTCTGATAATAAAACATTTGAATGTAAAAAATGCAATTGCAATAATTGTAACTGAGCAGGGCAAATGTAACCCTGATTTAGTTAATGAATCCTCATGCTTCAAAACTTAGCTTGAAAATTTCATAATCAAAAGTGACAGCTATTTATTTGCAATTCAATGAAATCTTTAGTGATTTTATGTTACTACTGTTCAAAACAAAATTTCTTAAATTGTTAAATCAGAAATGGGTCTCTAGAGTAAAACTCTAGTTTGTAGGCCCATGTCCTGAATTCTGTGGAAATAAACTATTACTCAGAAGTTACGTGGCTAATGTTTATGTGACGTGGGGTGGAATGGCCAGATAGAATAGTCAGATTATCTGACTTTTGGTTTTATAAAAAGCTAGCAGGTATAATAACTAATTAATCTGTTTTTGTTGTAATTTTAATATTAAAGTACCTAGGAGGCCGAGCTTTGCTCGGGGGAAGACCAGTCAGTTTGTTTAGATGAATTGGAGTAATATTTAACCACTTCCCCCTACTGATAATCAGATTTGTATAACTTATTTGCCTCTTTCCTACATTTTTAAGGTCACTCCAGTTGTTATTTATAGCTCAGTGTCCCTTTGATTTATTTTACTACTCTATTTATGTAATCTTCACTCAAATCTTTTAATCTCTGCTCTCAGGAAACCACATGTTAATAATTATATACAACATGAGTATTACTTTGACAGTTCCCTGGTTGATTATGAACAGCTGTTACAATTCTTTTGTTTTTGATTTGAGACTCCATAAACCCAATGTTAATTTTGTTAACTTTTCATTTTAGTTTTTTTACATTATTTGATTTTTCCTGGGGATGAGGCCTGTCTAGAACTTATTTTTATTCCAGAAATGAGTTATTTTGAACATTTGAAGGAAATCGTTGGAGCCGTTTTTGAGATCCGTGTCGCAACCAAGCAAGCAAGCAAGCAAACCCTACTCATATTAGAGTATAGGATAATCTAATTTTAATGCTTGGTATGCTAACAAAAAAAGGACTAAGGAGTAGATTTGCAGAGATTTCCTATAATTTGATCTGAACACAGGGTGCTAATCCCTAAACTCCATAAAGGTCTAGTGTAAATCTTATAGAAAAACAGTAATCAGCAGATCACTGTTTTCCTTGTTAAAGTTTAATTTACTTATTCTTAGTATTTTTTAAACTACGAACAGTGTTGTTAGTCTTCTACCATGCTAAGATAGAACGTTTCTGCTAATAGTTGCAGGCATTTTTCCTGGTGATAGACGACATGATTGACAATTCGGAGACGCGGCGTGGTCGACCGTGCTGGTATCGCAACCCAGAAGTCGGTCTCAGCGCTGCCAACGACGGCATCTTCATAGAGTCGGGAATCTACCAGTTGCTGCGGAAACACTTCAGCACCAAGCCCTACTACATGCAGGCGCTAGACATGTTCCATGATGTGAGTGGTGTAGAACACTAGCTAGACAGTACCTAGGTGGATTTAAATAAGGTGCTATTCAGAAGGACAAATTTGAGCATGTTCTGCGCAGCCTCCAGGTGACGTCACGATGTTTATTTGATCAGATGGTTTATAGTGACAGCTGATGTTACTCTCGGCTACAACCTTTCCACAAACCCAAGTTGGGATCAGAACGTCAGTCGTCCCTCCATTCCCACCAGCGCGGCCGTGACTAAAATTGCAGGGTTTTGCTAACAATGTACATATAAAAAAAAAAAAATATATATATATATATATATATATATATATATATATATATATATATATATATATATATATATATATATAATATGACGTCACTCAATGTTATCATTGTGGTGGGGATGGAGGGAGGGTAGATGTTCTGATCCCGACCTGATTTTTTGGATAGGCTGTAACCGCCGCTGAAGTTTCCCATTGTTGTTGCAAACTCGTTCCTAAAAAAGCGTGTCACCGAAGTATTCTAACTACCCCATGTCCCCCACTCCTTGACATAGGATAGTCAGAATACCTTGGTGATACACTTCTGCCTCCAGATAACGTCACGGTACGATGCGCAATAGCACACCTTATTTAATCCACCTAGGACAGTACAGTGGTTAGGTTTGGTTGGTATTGGTGAGGGGGGGCCTAGAACTCAAGCAAGGCAGTACAGTGGTTCGGTTGGGCTAATATAAAGCAACACAGTACAGTGGTTAGGTTAGGTTGGTTTAGGCTTGGTTAGATATGTTCTATGACGTGAGTGTGTCCTAGAACTCAAACAAGGCAGTACAGTGGTTAGGTTAGGTTGGTATAGGCCCGGTTGGATGTTCCATGACGCGAGTGTGGCCTAGAACTCAAGACAGTGCAGTGGTTAGGTTAGCTTGTTAGGTTATTACCCATCCCAACCAAAACTAGTAAACGTGTAGACACAGATCTTGTTTATGTCATGTCGTGGTTGAGTGTGGCCTATTAAAAAAAGCCTCTACAGAGGTTAGGTTAGATTGGTGTAGGTTTTAGTTATGTAACACGTCTTAGCTCATCCAAAAGAAAACCAATTCATTTTTGTAACACAATGTGGCATTTTTCGTGCTTACATCCCTTAATCTCGTCTGTGAGCCTTCACAGTTCATCATCTCACAAAAGCATATATCAGAATAGTTTCCCGAAGCACCCCACCACATTAGGTTATTAGGTCGTAGAGAGAAATATTTTAATTTTCTAAACAATTCCCACAAAAATTAAAATTGCCTCCCTCTTGTACATACCGGTACGGGAATCTTTCCATAATCCCCCCTCCCCTTTTAGACATTAGACATTTTAATTTTGCATCAAACACATTAATAATATGTGTTATTACAATATCCATAAGGTGCATTTTCACAGTCTTATTGCTGTGATATAACTAATAAAAATAGAAACACATACCAGTAATTGAGAACATGAAATAAATATTCTCAAATATCTTGGCTAAACATTATAACATCTACCAAAGTGTTATCTAACAATTATCTAGTCACTGAATAAACATTGGTATCAAGCAAAACAGAATTTAGCTCTTTTTTAATTTTTTTAAGCTCCGATACTTTATAATGAGTTATTAGCCATTAATTGCACATTTTTAACCCGGAGTACAGGGGAATTTTTCATAAAAACTTCATCGGTAGTTTGGAAATCTTTACATTGCACAATTTTTTATACTAAAATCATAAACAAATTTGGGTACTTTGGTATTATACGGATGCCACTATTTTTGGAGGTTAAATTTTTACCGGATACAAAGGATAACTACATAATTAGAAAAAACATACTTTTGTTGACTTACTGTACAAATTTTACATCATTCTGATGAGCGGTCTTTGTGTTGTGCCTCCCAAAAGGCAGCGATGTCCGCTAGGATCGTGTTGAATGCGTCGCCGCCGCTAGCAGCCAGACCCGATCGCCATAGGTACGCCGCCAAATATACAGCGCGCTGTGGCAGTTATGTTAGGATGGGTTATCATAAAAATACGTACGGTTTCCTCTTCATTTCGAGGTAAATCCCACACGAAAAGAACGTCACTCATTATGAAAACAAATGTAACGTAGTGCACGGCAATAAATCACTCATGGCACTGACCCAGGACCCAGATTACAGGCGGTGACAGGTGATGCGCGCGCTCCGGTCAACGACCTGACCTTGGCCTATTTGGAGGGGGTTTGGCGGCCGGAAGTATGACTCATCAGGTATCATTCGATTCCTAACAAAACAAGGAAAGTCCTACAATCATTTTTATGATAACCCATCCTAACATAACTGCCGCAGCGCGCTGCATAAGGGTGGCATCCGTATAATACCAAAGTACCCAAATTTGATCTCTTGGTGGTAAATGGGTTTTTATTGAATGGTTTGGTAAACATATATGTTCCTTTTGTAAGGATTATGGAGTTTATTCCATTGTAAAATGTTACCTCAAAGCATTGTACTAACAGAACCTCGTGAGTTTTCAACTGTTGAAGTTCTAAAAATGATTATAATTTGTGTAGGTGACTCATAAAACGATTATGGGCCAAACACTGGATGTCCTCACGGCCCAGAGTCTCCACAAACACAAACTGGACAAGTTCACGATGGACCGATACAACAGCATTGTCAAATACAAGACTTCGTACTACTCCTTCCATCTGCCCGTTGCACTGGCAATGCATATGGTAAGATTGTCGATATCACTAAAGTTTTTGAAATATTGGTCAATTCGACCATAAAACATGTAGGTGGCTGGCTATTAAGCAAGACAGGTTTTAAACTAACTATGATTTCATATAGCGCTCAAATCTATCAGGCACTTTCTTTTTGCCATCCAAAATTGTCGTACTGTAAAACTAAGTGAGTTAATGCAGAATGTTTTCCTTCTTTTTAATTATAATGACTGACTTCCCTCATTAAATTCAAGGACAGCTGTGCAAGCGTGGCGATATAGCTACTCAGCGTGACACAATAATGCATTTTCTTCGGGATGTATGTTTATGCCACATAAAATTACTGGTAGTTGTATAGATGTTATTATTTTGTTATTTGTTTTATTTGGCTCATATTGGTTCATATTTTTTTTAAAGGAGGACCTTCTAGATATTTGTTTTAAGCTTTTCCTTTGACATTGATTCTAATGTGTAATGCTTGACATTGGAGCAAGTATTATATAAACCGGCGCAGCTCTTTAAAGGTTAAAATATCACTATTCAGTAATCACAATGTTAAACAACTCAGATTTTACCTTCTATCATCCTTGGATAATGAATTGTGCCTATCTTTTTTAGGCTGGCATAACAAAAGCTGAGGTGCACAGACAGGCCAAAGTTTTGCTTCTGGAGATGGGAAATTTCTTTCAAGTGCAGGTAAGCAAAGAAACAGGTTATAGAGCGATTTTTTGAGGTAAAGGGTTCTTCTAAATATATAAAATGCACAGTAGAGGCCCAGACATCAGTTGAACAATGCCCAAAACAACATTGTAAACCCTGTGCTATAGTTGTAGTTGCCAAGTAGTTTTTGGCCTCCTTACATCCAGGATGATTATTGATATTTAACATCAATCCAGAGTACAACTTTATGCAGCACTGATGACGACGATGATGACGCTGAGATCGGTGGGCCCCAGAACAATAGTAGCCTAAGCATCAATACATAAAAATGTTACAAATTCCTGCTTCAGATGGTAAGTCAATTTTAGTATTTTTTAAGTGTTACTATTCCTTATTTCTTTCTTTTAAAACTATTACTACTCCACTAAAGAGGCCTTTTTGAGTTTATTTAGAATAGTATCTGAGGGGTCGAGCTTAGCTTGGGGAAGGTTTGTCAGTTTGTTTAGATGACTTGGAGTAATTGTTCACCACATAACCCCTACTAACAAGCAGATTTACTGAGCTCATTTGCCTCTTTTCTGAATGTTTAAGGTCACTCTAGTTGTTATTATAGCTCAATGTCCGTTTGACTCATTTTCCATATTTCCACTCTATATGTAACCTTCAATCAATGGTTTTAGTCACTGCTCTCCGGAAACCACATATTAATAGTTAACTACCATAGTTATTACTTTGACAGTTCACTGATAGATTGAATACCGCTGTTATGATTCTTTTGTTTTGATTTTAAACTCCATAAGCCCGAAGTTAATGTTGTTAACTTTTCATATTATTTTTTTACATTATTAAATTTTTCCTACGGATGAGACCTGTCTAGAACTTATTTTTATCCCTGAAATTAGTTATGTCCAACATTTGAAAAAAATTGTTGAGCCGTTTTTGATATTAAGAATTGCAAGCAAGCACGTAAGCAACCAACCTTACTAGAGTATGGGATAAAGCTGTTATTCAAACAACATTTAGTGGCACCATTATTCAAACCACAGGCCTACAAGTTTTTCACGTTTTTTGAGTGATGAGTGTTGTTTGGTTTGCAGGACGACTACATGGACTGTTTCGGAGACCCTGCCGTCACCGGCAAGATCGGCACCGACATTCAGGACGGCAAGTGCTCGTGGCTGGCGGTGGTGGCTCTGCAGAGGTGCACCCCGCAGCAGCGGAAGGTTATGGAGGTACGATAAACGGGACGGTTACGTTGCCCTTACAATGTTGATTTTGTTTTAAGGGGAACTTAATCAGCGCACAAAGAAAAAATTTGAAAAAATCGTAAATTCCTGTCTTCGCACGTTTCTGAAGCTATCGTACGATCTAGAAGGCTGAAACTTGGAACATTCAAGAAAAATTAGATGGGGAAGACCTCCACGGAGACTGATTTTAATTTGTTGCCCTTATTTTGCCTTAAATATGACCTTAAAGTACAAAAAACAATTCACAAAATTAAAATGAACTAATAGAAGCTGTGATTGTTTATAATATGACATACAATTCTGCTTTGTTTACACAATAATTAGCATGTGTGTTCATTTTCGAAAACCAGATATTAGGGGCTGTAGTCCCTTCAAGCCAAAAGTTTGTTAATAAAGTCGCTAATTATTTATTTAATATTATTTATAGACATTTGAATCTTCTACTATGTACTTTAACCCATTGGCGTAGACATACGAGCAGGTCTCGTTCCTTACTTGTAATTTTATTAACGTGTGAATTGGAGTATAAAATTGGTGTTTTTAAATGGATTAATGGCATATTTTAATTAAAATATTGTTTTATTTCAGTTTAGAGAGTCACATTGGCACACACACAGTAGACATAAGTAAAAATTAGCAAAATCAGTGTTGACCATGTGCAAGTCTCAAAGAATTAACCGATCCCGTCAACTTCCAAGCAAGCCTACCACCGTTTATTTTACTTGGGCCCTCCCACCAACGTTGCCACAGACCGGTTAACTCATTGAGAGTTGCACAACTGGTCAGTTTTGGTCGTGTGCGGGAATCGAACCCACGAACATCGTATCGCCACCTGGCCAAGGTGTTTCCACGACGTAGCCAACTCAGCTAACACGACCAAAGGCCTGGCGGCGATATTAAGGGTTTTCAGTCAGTCCGCGCCCCTAGCGGATAGAACCGTAGACGCCTGCGGTCATTAGTTACATATTTTGCTACCAATCAATTCCCGTTATAGGCTACTACAAATAGAATAAAATTACTACCTCAATGGGTTAAAGATTTAAGAATAGACGTAAACTTGGCAAAAATTAAGAATCACCTAAATGTTCCTAAACTAGGGGGTGCGAGTATTCGAACTTCGAGCTTTTTCAAGCCGAATATCGCGGTGTTCGGCTCGGCTTGGCTCGAGATTTGCATAAAAGTTTGAAGGTCGAGCCGAATATTTAAAACGCCGACCATTGAAAAGAGTCGCCTACAAAAGTAAATTTAAAGCAAAAACGTTCCAGAATCAATGTTAGAATTCTCGTAGTTTGCGTCGGTAGAGTTCCATAACAAATATAATTCAGCAATGCTAATGATTTCGGTCCTTCGTTTAAAAAAATAACCAATTATTAAAGTACTGTTTTAAACTGCCGACTTGATCAACCAACGCAATGGAGCTACTTTCTCTACTCTCAATCACATCAAGTGGACCTATCACACTATTCTGTTTGCAGTGCAGAGTTACCATTGCCCAGTTGAGTTGTGCAATATTTCACGGTTAATAATAAAATTAATAATTAATACAACAATCGTACTGCTCCAGAAAAAGTACCCCAGCAAAAAACTAAAATCTATGAAAGCACTTTTTTAACTGTTGCATCGGTACAGTCTTTTCTACAACTTACAATTTATAATTATATTCCCTGGAGTCTGAAATTACGTCTGTCTGGCAAAACTGTTGGCGTACCCACTTTGCGAACTGCCTTAAGACGTTGAGTGAAGATTGTAATAATGATTTAGCGTGACCAATAGCTAGGGACAAAGTTGAAAGTTTTAGGTGATGAACGACTAATAATCATGACGGCGTTTTAGTGTGCAGCTGAAATAGTACTCTACAAAAATTGTATTGTTAAAAAATCGTCAGTTTACGATAGAATTTAAACTACTTAGAGATAAAGCGAATAGAAATACAACTGTTATCATACTGTTAACAATAATTAGTGATACATCATTGTTGCAATAATTTAAACTTCAAAATCACTAATTGCGAGGTTTACAAAATCTAAAGATTAAAAAATATTCTGAATGGTTACGTAATGCATATTTATAATACCGATGGTCATATTATTTAAAAGGTTGATTATATTCTATGTACGCCTAACCAAGGGCAAGGCAAGACGCGATCAAAATGGCGCAGTGCTTTGTAACACTACAGCTGTGCGATTAAAATCATTTTGTTAACATTGTTAACTCTGCGAGATTGTTTGAATTTGTGAATAAACGTCAGTAATTCTAAGCTATCAAATTGTTAAAGCAGTGATGGAAGAAGAATGCATTGACAATCCTCTTCCACCTTCTGCTTTTGAAACCTTCTGTTTCAGAAGCAGATATAATAGGTTAAGTCTATTAGGTAACAGGTTAGATACAACATGAGCTAGGCCTACTTTATTGGATAACTTATTTCAGTGAGTACAATAAGATAAGACTGGTTTGACTAACTTAAATTTATAAAAGGATAACATAACATTTACTATTTACAATCAGTTGAATGAGAGAGAGACTACTGGTTTTTGGCAATTCCCTAGGCTAGGGCCAAAGTGTTTGGTTACATGGAGAGTACATTTGGCATATAGTCCGTTATTATGGCTATTAATAAATACAGTAATAACTGCATTAGTTAACCTGTGGGATTATCAGTCTAGTTAACAATTTGTAGTTCTCTTCCTTTAGGTTATTTTTTTCCTATGTAGGCTACCTACTTTATATTGAAATAAAAATTGTTTGTTACTATCTACAAGTGGTCTCAATAAATTTTCCTTTTTAGTAGCCTACTTATTTTGTTATTTTCCCACTGTAGGCCTTTATTTATTGAACGTAGCCATAATGAATATAGTAAATGAAAGATGACAAATATTGAAAGTTATAAATTACTTTACATCACCCTAATGGATCAAATGTTTGTTCTTTTAAACATAATGTAAATAAAGAATAAATTTAGGCCTAATCAAAAATGCACAAAGCTCGAGAACTTTGAAAAAATTCTGCCCGGCTGGGCTCGAGTCAGAAAATTACTACTGGTATATTGCACACCCCTAGAGAAAATTCCCATAAAAAAAGCTCGGCTCGAGAAAGCTTGAAGCTCGAGAAAAGTTTATTATTTTTTTGGTAGCATACACAATGCATTATAATTCTAGTTTCCCTTATTGGATTTCAATGATTAAACAATAATTTTCTAGGACATAATATCTCCTCTTAAGATGTAGGTTGATTAATAATTTGTAACTCCAAACAAGATTCATGGGTTGTGACTTAATTTTGTTGGGAACATTTCTCTGTTATGAAGAATAAATATTTTGTTCTCCCCACAAAAAAATACATTTATAATATTTATATATAACTCTGTAAGCACAATGTTTGAGTTAAAATTATGGAAGTTTGACAAATGGCAGGGTGATGGGACATGGCTTAAATTTAAAGTATTTTTCCCAGGGGCTCGGGAAAAATAGCAGTATTCCTAAAAATTTACCAGGAAACAAGAAATGACGTAAAACATCCCCCATAAGAGAAGCATGGGGGATAACAAATATCTGCTTTGTTTACTTACTGACATGTGTTCCTACTTATCGTCTTATTTCCCTTTCAGTATGTACAGGCCTGCCCAGAGATTTTTTGGGCCTCTGGGCAAATTAGAGTATGGGCCCCCTTTCACGGGCCCTTGTTGCGTCCGGATCCAAGTTGGTGACTTTTTTATAGACAACTGGTTTGCCCGGGCCCCTGGGCAATTGCCCCCCTCCTGTGGGCGGGCCTGAGCATATAAATAGTTGGGAAATTGCCCCCCTTGCCCCCCCCCTCTGTGCGGGCCTGAGCTTGTAAATAGTAAAACAATCAAAAGAGAGAGAGTATTAGAACAAGGTTAGGGGCTGTGACTCACTTCAAGCCACTAGTTTTACTTAATTATATAGATAATAACATTCTACACACTTGGTAAACATTTGAACTATGGTGCATGAATTTTTTTGAGGTTTATAAATTTGATTATGTACATATATTTTAAAATCTTATCACTTGAGAGACTGTGGACTTAAAGGATACACATATTCTCTTGTAATAAACCCCACTGACCATTTTCCAGAATCAACACCCGCCCTTTAAATTAAATTAACCTTACTCCCATAAATGGCTGCAATAGTAGACCGTTTTGACGCCTCTAGTACTCTTCTAGAGGAGAATCGGTGGGAAGAGGATAGTAAGTTAGTCATATGAAGCAACTATCTTAATATTTAATTCTGGAAGCGGATCAGTTCCCACATAATTTCTCGAACGAGGAAGAAGATAAGAAAGCTTATGACGATTTACTTTAAAGCTTGAGGAACAAGGAGGGTAGGAAAATATACAAAATGTCAAAAAATGACCTAGGTTACGCCCCACTGGACTTCAAAGATTCAATGATTTTCTTATGGAAATCTAACTGCAGGGTTTTGATTAATAAGCAAAACATGAACTAATGATCAGCTACGATTATTTATAATACTATTTAAGCTTCTGCCTTGTTTACGTGTTAACAAGTGTTCATAATGCCCTAAATATTTATTTTCCTTAGCATGCAAACACTAAATTGAAATAGAATATCCACTTCACTTACACTAAAACCAAATTTTAGGGGCTATAAGCCCGTACAAGCCACTAGTAAACATTATCTGTTATAACAAAACGTTTCCGATCGCAGGAATCTTACGGCTCGAGTGACCCTGAGAAGGTGAACGCCATCAAAGACGTTTACAACCAGATAAACCTGCCTCATATCTACACGACTTACGAGGAGGACAGCTACAACCTCATCACGACCCACATCCAACAGCTGTCTGCAGGGCTGAACCACGAGTTGTTCTTCAAACTGCTCGACAAAATCTACAAACGGGACAATTAAACGGCTCTCTGGAGCTGGAGCCTGCCTACTTAGTTGACAAAATGTAGTTTCGACCTAGAAATGTCATGGATTGTGCCAAAGTATTGAAAGAAGGTAGCAATCAAATTTAGGTTAAGCCCCGGTGTTACAAAAAATCATTTTTGTAAGAACATAAAACTGTTTGCATGCATATCCTGTTTGGTCCATTGATTTTCAGTTATCGTCGTGTGTGGTGAGTTTTTATAGCGAGTGAAATAAAACCGTAGAACTTAGCGGCTGAAATTAAACTTTTAACCGTAGAATTTTTTAAAATCCCATTGTCCTGACATGTGCCTTTGTTGATCGTGAGACTGCATAATGCATTTAAAAGACTACCTCATTCAATAACGTAAATAGACTGAGTCTTCATTCCTTCTAAACTTATTTCCATTTTTCCAAGATGTTATAGTGTGAAAAATTGTGTGTTGCACAGTGCATTAGGCATATGAATAAGCTCAAACGTAGCGTATTATTAAATACTGCACGGTGTTTTATTTTAATTTTTTAAAGATTTTGTTGCCATTAGCAGTCTTTTATAATGCTTTTTTTCTTAGGTAATTAGTAAATTAAACAATACCTACCAATTTTAATATGGAGTCTGTCACCAAATTTAATATGGACACAAAGTAGTCTTTAGAAGTTTGTTTCTACAGTGTTTTTATGAAACTGATTCATAATTTAATACAATAATTGTATAATCATAGATTTTTTATTGTTTACTTAAAACTTTTTACTGTTCTGGTACATTTTTTTTAACTAAGCAATTCTGAATACAGAAAACAGATAGCAATAAAATAATGTCATGGAAATATTTGGAAGTAGATGTTATCAATAGTTCAACTGTTAAAATGTTAAGACTATACTATATTCACTCCCATAATATACACACATTTTAAAATTATAAATTTTTGATAAGTGCAGTAACAGATCCTTTTACAGTAGTACCGGGTGGGTAGGAGAGGTAGTGCAAGAGAAATGGTGAATACCCTCACCACGATTCCCCCTCCAATGGTTGATTACAGTCTAATAAAAATTTCACATGGACACTGATAAATAAATAAATAAATAAAAAACAATTTGAGATTACAAAGAGTAAATTCAATGTTGCCGTCCGATTTCAAGGCCGACCCGGGCCCCCCCGTCATGCCCCTCCCCATTGGGCTCGGCCCCCCCCCCTAACAATCCCGGGCCCCGGAGCAGATGTCCCCCTCTGAGTAAGGCCCTGTTTGGCAGTTATGTAATTGTTTTAGTTAAAAATCTAAGACAATTATGGGGGTTTCACAGAACATTTGGAGAGTGTGTGGGAGATTAAAATCTGTGCAGATTGTATATTTTTTTTTAAATTTATTGCCCTAAATTATTAGGATTCAAAAATGCTTGCTGTTTTTTCGGATGTGGTGTATCTACTTAAATTGCCACTCAACAAATATAGTATTGTTTGGAGTAATATAGTATTCTTACCTTCAAACATGGGATTTTTTGCGATCATGCCGGAATTGGTTTTGGATTGTTTATAACAGAAATGTTTTTATCTGGGATTTTTTATGTCGAAAATGCTGTTTACTTAATTGTGCAGGAATCTTAAATGGATTCTCCTTCAATCTATCAAAAGTATTGATTTGAGTATTATGTTAGCAATAAAATATTGTACGCTTGTCATGTTTCCTCGGGCTAGTTATCCCTCTTTTAAGCAATGAGCTTCACTTAGGTTTTGCTGAAACTTGAGATTTCTAGTTGTAAGAGGTTTTAAATGTTAAGTTACTCAAGTTTATACACTAGTCTTTTTTGTTTTCGGAGTTAACAGAGTCTGATCTCAAATGAATCCCAACTCAAGAATTCATTATTATGACCTTGAAATATCTTCTGAGCATTAATGAATTTTCTGGCAGAAAATCTCTCTGCCGAAATTATTTGAGGGATTGAATATATTTGCTCCCCTTTACATCTTTCTAATGAACTTAGTACTCATTAGCGGTTTTTATCATTGATGGAATTTAAAATTAAATAAAATTGAGTTGGAGTTTTCAGGCTTTGTAAGTTTCTCTTGCTCTGTAGGTTAAGGTTAAGTTGCACATTTATATTGTTTGAGTTTATAGCATAGAAATATATAGATTCTTAATGTTACATGTACCAGTCTTATTTTATTTACCTTTGGAATCTTCAAAGCAAACAACAAACAACGTAATAATGGTTCTCGAGCAGCAAGGTGGTCAATCCCGCCAACTTTACACCTATTGGTGAACAGCGAATACACCGATCGTCAAACCCAGAGATCAATTGTCCCATGTATGCAGACTGATACTGAATACTAGGACTTTGAAATATACCGTTACGATTTTGTGGCCATTTAAAAAGCTAGGAACACTGGCACACATCAATCTGCTGGAATAGCCCAAGCGGTTCAAGTACTTCACTACTGAGACGGTGGTCTCAGGCAAAATTCCAGAGGCCCGAAGGTGGGACAGTCAGTCTATATTTATGGATTTGTTCAACATGTCGGTAGCGAACATGTTAGCTGCAGTTATATTTAGTTAGTTTGCACTTCCTAAGGCAAGGAACATATATGGATTCAATGCATAACATATTGTAACTTTCTTTAGTGTCTTCACAGTGCTTCAAAAACAACTGTTCTTAACACAAGCGTTAATTTTTAATTAAGGTTAAGGTTGTTAATTTTTAATTTCTCCCCCCTTTACATAGTATATGGAGAAAGTAACATTTTCGAATTTGAGTTGTTAATGGAAATATTCGTTTTGGTGCTCCCTGAATAAAAAAAGTGATTTCTGAGTGATGTCTGTGAGTCTGGATGTGTAGAGAGCTAGAGACGACACCAGTGGGCCGATTTGTATAAAATTTGGTATGTAGGTACTAATCTACGATATCTCCAGGCGTTTTTATCATTTTTTTTTTTTTTAAGTAATTATCCCCCCAAAAACGCTAAAAACATGAAAAATCAAAATTTCTCAAAATCGGCTAACGATTTTGATTAAAATTTAGTGGTTTTTAGAACTAGGTTTCCAACAAAATGACACCACCCGCATTTCTGTAAAAATTCAGGTTACAGGAATTAAAACATCCAAAATTAAGTTTTATGGACTTTTTATAACTAACCATAAATTAAAAAAAAATCGTAATACCTTTAAAAAGAGCTTTAAAACTAAATAATTCAGTATCTCAAATTATTATTCTATGATTACTGGTTGCAGAGAAAATTTAAATTTTCATTTAGCGGTAAACGCAGTACGTTGTCCAATGGTTTTCTTATGGGGAATAAAAAAATTACCATTTCTCTCTTATTTACTGATCAATTTCATTAAAAACTGATATCCAGGTCATGTTAGCATTGACCATCAGAGGATATTTGAAATTTGTTGCTCCTTAACTCTTGGGGGAGGAGGGGCATTTCCGCTCTTAAAACCCACTGTATGTAGCAGAGGATACTTGCCTCCAAAGATGGGATTTGGGCGGACATTTAGGAAAATAATTTTTTTAGAAAATATTTTATATTTTACCGAGCTTTATATTCTATATATAGTAAATAAATAGTAATTTATTCATTAAAATGGGCTAAAAGGAAGAAAGTATGTGGCACTTTCCTGATACCGTTTGTTATTTCCTGGTTTTGATCAAGGTTCGTAGAGCTTTCAGCAGAGATCATTTGCATAAGAGTAATGTTTCCAGGAAATATGTCTTATGAGGGCATCCAGCTGATGCATAAATCAACATCATAGTATAAGTGTTGCCAACCTTATAGGGGATAATAATGGTACAACTATTTTTAAATTGTCACTGGACATGCAGAGAAAGAAAGTTTAAACCCATAATCCATTTATCTAATAATACAAATAAATCAAAATAATAATTAATTTCATAAAATAACAGCTGACAAAATTATGTAATTAGTTAAACAATGTTTAATTACAATGATGAGGAAAATATGGTACTCGTACGATAAATATTGTGTTTCCAGCAACACTGCAGATTGGATTGGTTATCAAGTTACCTTACAGCTGTTGTTACAAGGTCTCTTCCGGTTAACTAGAAAACCTTAAATAAATCGACTGAGCAAACCTTTACGAAGTATGTATGGACCATGGGTTCTGATTACCTTTTTCGCCCTAGGACAAAAACACAATTGGATGACACTTTTTGGACAAGGTTATCAGCTGTTAAATGAGTGAACAAACTATTCAGCTTGTTAACAATGAAAACTTGTGTAACAGCTGTTTGTTAAGAGTAGAAAGATTATAGTGGAAGCAAACTTTTAATGGTAATAAGTAAAAAAATTAGTTTTTGTGAAATAGTTATCTTAATAAGTTTGACTGTAGTTCATAAAACTAGGACCAAAAGGCTTTTCGATTCTCACTCATTTTCTGACCTCGGCTTTTAAATTTGGAAAAGCTTATTTTCTGGTCCAAGTGATGATATATACTATTAGGCTTTAAGGTGCAACTACTTTTATTACATAACAGACTCATAAAAATAGAAATAACTTTAATAAGAACCTACCCAACAAAATCTAATTTAAATATTTTTTTAACTTAAGTTTTTTGTACCAGAACAGTGGCGGATTTAGGGGGGGGGGGCTATAGGGGCTGTAGCCCAGGGCAGCAAATTTTTAGGGGTGGAAAATTTATAAGTTGTTTACAAATTAAATGTTGAAACGGGGAACATTTTGACGAAAGCGGATGACAATGACAGTGTGCCGCCCTTTTAAAGGTAAAGGTAGTAACCAGAGACTCAGACTAATGTATTACGCTTGCAGTCCCTCACACTGCAGTTCCTCAAAACAGTCATAATGCATTTGTCATTCATCTGTACTGGCGACAAGACGATTACGCTACAGAGAAAGGGCAGCAAGCCACGAACTACAGTTAATTCAACTTCTATCCTCCGCTCATCGTCAGGGACTGCGCCACTATGACTACATCCAACTCACGGACTTCCAAGATTACCCGTACATTCGCATAGCATTAATATTATTTGTTATTATACACAATATCAATAATGACTAAGGCACACAGCTGAGAAATGTTGCAACAATCAAATTTGAGATGACAAGAAACAAATTTAGACTACAATGATATTTTCAAACTCAAAGTAACAAAGAAAGTTATTTCAGCCGTCGTATACTTACCATCAAAGGCTACCACACAGAATCGTTCATTCTGGAGGATATTGTTTTTAATAAAACATCTGACCAAAGACAAATAAAGACATGATTTGTGAAGAGAGGATTTGATTGGTTGTTGCCATGGGAGCATAGTTGTCAAAGTGTCAAAATGGTGGTCAGCATATAGGCTACAGTTTTTTACTCCAGGCAAGACCACTATATATTCATATATTTTGGTTGGGTTGGGGTAAAAATCTCCCATTACATTAAATGAAAAACAGTGATATTTAAAGTCTTTAAATTAATATCTTATCGCATTTTAGGCGAACCGTGATGTTAAACTTAACTTATTATCTTGAGACATACTTTAGATGTAATTTTATTGTTCATCTCGAAGCAAAGTTATGATTTGAGTTAAATGAAAACACGCTTGTAATATGGATTTGGAAATAGTGTTGAAAAAAAGCCGCCCTGTACCTCGAATGACCCTGTCCCATCAACAAGTTGACACCACAACAGGACAAAATATCAAATATGACGGCACGCTTTTTGAGGATTATTTTTCAGAGTAGGGATTCCTGTAGGTATTATATTTTAATTAATTGGATCTACATCATGGAGGTGAAACTAGAAGAAGTGTTTGAAAATGTGTAGAGTTTTATGAAGATTATGCCTACATCAATTAATTTTATAATTTGATCGTCTAAAACATATAAACAATTCTTTGTATAAAAGTATAAATTACAAAATGACTAAAAAACTGTATTGAAAAGCGCTAATTCGGGTTTAAAATAGTCACACTCTTGAGGCTAATGGTCCGAATTACGAATTTTAAGGCTCCAGTGTCATCAATCTTATTTATAGGTTATTTATTATTAAGGCTCCAGTGTCATCAATCTTATTTATAGGTTATTTATTATTAAGGCTCCAGTGTCATCAATCTTATTTATAGGTTATTTATTATTAAGGCTCCAGTGTCATCAATCTTATTTATAGGTTATTTATTATTAAGGCTCCAGTGTCATCAATCTTATTTATAGGTTATTTATTATTAAGGCTCCAGTGTCATCAATCTTATTTATAGGTTATTTATTATTAAGGCTCCAGTGTCATCAATCTTATTTATAGGTTATTTATTATTAAGGCTCCAGTGTCATCAATCTTATTTATAGGTTATTTATTATTAAGGCTCCAGTGTCATCAATCTTATTTATAGGTTATTTATTATTAAGGCTCCAGTGTCATCAATCTTATTTATAGGTTATTTATTATTAAGGCTCCAGTGTCATCAATCTTATTTATAGGTTATTTATTATTAAGGCTCCAGTGTCATCAATCTTATTTATAGGTTATTTATTATTAAGGCTCCAGTGTCATCAATCTTATTTATAGGTTATTTATTATTAAGGCTCCAGTGTCATCAATCTTATTTATAGGTTATTTATTATTAAGGCTCCAGTGTCATCAATCTTATTTATAGGTTATTTATTATTAAGGCTCCAGTGTCATCAATCTTATTTATAGGTTATTTATTATTAAGGCTCCAGTGTCATCAATCTTATTTATAGGTTATTTATTATTAAGGCTCCAGTGTCATCAATCTTATTTATAGGTTATTTATTATTAAGGCTCCAGTGTCATCAATCTTATTTATAGGTTATTTATTATTAAGGCTCCAGTGTCATCAATCTTATTTATAGGTTATTTATTATTAAGGCTCCAGTGTCATCAATCTTATTTATAGGTTATTTATTATTAAGGCTCCAGTGTCATCAATCTTATTTATAGGTTATTTATTATTAAGGCTCCAGTGTCATCAATCTTATTTATAGGTTATTTATTATTAAGGCTCCAGTGTCATCAATCTTATTTATAGGTTATTTATTATTAAGGCTCCAGTGTCATCAATCTTATTTATAGGTTATTTATTATTAAGGCTCCAGTGTCATCAATCTTATTTATAGGTTATTTATTATTAAGGCTCCAGTGTCATCATATCTTATTTATAGGTTATTTATTATTAAGGCTCCAGTGTCATCAATCTTATTTATAGGTTATTTATTATTAAGGCTCCAGTGTCATCATATCTTATTTATAGGTTATTTATTATTAAGGCTCCAGTGTCATCAATCTTATTTATAGGTTATTTATTATTAAGGCTCCAGTGTCATCGTATCTTATTTATAGGTTATTTATTATTAAGGCTCCAGTGTCATCATATCTTATTTATAGGTTATTTATTATTAAGGCTCCAGTGTCATCATATCTTATTTATAGGTTATTTATTATTAAGGCTCCAGTGTCATCATATCTTATTTATAGGTTATTTATTATAAGTTTCAGTAGTCAATGCGTTGGTGTAAAAGTTAATGTTTGATGTAGCATACGGGATTTTGAGACCTTTGTTGAAGGGTTTTCTTGTTATTAAAAGTAGCACTGCTTCACTGCTTTTAACACCAACATTTGTCTCTAGGGTTGCTTGTCACTGAGTAGTTATATTGTACTGTGTTAATGTAAATCAAGTCAATTATACATTATTTTAAACTAATAAATAACAGATATGTCTTAAACTTATTAATTCAGTAAATTTGTAACTTTTTAGATACTTTCATAAAATAACCAAACAAGATATATAACGTGGGTAAACATAGGCGGCGAAAAGGACAAAGATTATCGGGGGAGAGGGGGGAGGAGGGCAGCAGATTTCCTAATGTCCCTTAGGCGGCAATTGCTTAAATCCGCCACTGTATCAGAATACATACATCAGGATGAAATAAAGAGATAAACACTTACATCTGGACATTCTCTGTAGGCACATTCACAATGGGTGAGTTTTGGTGCAATGGCAGTAATACAAAAAAAAGTAAAGTGGGCCATCATTCTCACTGGTAGCCAAAAGGACGAAGGATAGTCTTTGCTGAGGTTTTTCCGCCTTGGACATTTTGTTAGGGGTGTTTACATGTTTCAAGAGATGTACAATTGGATAACACAGACAATGCATATAAAAATGATCAAAGTCTTTGAGACAAATTCAATGTGTCCGTTCAAATATCCAATTTAAACATTTCATTCATTTTTTCTAAACTATCGGCGACAAATTGAGATCACACGACCGAGTCCAATTCTCAAGTATCTTAGGATGTGAATCAAGTCGTCTTGATACTTAAAAGAAAACCAGCCAGATCGCTCTATCCGAAGGGGTATTTTGGGGGGTTTTGTACCCCAAAAATGGGTTTTTTGAATTTTTTACATATAATTTTGGAAATAGTCAAATTTTAGTTTTTACCATTGGATTCAGCTTAAAAAAACACACAATTTGGTATTTTGATCATTTCTCTACGTCAATTGGTTACCGAGATATTGAAAGTGCTAAACACAGTACGTTGTCTAATGTTATTCTTATGGAGGAAATGAAAAATTTTATATCTCGCTTATTTATGAACGTATACTGACGAAACTTGGTATACGGCTTCATCTGGTTGTGGACCATTGATATTTGCTCAAAAAACAATTTTTTGCCATAGGCTCCCGTAGCAGCAAACCTGCGTACTCAGCCCCATGTTAATCTTATGGAGAATAAGTAACGTGTTATCTCCCTTAATTATGAAAATAAATTAATGAAATTTGGTATGTGGCTTTACCTAAATGAGTTATATTGATATTTGTATAAAACCCCATTTTTTGTGTTCCTTGCTTCAGCAAACCTGCATACTCAGCCGCCATGTTATTCTTATGGAGAATAATAAAAATGTCATAAAATCGTTTATTTATGAATGTATATTGATGAAACTTGGTATGTAGCTTTATGTGGTATTAAGATAAATATATATGCATTGGAAATTCGCTGATTACGCAGGTTTGCTGCTACGGGGGTATTTCATTACATATAGTTTGAGGCACTTTTAACTTCCAGCCTAGCCTCTGGATATTTATTGCCTAGCAACGGATTATGTGGTTTTACACAAAAATCAAACCTAACCTGTAAACAAAACACAGCTGACAGCAAGCGACAGTAGGCGGGCAAAATCCAGAAAAAAATAATCACCGAATAGAATTGTAGCAACCTTTGCTGTGTGTGGCTAAAATCTACCTCCAAGACCATGTTGAAAACGCTGAATTTCGGACTGCCAACTGGCAAAACTGCAACAACTTCGCGATATTTGGGAAAATCCATATTTTTGTAAGACGTTTTTAGGTGAAAGACGTGGATCTAAGTAATGTGTTACAAACCATAAAATGGAAGATTAAAATTTCACCTGTCTAATGTTATATATGTTATTCCATTTATCGAACGTTTAGGTGCATTAGTTTGAATTTTAATGTAACAATGTAGACGGGAGCGGCAAAATTTGACTCTCGGAACCGAAAAACGGGGTTTCAGGAGGCTTTTGCTACTTACATTTTCATTCGGATTTATTCAAACTTTCATTGTATGCTTGAATAATAAAATAAAACACAATAATTCTTAGGTTTGGGGGGGCGACCGCCCCTACCGCCCCCCCCCCTTGTATCTGCCCCTGAACTACACAAAAATTCCCAGATATTTCCAGATAAGATTAATTCACTGATATTTCCCGGTATTGATGGTTTTGCCTGCCAATTGCAACTCTGACAAGTAAAAGGTAAACGATAAACAAATGGAATCATCACTCCCTAAATTTCCAAAATAACTTTGGCAAACATTATGAAAAAAGGTGATTTGATTTTAAACAATTAAATTGGATTTTATTTTTGAAGGACCAAGTTTTTTTGAGAATACAAGAAAAAACTACAATCATTTCCACCAATATATATTGCTTTAATTTAAGGAATGTCAATACAATAACATACTTTGTTTTACACTAATTTGACAAAATAAATATGAACATATCAGGTTGATGTAGAATACTGTTCACATAATCCACTCACACCTAGTAACACAAAAGCGTTAAGTTACGAACACAACGAAAATGCTGAAATAAAATTCTACTTGGATTTTATTTGTGCTTTAAACTTAAAACGTTTGACAATAAATTTAAAGACTTTGAACTATACACAACAGCCTGCAACATGGATTAGGTAACGCTAGCCTCTATTACATGAAACCTTAACCAAACTGGGATCTTGTAGGATCAATCTTGATGAAACATGAGCTCTTCATTACATGCTGAGGGATGAACGACTGTTGACGTAGAACTGGTGGCCGGATATGATGAGGGTGAAAACGTACAGGCAGGCGGCGATCCAGCAGTTGTATGCATTCTGAAACAACCGTAAATGGTATTGTAACATTAAATGCTTAGAAACATAAGAGTTAACAAGTGTTTTATCTTTTACCCTGGAGAAATCCAAGGTTAGATTTGACACTGACACGAGAGGAAAGGGTATTGTATAAAACATCTAAAAGCCAGAGTTTTTACTTTAATTCTATGGTCGTAACACAAAAACTACTCAACCTAAATTACCAACTTATAAGCGAGTTCTGACAAAAGTAACTGCCCCTAACCTATATCACTCGCGTTTGAGTAATGATTGGCAATCCTAGAAAACCACCACTTAGATTGTTTAGTCTTGGGTTGGCCATTCTGAGATGAGTTTGTACAGTTTCTTGACTCACTTAGGCAAATGCTGCAATGGTTCTCAAAGGGAGCCGTACCCCGCCAGGAAGGGAAATATAGGACTCAGACCTAACCTGTTTTTAAGAATTCCTCAAAAAATAATTTGTTTCTGAAAATTCAGATATATTGTGAATCATTGTCATGGAATAAATATTATTATTTATTATAATCATAATATGACTCTGAGTACATCTGATTTATGTTAAAATAAACAGTAAGCCTAATCAATTTGCTGAAAGCACTTACCAGGCTATAGCCTTTGTCTGCCTCTGAGTAGAACTCTTCAATGTTTGTGAACTGCATCTCGTGGATTCCAGGTAAGTCCTCCGCCAGCGCCACACTCTTCACATGGTAGAAGATTCCCATGAACACCTGCGGTCAAAATATATTTATTAACACTCGGAGTTTAGGTTTAAAATCGTTGAGGCAACTGGATTGTTAAAGAAAAGTCTATAACTAGAGTACCTTAATGGTGTTCAACGAAGCAAAATTTAGCGCACCTGAGACCGGAAGAGAGGCTGTCCACCACAACGCCTCACTCGAGCCAATCGCATGAGAAATTAGCACTGTAACTAACCCTGCAGCCTTGTACAACTTCATTGTTTAAATCAAATAACGTTTTAGGACAGTAGAGCCTAAATTACATTTTTATTACAGCAACCCATTTGAAAAAAATATTTGTTGTCCATAAATGAATGAAACTTAATAAACATGTTAACACAACACAGATTAACACGTTTTAAAATTAAACCAAACTACAGTGGGATAAAATTATTTTAAGTCACTGCCGGTACACATTAGAAGTAGGTACTGAATAGATCGGGAAATTCAAGAAAGCTTAAAACCCTTCTTACTTTCTGCGTGATTTATAATATTGATGATTTCTGCAGATACCATAGTCCATAGAATTTTGCCTCTATAATAACAGCCAATCCTCAACCTCTAATACAACCTAAACAACAAGAAAAATCCTATCCAACCATAAAACAACCTAACATAACCATCAAATCAAGCCATTGGGGCGATAAAGCTCACTAGCCTAACGGTTAGCATATTGTGCTTCAGTTCAAGGGGTCACAGCTTCAAATCCCGGGGTGTCATACAAATTTGAGGGGTTTGGACCACTTTCCCTAAAAGCTATGTGTGCTATATTAACAAAAATTCCGTTGACGTTGGAATAAAATAAAATTAAAAGCTATAAGTTGGTGGACCTAGACAAATCTCAATAATTCCTGTTTTCGCCAAGGTATATGAGAGACTCACATGAATTCACAGCTGGTAAATTATTTTGAAACAGGAGGGCCTCTTTCCTGATGGCCAACATGGATTTAGGGATGGTAGGTCAACTAACACCGTCGTGGCCCGATGGTCTAAGATTCCTTAACTTACCCCCTCAATGGCCTTGAAGGTAGCTGAGCCTTCGATTGCGTCCCCCATGATAATCTCATCATCAATAAATTGGAGTGTGAGGTGAAGTGCTAACGATGTTCCATCTCTATTTTCTAAATATAAAGCAAGGTATATCTGTAGGTGGAGCTAACTTACACAGCCACTGCCTGTTAAGCATGGTATCCCGCAGGGCTCGATGTTGGGCCCTATACTATTCCTTGTACCGTAGTGACCAATGACCTTGGACAGGTGGGTTTTATGATCTTCGCCGGCCACAAAACAATTTATTCCAATGGCAGCAAACCTGAGTTGGCGCAAACTAAGTTTAGGTCTACTTTCTTTGAAAACACCAAGAGTTGGTTCATTGATAAATAGGATAGGTTAGGTTTAAATGAGAGCAACTAAAACATGAGTTCATTTATAGTTTGAATACCGTTGAAAAGAAAGCTCTAGAGTCTAGTGTGAACCCCAAGAGTAACTTTAATATGTCTACAGTCTAGACATATTAAGATAAACTCTTGGGGTTCCCACTAGACACAAAGCTTACCTGGAAAGGTTGTCACCAACACCTGTACAAAGCTAGCACATGTAACTCTCTTGCTGTGCAGGTTGAAGCCGATGCTTCCAAGTTGATATTCAGTTACTGTAAGTTATACTGTGTCTTAGTCATTTCATGTATGGCCTTCAGCTTTAGGGACAAACGTCTGGGTGTGACAACTTCCTGACACTCCAGAAAAAGGCCTTACACAATATCAACTCTGCAGGACCCCAAGATCAGAGTAGCCCTAATTTGGTTTAACACATTCGCTGCTGAAAATGTATATTAAGATGTAACACGCTAAACATTTTTATTTCATAAAATCTTTTATTACGTGTTCAAAAGTGGGAAACATATGACATAATCTAAATTCAAGACTCCTATCGATGGTTTTTGGGCGTAAAGATTCATTGGTCGCCGGCGGACCGTCAGCACTGCGCACCAAAAACTATCATACACCTTCGCCGCACCGCAGTCCCGCGGTGTTGTAAATGACACAGTTTACTTTTCTTTATAACCCATTGACTAAAAATGAACGATTTACACTATATACGTGAACCAGACTAAGTACATACTATATAAATAAACACGTAATAGGGCGCTGCCCCGCCGGCGACCAAGCCGCACCCGCAAAACACGAACGAACGGCACCGTACTATGCATACACACTCTGGGAACAATGCGGTAGCAGATCAACTTTGCATCAACCTAGAACACCAACCGCATGCAGGACCTAGACATCCCGTTCTTTCGGATAAAAAAAAAATACTGTTTACTGTGCTCTTAGGCTCTACAGTGTGTCAAGTAAAAGGAGTTGATTATCACACAGTCAACAGAAGGAAGAGAACTGGCTTAGAAAAATTACACAAGTTATTTTGATCCTGGGTCACAACTGTCCGAACCGCCATAAAAAGTCAATGCACAATGCAAGATTATGCAGCAGCTGTGTTCAGCCATGAAGAAGAAGGTAGGAAGGACATCAATGTCTACACCATGAAAATTGCAAACACAGTACCGGCAAGTTTAGGCGGCTTATTCCACCAAGTTTAACCACCTTCTACAGCATTGGGAAGTTGGCACAATTCTTGTTTTCAAATGAAGACTTGTGAACTTTACGTTCACAAAGAATTGAGACTGTAGATCTAGGGTAGTATTTCAAGCCCTGGCCTTGGCTAGGTCGAAATTTGTGGCCTTGCTTGGTTTCCAGTGGCCTATATTAATTTTACGTAGTTTATACTTTAGTAATGTTTGACACAGTTATTAATATACATTCTTGTTGTTAAAAACTGCATTAAGTTATCTTAAGTATCAAGGGCTGTAGCCTACCTAAAAAGACCTTAGGTTAGGCTTGAAAGCCCTCTCAAATATTTGTGTATGAACAACTATTAAATATTACAAGCCTTCGTACACTAAGTACATCTTACCAACTGGATGATACCCCAAACACTTATTACTAGACCACACAACGACAGTTTAGGACCGCAAACCTTCATTTTAACGATTAAAAACAATACAATAATTTAACCAAACTCCAATATTACAAGTACAGGCCAGGCGTCTTATTCATTCAATCATGTGATTTCCGTTTTTGTACTAATGAAACTGGGAGGGACCGAAAAAAGTAAAGCCCAGATGACATAACATGTCAGCTGTTTTAGTCAACTAAGCAGCTATTTTAAATAAAAATAATAAAAAATGCTTAGAATAAAATTTGTAAAGTAAATTTAACAAAACTAATGTGTTTTACCCGTGGCCGTACATTATATAATACATATATTCTGATTTCAAAGGTTTTGGCCATGAATCATAGTACATGTTAACCTGAAACCTTGACCACGTAGTACATTTCAGGATACTGAAGAGAAGTGACTAAGTGACAATCATGGTTGACAGGCTAGGTGAGTTAAATTGTTGTTTATTAATTGACTCACATCTCAATCCTTCACAAAGATTCTCTCACATTAACTTATTTTGCATCTCTGTAATATCAAGGTGTAGGGTTTCGAGCTTTATCTATGCGTGATACCTCCTCATTATACACGCTCCAAATGAGTTAGGCTAGGTCAAGCATGAACTAGGAATAATAGTAGGTGGTAATTGGAAAGTATTCTGCTTACTGATTTAACTCCACATTGTGTGTATAATTGTTTTGTTGTGCGCAGACTGATGTCCAAGATATATTGTAAGTTTGATACTAGTTTACAAAGTTTATATATTTCTTGACATTGGCTTAGGTAGGCAACTTGAATTTATAAATCTTGTTTAGCTCTTCAAACAACAGGTAGGGACAGCAGTCTATGCCTCAGTGTATCTCTGTCTATCTTATAGAACTTCAACACACTTTTACTTCATAACATCTACTTGAATACATATAACGAGAACAATGAATTAACATAGCCTATGCTGCTGCTTTATTAGATAATTTAGCCTAGTCCCAGACCCTGATATCATAGTCTAGGTTGACTGAGAATGTTAGTATCCTAACCAAGAGGGCCACTACTTGGGGAGTTTGATCCTCTAGGTTGCAGACAACCCATCTGTGTTGAACCTTTAACCCCTTCCTAGCTTGTTTTTCAAAATCCATATTTCCATGGTGATGGCGTGGGGTTTACAGAATCACACCTAGTTCACTGCATTCATATTTTAACTGGATTGAAACTATTTCTGCCTTAAATGGCAGCTTCCAAGTCTTCTGTTGATGTATTTCTCTAGACAATAACTCTGTGCGGCAGAATTATGTCTGCTAAATGGCTAAGTGTCAAACATCTTATCTTCTTCTGCACAATTTCTGCGTCGGTCTGTGTTATAGTTGTGGTTATATTGTATCCTTTTATTTTGTGAAATAAGTTTTTCTACCCTACATAAAGTGGATATCTTTCCCCATTTCAGCTATTGAGTAGTAAATTAATCCATTTAACATAATCTTTAGGTAGGTACTGTAGTTTATCCTTATTACTGGATATAAATCCTTATCATGTCACACACTGTGTAAGTTGAAATAAAAGAGTGCAGGCAACAGGTTACGTAGGTTCTACAGTATAGCTTTAAAATACCGAGGTTTGACTTATCAAGGTGGATCTTTCACACACTTTGATTTATTGAGGCTTACAATAAATCGATGAGCTGTGAAAGAGTCAAATCCTTATGTGGAATCCTTATCACATATTACAATTAATCATACTAACTTGGTACCGTACATCCAAGCACACGGTATAGGCCCTATGTATTGAGTAACCCTAAGTTTTAATAACTCAGAATAACGTAGTGTTCGGCATTTGGTAGTGTTATTCTTAGCCTATTGCCTTTTCAAACACTTCCTGTCTCTTGTTAGATGATGTCTTTCTCCCTCTCCCCAAGACACCATTCCCCCCTTTGAAGCAACATTATTTCTGGCCAACTATGCATAAGTTTTCATCCACAGAACCTTAAAACTACTAGTTGTTACTTACGTCGTCAATCCAAGTTTGTTTGTGATGAACGCGTTTCGGCGCTAGGCCATCATCAGCATCCATACACTATACACTAGATTACTCATGAAATCTGCGTTGCGTAGGTCTAGTAGCAAACTGCGTCATGTTGATAAAAAACAACATCCATACAAAACTACGTTTACAATTTTACCCTTCAAATTCGGACTAAGCTTAGCTTAGGCCTAACTAATGACACGGAAGAGGAGTAAGTTATTAACTTTGTAGAGGGGAGGGATGGTGATATCTTCCAGTTGCAACCTGAATGACATATACAATATAGTAACTGAGGTACCGGTACCGGTATGGAATTCAAACCAATAATGTACGACTTTGGTTTATAGAGGTTTCCCAGTCAGCCAATAAGTTACCTTGATTTATAGAAGTGTGGCTTCTAAGTTAGGCTTTACAGTTTTGATTTACCGGTATAGAGTTTTCAAGTTAACGCTTTGATTTTCCATTCTACACTCATCATTCATTCATATTCGCTGTAAAATACGCCCTAGGTGCGTCGGCGTCTTAGGCAATGATTTATAGAATTGTCATGGTAGGCTGAGCAAACCACTAAACTTGAATTATTGAGATGTTCCCAGCCAACCCTTAATTTAAAGAGTAAAATAACATAGTAGGTAGGCAAGTTCAAGAGAAATTACAAAACTTTGGTTTATAGAGGTTCGAATCAGCAAGGTTCTGTTTGATATTTTTTTTGGGCTACTGTAATTTTCTCTACCTTGAATGTAATTTTATTGAAAAACTAAAACTGGTCAAGATTAAGCTCTGTCCTAATTTATGTTTTCAAGCAATTAAAAGCAAGTGGTGAAATCTATATAGTTCTGACATTAGATTCTGGCTGTCTAGACTCTGGTGTCTTATTTTTTATTTATTAAAGGACTACAGTCCAAACCTCTCAGATTCACTTAATAAGTTAATAAAAATTGTTTAAATCTACCCTCATTTCATTATTCAGTTTGAATTTAGTATTTTTTTTTAAATATGGTTGGTTATGATACTTATTCAGCCTGCGTAAGTTTAATTTGATCAAAATGATAAGATAAATAAAAATGTTGGGTCTAAAAATGACTTATCTTAAAGATTGGTTCAGAGGATGATTTATAGCTTGCTCTCATTGAAGTTTTAGTAAATCCATTTTTGTACTAAACTAGGATTACCATACCGGTAGGCCTCTACTATATTTTCTGGGCACCAATTTTGGACTTTTTATAAATAAGTTAGGTGAAGGAATGTTTTCTTTGTTAATTAAAACTAGATTATCATCATCTATTATAATTTTAAAACTCAAACAAAAATGCAAAATATTTACCAGTACCTATTAAAAAAAGCTGTCCCCCATCTCTTCAGGAGCCATACACATATTACGTAACACACTTAAGAGAGGGGAAGGGGTATGGTGTAGCGTTATGCTGCGTTATGTGGGGGCGGGGGTTTTGGATCAACGTTACATAACCCACACATATTAACTATAATAGCTAGCGCACTCTCGTATCCATTGATTTTATTTTAAATCTTTCAAAATAACAAAAAATAAATTGATATTTAAATAAAGGTTACAGTTAGTTACATATAAGGCTACCATATTCTCTAGGTTACGTTGAGAGGCAAATTAATAAATCGTGAAAACATTACATCCCCCCCCCCAAAACAAAGTTAAGTATGAAAGTAAGGTAGGTATTTAAAATAGTTAGATGTTTTAAATTTAAAATTATGTGTTTTGATTTATTTTCAAATCATACAATTAATCTTTGGGGGATTTAAGATTCAAATTTCATAAAAACCTTTTTTAGGAATTGCAACTAATTAACAAATTTTGCGAATATTCAAACTATCTGCCGAGTGCAGAACGTCTCAGGTACTACCGCATAAACTAACTCAGGACTCAGCTAGGTGACATGCAACCAACAGCGACGGCAACAATAAATACTGCCCCACAGCAAAACGTAACCATAATGGATTTGAATACCAACTGATTTCATTAAGTAAGAACTAAAAATTACATTTTCTAAAGCAACTTTGTGTTGAAAAATGCAAGCACAAAATGCAAAGCAAACCTAAGCAAAGTAGGCCTATTGAATTTTGGGCAAAAACCTGATAATTTAATTACTACTTTGGTGAAATTCGACTTACTGTAGGCCTACTCTTGATTATAAAGTCGATAGAACCGTAATTCCCAATATTCAGTTTGCTGCTTGTAAAAATCAGGACAAATAGTGGGTTTCTCAAAAATCCTCCTGGACGTTTTCAAATGATCTAAACAGAGGACATGTCCGGGGAAAAGAGGACGTATGGCAACCCTAGTTACATAAAAATTACTTCTGACATAGTATTTTAATAACAGTTAAACTAAAAATAAATACATAACGTGTGTTGAGTAAGTTCTGTATTGCTTTACATCTGTGTTTTGTGTTGTTTTAAAGTGTAAAATCATGTCTTATACAGTATTACTCCACATCTTTAGTTTTTTTAAAGTTGTTTTGTATTTGTATTAGTTATATATTAAATATGTTATGTTTCAGATGAGATAGTTTATTTTATTAATTATAATTATTAGTAACGGTCTTGTTTGTTTCTATTCATTTTGCTTTAAAATAAGTTTAAAGGTTTAAGCTGTTTTAAAGCCTACTAACATTGAGTTAAGTAACACATAGGGGGTAGCGGGGGTGGTCAAGCGTCATGGTGAGTTACATGGGAAGGGGGTAAGTCTGAAATGACAAAAAAGTGTGTTACGTAATATGTATGGGCCCTCACCAAATTTCTCATCTGCTTCTTAATTTTGATGTGGAGGTATTATTTATTTTGCTGATGCCAGTGTTTTTTTGTTTTTTTTTTAAAGCCTTTTAATCCTCAATATTTAGTAGAGTTAATATTTGTATTTTATGTATTGTCTTTAATGTTAAGGCGACGTCACACTAGGTTGTTCCTCTCTGGTTGAAAGTGGAGTTGATTACTACGTTTAAAACGTTTTCCACACTTATAAGGAAGACATATACATCCTTTCAGGCTAGAGGTTAACCCATTGGCGTAGACATACGAGCAGGTCTCGTTCCTTAATTGTAATTTTATTAACGTGTGAATTGGAGTATAAAATTGGTGTTTTTAAATGGATTAATGGCATATTTTAATTAAAATATTGTTTTATTTCAGTTTAGAGAGTCGCATTGGCACACACACAGTAGACATAAGTAAAAATTAGCAAAATCAGTGTTGACCATGTGCAAGTCTCAAAGAATTAACCGATCCGTCAACTTCCAAGCAAGCCTGCCACCGTTTATTTTACTTGGGCCCTCCCACCAACGTTGCCACAGACCGGTTAACTCATTGAGGGTTGCACAACTGGTCAGTTTTGGTCGTGTGCGGGAATCGAACCCACGAACATCGTATCGCCACCTGGCCAAGGTGTTTCCACGACGTAGCCAACTCAGCTAACACGACCAAAGGCCTGGCGGCGATATTAAGGTTTTTCAGTCAGTCCGCGCCCCTAGCGGATAGAACCGTAGACGCCCGCGGTCATTAGTTACATATTTTGCTACTAGAGTGCAGCACCAATCAATTCCCGTTATAGGCTACTACAAATAGAATAAAATTACTACCTCAATGGGTTAAAGGAGTGTTATCTCTAACAATGGTGAGTGAAGAAGCATCTTGTGACACTGGCTCTGCAACTGCTGTAGAACATTCTTTCTTTTACAGCTGTTCTTAAACTTGAGCATAGTCTAATTGAATCTTAGTCAATCGCTAGTTCAAACAGTATGAAATTTCCCGGCCTTCATGCGCCTAACCAACAAATCCTAAACAATTTCCCGATACAAGTTTGAATCCTGGACTGTCTGGGATATTCCCAGATGTATGGTAAGCCTAACTAAAACTTATCTTTATATTGTAAGTTTAATTTCCCCATAAAACCATTGTCTGTAAGTGCTTAATACATTTTAAATTCTTTTTTCAGTAAACAGTGAGGCGAATGCTCGCCGCATCGCTATGGTGGAAAACTGCTTTGGCAGCTCAGGGCAGGTAAGATTGAAAGGCAGAGTGTAGGCTATAAGTAGGCTATCAACTGAACTCTGTAACTTAGTGTTCATGGGTATCTCCTTTTTCAGCATTAAAATTGGTCATTTTATTCCAAATGTAAATTTAGTTATCTACTTCTATTAAAAAAACGAGTTTGCTCACAGCACGCTGATGTTAGTGAAGTGAATTTCCACATAAAAACTTTTAAAACTCAAAATCAGTGTAAAAACATACATGTAGTCCAATTTTTATTAAAGTCTGAAAACATTGATTTTTTGGCAGTTCTGATACTCCTGGTTTCATTTAATTGCAAAACTGGGAATACAATTTTGCGCATAATAAGGTTAGGAGAAAGTCCAGAGAGGTTTGAAAGTAGGCGTGAGGTTGCTGGGGATGATAAAAGTACTCTGAAAAAGGAATAACAGGCTTTTCTAATGTAAAACCCCCATAAGACAACGTACTGTGTTTTATTCGATACACATTTTCTTAACTCGGTAAATATTTATGCTAGAATGATGAGAGAGGGCTTAAATCTTTCGCCTCTCTAATTCCCATCTTTTTACATGCATTCATTTTACATCTGGGGCTTTTCTGACCATTTTTGGGCCCAAAAACTCAAAATTTGAAAGATTAATCCCCAAAAAAAGGGTTTAGAGTTTTCCGATTGTTTTGCCCATCAAACTTGACCAACTGATTACAGAAAGGAACGTCTCTACCCAATTTGAAGTAAATCGGACTAAAAATGTGACCGCTAGAGTGCAAACACATATATATAATTTAGAACCACCCCCCAAAACGTGTTCAGGGGGTCACGTTAGCAACTTCTATGGTGGTCCCGGGCTTAAGTTTCACCGTGCGGGTCATGCTAATAGTTCACTTTCCTAAGGAAATTCACTAACAAGCAATGAATTCCTTTTAATAAGGATTTGGAGAAGAGTACGTGTTTACTGTATTACAGTTTTATTTAGGCCTATACCCTGGGCTGTTATAGAAATGGCGATGTTTGAGAACAAAATAATTTATAGCTAGGTATATAGGCCTCAGTGGCGAATATAGACAATATTTTTCGAATGGCCAAGGCCAATAATAAGTAATTATTAGTATAGTAGAGACACTCAATGTTTTTCATTAGTTTTTGTGGCCAAATTCAAAGGGTTAATTAGCGCTAGATTCTTCGAATATTATTGCTTTAAAAGAGTTTAAGCAAAGTGAATGATTGACAACGCATGAAACAGGTTTATTTTTAAAATATAAAATTAACAAATTAGTGTAAACACGATCACCAAACACCCACTTTGGTACATTAGAGATAATCTTACCAAACGGCAAACGTAAATAAATAATGGCTGCCACGGCTGAACTGTACTTGACTCAGTGTTGTTTCACCACTATTTGAAAATGACCCTCGACCTTAGGCAAAATTATCCTTGACAAATTTTTCCCATAACGCCGTTGGTGGAATACTTAAAGAAATTACTCGTTTTCCCCTAAAAAAATTACCTTAGAAAATACCCTCGAAAGGCAACATTACCCTCGAATTCCAAAGACACACAATCCATCAGTTATATTTACTGGCTAGCTCATTGCATGTGTATAAGTTTTTTAGTAATTATAGCTTGAAAAAGTTTAGAGTTAACACTCGTGCATCACAATTTGTAACAATTGAATTTGGTACCTTTAGAAGAGATTTTTGTAAAAGACGATTTTGTTGTTGTGGCAAAGTAATGTTTAATAAAATCATGGCTCATTTTGGTAATGATATTTTAAATGAAGGCAAACCACGATTCAAAATGTAAGTCAAAAGTGCAATACAGAACAATGTAATTGACATCTAACCGTAGTAAAGAGAGAGGGAAAAAATTTATATATATATATATATAAAACAAAATGTAAATTTTGTTTGTCAATGAATATTTTGGTTCTACTTCCTGCATTGTTTGTTATTGTTCTTTATAGTCTATATCATTGTATTTATTTATAACTTTGTTATTGTTAATTTGTGTTGTTGTTTTATTACATATTTATTTATATTTTTATGTTGTGCTATGGTTTTGTTATGATAGCTTGTTAGATCTATATTTGTGTTGATAAATTTGTAGATGTACTGTTGACAAAGTTACCTGTTATACAATTAAATGGCTTTGCATATTGAAGTACATAATGAGTGAAGTGCAGCGAATTATTAAATGAGAAGCCTTCCACAAGTAAACAAGAAAATGTCATTAAATAATCTACAGTGATGAATTTTGACTGCCTGATAACCATTTTGCATGTAAAATCTCTGCATACAAATTTACACACGAGCTTTGTAAGCTCTTGGAATGTGAATGAAAAATGTAATTGTTTCGGAGTAAAGAGTTTGTCTATTGTCAAAGCCGCTGACATTACTGCCGGAGGAGAGCGCCTTTAGCAGTGTCCGTCTAAGATATCCGTGCATATGCAGATCGCCTCTAGCTACAACCCCTTGCGCCAGCAGAGGCCCGAGACCACCGGTGAATTCACACAAAATAAACCGCTACCCCACGGAACCTATAATACAGATCTATTCATAGGTTCCGTGCCACTACCCGCTCACTATTGACGTTCAATCGCTATTTTCTCTTGCACATTTTTGTTTATAATAATTCAGATTCGTTTTTTTTTATTTCGGGGGGGGGGCCTCCCGCCCCCCCTTACATACACCCCTGATCTTAAGCCTTAAAAAAAGATTAATATTTTTGATTAATAAGTAAGCTAATGTCTTTTGTAGCAATCGAATAATCAATGGAAAATTGGCAATCCTGAACTAGTACTGCCAAGTAACTTCTGTTCACTTATTCTGCTAGCCTTTATTGTTTTAGTGTACCGATTTAAACTAAATAAAAACTGACATGACTAGTGTTGAAATAGCGACTTAGGTTACTGGTATGCCTATTAATTCTTTTTGGTCTTTTTCAGCCCCTTGCAGTCCCTGGCCGTGTTCTAGTGGGAGAGGGAGTACTAACCAAAATGTGCCGGAAAAAACCTAAAGCTCGTCAATTTTTTCTATTTAACGATATATTAGTTTATGGAAACATTGTTATAAATAAGAAAAAGGTAAGAAGAAATGTTTTCCATATGAGCATGTTTAGGTTTTGTATTTTGTTTAGTTACCTATATAATTTTCTGAACTTTTATAACTTGGTAGACTGTAATATTATTGGTTACTGTACTATTCTCATATTTCACTAGACCATTCTGCTGCTGCCTGGCCTTATTTTTCCAAACTTCCTATGTTATAATCAACAAAAGATAAATAATATTGTCAAACCTTTGTGTTATGTTGATCCAATACTCTATTCAAACTGTGATCACAGTCTTAAATATAACAGACATGACTAAGATAAATAAATGCCAAACCTACGTAATGAACTGTCACCACACCCGGTGTTCATTAACATAGTGTTTTGTCATCACCTGTCATACGAGCTCGTTGGCAGAGCTAAGTGGATGATACAAAAATAACCTCTAACTGTTAGTGTTCTGTATTCAGCATAATCGTATTTGGCAAACAAAAAGTGTCAGTATAAAAACTGCAATAATTTAGCCGTTATTATTTTTGATCTTTTACGTTTTTGCAATATGCTGTGTGTTTGGTACCTAGGCCTACCTAAATCTAATTTTCTTGAGGAAATGAAAATTATTTCAAAATACAATAGGCTAAATGTAATCCTACTTGCTTTCATTTTAGACAACAAATCATAATACTGTGTAATGGGCCTGTATGTAATTATGTATTCTTTTTGAATGGTGGATACCTATCAGAGCAGGCGGGTGCAACCTGGGTAGGTGCCTATTAAGTACTGTCTTGGCCTTGGCAGTCATTTCTCCTTTATATAGCTAGCGTTGAAAACAGCAATGGCTTGAAAAACAAAAAAGTTGCCATACTCTTCTTAAAACGCATGAATCTGTGATTTAGCTGCAACAATAAATTGTATGCTTAATGCCTTACATTTGTTTACTGTCACATTTGACCATTAACAACTGTGTCACATTTATTTGTAGTTTAATTTAAAATACATTGAAAATTAAGTATTTTCCTACTGCACTTATATTTATTATTAGTATAGGCCTACAGTACTGAATTCAGTATAGATTACAAAACCGACACATGTACATCGTAATTTCATTTAGCATTACTGTGGAACTTCTAAACCATTTTTATTTACAATTATTTTGGAATAAATCATATTTCTTCTGTATATTCTATAATACATAATAATTATATAACTTTAGCATGAACAAAAAATTGTTTAAGTATTAGATTTAATAACTGAATATTGGAACATTTTGCATTTTGAGGAATTATTTCTTCGGAGAATCTCACTTTTTAACCAGTTCATGGTGGTGCGTGGGATATGCGGCGGGTGCTTAGCAAGGAAAGAAATGTAGTTATCATGAGCAGTAACATCTTAAATCTGTTTTTGACTTGAATTAGGTAATTCAAAAAAATTTAAGACATAAAATAGTCCATATGTGTATTTTTGTTGCATTTATGTCATTTATAGCGTATCATAAATGGTAGAACAAAGTGACAATATAACAATGTTTATCCTATTCTACAGATCTGTTTTTTCTTTGTTACAGTACAACAAACAACACATAATCCCCTTAGAAGAAGTAAAATTAGAATCGTTAGAGGATGATGGACGTAAGTTTTATATTTTAGTCGGCTAATTAAACGTAGACTAATGTATCAACCATCGATTAGGCATAATTAAGCCATATTGTAATTATCAAAACAATTTTTTATTTTTTAGGTTAAGCCTAAGTGAGTTAGAATGTAGTTTGTTCAGCGCACCGCCTCATAAAGACCCATGTTACGGGTCAGGGCAAGGAAAAGGGTAGTCACGTGTATGGCGTGTTGCTGCGGAGGGTTACTGCGGTTTCTTAGTAATCAGTTGCGATTGTGTCTGTGTAGGCTGCGTTTGCCTGTCTCTTCTTGAAATGGTCTGCATATGAAACAACCTGTTAAGACTGTAAGTTTAGCGGAAAGCAACACTTAACTACAGACGCAAACAAAACAAACTATAGAGGGTAAGGGGAGAATTCTTCCCTGAATCCCCATTGTAAATATCTAATAACATAATAACAATCAAATTTGTATACAACTTTGTAAAACGGAACCAAAATTGATCACAAGATTTATGAGTGGGTTAATCGATATCCAATCGGCTATGTAGTGATAAACAGATTTTGTTTATTAAAAAGCAAATAGATATTTTAGTTTGAAGATGTTTCTACTCTATATAGATGTTATTATACAGTGTTTTTTCCTGTCTCAATAATTATACTAGTCTCTTACTCTGGTATTTAAAAGTTGGAAGGAGTAGGGCAGAAGGAGTAGAACAGTTTTGGGTACTTTGGTATTATACGGATGCCACCCTTATACAGCGCGCTGCGGCAGTTATGTTAGGATGGGTTATCATAAAAATGATTGTAGGACTTTCATTGTTTCGTTACAAATCGAATGATACCTGATGAGTCATACTTCCGGCCGCCAAACCCCCTCCAAATAGGCCAAGGTCAGGTCGTTGACCGGAGCGTGTGCATCACCTGTCACCGCCTGTATCTGGGTCAGTGTCATGAGTGATTTATTGCCGTACACTACGTTACATTTGTTTTCATAATGAGTGATGTTCTTTTGGTGTGGGATTTACCTCGAAATGAAGAGGAAACCGTACGTATTTTTATGATAACCCATCCTAACATAACTGCCGCAGCGCGCTGTATATTTGGCGGAGTACATGTGGCAATCGGGTCTGGCTGCTAGCGGCGGCGACGCATTCAACACGATTCTAGCGGACATCGCTGCCTTTTGGGAGGCACAACACAAAGACCGCTCATCAGAATGATGTAACATTTTTACAGTATGTCAATAAAAGTACGTTTTTTTCGAGTTATGTAGTTATCCTTTGTATCCGGTAAAAATTTAACCTCCAAAAATGTGGCATCCGTATAATACCAAAGTACCCAGTTTTGTAGTTGGTGTTTTTCTGTTTATACTGTGATGTTCATAAACTATTCTTAGTCACTTAAATGTTAAAATTTATTTTGATCCAACCAATGATTCATAGTCTTGGAGGTCGAAAAGGTTGAAATTAAACAAAATTGTGCTAAATAACTTGTAAGTGATAATAAGTTAACTGTTGTTGCAATTAATTTACTTTCAGAGTTGAGAAACGGCTGGTTGATGAGGACAGCTTCCAAGTCGTTTGCCGTTTATGCTGCGACGTCCACTGAGAAGCAAGAGTGGATGGCCCACATAAACAAGTGCATTGAAGATCTTCTGAGGAAAAGTAGGTTAATTACAGGGTATTCCTCAGTTTTTAATTGTTTGCCGTCTAAGTTATTTTTAATATAAATATATTTGTTCAAATCATCATTTTATATTTAAAAATTTAGCAATATTTACAAGAAAAGTTTTATTTATTAAGTACCTTCACAAAAAATGCCTTCATGCAGCAATAGGTAAGCACTAGATGGTGCTGCATCATAATACAAAATAGGATCTATTTACAACAATTAATAATTTTAAAATTCAATGTAAAATTGTGTTTTATTTTACTAATCTAATACTTATGTACTCGATTGTCCCAAACTACCATGTTGTTTGTCAGGTCAAAACAGCCAATATTGCGATATAATATTTGTACTATCTCGTTCTGCTTTCAGTCGGTGTTTTTTTTTACTAAATCTTAATATTTCAGAAATGTTAAAAGATACTAAAATAATACAAATTTTTACAAATATTTATGCAAATAGTACTGGTAGTTATACAAATTCCTTACTGACAACAATTTTCTGTGCACATTTTTGTTCAAAATGGTAGGTGTTTAAAACTTAAATCAGTTATGGGGGCTTAAATTTAAGTCTGCAATTTGGCCAGTGCTGAGTAAAATAAGTATTTAAATGGATTAAGTTAATGTCAGTAAGTCTTTATCGCTATCTGTATCTTTAAAGCAGCCCCCGGCTGATTCTGTAAGTTTCAGACACATTTGGACTGTAAATCAGTAAAAGTTGTAAGTTCTTTTGAAGTAAAAAAGCGACACAACTCTTTAAAACTTTCGCTGCGTTAAACATGCAAATCTCATGTGTTTCAATGTTGAGCCATGGCCCGATTCCGGGTCACCTACCCAGAGTGTGTGAATGTAATCCTAACCAAAGTGAAATCTCACTTTTCATTTAATTACAGGTGGGAAGAAGGCAGTGGAAGTACACGCGGCTGTATGGGTCCCTGACTCTGAAGCTCCCATCTGCATGCACTGCAAGAAAAACCAATTCACGGTCCTGAACAGAAGGGTAAGCGGCACTGATTACAGTAAATCAAATCAAATCAAGTTGATTTGCCATAGACTTATAAAGTACCTATTGACAATGTCTTATGATATAATGACTCACAGATCCAATAGTCAATAAATAAACTTAGCCTACTTTACAAGGTATTACATGATATTACTAGAAGAGGCACCAGTTATAAAAAAAAAAAACAGTCCGTTATCGTGAATAATCAGGCCTAAAGAAATATGAGGTACACCAGGTAAGCTAGAAACAAAACTTCAAATTATTAGACTGATATAACAACACAAGATTTATTATATTAAAGACTAGCTGGCCCGACAGACGTTGTCCTGTCCTAATGTCATTGAATTTGTTTTATGTCAAATACTCGTTCATTTTCAAAATGAGCTCGTTTGCTTCGCTCACTCGCCTCCCGTATCGAAAAAAGAGTTTGAGTTGCTATTCAAGTGGTTTTTTATTTCCATTATGGGAGTTGCCATTCAAGTAGGTTTTTTATTTCCATAATGAACATATATTTATGCCTTTCAAGTATGTTTAGATATACTTCTTGTTAACAGTTTGTTGTAACTAACTGAACTTTGATCAAATCAATGGGAACTTTTAAGGCCAGTGGGATAGAGCCCTTAGGTCGGATTTTTATGAAAAATAGTTTACGTCTTATTCTCACATCTACCAAATATAAACTCAAAATTTCATGAGAATCGGTCAAGCCGTTTCAGAGAAGTTTTGTTACAAACACTGTGACACGAGAATTTTATATATTGGATATAACTAACGGTAACAAAGATTGAAACGTTGAAAAAAAGATGAAACATGGCCAGTGAAATATTTATAATATTACATAACAAATATATGGACTTTTGGACTGTAAATCAGTTAAAGATGTAAGTTATTTTAAATTTTAAAAGTGACAAACACTTTTATATAACAGTGACAGTTAAACATGCAAATCTCATGTGTTTTAATGTTGAGCCATGACACGATTCCGATAAAACTCCACTAAAGCGAGTGAACAATTTTAGATGAACCGATTTTTCATGTGGTTGGAAAAACTACACAGTAGCTTAAGGTTAAGTTCAGGAAATATGTTAGGAATTATAAAAAGCTTGAGAAGACAGTTTTTAGCGAATTTCCCCTATAGGGAAGAAGCTATTACCATAGGTCTCATGGTAACACTTAAGCCCGAGACCATGATAACTTTTTGTTTTAAGGTTCCCAGATGCCAAAAACACTATTCGTTCAAATTTATATATATGTATATATATATATATCTATATATATATATATATATGTGTCCGTTAACACGATAACTTGAGTAAAAAACGTCCGATTTCTATGAAATTTGGCTCAAATGTGTAAAATGACATTCATGACTTTAAGTTCGAAAACGAGAAAAATCGGACCGTGGGAAGGGGGGTTTATGGGAGTTTTAAATTTTCCAAAAATCAGTTTTTTGCATTTTTTACCCTAAAATTTTTTTAAAAATTAATTTTGGTTTTGACCATGTTATAGAGCTTAAAAAAACAAATAACATGGTATTTTGAATTATTGACCTATGTTAAGTGGTTGCGGAGAAAATCCAAAAAACATACTCATAAAATCTCCCATGTTAATCTTATGGGAAAAAGGTTTTTGGCTTTTCCTCAGTTTATTTTAATGTATACTTCACATTTGCTTTTACCAATCTGTTCAGTTCCACAAAACAATCATTTTGGTGTTTAAATTGTGATTCTACGCCCAACCGTTGCAGAGATATTCAAAGTGATAAACACGGTACGTTGTCCAATGTTATCCTTATGGAGAATAAATAAAATTGTATATCTCGATTATTTATGAATGTATGTTGATGAAACTTGGTATGTGGCTTCACGTAGTACTGTTATATTGATATTTGTACAAAAAATTGATTTTTTGTTGATTATTCCCGTAGCAGCAAACCTGCGTACTCAGCCCCATGTTAATCTTATGGAGAATAAGTAAAATGTAATGACTCCCTTAATTATGAACATAAATTAATAAAACTTGGTATGTAGCTTCACTTGGTTGAGTTATATTGATAATTATATAAAAACACATTTTTTTGTTCCTTGTTGCAGCAAACCTGCTTTCTCAGCCCCCATGTTATTCTTATGGAGAATAACTAGAATGTTATATAGCGCTTATTTATGATTGAATATTGATAAAATTTGGTGTGTGGCTTCGCCTAGTTAAATTCTATTTATATTTGCATAAAAAACAATTGTTTGTCTTCCTTGTTTCAGCAAACCTACGTACTCATTACCAATGTTATTCTTATGGTGAATAATTAAAATCGCTTATATGTGAATATACTTTTATAAAACTTGGTATGCGGCTTTATGATATTAAGACATGTATTAGGCATTGGAAATTCGCTGAGTATGCAGGTTTGCTGCGACGGGGTTATTTTAAATTTGTTGGTTCTTTTTTTAAAAATTCATCCAATGAAACCGTTAACACGATAACTTGAGTAAAAATTGTCTGATTTTGATGAAATTTTGCTCAAATGTGCAAAGTGACATTCATGACTTTAAGTTCGAAAACCAGAAAAATCGGACCATGGGAAGGGGGGTTTATGGGGGTTTTAAATTGTCCAAAAATCAGTTTTTTGCATTTTCACCCTAAAATTTTTAAAACACTTAATTTTGGTTTCAACCCTTTTATAGAGCTTCAACAAAACAAATAATATACTATTTTGAATCATTAATCTAGGTTAAGTGGTTGCGGAGAAAATCCAAAAAACGTGCTCATAAAATCACCCATTTTAATCTCATGGGAATAAGGTTTTTTGCTTTTCCCCAGTTAATTTTAATGTAAACCTCAAATTTGCTTCTACCAATCAGTTCAGATCTATAAAACAATCATTTTGGTGTTTAAATTGTGATTCTACGTCCAACCGTTGCAGAGATATTCTAAGTGACACAGTCACTACGTTGTACGTTGTCCAATGTTATCCTTATGGAGAATAAATAAAATTTGATATATCGATTATTTATGAATGTATGTAGTTGAAACTTGGTATGTGGCTTCATGTAGTACTGGTATATTGATATTTGTAGAGAAAATTGATTTTTTGTTGATTATTCCCATAGCAGCAAACCTGCGAACTCAGCCCCTATGTTATTCTTATGGAAAATAAGTAAAATGTAATGACTCCCTTAATTATGAACATAAATTAATAAAACTTGATATGTTGCTTCACTTGGTTGAGTTATATTGATGATTGCATAAAAAACCATTTTTTCCCCTTGTTGCAGCATACCTGCTTACTTAGCCCCCATGTTATTCTTATGGAGCATAACACAAATGTAATATTGCGCTTATTTATGATTGAATATTGATTAAAGTTGGTACTGTACCTATGTTGCTTCGCCTAGTTGAATTCTATTTATATTTGCATAAAAAACAATTGTTTGTGTTCCTTGTTTCAGCAAACCTACATACTCATTTATCAATGTTATTCTTATAGAGAATAATTAAAATCGCTTACAGTATATATGAATATATTTTGATGAAACTTGGAATGCGGCTTTATGTGGTATTGAGACTTATATTATGCATTGGAAATTCGCTGAGTACGCAGGTTTGCTGCGACGGGGGTATTATATATATGTTTTAGTGTCTGTATAGTAAGTGTAAACAGTTATAGAAAATCAAGATGAATTCCTTCGGATGAATATTCAGTTATATTTTAGCTTGGTTGACCCCTACAGTCCTATCACCAGGCCAACTTGGGTAACACTGGAAGCGCAGGCAGTTGTGGTTCTGTTAACCAAGAATTTACCTAGCCCCGGTTTGTGTTTAAGCACAGGAGAGTGGATTTAGAGAAATACATAGATGGATGTATTTTTAAAACTCATAATAGCAATGGATACTTATTTATTCAAATAAATATATAGAAGGGTTTAGTAAGCAACACTTAGGCCTGATTATTCATGCCTGATTTCTGTAGGCCTGATTATTCATCATAACGGACTGTTTTTGTTTTTTTTTTGTCATAACTGTTGCCTCTTCTAGTAAATATCATGTAATACCTTGTAAAGTAGGCTAAGTTTATTTATTGACTATTGGCTCTGTGAGTCATTATATCATAGTCAATAGGTACTTTATAAGCAACACTTATTAAAAATAATCATACAATATTAGAAAATTAATTTTTCTCACTTTTTGTTAATAATCATGGTATACTCATCTCTTGTTTGTTCCAATGGGAGCAGATAAAGGACAAGTAATGATGCCTCGTGTTTTTTTGCAGCACCACTGCAGGAAGTGTGGAGCCGTAGTGTGCGGTCCTTGCTCCAACAAGAGGTAACGTTCAAACCAACACCACTGTATATTAGGGGTCTGCGGTGCACCGAAAAAACGGGACTGGGACGGTAAAAAACTAATCCATCATTGGTTCGGTACAGAACATAACCCCGGAACAGATTCGGTACGGTAAATTTGACTGTGTCAAACAATAAACAGAGATAAGCTAAACAATGTTTAACAAAATAAGTGGTTGAAATGAGACTCCTGTTGATAACTAGTAATTTCCTTAAGGAAAAACAAACCCCAAAACTATTCTATGAGAAGAGATGTTGTTATTTATAGCTATACGAGAATGGAGATAAGGAAAGTGGAGTGAGGAAAGGAATACTATCTTTTAATCACGTTCTTTCCCCGTTATAAATTAAAATTAAACAGCTTTTTACTTATGTACAGTAGAACCTCGATAGTTCGACACTTTATGGACTAAAGGGGTGTCAACTATCGAAATGTCGAACTATAGGGAGTGTATGGAACATTTTAACACAGGGAGTATTATGAGGAAAAAACAATAGCGTATCACGAAAGAATCAAAAACGTTTTTAACTCCTGCAGCGTTTCGAGCGAACTGACTCGACCTAGTTACTGGGATGGGCAGGGGAAAGGGGTGGATAGGACGGGGTAGGGGGTTGGAAGAACAAGTTATTTATAGAAAAGGCGGTAGCGCACGTTCGGGAAAAAAATAAGCGGGCTCCCATCACTGACCGGCAAACCCGTCAAGGACATAATCGGTCGCCGCTACTGTCATGTAATGTCGTCAGGGCCCGTGCTGAAGTATACAGACTGTCGAACTATCGAGTGTCAAACTATCGAAGTTCTACTGTATTATTATTTTTATTGAAGTATACTAGTGAAATTAATTTTAAATTGGATAACAATGTTTTCAAAAATAGTTGGAAACTAATAAAAAAATAACCACTAATTTAATAAATTTCAAATTATAGCATAAATTTGTAATTGTTTTATTGTGTTGTGAAATTTTTACATACAGATATATGTTATATGTTAGATTATCATGTGTTGTTTTAGAAAATTCATCTAAAGATTAACAACAAACTAAATTTCTATTTTGATGAGGTTAACCCTTTGCGATCGGAGGGCCAGCAGGAGTGGCCACAACGCAGTCGGCAGGCAGTCGGAATTCTTTCCGTACTAACTTGGTTCCGACGGTCGGACGGCCAGCTGTACTGGCCACGTCCCACTACGCGTCACCTCGGCATTTATCATGGCGGCTCGCTCCCCGTAGCTCGGAATTATTTTCACTGAAAACCTTCAGTGTTAGCATAGGGGATTTAAATTTTAATAAAACGTCTCAATTCGTCTTATCTTTTACGATCGTTCATTATTACTTAGTTAAATATATGGGGGGAAAAAAACATAACCCCATTCTTACTAATAAATGTTTATACGGGATAAAACAATTTTATTGTAGGCCTAATTATAATATAAGTGTAGGCCTATACGTAAACGTACAAGTGTTCTTATAATCATGTACATTAAAATTTAAAACTTAATTAAAAATACAAATAAACACAAATCTCTCGAGAAAATCACCAAAACACAGTTAAAATCACATAGAACTGAACCAAAACGATGATGATTATGACAGCACTTGTGCCAGAACAACAGGTGTTTATTTTAGTTGTTTACACCAAAATCCTTACGATATAATGTTGCAGGCCTGCTGATCGTTTAGTTTAACAATTCCTCACTAGGTTGCAGCACTCTACAGGCATTATACCACAGTTGGAATATTACAAACAAAAACATTGTTGTCGGCCAGTCCTGCTGGACGCCCGAGCGTTCGTTGGATTTCATGTTGGCCAGCACCGCTGGCCGTCCGATCGCAAAGCACAACTGCTGTGGAAAAAAATCCGACTTCCGCGCGCTAATGGCGGCGGCCAGTAGAGCTGGCCGCGCGACCGCTGAGGGATAGCGGCAAATATGCATTCCGATCGCAAAGGGTTAATAGTTAATTATTTTAAAGGTGAGTTAGCCAAACTAATAGGATATCACGGTCCTTAATATTAATTACCTTTCTTGCTTTATCTTCCAGGTTTATATGGTACTTAAGTTAAAACAAATGTACTGTAATATTTTGTATGGATTACAATTTTGAATTTAGTAGCATAATTAAATTTTTAATTTAAAACTAATTTTAATTTTGATCATCAGTATTTAAAGGTTTAATTTTTAATTTTCTTTAACTTCACACCATTTACAGTTTTTTTTTTAAGTTATCTTATTTTACTTTTTATTATTGATACAATAATCTCCCAATACACACCAAAGAATGGTATAGTTTACACAATTTTAGTTTTTGCTGTTGTTTTATATTTTAAATCAATAGTTTTTATTTATATTTAAATAAAAATGTAATTAATCAGTTAACTTATGCAATTAATTGATTCTCAAGTAGATTCTGAATTAATTTATGCATCATGAATATTTCAAGAACTTTTATTAATAATATTGTTTTAAACATTAAAATGCAATACTATTAATTTTGGCTGCAGGTTGAACAAAATATTTTCATCTATAGTATTGTTACTTTTTTCTTTCTATAAAATCATACTAATATTATAAATGTGAAAGTATGGATGTTTGTGCCTAACTGAAGTTTCATCGCATGAAAACCACTGGACTGATTGATTTGACCAGAGATGGACATGGGCCTATTTTTATTTTGAAACTCCACTAGGGCTATGCCCCACGGGGGATCAAAGTTCCGATGTATTCCTTATGGACATTAATTTTTGTTTGAGCTGATGAAAATGCAAACAGCTGATCTTGATTCGTAGTACCACAGGCTTGCCACAGAATGCAGCACACAAACTATCATAGTTTTTATAAATAATTCGCGGGGGCGAAGCCTGCGGGTAACAGCTAGTAAATAATAAATTAATAAATAAAACAAATTGTATATGGCCTGAATTATTAGGATACTCAATAATTTGTTATGATAAAGACAAATTAATATTTTTGACAGTACAATGTAACCTACCGTACCGAATTTGTACCGAGAACTGAGGTACAAAATCTTTTACCGTACCGATCTGAAATTGTTGTTACCGCAGACCCCTACTGTATATGTCCCAGTGTTTTGAATTAATTGTATACTTTTAAAACATTTAACCTAAAGACACTGTCTGGCCATTCTATCAGCCGATTTTCCCAATTTTGTTAGTTAAACGATTTGTATTGTGCCCACCAGTTTCAACAGACATTTACCTCAGTGACTCTCACAGGTGCTCTAACAGTTCCCGTTTGAACCTTAATAGAAACAAAGATGATTTTTTTAAACATTTTTAATAAACTGAGAGTTTATTAGGTTCACCACAGAGTGAAGCACATATTTTCCAGGTGTTAGTATTTAATTTTTAGAAAGTTTTCCAGGGGGAAGGTTTTTTTGTGTTCTGTTATTTGAGTTACAATAACACGTTTGGATATTTTCCGTCATAAGTATGTATCACCATTCCAATTGCACTTTGTATACTTTTACCATTTATTTTCTCCAAAAACTAGTCAACTGATAAGTCATTTTACAGTAGAATTTCCTTGTTTGAATATCTTAGAAGCGGTTTCGCCATCTTATCTACACACAATAAGCGAATAAATTATATAAGCCAATTTAATACATTAATGACATTAATAAATTGCTATTTACTGTCAGACAGCGCTCTGCGGAATTAGGTTATGTTAGGTTATCTTAATATATAAAATCCAAATACCACTGACTGACTGACTGACCGACTGACCTATCACAAAATCTCCATAACTATAAGGCCTACAGAGTTTAAATTTGACATATAGGTTCCTCTTTGGCCCTAGGTGCTTGCTAAGAACCGGTATTACAAAATTCCCCCTGTGTTCCGCCCCGCTGGGTCCCAAAATTCCCATGTATTCTTTATGGACATTCACTTTGGTTTGAGCTGATGGAAATTCAAACAGCTGATCTTGATTTGTATTAGTTCCACAGGCTGACCACAGATTGAAGCACACACAACTATCATAGTTTACGCAGACGAAGCTGCGGTCGGCTAGTCTTAAATAAATGCTAATTATCTGTATCTGGTAGGCCTAAATAATTTGTCTTTATAATTAACCTAACCTTCCTCCAAAGGAAATGACCTATTCAAGGAAATATTGTGCAATGTTGTTAAGTATTGGCCATCTTCATCAACCTAAACAGTTGTGAACTACTTAAATATTTTTATATGTATAACGGAAAAGCATATAATTGTCTTTAAGTAGTGGTTTACGTATAACAGAAAATATCCACGCATTCTAAGTGCCAGTGTGACAAGAGTGATGAAAAGTAGATTGTAGATTGATGAAGTTTATACAAAAGGTAATAGTAGAACAAATGTATGTCAAAGGGTTTGCATTAACCCTTCGAGTGCTAAGCTTCTGAAAGGAGTGGTTGAATCCGTGATGTTTTGTTGATTTTTTAAATATATTGAACGCCTGAACAGTTAAAATTAATAAAAACGTGCTTCCGCTGGACACACACAGTAAAGGATAGGTAAAAAGTAGCAAAACACCTGATCAGATGTGCAACTCACAAAGAATCCACCCATCCCGTCAGCTTGGACCCGAGCCGTCCACCGTTTGCTTAAGGTCCGCCCTCCCCTTCAACTCTGCCACAGACAGGTGAACTCTCCATGAGTTGCACATAAAAACCACCGACTGTGACGGGATTCGAACCCTCGATCCAAGTGTTACCCCCGGCCGGGAAGGTAACGCCTTAGACCGCACAGCCACTAGTCAGGCTAGCAGCTGCAGTGGATCAGTTGGTATTATAGTGACTAGGCGCTGGACGAGGTAGTTCAATTCGTGTCTACCAGGTTTCACCACATGTCAGACTCAGACTGCAGACTGAGCGCCTAATGGTACAATCGCTTATGAAGCAGTAACAGTGTTTATTGATAACAGATTCAAAAGACGATATATCGGTCCATAGCACTGAAAGGGTTAAGGGCCTTAACAGCCAATTGGGAAAATTGTCTAACGGCAGTTTTTCACCGTTTTGAACTTGGTTCAGGAGGAGCCTAGCCTGTGCTTAGTTGCCCAAGGTTGTGTTGTGATTCTGCAGCTAACCCTCCGAGTGCTGACTATATTATTCTTTAGTGCTGAGGTGTTTTTCAATGAGTTTTTTTTTTTATAAAAAATCAAAACAATGAACTAATAATCTACCTGTATCAACCTTATATTCATTTTGACTAGCAATAAAAGGGGAATCTACAAAAAAAACCTATAACCTCTAAATGAATATGTAAGGCATACTTGTACAACAGAGTCCAATTCAAAAACTCAGATTACAAAAAATTTTTTTAGTGGTTACATAACATACGATAATTTAATTTACAATTTCAAGATGACCTATATGACTCACAGATTGCAAAAATATATACTTCTTTAGGGATAAAGTAATTATTTTCATGAAAAAATTACATGAACCCCTATTGACGCAACACTCAAAACGGTATCAACAATGGAAAAATGCAAAATTTCATAATCTGTGACAATAATCGCCAAAAACATCGAAAGACTACTTCCGATACATCATTCGATTACAGATTCCATGTGGAATCATGGCGCTGAAACTGAAATGATTCAAGTGTGGATGTATTGCACTGTGAAGAAATGGATCACAATCGCGGCGTTAAGTACTTGGAGGATTAAGTTTATTTTTCTGAACTTTTTGTAGCTTTATTAGATTATATTTAGTTAAATGAACACTTTTGCAGCAAAAGCAGGAGTAAATGTTTTTACCCTAGAGAGAGGTGTTTGTTAAGTGCATTTCACACAATATGAACTACTAAGAAAAAAACTTTGCACAATAATAATCTGTCAAGTTCTGACAAATGTAATTTATCACCCATATTTCAAACAAAACTCGCGCTCGAATTATAAAGTACACATCTGCACACAATGTGTCGGATTGAATGGAAAGCAACAAATGTGTGGTACTTGTTCTTGCACAATGTAGAGGCTTTCTTGAGAAACGCATCCTACCACCACGTAGTGTCATTCTCTAGAAACACAACCAAATTTAGTGAACGCAGAACTTTGGACGCTTGTGGTGCGACTTGCAGTGTTCAGTCCGCTCATTGCTTGGACACATTTGCTGAGTCTTTCGCCCGCAATGGGTTAAAGACCTGTTATCTATAAATTTGTATATTTTGCTTTTAATACCTAATGAAAAACAACAGTACATTTAAACAAAGCAACAGTTACGAAACTGATACTGTACATTTCACACATTGATTTAGACGTAGTCTGATCCGTGTGAAATACTGAAATAATGTTTTTGAATGTGGTTTGATGTCGTTTATTCATTAACACTTTATAAACGGGTCAGCACCCAGCTGAAAATTGTAAATGAGGTGTATGAAACTAACATGAAACAAGATTCATCTCTTGTAATGTCGTAAATTGTGAATGCATATTTGAGTATGATAAATTAATTTTAAGTAAGTGCATTTCGGTACTTTTCCTTTAGCTCGACCACACTCCTATAGTAAATGTACTGGCATGAAAATAAAAACAATTATTCTAAATGAAAGTAGGGATATTTAATAATCTATAATAAGACTTTCAAGTTTTTAAGATGAAAACCCGCTGCCTCAAGCTAGTAAGTTTTGTAGAGGCTCTCCAACAGTTCGGAATAATAGTACTTCCTGGTTCTATATGTTGTTAAACTTTTTCGATGATGGTTTTTGCATTTATATTTCGCTCTTTTATTAGGAATCGACCGTGTATAACTCAGTACGCAGTAAAAACTATCAAGTGATACGACAACAATCGAGTATGCACTTGATGCTGCCACGCACTGGACAGTGAGTGACCGTGCGACCTAGGCCCAGGTAGAGGGGGGCAGGCAGTCTTATCGCGACCAGATGATGACTGAACCTAGACCAGCCCCAGTAACTGGGGCATGGTCGAGCTAAAGGAAAAGTACCTGAACTTCCATAATTGATGCTTGACTTGTTAGTGAATTTCCTTTGGAAAGTGAACTATTAGCATTGCCTGCACGGTGAAACTTAAGCCCGGGACCACCATAGAAGTTCCTAACATGACCCCCTGAACACGTTTTGGGGGGTCGTTCAAAATTTTAAATATATATATATATATATATATATATATATATATATATGTGTGTGTAAGCACTCTAGCGGTCACATTTTTTGTCCGATTAACTTAAAATTTGGTAGGGACGTTCCTTTCTGTAATCAGTTGGACAAGTTCGTTGGGCAAAACAATCGAAAAACTCTAATCCCTTTTTTTGGGGATTAATCTTTCAAATTTCGAGTTTTTGGGGACAAAAAGGGTCAGAAAAGCCCTGGATGTAAATTTAATGCATCTAAAAAGAGGAGAATTTGTGAGGCAAAAGTTTTAAGCTCTCTCTCGTCATTCTAGCATAAATATTTACCGAGTTATTAAAGAAAATGTGTCTCGACTAAACACAGTACGTTGTCTTATGGGGGTTTTATACTAGAAAAACCTGTTATTCCTTTGACAGAGAACTTTTATCATCCCCAGCAACTCACGCCTACTTTCAAGCCTGCCTGGACCTTCTCCTAACATTATAATGCGCAAAATTGTATTCCCAGCTTTGCAGGTAAATGAAACCAGGAGCATCAGAACAGCCAAAAAATCAATGTTTTCAGATTTCAATAAAAATTGGAATACATGTATGCCCGTATACACACATATTTTGAGTTTTAAACTTTTTTGTGTAAATTTAGTTTCCTCACGTGAGCTCGTTATTCACTCGTGTGATTGTTGTCAGGTACCTGCTGCCCAACCAGTCGTCCAAGCCTCTCCGCGTTTGTCTCAACTGCTACGACACTCTGTCCCGCGCCAAGGCTCAGCAGAACTCCAATGACAACTCGCTCAACAAGTCAGGTCAGTACACAACTTTTGTCAATCTGTGTCTGTGCCTTGTCAAATCTCTTCATATTTGTACACAGCAGACTCTCAGAAATACGGAGTGGCCTAGTCCAGACTCTTGAGTAGTCCGGTGCAACATCTCATTTTATTTACCCTGACAATTTTCATGCTAGTTTCCTTTTTTCATTTAAAATATATTTTCTGTGTTACAAGTTATATTAAAGTTTAGGTAGGAAAATTACATCATATTTCCTCACCAGAAACAGTTTGGATAGGCCTATCATATTGTGTAAATCATTATATAAAAATGTTAATTAGCCTAGTAAATAATTTTAAGATAATCAACCATTAAGTTTCTTTAAAATCCAAATTAAGCTACATAACAGTTAATATAGTGCAACCAGTGAGGTTGCTAAGTGAGCTACAAGAGCTGAAGAATGATTAAGTATGCCATGCCAGATGTGAATTATTGTAACAATGCACCAGACTCTCTCTAAGAAAATAGCCGGCCTAGTGATAGCTGCCCTGTTTGATCTATTTTTATAATGTGATTTTACTGCGTATATTAGTATTTTGGGTACCAAAAATCCAAATTTGTATTAGAAGAATAGCCACAGGCATTATTTTTACCCTTTTGTTACGGCCGTGAAGAAATATAAGCCTCTGGTGAAGTTATAATAGGCCGGTGAGACCAACCCATATCCTCCCTTGTGTAGCCAGATGTGAACTTTCATTCTGGTGAAGATATAATAGGCCGGTGAGACCAACCCATATCCTCCCTTGTGTAGCCAGATGTGAACTTTCATTCTGGTGAAGATATAATAGGCCGGTGAGACCAACCCATATCCTCCCTTGTGTAGCCAGATGTGAACTTTCATTCTGGTGAAGATATAATAGGCCGGTGAGACCAACCCATATCCTCCCTTGTGTAGCCAGATGTGAACTTTCATTCTGGTGAAGATATAATAGGCCGGTGAGGATATAATAGGCCGGTGAGGATATAATAGGCCGGTGAGGATATAATAGGCCGGTGAGACCAACCCATATCCTCCCTTGTGTAGCCAGATGTGAACTTTCATTCTGGTGAAGATATAATAGGCCGGTGAGACCAACCCATATCCTCCCTTGTGTAGCCAGATGTGAACTTTCATTCTGGTGAAGATATAATAGGCCGGTGAGACCAACCCATATCCTCCCTTGTGTAGCCAGATGTGAACTTTCATTCTGGTGAAGATATAATAGGCCGGTGAGGATATAATAGGCCGGTGAGGATATAATAGGCCGGTGAGGATATAATAGGCCGGTGAGACCAACCCATATCCTCCCTTGTGTAGCCAGATGTGAACTTTCATTCTGGTGAAGTTATAATAGGCCGGTGAGACCAACCCATATCCTCCCTTGTGTAGCCAGATGTGAACTTTCATTCTGGTGAAGATATAATAGGCCGGTGAGACCAACCCATATCCTCCCTTGTGTAGCCAGATGTGAACTTTCATTCTGGTGAAGATATAATAGGCCGGTGAGACCAACCCATATCCTCCCTTGTGTAGCCAGATGTGAACTTTCATTAATCACTTAATTGTATTAAAATATCAATCTACCAGACTTTGAACAATCAATAAATTCTAAAAATTACGTTGTCAAGCAGCATTGTTGGAGGACTTTTGAAGTGAACATTACTTACCTTCCAACTGTTACTGAGCAAACCTTTAATATTTTACCACTTTTCAGAGACTTTAACAAAATTATCTTACAGTATATTAGTAGCATATGAGTATAATTGATGATTTCAATCGTAAGAATATATTCGACGCCAGCATGATCACCCCTTGCCTGAGAAAGAATCTTATGACCCTGAGCCTAGAGACTATCATTAGAAATAATCAAATAACTCTAAGTAATAAAACATCTCCCCCTCTTTGTAAACATTTATTGTAAATCCCTTTTTCACATTTCAAGACTATCATTTTGTATTTTAACACAATAAAATTAGGTCTATCTTTGTACATTGTGTTTGATTTATTCAGAGGTAATGACGATACGAGTTTGTAACATATTGTAGTCAATCAGCAGTTAGGTACCCATATTGAGCAGACAGTTGCCGGAGCAAAATAATAGAAAGACAGAGATTCATTTATTTATTGTTTATTAGTTTAAGTAAGAAGGAAAGAGTATAGATAGAGACATAAAAATATATTTAGAGAGAGTGTGTTTACAAAATGGCATCCCAACGTGAATGGCCCGAATATATTCTTACGAATATAAACTGAAGCAATTTTGAATTCTAGGATAAGTCTGTATTTAGTACTAAGTTAGGGAAACAACCATTCACAACCTAATTTTAAGATATTTACTTACTGTACCTTGTCCTGTAATATCCATCCCCCTACGATATGTCCCATGAGTATAATTTAAGGTCGAAAAGTAACGAAATGGACGAACTAAACGAACAGACGACAAGACCTAGTGCCGCTATAACAGACAATCTCAATTTAGACACCCCTGTAGGCATAAATGACAATTCATTAATACTCATCACGCCCCTAAACCCCGTCCCAAACAGTGTAATTTCACAACATGAAATAAACAAACTTAATAATTTATCGGGATATAGTGATAACGAATATTTCGCGGTTTTGAGTCAAGCGAATCGCTCAGCAAAGCGGACACCGGCGAGCAACTTAACCTTACAGTGTTCGACTAACATAGCGCGGCCATTATTATTACATCCGCACCTACTACCTTGCCTCACCGACGGGACCGAGCAACAACGGAAACGCCCGAAGCCCATTCCCCCTCTCTGCGTTTCAGTCCGAGCGCCGATCACACATTCCAGCTCCAGTATTGCCATACGGACGGAAAGTAATGACCGACTTTTGACACATTCTGCACCACCAATGCATGACACACCACCGTCACACCAAGTTAATGACCCTAATGACATTCAATCACAACTAGCGACACCAATGCATGACACACCACCGTCACACCAAGTTAATGACCCTAATGACATTCAATCACAACTAGCGACTATCATGCAATTCTTGGGTTCAAAAATTGACACTATTAACACTAAAATCAATTCAAAGATTGACACTATTAACACTAAAATCGATTCTAAAATCGACACAATTAGCACTATAATGGACTCTAAATTCAGTTATCTCGAAAATAAAATAGAAAATAATCATCAAAATCAAAACAAAAAATTTGAATTTTTATCCGAGTCACAAAATCAGATTAGGCGAGAATTGGACAAAGTACGTGCCGTACAGCAAAACCCAAACTTTTGAGCTCCAACAAATTGAAGCTAATATGACAAAAAAAGTTCACAAACAAAATAATGACATTAGGAACGAGTTAATTACACATTTAACCAAACAACACGAGGAAATTAACAAGACAATTACCGCAGAAGGCCAACAAATCGAGAACAAATAACCGATCAAATGAAGGAAAAATTTAAACAAACCACAATAAATCTGGGTAAAGAACACCAACAACATAAACTAGACCTTGAAAATCATATCAGCGTTAAATCAAACTAAGTGAAAAATGAACTAGTACCTGTCATTGTTCAAAATCAAGGACAACTCAGAATTCAAACACAAAAAATCGGACAAATGACCGAATTTATACAAGAACATGAGTGACAACTCTCTAGCATTAAATATGAAATTTAACAAAAATCTATCACACTCATGCCACAAATCCACGTCACTTGCGGAGGCTCAAACACTATAACCAATCTGACACTACGTAAATTTAATGGTAAATACCACAAACCACCTGAATTCTTGGCACGCTTAAAAAAATATTACAACCGGCTACTATCACGCCAATTGCCCGGACAAGATCCCACGGAATTGTTAATTGATGTAGTCGAAACAAGTTTCGAACACCAAGCGTCGCGTTGGTTCGCACTGTTCAAAACCGATATTAAGACCTGGCTAGAGTTTGAAACACAGTTTCTTCTTAAGTTTTGGAGTACAGACGTTCAAAGGGCCGTTAAACACCACATTGAAGCAGAAGATTATCGACCAAATGGTAAATTGACGCGGTCAGAATACTTCATAGAACGCGTACTAACTTTGAAATCCTTAAGTCCCGCCCAATCCCAAGACGAAATAGTTTCAATCCTATCAGAACATTTTTGAAATTTAGTCCAAGATGCTAGGAGGGTTCAGAATGCCAACAGCAGTGTTCACGATTTTGAGGCACTGCTTCAGACAGGATCTCCAAGACCTACAAAAACGAAATAGGCACAACCAACAACCCACACAACCATATTCACCCTCAAAAATGACCGCACGTAAAATTCAAACCAGCAGAATTTCCAAAGACCATAGTATAACCAAAATACCCCCATAGCAGCAAACCTGCGTACTCAGCGAATTTCCAATGCATATATATGTATCTTAATACCACATAAAGCCACATACCAAGTTTCATCAATATACATTCATAAATAAACGATTTATGACATTTTAATTATTTTCCATAAGAATAACATGGCGGCTGAGTATGCAGGTTTGCTGAAGCAAGGAACACAAAAAATGGGGTTTTATACAAATATCAATATAACTCATGTAGGTAAAGCCACATACCAAATTTCATTAATTTATTTTCATAATGAAGGGAGATAACACGTTACTTATTCTCCATAAGAATAACATGGGGCTGAGTACGCAGGTTTGCTGCTACGGGAGCCTTTGGTAAAAAATTGTTTTTTTGAGGAAATATCAATGGTCCACAACCAGATGAAGCTGTATACCAAGTTTCGTCAGTATACGTTTATAAATAAGCGAGATATAAAATTTTTCTTATCCTCCATAAGAATAACATTAGACAACATACTGTGTTTAGCACTTTCAATATCTCGGTAACCAATTGACGTAGAGAAATGATCAAAATACCAAATTATGTGGTTTTTTAAGCTGAATTCAATGGAGAAAACTAAAATTTGACTATTTTCAAAATTATATTTAAAAAATTCAAAAAACCCATTTTTGGGGTACAAAACCCCCCCAAAATACCCCTTAGGATAAAGCGATCTGGCTGGTTTTCGAACTTAAAGTCATAAATGTTGCTTTACACGTTTATACCAAATTTCATCAAAATCGGATAATTTTTACGAGAGTTATCGTGCTCACGGACACATATATATATATATATATATATATATATAGATATATATATAGATATATATATATATATATCTACAGTTTCGAACGAATGGTGTTTTTGGGGTCTGGGGACCTCAAAACGAAAAGTTATCATGGTCCCGGGCCTAGGTCTTACTATGCCGACTACGGTAATAGCTTCTTCCCTATAGGGGAAATTCGCTAACACTAATCCACGTGCATACAGCCCTAGAAACGAAGGGAAACCGTATAACCAGCATTCACACAACACACAGTGGAACCTGCGTTACCAAAATCATAAGCAATACAATACACACCCGCAAGACAACAACCAAAACTATAGGCAGGACCAACGCTATCCCAGCAGAGAACAAGAGCGCACCTGTAACTTGATTACTCAAAACGAGAGTAACACTAGAATACCCTCTACCCTCTCATCATCAAACAGTCAGCAGACGTCAAGATTATCATCTTGTATTTTAACGCAATAAAGTTAGGTCTATCTTTGTACATTGTGTTTGATTCATTCAGAGGTAATGACGATACGAGTTTAGTTTATTTATTGTTTATTCGTTTAAGTAAGAAGGAAAGAGTATAGATAGAGACATAAAAATATATTTAGAGAGAGTGTGTTTACACCGGATTGATTATCTTGAACTTGTTTACAATTTTGTTGCCAATAAAAACAAAAAAGTCACGTTTTAGCACCTTTAGTTTTTATGCGATTAGCCCGCTTTACACTAAACTAGTGATGTGCCGAAACCAAAACAACTAAACAACTGAAAATTTGGAAATGTTTCAGTTGAGATTCGATTGGCGAGTTTCGAGAATCAAAACTCGAAACTGCCAAGATTTTTTGTGTCATTATTGTTGTTTTTTTTTAACAGAAATCACACCCGTGTGTCGAGTTGATCAATAATGCGAAGGTCAAAGCCTACTGTCATCGGTCGTCTACCTTCACTAACGACGTCGTGGATATAAACATCATTCATTTTCTTTCCCTTCCCCCTCTTCCAAGTAATTGCGTAACATCCAACATTAAAAAAAATCTAAATATGCTGGTTCAAAATTTTACAATAAAATCCCAAAAGATATCACAGATGAGGTTTCATATAAAATATTCAAAATTAAATTAAAGCAGTACCTCATCAACAAAGCTATGTATTCTTTTGAAGAGCTGTAGTTTTCATTACAGTAGACGCTCTTTTATCCGGCATTCTATAAACCGGCACATTCTATTAACCGGCACCAGGCGACTCGGGTTTTTCCAGGTATTTTCGGTCGTTTCCGTTTCGTACTGCGACTGCGCTGGACTGTTCCCGCCTTTTTCTTAGTCACCTGTTGTTTGTTTACGTCTCAAGCAGAAACGTTCAGTGATGTTCGTAAACTTTGCTCAGTACACTACTGTATTCAACCTATTTTTAGACGCCGACCTTCCGCCCGGCTGTCTGTCCGCCCGTCTGTCTGTCTGTCTATCCGTCCACAAATGCAGGTGTTCCGGAGCAGTGCCAAGGTCAACCAATGCACGCGACCACAGCTCATTACTGTAGCGAGATGACAGACTCTCAGATTACTGTATTCCCATTAATAACTAAAAAGTTCTATTATCCGGAAAAATCGATTTACCGGCATGGGCGTGGTCCCAAACATGCCGGATAAAAGAGCGTCTACTGTACTACATTAAATTCTAAGACCTACTCGTTTAAAACTATTCAATACTGAAATAAGACACTATTCATGTATGTATGTGATACTACAAATGAATAAAGACATTTTGAATTGAATTGAATTGAATCCATCAATCAAGACTTTACAAAAGGGATGTGTCGGTTCTGAATGTCGGTTATTGGTCTTACCAGTTTTTTACAAAAAAAAACCAAAATTGGGAACCGATGGTCAAATGTCGGTTTCGGTTTTTCACTGTCACTGTAAGTGCTCGTATTGGAAATAGAAATAAGCATTATAATTTTGTACGAATATCGGTTAAACTCCTAACCCAGTCAATGAGATATATCAGTGAAAGTCGTAATGACACGATATGTCATAAATGGTACAATAAAAGAGATACTCATATGGCAGTACATAAGCCCAATACTTAAATGTCATCTCGCTTTGGTATAATAATCAGTGTGTACTAACACTTCCACGCTGATGCTGTGGTCAAGGCAGAGTTTACTGCTTATCGCACACAAGTATTCGATATCATAAGTATTTCGGTATGAATCGCAATACCTGTGTTGTTAAAAAGTTTCGTCTTTGGAATATCATATTCCAAATTATTGATTTCTAAGTTAAGAAACGGTTTAAACTTAAAAAAGCAGAACATATGTGATGAGTTAACCTTAACACAAATTAAAAGGAACGCCAGATTTGAGAAATTAAATAGTAATCGACTGCAGTTTGGACTTAGTCTGCTAGTGACAGTGACGCATCATCTGAATCGTATAATCTCCATCTCGATATTGTAATACGTTATGTATCGAACGCGCACATCACAACTGTAAGTTACATTCATGAATTTACTGCCCGGAGGAAGAGTGCCTTGTTAGCTCTTGTGGTGGGAATACAAATTACAACCAATGCAAGAACGGCACGAAGCTCGAGATTTGACCTCCAGCCGCCAGGACCACTAGTGTTTTTGACTCCAGACACCAGGATCGTTAGTGTCTTCAGGTGACAACTCACGTATGAACCTTCATGAGTGTATTAGTTTATATCAGATTGTGCATATCAAATCACTCACTAGCAGACGACGACACGACGTCTAAGAGGGTCTACGGGATTACTGTCAATTTTACTGTGTATTTAATAAAGTCGGGCATTTTTATTAAGAAAGTTTGTTAATATCGTCGAGGATGTCAGAAGAAGAATTAGTCGACGATCTACTATTTAGCCCAATTGACATTGCTAATAACTCCGACCCAGGGGGTAGTTCTGGGCCTACTGTTTCTGTAAACATAAATACTACTGTATTTGTGATAATATCCTTTCTGTAGGAAAAGATTCCAGGGTTTCCAAAGTCTGCAAAACTAAAATATCATCAAAACTAGGAAGACTTATTTTGTTTTAAGGTTAAGCCTACACTAGGCTAAACTTAAATCTTAACACCTTAACAATAAGTTAAAGATTAATTAGACTACGGTACTGCCCTAGGCTAAGTTTGTTATTTGGCTAGAAATGGTTTCAATCCTAGGTGATTAATTAGTTTTGTAATGGCCCATAATATTTAATTTAAATAAATAATTGGTTCGCAAGTAGTTCTGAAACTAATATTTTTTTAGGCTACTTTGAGGATGACAGTAAGTTAACTGTTTTTTTTTGGAGGAACTGGATTTATTTTTCATAACCATAACCAGGCTAGTAAAAAGGGTTTTGCGATTTGAGTTTTGGGTTTCAAGATTCGAGATTTGATTTTTTAAGTTTCGGTTTCGAGATTCAAAATTTCTGGTTTTGACCATCACTACACTAAACTAAACTTCATTTAGTTTGCATCGTTGGGCGCCCTGTGTTACTATTTATGATATCCGAGGCAATGGAAGTTGTCGTGTGGGGAGGAGGCCTCCTGTAACCTATTTTAAATTATTACAGAGTGTTTATTACGTTGTTTCAGATGTTCTCTCTTATATTAGCACAGAAACGTAAATGCATATTGCTATGATTGTTCGCCATAAAGGTGGAAAAGACTCATGGCCACCTCTGGGAAATCCGGATCTTTCAAAATCAAGACCAACCGTCTGCCACACTAGTCCAGATTTCTGAGAGTCTACTGTAATTATTTAATTAAGTTTAGGGTTGCACAAACTCGCTAGACAAGTTGAAATACAAGAACACCATTTAGGTTGGATATGACGTGACATATTTCTTAAATAATATGTAGAAGATTGTATTGATTTCAAAATCTTTATTTGATTTTATTGTATTTCTGAATAATAAAATGATAGTTTTAAATTTATAGTACTTACCGGTACCTAAAATTGCTTGTTATGTCTTTACAGGTAAGTTGCCAACTTTCATAGACAGATGATAACAATATAAATATGTATAAATCATGTTTTTGTCATAACATTTTGTTGTTTGTTTATTTATTTAATTTGTTTAAACATTCTATCCTAATTTTGATAGGCAGTGTCAGCCAAGAGCTCAAAAACTATATATTTTTTCTTTGTATTTGTGTTATTTCGAAGTAGGCTACTACGTGGAAGGCTACACTGGCACTTATTGTTGGTGTTTGTGATTTAGAAGAAAGACTTTACCACAAGTTTTTCACAAAAAAATCCAATACTGTTTAAGCTTGTTTCGAAGTAAAGTTAATTTAATCCGAGGGGATTTATTCATTCATTCAAATTCAAATAATGTTGGAATAAATCATCCAAAAATCTCATAGAATAGGTGTTGGCATCTGTGTCTTAACCCAGCATGAATGAATTGATTACTTTTAATAAACCAAAACTGTAATAAAATAATAACTTTTGACACATTGAGCTAAAATGTTTATTTAATTATTTGAAATTTTGATTTTAACTTTAAGACAGATTGCTTATTTTCATTTCAAGTTCTCTAGGTACTTACCAGTCAGTATGTTCAGGGGTTTTCAATAAAAAAAAACCTTGAGTGTCACTGAGTGCGCTACCTATCCATTGCGTTACCTGTGGTTGCAAACCTTGAGTGTCACTGAGTGCGCTGCCTATCCATTGCGTTAGCTGTGGTTGCAAACCTTGAGTGTCACTGAGTGCGCTGCATATCCATTGCGTCAGCTGTGGTTGCAAACCTTGAGTGTCACTGAGTGCGCTGCCTATCCATTGCGTCAGCTGTGGTTGCAAACCTTGAGTGTCACTGAGTGTGCTGCCTATCCATTGTGTTATCTGTGGTTGCAAACCTTGAGTGTCACTGAGTGTGCTGCCTATCCACTGCGTTAGCTGTGGTTGCAAACCTTGAGTGTCACTGAGTGCGCTGCCTATCCATTGCGTTGGCTGTGGTTGCAAACCTTGAGTGTCACTGAGTGCGCTGCCTATCCATTGCGTCAGCTGTGGTTGCAAATCTTGAGTGTCACTGAGTGCGCTGCCTATCCACTGCGTTAGCTGTGGTTGCAAACCTTGAGTGTCACTGAGTGCGCTGCCTATCCATTGCGTTGGCTGTGGTTGCAATCCTGAGTGCGCTGCCTATCCATTGCGTCAGCTGTGGTTGCAAACCTTGAGTGTCACTGAGTGCGCTGCCTATCCATTGCGTTAGCTGTGGTTGCAAGAAGAAATGTATTAGGTCCAGCATCATCATCTTAGCTTCTGTCGTAAACTTCAGCCTTACATAATCTTAATACACTTAATTTTCACAGATTTGAAAGAGCGAAGTGGGTCCGCGGATTCGTCCGGCGAAGAAGATTCCGATGAAGAGGAAGACAGGTCAATGACCAACGATACAGCCCCTGACCAGGTACATTCTTGACTTGTCCTTGCTACCCTCCTCATTTATCCCAGGTTTCTTTTACATCAATGTTTCACCCTAAATGTAGATCTCTGTACAGTGTTATGTAATTAAACAGTTTATTTTTTAAGGAGTGTTGATCATTTACTTGTTTATGCACATTTGCTTATTGAAAACCATAAAAGTTTATTGGTTTTTGACATTATTGACTTAGTGGCAAATTTGTTTCTTGGATTATTATGAAGAAGCACAAAGGAATTCAGTGAAAATCAATTATTTCCCCTTTTTGAAATTGCTGAAGTATTCTTGAGGTTAAATGCACTGAGGTCATGACTGAGGTCCTTCTTGATTGATTCTAAATGTAATATGCAATTTAAATAAAACAAATAACATTGCTAATCTCATATACTTGGTTTTAACTACCTTAGTAGTCTCCAGTTAAAAAAAATGAAATGTTAAATGTTTTAAAAATGAAATTGCTAATCAGTTATGAAATATTAAACAGTGTGATTATTTTACTAGCAAATACCATTGAATTTGATGTTCATTAATTTTTTATGATTTTTAAGAATAAAACAAATCCCCTTTAGAGAGTAATAAATAATTTGGGTGGCACATTTTTGTGTATCGACAAAAACTGCCATCAGGTTTCTTTCAAAATCTCTTGGGGTTTGTATTTGTAATTGCTAATATAATTTAATACTCATGGTATTTATTGCTCTTTTGTGTTATAGTATATTTTCCTCTATTATTTTTCAATTAATTTATAGTTATTGTAGAATAAATGTACTCAAAATTAATTATTGGATATTGTCTAGATGCACTAGTAATTGAAAGTTAAAAATCGAAGGGGCATTACATTCAGTTTTTTCATAATTGGTATATAATGACTTTTTAGATCATCTCCACTAACAATTCTTGCTTTCTTTTGGGCTGTAATATTGTTTCAATGCGATTTGTAGCCCTATGATATTGAAGCAGAGTTCAATAGGTAGTGAATATGTATGAACAATATAGTAGAAGGGCATCTGTTGTCGCAATGTCTTTCATTCTCCTTTAACATTATGATTTTTTTTAACACGTTTTTTTAGTATACAGTATGTCCAGTTCAATCTAGTTTGCTGTCTAAAATAACACCAAGAAATTGTAGTGGCTTTTTAATACAGATAAGTTGTAAATTACGTGAAGAGGAAAATCTAGTTCTCTAAGTTTAGCGTTAGTTTAGCCATTAATTTTTCTGTCTTTTCAACTTGTTGGTTTAATTTATTTGCATGGAGGAATATATTCTGATTCCTATTTTATCGACAAACATGATACTTCTGTATCATTAGATGAAATATTGATAGGAGTATACTTGACATAAGTATTAAATAGCAGACGTTCCGCACAAGGCAGATCCGTGGAAAACTCCATTAATAACTTGATTAGGAATTGAAGAGAGACTGTTTATTACTAAATACTTATATCTGTTAAAAATGCATTAATTGATTTAGGGTTAAAAAAACATATTATTTATGTTTGTTCAAAAGAATTTTATGACACAGTTTATCTTTTATTTGAAACATTTATTTTTGGATTTCAATATGTTCAATGTTCTAAATAACACTATCTCCCCTTTTTAAAAATCGGAGATGGCATTTGAGATAAGAAAAGATAAGGCATTAGATAATGAATTATACCTTTTAGATCCAAAACATAACATTAAAAATGATATGCTCAAATAATAAAGCTTTGAAATTAAGAAAGTGCTGGAACAATATTTATTGGGCTAACAAGGAAATAACCAATATTATTAGTTTGTAAACTGGTACAACATTTTCTTTATTGAATGTATCAGGGTATACACTTTGATAAATACAACACATGTATATCATAGTTAATTATCATATGTAGTTAAGTTATATATTACATTTTTTTCAGATTTCTTGAAAATTATAATATTTGTTTAACAAATGACCAAAAACGAACTTGGCTTTTACTTACTTAATGTCTCTAAACTTGTTCAACTTGAAAGGTTCAATTACAATTTTGTATAAACTTTATACTTTTTTAAATAGTTTGTCCATTCCTATTCCATTTTTATATTAATCAAATTGTTAACATTAACAAAAAAAATTGGTCTCAGTTTTGTGTATTGTTGTTGAAATTGGTTAAAGTTAGATGTGTGCGGATAGTGAATTTTGAGTACGGATCGGTTTAGGTTCGGATACCATAAGTTCAGATCGGATACAGATCGGATAGTAAGGGTTTTGGATCGGATAATTTTCGGATTAGGATATTTACTTACCAGTACCGCACGTTACATAGATCTCTAAGAATTACCATATTTTCAAGTTGGAACTTGACATGTTCATTTCCCTTGCAAGATATGAATGCACGATATTTCAGCTAGGTAATTTTATTCAATACACAACGAGTGGTTATTATATTTACAAATGTACCTTTCTGAGTAATTGAAGACTGTACTACACATAACCTCACCATGAAACAGCATGTCTAATTGGAGGAGCAATATACCTCTGTACACATACTCAATAATACTTCTCTGCAGTGAAAAATATAAGAAATATGTTTACTGGATGAGCATGAACTAAACCTTGTTATTTGAGTAGCTATTGCTGTTAACCTAATGTAAATAGTCTTTTAACTAATAAACTGGTAGGCTAATATATATAATTAAACTGGTTGTAAACAAATTAAATAACATTATTTGTGGAGACTGGATAATTAAAGAATCAAAGATTTATAATGAACAAAACTTAATAATGTTTTTGGCAATATCACAACTTCCAAACTGTAATTGTAGAACTTTAATACAGGTCAAGTAATAAAGTAGGCCTAGACCTACTTGTCTTTAGTGGTAACACAAAATTACAAGTTGTAAAGTAATAATTTTGGTAAAGTTATTTAATTTAATAAAAGTAGACCTTGGATAGGCTACTCTACCTAGGCATGAAATGTCCTATCATTAATCCTTGTTATTATGCTATAACTCATAAGCCTATCTGGATGTAGTAAATAAACAAAAATTTACGTATGGTCGGACAAGAGGAACAACAAGGAAACATTTTAATATGATGTCAGCCAAATTAGTAAAAGACCGGAATCACCGATGTTGATAATAGATATCACAACATACTATAGGCATTGACTATAAATACTAAAGGAGACATCCCATCCATATGGCCCAGCTGTCCCACTTTTAGTGTATGCTAGAATTTAAAATTGAAGTAGTTTGATTGGGTCACCAACAGATTGTGCTGCTGTCAACTTTTTATTTTAGTTATTTACATTAACTTTTAAAATATCTCCACCCCAGAAAGCAAGTGATAATCAACTTATGTTTGCTTCTGACACACCAACTGTTGTATTATCCCCTCCTTGAGAGGATAAGTAATAGTTGACAGCAGTATACTCTGTTGGTGATTGGTGTAAACTACAACCTCTTCTGGCATACACAAAACTAGGGACACATTTTACAATGGCAATGAGAAGTTTACTTCAGTATTTATAGTCAATGCTATAGGCCTAGCACGACATCAGAGCAATCAGACACTACTGAAACAATGAATCAGTAGGCCTTCTCTGAATGAGTTAACAAAAAACATTCATGACCAAGGAATTTCCTTTTGTTTTATAAATTTACTAACTAGTTTGAATTTATTTTATTTACTAACAAATAAAAACTTTGTTTAGTTTGTCACGGGGATGTTAACAGACTACAAAACCGTGTCAGCTTGCATTTCAGACATTCATTAACTTCACTATTGGCTTAGTTTTTTTTAAAAATAATTTCCATATCATGCTTTTCTTATTTTAGGTTCCATTTTAAATACAAGAATTTAACAAAATAAAATAATAACCGAACGATGACACATAAATAAGTAGTAGGTAACTAATCGATGCCTTTGTGAATCCGTTGTCTCTGCTTCACGTCAATCGCGTTGTTGTAAAGAAACCCAACAAGCTTAATATATCTAGAGTTCTTGCCCGGGAGTAAAAAAGTGAAGTATTTTCTTGGAGTCCGAGAGCTCTAGATGGTTTAAGCTCGTTGATCATACCGGGAAACTTCACTGTGGAGAAAGCTATGAAAATCGTTTTGCGCAAGTCAGCAATATTTTACTCAATGTTTTTATATGGTATTCTGAATGGAAGAAAAATGTCAGTAGCAGCAATTTTAAAGTTAATACAAAGTTAATACATAAACATTTCCATTTGCATAATGCAACTTTGGAATTTCGGCTTACTCTATGGGAGCTTGGTTGCTCATTCAATTCGTGAAATGTTGATACTAACGGATGTCGACTATCGACAAAATTATCTACTTATTTGCCAGTAATCCACTACTGTTGTCTTGTTGTCCATCGTATGTTGTGTTGCGTCTATCCCGTGAAACATGAATCAACATCAAGTTACAATATTGTATAAATTTGGGATTGTTTAATATCAATAATGTCCGTTATCGTGCATTTCTCTTTATAGACCGTATTCATTCATTGTTTGCTACAATGATCAACGATTAAGCCGTGTATCGCGATACGATATATATCTACACAGATATTGTATCGATGCATTGATACGAGTTACGTACCGAAAAACATTAAAAGCGACAGGCATTGCGTCAGGTCACTTTATCTTGAACGACATCGTCAAAGTCAAAACGTATTTATTGTTTTGTTTCTGGCTTTTCATCCCCAGATATACATTTTGTCCGAATACGTCGGATTTATACTAAACCTTGACGGATATTGAGAAAACCTTAGGATCAGATTTGAGTATCCCATCCGATCCGAAACCGATCCGGCTCATCAGATATCCGCACACCTCTAGTTACAGTTTATTATAGGTTTCCTTTTTCAAGTTTTATAACCTATTTTAGATTACCCTCGCATTCCTGAGTTAGATTTCTTTATTCTTCGATCCATCCACTTTGGTCAGTGCCAGCCAGTGGCGTAGGTTTAAACTTTAGCATTATCTGTCGTGTTTTGACAGTGTCTGCAGCCCAGTCATAGGTCAAACGGAGTGTCGCCCACTCCAAGGTGGAAGCCTCTCCGCACTACGGTTGTTTGATAGGCTGTTCGTGAGTTTCATCGAACATCAACTGATTGGTTGGATTTTTGTGTGATTTTGACTACGTCTTTCATGTTAGATCATAGACTTCATTATTCATTTTGAAGGATTTTGTTTATTTGAAGGTAAAGCATCTTATTAGAATAATAAATATGTAACATAGATTGGAATTCTACTAACAAGTTTTGGGCTTGAATTTGGAATGTATTAACATTTGTAGAGTTTGAACTTGTTCCACTTCTGGTAAGATATAAAAAAGTTTCAATGACCAAAGACAATTTTGGAAAATACTGGAATTTTTTGTTATGCTTCATTTTGTATCGAAATATACAGGAATTTAGGAACTCTTCAGGGAACGGTGATTAATATTTCTTACCAAAAAACCGAAACCGAGAACCGATGGTCTAATGTCGGTTTCGGTTTTTCACTCTCACTAAGTGCTCGTATTGGAAATAATCATTATAATGTACAAAAATATCAAATAACAAGTTAAAAAACGTGTAACAAAATTAGTGGTTGAAATAAGACTCCTCCCGACAACTAATCACTTCCTTTCCAGTCCAAAAATAATTCTCAACTAACACGAAAGTAGAATTGACACAAGTTCTATTTATGGATGTACGAGAATGAGGAAAACAGATAAGTAAACAAAGCTAGTGGCCCGAGTCACCGAGCGACCCTACATTTTTTGTCCCATTCTTAATGGCTGGTCTATTGTTCGGTTTCCGGCCGAGGGTCCTAGTAATTTATTAAAGAGATAACGGTTCCTAGTCCAAAATGCTAAAACCCGAAACTAAGTTGTGGTATAAAGACAAATGACGGCTCATTTTTTTCGTCTGATTACCACAAATAAAATAAAATGTCAATCAAAGTTTTGTGACTTTCAGTTCAAGAGATATGGATAATACAATCGCTGTTTATCAGTTTTATTATTTTCCTGACTATTCAAACGTGTCTATATTGATTTCATTCTTTCCCGACATTTTATTTCTTTCTTCTTTCTATTCAAATTCTCCTCTTTCCCAACTTTTTCGACTGCTTGACATCTTAAAATGTATTGTTATTCAATTAATTTAAAGTAGGAATTTACAATTACAGTATATTTAAAAACGTTGATCTACAATCATTACACATTTTTTTTACAAATTTTGCTTTCTAATTTGTATACAAAATTTAAAATCCTAAATTTAACATTACAAATTAATTTTTATCGATCAAGAATAGTAAACATCCAAAGTGATTGTTTTATAACAAAACAAACCAATTTCAAAAAATATCATGGGAGATTTATGTAACTTAAAACATAGCAATTATATGAAAAATAAACATGCAATTCAACTTTTTTTTGTTATTACAGTATTTACTTTTATAAGTTTATTTTATTTATACATGATACATTATTTGTACATGGAGGGGGTACATCTGCCACTGAGACCTGACAGACGTCTTCGCCTACACTCTACACCTGCACAGGTGGATGGTGTCTATTTGAAGAGGGTTTTGCTCTTGAGGTGTAAACGGTTAAACTGCTTTTTCAATTTTTACTACCTTTCCTCATTTCTACTTTGCTATAGTACGTGTTGTTATTACTAAGGAATGTTACAATATCATTTATATATTAAATTTCCTTGGGAGTTTTATCATTGCTATAGGTAAATTTTTTGGCACTAACCAATTTTGAACAAATTCTATATACCTTAGTTCCCTCAGTGCGAATACCCTCTGCCACCCCACCCCCTCGTTTGTTCCATCACTGAACTGCTGTGGCCACTCCACGACAACTCGCTGATAGACTCCCCCCAGTCATCCACTTCTCAAACTAATTCCTTTGTCGAGCAAATTATTTTCTTGCAGCTTTAAATTAAAAAACATGTAAACAACTTTTTTACGTTGACTGTGGTACCCAATGCGATGTTTTTAAAGCTATACTGTTCTCGATAAGCTCAACAATAACAAAATATTAATTTGGACAAGATAATCGGTAAAATCGGGCAAAATTCTGGTTTTTGGTGAAGCTCAAATGCCGGACACTCCGTCCGTAAATACAGTTGATAACCGAATCCGCCTGGTTTGTTTATAATTCAAACAGATTATTTACAATAATATCTAATTATAGTAACACAATTATGGTTCAGACATCTAATATCTGTAAATCATTATAACCAAAGTGACTTAGCTTTAGTAAAAGTGAATCATTACAAGTATGTACTCCCATCTATGCATGAACGAGGCATGTTTTTAAAGTAAGTAGACCTACCGTTTTTTAATAGAGTAAGAGGCACCCCAATTTGCGGTGCCGGCAGGTAGGTAACTATTACCCTTTTGCGGACCTAGACTCATAGCCTGGCATTACTAAATACCCTCGTCGCAGCAAACCTGCGTACTCAGCGAATTTCAAATGCATATACAGTATATGGGTATCACTACTACCTAAAGCCACTTACCAAGTTTCACAAAAATACATTCATTAATAAGTAGGGGTGTGCGAGTAGTGATTTTTTTAATCGAGTCGAGTAGTGCCAATTATTTTTAAGTTTCGAGTATTTTCGAGCGAGTATTTGCCATCAGTTGGGAGTCTGAAATAGTGTAATGGGATTTGGATACCACCCTAAATTTGATAATCTAAACATGGTTTTTAACTAGCACATAAGTAGCAATACAAAGTTTTGGCCAGTACAATCAAACTGGATTACGTATTGACAAACAAAACACGGTTTGACATTAGTTTCCGGCCGATGAATCAGGGCCCGGTTGTCATTTGGCCAATTTCACCTGGTCCAGACATCGCTTATAATCAATATTAACCCTATATCTGGCCGTCATTTGACCCATCAGTGGCGAGCCGTTTGGTGCCCTTTTGTAGTGGTACCATATATTTCCCCATAGAACAGTTATTTGTGAATATAAGTACATATATATGTATATTTTCTGTTTCAGTCATAAATGTAAAATATAATGATATATAAAAAAATGTTCTAGCTATGTGTTTAGGCGTAGTAGCAAAAAGTTTGCAAATTTTCGGATTATGCAAATTAGAAATTTTGAAAGCAACCCACAAGAAAGCCAACAAATAATTTTTTTACACAATTGATCTAAATGTAAATGTTGTGGAAATATGATTCCCTACATAGAAATATCAATGTTTTCGAAATACTCCTAAAAAAATAAAAATAAATTATGCAAATACTTTTTTTTTTCAAACAAATTACAAAATATGTTTTTTGTCATATAGGAAATAATGGAGTGTGTCAACAGTAAATAAATATGATACTGCATAATAGACAAATAAAAGATATTTCTGAAAATATATAGTTATATGCAGTTGAATTCTAAAATGTCTGAGTAATTGACGTCAGAATGTAAATCTTTGAAATTTTTCATAAGAAAACTAAATTTGTATGACATTTTCAAAACCGCATAGAATTTGTACAACTAACCTCATCAAAATTATGAGATATACAAATTGTAGGGAATTTATTGTAGTTTCAAAAAATGTAATATTACTGTACAAAATATACAACAGAAAAAGGTGTACAAGCGAATATATGATAATGCGTACCGATTTTTACAAGCACACTTCAGTCCTAGACAAATTTAGGCCTAAGCCTAGCTTTTTTCGACCAGCTCCCAAACGAAAATTCCCCGTCAGACCGGTATACAACTGGCATGACAGTGAAGGCCAGTTCTTCTTATTTCTTCCAGTATAAATATCTTACGGAACAAATAATTGTAAAACGGAAATATTAGTTGTTTTGTATTGGTCAATTATTCAACCAATGCCAATAAGAAATTGCCGCTCAGGTACAAAACCTGTACTTTATTGACAAATATTTTCTGCTGAAACTACAACAGATAGCCAAAAACTGTCAACAGACGACTTGTAGTTCGAGAAATTTCGGTTTCTATGGTAACACTGCCGTTTCCCCATGATTCGTATTGACTTAACTGTCGATCGACAAAAACAGCTGTTTTTGTGATCAGGTGATGAATATTTTCCGCCGCCAAAATAAATGTTGAACTCTCTTGTTTTTCAAACTATGTTTCTCGCTACATAATACTCGCTAAATAATGTTTTATACATGAAAATGAATCCTTAGAATCTCATCTTTCTAATGGCATACGATTTATTGCGGTTTAAAACTGTTTTCATATTTTAATATTAGAAAGTTCCGGACCATGTCGTATTGGTTAATAATTAACCAATGCCAGTGACAACTCGCATTTTTGTGGTTAATAATTAACCAATGCCAGATCTAGGGTTAAATGACGAAATCGTTAGTCACGGCCGAAATTATGCGGTCCGATCGTCATTTTTGGCCGATTTTACGTGATCCGATTGCCTTTTGCGGCAGTTACTATGCGTTTTGGCCCGTCGTAATCATTCGCGGTTGTCATTTTCGGCCGATTTTACGCGATGCGATTGCCTTTTGCGGCCGTTACTACGTGTTTTGGCCGGTCGCAATCGTTAGCGATCGTCCGGAAATCGGCAGGAAATACTCGCTAGAATTTAGAGTATTTTTCAAAACTTCGAGTCGAGTTTGAGTATTAAAATACTCGCCCGAAAACTCTAAGTTTTGAGTACTCGCACACCCCTATTAATAAGTGATATATAGCATTTGATTTATTCTCTATAAGAATAACATTATAATTGAGTACGCAGGTTTGCTGCAACAAGGAAGATAAGATATGTTTTTTTTTGCAATTACTCAACCAGGTGAAGCTACATACCAAGTTTTATGAATTTAGGTTCATAACTAAGGGAGATATTAAACTTTACTTATTCTCCATATGAATAACATGGGGGCTGAGTATGCAGGTTTGCTGCTAACGGGAAAAATCAACAAAAACCATTTTTTTGTGCTAATATCAATATACCACAACTAGTTGAAGCCAAGTTTCATCAATATACATACATAAGTAATCAAAATATAATATTTTATTCATTCTCCATAAGGATAACATTGGACAACGTACTGTGTTTAGCACTTTGAATATCACTGCAACGGTTGGACGTAAAACAACAATTAAAATGCCAAAATGATTGTTTTGTAGAGCTAAACTGATTGGTTGAAAGAAATGTGGAGTTTTTAGTGAAATTATCTGAGTAAAATCTAAAAACGTATTCCTATAAGATTAACATAGGAAATTGTATGGACACATATTTTGACTTTTCTCCACAACCACTAAACCTAGCTTAATGATTCAAAAAACTATTTTTTTTTAAGCTCTGTAAAATGGCTATAACCAAAATCTAGCGTTTTTAAAATTTGAGGGTAAAAAGTTCAAAACACTGATTTTTGGAAAATTTTAAACCCCTATAAAACCCCCTTCCCATGGACCGATCGATCTGGTTTTCAAACTTAAAGTCATAAATATTACTCTCCACATTTGTGCCAAATTTCATAAAAATCGGGCGCTTCTTTCAAAAGTTATCGTGGTAACTTATATATATACATTTATATATACATATATATAAATTTGAACGAATAGTGTTTTTGGCATCTGGGGACCTCAAAACAAAAAGTTATTATGGTCTCGGGCTTAAGTCTTACCATGAGACCTATGGTAATAGCTTCTTCCCTATAGGGGAAATTCGCTGAAACATTTCTTATTCTTTATCTTTCGGTATCTAGTTTTTAAATCCCACTATGCAAATATATATGTTCTTTAGGTTGTTCAATTTCCGACCCTAAAATAGCGCTCAGAGTAGGAGTCACTTTTTTATATAAATCCAATTGTTTTAAATAAATTAAAGTGAACCGATGTATTCCAGCAGCACAGTACGCAGTTGGCAGGCGGAATGAGTAATAGAGCGTCCCGCCAACTGGGGTGCCCTTTACTCTACCGCCGTTGTAGAGATGCGGTTGGCATTCCTGCGTGCTCCTTTGTGTACCTGCATCTATTGGCAAGCCTGGGACGCAATTTCGGCAAATATTGACCGGATTTTCATTTGTGAGCATTTGAAATAGCGCCAAAGATTGAGGTCCCCACCGACTGTCAATTCGCACTCTGATTCAATATCTAAGTGTTAACAATGTGAAGGCGTCTGAAATCCATCAGGGGATTAGCGAAGTGTATAGAAAAGTGTTCAACACCTCTAGCGTCAAGAAGTGGTTCTACACCAGTGACAAATTGGCTTTAAAAATCATCATTTTCCTCCTCGTACCGCTCAAGAGAAGTCAGCGGACTTACCAAACGCTTGGTTTTTTGCACTTCGGTAAACATTTTTGAAGCATGAGCACAGCTTTCAATAATTTAGTCATTCGGTAACAATTGCATAAAAAAAAACACTTCTTTACACTAAAATTAACTCATAAGATAGCGAAGAAAAGGTTGTTCTTTCTCACATTTTGATAAACTTTATGCACCAAACCTTCAGTAATGACAGAGGGTCGCTCACTTTGTATATCGTCATGAACATTCATGTGGCAATCTTAACCCATTTGTGTGCCATTTTATTGCTTATTTTGTTTTTCCATAGACTTCCGATGAATTACAGCCGCTTTCACACCGTCAGCTCTTAGAAACTGAATCACAGCGCGACTTCACAGTTGGCTGGGACCTCAATAATTGTCGGCGCTATTTTAAATGCTTACAAACAAATGAAAATCCAGTCGATTTTTGCGGTAGCTGCGTCCTGGGCTTGCCAACAGATGCAGGTACACAGCCCAGCATACAGGATTGCCAACCGAAGCGTTATAACAGCGGAATTCAAAAACGCTACTTACTTTAAAAACATGCCTCGTATTATCTCAACTGTCAATGATGATTTGACGCCGGCTTGTGATTGTGAGGTGCCGGGGTGCTGCACAGTCACTGTTTGCGTTGTTGTAGTTAAGCTGCACTGAGTTTACACTGAGTAACATGTTTAATAAACAAGTTATATGTAACATGTTATTCGAATATGTTACAAATTTGCGCAACATATTATCCGAAACATAGGGTTATAAAACAGAAATTCGTGTAACATTAGTCAGGAAAAACGCAGCCTTACACTGCACATCGTGACAAACGAGGGGTGGAAGGATAAGAAGGAATATTATTTACGAGATGGAGCGGATACATTGCGTCACAATCTAAGACCTACTTCAATACTATCAAAACGAACACTAAAAGTTATATGGAATCAATGAAACTGCGATATTAATTCAGGTACAAAAATCGATGTGCCTAATGGCACTGTTTGAGGAAAAATCATGTTCCCCTAAAATGGGAATCATATATCAAATTGATTTTGTGTTAACCTTGGTTGGAATAAAAAACAAAGCTTGCCTGGAACAAATTACACTGAAGTTCCTCATGTTTTCGTAATTATTAGGTTTATTATTTCAGGGCATTCTAACCTGTTTATACATTATTTATACCTAGATTGGTTTTATAACAAGAGAATATAATTATAGTAGAACTACACTAATCCAGCCTTGAATGGTCCAACTCCTCGCTTACCGATCATGCCGTTATCGGTGTTTGACGTAAACAAGCCACTAACGGAATTTACTTTCTTGTTATGATGTATAGAATTAAAAGATGTTAAACAAGTCAATATAAAATTACAAATGTTTTTATATTTTCATTGGACGTGTGATTGTACATGATGCAGTGAAATGTGCCAGTACCTAACTACAGTACTTCGATAACGACAGTCGTTCTTGTGCTGTTATTCCAAAGCTTTGGACAAATATAACAGTTCGGAGATTTAAGATATGAAACAATACATAAGTTTCAGCAGCGAGAGGAGAGCTAATTTTGACCATTATCCTTGTAACGTTTAAATGAAGATCGCCAAGACGAATTGGCAACAGTGGTGGCAGCGAAATAACACGTAATATTTATGAAGTATCATTGCTGGCAGCCATTTGGTTGCTAGACATACATGGAGCGCTGAATCAAATGTAAACTTAGGGCAGTCAAATTACGTGAGTTTTAATACACATAGTTATAATAAAAAAATTATGAAAATAAGTTAATACACACGAGTCCGGCCAATCCGAACTAATTGGGACTAAACGCTGTTCGGATTAGCCGAAATAATTAAAATAATAGAGAACGATGCAACTGAATAGGTCTGTATTGTTGTAATATGAATGGATGATACACAAAAACAAGTATCAATAGACCGTTAACTCTTTCAAACGCAGATCAACAATATGCACAGTGCATTGCAGACAGCACACTGGCCCACTGTGTGTAGTTTTGTGATGTGATGTGAGCAGGCAAGCGGACTGTACACATGACGATACTGCGCGCGGACTGTACGCTCTGCCAACCGAGACTGTATGTCTGCCTCCCCACTACTACTAGCTCAAGCGCTAAAAACATAACAAAACCTTGACGTAGTCTGCTATTGATTGTACTGTTTGTAAATTTAGTCTTTTCACATTAAACAAAACATTTGTATTCTTCAAAATATTACTTTGTTTTCATTTCTTTTCAACATTATTTACCTTTCCCATTATCTTTTGTCTTTTAACTACGCAAAATAAATTTTTTTTATTAGTGCACAGTATTTACAAAAAAAATCCAGAACCTGTTCGGATTAAGCGGACGTTCGGATTACCCGTGTTTGGACTAGCGGGACTCAAGTGTAGTTAGGTTATTAACGTAATTGTAAGTAAGAATACATGTTAAAACTTGAACATACTCCAACCTTGGAGGTGACAGCTACTTAACCTAAATTTGTGCGGCAGCCGAATAGATAATGATATATATATATATATATATATATATAGTTTCGAACGAATGGTATTTTTGGGATCTGGGGACCTCAAAACTAGAAGTTATCATAGTCCCGGGCCTTGGTCTCACCATGCCGACTACGGTAATAGCTTCTTCCCTATTGGGGAAATACGCTAAAAATTGAGAAAATATTAAAAAATTCATTAAGGCTTCATCCCATTGGCTTTAAAAGTGTCAATGTTTAGTCTACCTATTGCATATGATGATTTTTTTGCCACATGAATTAAAGACACATTTATGAGATTCTTTTTTTTTCTCTCGCTTTATAAAAGCAGGACCTGCATTAAAAGTTGCATGGGTCCGTAAGAACAGTAAATTAGGATTTTCCTATGTTTTTGGATTAACACTTTTTTATTTTCACTTCAACACTTTCTTCACTTTCACTTGGGAAAAATATTTCAGTTAGGTACTTAGATTCTTCAATGTGTTAGGCTACTTTCCACTGTGGCTGACCTTATGAAAGGCAGACTGTTTCTGGAATTAGACAAACAATAATGGATTGGTAAGTATACATAAATGAGCACAGGAGTTTTTTCTGTTGGCTATATTGTGTATTTTTGTTTAGAGTCTGTGGTCAATCACAATAAAGACTTAGGATATTTCTAGAGGGATAGGTATTTGGCATATATAGGATACTATGATAAGGTTAGGTTACACTAGGATTAGAATTCTTCATGCCAGAGGTCTGTCAGGCGGCTTCCTAACCCGAAAGAGGATAGACCTTGGAGTAGATAGAGAAGCACCCATGATAAGGAAAACATAAATGTGTAGAGTATATTGTGACAATTTTTTTGTTTGTTTTTTTGTGTGAGTTTTTTGTTTCTTTTTGTAACTTTTGATTTTTTAAATATTTTTTTATACATTTTTTTAAATCTCTCGCTTGATTTGTTTTAAAAATCTCACTATTTCTACCATGATTTTCAAATCGCTTTTCCTAATATTTCTATAAGCAAAAGGGGTCGTCTGAAATTAGCTCTCTGAAGTTCCATATACATGTTATCCCTGAAGCTTTCAAAGGCGGGACATTCGAAAATCAAGTGCTGAAAGTCTTCCGTTGTATTCATTGTGCACCTAAGGCACTTAGGGGAGGGTGATAGTTTTATTCTGTGCAATGTCTCGTTAACTAGGCCATGTCCAAATCTTAGTCGATTAATGGTTATAATGTCTGAAATAGGGAGTTGGCACCTACTATACCAAGCCTGGTTGTAGTAACCTGTTTGAACACTTATACCATCTTGCTTTGTTGCTATCTGCCACAATAGTTTGAAAGGAAGATGCCATGTTTCTTTTTAGTCTAGAGACATAATCACCGATTGGTAACCTGAAATCAAGCAAGTCACCACCAGAGGTGATTGCCTCTTTAGCTAGCTTATCTACTAGCTGGAATGCCTACATGTCCTGGAGTCCATTGGATAATAATTTCTAGATCATGCTTAATTACCTGGGCAATTATTTGAGCTGCAATACTATCTTCATAATCTAGGAGCTTGGCGGATTCTATGGATAATATAGCCGATTTAGAGTCAGTGCAAATAAGAAACTTTAGTCCAGTGTATTGAGAGGCTATTTTAACAGCCTTATAAATAGCATACAACTCAGCTGTATAGCTACTTGCTAAGCTAGGTAATTTTAAGGATTTATTTATATTCAGTTCCTGAGATACTACTGCTGCTCCGGTTCCCCGACTATTCTTGGAGCCATCTGTATATATCTTGATGTGGTCTTTAAATTCTGTATTAATTACTTCCAAAAATGATTCCTTGAGTAAAACTGGTAGATCCCGCTTGTTCAAATTTCCAAGTTTATCACATAGGCTATCCTTAGTAGTGAGTTTAACTGGAGTCATTGATAATGGATTGGTTAAAACATTTAATAGTGGTTCCTCCTTAGTGAGGTTATGAGCTATTAGGCTAGAGATGTTGTTTGCAGCTGCAATATAAATAGGCTTCACCTTTTTAGTCCAATATCTGTGGTTGTCTGCAAGCAGGCATAGGTGATTTATATGAGTTTCACCACAGGGTGTAGCAAACATAACTGTGTCTCCTTTCCATAAAAAACATTCTCAAAAGTAACAAGAACTTTCTTTGTGTTACCAGGATGATGAGGACTAGTTACGGTTCATGAAATCTTTTGTAAATTTTCCTTCTTAACCCTTGGCATCCAAACTGCAAAAATGCAAGCAAGTGAGAGGTATGTGCTTAAAATGTCCCTTGCCCCCTTCTTGTAGGCAACAACAGAACATTCCGTTGGTATGTAGCGTTGCATACCTCTGGATTGACACAGCTGAAGGTGGAACCAATTTGTTCATCATGAAAAAGTCACTCCTCTTTAAGTCAGAATTTAAAGACTTAAAGTCACATTTTTAGAATTTAAAACTGATAAATCAATCAATAAACCATTTTTAATCTGACCCTAAAGGAAACGTTACAACTGGTTAGCTGAGTGGTCTAAAGAAGTCACTGGATAATATTTCAAATTAAATTTCTGCCAGCGGTTTTTGTCTCACAGAGAGTTGACTTGTCTATGACAGTGCTAGTCGAGGGGGCCACCAAACAACCAGTAAATAGGAGATGCAGATCTCCACGCAGAGTAGCAGTGGTAGAAAACTGACAGGATGGGTAGATTATTTCTGAGATGCATGCCTGATTATCTTTTTTGCTGTTGGCTATTTTGTTATTGATTCATAATGCATGTGAATCCAACAATTCAACTATCGAGCCTAGGACCAATGTGCAATTATCTTTCTGTATCTAAATGCAGTTTTAACTGCTCAACTGATTTGAAATCTGCCTATCTTTTTGTAAAGAATGCTAATAACTTAATAACTGTTAACCCATTGGATACTTAGGTTTTTAATGACTGCATGGCCCCAGAACCCCAATTAAATTTCAAAATTTTGCAGTGTTTTGGTAAATAAACTGTACAAAATTTACTTTTGCTGCTAATTGGGCAAACATAGTGTTTTTCTTGAAGCTGGATACATTTTATTTTTAATGTGTTAATAGAAAACAAAAAATAAAAAATTATATTTAAAATATTTTGTTATAAAAATAAAAATAAACATTTTTAATTTTTTGAAAAAAATAATATAGTAAAAATAAAAAAATAAAGTAAATATCTTATCAGTTGTTTAGTAAAGTGCAAAAACTATTTTCTTCCATACAACTTTTTAGTTTTTTACTTTATAAAAAAAAACAAATTTTGTATGATTTTTTTGCAAAACCACTTTTTTCTTGAATAATTTATATTTTTACCCGTTTGCCAAAAATGGACTACAATGCAATATTTTACCTAAAAAAGACATTTATGAATATCGGTAAGCTTAAAGTTAAAACAATTACAACAACAAAATTAAAAAATGTAAAAAAATCAAAATTTGTCGAAAAAAAACACATGGTATTACATCATCACGGAACCACTCCGTGATAAAGATTTTGGGCCAAAACGGCCATCACGGAACCGTTCCGTGAAAAGTATTCAATGGGTTATCTTATTGTTTTAGATTCAACTAGTCGACCCGTGCGTAATTCCGCACTGCGAACCAAATCTTGTCAGCTGATCAGATGTTCTTTTGTTTACATTTTCGCTCCTGTCAAAACAAACTATTCCCTTTATTTATCTTTCATATTATTCAAATTTCCGAGATGCGGTACATTTTTAGACGGTGGAACTATTTTTCGTCAATAGCTGGCACGATAAGCTTTAAAATGAAGGGGAAATCATGGAATTTGATAAAGAAATAAGGAAGATCTCGCAGACTGACAGACAAACAGGCTAGAGATAATATATAAAAGATTATGATTTAAACCAAAAGTCAAACAGCTCGCCTCTGGTATTAGCTGTTTTGTTACTAGCCATTATATCATTCCATTTGATTGACCCTGCAACAATTTGATGCCTGTTGTGAAGTATAACCCTGTTGTGTTTGAAACAGTAAAATTGAAAATAGTTTCAAAACACTTCTGGGATCCACAGGAAAAACGATAGTCAGAGTTTTTTTGGCTAAAGGTGTATTCGGATTGTAAGCAGTTGATTTAGTAACAAAAATTCATGAATTTTTTTTAACTCCATTATGTTGACTAGGTAGTGTGCTGCAGTGAAATACGGTAGAAATAAAACAGCATAGCAATTTCTCTTAATCACTGTAATTCAGACAATTACCCTGGATTAGATATAAAGATAACTTGAAATAAGAGTGAGATATACGATTAAGCCAAGTGGTTTTTTGGAACTTCTCTTACATTCTGAAGTTGGAGTGTGTTAGTGACATTGTTTTATCGAGTAAGGTTTCTTCAAGACTTGTCTAATTTAAAGACTTTTTCAAGCAATTTATTACTAATGATGTGATTTATGTCATTTGATGGTTTTCGGTAGTAAAATATTGTTTAGTTATCATTAAGAAATGTGTTCTAAGTTTGGTTGCGGTTTCATAACGGAAGGATCAACATAAACTTTCAGCAAAATTGATTTTACCTTTTGCTATTCTCTTCTGAAATGGCATGTGGCATAACAATATAAAGTTTGGATTTTTTTATGGTGATATAAGATAATATGTAAAATATTGTTTAAAGACAGATTAAATTACTATTCATTGATATGATTCCTATTTCAGTTGAAAATACAAATTTGATTCTCTTTTGGTAAATAATAAATGGTTTTATAGTGTTATATTAACAAATAATAACTATTTTGGTTGATTTTACATATTAAACAAATCCATAGTTGTCATAGTTGGTGTGTATAGTATGTATCACTTTTTTGCTATGGTTTTAATGGAGTTATTTTAAGAGAAATAGAGTGAAGGGTATACAGGGTCTAAATCTTTGCTCGCCTTAAAAAAAGGCCATGGCATTTGAACTGGCAGAGCTGCCATCTTCTGGAGCAAAGGAGTCACTAGCACCACCAAGATGGCAGTGACTCTGTAGCGGGCAGTAAAACATATATAACGTTATCTTTAATAATTTACATTTTATTACTTTTTAGCGAATTTCCCCTATAGGGAAGAAGCTATTACTGTAGGTGGCATGGTAAGAATTAAGCCCGAGACCATGATAACTTTTTGTTTTGAGGTCCCCAGATGCCAAAAACACTATTCGTTCAAATTTATATATATGTATATATATATATATGTATATATATATATATGTATATATATATACCGCGATAACTTTTGAAAGAAGCGCCCGATTATTATGAAATTTGTCACAAATGTGGAGAGTAATATTTATGACTTTAAGTTTGAAAACCAGATCAATCGGTCCATGGGAAGGGGGTTTTATGGGGGTTTAAAATTTTCTAAAAATCAGTGTTTTGAACTTTTTACTCTAAAATTTTAAAAACGCTAGATTTTGGTTATAGCCATTTTACAGAGCTTAAAAAAATTTAGTTTTTTGAATCATTAAGCTATGTTCTATGTCCAACCGTTGCAGAGATATTCAAAGTGCTAAACACAGTACGTTGTCCAATGTTATCCCTAGGGAGAATAAATAAAATGTTATATTTTGATTATTTATATATGTATATTGATGAAACTTGGTATGTGGCTTCAAATAGTTGTGGTATATTGATATTAGCGCAGCAAATTTTTTTGTTTATTTTTTCCGGTAGCAGCAAACCTGCATACTCGGCCCCCATGTTATTCATATGGATAATAAGTAAAGTTTTATATCTCCCTTAGTTATGAACCTAAATTAATAAAACTTGGTATGTAGCTTCACCTGGTTGAGTTAAATTGATAATTGCAAAAAAAAAAAAACATTTATTATCTTCCTTGTTGCAGCAATCCTGCGTACTCAGCCCTAATGTTATTCTTATGGTGAATAAATAAAATGCTATGTATCACTTATTTATTAATGTATTTTTGTGAAACTTGGTAAGTGGCTCTAGCTAGTAGTGATACCCCTATATATGCACTGGAAATTCGCTGAGTACGTAGTAGTTTGCTGCGACGGGGGTATTATTTATTATTATTTTTGTATTTATTTCTATCTAACCCCAAATCTCTTGTATCACAATTTTTTATTTTTTTTATTTTTCTGATATAGTTTTTTTGTTGCAAAATGAATAAAGTATGGTTCATATAACAAATATTTGTTTAACACCAATTTATAAAAAAAATAGGTCAGTATGCTCTTTTATATTTATGGTTAAAGATTTAAAAATTGGATAAAATGTGTTAATATACCCTATTTATTAATTAAAGACAAATTACCTCCAGATGACATGGTTGTTGGTGTTCACAGCCCAAGTTCTACGGAACCACCTAATGTTGGATGTCTCTGCAGTGCTGTGCCGACTGCGCGTCGCCTCGTTGCGGACCGTAACTGCAGACTTCTTTCTCTCAAACTGTCAAGGGAGTAGCCAAAATCTACTACTCCCACGAGCCTACTGTTAACGAAATATTCCTAACTTAATTCCTTTTTTGCCTCTGGTAACAATTTTTAATACAAATCACCCAACAATCTAAGAAACAAACTGTTTTCACTGAATGTAGATCTAAATAAAATCTAAGAGATTAATATATAGTGTAAATTAAGTGTTACGTATCACATAGAGCGCTTTGTAAAATGTATTCTAGATTCAGTAAGAACTTGCCAGGTGAAGCCTTTTTGGTGTTTACAGTGTACATTGTTGTCAAAAGGTAATCAATATAGCCTTGGGTTACATATCAACTTTTATTTTTATAATTTTCCTATGCTTTTATATATAGCGAAACAGAAGATTTAAAAATATGCTCTAAATAACGTATTAATACCAGCCAATTACCAGCTAATTAGGTAATAAATGTGGATACAATTTTTTTGACTTAAGACGTAAACTAAACTTTAGCAAATAATGAATAATCCTGCTTATAACTGTTACGCTGTTCTTGTCATCTTGAGGATCCAGATTTTGATTCCTAGGTATTTTTGTGTAGTCCAACTTTAAAACGGAAGTGAAAAAGTGTTGTTTACGAATATTCTAAAATTATAGTTTAAGTACTTTTGTAAAAAGGAGCAATCCTGTAAATACAAGTAAAACAAAATATTGAAACTTTAAATGTACATAAATTTTTAACATTTTTATACTTTTAGATAGACGTTTCTCATGTTAGCAATTTAAAACGCATGTCTTGTAAATTCAAATGTTTCAATTACCATGGTTGTGTTTCCAACATTTTTGTAACAACTTACAGTTTAATGACTATCTAAGACGTGTTTTCGTTATGTAAACTCGATCAGAAGTGTCCTAATTCTGTTTTCAGTACATACATATGTCTTTGCATTGAGATTTGACTATGTGAATAAAATATAAACTGGTTGCTATCGTTTTCATTAGTTGAAGTTATTTTGATTTTTGCAGTTATGACTCTAAAGTCCTCAGTATTGGAATTTCTCTGGTGAATTTTTGGATCCCAAAACTGGATAACCGGTACTCATGTTTTTCTATTCATTAATAAATATGATATCATAACTCTTGTTTAAATTTTACTACTCGTGTACCGTAGTGGAGAGTATAAGAAATTTGTAATTGTAAGATAGATACCTAAACCGATCTCTTCATTTTGAATCTATATATATATATATATATATATATATATATATATATATATATATTTAAAACTTCTTTATTAGCATGATACATTGAGGTATTTATTTAGGTAACTGTAGGATGTTAATAAAAAACGTCGTAGAACACTTCAAAATATATTTATACTCTCATTTTGTATTCATGTGCAAGACGGTAAGTATACATAAAAGATGGTAAAAGGTAATCAATTTCGACCAGTCACATCGATTATCATCAGGCCCAAAGAGAATATTCTCATTGAGATACTCTGATTGTGCCTGATGATGAGTGGTATCTGATTGAAATGATTGCCTTCTATACTCTGATTGTGCCTGATGATGAGTGGTATCTGATTGAAATGATTGCCTTCTATCATCTTTTATGCATATTAACTTTCTTGTACGTAAGTATTGTGTTAGGTAAAAATATATTTTGTTGATGTGCGACGTAATTTACTGCATCTTGCTTGATTAATTGTATCAACACAAATCATGATAGTAAAGAAATCTGTTTGTTAAATACAAACAAAATCGGAAAGTGGGAACTCAAAAGTCTTGATGAGAAAATGTGAAAGAAAACTTAAATATCACAGGGAGAAAACATACAGTCAAATGGGAGAGCAGCAATAATATTCTCAGTTGTAAAACTCATTCAGTTATTTTTCTAAATTTGACTGTATATTAACTCAACTGTGATGTTCCCTAGAAGGTCGGTATGCAACTTTTCCCCAAGAGTTGCTAAGTATTGTAATTTCCAGTGTAATTGGTCATACTTGTATTTAGCTCTTCCATTCACCAAACAACATTGGTATGCCTCCTTTCAATGATATATTTATCCAACACATCGTTATAGCATTAACTGATATCTTCTTATCCTAATCTGTCCAAACTCTTTATCCCTTTGGAAATTTGAGTCTTACTGTTCTTAAAATGAAGTACAGTAATAGAAATAGTTACTTTAGATTTAGGACAATGGAATGAATCAGTTTTTGTTGGTGTAGGTTTTTGATGTTTTGCAAGCAGTTACTGGCGATATGAAAATCAATGAGAATTGTTAATAAATCAAAAATCATAACTCCCCTTATTTACAATGTTAACTTTTTGATGCAGGTTTCTAACGGTCTTCTTAAATCTTCATATTTTGTCAATTAATATTTTTTAAACTTATCTTGAATTTTCCATTGTTCCTAAACATTCTCATGTACTTAGGTTATGAAGTACTTATCAACAGATCATGGTAAGTATTTTTTCTATATATTTTTATAGAACAAAATATATTGTCAAAAAGGGGAGCTATACCAATTTCTAAAAAATATTCTATAAAGAAGTCCATTTTACCGAATTTTCCCTATGGAAAAGAAGCTATTACCGTAGATCTCATGGTAAGACTGAAGCCCGAGACCATGATAACTTTTTGTTTTGAGGTCCCCAGATGCCAAAATCAACATTCGTTCGAATTTTATATATGTATGTGTCCGTAAGCACGATAACTCTCGTAAAAAAGGTTCGATCTTAATGAAATTTGGTACAAATGTGTATAGCACCATTTATTTGAACGAGTTCGAAAACCAGACGAATCACACAATCCAAAGGGGGGTTTTGGGTAGGGTTTTGTACGCCAAAAATAGGTTTTTTGGGGTTTTCACATGTAATTTTGATTTGCACAGTACGTTGTCTAATGCTATTCTTATGGAGAAAAATCAAAATTTGATATCTTGCTTATTTATGAACATACACTGACGAAAATTGGTATATGGCTTCATCTGGTTGTGGTTTGTTGTGTTTGCACAACAAAACAATTTTTCGCTTATGGTTCCCGTGACAGCAAACCTAAGTACTCAGTCCCCGTGTTATTCTTATGGAGAATAATTATAATGTTATATATCGCTTATTTATGAATGTAAATGGATTAAACTTGGTTTGTGACTTCACTTTGATGAGTTCTATTGATATTTACATAAAAACCCATTATTTTGTGTTCCTTGTTGCAGCAAACCTGCATACTCATCCCCAACAGCACTTATTTGTGAATATATTTCTTATTAATCCTGGTAAGTGGCTTAATGTGTTACTAAGACATAATATATATATATATATATATATATTAAATAGAATTTTGCTGAACACACAGGATTGCTGCAACGGGGGTGTTTTATGTTAAGAGGCCTAATATCAATAATGTTTGAATATGAAGTATTAAAATTCATATTTATATTGCTGATTTTGTATCATTTCCAGCATAAAGATTATTTAAAAAAAAAGTTATTTGTATTATACACCAAAAAAAGGGTTGGTATGTTATTAGTTTCTCATAAATGTAGATATAATATATTTTTGTTAAGTAATTAATTGAAGTGGTTAGGTGACCACACTATATCCATAGCTGTAAGATGACTTAAACAATTTTGCTCCAGATCTATTTATTTTATAGTGTGTCCAAGTATTAAATAGAAGGCCTAAAATGAAAATCTCGGCATACAAATTGTAATAGGGTGATATGATTTAGTTTACAACTAATGCTTTTGAAACACTTTGAAGGTGGTAACATGATCATAATACATTATTTATAAAGATAAGGTCTTAAAATAATATATTGTTGTATTGGGAATTATTGACACATGTAAGAGAATATGCAATATCTTATTTTTATATTTAGCTGCTCTTGAGCAAATTAAAATACGATTCCTGAATAACCCGATGTAAATTTCCCAAGGATAAAGATTCAGAGACGTCTTGCCTTTAAGACCAATTAAAGGTTATGTAATGTACATTAATATGTAAAATAATTCAGTATATTTATTTTGAAAATTTACATAAAACTATGGCAGCAAAATATCATAAAAGACATATCAGACTATGTTTGATTCGTGGTGCTACAAATTGTAATATATTTTATTGGAATTTCTTTGCAAAAGCTAAATTTTTATTTTTATTACAAACTTGTTGAAATTTTTGTTCCTGAACATGACTGTTATCGAGGCGGGTGATATTAGTTTAGGGTTTTTGTTTTCATCAAAAACTTCTGTTTGTTTTCTGGACTTGAAGAAAGTGAAATATTAAAACAGAAAGGCATTTAAGTCTGAAAAATAAGAATAGCCTTTTGTTATATTCAGTCATTTTTCATGCAGCATTTATCAGGTTTCTATGAAACTTTTTGGTTTGACACCTCACTTGGTAAGTTTTACCGCCTTAAGAGTACGTTGGAGTAACAGGTGCTGCTGGTCAGATACTTTGAGGTGAAAGTAGTACAAGTTCTACGGTTGTGGTCGGGTTTGGTTTTTCATCCTAAATTACATCAACATGAGTGAAAGCGTTGTTGCTAGAATAATGCGTCTGAATAACACTATTTAATATATATTTTGATTTCATTTGAAGCGCCTGAAAGAAGGTTGGTTTTTGTAACAGTCTAGCTGATCACAGGCTAACAAGTGATAATTTCACTGTATTTGAGCTCGACTTGTCTTCATTAAATACAATCTATTTTTGTTATTATTTGACGTAATTTATTAAAGCAACTTTTTTTTAACCTTATCAAATTTTGTTCATAGAGAGGATTTCTTGTATCATATACAAATATGAACAAATTAATAACGAGTTGTTTTATTAATTGTAGAAAATGTACTTATTTAATGAAAAATATCATTCACAAACCTAATATTTATTGAAAAATATCACTCACAAACCAAATAATTATTCAAGAGATGTTCAATTTAAGATATGAATAATAGTTTTCTGATCATACCTAAATTATATATTATGCTTTCTGTTAACATTGCTTCTTATGGAGAAGCAAATCCTCAAGGCCGCCATCTCCAACATCCTCTTAAGCCATTGATAAAATAATAAATTTTCAATTAATTATGAAAAAGTCCAAAGTGAGCATGTGTTATGTGATAAGAAAATTGCACGAGAATCTGGTACTTTGGTATTATACGGATAACACCCTTATACAGCGCGCTGCGACAGTTATGTTAGGATGGGTTATCATAAAAATGATTGTAGGACTTTCCTTGTTTCGTTACGAATCGAACGATACCTGATGAGTCATACTTCCGGCCGCCAAACCCCCTCCAAATAGGCCAAGGTCAGGTCGTTGACCGGAGCGCGCGCATCACCTGTCACCGCCTGTATCTGGGTCAGTGTCATGAGTGATTTATTGCCGTGCACTACGTTACATTTGTTTTCATAATGAGTGACGTTCTTTTGGTGTGGGATTTACCTCGAAATGAAGAGGAAACCGTACGTATTTTTATGATAACCCATCCTAACATAACTGCCGCAGCGCGCTGTATATTTGGCGGCGTACCTGTGGCGATCGGGTCTGGCTGCTAGCGGCGGCGACGCATTCAACACGATCCTAGCGGACATCACTGCCTTTTGGGAGGCACAACACAAAGACCGCTCATCAGAATGATGTAAAATTTGTACAGTAAGTCAATAAAAGTACGTTTTTTCAAATTATGTAGTTATCCTTTGTATCCGGTAAAAATTTAACCTCCAAAAATAGTGGCATCCGTATAATACCAAAGTACCGAGAATCTTTTTTATTTTTTAATTGATCGCACATTTTCACATGCTAACTGTATCTTAGTGAAGCAGGCTAATTTTCAATGTGAAAGATGATACGGTGTTGTATATTTTATCTGATATGTCTCACTCTTGACATTGTTAATGTTTTACTGGTCTGTTAATGCAAATAATTGTTAAGTTATGTTTGAGCCGATTAACTTTTTGATGACATTTATTGTAATTAAATCCTAGAAACAATTCTTGATAGCCTATCTCATATTTGCTGTATATTGTACAGTTTTATTTTTATAAATTTAATTTGAAGACAAATAAATGTAAAACTTTTTTGCTTGTGTTCTTAAAAATCCTTTTCGTCCATAAAATTATTTGTTATTGTGTGTTTTCTGTTGGATTTTTTAGTTTAGTATAACATAGACCTCGTGTGGATCTTCGTGAAGCCTGGGTGTTATTGGTTAAAGTGGTTTAAACCGGTTTTTTAGGGTGGGGATTGACATCTGTTCTTAGTCTGTTGACTAAAAATCGCTTGTGAGAATCATCTGTTACGCGCCAAAACAAAAACATTGCAACCACGAAGTGATTGTTGTGCAAAGATCTTAGGTTAAGATTGTTCCACACATCTTGCGAACAGGCCTGAACATTCGCCCAAACATCCTCCCGAACGTTCACTGAACATTCCGTCCCGGGTACTTGCTACCAGTACACTATGGCCCAACAAAGGCGAACTAAGGCGAGCACGATAGTATACTCTGTGTGCACGTGTATGTTTGGGATAGTTCCCAAACCTAGCCATGATTCGTATTCGCCGTGCTCAGGTTTTTGTCGGATTTTTGGCACGAATCAAAAGAGACGAACGGAAGCGAATGGGCGAGCATGGTATTGGGTGAGCGTGTACTTGGTTAGTTCGTTTTGCACATTCAGTTGATTTGGTGCAAGACTCGTCGCAACTCGTTCCGAACATTCGGCAGGACATTCGAGGGAATCATTTGGCGATAGTGTACTGGTACCAAAAAGTTCGTGCAGCTCCCACACTTCTCGCAACTACTCCGAAAATTCGGGGTTCAGCCGAATGTTTGGGGGTATTCGCGAGAAATGTGGGACAGCCTTTATATTGATTAGGCCTAACACAAATTATTTGCATTTGCCTTCAATCTAGTGACTTTGCTGCGCCCATGTTTAAACATTACTTTTAAAGGAAATAATATTGAAATTACAATTAAACAATCAGCAAAAGCAAATACACTTTTTTAAGAGTAAAAAACAGCTGATCGTGCAAGAACAAATATTCCAAATGTTTTCCGCAGGAATAGTATTATGCACATGGTATTGTGAACTTCCCCTCCAACGCAGATCCCCCCCACTATTCTGATGGCACCCCCTACTCAGGCTTCACGAAGATCCGCACGAGGTCTACCAATTTTAAAAGGTATAAGTTGTTTGTGAAATTGATATCAAAATGATTGTTAAAGGTTTGGTTTAAGGAAATATCATAACCCATTTTAAATTTGGTAAAATGTATATCTTATTTATCATCAATTATGAAATAATTTATTAAATTAAAATAGATCTTTTAACTTTGTTTATATTACTCAATATGTGATCACTTGGTGTTTAAATCCTTTGATTACTTTACTATAACCTGCATTTTTAGGTTATTTAACACACTGCAGATGCTATTTTTAGAAGTTTTTTGCCTCAAGACAAAGAAAACTTTGACAAACCCTTTTTTCCCTTTCAACTCATTAATTACTGAAGATTAACTATTTCCGCCTTCACTCCTACAACAGCAAAGCGAAGAGCGGTGATATCAAGTTAAATTTGTGTATGTGTTATATAACCTTAATATCCCAGAAAGAAGGATATAAAATGATAATTATTGTGATTAGTTTGCCCAAGAGACATCAAAGAGCAACAAAGCATCTAAATACTGAATACCCGTGAGCTGTTTAACAGCAACACCCTCCACTGTACGGAATAAAACAACGGATGTTCACAGTTTATTTTAGCGAATTTCCCCTATAGGGAAGAAGCTATTACCGTAGGTCTCATGGTAAGACTTAAGCCCGAGACCATGATAACTTTTCATTTTGAGATCCCCAGATGTCAAAAACACCATTCGTTCAAATTTTTATATATGTATATATATATTTATATATATATATATATATGTGTCCGTAAGCACGATAACTCTCGTAAAAAAGGTCCGATCTTAATGAAATTTGATACAAATGTGTAAAGTACCATTTATTTGAACGAGTTCGAAAACCAGATGAATCGCACCATCCGAAGGGGGGTTTTTGGGGGGTTTTGTACCCCAAAAATGTGTTTTTTGGGGTTTTCACATGTAATTTTAATTTAAATCAAATTTTAATTTATACCATTGAATTCAGCTTAAAAAAAACAAACAATTTGGTATTTTGATCATTGCTCTACGTCAATTGGTTACCGAGATATTGAAAGTGCTAAACACAGTACGTTGTCTAATGTTATTCTTATGGAGAAAAAGAAAAATTGTATATCTTGCTTATTTATGAATATAAACTGGCGAAATTTGGTATATGGCTTGATCTGGTTGTGGTTTATTGTTGTTTGCACAAAAAAACAATTTTTCGTCAATGTTTCCTGTAGCAGCAAACCTAGGTACTTGGTCCCCATGTTATTCTTATGGAAAATACTTAAAATGTTATATATCGCTTATTTATGAATGTATATGGATGAAACTTGGTATGTGTCTTCACTAAGATGAGTTCTATTGATATTTTCATAAAAACCCATTATTTCGTGTGCCTTGTTGCAGCAAACCTGCGTACTCATCTCCAATGTTATTCTTATAGAGAATAATTAATATTTTAAATATCGCTTGTTGTGAATACATTTCTTATGAATCCTGTTAAGTGTTTTAATGTGTTATGTTATATATTCATTGGAAATTCGCTGAGTATGCAGGTTCGCTGCGACGGGGGTATTTATTTTGGCTGACGCCCTAGTAACACGTAATTTGTAATTTAGAGGTGGCAAGGGATGGTAAGTTTGTCCCCCAGATAATTTGGAGAAAATATGATTGTAATATGTGTTAAGTCTCAGTCACGATCTTTTTTGCCCCATACCGTAATTGAAATACTGAAATTACACATGCCTAAGAGAAATGCACCGACATACTGTGAAATGTGAAATAAATCACTGTAACAACCAATTGTGTAAAGGAGACGTAATTTTGGGTCATCTAGTTTGTTTGTACTAGCCAGCAACAGCTTTCAAAGGATTAAGATCTAGATCATGAAATGAAAAACCAGAAAACTTATATTCTTTTAGTACCCATTGACATAATGAGTTAAAGTGGTGGATAGCATTTATTATTTCAAAAAGGAAATACGTGTGGTAACTAGACACTTTAAAGAAGCTGGAAAGAAGAGACAAACTATTAGCATACAACCCAGTGCAAAATGAGCATTGTTCCCGGATGATTATCGTTACTGCATGATAATTTCACGTTCTGGTAATATATATGAATGAAAGTGTGAAAGTATCATAATTTATTGAAATGCAACTTTCTTAAACGGTCTGATACGATCAACCTTTTCAAAATCTATAGTAAAGTAGTTTATGAAAGCTGAATACGGCCCTGATACTAATTTTCCCTTTTACTCTGACAGGTAGAGAACAGATTGGAGTAAACAAACTGAAACAGTTGATACTCTATGCGCAGGTAAAATGCATATTCGAGTATTGTAAAGTTAAGGTGCAGACAACCTGGGAGATTACCAGAACATCCACAGGATTTTATGAGCAGAAGCAGTGTCATCTTCAGTCTGATGTCCGTGTCAGCTGTCTACATGAGACTTGTGATTGCACGTCTGTGCGTGGAGCTAATGTGGGTATTTTGTTCTCTCGTGACTTGTAAATAAATAAACTGGCATTGGTGAATTTTTAATTTGGGATCAAATAAATTAAAGGTATGTGCAGCCCTCGACGGCTCTCTGACTGGTCTGTACTAGTACAGAGGTCGACATTGGGTACAGCAAAATGAAGCTGTCACAGTATTGGTAAGTCTTTTGGCTATCCAGTGTGAACTTCCCTTCCTAGGTTCCTCCTTGTCTCTTCTGGGGGCTTGACTCCCAGTTGAGCCTGGATACCCAGTCTAGTCCAAGTCCTTGGAGGCAGTAGTAGATCTTCCTTGCAGCCTGGGAGGAAGGGCCCTTACCCGACGGTCTTCGGTCTGCCGGGCTGGGGGACGAACCGTCCTGGGGCCACCCGACCCCTGAGAGGTTGGAGGCTCTGTGCGATGGCAGTCCTGTCTGGTGGACTTAGGGGGACGTCGGGTTAGAGGGCGAATCGTCCCGGGGTGTTGTCACCCACAGAGCCCGGGAGCTAGGTAAGGATCTCTCTCCCTTTCTGGAGCGAGGCAGACTGACCCCATCCTACCACCTTTCCCATCCATCTTTTCCCTCTTTCCGGTGGCTGTACAATATCCCAAGGGAGACGTGCCTAGCCGGCTTTGCTGGGGCCTCCTAATCCCCCAATAAACAAACAAACAAACAAAACAAATGAATGTGCACATAATTCACTAATCTGACCTAAAATATGCATGGACTAAAAATGTCATGACATTTTGTTTTACTAATCAGTGATGGACTGTGTCCACAATAATTTCTTAAACGACATGTGAAACATGTCAATCTTTTGCACAATTTGTTTTTTGAATACAGCAAATTAAGTTTTTATATAATACAATACATTTCCTCCAATAACATATTTTAAACATATTTAACATATTTAAAAAGCCACATAAAATGATTTATTGTGTTTCCAGGTTTTACATTTATTAGAGGAGTAAAGTTGTTCAATGATAGGGAAGAGGGTGACGAGTTGTGCTTCAGCACTGCACTACGACATGATGTGAGAATCTACAGTATTTAAAAAATACCCCCGTAGCAGCAAACCTGCATATTCAGCGAATTTCAAATGGTAATTTACTAAGTCACGAAGTCACCAACTTTAATTAAATCATATATTAATAAATAAGCGAGATATGACATTTTATTTATTCCCCATAAGAAAAACATTAGGACTGAGTATGCAGGTTTGCTACATCAAGGACCACAAAATCTGGTTTTTATGCAAATACCAATGGATTGTCCCAGGACTGCCTTAAGACTGGTCTATACCAGTTTTGAGGCTGACATTGGGTACAGCAAATGAAGTTGTCATTACATATGGTAAGTCTTTTGGCTGTCCATTATGACTAACTTCCCTTTCACCTTTGGTCCCTCCATTTGCAGCGGCTAGGGACAGAGTCTCCGGGTTTGGTCCCTCCTGCCAACCTGAGAATGAATGGTCCCTGGCTGTTGTACATGGATACCCTGTCAGTTGAGTTGACCTGTTGGAGCGCAAAATGAGGGTCCCCTGTTGAGAGCCTCATCACAGGGGCATGGGAATTGGCCTTCTGAGGGGTCGATTTGGCTGTCGTCCCTTCCCACCCTTTCCTTTCCTGCTATATCCTATCTTTCCGGTAACCTTCGCAATATTCCCGCTTGTGGAAGAGGTGACTAGCAGCAAAGCTGGGGTTTCCTAATCTGCCAATAACAACAACAACAACAACAATGGATCACCTCCAGATGAAGCAACATATCAAGTTTTATCAATTTATGTTCATAAACAAGCAAGATATCACATGTTTATTATTCTCCATAAGAATAACATTATAGCTGTAGAGTACGCAAGTTTGCTGCCATGGGGACCACAACAGATGAGTTTTGTATGCAAATAGCATTAAACTCAACCATATAAAGCCACATACCAAGTTTCATTAATATATGTTTATTAATAAGCGAGATATACAATTTTACTTATTCTCCATAAGATTAACATTGGACAATGTACTGTGTTTAGCACTCTCAATATCTCGGTAACCAATTGACGTAGAGCGATGACCAAAATACCAAACTGTTTGTTTTTAAAACTGAATTTAATGGTGTAAAACAAAATTGTTCACGTCGGGGTTCGGTAGGATATGGCGACTCCCGGACACCGGCCGCTGCGATACATTTTACTATATACTTACATGTGTTCCTCCCAGTTTCCTTGTTAGCACTTGACATACTTTTGGGACAATTTTTCCAATACTGTGTTCTGAAATTCTAAACAAATATTGGAGGCTACAATAACTGACACTGGCAGCTAGAAAACTGAGTATTACTGTAAGTCAGTCTTACACAGAGATTTCATTCCACGGTTTCGTGTCTTCTCTAGTGCACTCACTTCCTATAAGATCGATTGATCAAGAACTCAGCATCTGTAGGGGACATTCTCGTCAAGTTGTTATCAGGGCCGGATTTAGGAGTTAGGCCCCTAGGCGCAACCAGTGGTGAGGGCCCTTTCCAACCTTGCGATTTTATTTTTGCTGGTCTGAGGCTTTTGTATGTTTGGTGTGTGGGGATTCCGAGGTGTGCACCTTTGTAGCCTATGCTTAAATCCGGCTCTGGTTCTTAATGTGTCCACTAACTTGCTGAAACTTCCCCCAACAAAGGTCCACTCCCACCTTTTTCCCTTTGTTGGAGAAACATGGTTTCCCACCAGCGACAGCCTTTCCTCTTCTTACGAAGATCATGGCTAATGTAGATGTAAACCGCAGCAGCTAGTTGTTCATCCACTTCAGATTGAACGCCTGATCACTACTGATTGAGAAGGAAAGTTGTGGTTCATGCAAAAATGTTCGCTTCGAGGTTTGGTTCGGTGTTTTGTTCGGGGCTAGTTTCTTTTAAAAGTGACTGTGGACTTCGCTTTGAAATTCGCCACAAACAAATCAGTGTTTGTATTGGGGTTCGGCTTGGTTTATTTTTCGCTAGTGTATAGCGGGCTTCTAGATAATCTGGGTGAAATTCTCTAATTGCAAAAAGACTATTTAAAAATGGAGATGTATTAAATTGAAACTTGATGACTTGGTAACAAATCATTTTAAAGGTCTAATATCTTTATTGCTTACGGACTATATGCTATTGAATTAATTTGATCTAAGACAAACTAAAACACATTGGAAAAACATAGATTAGAATTTTATAAGAAAAAAAACACTGATGTTAGTAACAAGTTCTTTAAAGCACATCCAGATGAACTACATACAACCAGAAACAAATATTGATAATTAAAATTAAAATGATTTGATTGTTGGAGTGTTGTATCCTCATGTGGAGTTTTATAGTATAAAAAGTAATTTGATTATACTTTTTTATAATACTTACTTTTAGTTTAGTTTAAGTTTGACATTTATACTATGGACAAGAATCAATAAAGAGATTTTTTATTTGATTTGATATACATGAACAAGTCAAATATATACTTATTTTGTCATAAACAAATACAGTTTGTTTATACATCACATCAGACATTTCATTAGTTCAGAGACACATATTAAAAGAGACAAAATACAGTATTATTAACTAAGTACAATTAAATAATTAAGAAAAACAAAAATTTAATGTAAACAAGACTTGAAGATGCTATCTTCAATAGTATTCCAGTATTAAAATTTGAAATTTATTGACATTTTATGTCTTTATTTCACAATTTAAAATTCAATTTACTTCCAATAATATCTCCTTCACATACACAGTATGTTATATCTATAGATAGTCAAAGTGTTATCTAAGAGCATAACTTTGAAACAATGTTGCTTGTGCTAAAGTTATATAGATAATGTTTTAAAATGTGCATGCGTATAGGTACAATAGCAGTCATAATGACATAATACCAATTAAAACAACACCTGACCATGTTATTAGATCATTAATTACGGTAATTGTAATTACTGAAAGGAAGGTATAAGGTATTTACCTAAACTTCACTTGCTTTAGTTAGGACAACCACCTGTATTTAATTTACTAGCTGGCCCGACAGACTTTGTCATCTCCTAATGTCATTGAATTTGTTTTATGTCAAATACTTTTCATTTTCAATATGAGCTCGTTCGCTTCGCTCACTTGTCTATCGAAAAAAGAGTTTGAGTTGCCATTCAAGTAGTTTTTTATTTCCATTATGAGAGTTGCCATTCAAGTAGGTTTTTTATTTCTATTATGAGAGTTGCCATTCAAGTAGGTTTTTTATTTCCATAATGAACATATATTTATGCCTTTCAAGTATGTTTAGATATACTCCTAATATCCACTGTATATGGGAATAAAAGTTTTTAATAAACTTCCTAATTCCATAAATCAACTGAGCAAAAGAGTTTTTCTTAAAAAAGTTAAAGATATTTTAATTGACAAAGTTTATTATTCAGTTGAGGAATTTTTTGAAGACAGCAGCTGGGAGAGTTTATTGTAGTGTTTTATATTGTTAACATTTTAGTTAGTTAAGATTACATGTATAGTTTTATTTTGATATATTTAACAATGACACTGTCACCTGTTATATTTCTGTATTAATCAGAAAAATTTGTTAACGTTTGTTGTGACAATAAAGATGACTTGATGACTTGACTTGAATAAACACATGCTCCCATAAGCAATAAACATGTACACTTTAAAATTTCTTTACAAAAACAGCTGTTTTATCGAAACATTTTCTGTTTATTAATTAAAAGCAGAAAATGATAAACACATGTTCCCATAAGGAATAACATGTAAACTTTAAAAGCCAAAGGGGCAGAGCCCTTCACATTTTCCGGGGTAAAAAGTATCCTGTGTTAATCCAGGTAATAAACAATCTGTGAGCAAAAATTTCATTTAAATCCGTTCAGTTGTTCTTAGTTATAAAATTTGTAACTAACATCACTTTGTTTTATATATTAAGATTTAATTAAAAACATCTACATAGGCACAAGTCAGACTCATTAATGAGTGGTATGAATTATAAAATTACTCACCTGATCAATAAACATTCAACATAATCATTACAGCTGTCATGTAATCCACCATTGACTTTTGTTCTCATAGAAACAATATTTTGAATGAAATCAGCAGTGTGATAAACTACTAATAGTGCTAATAATAGTAAAATAAGCCACACTTAGATGACCTCTGATAGCCCTAAACTCTTCATACGGCATTCTACAAATTTCCTCGTAATTTTTTGTCATTGTCTACTTGTTTTGACTAAATTACACATTTTATTTACCAGGCAAAACAAAAGTATTAATGCCCGATGCCTATTCAGTGTTTTTAAAATTTTATGCAGTTTATTCATTTTTATTAATGCCTTTTTTTAAACTGTTTATGTTTATTTTCTGGCTTCGTCATGCCGGCCTAATTCTTAGTAAAACCATGTGCTTTTAGTTCTTGTAACATTATTATAAATAAACAGTATCAGGAAACTGACACAAACTTTCTCCCTTTTAGCCCAACTTTAATGAATAAATTACTTTTTATTTACTAAATATAGAATACAAAGTACGGTTGAATATACAGAAAATATTGTAAACAAGTTGTTTTAAAAAACATCCACCCAAATCCCTGTTTTGGAGGCACTACAGAATCCATTGCTACTCTCGTGGTTTTAAGAGGGGAAATGCCCCCTATTCCCCCCCAGGGTTATTAAGGGGCAACATATTTCGAATTTTCTCTGTTGGTCAATGCTAACTTGACAAGCATATCAAGTTTGAATGAAATTAATCAGTAAATAAGAGAGAAATGGTAATTTTTGTATTCCCCATAAGAATAACATTGGACAACGTACTGTGTTTACCGCAAAATGAAAATTTCAATTTCCTCCGAAACCAGCAATCATAGAATAGTAATTCAAAATACTAAATTATTTAGTTTTTTGAGCTCTTGTTAATGGTGAATAGTAATATTTTTTTATATTTATGTCTTTTCATGAAAAATCCGAAAAACTGAATTTTTGATGTTTTAAGTCCTGTAATTTCTGAACCCGAATTTTTACAGGAATACGGGTGGTGTCATTTTGTTGGAAAACTAAAGTTCTACAAACGACTAAAGTTTAATCAAAATCAATAGAGCCGTTTTTGAGAAATTTTGATTTTTCATATTTTTTGGCGGTTTTTGGGGGATAATTACCCTTAAAAATCAAAAATTCAAAAAAATGAAAAATTGCCTGGAGATATCGTGGATTAGTACCTACATGCCAAATTTCATAAAAATCGGTCCATTGGTTTAGGCTCTAGCTCTGTACACATCCACACAGACACACACACACACACACACACACACACACACACACACACACACACAGACACACAGACAGACATCACGTAAAAACCACTTTTTTGGGTTCAGGGAGCACCAAAACGAATATTTCCACTAACAACTCAAATTCGAAAATTTTTACGAAATCAATACTTTCTCCATATACTATGTACCGGTATAAGGGGAGAAAGTAAAAAGGTTAGGATATGAATTTATATTTATGTTCCACTGCAAACATCATTTCATAGTACATGACAGAATTTTATATTCCGGTGTAGTATATATGTACTATATGGATATGACTTGATGGTCAGCTTGAAAACAAAGGGGTGGGGATAAAGTTACTCGCATCGTAATACTCCAATCCTTACCCATGCAATTGGACAAGGCGATTTCGTTCATTAGTGAATTTCCTATAGAAAGCGAACTATTAGCATGACATGCACGGCAAAACTTAAGACTGGGACCACCATAGAAGTTCATAACGTGACCCCCTGAACACGTTTTGGGGGGTTGTTCAAAATGTTATATGTATAATATATGTGTTTGCACTCTAGCGGTCACATTTTATATCTGATTTACTTCAAATCTGGTAGGGACGTTCCTTTCTATAATCAGTTGGACAAGTTCGTTGGGCAAAACAATCGGGAAACTCTAAACCCCTGTTTTGGGGATTAATCTTTCAAATTTCCAATTTTTGGGCCCAAAAAGGGTCACAAAAGCCCCGTTTGTAAAATTAATGCATGTAAAAAGATGGGAATTAGTGAGGCAAAACTTTTAAGCCCTCTCTCGTCCTTCTAGCATAAATTAAAGAAACTGAGTTATTAAAGAAAAAGTGTATCGACCAATCACAGTACGTTGTCTTATGGGGGTTTTACATTAGAAATGCCTGTTATTCATTTGTTGGTGTACTTTTATCATCCCTAGCAACCTGACGCCTACGTTCAAGCCTGACTGGACCTTCTCCTCACCTTATAATATGCAAAATTATATTCAAAACAGTACAGGTAAATGAAACCAGGAGCATCAGAACAGCAAAAAATCAGTGTTTTCAGATTTCAATAAAAATTGGAATAAATGTATTTTTTTACACTGATTTTCAGTTTTAAAAGTTTTTCATGTGAAAATTCACTTCCCTCACGTCAGCGTGCTGCGTACAAAAACGTTTTTTGTAAGGGTTTGTCACAGCTGGATCGTTAAACATCGAGAATTTCATTGATAGTTTATTGTTTTGCTCTGTCCATAGACAGTGTGTGAATATTGGAAGGGATAACTTTCCCCTCAACCCTTATTAGTTTACTATAGCTGGCCATATATTCATCCTTTCAAATTAAATGTACATTGTCAAATTAAATATACTCAGAACTAAATAAATACTGGCACAATTTTAAAGCAATACTCAGCATGTAAATATTGGAATACATGCTGTTCAAGTTTGTTCTTCAGAAGGAGCACACGTATTGCTTACAATTATGCAACAATAGCAAATTAATGGTATCAGGAAACTGAAACATACTTTCTCCCTTTTATCCCAACTTTAATGAATAAATTGTTTTTTATTTACTAAATATAGAATATAATAATAAAGTACAGTTGAATGTACAGAAAATCTTTTAAAAAGGCTGTTTTCAGAAATATCCACCCAAATCCCTTTTTGGGGGGCGCTAGAGAATCCTTTGTTACATTCAGCAGTTTTAAGAGGGGAAATCACCCCTCACCCCCCTCCCTCAGGGTTGTAAGTGGCAATATATTTTGAATATGCTCTGTAGTTCAATACTAACTTGACTACCTGCATATCAAGTTTTAACGAAGTTGATCAATAAATAAGAGAGAAATGATAATAATTGTTGTATTCCCCAGAAGAAGAATATTGGACAACGTACTGCGTTTACCACTAAATGAAAATTTCAATTTTCTCCTCAACTGGTAATTGTAGAATAATACAATAAAAACAAAAGCCTCAAAATATACTGGGTTATTAAATATACTGAATTATATCGTTTTTAAGCTCCTTTTAATGGTGATAAGAAATATTTTAACATTTATGGTTTCGAATTAAAAGTCCAAAAAATTAATTTTGGATTTTTATGTCCTGTAATTTCTGAACACAAAATTTTACTGATGAGGGTGGTGTCATTTTGTTGGAAACCTAAAGCTTAATGCTTAAAGCTTAAATACCACTAAATTTTAATCAAAACCGTTGGTGCCGTTTTTGAGAAATTTGGATATATAATGTTTTTTAGCGGTTTTCTGGGGATAATTACCCTTGAAAAAAAAAATTAAAAAAAAAACTGAGATATCATGGATTAGTAACTACGTATTGAATTTCATAAAAATCGGTCCACTGGTGTCGTCTCTAGCTCTGTACACATCCAGACAGACATCACTCAAAAATCACTTTTTCGGGTTCAGGGAGCACCAAAACGAATATTTCCACTAACAACTCAAATTCTAAAATTTTGACGAACACAATTCTTTCTCCATGTAGGCCTACTATGTATAAGAGGGAGAAAGTAAAAAAGAAAAGTAAACTGATTAATTACACCATTAATCATGTGGTAAAAATGCTTTATATAATGTTTTAATTAATTCCGTAGTTGTTAAAAAGATATTATACTTTTATTGTGTTCGAGCCCTCAAGAATAATATATATTTCATACCCCTAAAAAATCTAGAGAATAATCTGTTAATTTATTCAATACATGACTTAACAATTATAATTTCATAAGAAAACATTAAAAAATACCCCCGTCGCAGCAAACCTGCATACTCAGCGAATTTCCAATGCATAATATTTGTCTTAATACCACATAAAGCCGCATATCAAGTTTCATAAAAATATATTCACATATAAGCGATTTTAATTATTATCCATAAGAATAACATTGGTTATGAGTACGTAGGTTTGCTGAAACAAGGAGCATAAACAATTGGTTTTTATGCAAATATAAATATAATTTAACTAGGCGAAGCCACATACCAAGTTTCATCAATATTCAATCATAAATAAGCACCATATAACATTTTAGTTATTCTCCATAAGAATAACATGGGGGCTGAGTAAGCAGGTTTGCTGCAACAAGGAACAAAAAAATGGGTTTTTATGCAATTATCAATATAACTCAACCAAGTGAAGCTACATACCAAGTTTTATTAATTTATGTTCATAATTAAGGGAGTCATTACATTTTACTTATTCTCCATAAGAATAACATGGGGCTGTGTATGCAGGTTTGCTGCTACGGGAGTAATCAACAAAAAATCAGTTTTTTGTGCAAATATCAATATACCAGTACTACGTGAAGCCACATACCAAGTTTTATCAACATACATTCATAAATAATCAAGATATCAAATTTTATTTATTCTCCATATGGATAACATTGGACAACGTACTGTGTTTAGCACTTTGAATATCTCAGCAACGGTTGGGCGTAGAATCACAATTTAAACACCAAAATGATCGTTTTGTGGAACTGAACAGATTGGTAAAAGCAAATGTGAAGTTTACATTAAAATAAACTGAGGAAAAGCCAAAAACCTTTTTCCCATAAGATTAACATGGGAGATTTTATGAGTAGGTTTTTTTGGATTTTCTCCGCAACCACTTAACCTAGGTTATTAATTCAAAATACTATATTATTTGTTTTTTTAAGCTCTATAACATGGTCAACACCAAAATTAAGTTGTTCAAAAGTTTTAGGGTGAAAAATGCAAAAAACTGATTTTTGAAAAATTTAAAACCCCCATAAACCCCCCTTCCCATGGTTCGATTTTTCTAGTTTTCGATCTTAGTTTTCTAAATTTCATCGAAATCGGACGTTTTTTACTCAAGTTATCGCATTCACGGACACATATATAGATATATATATATATAGATATATATATATATAGATATATATATATATAGATATATATATATATAGATATATATATACATATATATAAATTTGAACGAATAGTGTTTTTGTCATCTGGGGACCTCAAAACAAAAAATTATTATGGTCTCGGGCTTAAGTCTGACTATGAGACCTACGGTAATAGCTTCTTCCCTATAGGGGAAATTCGCTAAAATCAAGAATTTTAATAATAAAGGTAGTTTTTAAAATAATCCGTTTACCAGTTAACAACAGTATTAATATATCATAGATATATTTGTTTGATTTAATAATGAAAGGAATTGTGTGGGTTAACTATTTCAGTAGATACTAAAGAGTTGCCTTTAATAGAATGTGCTTTTTTATAGCAGGAAGACAATTTCCTCAATTCATTTTACTTGGCCATCAAGCCCTGCTTATTATTCCAGGCAAGCTCTAGCCATCGATCAGACTGGAACTGGAGCTCGGGTCAAACCCAATTATGAGTCCGAAGCAGCATTATTGTCATCAGTATTCCGAATAACCACTTTTTGATTGGACAATAATTCTTTAAAATTTATGACATGTCATGATTCCCTAGAGAGATTCGGAAGGAGAATGAAAACGGGTTTGAATTCACCCAGACGGCTGAATTATATACCGTTGATTGTTATTAAAACAAAGTTGTTTCTACAATGAATTTCAAACAAAGAAAATAAAGTTAATGTTTTTAACATTTTGTGAACTAAAACTCTAATAAAAGATTCTTCCCTTCCACTGGGGAATGGTCCAAAAGGAGAAAGACGAAAACTAAACTCAAGCAAACAAACTTATGTACACAATATAAAAGGTCTTTATAAGTGTAGAACAACGCCCCAAACCGCACTTAAAATGGTTAAGAAAATTAAAAGGTGCATTTGCAAATTATTTGGTAATTAGGAACATAGTTCTTGATTTTTATAACCATTTGAAGTGTGCCACATAAGCGTAATTTCAGTATTTTGATTGGGGGGGGCAACAATGGTTGTGATTGTTATTATAATGTGACTTTTCATATATTACAATAATATTTCCTCCAAATTATCGGGGGCCAACTGACTCCTCTTGCCACCCCCAAATTAACTATGAAGTGCAGTCTGGGGCACTGTAAAGACATTCTATTCTATGTATTCTATGTTTTTACCTCAAAAATGGGTTTTTTGAAGTTTTTACATGTAATATTTTAAAAAGTAAAATTTTAGTTTTCACTCTTGGATTCAGTTTAAAAAACACACTATTAGGTGTTTTGATCATTTCTCTACATCAATTGGTTACAGAGATTGAAAGTGCACACACAATGCATTGTCCAGTGTTATTCTTATGGAGAATAAGAAAAGACAAATTTTATATCTCGCTATTTATGAACGTATACTAACGAAACTTGATATACAGCTTTATCTGGTTTTGGCCCATTGTTATTTGCAGAACAACAAAACATTTACCGATGATTCCCAAAGCAGCAAACCTGCGTACTCAGCCCCATGTTATTCTTATGGGGAATAAGTAAAATGTAGACACTGTCCCTTATACAGGGTGTGAGTTTTAAATGAATCCCCCCCCCATTTTTTCTATATTTCTTAAGGTGTCGACTCCGGACCACTCCCAATAATTTTGACCAACTTATACTTCATTTTGACTTAGTTAATATTTTTGGCCGCCATCTTGGATCCGCCATATTGGATTCAACTATTTATTTTTAAATGTACAGTTGTGACCCATCATATAGAAGTATTTTTAACAGTGAAAACAATGCTACAATCGGTTTTTGAAAATCATTATTCGTTCTCAAGATATTAGCGAATTTAAAAATAACCATTTTGGAGAGTGTTTTAAAGGTCCCAACCTTAAAACATGCTTATATTCTCATCATGACATCAAATAGTTACCATGAACTACTACCAATCATTGTGTTGAGTGGCATTCACTTACTTTAGAAAAATTAAAATTTTCGGCCACCATCTTGGGTCCGCCATTTTGGAATAAGATATTTGTTTAAATACAGTAAACGTAGGGTTATTACCCATCATTTCCAACTGTTTTTCCACGCTGAAATCAACGCCGCAATCCGTTTTCAAATTTCACCTTTAGTTTTCGTGATATTTAAAGGTTTCTGTTTAACATTTCAAAAAGTAACAATATCATGAGAATGAAAGGTAATATTTGAAAACAGATTGCAACATTGATCTCGGCGTAGAAAATCAGTAGGATATGATGGGTCACAACCCTATCTTTACATTTGAAAAACATTATCTTATTGCAAAATGGCGGATCCAAGATGGCGGCCAAAATTTTTAGTTTTGACAAAATTAAGCGAATGCCACTCAACAATGATTGGTAGTAGTTCATGATCATTATTGATGTATTGATGAGAATATGGGCATGTTTTATGGTTGTGACCTTTAAAACTCTCCTCAAAATTAATGATTTTAATTTGCCAATATCTTGAGAACAAATAATGATTTTCAAAAACGGATTGCGGTATTGTTTTCACCGTAAAAACATACTTTTATATGACAGGTCATGACCCACTTTTAAATTTAAAAATAAATAGTTGAATCCAATATGGCGGCCAAAAATATTAACTAGGTTAGAATGAAGTATAAGTCGGTCAACAATGATCAAGATGGTCTTGAGTTAGTTAAGAAATGTAGAAACACGTAGGGAGGACTCATTTAAAACTCATTTATATGAAGGTAAATTAATAAAACTCGGTATGTGGCTTCACCTTGTTGAGTTATGTTGATATTTGCATAAAAACCCATTTTGTGTGTTCCTTTTGTTGCAAACCTGCGTACTCAAATCCCCCATGTTATTAGAGAATATTTAAAATGTTATATATTGCTTATTTGTGAATGAATATTGATGAAACTTGTTGCGTTCCTTGTTTCAGCAAACCTAAGTACTCATTCCTAATGTCATTCTTATGGAGAACAATTAAATTATAAGAATAAAACAGACAATTAGGATAGTTCAAAGAACGATAAATTTGCCTCACCAAGTGTACCAACCTGACAAAATTACCGGCTCGCGTTTTTGACCGAAATCGTTAAGCAGTGTTACCTCCAGTTATACAATAAACCTCCCTGGTCACAACCAGATGAAGCAACTTACCAAGTTTTACCAATTTACGTTCACAAACAAGCAAGATATCCCATGTTTCTTATTCTACATAAAAATAACATTATAGCTACTGAGTTGATTATTGGTTTGCTGCCATAGGGACCACAAAAATAGTTTTTTTTATGTAAAAATCAGTAAACTCTAACCATATGAAGCCAAATCCCAAGTTTCATCAATATATGTTCATTAATAAGTGGGATATAACATTTTATTTATTCTCCATAAGATTAACATTGGACAAATTACTGTGTTTAACCATAGATTAAACATACTCCTTAGTACTGTAGATAGTTCATCGGCAATCTATCAGATGAAGACGGACAAAAAGGGTGAACGATGGCGCACTCTATCGAGGTTTTCTAGTACTAGCGCTCCGGCGGCATTAGTGCAGTGGCGCTACCTCGTGGCCACGTGAGGAACCAGCGATAAGAGGGGGAAGGGGGAAGACAGCATTCGTGTGCGAGAGAGAGCGGGAGTAATTGTGGGAGAGAGATGGCGTAAGAGAGCACGGCCGTGGCCAACGTAGTCCCCGGAAAGGCACTGCCAACACCGCCGGTCGGCACCGTTGCTCGCAGCGCGTCTGTAAGCCCAGCCTTACCTTTCCATCGTCATAGTCAAATCAAAGCGGCTTCTCCCTTGTTACGTTTTCCACGAAAATGGTCTTACTGTTATATACAAATTACGAAAGAAGCGCGCAGTCAGAGTAGTTAAAAGGTGTATGGTACTTATAACCGATAATTCATTACCAACGAATCAGTTAATAACAAACAATATTTCCTCATTGAAATCCTATTTCATACTTTTCCCAATTTATATATATATATATATATATATATTTTTTAGCAATTTTCCCCTATCGGGAAGAAGCTATTACCGTAGGTCTCATGGTAAGACTTAAGCCCGAGACCATGATAACTTTTTGTTTTGAGGTCCCCAGATGCCATTCGTACAAATTGAAATATATACTAGCTGTTTCCCGCGGTTTCGCTCGCGAAAAATTCTAACATATTATTTTAAATATTAACCTGACCAGTAGATCAGCACTATCAAATCTTTATTTATGTTTTACCATATGACTTCCTCTGCAGTAACTGACAAACATTTTAACATACAGCTGGTAACATTATAAATGATATCCTCCCAAAAGATTTGCTTGGATCTTACATAGCCCATGGGGTGGAGCCCTAATGTTGGATTTAGAAATTATCAGGTCTATATGTTAATGTGACATGTAAGCTATGTTCCTGCAAAATTCTAGCTTAATAGGTCCATTAGTTTTTGCGTGATGGAACTCCAAATATCCGTACATACATCCAAACTTTCAAAATTAGTAGGATATATATATATAATTCAAATTATTGATGTATAGGGCTATTAATATATGTGGAAGTGAGAAAAATATGCATGCATTGGAAATTCGCTGAGTACGCAGATTTGCTGCAACGGGAGTATTTTTTATATAATACTATAATTCGCATTTTTGACTGTGCCTCCATGAGTTCGTCCGTTCGCGGCTGTTTCTCGAGCTGTAATGGCTCCCAAGCTACGAAAATATATTTTTAGGGGTAATCGAGGTCGGGGAAGCTGCACGTGTCCTTTTGTTTGTTGAAAAGCAACCTTATTTGATTTACGGTAACTTTAAGCTGTTTAAGGCCATTTAGCATTTATCAGGGGAGCCGGGAGTATTCAGCTGTGGATACATTATTCCTGAAACAGCTGATTATTTCCTGGGGTATGGCGGCTGCCAATACTAGGTTTTGTACATTGTTAATTGAGTCATGGTTTGCTGTTTTAACATGTTTTTTAGATTAATATATATATATGTGTGTGTGTGTGTGTGTGTGTCCATAAATGCGATAACTTGAGTAAAAAACGTCTGATTTCTGCTCAGATGTATAAAGTGACATTTATGACTAAGTTCGAAAACTAGAAAAATCGTACCATGCTGGGAAGGGGGTTTACAATTTTCCAAAAATAATTATAAGCACAATGATGAATCACAATAAACTTTTTACAAAATTATAGTTAAAAACGTCTCAAAATATGACTCACAAGTACCAATTACAATAAATTGCTATTTCAATAAAAGACAATGATTAACATCACAGTAACTAGATCAAACTACCAATCACAATAAAACAACTGGTGTTTACAGAGATAATAAGGGGTTTGTTCCGCGCACTCTTTGGCTATTTTTAACCACATCCACGGCTGAAGAGGGCCCAAGCGCCCTAAAGCAGCCACATTGGGCCAGGGACTTTCCCGCCCACTGGAACCTCACAAAACAACAACAACCACATTCAGTCCGCGAGCTCCAGTCATACGTGATGATTTCGGCGCCGTCAAGGACGGTAAGTTAGTAAATACCCCCGTCGCAGCAAACCTGCATACTCTGCGAATTTCCAGTGGAGATATAAATGTCTTAACACTACATAAAGCCACTTACCAAGTTTCATAAAAATATATTCACAAATTAAGCGATATATACAATTTTAATTATTCTCCATAACAATAACATTGGGGCTGAGTACGCAGGTTTGCTGCAACAAGGAACACAAAAAAATGTGTTGTTATGCTAATATCAATATAACCATAGACTAACTACAGTACCTCTAGACTACTATAGTTAGTCTATGATATAACTCAACTAGGTAAAGTCGTATACTGGTTTTGAATCATTTATGTTCATAATTAAGGGAGACATAGCATTTAACTATTCTCCATAAGAATAACATGGGGGCTGAGAACGCAGGTTTGCTGCTATGAAAGTCTTTGGGAAAAAATTGTTTTTTGAGCAAAAATCAATAGACCACAACGAGATGAAGCCGTATACCAAGTTTCGTCAGTATACTTTCATAAATAAGCAAGATATAAAATTTGGCTTTTCCTCCATAAGAATAACATTAGACAAGTACTGTGTTTAGTACTTTCAATATCTCGGTAACCAGTTGACGTAGATGAATGATCAAAATACCAAATTGTGTGTTTTTTAAGCTGAATCCAATGGTAAAATCTAAAATTTGACTATTTCAAAAATTACATGTAAAAAATTCAATAAACCTATTTTTGGGGTACAAAACCCCCAAAATACCCCTTCGGATAGAGCGATCTGGCTGGTTTTCGAACTTAGTCATAAATTCTTCTTTACACGTTTATACCAAGTTTCATCAAAATCGAATCATTTTTACGAGAGTTATCGTGCTCACGGACACAAATATATAAAAATGGTGTTTTTGGGGTCTGGGGATCTCAAAACGAAAAGTTATCAGCATGGTCCCGGGCCTAGGTCTTACCATGCCCCAACTACGGTAATAGCTTCTTCCCTATACGGGAAATTCGCTAAAACCATTTCACATTTTATATGTATTTCGTGGTATGTTCTCCAATATATATTTAGTGGCTGTCCGTGTCTGGCGAATTGAAGATCACGGGAAATCTATCGATCAACGACACCACGCAAATTTAATTTTTTCTGTCTAAAATGTTGGAAATTTGACGCTGATAATGAAAAATGATAGTTTTTTCGGAAAAGTTGTTAAACCCCCGGAAAATCGGAAAATAATTGTTTTCTTATAATACTGTCATGTGGGTATTCAAAATGTGCGGCATTTAACCTCGAAATCGTACGTGCAATTACTTTTTCGATGACACGTTTTTCCGCGGAATAGTCGTTTAAACCACGGAAAATCGGAAAAATTATTTGTCTTACAATTCTGACATGTGGGTTTTCAAATTGTGCGGAATTTCACCCTGATTACGAATGCGCAGTTGGTTTTGCCGATCGGACTATCAATAAGTAAGACATTTCGCCAATAAAGGTTTACAATGTATTCAACACAGGCCGGGCCCGGGGCCGTGTTTTGCGATGTGCCAGCACGATGATTAGAAATACAGCGCTCTGCGGAGTTAGGTTTAGTTAGTTTATGATAAATAACTAATTTAGCTATCATAACCTAACCTAACCTAACTCCGCAGAGCACTGACTTGTTTTTGTCGGTATGGTGGCAGTTTTTCTACAGCCCCGCGCGCTCCAGCGTATCTTGTTTAGTAATAGTTCGATCGGGGAAATAATTGCACGTAAGTATTCAGGGTGGAATTCCGTACATTTTGAATACCCACATTACAGTATTATAAAAACAAATATTTTCCGATTTTCTGAGGTTATAACGATTTTTCCGCCGGGAAACTATCATTTCCATAATCTGCGTCAAATTTCCAACATTTTGGAAAAACAAATTTTAAATATTTTTAATTTTGAAATGCTGTACTACCGACAACGCTGCGTTGATCTCAGTACTATAGTGGGGTCTCGGTTCACATCGCGATTCAGTCAGCCGGCGCGTGGCGTGGGCGTGCAGATGCGCGTGCGTAGGCGGTTGGGTGAGAGTGATGTGTGTGTGAGCTGGCGCGGCGCGCAGGTCGCACGGGGCGTGCGGATGCGCGTGTCTAAGCGGCTACCCGGCCAGAGTGTGTTTGTGTTGAACGATGAGTCCTCTAGCGCCCCTAGCTTAACCGTACAGAACTACGTGGGCCAGCAAGTTCGCCGTACAAGCAGACCGTTCCCTATGCCGTGGAGGATCTACTTGTGGTATTCTTAATCTAAGCTGAATTCAATAGTGTAAACAAAAATTTAGATTTATAAATAATTATATGTAAAAAGTACATAAACCCATTTTCGGGGTACAACCCCCCCCAAAATACCCCTTTGTATAGAGCGATCTGGGTGGTTTTCAAACTTAGTCATAAATGTTGCTTTACATGTTTGTACCAGATTTCATCAAAATCGGACAATTATTACAAGAGTTATCGCAGCCACGGAGACACACAAACACACACACACACACACACACACACACACACACACACACACACACACACACACACACACACACGCACACAGTTTCGAACGAATGGTGTTTTTGGCATCTGGAGACCTCAAAACGAAAAGTTATCATGGTCCCAGGCCTATGTCTTACCATGCTAGCTTACCGATTACGGTAATAGTTTTTATTCTATAGGGGAAATTCGCTAAAATGGAAAGTTCTTTATATTTTTGCTAGACGTTTGGTCACAGTCAAGCAGTTTCACAATTGTGTTACGATTATAATACAATATAACTTATCAGTAGTTTTATAGGTACCGGTAGTTTGTTCTTGTTGGTACCCTTGCTATTTGACATTTCAGCTGACAGATTGCGCTTGTGGTTGCATTGTTGTCTGCTTTGTTGTTGTTAAGTGTCTTTAAGATTGAATTTCTCTGACTTTCTCTTTAAATATGTTCAGGCTACTGAAGAATTTACTCTATCCAGTGTATTATTACATTTTGGGAACATTTGCTATCCTGGAAGATATATTTTTTCGTCACCTTAACAAATGCGGTAAAATTATGTTAACAAATTTAGTTTTATTAAGTCAATTAGTATTTATTAGGTCGTTCAATAGAAACAGTACAATAGGCTTTGTCAATCAATACCGGTACACACCATGCAGTAAAATGTAGAAAAGTGCACAAACAACATGCACAATCCATGCTTATAAATAAATTAAACTAAATACCTTACTTTTCTTGGTGGTGTAGGCATACAAAGAAGCTTACTAATCTAACTTTCAAAAAACCTAAGGATGGTACTGCTTCAAAGAATTCAGATTGACTGTTGAAAGGATGAGAAAGGAGCCATTTCTTTAAAAATATTACAAATTTTGATGGAGAGAGGTTGGATATTTAGAGGTTATAGGTATTAACCTATAAACCTACTTAGACAGAAAGCTAACCCTACAAAACACAGACATGATTTTTATTTTATTTTATTTTCGTGATTTATGATAGGTACAAACTCAATTACAAACTAGCGGTTCTATAATATTATAATACATGAACTGCTTTTGAGAATCTTTAAATAATTTTCTGCTTGCTAGTATTCCAATCATAAACCAGCAATGTTGATAAGAACAACAAACAGACATATCAGTGCACCATATAACAAACTACTGATAGGCAGAGGATGTTAAAAGATTGGGTACAACTATCACTTTGTAATATATTGTACATATTGTATGGGATGACCGAATAAATACTTATTGACTTATTATTATTTACTTGCTACTAAGTTAAAACTAAGATGCCCTCTCTCTAGGTTTTATATTTACCGTACCTAAGTTATTTCAGTCCTATTGTAGAAACACTATTTGGTACCGGTAATCCTTGTATCAATTGAAAGATTTGTTTAAATAAACTACTTGGACTTGATTCATTAAAAAAAACTTGTGAAACTAAAAGACTTCAGTTTCCTAGGAGGACTGTGAAACAACTGAATATAAATATCAAACTTAGAATCCAATAAAAATATCTTATGGAAAACAATTTCCTGTGATGCGTGTGACTTGCACTACTATGATATTTTTAATCAGCAGTACCTATTTTAACATAACCTAACCTAACCACCGTAGTACACTGTATAAAATGCTTCTCTACACCAAGCAATTTTTTATCATGGAGGTTGCTCTAGCCTTTCATATTCATACCTAGAGGCCCTACTCTTATTGTTCTATATAAGTCTCCACACAGTTCCCGCTTTGGAATTCTTGGCCTAATTCTTGATCATTTACCAATTTAAAACACATTTAAAACTAAGTTTTAATAAATAGACTACCGGTATAGCGAAAATTGTTATTAAATGATTTGCATTTCAGTTAGTTAGTATTGGTATTAATAAGTTAGTTCAACATCAATATTTTTGCTGTAAATAGTCCGATATTAATATATTTGATTGTTTCACAGGCCTTATGCAGAACTGCAGGAAATATAAGTTAGCCTATATCAACAGAATAGTTTTGTGGGGCCTGCTCCTTTATAACTTAGCTGAACATCATATTAAGTCCTGGATCACCTTTCTGCATAGATTCTCCATCGTCTCGGCAAAACTGTTTATGATGAAGACAATATGGACCTGTTGTTGTATATTTCTTAAGATTGGAAGTACAACTTTATTTGGTAATACAAATTACAGAGATGTTTTCAGTTGTGCTGATCCAAATTATTGTTAGTGTTAAAATATTTTCGCCTTGCGCATAAAATCCTATCTTGGCCAAAATTTAATTTGTTTACAAACAAATTTGTAGACATTTAAAAATATTTTATGCAAATAAAGACAATAACCTGTTTGCATGTAGAACTTACTTTAAAAATTATTTTATGTGGTTTCACTTTTAAAATTCACGGTTTCAACTTAATTAACTTGATAGGCCTATGGATCTAAAAGAATTATGTGTCCAGTAGGCCTGTTTGTTTTTGGTAAAATCGCTGCTTTGGTCAAAAATTGACTGGAAATTCAAGTTTGAAAACCTTAACTTTTTATAAAATTGGCCCTCAAACAACCCCTTTGGTTCCAGAGCTGCAGAGCCGCAGCGGGGAAGTGGCCGTGATCACTGGCGGGGCGCGGGGCATCGGAGCCGAGGTAGTGAGAAAACTGCTGCTGTGTGAGATGCATGTTATTATAGGTGAGTCACTGGATATTCGGGGCTATTAGAAGGCATGATATGTTTTCATCTTGCCTTTATATTTGATAGCAGTGCCAATTTCAAAATATTTAAACAAAAGTTATTTGAGCCAGTTTGACTTTATATCCCACCAGTTAAATTTGATTTAAAATGAAAGCTTAAATATTTGGAAATACCTATAAACAATGCTGCTATTGTCTGCTCTGCTACTCATGTTGGGTAATAAGGAAAGGTTCTCAGTAGTATCGCCTTAGGTACTTAATTGTCTTATTATTTAAAGGGCTAGGGTTGTAGCATTTTAAATTTGCTAAACAATATCTCCCTGTAGGTGTGTTTAAATACATAGATTTGTAAATATACATAATATTAAAGTTGGATATGAAGTGAGCTATTTGTATTTTTAAGTAGAACAGATTGCTTTATATGTAAGGGCATGCCTGTTTTCATCCCGCTGCTTGTTCTCAACACCGACAAGCCAGTCACGGATCATCGTAGAATTGTGATTGAACTTTTGTGAATTCTTCTTCACTCTGTGGAAAGACTGAACCGTCACTTAATTATATGCGATCAGCCATTTGATTCATAGAATTTGTACTAGGTCGAGTTTATTCCAAGGATTTAAGGGAAGCAGTGGCCATGACCGGTGCCCTGGGGGTAGTGTGCTGCTGCCTTCACGACAATAGCTATGTTGGCCTACCTGGACTATATCCGCTAAGACTTGGTACCACCGCAGGGTGTCGCAACGTGGGCGCGGGGTCGGACATGGTGCGGAGGCTAAGGACGCAGGGCGTGACCTCTGGCTCGACCTCCATCCTGCCGCTGGACATGGCTTGTCTCGATTCTGTCAGAGCCTTCGCCACGGCCGTACTCAGCTCTCGGCCCAAGATCCACCTTCTCATCAATAATGGTATATAATGTGTGAGGTTTTGTTGTCTGTAACCCACTGGCGTAGATTTACGTCCTGGTTCCTTTCCTTATAATTTTTAAAAGTTGGAATGAAAAATTGTGTTTTTAAATGGATTAATTCCTTATTTTAATTTAAATATTTGTTAAAGAGTCGTAGTGGCATACACACAATAAAAATAGGTAAAAAGTAGTAAAATTAGTGTTGACCATGTGCAGCTCACAAAGAATTATCCGATCCCGTCAACTTCCAAGCGAGCCTGCCACTGTTTATTTTACTTGGGCCCTCCATCCGATGTTGCCACTGATCAGTTAACTCATTAGGAGTTGTACGACTGGTCAGTTTTGGTCTTGAGCAGGAATCGAACCTGCGAAGTTCGTAAGAACACCTGGCCAAGGTGTGTCTACGATTTAGCCCAAATGGCAACCACAACCAATAGCATAAAGGCGTTGGATAGGTTAATAGTCGGTCCGCGCCCCTAGCGGTGAGCACCGTACTGGTCAGTTTTGGTCTTGAGCAGGAATCGAACCTGCGAAGTTCGTAAGAACACCTGGTCAAGGTGTGTCTACGATTTAGCCCAAACGGCTACCACAACCAATAGCATAAAGGCGTTGGATAGGTTAATAGTCGGTGAGCACCATAGCTTCCCGCAGTCATTAGTTACACATTTTGCTACTTGAGTGCAGCACAAATCGCAGTCCGATGTAGGTTATCGTGTATAGAATAATTTTACTATCTTAATGGGTTAATGTAACAAGCTCGCTCTCAGTTACCCGACTTTAGTTTAAAAAAATCAGATAGCACATGCAATCAAGATATACAATTTTAAAATGGTATTAAATTTTACTCTTTTATTTGATTTATGCCTTGGAGTGGTTTTATCAAAAATATTGTTTCTCAGATTTTTCGCCAAAACCTCTTACTCAGGTATCTGGTTGATGGGGAACAGATTATGATTTCCTGTAAAGGTCCTGGTACGTTTTAATGTTATATCTATAGAGCCAAATATTTAATTCACTGACTAATACTTGCATGCGTATTGCTTTGCACCTGTAGCTTAATCTCAGTCAAATGATTTGTTTTAACATGTTTAATTTATGTACCCTTTGCTTATTATAAACAGTATTACATTCAGAATTGACAACTGGTTAAAAGAATTACTGACAATTTTAAGTATAAAATGTTGTTGTAAGTTAAAATAGATTGTTGTTTGATTGATTTGGTTTGATTAGTTGATTATTACTAGCAATTGACAAAAAATAAATCTTTCCATAACTTATTAAACTTTTATTTAGGTTAAAAACAATGACAATTTTGCAATTGCATAAGCATAGTAAATAAAATTGAAAAAGTGTACCAGTAACGTTCTTTTGAATTTTTTGCATTACACAGAAAAAGTAAAACAAAGAATATAAAGTTAACCCTGGTTGGTATTACTTTTATTGACAATCCTCAAATCCTCAACTTATGTGTTAGCAAATCCAAGAAAATTATAAACAAGAATTTAACTGTTTTTTAAGGAAATGTTTTCACTGATTTTTACAGCAGAAAATATTGGGTCTATTAACCCATTGGCGTAGACGATAGAACTCTATTAATACACCTGGAACGCTCGGGCTGTGTCAAGAAATCGGCCTTTACCCCCACCCCGTCAAAGGCACTCACGGCCGCTCAGTGGATTTCAGCATTGTGCGCCCTATCGTTTACACGCTTTTGCGCCTCGCCAGATTCATGTAATTACAATAAAGTTTATATATTATTGATCTGCATGAACTACGGAATCTAACAGTATAAACTTCTTGTAGTTTGGTAATTTATTTTATTCGTAGTAATGAAAACTAGTTAGTGTTTTAAAAGTGGGACACGAAAAAGTCACAAAGCGTACATTTTTTTGTTTTGGGTTTAAGAAGAAAATTCCAGCAGAAAAGTTGTAGATAATTAGTTGATCCACAATTTTTATCCCAACAATTTTTTTATAAGTTGATTTATTTGTTCTGTAAATATGGTAACAACGTTTCCCGCGCTCAAACCAATTCGTGCCGCACTCCAGCTAACTGACGCAACACTTTGTTATACAACACGAATTTGATTGTATTAACAAGCTGAACTATGACTTATTATTTTACAGGCAGTAAGTGGTCTATGGTATTTACCCTTGTTTTTATTTTGGAAATAGACATTTGTTTCATTGCCGCTGTTTTTTATTAAATAAACTGAATCACAAAAGTGGAACCAACATATACGGTACCATGTAAAATGACACAGGGACAGGTTAATATTCAAAATGAATTAGAAACCCAATTTTAAATGATGTTTTATTATAATATAAGATTATAAAGTTGTTCTTAGACATCTTAAGTGTTATTAAATAAAATTAACTTATTTAATTTCCGCCTTAGGCTCATTGATGCTTTATTTTGTTCCATGGATTGAGTCCGGGTTAAATCATGGCATAATATTTTCAAAATTACAGCAAATCGTTTTTACAAGTTGTAACACATGCCGATCATCATAATGGGAGGTGATCAGATTTGAACAAAATATGTTGCCACCAAAGTAATTTATATCTCTGTTTATAAAATGTTGAATGCCTCCCGCGAAAAATAAAAAAACTAGTCATTGCGTTGTTTTTTAATTGTATTCTAAGGCTACCAATTTAAATTCATCTGGTTTGAAGTGCTGACTACAAAGTCTAGTTGAATCTGACGGAAAAAGTGTTTTATTCTCGTATAAATTGACCAATTTTTCTTTAAGGCCCGGGTCTGAAGGTAGACTGGAAATAAACCATGGGAAATAATGATTAAGAAATTTTAGTGAGTTTGATTTAATTATTAGTTAAGCTTACTCCTTATACCGGGTTTCCCATAAAGTACCTTTACAAATTGAATCGTGTCTAGAACGTAATATAGTAGTATTTTAGTGGGGATAGATTTTTTTCTAACACATGTTCTTAAGTTTGTTAATTTTTGCATAGTCTTTACTTATTTAATTCATCAAAACTATCTATTTTAAAAATTTTAATTGAAATTAAGGTGAGGTGTGTTTTAGGTTAATTAGTAAAAATTCTGATATTCGAGTTTGAAATAATTTTGAAAACTTAATTTCAACAAAAAATCATGGAACAGGAAGTGTAATCCACTCAATAAAATAGTACTTGTTAAACCAAGTCACACAGCTTGCCCTTCCTTCAGAAGAAAACGTATTTTTTATTACAAGATAGTTATAAAATTAAGAAAAATAGAATATCATGGAATAAAGGTTGTTTCCGGCGTGGGACAGCAACACAACGCCACAGCGGCCCGGCGGTGGCGATATCAAAAGCGCGCGTTTGCCCTTTAAATGTGAGAAAATTAAAGACTGTACAAACAAATGTTTCAAATAAAAGTGTTTATTCAACTCATTTCCAATATTTTCCTCGCTTGAAGTTTGTTTCTACCCCAAAAATAAAAAAAGTTTACGCTTAGGCTACTAACTTTTTTATGTTCCAATTTGTTTAGCTAATTATATTTTGTATTTTTATAATTCTGTTAACTGAATTATCTGTAAGTTGTTTACTCCGTTAGAATCCTCACTTCTTCCAGATAATAAATATATAAGTTTCATTAGAATCGGATGATCCCTGTGCGATGGAGGAGCGTGTTAATGAGTGCGCACATTAAAATTCTGGCAGAAATCGCTCAGTTGACGAAGTTGCCCAAGAAGTGGAGGTAGAAGGACCGTTTTTCGCATCAAAAACTCCACTGCGCCAGCATTCCAGGTGTATTAATAGAGTTCTATGGCGTAGACATACGAGCTGGTCTCGTTCCTTACTTGTAATTTTTTTAAACCTATGAATTGGAATAGAAATTTGGGTTTTTAAATGGATTAATGAACTATTTTAATTAAAATACTGTTTTCATTCAGTTTTTAGAGTTGCTTTGGCACACACACATAAGTAAAAAGTAGCAAAATCAGTGTTGACCATGTGTAACTCACAAAAAATTAACCGATCCCGTCAACTTCCAAGCAAGTCTGCCACTGTTTGTTTTACTTGGGCCCTCCCGCCAACGTTGCCACAGACCGGTTAACTCATTGTGAGTTGCACGACTAGTCAGTTTTGGTCGTGTGCAAGAATCGAACCTACGAACATCGTATCCACACCTGGCCAAGGTGTTTCCATGACGTAGCCAACTCAGCTAACACGACCAAGGGCCTAGCGGCGATATTAAGGTTTTTCAGTTAGTCTGCGCCCCTAGCGGATAGAACCGTAGTTGCCCGCGGACATTAGTTACATATTTCGCTAGAGTGCAGCACCAAACAAATCCCGTTATAGGCTATTGCGAATAGAATAAAATTACTACCTTAATGGGTTAAGATGGGTGGGTACTTCTCCAATAGGATCAATGTAAACTTTAAAATTCTGTCCCCCCTCAACTGACCATCTAAAATTGTTGATTTATGGCTCATTTTAGCGAATTTCCCCTATAGGGAAGAAGCTATTACCGTAGGTCTCATAGTAAGACTTAAGCCCGAGACCATGATAATTTTTTGTTTTGAGGTCCCCAGATGACAAAAACACTATTCGTTCAAATTTATATATATGTATATACAGGGTGTCACAAAAATCCGGAATTGGCTATACATAACCATATTCTACATACAAAAATAAATCGAAAATGTTCAGTAAGATTTTTTCAATTTCAACTTCGTTTAGCCGCTATCCGCCATTTTGTTTTTTTCACTTAAACATTTCTATTTCTGTAATGGATTAATGTATCAAGTAAAAATTTGGTGTGGAGCTTTACAGGATAAATGTCTAAATCCACAAAAAAAATTATTTTTTTCCGACGTTTATTTTCAAAATGGCGGCCACTTTAAATTTTTAAAGTCAAATTCCATGAAAACTAGCAACTGAAACAAAATTTTACAAGATATACAATTTAAAGCACTTTGTAATCCAAATCTAATGACATTTTTACTGTAAAAATCGGTTAATAAATAAAAAAGTTATGGTAATTTTGTTATAATAAATTTCAAAATGGCGGCCATATACAAATTTCAAAGTCAAATTGCTGGAAAACTAGCAACTAAAACAAAATTTTGCAAGACATAAAATTTAAAGGACTTGGTCAAATGCACTAAGGAATTTGACTTTGAAAATGTTTTACGGCCGCCATTTTGGAATTTATTATAAATAATTGCCATAACTTTTTTAATTATTAACCGATTTTTACAGTAAAAATGTCATTAGATTTGGATTACAAAGTGCTTTAAATTGTATATCTTGTAAAATTTTGTTTCAGTTGCTAGTTTTCATGGAATTTGACTTTAAAAATTTAAAGTGGCCGCCATTTTGAAAATAAACGTTGGGAAAAAATAATTTTTGTTGTGGATTTAGACATTTATCCTGTAAAGCTCCATACCAAATTTTTACTTGATACATTAATCCATTACGGAAATAGAAATGTTTAAGTGAAAAAAACAAAATGGCGGATAGCGGCTAAACGAAGTTGAAATCAAAAACATTTTACTGAACATTTTCGATTTTGTTTTTGTATGTAGAATATGGTTATGTATAGCCAGTTCCGGATTTTTGTGACACCCTGTATATATATATATATCTATATATATGTGTTCGTGAATGCGAGATAACTTGAGTAAAAAAGGTCCGATTTTGATGAAATTTGGCTCAAATGTGTAAAATGACATTCATGACTTTAAGTTCGAAAACCAGAAAAATTGGACCATGGGAAGGGGGGTTTATGGGGGTTTTAAATTTTTCAAAAATCAGTTTTTTGCATTTTTCACCCTACAATTTTTGAACAACTTAATTTTGGTTTTGACCATGTTATAGAGCTTAAAAAAACAAATAATATAGTATTTTGAATTATTAACCTAGGTTAAGTGGTTGCGGAGAAAATCCAAAAAACCTGCTCATAAAATCGCCCATGTTAATCTTATGGGAAAAAGGTTTTTGGCTTTTCCTCAGTTTATTTTAATGTAAACTTCACATTTGCTTTCACCAATCTGTTCAGTTCCACAAAACGATCATTTTGGTTTAAAATTGTGATTCTACGCCCAACCGTTGCTGAGATATTCAAAGTGTTAAACACAGTACGTTGTCCAATGTTATCCTTATGGAGAATAAATAAAATTTGATATCTCGATTATTTATGAATGTATGTTGATGAAACTTGGTATGTGGCTTCACGTAGTACTGGTATATTGATATTTGCACAAAAAATTGATCTTTTGTTGATTATTCCCATAGCAGCAAACCTGCATACACAGCCCCCATGTTATTCTTATGGAGAATAAGTAAAATGTAATGACTCCCTTAATTATGAACATAAATTAATAAAACTTGGTATGTAGCTTCACTTGGTTGAGTTATATTGATAATTGCATAAAAACCCATTTTTTTGTCCCTCGTTGCAGCAAACCTGCTTACTCAGCCCCATGTTATTCTTATGGAGAATAACTAGAATGTTATATGGTGCTTATTTATGATTGAATATTAATGAAACTTGGTACGTGGCTTCGCCTAGTTAAATTATATTTATATTTGCATAAAAACCAATTGTTTATGTTCCTTGTTTCAGCAAACCTACGTACTCATTACCAATGTTATTCTTATGGAATCAAAATCGCTTATATGTGAATTGTAAATTTTCATCCAAATTATAGCAATAGTAGCAGAGCTCGGGCAGAATATTCTAAGTCATCAATCAATCTATCCACTTCTATTAATTTTCTTGGTGTCATGCTTGATAAGTCGCTTACTTGGTCCGAACACATATCCAAGCTTCAGTCAAAACTCAACAAGGCTTTTTATGTTTTGCTAACACTCGATTGGTATGCTAACACTCACATTCGATTGACACATCTACTCTTAAGGCTGTATATTACGCCTATGTTTATTCCCATTTGTCATATGGAATTGTATTCTGGGGTTTCTTCCTCTGAAAGCCTAAAAGTGTTCCGTCTTCAGAAAAGAATTCTGAGAGTGATGGCTGGTGCTCGTGTAAGGTCTTCATGCCGTAATATATTTAAAACTTTTGAAATTTTGCCCTTACCTTGTGTCTTTATCCTAAACATTGTCATATTTGTGAGATTGAATGCTTCACACTTTAATTCCAAAATTGAAAGTCATGGTTATCACACTAGACATAAACACTTACTGCAAATACCAGCACACAAGTCATCATCTTTTGAAAAATCAGTTCTATACACTGGTAGCAAATTTTATAATAAACTCCCTCAGAGTATCAAAAACATTTCCAATATAACAAAATTCAAAGCAGAAGTGACAAAGTATTTAAAAACAAAGTACTTTTATAGTGTCAATGAATACCTTAACAGCCTGTCATTATAGTTATAAATTTTATTTTGGTTTTTAGCATTATTTGTTGACTGTTGACTTTTGTTTGTTTTAATTGTACTGTTTATTTACATTTTGATTGATCATCGAATGTATTGTATATATTGTTAGGTCTATGTATTTTAGTATAAGGAAACTTTGACAATTTCACCTGTCTAAGGGAAATTCCCTATAATAGATGTTATGTGATGTAATAAATAAATAAATAAATAAATAAATAAATAAATAAATAAATAAATAAATAAATAAATAAATAAATAAATAAATATATTTTTATGAAACTTGGTATGCGGCTTTATGTGGTATTAAGACAAATATTTTGCATTTGAAATTCGCTGAGGACGCAGGTTTGCTGCGACGGGGGTATTATAGAATTTCCCCTATAGAGAAGAAGCTGTTAATGTAGTCGGCATGGTAAGACCTAGGCCGGGGACCTTGATAACTTTTCGTTTTGATGTCCCCAGACCCCAAAATCACCATTCGTTCGAAACTGCATATATACAGGTGTGTGTCCGTGGGTGCATAACTCTCGTAAAAAAGGTCCGATTTTGATGAAATTCAGTACAAATGTGTAAAGCAGCATTTATGACTTGAATTTCGAAAATCAGACAGATCGCCCCTAAAAGTGGGTTTTTTGAGTTTTATACATATAATATTTATTGAAATCAAATTTTAGTTTTCATTATTGGATTCAGCTTTAAAAAACACACAGTTTGGTGTTTTGGTCATTTCTCTCCGTCAATTGGTTATAGAGATATTGAAAGTGCTAAAAACAGTATGTTGTTCAATGTTATTCTTATGGAGAATTTGCACAAAAAAAGCAATTTTTAAGGATTATTCTCGTAGCAGCAAACCTGCGTACTCAGCCCCCATGTTATTCTTATGGAGAATAAATAAAATGTAATGTCTCCCTTAATTATGAACATAAATTAATCAAACTTGGTATGTGGCTTCATCTAGTTGAGTTCACATAAAACCCATTTTTTGTGTGCCTTTTTGCAGCAAACCTGCGTACTCATCCCCCATGTTATTCTCATGGAGAATAAATAAAATTGTATATATCGCTTATTTATGAATGAATATTGATCAAACTTGTTATGTGGCTTCACTTAGTTGAATTATATTTATATTTGCATAAACACCAATTGTTTGTATTCCTTGTTTCAGCAAACCTACGTACTCATCCCCAATGTTATTCTTATTGAGAATAATTAAAATTGTATATATCGCTTATTTACGAATATATTTTTATGCAACTTGGTATGCGGCTTTATGTAGTATTAAGACATATATTATGCATTGGAAATTTGCTGAGGATGCAGGTTTGCTGCGACGGGGGTATTGCTCTTTAAAATGAGCCATAAATCAACGATATCGGAGAGTCCGTTGAGGAGGGACGGTCTTTGAAAGACATTGGCCTTGTGGGAAATCAGGTAGACGCATAGGAGAAGTAATAAAATGTGATAAACCCGAACAATTATATATATCAAGAGGAATGAAGGCAAACTAGTCGGTGGATGAAACAAAGTATTCCCTCCTCAAAATCTTCAGATTTTGAATTATTCTAAAGCTAGACAGCAGTCCCTTCCTCAGCCTTGATCTGTCTACTTTTCCTAACCACAACAGATTCAGATTCAGATAATTTATTAGTGAATTTCCTATAGAAAGTGAACTATTAGCATGACCTGCACGGTAAAACTTAAGCCCGGGACCACCATAGAAGTCCCTAACGTGACACCCTGAACACGTTTTGGGGGGTTTTTCAAAGTGATATATATATATATATATATATATATATATATATATATATATATATATGTGTGTGTGTGTGTGTGTGTGTGTGTATGCAATCTATTGGTCACATTTTTTGTCCGATTTACTTAAAATTTGGTAGGGACATTCCTTTCTATAATCAGTTGGGCAAGTTCGTTGGGCAAAACAATCGGAAAACTCTAAACCCATTTTTTGGGGATTAATCTTTTAAATTTGGAGTTTTTGGGCCTAAAAGGGGCCAGAAAAGCCCCGAATGTAAAATTAATGCATGTTAAAAGATGGGAATTAGTGAGGCAAAAGTTTTAAGCCATCTCTCGCCATCCTAGCATAAACATTCACCGAGTTATTAAAGAAAATGTATATCAACTAAACACAGTACATTGTCTTATGGGGGTTTTACATTAGAAAAACATGTTATTCTTACTGGTATACTTTTATCATTCCCAGCAACCTCACGCCTACTTTCAAGCCTGATTGGACCTTCTCCTAACCTTATAATGCGCTAAATTGTATTAAACCAGGACCATCAGAACAGCCAAAAAATCAGTGTTTTCAGATTTCAATGAAATTGGAATAAATGCATGTTTTTACACTGGTTTTGAGTTTCATAAGTTTTGTATGTGGAAATTCATTTCCCTCATGTCAGCGTGCTGCCACTTCCCTCACGTCAGCGTGCTGCTTGCAAACTTGTTTACAATTATATATAAACAGGTGACAATTAAATAAATAGACAACTATTCATTGGAAATGTTCCCCACAAAGACTACTGTTGTTTAAAATTTAACTAAAAATTACCGTGCTTTGGTAAGAAACAAAATAAAATGTAATTATGATAATAACAGTAATAATAATATATTTTTGACAATTACCCAAAACTGTTTGACTGTTATATACATGGTGATTGGAGAACAGACTACCGGAATATAAAATAAATAGTTTTTTAAATATTAAAAATTCACTTCCTAGACTGGGATTGGATCATTGTCTGCATCTTCATCACTAAGTTCCAGCAGCCACTGCCCTACCCTCCCTTTGACCCCGGCACTGTCCTCCAATTCTTTAATTTGGTTGGGGAGATTATTGTAGGTTAGGTAAAATGGGTTTGATTGTTCGGCTTTATTATTTAATGTTGGAATAGTGATACCTATATTAATATTATTTCTGGTTTGATAGGAATGTTGTATTCTAGTAAATATATTATTTTGAATAAAGAAAACAATGATTTTAAATAAAGTTTTCCTACATTCAGCATGGGAAAATTTAAAAAAAGAAGACGTAAAGTGTCTCTTCGGTCTTTCCTAAGAATTTACTTGATAATTGTTCTCTGGGTAACCGCTAAGGGCTCGAAGGACAGAGGCAAACACTTTATCTTAGTTACATTTAATGACAATAAGTTTTGATAAAACCAATCCTTTAGCTTGACCAGATCACAGAACACATGGCTGTACACCTCATCCCAAGTAGAGCCAGAGGACACCAGAACCGTGTCATCTGCGAATAAAAATAACCTTCCTCCAATGTTTAATTTTGTAATATTATTTATATACCGGTATATTACAAATAAAAGTGGACCTTGAACTACCCCATAATTTATTAATGTGTTATCGCTATTGACCCCATTAATAGAAAAAAACTGTTTTTGACTTTCAAAATAATTTACGAACCAATTTAGGGATGTACATTTTAAACCTAAAAAAACTAACTTTATTTGTCAATATTTTCCTGTCTTTCGAATCAAATGCTTTTGCCAGATCTAAGAATGTCAACATAACTTTGTTATTTTTTCCAATTTATTTTGAAATTAATCTTGTAAGATCAAATAGTGCGTCTGATGTATTTCGTCCCTACGAAATCCGTGTTGATTTCCTATGATAATGTTCTCATGCTCTAACTAATTTGTTAGTTGTAATTTAATGTATTTCTCTAGAATTTTATCAATGATAGTTAATAATGAGATGGGCCTAAAGTTATTGATCACAGATTTTTGACCTGTGCGGATGCTTAAATTAATCAGATGAAGTATAGGGATGTGCAGAGACTGGTCTTCTTTTACAATTCTAGCAGGTATACTACCCCAGCCAGGTGCTGAACCACCTTACTTACTTTACTTTACTTACTTACTTATACTTTTGATGACGTTAGCTAATTGCAGTTCACTAATGGGCTCCATTACAAATACAGACTCCACAGCGTGGGCAGCCTCATCTACCTCCGGTGGACCTGTCGGTTTGATTTTCATAGCAAGTTGAGATCCAACTGAAGAAAAAAATATGTTGGAACGTTCACAAATATTTTTGACTTCTGGGGGGGTGACAGTGTCGGAGTTGCCAGCAAAGGCCTCGACCGGAAACGGTTCCTTACCCCGCGGCCAACTGGCCAATTTATTTACCACAGGCCAAAATTTATGTGGGTCGCCCGATGTTTCGTCAATTTTATTCTTGTAATGGTTAAACTTTGTACGCTTAATTAAAGAATGTAACATGTTTCGGTATTAAATAAATTTATTTCGGATTCACGGGTTGAAAGGTTCACTTTTGATTTTTAAAGAGAGAATCACGTTTTCTTATTGATGTTATAAGGCATAATGTAATCTGTGGTTTAGTTTTGGAGTTTTTCATGTTTATTTTAATTTTTAAAGAGGATTTAGTAATGGTAGAACTTATTTTATTAATTATTTTTTCTGTTCAAAAATTTATGCCACTACTGCTTAAAACATCCACCCATTTTTCACTTGATAATAAATGACTAACTACATTTCAATCAGTTTTGTTATAAAAAGTGTCTCCTTTTTTATGATAATTGTGAATTTTCTTTGAAACTTGTAGTGCTATTGAGTAATGGTCATTGATATTAGACTGAATTACGGCAGACTTAGTTTGAATTGTATTTATTACCTCAATGAAATAATGATCGATACAAGTATTACTTCCTGGACGAGTTATTGCATTTACACATAATATAAATCCTGATTCATACATGGTGTCTAGGAATTGTTCCTCTTGCGAATTTTGCCCTCCTGATAAAATGGCACAGTTGGTATCTCCGACCAAAACTCTTATTCCATGGAAATCTCGCCTCAAGAAATATTGTTCAGATATGCCATCGATAAAGTTTAGATTAGAGCTCGGGCTGCGATAAAGATCTAAAATGTCGCATGGGTGATCGGCCCAGTCGAAGGTCACAGATAAGGCAGTGGCTACTCCTCCCAGCGACAACTGGCTGCAGGACACGGATATTGTCTTGTCTAAGTATACAACAACTCCATCGTTTTGGTTAATGCTATTGTACGATCTGTAACAATTATAACCTTCAATGCTACCCAAATCATTACTATTTCCTAACCATACTTCTGTCAAAATCAGGAAGTTAAATTATAAATCCAATCCTTGTATAAAAACCTAAAACTCATAAAAAATTGTACTGTAACTGCGAACATTCTGGTGAATTATGGTTGGAACGTTTTATTACCAATGTCAGCGTTAAAAGAACCACGCACATTCTTTATGTCATCCAAAATCGCAAAAGTGTTACCAGTTAAAACTACTTCATAAGCCCAATTACATTGGATTAAAATTATTTCAGGCCTTGCCAGAAAAATTACTTGGGATTCAAAAACCTTCAAAATTTAAATCAGAAGTAAAAAAATATCTGGTGTAGTCAACCTTTTATGATATTGACAGTTACCTCAATGGTGACAACATAGATTAAGTAGGCTAAGTTATTCTTTGTTAGGATGAACCTGACCTGTCCAATTCCTTACCGCAAAGGACTAAGGACAGAGACATCATGTATCATGCATGTATGTACAAATACGTATCAAACATGAAATAAATAAAATAAAAACTTCTGACAAAAGCTGTACCGTCATCCAGCTTATGAAATAAAATTTGATTCAATTTTTATTTTTATTTTGAGTTGCAGGAAATAGTTATCCTACTTTGTATCCAGTTATTCTTGCTTCACCATATAATTTGAGATATAACACAGTAGTTATCTAAATTTATTCCAACAAAAAATGAACATAAACACATGATCATGTTACATAGGCACTTCAAATGTAACACATAATTTATAAAAATAATAGTAGCAAGCTATATGAAAGTCAAATGGTATCTTCAACACTTTTCCCAACCACAACATGTTCTAGTCAAGCCTTGGGACCAGTTTGATTGCTGTAGATGATTTTTTCCCTAGCCGGCATCATGTTCCCGCCGTACTCCGAGACTGTGGACGGCTATGAGAGCCAGTGGGCCGTCAACTACCTGGGCCACTTTCTGCTGAGCCATCTGCTGCTGCCCCGCCTCCACGCCACCCCCACCACCACCCGCGCCAGGATAGTCAACGTCTCATCCTGCGCCCACCACGCCGCCAACCCCATAGACTACAGCAACATCAATATGAAGTAGGCACTCTCTTTAAGTGTTCTTTAATGTAAGCAGATTCAGTGACTGGAGGCCCCTCTTAACTGTTTCTCTTTGCCAGGGACGGTTTCATTACCCAGGCGGCGTACGCCCAGTCCAAAGCGGCCCAGCTCATGTTCACCCTGCACCTGGACGAGCTACTGCAGAGTGTCATCTACCAGGTGTCTGGAGGCCCCTCTTAATTATTTTTCAATGCCAGGGACAGCTTCATCACCCAGGCGGCGTACGCCCAGTCCAAGGCGGCCCAGCTCATGTTCTCCCTGCATCTAGACTAGCGGCTGTGGAGAGTCTGCTCCCAGGTGACTGGAGGCCCCTCTTAACTGTTTCTCTTTGCCAGGGACGGTTTCATTACCCAGGCGGCGTACGCCCAGTCCAAAGCGGCCCAGCTCATGTTCTCCCTGCATCTAGACTAGCGGCTGTGGAGAGTCTGCTCCCAGGTGACTGGAGGCCCCTCTTAACTGTTTCTCATAGCCAGGGACGGCTTCATTACCCAGGCGGCTTGGCCCAGTCAAAGGTGGCCCAGCTCATATCCACACTCCACCTGGACGAGCAGCTGCAGAGTGGCGGCTCCCAGGTGTCTGGAGGCCCCTCTGAACTGTTTCTCGTTGCCAGGGACAGCTTCATTACCCAGGCGGCGTACGCCCAACCCAAGGTGGCCCAGCTCATGTTCAACCTGCACCTGGACGAGCGGTTGTGGAGTGTCTGCTCCCAGGTGACGGGAGGCCCCTCTGAACTGTTTCTCGTTGCCAGGGACGGCTTCATTACCCAGGTGGCGTATGCTCAGACCAAGATGGCCCAGCTCATGTTCACCCTGCACCTGGACGAGCGGCTGTGGAGTGTTTTTGCTCCCAGGTGACTGGAGGCCCCTCTGAACTGTTTCTCGTTGCCAGGGATGGCTTCATTACCCAGGCGGCGTGGCCCAGTCCAAGGTGGCCTAGCTCATGTCCACACTGCACCTGGACGAGCAGCTGCGGAGTGGCGGCTCCCAAGTGACTGGAGGCCCCTCTTAACTGTTTCCCATTACCAGGGACGGCTTCATTACCCAGGCTGCGTACGCCACGTCCAAGATGGCCCAGCTCATGTTCACCCTGCACCTGGACGAGCAGCTGTGCAGTGTCACCTCCCAGGTGACTGGAGGCCCCTCTGAACTGTTTCTCGTTGCCAGGGACGGCTTCATTACCCAGGCGGCGTATGCCCAGTCCAAGGTGGCCCAGCTCATGTTCACACTGCACCTGGACGAGCAGCTGCGGAGTGGCGGCTCCCAAGTGACTGGAGGCCCCTCTGAACTGTTTTTCGTTGCCAGGGACAGCTTCATTACCCAGGCGGCGTATGCCTAGTCCAAGGTGGCCCAGCTCATGTTCACACTGCACCTGGACGAGCAGCTGTGGAGTGGCGGCTCCCAAGTGACTGGAGGCCCCTCTGAACTGTTTCTCGTTTCCAGGGACAGCTTCATCACCCAGGCGGCGTACGCCCAGTCCAAGGTGGCCCAGCTCATGTTCACCCTGTACCTGGACGAGCAGCTGCGGAGTGTCGGCTCCCAGGTGACTGTCACCGCTGTCCACCCTGGCATCGTCAACACCGACCTCTTCAACGGCACGCTCATGAAGACCGTCATGCCATGGGTTCCTCGCCTGCTGTTCAAGGTGACCAACTCCTCATAGTCTAATATTAATAACCTCGATTTATTTGGGCTAGTTTTTTTAAATTTCAATTCTTCATCATCCTAGCCAATGCAAAAATTCATTCGGAAGTAACGAAATATTATTCCGTACTCGCGAAGTGCCTGTGAAGTCTTTGCGATGACCTTGGTAAATCCGTGTTTCTGTATTTTACCATAGAGATTGTAGGTATGCCCTAACTCTATTCCATGTTCACCATATGGTAAAAGCGCCCCACAAGTCATATATTTCAAATGGCGGTACGAGAGGTATTAGCCATCCTGAAAATATTAACTTCCCTTACTTTATAAATTATGTTTTAAATAGTTTCTTAGTAACATGATGCATGTTGTTACAATTAAAGAAGCTAAAGTAAATTAAATTAGTCTCACAACACAGCAACATTTAATTCTACACTTATACTGTACCTACATATAAGACAAATTGGGCCTGATGATAACCGTTGTAACTGGTTAAAACCGATTGCCGTTCCCAACTTTTTTGCATATTTACCGTCTTGAATGCGAGTACAATGTAAGTGTAAGTATATTTTCTAGTGTTGTGAGACTTAGTTTATTTTATCCTAATCATATTTGATTTTATGAAGTCTTATTGCAAAGATTGTTAGTCAGTTGCTTTTCTTTTATTGCTATAAATGCACACCAGATGTTACGAAATTGACCTTACTTGTTGAAAAGTACAGAAAGTAGTAAATTTAACTCTAGCTCCTTCATGCGGGTTGTGCAGACAGTTGTCACAATCATCGTGATAACTAAGATGATTACACCTCAGATATAAGGGTCACCATATATCTTGATGGCTGAATCGGCCAGTGGCAGATCCAGCATTAGAGTCAGGGGGGGGGGTTGAACTTAGTGGTTGAATACCCCCCTCCGATTTTTATTGTTACGGATAATAATTGTAAAATCTAAAAATAACAGTTAAACCCAACATGTACTAAAGTAAAGTGAACTAAGAAAAGGCAGAACAGCGTTCATGCGCAGTGTAACGGTGTGAAGACTAAAATCACATGTACACAGTGGATGCGCGGTCAAACTCCCGTTGCCATGGTAACGTCACATACGCACTACTCTGCCTGCACCTCACCGTCCCGCTCACTCGAGCTACCGCTGTTGTATCTGAGATCTGATTAACACATTGACACTCACAACAGAATGAACGTTACACAACATTAATCTTGACGTTTGCCGGCTCCCACACCCAAGTAACGCGACGGTGGTCTCGTGGGTTATAAAGGAGGCAGGATAAGGGCGATCGCGTCTCGTGTCAGTGCAGCCAACTGTCAAGCGTCATCAGAACGAAATGATCACTCCCACTAACTGCTTAAGCTTGATTCCACAACTTTAGTATGCATACATACCGTTTAGAAAAATAAGCTGTGGTAGGCAATGCATAAATTGGATTGGTGATAAAGAATTATTCGCAACACATTTAACCAGATGCAAATTATTTAACTGCATTATTTTTATACAGTATGTTACAACCATTTCTGAGCTTGAGGGGGGGGCGATCGCCCCCCCCCCCGTGGATCCGTCACTGGAATCGGCGCTACTAGACGAGACTGTTTCGATGTCACGCTGACTATATGGGTTACAGAAGCGTGTCTGTGGTTGTAAGATAAGTTAAACATTATTAAGAAAAATAAATAGTCTGTGCGACGTCAAGACAGTCTTGTTTTCAGAATGTCTTGTAGCGCCGATTCATCCGTCAGGATTTGTGGTGACCCTTGTAGTAGCATGGCTATCCCCCATAAAGCTTATGCTGCACAGTGAACGTGGAGTATCGTATAATATTAGTAACCTCAGCTTATTTGAATTTAAATTGATCAAACAAGCAAAAAGTCATTCAGAAATGTTTAAATGATAAAAACATTTTTCTGTTCTCGTATAGTGCAAAGTACTCGCGACACCCTCGGTATTTCTATGTTTCTGCATCCTACAGATTGCAGGTATGCCCTAAGTTATGAATACATTTGTTATTTGGCAAATAATCCTAGCAAATTGATTGGTCTTTTGTGGAGCTTTCCATTCTTTGAAAAGTGAAGAATCACTTTCCACTAATTTATATGCTTATTTTATCGCCTTGTACCATATTTTATGTACATTTACTGTCTCGTATGTAGTAAGTTACAAGTATAAATATATCTTGTAGTGTTGTGAGACGTAGTTTATTTTACCCTGTTTTACTTTTTTTGATATCACAAAGTCCAGTATTGAAAACTTACCTAGATTGCTAATTTCTTTCGGAGATCAATGATACTTTTGTCATTCCTGTGCAGTCAGTTGAGGAGGGGGCCACGACCGTGATGTTTGCAGCGCTCCACGCCAAGGGAGGCGACTACGTGAGCAACGGCCGAGCAACCTACGTCTCCGCGATAGCTCGGGACAAGCGAGCGCAGGCCCAGCTGTTCAGCTACTCCAAGCAGACGTTGGGCATCTCCTCCTTTGGAGGGCTTGGGTTGTGAGCAAACCTTCTGAGCAATTGTATCAGTATTACATTTCTTATGAGAATCATGCAGCAGAGTTCCATGTTGCTTTACCGTCCTGAATTTAATCTTGGTAAGGTGTACAAATTGCTTGTTTGTTGATACATATTTTATATTCTTAAATAGAGAATTGTAGCTTAACACAGTTTGTTACATATTCCTATTTTTTTCCAAGTTATGTGGAAGTAAGAATAATAGCTAAAGGCTCTAAAATACTGAGTTTTACATTTTAATTTTGAATAGTTTCATTACATCACAAATATTAAAGCTTTTGAATAATTTCATTACATCACAAATATTAAAGCTTTTGAATAGTTTCATTACATCACAAATATTAAAGCTTATGAATAGTTTCATTACATCACAAATATTAAAGCTTTATACTCTGTAGAGACCATGGTGTTAATATATGACTGATAGGTGTACTTATTCATGAAGGTATTTAATAAGTTGTTATTTTAACATGTACTAATAGATTTTTTAAATAAATATTTTTTTTAACAGGTTTAAATTTATTTAAAACTATTCCAGATATTCATCTAATTATTGATACCACAGGTACAAGGCTAAGAGGGGGCTCCAGTCACAAAACATTTCATGTTTCTACGCCTCTATCGGGAAAGTTTTGGGGTAGTTTTGATTTTTCCCACTATTCATGTTTTTTGGGGTGCTGAATCCGAATCCGAAACTGAGGTTCGCTAACAAAATGTTGTGACGTGATGTTGTGAGGACAACATGAAAAAAATACCCCGTCACAGCAAACCTGCATACTTAGTAAATTTGCAATGCATGTACATGTTCCTCATTACAACATAAAGCCACTTACCAAGTTTCATAAAAATGCATAAATAATTAAGTGTTATAATGGATTGTATTTGTTCTCCATAAGATTAAAATTAGGGCTGAGTAAACAGGTTTACTGCAAGAAGGAAGATAATAAATCTATTTCTATAATATTGTCAATATAACACAACCACTTGAAGTTACTTACTAAGTTGTATTAATTTATGTTCATAATTAAGGGAGATATAAAACTTCTCCATAAAAATAACATTAGGGATGCAGGTTTGCTACTATGAGGATAGTGAAAAAAATATTATTTTGTTGTGTAAATATCAATATACCACAACTAGGTGAAGTAACTTACCAATATCCCTCAATATACATTCATAAATAATCGGGATATCAAATTCTATTTATTCTTCATAAGAATAACATTGGACAAAGTCCTGTCTATAGCACTTTGAATATCTCTGCAACAGTTGCAGAATCACAATCATGCAATGAATCACAATTTATACACACAAATAATTGTTTTTTAGAGCTTAAGTTATTGGTTTCAACAAATGTGCAGTTTTCAGTAAAGTTAACTGAGGAAAAGCTAAAAACCTTTTCCCCATTGTACCGATATAAATATTGAGAAATTGAAATGACATAAACCAAAATTATACATGTTTAGAATGCAGTAAAAAATTAAAGCTGTTCTTGAAAGAAGGGAAATTACCTTTTGTTGGGTGGCAGTACTGGAGCTGAGTCTCAATTCAAATAAGCTGATTGTCACATTGGGATTACTGAAAAAAGTGGACTGGATGATTGTGGTTGCTGTAGAAATTGTAAGTCAGATATATACATATATAAAAATTTGAACGAATGGTGTTTTTGGCATCTGGGGACCTCAAAATGAAAAGTTATCATGGTCTCGGGCTTAAGTCTTACCATGAGACCTACGGTAATACCTTCTTCCCTATAGGGGAAATTCGCTAAAAGGTCCGATCTTAATGAAATTTGGTACAAATGTATAAAGCACCATTTATTTGAACGAGTTCGAAAACCAGACGAATCGCACCATCCGAAGGGGGGTTTTTGGGGGGGTTTTGTACCCCAAACATGGGTTTTTTGAGGTTTCCAAACGTAATTTTTCTTTAAATCAAATTTTAATTTTTACCATTGAATTTAGCATAAAAAAACAAACAATTTGGTATTTTGATCATTGCTCTACGTCAATTGGTTCCTGAGATATTGAAAGTGCTAAACACAGTACGTTGTCTAATGTTATATGGAGAAAAAGAAAAATTGCATATCTCGCTTATTTATGAACATAAAGTGACGAAATTTGGTATATGGCTTCATCTGGTTGTGGTTCATTGTTGTTTGCACAAAAAAAATTTCACCTATGGTTCCCGTAGCAGCAAACCTAGGTAATTGGTCCCCATGTTATTCTTATAGAAAATAATAAAAATGTTATATATCGCTTATGAGGCAGCATTCTTTATGCATTCTTTATGAATGCATATGGATGAAACTTGGTATGTTACTTCACTAAGATGAGTTCTTTTGATATTTGCATGAAAGGGAACCCATTATTTTTTGTTCCTTGTTGCAGCAAACCTGCGTACTCATCCCCAATGTTATTCTTATGGGGAATAATTAATATCTTAAATATCGCTTGTTTGTGAATATTTCTTATAAATCCTGTTAAGTGTTTTAATGTGTTATGTTATATATTCATTGGAAATTCGCTGAGTATGCATGTTTGCTGCGACGGGGGTATTTTTGTTGTTGCTTATACTTGACTTAAATAACCTTATTTAAAATTAAAGTACATCAAATTTCCTACAAACTGCACTATCTACATTCTGTTCAGCACCAAACCAATGAAGTGATTTTTGCTCTTTTTATCATCACAATTGTCATTGCTAATCTTCTGCATTTATTTTTAACTGGTCAATGGTTTTACTATAGGTAGGTGGTTTACTAAATTTCCATTAGTGTTGTCTGTACATTTTCATGTTTAGTACACTCAAAAACTGAAACTCAAAAAATGTGGTCAGCTGTAATTTCTTTGAGGGTCAAAATGTAAATTCACGCAACAAGCCACAAAAACTGTTATTTTAAATTAAATAAAAAACCAGGTTACATACCTTTTCTGTCCAAACAGTTTGAATTCATCCTGCCACCTATTATGGCGACATGTTTCGGATTTCAAAATTCCATCTTCTGGTCAAACAAAAACATATGTAATTCATTATAGATTTTGTCAAAATTTAAAAATTAAACATTAAAACAGTTCAACATAACACAAGAGTTCTACTCTATATTTGACACACATTTTATCGGCACATAAATTACAACTACGCACAAGCCGGCCTGCTTGTAATTTATGTAAAGTGTGTGTCTAAAATCGTGTAGAACTAACTGTGTTATGTTGAACTGTTTTAATGTTTAATTTTTAAATTTTGACGAAATCTGTAATGAATTACCGAGTTTTTGTTTGACCCGAAGATGGAATTTTCAATTCCGAAATAGGGCGTCATAATAGGTGACAGGATCCAGGAGTGGATCCAAGGGGGGGGGGCGGTCGCCCCTCCCAAACCTAAGAATTTTTGTTTTTTATTATTCAGGTATACGATGAAAGTATGAATAAATCCCAATGAAAATGTAAGCATCAAAAGCCTCCTGAAACCCCGTTTTTCGGTTTTGAGAGTCAAATTTCGCCGCTCCCGTCTACAAGGTTACATTAAAATTCAAACTAACAAACCTAAACGTTTCTTTAAATGAAATAAAATACACAACATTAGACAGGTGAAATTTTAAACTTCCATTTTAGTATATACACATTATTTAGATCCATTTATTTAACCTAAAAGCGTCTTACAAAAACATGGATATTCCCGAGTATCGCAAAGTTGTTAAGTTTTGCCAGTTGACAGACCGAAACTGCAGTGTTTTCGACATGGTCTTGGAGGTGAATTTTAGCAGCAAAGGTTGCTACAATTGAATTCGGTGATTATTTTTTCATGGATTTCACCCGCCTACCGTCGTTTACCATCAGCGGTGTTTTGTTTACAGGTTAGATTTGATTTTTGTTTAAAACCGCGTAATCTGTTGCTAGGGAATAAATATCTAGTGGCTAGGCTAGAAGCAAAAGTGCCTCGAACTATATGTAATGAAATAAGAGGAAACAAAGATTAAATTGCGTGCAAACAGAAGCTCATACGCCAAGTATTTTATTTTGTAAAAATGTGGTATCACATTTTTATTATTCGAGTGGTTGACCTTGGCTGTCAGCCTCATTCCTAATTGTATCTTCGTGTAGTATACTTCTCGTAGTTCAGTATTGCAGATTTCAAATACGTTTTGTAAAAAGTTTTTCGCGTGGGTAAATACTAAAATAAATTGTTTATTTATGCATCTTACTTGTTCTTAGGTGCTTTTAGATGACGTAGAAAAAAGTATAATGCCTAAATATTTTATTTTTATATACGGTCGGGCGCAGTAGAACTAAAGCTAATTTTTGTTTAGCTTGTTTATAAAGTTAAGATTGCTTTTTTCTTGAGTAAAAGGTTAATGATATATTAACTTACTTTCATTCGTTATATAATTTAATATAGTTAAAAACAATAATGGGGGTGCCAGGGACCATCCACAGGGAAGGGGGGGTAACTTTCGGTGACCGCCCCCCCCAAACATGACCTCTAGATTCGCTCCTGACAGGATCAATTTGAACTGTTTGGATGGAAAAGGTATGTAAACCTGGTTTTTAATTTCTAAACAACAGTTCAGGAGACATTTAAAAAATGAATAAAATATTTTAAATGAGTATCCATTTAAAAAATCCAGCTTTATTTTAAATTCAGGGTTAGTTGCAGTCTTTAGTAGTCTCATTTACTGAATTGATCAAGTTGGTAAACCCGATTGTGTTATAATTCCATCACCTACAATGCTAAAGGAACAAATTCTTCACTATACTGCTGTAGGAAGGACTACTAAATTCAAGATGTTATTTACCTTCGTTGTTCCTAAACAAAATATTAGGTTTACCAAGTAAAAACACTTGGCTTAGGAGTTGCATTTCAAAAAGATGGGATACATTGCCAACCCACCTGAAGCAGCTGGTTCAGATGAGCTCAGCAACGAGATGATACTTACACACACAATAAATAATATTTTGTCTCCATTGAAGACTTTTCATCATCATCATCAGAAAGGCGGGCATGAGTCCCGAGGCACATCAGCCGCATTGGGCTTATCGTGCACCCCTGAAAAGGATTGAGAGAGGTTTCAGAACTCCTTCAGGTTCAAGAGCCTGATAAACTGCATCATCTTATCGACGAGCTCCTAATGAGGCAGGTATATACCCCTAGCCGTAGTTCCCAGAGTTGAAGCCCTTACCTCTAAAAGCTTATTGCAATCAAAGAGCAGATGATCTGCAGTCTCATCATACTGCCCAAATTTCCTGCAAACAGGGTTGCCATTGAAGAAGCCCATACACGGGATGTTTCCTAAGGTGACCATGACCCGTAATCATACCTGTTATGCACTTGATGTACATCCTGCTTAGACACAGGAGCTTCCTGGTGACCTGCTGGGATGGTCTCTGGAGATCAAGCTTGCTTACCCTGTGAAGAGGGAGCTCAGCCATCTCCTTCTGTGATAGTCCCGAGCCCAAGCGCTGATAACCTGTGAAGCATTTGAACGAGATATCCCACAAAAAGGGGGGGGGGGCATGAGAGCCGAGGAGGCAGCCGTGTTACCCAACCTGCCTGCCACCCAACAGAGAGTGACCATGTTGTGTCTGCCATCGCAAGACACTGTTTTGTAACAGTCCCAGACAACCCTAGACCTGAACTCACAAGAGTCCAGCGCCCTCAGAGCAGCCTGGCTATCAGAAAAGATGTTGATTATAAGGCCCTCATGACCCCTCCTCAGAATCTCACCAGCACACTCCATGATGGTGGTGATCTCCATCTGGAACACAGTGGGATAAAAGCCCATTGGCACCCCAAGACTGACACCATCCTGCACCCCGTGGATGCCAGCACCTGACCTGCTCCTAGACTTGGAACCAATTGAAGACTTATTCTGAAGACTTCTTCATTGGGCGTCTTGGACTTCAGTTCAAGGAGTCACGGGTTTAAATCCCAGGGTATCCATAACAATTTAAGGGGTTTGGACCGCCTTCCCTTAAAAGTAAAAGCGTTTGTAATGTACACTTAGTAAAACTCCGTCGCAGAAAATTCTCATCCGAGCGAATTTCCAATGCATGTCTTAATAACTCATAAAGCTACTCACCAAGGTTAATTTAAATATATTCACAAATAAGCGATATATTTATTATTACTTATTCTCTATAAGAATAACATTAGGAACAAGTATGAATAATTGCTGCAATGAGGATAAAAAAATGGGTTTTTGTGCAAACATAAATATAACTCAATAAGGTGAACATACCAAGTTTCATCCATATACATTCATAAGTAAGTGATTTGTAACATTTTAAATATTCTCTATAAGAATATCATGGGGGCTGAGTACTCAGGTTTGCTGCAGCAAGAAACACAAAACATGGATTCTTATGCAAATATCAATGGAACTCAACTAGGTGAAGCCACATTCCAAGTTTTATTACTTTATGTTCGTAATTAAGTGAGGCAATATTTTAGGCCTACGTCAAATCAAATCAAATAATTCTTTATTTAAGTACAACTGTACAAGAATAGTATCAACAAATCTTATAAGGTAGATAGTTACAAATAATAAAACAAAATAAAAAAGGAGTTCCATTAATCACAAATATCTTACTTGAAAATTGATTGTGACTTTACAGTGTTGCAAAATGATGTACATGGCAAAATTATTTTGAAGTTTTATCATCCCAAAATTTATCAAAGAAATAGGGAGAAAGTTGAATCAAACATTTTTTATATTTATATTTTAAGACATATTTTTAGGCTAAAACGATTTAGGCAAATTATGAAAAAATGTATCTCCAACAAACAGAGTTTTCTTTTTGTAAAATTCCAGGTTGTGCCGATCAATTTATCTCTGATAATGAGTGTTATACGGATGCCAACTCTCCTCTGATTGTTGATTTTAGCGAATTTCCCCTATAGGGAAAAATTAGTGAATTTCCCCTATAGGGAAGAATTAGCAAATTTTCCCTATAGGGAAGAAGCTATTACCGTAGGTGGCATAGTAAGACTTAAGCCCGAGACCATGATAAATTTTCGTTTTGAGGCCCCCAGATGCCAAAAACACCATTCGTTCAAATTAATATATATACTAGTGCGGCTTGAAGGGGCTATAGCCCCTAAACTGGTTCTAATACCCTGCCTCACCTGAGGAAAATAAAACATAAGTAGGAACACATGTTTTAAAGTATACAAAGCAGACGTTTTTAAATCCCCATGCTTTTCTTATGGGGGATGATTTACGTTATTTCTCATTTGACCTTTTGGTCAAATACTGCTATTTTTCCCGAGTCCCTGGGATTAAGACCTTCAATTTGAGTCGCCTCCCATCATCCGGTGATTTGCCAAACTCCCACAGTTTTGATTTAAAAATTTCACTTACAGAATTATATATAAATATATGTGTGTCTGTTACCTCGATAACTTTTGAAAGAAACTCCCGATTTTTATAAAATTTGGCTCAAATGTGTAGAGTAACGTTTATGACTTTAAGTTCGAAAAATAGAACGATCGGACCATGGGAAGGGGGTTTCAAAATTTTCCAAAAATCAGTTTTTTTTGCAATTGTTACCCTAAAATTTTTAAAACATTCAATTTTGCTTATGACCATTTTATTGAGCTTAAAAAACAAATAATTTAGTAGTTTGAATCATTAACCTAGTTTAAGTGGCTGCGGAGAAAATACAAAAAACTTGTTCATAAAATTTCCTATATTAATCTTATGGGAAAAAGGCTTTTAGCTTTTCATCAGTTAGTTTACTGATAATTGCACATTTTTTTAACACTAACTTTAGCTCTAAAAATAAATTATTTTGGTTTTTAAATTGTGATTCTACGTCCAACCGTTGCAGAGATATTCAAAGTGCTAAACACAGTATGTTGTCCAATGTTACCCTTATGGAGAATAAATGAAATTTGATATCTCGATTATTTATGAATGTATATTCATGAAACTTGGTATGTGGCTTCAACTAATTGTGGAATATTGATATTTGCACGCAAACAAGTTTTTTGTTGGTTTTCCCCTTAGCAGCAAAGCTTACTTGGCCCCCATGTTACTTATATGGAGAGTAAGTAAAGTTTTATATCTCCCTTAGGTATGAACCGAAGTTAATAAAACTTGGTATATAGCTTCACCTGTTTGAGTTATATTGATAATTGAAAAAAACACATTTCTTATCTTTCTCGTTGCAGCAAACCTGCGTACTCAGCCCTAATATTATTCTTATGAAGAATAAATAAAATGCTATATATCAATTATTTATGGATGTATTTTTGTGAAACTTGGTAAGTGGCTCTATATAATAGCGAGGCACATATATATGCATATGTCATCATGATAACTTTACTCACCCGACGCTGCGATGCGCAAGCAAGCGATGAAGAACATTTTCAACGACATTTTTAGCCAATTTCCACATTACTAGAAAGGTTTGACCTTCTTTTCATTCTTCTTTGTATAACGGTACTCGTAACCATAGATTAAGAATACCACAAGCGCCGGTGGCATAGGCGGCATCCCTCATCACCTTGGGTCTACCTGGCACCACGACACACAGTGTGAGGTCCATGACAATCAGGGGGATGATCCTCAGGCCCAGCAGTCCGGAGCCGCTGAGCACGGAGCCCAGGGAGGGCAGCGCCGGTGGCATAGGCGGCATCCCTCATCACCTTGTGTCTACCTGGCAACACGATGCCATAGATTAAGAATACCACAAGTAGATCCTCCACGGCATAGGGAACGGTGTGCTCGGTCTGCTTGTACGGCGAACTTGCTGGCCCACGTAGTTCATCGTACAGTTAAGCTAGGGGCGCTAGAGGACTCGCCGTTCAACAAAAACACACTTTGACCGGGTAGCAGCTCACACACGCACGTCCGCACGCCCCGTGCACCCGCGCCAGCTCACACACACAACACTCTTACCCAGCCGCTTACGCACGCGCATCCGCACGCCCACGCCACGCGCCGGCTGACTGAATCGCGATGTGAACCGAGACCCCACTATGGTACTGAGATCAACTCAGCGTTGTCGGTAGTACGGCATTTCAAAATTAAAAATATTGACTATATACTGGGTGGTCCATAATAACCGCTAACATTTTGTTTTGTGACAGCTCAGCTAATTCATGGGTTAGAGAGATGATTTTTGCGTTGAATTGTTCCTTAATTAATAGCATTTTTTGTAATTATAAGTTGTTCAAACTATTCAACTGTTCTAATGAAGGTGGCATAAAAAATAAATAATGTGTGAAATCTATGCAATGTTTGTTTTGCGGGTGTGAAGTAGTAAATGAAACAACGCTGTGTAAAATAACAATTACTGTTTATTAAAACCCAAAGAAATATTTACATAGCTAAACCATTTTTACTTATGGAATATGACATCCCTCATATGATGTCCACCGACATCCAAGCATGTTTCCAATCTTTTTTGGAAACTCGCCATCACCCGTCGTATCATGGACATTGGTATTGCGGCAATTTCATCACGGATGCTGTTCTTCAGATCTGCAATAGTTTGGGGTTTCGTGGCGAAAACCTTGCTCTTCAAGTACAGTTAAGCTAGGGGCGCTAGAGGACTCGCCGTTCAACAAAAACACACTTTGACCGGGTAGCAGCTCACACACGCACGTCCGCACGCGTAACCAGAAGTCACAAGGCGTTAGGTCTGGAGACCGGGCAGGCCAAGGGACATCGCCAAAACGTGAAATAAGATGCCCTGGAAACAGCCTTCTCAAAACAGTCATTGATTCACCTGCTGTGTGTGCAGAGGCCCCGTCTTGTTGAAACCATACTGAATTCAGGTCTATTCCTAAATGTCTTTGGTGTAGAGCTAGAAAGTTCTGAATCATTTCAACATACCTTTCTTTGTTTACATGAACTCTTTCGCCATTTTGATTTTCAAAAAAATAAGGCCCAATAACTCAAAAACGTGAAACGCCACACCATACAATAACTTTTTCACTATGAAGAGGCCGGTCATGAATTTACCAGGGATTCTTAAAGGACCAGTAGCGACAATTTTGCGTATTTACAGCACCACATAGCTCAAAGTTAGCTTCATCAGACAATATCAACTGTTGCAAAATGTTTTCCTGCTCAATGAGGTGCAATAACCTTTCACAAAACACCATTCGCCTTTCAGGATCTGCAGGATTAAGTTTTTGAGTGACTGCCAGCTTATATGGATGAAAATTTAAATTAAGATGCAAGATTCGTTGTAAACTTGTCTTAGACAATCCTAACGCGGCAGATCGTTTCCGGGTTGATCGCTTTGGGCTTTTCAATACAGATGCACGCACATTTTCAACATTTTCTGGAGTACGAATTGATTTAGGTCTACCAGTTGGTTTGCTTTTCAAAGCAGATGCACTATTTCTAAAATTGTTCACCCACCTTTTAATGGTTGTTGCATGAGGAATTGCATCATTGCGATGAATGTGGAAGTTATTGCGAAATAACCGTTGCGTAGTAATCATGGACTCGTTATTTAAAAAAAAGCTTCAACAGCGAAAGCCCGGTGTTGAACAGTCCACTGCTCTATTTCAACTAAAACCTAACCTAACCTAAAATGCTATCAGCTGGGCTTTTAATTGTTGCAACAATCAACTGTCTAAGTAAAGTAACAGCTGAGAAATAAATGTTTAGAATGTTAGCGGTTATTATGGATCACCCGTTACTATTATTTTGTATTGTAAACTGTTTTAATCGATGAAATAAAAGTGATTTTCAGAGTACAATTTATTTTAACAATTTTAAAACATTAAAAAATTATGAAATTCCACCTTCACAAAGTATCTTGCACGCCTATTTTTAAACTTCTTTGTAAATTATGGTTTTTCGTAATTTATATATTTTAATTTAGGGCCGTGATTTAGGGCTCGATCAACGACAACACGCAAATTTAAAATTTGTTTATCAAAAATGTTTGAAATTTGACGCAGATTACGGAAATGATAGTTTTCCCGCGGAAAAACCTTTATAACCTCAGAAAATCGGAAATGTTTTTTATAATACTGTCATGTGGGTATTCAAAATGTGCGGAATTCCACCCTGAATACGTACGTGCAATTATTTCCCCGATCGAATTATTACTAATTAAGCTACGGCCGTTAAAGCTGGAGCGCGCGCGGGGAAATGTAGAAAAACTGCCGCCGCAGCGACAAAAACAAGTCAGCGCTCTGCGGAGTTAGGTTAGGTTAGGTTATGATAGTTAAATTAGTTATTTATCATAAACTAACTTAACCTAACTCCGCAGAGCGCTGTATGTCTAAACAACGTGATGGCACATCGCAAAACACGGCCCCGGGCCCGGTCTGTGTTGAATACATTGTAAACCTTTGTTGGCAACATTTCTTGCTTATTGATAGTCCGATTGGCAAAACAATTGCGCATTCGTAATCAAGGTGAAATTCCGCACAATTTGAAAACCCACATGTCAGAATTATAAGACAAATCATTTTTCCGATTTTCCTTGGTTTTAACGACTATTCCGCGGAAAAACGTGTGATCGAAAAAGTAATTGCACGTAAGTTTTCAGAGTGAAATTCCGCACATTTTGAATACCCACATGACAGTATTATAAGAATAAAGTTATCTTTCGATTTCCGACGTTTTTCCAACTTTTCCGCGGAGAAAAAGTGTGACGGGAAAATAATTATATGTGCGTCTTCAGGGTAAAATTTTGCACAATTTGGATACCCACATGCACATGACTTATAAGAAAACAATTATTTTCCGATTTTCCGGGGGTTTAACCACTTTTCCGAAAAAAAACTATCACTTCCATAATCAGCGTCAAATTTCCAACATATTAGAAAGAAAAAAATAAATTTGCGTGTGTCGTTGATCGATAGATTTACCGTGATCTTCAATTCGCCAGACAGCCGTTAATTATATATGGGAGAACTTACCATGAAATAGATATGAAATGTGAAATGGTTTTTATAACTCGCCTTCCTACTTACTAATAACACACGTCTCCAAATTTAATAATGAGATCAAACATTTTCTCTATCTAAAGTGTACCGTATTAGTTACACTGCACTATTCAATTCATGAATATGATGATAATGAAAATTAAAACCAAGTAGTCCTAGCCTTTAGCATTATTTTATTTATAAGTACAGTAGACATCTATTTTGCTGAATATAAGTTACCGTGGTTCTGCTCTTTTTTGTGTAGAAATATTTTGGCAATAATGCCTGGTTTTTATAGTTGCGCTCCTGAATGGCGTAATACATGTATTGTGGTCATCATTGCAACGAACATCATAGCTCTTTGACTCACTACAGTGAGAATTTATCCAAATAAAAACAATTAATTAACTTTTATAAACGAACTTTGCTGAGAACGCAGATTTTCTGTAACGTAGACATTTCATTTATGTAGTTAATTTATTTTACATAATGGGAGAATTACGCAGGGGCAACATTTAGGGGGTTGGTGGCGTCCTTGACGGCGCTGAAATCATCACGTATGACCGGTAGGTCGCGGACTGGATGTGGTTAAACATAGCCAAAGAGTGCGCGGAACAAACCTCTTATTTCCCAAGGTCACTTCACCCCGTTTCACCTCGATTCCCCTCATTTGCAGCGTGATTTGTCATACGTGCAGAGCTTTTGTCTAACTGTCTCTTTAAACACCAGTTGTTTTATTGTAATTGTTAGTTTGATCTAGTTACTGTGATGTTAACAATTGTTTTTTATTAAAATAGCAATTTATTGTAATTGTTACTTGTGAGTCATATTTTGAGAACTATTATTTTGTAAATAGTTTATTGTGATTCATCATTGTGCTTCTAATTATTTTTGGAAAATTGTAAACCCCCTTACCATGGTCCGATTTTTCTAGTTTTCGAACTTAAAGTCATAAATTTCACTTTTTACATCTGAACCGAAATCGGACGTTTTTTACTCAAGTTGTCGCATTTACGGACACATATAAAGATATATGTATATATTAATCTAATAAACATGTTAAAACAGCAAACCATGACTCAATCAACAATATAAAAAACCGAGTACTGGCGGCCGCTATCGCGACCCCAGGGAATAATCAGCTGATTCAGTACTACTGTATCATGTATGGATATTTGGAGTTCCATCACGCAAAAACTAGTGGACCTATTAAGCTAGAATTTTGCAGGAACATAGCTTACATGTCATATTAACACATAGACTTGATAATGTCCACATCCAACATTACGGGTCCACCCCACGTGCTCTGTAAGATCCAATGCAAATCTTTTGGGAGGATATCATTTATAATGTTACTGTATACATTGTAATGATAGTTGTATGTTAAAATGTTTGTCAGTTACTGCAAAGGAAGTCATATGGTAAAACATAAATAAAGATTTTTTGATAGTGCTGGTCTACTGGTCAGGTTAATATATCAAATGATATGTTAGAATTTTTCGCGAGCGAAGCCGCGGGAAACAGCTAGTATATATTTCAATTTGTACGAATGGCATCTGGGGACCTCAAAACAAAAAGTTATCATGGTCTCGGGCTTAAGTCTTACCATGAGACCTACGGTAATAGCTTCTTCCCAATAGGGGAAATTCGCTAAAATATATATATATGTATATATATATAAATATAAATTGGGAAAAGTATGAAATAGGATTTCAATAAGGAAATATTGTTTGTCATTAACTTATTTGTTGCTAATGAATTATCGGTTATAAGTACCATACACCTATTAACTACTCTGACTGCGCGCTTCTTTCGTCATTTGTATCTAACAGTAAGACCATTTTCGTGGAAAACGTATCAAGGGAGTAGCCGCTTTGATTTGACGGTGACGATGGGAAGGCAAGGCTGGGCTTGCAGACGCGCTGCGAACAACGGCACCGACCGGCGGTTTTGGCAGTGCCTTTTCGGGGCCTACGTTGGCCCCGGCCGTTCTCTCTCCACGCCCTCTCTCTCCCACAATTACTCCCGCTCTCTCTCGCACACGAATGCTGTCTCCCCCGTTCCCCCGCTTATCGTTGGTTACTCACGTGGCCATGAGGTAGCGCCACTGCACTGATGCCGCCGGAGCGCTAGTACTAGAAAACCCCTATAGAGCGCGCCACCGTTCACCGTTTTGGCCTTCTGCATCTGATAGCTTGCCGATGAACTATCTACTAAGGAGTATGTTTAATCTATGTCGTAACTCAAGAGCTTACTCGTACTGTGTAAGCTTAAATAGAAAACTTGGTTGCCCTCTTATAGTCGTGGAAAACTCCATATTTTGCTCTGTAGATGATGAATTGCTAGACATCAGACTTGAGAATAACATTGAAATCTTCAACGTCTCCGACGTAAACAAAGGGGTAAGGTTTGGGGGGGTCCAGAGGGAATCTCCGCGAAGGGTGTCGGTTGGGTGACATTCCACCCCCCAGGACGTTGCACATTCGCAGGTGTCAGGGATCTATTGACGAGATGATACTACATTGTTTCACCAACACCACTCGGCCGTCTTGCCATGGTCTTGCTACACGGCCCGGCTCAAGCACGGCCCCGGCTCGGATCTCGAGACGATCTTTCGGTTGCATAATTCCCGATATTTTTTATTTACAAATAATTTTGTGTATTTCCCTGGACTATAGACGATTTTATGCATTTTTAAGTGGGGTGTTCCACTGCGCCACTGCTACAGATATTACCTAAATAGGCTGCGAAGAATGGTCTTAAATTATCTATTTACGGTATGTGAGAATGGATATGATAACAATATATAAATTTTGTCACCGAAAATAATTAAAGCAGGGCTCATTTATTTTGATTATATTTGTTAATAATGTCTATATTTTTGGTATCCAACCAGGTTTTGTTGCATTGTCTACTTGTGTGGGAAAATAATAGCTTAAACTAAAACTAAAATATAATACATTTTCTATTAAATTTAGACTGTTGCTTTAAAACCCATAATCAGTAGGCCTAAAAAGTAGGAACTTTGGTCACAGTTGGGTTTTAAAGTTGGTTCCCTCGATTACAATCAGTGCGATGTTTATCAAATGCAAACGACGCAATGCCAGCGCCAAACGCTAACCTCACAATTAACCTGCATTTAACATTATTTGTAAATAAAATTATTACAATAACAAAGAAAATGAAATCAATTAAGGCAATATATTGTACATTTTAATGTAGTAAAGAAAATAAAGAAAATTGATTACAATCTGAAATGGAAATCCAACATATTAAAATTGGAGAAACCAACACCAACTAAACGATCGATAAAATAAAAACCGGCATCAGACATGACACAAGAAGCCAATTAAAAATTGTCCCTATAGTGTAATTATTCGCAAAATTATGTTAATTAGTTGCCATGCCTAACAATTTACTTTTTATGAAATTTCTCAGCTTAAAGTCCCCTAAGATTAATTATTTGATTAAAAATATAATTTCTTAACTAGTAATTTTATATTCTACTTTTCTACTGTTAGGTAATATAAGGGCGGTGTTACAATAAATGTTATACACGCTACTGCAACCATCAGCGACAGTAAATAAGATAGAAATAATATTTTTTAATTCCCCATAAATAAGAAAAACATTGGAATTAGAATTGTAATTGCGATTGGTGCTATTTTACTAGGGAGTTGAACATCATAAACCACTACATGTAAAATAAAATCGTTATACATCGTTAGAATCGTTTTCTTTTAAACACACTTAATATAAATGCTTAATATGAAAAAGAAATGTACTGAGTATGAAATCAAAATTACTACGTGATTTCAGCCTAAGTAATGACAGTAAACAATAATTCCTAGGATTCAATTGTAATACAGGTGGAATTTTACAGGTGATTATAGTATTGTAGAATAATTTGTATGAAACAGATTTTGCACGAATTTTACTTTTTATTTTACAAGCCCTGTATTACAGGACATATTAGTTTTATTAAACGGGCCCCAGATGTTATAGTTAGGTGTTTAATAATCCTAATTAAACATATGCACATCCCAGCACCTTTCTCTTAGTTTTCTAATCAGTTGGTAAGCACAATACAAAAAGAGTTCGCACGTAGCACGCTGACGTGATAGAAGTGAACTTTCACATTAAAAAGTTAAAATAACAACACTATTGACATTTTGTTTTATTGAAAAATGTATTGGTTGAATGTTCTAATGCTTCTGGTTATATTTAAATTCACTATTAGAATGTCAATGTTGTACATTATAAAGTTAGAAGGAGGTATATGCCAGGATCAAGTATTAATTTATCCAATTATAATATTAATTGTTATCCAAATTGTTACCCAAGTCAGGATAACAGATTGGAATAGGGGTATTGGGGGATAATACTATTTAAAGTTGTGAAAAAGGCCTTTTCCAGTGTAAAATCCCCATAAGACAACGTACTGTATTTTGACAACTAACATTTTCTTTAATAACTCGGTAAGTACTTGTGCTAGACTGATGATGGAGGGCTTGAAATCTTTGGACTTTTACTTACAATAATGTGATATACAATAAGTGTAAATTCGGGGCTTTTCTGACTCCATTTGCGCCCAAAACCTCGAAATTTGACAAATTAAAATACCCAAAAAAGGGGGTTAGAGTCGTCCGATTGTTTTGTCCAACGAACTTGTGCACCTGTTTACAGAGTGGAAGGTTCCACATTTCAAGGAAATCGGAAAAAATTGCGACCGATAGAGTGCGAATACTATAAAGTTGCGACCCCTCAAAACGTATTTATGGGGTCACGTCAGGAACCTCTGTGGTGGTCCCGGGCTTACGTTTCACCGTGCGGGTCACGTCAGGAACCTCTGTGGTGGTCCCGGGCTTACGTTTCACCGTGCGGGTCACGTCAGGAACCTCTGTGGTGGTCCCGGGCTTACGTTTCACCATGCGGGTCACGTCAGGAACCTCTGTGGTGGTCCCGGGCTTACGTTTCACCGTGCGGGTCACGTCAGGAACCTCTGTGGTGGTCCCGGGCTTACGTTTCACCGTGCGGGCCACGTCAGGAACCTCTGTGGTGGTCCCGGGCTTACGTTTCACCGTGCGGGTCACGTCAGGAACCTCTGTGGTGGTCCCGGGCTTACGTTTCACCGTGAGGGTCACGTCAGGAACCTCTGTGGTGGTCCCGGGCTTACGTTTCACCATGCGGGTCACGTCAGGAACCTCTGTGGTGGTCCCGGGCTTACGTTTCACCGTGCGGGTCATGCTAATAGTTCAATTTTCCATGAGGGGTCGTTAAAAACTTTATAGTGTTCGCACTCTATCGGTCACAATTTGTTTCCGATTTCCTTGAAATGTGGAACCTTCTCTTCTCTAAACAGTTGGACAAGTTCGTTGGGCAAAACAATCGGACGACTTTAACCCCCCTTTTTTGGGTATTTTAATTTTTTACTTTATAACTTTTGTTTAACTTTATAATGTGCAATATTGACATCCTAATATTGAGTTTAAACATAACCAGAAGTATCAGAACAGCCAACCAATAACTTTTTCAATTAATCAAAATTTCACCAGTGTTGTAATGCGAAAATTCACTTCTATCACGTCAGCGTGCTACGTGCGAACTCGTTTTGTGTTGTGCTTACCAACTGATTAGAAAACTAAGAAAAGAAGATGGGATGTGCATATTATTTAATTGCGTGAGCCACAGACACTATATAATTGTGAACGCACGTGGTCAGTGGTAATCCAGGGTTGACAGCACTGCTGCGGGAGTCGCGCCGCTCCGCAGTGCATAAACAGTCACATTTGACTCATTTAGTTTGAAACCACTGCGGCCGGGCAAACCACCGCGGATTCTAACTACAAGCGGGAGGAGTTGAAAACCGCGGCGGGATAAAAATCGCACCCGCGGACGAACGAATGCATAAACACCCCATTTGACCCAATGGTTCTAGAAGCCGGCCGGCTGCCTGAACGCAGCCGCAACCGCATGCATAAACGGGGCCTAAATCATGTCATTCGAATTTCACTGATATACTATCTTATTGGTAGGGTTAGAATATTAAATCAAGTGATGAGTTTTTACATAATTATGAAGAATGTTTCCAAAACAAAGTTTACGTGAACTGTCATTAATATATGCAATGGCTGTGCCAGCGCCGCTTCCATTGATAAATTAAGTTGTATTCCTCCGCAAAGGGAAGTTTCTGATCCGCGCCGCTTGGATCGTTGTTATCAGCGCGTGCATACTTTCACGCGTTTGCATATCACGGCTACGTTTTTGACTTTAGAAAAACATATTATATAGCATATTAAAAAAACATAACATTCAAAACTAAGATTGCTTTTTAAAATTTTAATTAGCTTAGTATTTAATTAGTTATTAAATATCAAAATTGGGAAAATTCGAAGGCTAAGTGCACTTTTATTTGTTAGAATATCGAAAAACATAAAAGCAATCTTAGTGGGAAATATATTTCTCTTTAATTTGGTGTATAGTTGTTTGTTGTACGTTGAGAATTAACGTCAGTATATGCTCCCACGCGGAACGGGTTTAGCGCGATATTTTGCGGGGGTTTAACATCCTCTTAACGGTCTGTACATCAGAAAAGCAACGTTTCAGAGTGCTAGCATCTATGAAAGGTACTTCGACTACCTGTGTACGTTCTCTCAAATAAGATGAAAACCATTGTTTTGCTGCACCACGTACACCAATGCTATCAAGTTTGTCTAACAGATCATGGGAAACCATGTCGAAAGTCTTCCGTAGGTAAATATAACTACTTAAAAGGTCATGTGTATACATTGTAGATTGATTCCATTAATACCACAATAATTGCAAATTATGAGAAATAATATTGTCTTAATTGGGTCAGCCTGAATCGACTTCAGGAATTGCTATATATGCGATGCATCGTTGAAAGATACTGGTTGGATGCCAGCTGATTCCTTTTGCTACAGCCTATACAAATTTTATCTGTTATTAGATAAACAATATACCTGTTTTAATGGTCAGCCGGTTAGAAAACTTAAAATAGTGAAAAAATAGGTTTTAAAAAGTTTTTTTAATATACTAAATTAAATACTAAATACTAATACTAAATTAATATACTAAATTATTCCGAAAATGTAAGTAAATTGTGAAAATATAGAGGGATTGTGAAACGGTTCAGTGGAAACCCCATATGAAATGATAAAATAGATGCAAAGTTGAAATTTGACTCCATATTAAATTGCCATTAATTTTTTAAATAGTTACCGACCAGACACCAAAATTTAAGATAAACTGTGCAAATATAGGGGTTATTCCCTTTCATTTGACACCACCCGCATGTATATGGGTCTAGTGAAAGTCTCATACGTTCTTTCGGACAATTTTTAATTTTGTGTTTTAATATATAAGATAGCCTTTTAATGGACAAATGTTATGCTTTCAAAAAATTGCTTCCTGGTGGGGGGATTTGTACACATGTTATCTGATACCTTCTATTTTATAACCCAAAATTCCCCGAAAATATAAATTGTGCTGAAGCCAGCAACTTGGAAAATGGCAGCCAAAAATTAGTTTTTAAGTTGCAACTTCTTAGTTGATGGGTTTATCAAGAAATGTTTAAAATATTAAGTTGTTTGTCTTGCAGTTATCTACAACCTTTGTGTTTATCATTTCTACGTCTGACCAGCTTCAGATCCGCCACCTTGGAAAATGGTGGTAATTTAGAGTTTGTAAGCTATAACTGCTTTATTTATGGGTATAAAAAAAGTTTTTGAGTCAAACTTTTTTATACAAAATTATCTACAACTTTGTTTTAACTGTTTTTGAGTATTTCTAACCACAGAGTATTTATAATCTTGGAAACTGTCAGCCAAATGACATTTTATATGCTGCACCTGCTTATTTGTTATGTTTACAAAGAAGTTTTTGAAACAAAAGTTGTTTATTGTGTAATTATCTACAACTTTGTCTATTGTAATTTGTATGTGCGACCATCTATAGGGCAGTACTATTGGAAAATGTCGGCCAAATACTAGTTTTACCTGTAACTGCTTTATCTTTGAGTTTACAAAGAATTGTTTCGAGTAAGTAGTAGTGATTACAAACAAGTGTGTTTTTTCGGTTTTATATATAGAGGAAAACTATATAGGTGAAACTTGGCTTGGTCGTTTTCTTTATTTATGTAGAGATTGAATTATAGATTTCTTATCTCTTTATGTTTTATTACTAGAAACTAATTAAGAAGTTCAAACTTTACACACTTGAATTAGATTTAAAACTAAGTATTTTTAGAGTTATCTCACTTTTTTAACAGTAAGAGAGGCCCTTATGGAGGCACGAAAATTACATCAATTTGACTTAAAACATGTATTTGTAACCCAAAGACAAGAAAGTTACATCCTAACAACTCAAAACTACCGCCATTTTTCAGGATGAAAAACCTCTCTGACCTCTCTGAAGCTGACCTCTCTTTATATGTGATCTCTCTGAAGCTGGCCACACATAAAAATGATAATCACAAAAGTTGTAGATAATTGGTAGATAACATACAACCTTTATTTCAAACAATTCTTGAAACCCCTATCAATTAATAAGTTACAACATAAATATTCATATTTTTGGCCGCCATTTTCCAAGATGGCTCGAGCGCAACTTACATATTTTTGGGGAATTTTGAGATATTAAAGAGAAAAGGTATCAGGTAACATGTGTACAAAGTTCTCCACCAGGAAGCCAATTTTTTGAAAAATATTTAATATGACTGGTCTATTATACTGTAGTTGAATTAAAAAATTGTTTGTATTATACTTACAATTTAAGTTTACATGATTTGTTTCACAATTTATCCATAAAGAACTTTAAACCAACTCAAATACTAAAACTATCCGAACACAGTTCTTTCTTCATACATGAATAGAATGGCATAATGAAGGGTTTAAAATGCCCTATCAAAAGGATAAATTCCCTAACACTTAAAATGTACTTGCCCCATGCTCGAATCTTTTCGTGGTTCTCTGAGTCCGACATAGAACAACTGTAAATGCCCCCGTCGCAGCAAACCTGCAAACTCAGCGAATTTCCAACGCATGCATATGTTTCTCAATACCACATAAATCCACTTACCAAGTTTCGTAAAAATACATTTATAAATAAACGGTATCAGGAAACTGACACATACTTTCTCCCTTTTAGCCCAACTTTAATGAATAAATTGCTTTTTATTTACTAAATATATAATACAAAGCACGGTCGAATGTACAGAAAATCTTGTAAACAAGTTGTTTAAAAAAAACCCACCCAAATCCCTGCTTTGGAGGCACTACAGAATCCATTGCTACACTCGTGGTTTTAAGAGGGAAAATGCCCCCTATTCCCCCCCAGGGTTATTAAGGGCAACATATTTTGAATTTCCTCTGTTGGTCAATGTTAACTTGACAAGCATATCAAGTTTGAATGAAATTGACTAGTAAATAAGAAAGAAATAGTACTTTTTTTATTCCCCATAAGAATAACATTGGACAACGTACTGCGTTTACCGCAAAATGAAAATTTCTATTTTCTCCGAAACCAGCTATCGTAGAATAGTAATTAAAAATACTAAATTATTTAGTTTTTTGAGCTCTTTTTAATGGTGAATAGTAATATTTGTTTACATTTATGTCTTTTTATGAAAAATCCAAAAAACTGAATTTTGGGTGTTTTAAGTCCTGTAATTTCTGAACCCGAATTTTACAGGAATGCGGGTGGTGCCATTTTGTTGGAAAAATAAAGTTCTACAAACGACTAAAGTTTAATGAAAATCGTTAGAGCCGTTTTTAAGAAATTTGGATTTTTCATGTTTTTTGGTGGTTTTGGGGGGATAATTACCCTTAAAAATCAAAAATGAAAAAAATGAAAAAAACGCCTGGAGATATCGTGGATTAGTACCTACATGCCAAATTTCATAAAAATCGGCCCATTGGTTAAGGCTGTAGCTCTGTACACATCCACACAGACACACACACACACACACACACACACGGACACACACACACACACACACACACACACACACACAGACAGACATCACGTAAAAACCACTTTTTTGGGTTCAGGGAGGACCAAAACGAATATTTTCACTAACAACTCAAATTCGAAAATTTTTACGAAAACAATACTTTCTAATATACTATGTATAAGGGGAGAAAGTAAAAAGTGATATATAGCAATTTATTTATTCGCCATAAGAATAATATTAGAGCTGAGTATGCAGGTTTGCTGCAACAAAAAACACAAGAAATGTGTTTTTATGAAATTATCAATATAAATCAACCAGGTGAAGCTACATCCCAAGTTTTAATAATTTATGCTCATAATTAAGGGAGATAACATAAAACGTTACTTATTGTACATAAGAATAACATTAGAGCTGAGTGAGTATGCAAGTTTGCTGCTATGGGGACAACCAACAACAAATCATCTTTTGTGCAAAATAAATATACTAGTTCTAGTGGTAGCCACTACCAAGTTTCATGAATATAGATTCATAAATAATCAAGATATCAAATTTTATTTAAACTCCATAAGGAAAACATTGGACAACGTACTGTGTTTAGCACTTTGAATATCTCTGCAACTAATGGACGTAAAATTGCAATTTAAACACCAAAATGATTGTTTTGTAGAGCTGAACCGATTGGTATCAGCAAATGTCAAGTTTACAGTAAAATTAACTGTGGAAATTCTAAAAACCTTTTTCCCATAAGATTAACATGGGAGATTTTATGAACACATTTTTTGGATTTTCTCCGTAACCACTTAACCCAGGTTAATAATTCAAAATACCATATTATTATTCTTTAAAGCTCTAAAAAATGGTCAAAATAAAAATTGAGCGTTTTAAACATTTTAGGGTAAAAAATGCAAAAACCTGATCTTTGGAACACTTTGAACCCCCATAAAACCCCCTTTCCATCTCCGATCTTTCTGGTTTTCAAACTAAAAGTCACAAATATTATTTTACACGTTTGAGCCAAATTTAATCGAAATCCGATGTTTTTTTTCAAAAGTTATCGAGTATATAAATTTGAACGAATAGTGTTTTTGGCATCTGGGGACCTCAAAACAAATTTTTTAATGGTCTCGGTATTATAAGTCCTACGGTAATAGCATGAGACCTACGGTAATAGCTTCTTCCCTATAGGGGAAATTCGCTAAAAGTCCTATGTTTATAGTTGGATCCGAGACATATGTTGCCAGCGGCACGACGGACGCGGCGCCCGGCGCCTTCGAATCCACGGCTGCAACTCGATGGCAGACTCTATATTGCATCAAGCTCTGATTAGGCGCTTCCCTTAACTGCACACTGTGCAATAACATCACACTAATAGACGTTTCAGTCGGACGGAACAATTCTTTCTGCGACCTGGATTTAATCAAGTCAGAAGTACTGTAAAATGTACATCAGCAGTTTTTGACTGGTTACACAGGTTTAATACGAATTTTGAAACTAAAACGTAAACTGACTTTAATCAAAGTTATGCAGGAATGTGTCAAAAGTTAGATATGAAGAAAGAATAGTTAAAGATGACATTTACCCCTTGGAAGATTTGAAGTAAGACGTTATTAGATCAACAAGGATGTCACAGCTCCTGAACACAGTTCCTGAATGGCAATGTACCTCAGTACTCCAGTACTTAAATCTGTAGCCTAACACTAAGTGCTAAATCTAAAAAGATTTAGTGACCGGTCAGTCGTGTCAGTTTCCTCCTTGACATCAATAAACTCGTTAATAATGTTGGTTATGGGTATTTAACAAGTACAATAAATTTACATAAATAAGACATTAGCAAGCATTTTTGTTTAGACAAAAACATGGGCAGACTGACCGAAACTTGCAACAGTAACAGCCACGAAACCTATTGGGAAATGAAGAAGAGGGACGAGTGAAATAGTATGAATATGGAGTGAACTAATACATTTTACCCATACTGTTTGTGCATGATATGAAACTTTACCTTGTACTACGATTTGCAACAATTGTCCTATGCAATGAGGAGAACTGTAATTTTTATATGAGTTACAAAAAATAAATACCCCCGTCGCAGCAAACCTGCATACTCAGCGAATTTGCAATAAATATACAACATAACACATTAAAGCACTTAACAGGATTCATAAGAAATATATTCGCAAACAAGCGATATTTAAAATATTAATTATTCTCCATAAGAATAACATTGGGGATGAGTGCGCAGGTTTGCTGCAACAAGGAACACAAAATAATGGGTTTTATGCAAATATCAATAGAACCATTGACTATATAGAACTCATCTTAGTGAAGTCACTTACCATGTTTCATCCACATACATTCATAAATAAGCGATGTATAACATTTTAATTATTTTCCATAAGAATAACATGGGATCAAGTACCTAGGTTTGCTGCAAAGGGAACCATAGGTGAAAATTTCTTTTATACAAACAACAATAAACCACAACCATATGAAGCCATATACCAAATTTCGTCAGTTTATGTTCATAAATAAGCGAGATATAAAATATTTCTTTTTCCCCATAAGAATAACATTAGACAACGTACTGTGTGTAGCACTTTCAATATCTCACTAACAAATTGACGTAGAGCAATGATAAAAATACCAAATTGTTTGTTTTTTATGCTGAATTCAATGTTGAAAATTAAAATTTGATTTAAAAAAAATTACATGTGGAAACCCCAAAAAAAACATTTTTGGGGTACATAACCCCCCCAAAACCCTCCTTCGGATGGTGCGATTTGTCTGGTTTTCGAACTCGTTCAAATAAATGGGACTTTACACATTTGTACTAAATTTCATTACGATCGGACCTTTTTTACGAGAGTTATCGTGCTTACGGACACACACACACACACACACACACACACACACATATATATATAAATAAATATATATAAATACATATATACAAATTTGAACGAATGGTGTTTTTGACATCTGGGGACCTCAAAATGAAAAGTTATCATGGTCTCGGGCTTAAGTCTTACCATGAGACCTACGGTAATAGCTTCTTCCCTATAGGGGAAATTCGCTAAAAGCTTTGAAAACCTAATGGGAAACGGCGGGTCACGGTATTTTCCTGTTGATTGTTGTCAAATCTTAAGCGAACAGCATGGGTCGCTGACGCCGTAAGTTGCAACGGTATTTTAGCTAAAAGATACATTTTATGATCATAACAAAACAAAATAACAAACAAAATCTAACAAACAACATCTTAACTATGCAAAACTTTCACATGTTTTTGTTAGGCTAAATAAGAATACAATTAATATAACTTTTTATAAACGAATCATCATCATCAACATCATCATCATCATCATAATTTAAAACGGATTTTTTCTTTGATAGGGACTGAATTTTGACGGAGTAAAGAAAGAATGAAACAATATTTCCTGATCTAATTTTAAACTGAAAGAATTTAACATTAGAAAAATCACACTAAAAGTTAGAAGTAATTTTTTTGTCTAGTATAAAACACAAGTAAATATGCTAACACACTCAAATTTTATTTCGAGTAACACCCATTCAGGACTAACGCAATAAAATTCCATCCATGTTCAAAGGAGGGCAAATCTGTGCGGCGCGGCGGTTGGCGCGGCGGCTGGCACGGCGGCGTGGCGTCGCGACGCGTCTACCTATCTCACCGCCAGACAGCGGCAGCGGCGTAGTAGTGAACCACCCAGTCGCCGACAGGTGTCGCGCCGGTCGCGGGAAGCATGAATGAGCGGCAAGTTCGATCGACGGCGGTGGCGCGCCTGGCGGCAGGACTGGGCGATCGCTCAGTATCAGTGTGCCAGGGTGCAATGTCAGTTCGGGCAGCCGCGGTCTGATAACGTAGATAAGGTGATAAGGAGTGTAGTGATGGTGGTAGGTGGTGGGTGTGAGTGACGTGCTAGTGATACTCTGTGTCTGTGTGAACCACAATGGCGGTGATCTGCAGGGTGATCGTCCCTCTATTCATCGCCCTAGTAGCCTCCAACGATCTGGAGAAGACCCAGTTCGAAGCCGCATTTCAAGGTAGGAAGGCCACGGGTGCACAGCCGAGGGTACAGGGTAGTTATCAACCCCCACTCAGTGCGCCTGTCTCAGAGGTTAGGCCGACTGGTGCACGACCGCTGAATGTTTTATGAGACGATCGATGCAGCCTAACTCGTGACTCCGGAAATCTCAAAGTTACCATTTTACCGTGTAGTACGTATTTTACTAGGGGTTGTACAATATCTGGTCTCCCGGTTGCATGCGCGAGTCTGCCTTCCACCCCCAGGTTATTCACCCTGTCCGACGGCTGAGTGATCGCACCACTGGTTACCTGTTCAAATTAAAAATCCTTAATTGACATTACAGCATTGTTTATGTCAGTTAAAATACTCTACTGCACTGCGATTTATACTTGTTTATATTTTAGGTTTAGTAAAATATAGAAAGACCTGCTATAAAGCTTAATATCCCTGTCGCAGCAAACCTGAGTACTCAGCGTATTTCCAATGCAAACAAAATAGTATCGTTATCACATGAGACAATTTACCAGATTTAATCCGAATGAACAGAACATATTTACAAGTAAGCACCAATTTATTAGTTTTCTATAATAATAACATTGGACAACGTACTGCGTGTACCGCTTCAAATATCTCTGAAACGGATTGACGTAGAATAAACATGTTAACACAAAACAAATGCTGTAAAACAATGAGGTATTTAATAAAATTACTTAACTGTGAAAAAGCAAATCATATTTTGACAAAAGATTAACATTCAACTCCAATAATTAGTTTCTATTTTATCTACAGTTACTTAACCTATTTCAATTGTTAAAACTACTAAATCATTTCTGATTTTAAGCTCTATCAAATTGTAAAAACCAAAGTTGTATTTTAAAACTATATAGGCCCTAGTGAAAACATTTTAAAAACAGATTTTTGGGATATTTTAATCCACCATAAAAGTAATTCCCCTTTGTCCGATACTGGTTTTTGACCTTAAAATCATGAATGCCACTTTGCACATGTGTGCCAAATTTCATAGCAATCGGATATTTTCTTCAACAATTATCGTGTTTCAAAAATTACGAAAGAAAACACACACACATAGAGCCTGTATATGCTGAATGTATATATGAATATGAATTAATAGCGTGTTTTGCACATATGGGTCTCAAAACCAAAAGCTATCATGGTCTTATCATGCCACCTGCGGTAATAGCTTCTTCCCAGTAGGAGAAATTCGCACCAACAGTTAAACTAAACTATCGTTTCATTATAATTTTTACATGATCTTCATCGTTGAATGTTCTTAAAGAAAATACAAACATAAATCTACCCCTTTGAAGAGTTTGTAAATAAACAATACAATATGTTTCTTAATCTTAGTTGAAAACAGGTTCTACAAATAATTAACGTGATATAAATAAATCTAAAACTAATAGGCCTTATTTATACTGCTTATAACTTTGCAATACATAAAATGTCATAATAAATAGGACTGCAATAAAAAAATACAAACTGATTTGTTAATAATTCATCAATACTCTAAAAGCAGTTTGTTTAAAAATTCTTAACATTTTGAATTTTCTGGAACTTAAAACCAAATTGCTGCCATCAGATTCCGACAAAAAATGTGATATTATTGTGAGTCATTTTTCCATTGTCTTGCGCATCGGTCATTGAATCAGATAGGCCTATTGGAATTGTAAACAACTTTATAAATTATCCTTACAAATCTTTTTAACCACAATAGTTTCTAAAATGTCAATAAAATGGAGTGTTGGGATGTTAATTGTAAGGACACCTCATATTTTGCAAGGTAGATATCTCTACAAGATGACATAAATACAAGCCCCATTCTACAAAGCGAATAATCTTTTACTGAAATAAGCCCCAAACTTGTTCTACATACAAGTGTATAAACACAAGCCCATATTATGTCTTTTCTACCATTTTTCGTTGGGATTTTTCTATGTACCACACTGCTAACAATGAAGGGATACAGCTAAACATATACGAATCTCCCAGTACAGTTCACAATCGGTATATCACCCATTATTTATTAGTAAATTTCCTTTGGAAAGTGAACTATTAGCATGACCCGCACGGTGAAACCTAAGCCCGGGACTACCACAGAAGTTCCTAACGTGATCCCCTGAACACGTTTTGGGGGGTCGTTCAAAATGTTATATATATATATATATATATATATATATATATATATATATGTATATATATATATATATATATATATATATATATATATGTATGCACTCTAGCAGTCACATTTTTTGTCCGATTTACTTCAAATTTGGTAGGGACGTTCCTTTCTATAACCTGTTGGACAAGTTCGTTGGGAAAAACAATCGGAAAACTCTAAACCCATTTTTTGGGGATTAATCTTTCAAATGTCGAGTTTTTGGGCCCAAAAAGGATCAGAAAAGCCCCAGATGTAAAATTAATGCATGTTAAAAGATGGGAATTAGAAAGGTGAAAGTTTTAAGCCCTCTCTCGTCATTCTAGCATAAATATTCACCGAGTTATTAAAGAAAATGTGTATCGGCTAAACACAGTACGTTGTCTTATGGGGGTTTTACACTAGAAAAGCTTGTTATTCCTTTGTTAGAGTACTTTTATTATCCCCAGCAACCTCACGCCTACTTTCAAGCCTGTCTGGACCTTATCCTAACCTTATAAGGCGTAAAATTGTATTCCCAGCTTTGCAAGTAAATGAAACCAGGAGTATCAGAACAGCCAAAAAAACAATGTTTTCAGATTTCAATAAAAATTGGACAAATGGATGTTTTTACACTGATTTTGAGTTTTACAAGTTTTTATGTGGAAATTCACTTCCCTCACGTCAGCGTGCTGCGTGCGAACTCGTTGTTAGTTTAATAACATAACCTACAAGTGAAATAACTGAACAAAATTAAATCAAGCATGCATTTCCAAGTTATATAATCTTTATAATTGGACAAGAAACTCCAATTAAAATGGCCAATTTAATTCCCTAAGTGAAGTCAGGTTGAAGGTAGGATCGCCTTGTACTTTGATACTCGGATAGGCCTAATGGCTCTATAATGGCCAAGTTTAGTAAAATTACTTGATCAAGTTTTAAAATCGCCGCCGATTACATTAGCATCCTGTTATGGGCGTTGTTGAGTTTCGATTGTAAATTTTTCCTAATGAGGTTTTCAGAAGTTTTGCAATCGAATATTGTACGTTTCTATACGCATTTTATACCAATAATACCCCCGTAGCAGCAAATCTGCATACTCAGCGAATTTCCAATGAATAACACATAAGATAACATAACACATTAAAACACTTAACAGGATTTATAAGAAATGTATTCACAAACAAGCAATATTTAAAATATTAATTATTCTCCATAAGAATAACATTGGGGATGAGTACGCAGGTTTGCTGCAACAAGGAACACAAAATAATGGGTTTTTATGCAAATATCAATAGAACTCATCTAGTGAAGTCACATACCAAGTTTCATCCATATACATTCATAAATAAGCGATATATAACATTTTAAGTATTTTCCATAAGAATAACATGGGGACCAAGTACCTAGGTTTGCTGCTACAGGAACCATAGGCGAAAAATTGTTTTTTTGTGCAAACAACAATAAACCACAACCAGATCAAGCCATATACCAAATTTCGCCAGTTTATGTTCATAAATAAGCGAGATATACAATTTTTCATTTTCTCCATAAGAATAACATTAGACAACGGACTGTGTTTAGCACTTTCAATATCTCGGTAACCAATTGACGTAGAGCAATGATGAAAATACCAAATTGTTTGTTTTTTTAAGCTGAATCCAATAGTATAAATTAAAATTTGATTTAAATTAAAATTACATGTGAAAACCCCAAAAACACATTTTTGGGGTACAAAACCCCCCCAAAACCCCCCTTCGGATGGTGCGATTCATCTGGTTTTCGAACTCGTTCAAATAAATGGTACTTTACACATTTGTACCAAATTTCATTAAGATCGGACCTTTCATACGAGAGTTATCGTGCTTACGGACACACATATATATATAAATATATATATATACATATATAAAAATTTGAACGAATGGTGTTTTTGGCATCTGGGGACCTCAAAATGAAAAGTTATCATGGTCTCGGGCTTAAGTCTTACCATGAGACCTACGTTAATAGCTTCTTCCCTATAGGGGAAATTCGCTAATAAAAATGATACTTGCGATGCAACAGTAAAACAAGCAGTCCCTACAGACTAATTATATGTATTATCATATATCAAAGCAAAGTGATGACAGATTAGAACAGTCTGCCAAATCATTATACCTGGCATTTTTGTTTACTCTATTACCTAATTACCTATTACCTTGTTTACCGCTATTACCTAATTCTTATACAATTTGAATAGTCAATGTGTTAATAATTTGTCTTCGTCCCATTGAACGTTTAAGTTCCAATATTACGAAGATGGTTGTGTTTAAGCAGAGATTACCTAAACATTCTCCATTATGTTCATTAATAAAAATAGTTCATCAGGTTAACGCTGCAATTCAGATCATACACAGGAAATGTCTAGAATAGTAAAGACAACAAAATAATTTATTAAGAAACCCTATATCGAATTTCTCTATTGTAATATGAAATATATTTGTACTATTGTGCTATGAATGTCGAAGAAAATATAAACAAATTTATTAGTTGAAAGACGTGGTGTTAAATGCTTTTGTGGAGAATTTCTACATCGGAGTCTTTTTATTGGAGAACGTTTGTTAAAAATTGGAACAAAGTTTTAAAGTCGGGATTGTCCTGTTTTAATGTACGATCGATGTTTTGCTTTTTAAAGGAAAAATTTGAATTAGGACAACACACACAGTTAATTATTAAGTAAAATAATAATTAATAATAAATAAATAATAAATTAATACTTTATTATTGTAGTTTGTTAATAAATACTCATATGTTTATTATAATATAATTAGGGTAGGCCTATTATAATGTTATTCTTCTTATTATATAATCACCAGTATTTATATTTATCCGATGTCCGGATACCTAACTAAATACTGGATGGAGGTAACACGTCTCACGGACCTGCGAGCCGGCCGCCATTTTCTGGCGAGGATAATGGGATGAAAACACCGAGTTCATCAGTTAGGTCTACACATGTATTTATGATACTACCGTACAACATCGGGGCTGCATCTGAGATAAATAGTGTTTCCAAATTCTACGATTTCAGGCTCTACCATATACACTATTCTGCCAAATCAGGGGGTTTGGACCTATTAACCCATTTTTAAAACTTGCATTATGATTTTAAATTTTAGAATGGACATAATTATAATTTCAGAGAGCCCATATGTTATTGGGTATTTATAAGTTGTTTTCTAAGGGATAAAACATTACGGTTCCAACGTTGAATGAATGATTATTTTAGAAGGCAATAACAGTCCTCCTTATATTAGGTAGGGATTCACGTTAGATTAAAACATTAAATACCCCCGTCACAGCAAACCTGCGTACTCAGCGAATTTCCAATGAATAGATATGTCTTAATAACACATTATGCCTCTTACCAGAATTCATAAGAAATATATTCATAAATAAGCCATATTTAAAATATTCATTATTCTCCATTAGAATAACATTAGGTATGAGTACGCAGGTTTGCTGCAACAAGGAACACAAAATAATGGGTTTTTATGCAAGTATCAATAGAACTCATCTAAGTGAAGTCACATACCAAGTTTCATCCATGTACATTCATAAATAAGCGTTATATAACATATTTATTATTCTCCATAAGAAGAACATGGGGACCGAATACCTAGGTTTGCTGCTACGGGAACCATAGGCGAAAAAGTAGTTTTTTGTTTAAACAACAACAAACCACAACCAGATGAAGCGATATACCAAGTTTCGTCAGTTTATGTTCATAAACAACCGAGATATAAAATTTTTCTTTTTCCCCATAAGAATAACATTGGACAACGTACTGTGTTTAGCACTTTCAATATCTCAGTAACCAATTGACGTAGAGCAATGATCAAAATCCCAAATTGTTTGTTTTTTTAAGCTGAATCCAATGGTATAAATTAAAATTTGATTTAAATGATTATTACATGTGAAAACTCCAAAAAAAAACATTTTTGGGGTACAAAACCCCCCCAAAACCCCCCTTCGGATGGTGCGATTTGTCTGGTTTTCGAACTCGTTCAAATAAATGGTACTTTACACGTTTGTACCAAATTTCATTAAGATCGGACCTCTTTTACGAGAGTTATCGTGCTTACGGATATATATATATATATATATATATATATATATATATATATATATATACACATATATAAAAATTTGAACGAATGGTGTTTTTGGCATCTGGGGACCTCAACGAAAAGTTATCATGGTCTCGGGCTTCTTACCATGAAACCTACGGTAATAGCTTCTTCCCTAGGGGAAATTTGCTAAAAAGAAGTTCGTCACATTTTTTTTGACTTTGTTCAACTGAAAATCAACAGTCATGGTTAAATTAAAACAAATATTGATATGTTTGCACAGGCTTCACCCGTTTTAATTTTTCAGAACGATCGATGGTCATAATAACTGCCGTTCATTTTTCAACGGGTGTTACGCTAATATATCTAATAGAAAACAACAAATATATTTCAGTTACATTCTTCGTAATTTATACATTTTATACTTCGTACTTAGTTTATTTATTAAAATGAATGTTATGTGCCGACCCAGCCACACAACTGGTTAAACTTCAACTACTGTAAAGTTTGGTTATTTATATATGTTCGTATATGCTCGGCGTGCAGATCCATCAAAGAGCTTCTAATAGAAAACGGAAACTTTCCTTGACATTTTTGAAATCATTGACATTTTCCTCAAGCCGTAATACACTTTAAGTAGTATTGAAATGGCAGTTTTTGCGCACGCTATTTTCACAATTCTCTAAGTTTCCCTTATATTTAAATATTTTATATGGAGCACTGTAACAACTACGTTAATTATTCTTAATTTCCCTGGTTAGCAAATCTCTGATTGATTCTACAGTTTCAATTCCGTTATTAGTTTAAAGTATGTTTAATAAACAGATCTAAAAAATGGGATTAATTATTTACAAACCTTCAAAATCATGTGCCTTATCTACTTAGTATGCTGTAACTGACAAACATACCATCAATCTATAAGTGTGTCAGCTGTAATGTCTAATAACCATGACGAACTTTATCATAAGTTTTATGTTATGGTCTATAATTGCTTTCTAACTGTGAGAATAATGAGGTAAAACTGTTTAAAGAATATTGTAACACTTCCATACGAGTAATTATCAAAAGGCACCAAGGTCTGTGGTTGTTTCGTACTGCTGTTTTAGTACCACTCAAGAGTTGTTACTTTAATTGATCCATGCACAAGTAACATTTATACGTGACATTGTGACTATCGGTGTTTTTTTATTGGAACTGTGAGACAAACAGATAGACAGACACACAGACACACAACCATCAACAGGTCGAGTTAAAACATGACTTTAGTTCCACGACCAACCCAGGAGTTGGATCAGTTTGTGTATCGTACTGCAACATATGTGATGTACGAGAAAGTGGTCTATTGTATTATAGTATGGTGGACGAAGTGTTGTATGCCAAATGAAGTGCTATGTGCCCAGGGCCAGCAAACAATGCTCTCGTTGCAACAACAACGAATGTTGTGTTTTCACCACATCGTGTTAATCAGTCTCTCGTCTACCACACATTCCAAAACGGGAAAGAGGGTGGATTAAATGAAGCGTTTCGGGCGTGTGTTATTTATAACTTGTAAAAAGACAGAGGTTATATGGATTTTAGTTGTTTCGAGTTCGTTCACACATAACACTGTTCGGTAGAATTTGATGAAACCTCTTTTTTCTATAGAGGTTAATTTAATGATTGCATACTGATTATAAAATAAAAAAGTTATAATATAAATCACAACGCAAATTATTAAACTTTATGATTAGCGTGCATGTGAGCTAGATGATGTAACAGAACACATCTTACAACACTTCAAAATACTTAGTTTTACATTGTAAATGTAATTATATCTCAGAGTGTTGCAACACGTAATTTAATAACAACAGGGACCACTGCATAAAACTACAATTTTACATGTTTAGGGAACTTTCTACCGATTTTCTAGAAATTGTTATAATAGACGTCGCATTCCAAAAGTTTCAAACTTGTAACTACCATTCAAACTTACAGTGAAACAGGAAAATATTTCCTAAATTACATTTTCAAAACTTATATTTACAATAAACCAGTTATAAAAATTAACATAAAATATAATTTGTAACATTCTAATTATTTTTTTATCTAGAGTCTGTAAAATTATAAAGTTTATTTGCAATTGTGTTTTTGACAAGTTTAGACATTATTTTAGGAACACAGTACCTTTAAAATTGTAATTAAAGATACTTGTTAAGTTTGCATAATTGTACTAGTACTTTTATGCTATAGGCCCCAGGTGTAAAAGCTTTAAAGTATGGACAAAATTATTAATTACAACATAAATAACTTAGCAAAATAGGAGCAGGGGAATACCTACAGCAGTAGTAGTACAGCCCGTCCTACCGAAAATCCTGATCCCCAGCGAAAAAGTCAACGCTTACAAATGAAAATACCTTTTGTGCTGATTGCGGCTACTGGTAAGAGTTCAGGATTTATTAACAATAGGAATCATAACGAATTTATATGTATGCCGAATCCTCAGTAATATGTAATCTCCGATTTAAATACAATCTTTATGCCATTATTATTTGGATAAAAAGATGCAACTGTTGGAATGGTAAAATTGGTAAAATTGTTTACAGTTTTTAAGGTAGGCTATTTAGCTTAAAAAAATGGTGCCATTTTGAAAAGGAAATTGTTATGGAAACTTAGATTTCTATAATAAAATAGCACGTGATAATGGAAAAACGCATACCAAATTTCAACTAAATATATTTCTTAAGATATAATTTCTTCTGAAGGTATAATTCATTTCGTAAAACACGTACTGGAGTTTCAAACATAAGCTCGCACCCTGTTAAAAAAAAATTGAGGTGCAGATTCAGAAAATTTATAGCCAGTAGCACCTTACGTAATGTCGTAGTATATAAGACTATAGTGTTCGGTCTGACATTAATAACCCATTTTAAAAATTTATTTCAAGATTGGAAGAAAGGAAGCCATAATACAGCGGCTGGTGTCTACGAGGGTTTCTTTTGCACATGTAGCCACTATTTCCAGATAAATTATGTAAACTATTTTAATCTGATGCAACACTGTAGTATTAGACTTCCAATTATAAATAAATAATTTTAATTTATAATATAAATTAAGATTTTTGTCGTAAAACAAATAGGTTGGCCCTTCATATTTTGTTGAAAAGAGCTTACTTTAACAATAGTTTAAGAACGTGTGGTTTTAAAAAGTAATAATAGCCATAATAAAATTAGCAAGTTCTTTTAAAAGTGGTAAATATATGTTTTATCCTATATAATAATAGCGTGTAGTGGTGACGTGTAACCTCCTATTCCGAGTAAACTGCTGATCGTAGAAAGGCCAGGTTGGTGTCAAAAGACTTACCTTAGGCCCAGGTTGATGACAAAATACGATATCCTACATTTATTAGTGAATTTCCTTTGGAAAGTGAACTATTAGCATGACCCGCACGGTGAAACTTAAGCCCGGGACCACCATGGAAGTTCCTAACGTGACCCCCTGAACACGTTTTGGGGGGTCGTTCAAAATTTTATATATATATATATATATATGTATGTATATATATATATATATAGACATATATATATATGTGTTTGCACTCTAGCGTTCGCTTTTTTTGTCCGATTAACTTCAAATTTGGTAGAGACGTTCCTTTCTGTAATCAGTTGGACAAGTTCGTTGGGCAAAAGAATCGTAAAACTCCAAACCCCTTTTTTGGGGATTAATCTTCCAAATTTTGAGTTTTTGGGCCCAAAAAGGGTCTAAAACGCCCCAAATGTAAAATTAATGGATGTAATAAGATGGGACTTAGCAAGACAAAAATGTTAAGCCCTCTCTCGTCATTCTAGCATAAATATTTACCGAGTTATTAAAGAGAATGTGTTTCGGCTAAACACAGTACGTTGTCTTACGGGGGTTTTACACTAGATGAGCCTGCTACTCCTTTGTTAGAGTACTTTTATCATCCCCAGCAACCTCACGCCTACTTTCAAGCCTGACTGGACCTTCTCCTCACATTATAATGCACAAAATTGTATTCCCAGCTTTGCAGGTAAATGAAACCAGGAGCATCAGAACAGCCAAAAAATCAATGTTTTCAGATTTCAATAAAAATTGGAATACAAGTATGTTTTTACACTAATTTTAAGTTTTAAAAGTTTTTATGTGGAAATTCACTTCCCTCACGTCAGCGTGCTGCGTGCGAACTCGTTTAGTTATAAATTTGCAATTGGCAAAAAACACTGTTTTTTTGGCCTTTTTTTTGGACATCCCCATGTATAAGGAACGTTTAACCACCTATTGAGAGCAAACTATTGAACGTAGAGAGGCCAGGTTGGTGTCAAAAGATTTCCCTTAGGCTCAGGATGATGAAAAAATACGATACCCTGCATTTATTTAGTTATAAGTTTGTAATTGAAAAAAACACTGATTTTTGGCCATTTTTTATTTACAATCATTTTGTTTACCGAGCCATGTGTGCCCTACTTTGAATCCAAATTCAATACAACAGCTGAGTTAAGTTAAGGTTGTATTTTTAAACAAAGTAGACAACTATTCCTAATTTTAGGTTTTTGGATTGAAATTTACAAGCAATAAGGGACAAAAATTCCATGCTGAATAGAAATAGGGTTTATAATACAGTATACAAGTGTCAACAAAGTTCAATTAAGATTTATTGATTTTATATTTACTATTAATATTTCAGTTTTTGTTTACTGTTACTCTTGTGGCGAAATTGGGTTTATCACTGTTAATGGAACCAGAAGTAGATGACTTTCCTTTGATAAATCCTGGGTCTCAGAAAATATGACAGCAGGATGGAATGCGGTTCACTGCAGGAATTGTTGTTTTTTTTTAAAGTTTTTTAAAGCAAAACTGAATCAAAAGCTTTTTTTAAACATCGATGATAGCCATTATACTCCCTAAAGTAGTATAGCGATTTGTGTATGAGTACATAAAAAAACATGACTAAGACAGAAATACAGTTAAGAAAGGGAGGCAAAAATACGAAGGTAAAATTAACTACATATGGATTGCGAAGGTTAAGACGATTGATATAATCTAGTACACCATATTTCAGTTACATATTTCATGTTTAAAATTCCAATTCAGTTTTTTAATCTAAACATTTAGTTCGATTTCGATTTCATGTGCTGTATTGGATGACATTGGGTGAAACTGGATGAAACTGGTGAAAAATTCAATAAAATGGATAAGAAAACTAAGGAACTGTCCTATTAGCATTGAATACCATGTGAAATATTTTTCCATACAGTTTATAGCTAACTAGAATTTCCTATGCGCAGCTTGCGCATCCCGTTTTGAGAAGCGAAAATAGTAAATAGTTAAATAGTAAACAAAACAATGACAGTCTGTAGTTATATGTAATCCTTATAACAGCTTTTTATTTTATTCAATTTACATTAAGAAAAACACATGTGACATAAACCAAATAAAACTCTTATCCATATGAATAAAGATATATCAGGTCAGAGCCTGAGGCCTAAGTTGAAAATCTAAAGCCAGTTTGCACATCTGCACAACCAGGCGCGCGTTTTAGTGTATAATATGTGTCATAAAACAAAAAGCCTTATTGTTTAAAGAGTTTGCATGTGGCGTATTATTAATATAGATAGATAAATGATGTCTTTTTGTCTGTCTTTCGATAGTTTGTATGTAGGCAGATTAAATACAATTAAATGATTGTAAATATGTAGACTGTATTTTAGCGAATTTACCCTATAGAGAAGAAGCTATTACCGTAGTTGGTATGGTAAGACCTAGGCCCGGGACCATGATAACTTTTCGTTTTGAGGACCCAGACCTCAAAGTACCATTCGTTCAAAACTGTATATATATATATATATATATATATATATATATATATTAATAAGAAATAAAGGAATAAACCTTGAGTACCCTTTTTTCATTTTTATTCCTTTATTTCTTATTAATATTATACTAGTAGCCCTAATTTGTGAATCAAACATATGTATATATATATATATATATATATATATATATGTGTATCCGTGAGCACGATAACTCTAGTAAAAAAGGTCCGCTTTTGATGAAATTTGATACAAACGTGTAAAGCAACATTTATGACTAAGTTTGAAAACCAGCCAGGCCGCTGCATCCAAAAGGCATTTTGGGGGGGGAGGTTTGTACCCCAAAAATGGGTTTTTTGAAGTTTTTACATGTAATATTTTAAAAAGTCAAATTTTAGTTTTCACCATTACATTGAGCTTTAAAAAACACACAATTTTGTGTTTTGATCATTTCTCTACGTCAATTGGTTCCAGAGCCTATTGAAAGTGCTAAACACAGTACGTTGTCCAATGTTATTCATATGGGGAATAAAATAAATTGTATATCTCGCTTATTTATTAACGTATCCCGACAAAACTTGGTACATGACTTCATCTGGTTGTGGTCTATTATTATTTGCACAAGAACACAATTTTAACCGATGGTTCCCGTAGCAGCAAACCTGCGTACTCTGCCCCATGTTATTCTTATGGAGAAAAAGTAAAATATTATATCTCCCTTTATTATGAACATAAATTAATAAAACTTGGTATGTTCCTTCCCCTAGCTAAGTTATATTGCTATTTGCATATAAACACATTTTTTGTGTTCCTTGTTACAGCAAACCTGCTTACTCAGCTCCCATGTTATTCTTATGGAGAATAATTAAAATGGCATACATCGCTTATTTATGAATATATATTGATGAAACTTGTTATTTGGCTTGCCCTAGTTGAGTTATATTTATATTTGCATAAAAACCCATAATTTGCGTTCCTCGTTGCAGCAAACCTCCGTCCTCAGCCCCCAAGTTATTCTTATGGAGAATAATTAAAATGTTATATATTGCTTATTTATGAATGTATATTAAAGGAACTTGGTTTGCGGCTTTATGCGTATTAAGACAAATATAATCATTGGAAATTCAATTGGTACGCAGGTTTGCTGCGACGGGGGTATTTTATCTTTTAGTTATAAAAGCAATACAAGTAATTAGGTTAGTTTGTATTACAAATTTGAACCCGATGATCAACGCTTAAAACACTTAATAACATTTAACTGCAGTTTTTAAGAAACAAAATTTGGCTTAAAGTGACACCAAAATGTGTTTGATTCAACATCCGAAACTAAACTAACAACAAAGTTTAAACTAAACCATTTTGGGCTATTGCAAGCAGGCGTAAAATGTCTTTTGTAAAAATACACTTTTTAAATTTAGACACGTTCTAATGAATATTTTAATGTGCATTATGTTGGGGCTTTATTACAATAAAACTTTTAAATTTTGCACGGCGCCGGCGGATTCCCATTTTGTTACATTCAATTTAAAAATTAGCTTTTTAAATATAACAAGTTAAACCATTAAATTTATTTGATAACTAGTGAACAATACTTCTTTAGTTTGTTTATGCCCGTCATTTTTGACGGGCTAATAACAGCTAGTAATTTATAAAATAAACTATTATGTACTTTTGTACCGAATGACTTGTACTTTCGTACAAATTACAATTTATTTGTTCCACCACTACCACTAAGTTCCGATGCCAGCCACCACTACTCGTACTACTTCAGTTTGGGGTAAATAGTCTCACTTTTATGATAGTAAAAGGAATTAGAAATTCTGGAAATAAGTGTTTGGTAACGGGTATATTGCTAGCAAAATCATTACACTTTATTGCTAAAAGGTAGACGATTTGTTCCAAGTCATTAAAGTCAAGCTGTGTTACATCTAAGTACTGTACCCAGCTTCGAGTCCCCCCTCCCTTCACCCATGTTTTGCAAACAACCAACTTCTGATAGGCCACTTCTGCGGAAATGGCGTGAAAAAGTTCGATGGAACGTTGGCAAAACCACCTACTCAGGAAAGATTATTCAAATAAAAATTAAATTCACTCACTAACATAACCTAACACAAACAACGCTTTTTCAATATTTTCAACAACCCGTAAGGTGTTCTAATTGCTACAGAGATCTCAACTCGAAAGCATAATAGAGCTACTACTGTATGATGCAATGCAAATTTGTTAAGCAACGTCACAAATGTGTATTTTGGGTCCTGATATTTCCATACGAAAGATAAGACAACTGCACAGTGTAGAGGAAATCAACTCTATAAACGTTCACTTTTCGGGCGTGAACGTTTACACAATCATCCGCAATGTACCGCCTGCTCGAAGCTTCGAGTATTTTAAAAGCTCAAAGGCGAATTTGCAGTTTAATAAGGTACTTTCCATATCAAAGCCACCCACGTGAGAAAAGTTGTTACTTGTTACTTGCTCCTCTTTAAACACCATTACTGAACTTTTGATAGGCTACCTTTTACTCAGACACCTCATTTATATTTTTATAGGATTTTACATATTAAGCATTTCAAATGTCTAGAATAAAATTGCCACATGACATTTCGGCATAAATATGGAATTCTGGGCTACTGAAATATGGAACAAAGTAATGTTATGTAGAGATTTATATGTTAGTGTGGGAAAACAGGAGATTTTAGCTGGTGACCCCTGACCAGAGAGTTTGGAATACCCCCTCATGGGGGAAGGTCCGGGGGTGCCCCCTTGGAAAAATGCTGAATATCAGGTATTTCAACAAAGCTTTTTAATTATTTTAAACATACAAAATCAACTATGGACTTAAGTAATTTGATTTTTTATTTGTCTACATTTCCCAAAAGTAGTGGGAGTGTTAACAAAATAAATTGAAGATTAAGTAAACTTAAAAGCCATCAAACATCATACTGATTTTCAGCGGTCGATAACAGCGAATATATGTTAAATTTAACGATATTTCCCACCAAAATCAAGCCAAAGAGTAAGAAATAATAGATTAGAGTGTACAGGGATACAGGTTATAGCTTGGGAAATTGTTGCACGACGATAAAGTTGCAAACGTGAATACATTATCGTTTAAAAATAGGATTTGAACACAAAATATTCGTTATTCAACGCATTTTTGGGAAAAACTTCTCGTTGTTAACGGTTATTCTCGGGAGCTATGTTTTGCCCTAAAATCCGGTAATCTCTGGGGAAATCCGGTGATATGGCAACCCTAATCTTATGTATATAGCAAACGACCACAATAGCAAATAAAAGTAGCAAACGTTTTCAAGCAACAATTACGTGAAGAATAGGACGAGGATCATGATTAGATTTATTTATTTAATGAGTGAAGAAATTGCCTTTGGTAACCAGACCGAATGTATTATAACTGAGGAAAACATCGCCAAACAGAGTGGAAATACACCGAAATACCCCGTCACAGCAAACCTGCGTACTAAGCGAATTTCCAATGAATATATATGTCTTAATAACACATTAAGCCTCTTATCAGGATTAATAAGAAATATATTCATAAATAAGCGATATTTAAAATATTCATTATTCTCCATAAGAATAACATGGGGGATGAGTACGGAGGTTTGCTACAACAAGGAACACAAAATAATGTGTTTCATGCAAACATCAATAGAACTCATCTAAGTGAAGTCACATACCAAGTTTCATCCATATACATTCATAAATAAGCGATATATAACATTTGTATTATTCTCCATAAGAATAACATGGGGACCGAGTACCTAGGTTTGCTGCTACGGGAACTATAGGCGGAAAATCGTTTATTTGTACAAACAACAACAAACCACTACCAGATAAAGAGATATACCAAGTTTCGTCAGTTTATGTTCATAAATAACCGAGATATAAAATTTGTCTTTTTCTCCATAAGAATAACATTAGACAACGTACTGTGTTAATCACTTTCAATATCTCAGTAACCAATTGACGTAGAGCAATAATCAAAATACCAAATTTTTTAAGCTGAATTCAATGGTATAGATAACAATTTGATTGACATAATAATTACATGTGAAAACCCCAAAAACATTTTTGGGGTAAAAAACCCCCCAAAAAACCCCCTTCGGATAGTGCGATTTGTCTGGTTTTCGAACCCGTTCAAGTAAATGGTACTTTACATATTTGTACTAAATTTCATTAATATCGGACCTTTTTTACAAGAGTTATCGTGCTTACGGACATATATATATATATATATATATATACATTTATGTATATATTATATATACATATATATATATATATAAAAATTTGAAAGTGCTGTTTTTGGCATATGGGGACCTCAAAACGAAAAGTTATCACAGTCTCGGGCTTAAGTCTTACCATGAGCCCTACGGTAACAGCTTCTTCACTATAGGGGAAATTCGCTAAAATGGTGTTTATGTCTGCATTTGGTTTTATATTTAAAAGGATGGATTGGGTACTCAAAAGGTTTACGATGATGAACTCCGACTTACCGCAATAAGCTGATGATGCTAATGTGTCAGAATCACGACTGCTTTATGCCACAGGGGCGCTGAGGCTGGTACCGATAGTGCCTACGTCTACACGTCCCTTCCAAAAATTTGGCCAAGTTCAAGCAAGACACTCATTTTTATAGTAACTGTCCTGATTAAATGAAGGGGGAATATAATCCTATAATGCCCTACCCGGACATTTACTGCCTTTACTACTACATCTCTGACACACCTTTACCGCTATAAACGGAACTTTACTGATTTATCTCGACTTTACCTTTTCCGCCTCTACTGCTCTACCTTAGGCATACCATTAATGTCCTACACGGACCTTTACTTAATACACTGATTGATCTCGGATTCGCCTTTACTGCCTTACTCGGAACATAAATTCCTTTTCAGCTTTATCCCTGTCTCAGCTTTACTGTTCTACTCGGACTTTTTCTGCCTTCACTAGTTCATCTCAAATTACTGACATACTCTCTAAATTACTGCCATACTCGGGACCTTTACTGCTTTTACTGCTCTATTTTGGGTTATCTTTACTGCCCTTTACTTCTTGATCTTGGACTCACCTTTCCTGACCTTCTCGTTTCATCCTAGCTGACACCATCAGTAGTATTTTTGGGATAGCGCACGGCTTTCACTGTAAATAGCAAATGATATTTAGACAACGATGTTAATCAAACGAACAAGCTTCACATTGCGTAGACTTGAGTCCAGTAATGCCGCTGGGTTGTGGCATTTGATCATTAACCTGGACGGTTTACCACCGCAGCTGCCGTTTGTAGGAGGTAAAGGTGGTTTGCTTTTCATTGATTGAAAAGATATATTTAAATCCAACCTAATAGCATAACAAAATCCAAGTTTAAAAAAGTAAAAGAGTGTGCAAAGTAGATTTTAAGCAAAACGTAAAGAGACGGGGTACAGAAAACAAATAAAAAATACATATACGTATAAAAAAAAGAGTTTATTACTTGGAAATATATCAAAACTAGTAGATTGATTATAGTTCATTACATATACAAAATTGGAACAATTTCAACAAAAATAGAATAACGTGAATGAGAAAGCACATATAAATATGTAACAAGCGTAAATACGAAAGCCAATATAAACAAAATATTAACGATTAATATACGAACAAAGAACAAAATACAACAACAATAATATATAATACAATTTGTATAACAATGATAAAATATGTAACTGTTACATGTGGTTGGTAGTTACATGTGACTTGCATGCATGACAGATAATGAGGAATTGTTTCCACCTCCAGGCTAACAATTATAAGCACAAATGTAGTAATATGAGGTGAAATATTGTAAATGTAGTTTATAAATTAGTTGTATCGCTCAGACAGACGTCCACATCATTACTCGGATACCGTCACGTTCGACACTCAGTGTCTCGTTACCATCTAGGGTGTTCCTCCCCCCGCCCCCGAGTGTAGGGGTGTTCACACCACTGGTAATCACTTTATCCTCCCTTTCACTCGCTTATCAACACCCAATATGACCAAAGAACGGGTTGGCAGCGGGTAGGTGACTGTTATTTCAAGGCAAAGGAAAAGTTTCATGTTTAAAATTTGAATTGGTAAGGAAAGTCTATACTTATTTTTCTTTTATTCTTCGATATTCTATTTTTCATAGTCGATGAAAGCTAAGCAATCCATACAATTTGTTTAATATTGTTGTTACTAATTATATTCTACCTTTGCTATAATGTCTGGAAAGATCCTAGTTGGTTGAATTATTTTTCACTACTTAAGTGATTAAATTAACGGATATCTATACGGGTTTTACAACAACTAATTAAAGTTTTGCGACCCCTTTAAACCCACTTCTCTTGATTACCGTTCAGATGAGAAATAAGATGCTAAGAAATTTATATACTCGTCCTGGTTTTTCCATCCTTAGTTTTTTGTTTTGATTTACCACGCCATCTGCATTGCAATTTATTCTGTCTTAAATTATACACCTTTCCTGAATGTTAATATTCTCTTGTAGGTGAAGGCCCGAGAATTTGGTCGGTTCAGGATATTTTTCAGAACTCCTGAAATAAGAAATAAAATATCAAACATAAATATCAGAAGTTCAACGTTTTAGGAAGTTTGGTTGCAAAAAGTCAAGGTAATCCTATTAAAAAGTAAAACGAATGCGAGAGCTTTCCGCTCTCCTGCCATCGGTTGTTTGCCGACAGCCCTTTCCTTTCTGTCCCAAATGAAACTTTCAGAGACTAACAAAGGTATCTATCATAGGGAATTTAGTTATTTTCCTGATTTTCTCTCACACTTATACATTTGTTTATATACTCGTCAGTGGTATTTTTAGCGAATTTCCCCTATAGGGAAGAAGCTATTACCGTAGTCGGCATGGTAAGACCTAGGCCCGGGACCATGATAACTTTTCGTTTTGAGGTCCCCAGACCCCAAAAACACCATTCGTTCGAAACTATATATATATATATATATATATGTGTGTCCGTGAGCACGATAACTCTCGTAAAAATTATCCGATTTTGATGAAATTTGGTATAAACGTGTAAAGCAACGTTTATGACTTTAAGTTCGAAAACCAGCCAGATCGCTCTATCCGAAGGGGTATTTTGGGGGGGTTTGTACCCCAAAAATTGGTTTTTCGAATTTTTTACATATAATTTTGGAAATGGTCAAATTTTATTTTTTCCCATTGGATTCAGCTTAAAAAAACACACAATTTGGTATTTTGATCATTTCTCTACGTCAACTGGTTACCGAGATATTGAAAGTGCTAAACACAGTACGTTGTCTAATGTTATTCTTATGGAGAAAAATAAAAATTTTATATCTCGCTTATTTATGAACGTATACTGACGAAACTTGGTATACGGCTTCATCTGGTTGTGGACCATTGATATTTGCTCAAAAAGACAATTTTTTACCCAAGGCTCCCGTAGCAGCAAACCTGCGTACTCAGCCCCATGTTATTCTTATGGAGAATAAGTAACGTGTTATCTGCCTTCATTATGAAAATAAATTAATGAAATTTGGTATGTGGCTTTACCTACATGAGTTATATTTATATTTGTATAAAACCCAATTTTTTGTGTTCCTTGCTTCAGCAAACCTGCATACTCAGCTGCCATGTTATTCTTATGGAGAATAATTAAAATGTCATAAATCGTTTATTTATGAATGTATATTGATGAAACTTGGTATGTGGCTTTATGTGGTATTAAGATACATATATATTCATTGGAAATTCGCTGAGTACGCAGGTTTGCTGCTACAGGGGTATTTTACTTTAGGACGCCAACAGTATTATTATTATTATTTAAGGTCAACGTTTTCTTAGAAAGCATTATCAATAATTAAGCATGATTGATAAATCGTTAGCCGATTGAAAAAAACAGCTGGGCGGAATATCCAACCTTCGCGGTGTGTTTGCAAATAACTGCGTGGTTTCAGTAAACAATATTATTCCTACAAAGGGACGTACACGATTATAGTTTCTTTATTAGTATTCAATATCTGTTCAAGTGTTCTTCGTACACACTCGGAACGTCATTGAAACTCAATTCCCTGCAGTTTCTAGGCCTTGTTACAAAGAATGTGTACGTGATGTGTTGGACGCTCATTTTGTGGAAGTAAATTGCCAGGGTTTAGGCTCAATTTCTTAGTCACCTCGAAACCTAATTTTTCTTAACATTTTCTTTCAGGACACATATAAAAGTGGTCAATACTGAAAAAGATCCTTGAAATCGATGATTTATGTAATTTATCAGTTAATAGTCATTTCAGCAGTTTCGTCAGTTAGCCGGTCACGCCTTTGTTGGTGACTACCTATCAAGAAGTGAAACATCGTTCTGACCTGTGTAGAACAGCAAATGGTGACAAAGGTGACATTTATTAAGACTAAAAGACTTAAAAAGGTTCTCTTTCGTATTATGTATAATAAATGCAATTGTTGTCCTCCTCTAAAACTATTCCTAAAACAATTGAGAGTAATTTTTGAAACACAGTGTACATGTTGGATATAATATCTTCGTAATGTTATCACAACGTAAAGTGCACTGTTGTAACCTGATTTAGACGTAAAGGTTTTACTGAATGTCCAAAATGTTTTTAAATTGCCTCCGTCAGTCGGTATAAACATTGAACAGCCGTTTAGTCATCAAACAAGGCGAAAGCTCTAAATCCACCACAAGACGCTGCGGCCTCCCACCAAGTAATCTCCTGCCCTCAAGGTGAGGTTAACAATCCCACCTCTTTCTTGACTGCTTCAGAATTTTTAAATAAATGTTAAACATTTGTATTTTTCTTTAGTGTGACGTCTGATATCTGATTCGTAAGTGTAAAATGGAGTCAGAGCTCATCTAAATATGAAACACTTTCAGAATCTGAACAGATGGGTATCTCGCTAGCCTAAAGGTTAGCCTCTTGGGACTTCGGTTCAAGGGGTCACGGGTTCAAGTCCCACAGGGCCCGCAACAATTTGAGGGGACCGCTTTCCCCACAAGCGTTTGTGTGTTCTCGTATCAAGAATGCCGTTGGCGTTGAAATAAGTATAAAATACCCCCGTCGCAGCAAACCTGCGTCCTCAGCGAATTTCAAATGCAAAATATTTGTCTTAATACCACATAAAGCCGCATACCAAGTTTCATAAAAATATATTCACATATCATATAAGCGATTTTAATTATTATCCATAAGAATAACATTGGTAATGAGTACGTAGGTTTGCTGAAACAAGGAACATTAACAATTGGTTTTTATGCAAATATAAATATAATTTAACTAGGCAAAGCCACATACCAAGTTTCATCAATATTCAATCATAAATAAGCGCCATATAACATTTTAGTTATTCTCCATAAGAATAACATGGGGGCTGAGTAAGCAGGTTTGCTGCAACGAGAAAAAAAATGGGTTTTTATGCAATTATCAATATAACTCAACCAAGTGAAGCTACATACCAAGTTTTATTAATTTATGTTCATAATTAAGGGAGTCATTACATTTTACTTATCCTCCATAAGAATAACATGGGGGCTGTGTATGCAGGTTTGCTGCTATGGGAATAATCAACAAAAAATCAAATTTTTGTGCATATATCAATATACCAGTACTACGTGAAGCCACATACCAAGTTTCATCAACATACATTCATAAATAATCGAGATATCAAATTTTATTTATTCTCCATAAGGATAACATTGGACAACGTACTGTGTTTAGCACTTTGAATATCTCAGACGGTTGGGCGTAGGATCACAATTTAAACACCAAAATGATCGTTTTGTGGAACTGAACAGATTGGTAAAAGCAAATGTGAAGTTTACATTAAAATAAACTGAGGAAAAGCCAAAAATCTTTTTCCCATAAGATTAACATGGGCGATTTTATGAGCAGGTTTTTTTTGGATTTTCTCCGCAACCACTTAACCTTGGTTAATAATTCAAAATACTATATTATTTGTTTTTTTAAGCTCTATAACATGGTCAAAACCAAAATTAATTGTTTCAAAAATTTTTTTTCAAATATATATATATATATATATATATACATATATATAAATTTGAACGAATAGCGTTTTTGTCATCTGGGGACCTCAAAACAAAAAATAATCATGGTCTCGGGCTTAAGTCTTACTATGAGACCTACGGTAATAGCTTCTTCCCTATAGGGGAAATTCGCTAAAAACAGTGATGTTTTAAAAATATTTGAAGTGTTTTGAACTATATTCACGAAACGTCAAAGCTTGTTGCCTGGATGCTTTTGGCATCAACTTCGGAATAAATATCATTTCCTTTAAACCTTTGAAAATAAAAAAGTTATAAGATAAGAACCTAAATGAAATTCGCTCTAGTTAACTAAAATACTAAAAGAAAAAATACTTGATTGGAAACAAGCTAAATGATCAGCTTAAACATTTATCAATTTGCTATACGATAAAATATGTATACATATCCTCTTTATTATTTATTACAAACTTGTCGTTCACTTTTTGGTCACACATTTAGCTTATAATTAATTTCATAACAAAAAATCATTACATAATAAATAAAAATAAGTATTGAAATGTGAATTCGCACTTTGACCTTTGATTGTTGGACGTAATGTTCTAAAAACAAATTTGTAATCCAAAGCTGATTTATTTATACTACGAGTTTTTTTCCTTTTTATAATTAAAAGAAATCAAAGTTTATAATAGCTTGGAAAAGTTTTGACTACATAATATTTCACATTAAGAAATCTCTCAATTCAGTCGTTTTTAACATTTTATTACGTTTATTTGGAGCAGCAGTGAAGACTGTGAATAAATAAACCCTACTACTACACGGGAATGCATATTTAAATATCTGATAGAATTGAAATAAACCAGAAATGTTATAAGTTACAGGGAGAGTTTAATAGTTTATAACTTCAGAGTTGAAACAATATTCAAACTAGAGTTTGAAGTTTTGCCACCAAACTGTTAAAGCAGATGCAAATAGTTTCGGAGAATAGTTTGAAATAATTCTAAGTTCGAGTATGGCATTACTCGGCAGCCAATATTTTATGTTGGTTTACAAATTGGGAAGGTTGAACTGCTTTAATAGGTCTGTAAATTGTTCAATAGTGTAAAATAGTTTAATAGTAGGTGTAAAATAGTCTGTAGTTTGCTATAATCATTGACTGTATAATTCAGTATATTGTCTGGTCTTAAAATATCTAAACAAAGATTTACCCTACTAATGTTATTAATCTAAATATCTCATTGTTTGTTGTCCTGTAAATTAAAAGCTACTGGTTGAACTGAAATTTGGTGAAGAAATGTTATTTACAACAGTAAAATGTAGATCCAATTATATTCCCGCAAAACCCCTTTATAGGTTCCCCTGTTGGAATTTAAAGTTACAATAAAGCGGTTACTTAGACTCGGGTTATTAATCAAAATATCTCGACAAAGATGAATAAGACTCTGCGTTGTAAAGCCGAGGAAAGTAGAATGAGCGTCGTTGGTTTAAAAAACAACAACAAAATACCCCCGTTGCAGCAAACCTGCGTACTCAGCAAATTTCCAATGTTTGCATATGTTTCTCACTACCACATAAAGCCACTTACCAAGTTTCATAAAAATACATAAATAAATAAGTAGGGGTGTGCGAGTAGTGATTTTTTTATTCGAGTCGAGTCGAGTCGAGTAGTGCCAGTTATTTTCGAGTTTCAAGTATTTTCGAGCAAGTATATGCCATCAAATCATCAATCAATTCAATTAATCAATTGGTAGTTTAAAATAGTGTAATGGGATTTGAAGACCCCCTAGATTTGATAATCTAAACATGGTTTCTAACTAATACATGAGTAGCAATTCAAAGTTTTGGCCAGTTCAATCAAACTGGATTATGTATTGACAAACAAAACGCAGGTTGATATTCGTTTCCGTCCGATAAAACACGGTCCGGTTGTCATTTTCCCAGTATCACCTGGTCCAGAAATTGCTTATAATCAATATTAGATAACGAAATCGTTAGTTATGGCCTCTATGTCAAGTGGCCCGGACGCCACTTTTGCCGATATGATGTATACCATCGTCATTTACGGCCAAAATTACACGGTCCTATCGTCATTTTACGTAATGCGATCGCTTTGTGCGGCCGTTACTACGCATTTTGGCCGGTCGCAATCGTTAGCGATCGTCATTTTCGCCCGATGTTACGTGATGCGATCGCCTTTTGCGGCTGTTACTACGAGTTTTGATCGGTCTCTCGTTAGCGATCGTCATTTTCGGCCGATTTTACGTGATGCGATCGCCTTTTGCGGCCGTCACTACGCGTTTCGTCCGGTAGCAATCGTTAGCGATCGTCCGGAAATCGGCGGGAAATACTCGCTCGAACTTTCAAGTATTTTTCAAAACTTCGAGTCGAGTTCGAGTATTAAAATACTCGGCCGAAAACTCGAAGTTACGAGTACTCGCACACTCCTATAAATAAGGGATCTATAGAATTTTATTTATTCTCCATAAGAATAATATTAGGGCTGAGTACGCAGGTTTGCTGCAAAAAATGTAAGAAATATGTTTTTGTGCAATTATCAATATAACCCAACCAGGTGAAGCTACATACTAAGTTTTATTAATTTATGTTCATATAAAACTTTACTTATTCTACATAAGAATCACATTAGGGCTGAGTATGCAGGTTTGCTACTACGGGGATAGTCAACAAAAATAAATTTTGTGTGCAAATATCAATATGCCAGTACTACGTGAAGCCATATAACAAATTTCATCAATACACACCCATAAATAATGGAGATATCAAATTTTATTTATTCTCCATAAGGATAACATTGGACAAAGTACTGTGTTTAGCACTTTGAATATCTCTGCAACGGTTGGACGTAGGATCACAATTTAAAAACAAAAATGATTGTTTTGTGGAGCTGAGTTGATCGGTAAAAGCTAATGTGAAGTTTACAACAAAATTAACTGAGGAAAAGCCAAAAACCTTTTTCCCATAAGATTAACATGGCAGATATCATAAGCAGGTTTTTTACTTCCTCCGCAACCACTTAACCTAATTTATAATTCAAAATAATATATTATTATTTTTTTAAGCTCTATAACATGGTCCAAACCAAAATTAAGTGTTTAAAAAATTTGCGAGTGAAAAAATGCGAAAAAAAAATTTTTGGAAAATTAAACCCCCATAAATCTCCCTTTCCATAGTCCGATTTTTGTGGTTTTCGAACTTAAAGTCATAAATGTCACTTTACACATTCAAGCCAAATTTCAACGGAATCGGACGTTTTTTACTCACGTTATCGCATTCATGGACACACACACATATATATATATATATATAAATTTGAGCTAATAGTGTTTTTGTCATCTGGGGACCTCAAAAATGAAAAGGCCACCGATTAAACTTTGGTTGATCTAAATCGCCCTCGAGTTATATTTGTGTCTCCTTAATCATGTTTTATGAACATTTATTTAATGATCTATTACATTTTAAGCTTTAAACAACCGTTTTCCATTTATTTGCTATGACCAATTGCTACTTATATTGGCTAATGTCCAATTAAATTAATTATTTGGGTGGAATATTATTAGACTTTTCTTTACAATAGTTTAAGTAAACTTATACTATCATTTTGGCATAAATGGTATAAATAAGGTCTGATTTAACTTACGAGGTTCCTTCCTCTAAATATTCATTAAAAATGTAACCTAAACATTTAATTATGAATATAAGTTTTAAGAGTATCACAAGATGGATCTAAAACATTTGCAAACGAAAGCTGCGTGTTTGAATTTCGTCCACAAAGAAACAAAAAGCCAATTAAAGTTTCTTCTTTTCTCTTTTGTAAACGAGAGAATCGTCTGCTCCCCTCCCCTTTCATCATTGTGCCATTGCTTTTCAGATGTAACTATCATTGCAAACGTACATCCACACAGCCATTAACGTTGATATTTTAATATAAATAATAACTTAAATAGTTTTGTAAACTTGTGTTCCGTACTTTGCAGCTACCATAGCAGTTAGTACGCTATACACCAGCACTGTCGATTAAGAATAATATTTTGTTGGGTAATTTAAAACCCAAATTAAACATAATTTAGATCCGAAAACAATTACACTGTTTAACAAATAACATAATTAGACTCCTAAAACAAATAATTAACTCCAATGATCTGTATTATGAGAACATTGCTCTCAACAATTACTATGAAATATAAAAACTATAAAAACTACTCTCTTGCTAGTAGTCCAAGACAAATTTAAATTAAAAGTATTTTACACAAATACAGCTAGGCCTAATTTAAAATTTGTTGAAAGAGCATCATAAAGTTACAAATAACTACCAACACTAGTTAAAGTAAAAAACAATAATTTAAATCATTCACAGAAATTATCAATCACTTATATAGTGACTCTTATAGTAATGAATTAATAATAATTGTATTTTATATTTCCTTAAAAAAACCACACAAATGTAATATATATTGAGGAATAATAAAATGTTTATTAAGACTTTCTGATATATTTATTCCTTATACGCCAGTTGAACTATTACCTCCAGAATGATTTTTCCATCTTGCAAAAATGTCAACAATCAACAATCTTACAAATTCAATGGGGGTTATAACGCAAACCGGGAAAATTATTTGGAAAGCTAATTAATAACGGATATTGGATGCTATTCTAAATTACTTTAGTTCTGTGATCTCTATCAAAACTATCAACATTTGAACAGATCCCGAGTTAATTAATTTACCCTGCGACCGGGAGATACCACCTCTTTTGTCAGTCTGTTAGTATTCTTTTGGTAATAAAGTTTAATTTTTTTCTATAAGTAAAAATAATTCCTAAAACTAGACAAAAATTCAAAAATTACCTTAGTTTTAACCTGGTAATGTTATGTTTCATTCTGGTTACTTCAGTTGGTCTTTTTAGTAATTGAGTTTTAAATTTATATTTTTACGGAAGTGAAAATAATTCCTAAAAATAGAAACAAATTCACAAATTACCTTAGTTGTATCCTGGGAGGTGTGGTGTGTTTTATACTAGGCTAGAATTGATTTATTAAAAATATGTGCAGTAGCTAGAGTTCAGTTATTGTAGGCTCTGTTAGTTTCCAGTTTTTGACTAATAACAACTTTCGGAGATAAAACCGATGTAACCTGGAATAAGTTGTATTTGAAATTCGAGATTTAATAAAGAAGAAAACATATCCAACACCTATTTCATTATTTTTGGGGTTTCAGCAAAGATAATTGCACTAATAAACAAGTCTGCCAAAACCCTTGGCCTTTTAGTGGGAAAATGGAACGAGAAAAGTTTCCAATCAGTTCCAGTCATTTCCCCAAATGACTCTCGATTTCATTTCTTTATTTATACTGAGTGGTTGGTTAGTTAATACATTGCTTTGCGTGTTATAAAACTTGAAATCTTGAAGCAACTTCCATCTTCGCACATGTTGGGCCGGCGTAGAAAAAATAAAAAACTCTTGAAACCTAATATTTTTTAAATCTTAAAATCTTAAATCTTTTAAATCGGATGTTTTGTTTCACACATATCTGTTTACCTAGAACTAGAATAAATGGAATGGATTTTTCGTAATAGTTAAATCATCTAATATATATAATAAATCATCTAATATATATAAGGTTTGATTTCTTGCTTGCGCGCTTGATTGCAACTCAAGCAAATCTTATCCCCAGAAAAAATTGAAAAATAAAAAAACTAAAATAAAAAGGGAAAACAATTAACATTGGGCTTATGGAGTTTAAAATCAAAACAAACAAATCATAACAGCTGTTTATTGTCAATCAGTGAACTGTCAAAGTAAATATTCATTGTAGTTTAAATATTAACATGTGGTTTCCTGAGAGCAGTGTCTAGAACCATTGAATAACGATTACATGTAGACTGCCACGTCATAACTAAACTGAATAAAAGGGGCATTGAGCTATAATAACAACTGGAGTTACCTTAAACATTCAGAAAAGAGACTAATACTCCAAGTCTATACACTGACTTACCTTCTCCGAGCAAAGATGGGCCCCCATGTATTTGACTAATAAAGTAAAATTTGACTATAAAGTATAGGCACTTGCAAAAGAGGAAAATGTAGTAGTTGTCTTAGTTTTCGAAACAAGCCAAAAAGTTGTAATTATAAAGTAATTAAAATAAAAATATATAGAATAACTAATTTAACAGCAATTTTAACAAAAAGTAGATTAATTTTGTAAACATTTTCATCTATTCGTTTTTAATTAAAATTATTAATTACAATATTGTTATTGCACGAATGAAAACTTTAATTATATCACGAGAATAGTTTTGTGGGTATGAGTTAACTGTATTTGCTGCGGTGGATTAATAAACCTCAGTTTCTATTCATTTATGATTAATATTAGTCGTAGATGAAATAAATTAACCTAGAACATACAAAACGCTATTGACTAGGCCCACATAACATTGCAGTACAAGTAACATAAAAATACTTTTTGAACCTCTACAGTATTTGAACAGAGAAAATAAATAATTTAATGACTCAATGATATTAGTGCTGTGAAGAAGTGTTTTTCTTTAAAAATGCCTAATAATTATATTTAAATTTATTTTTAAAAACTACATGTTCAACTTAACAAATCAGATCCTAAACATTTTAGAAGAAAATGTAGTTATTTTCCCGAAATAATTGAAATTTTCCCTGGAATTCTTTAATACTAAACAGAACGTACTAGTGGTGTTAGTGTGATTAGAATGGTAACCGATATAGGTTTATATTAGTTACTAATGGCTTAAAAGGGCCATAGCCCCTAAACTTGCTCCAATACTCTGCCTTTTATATTCTGAGGAAAATAAAACAATATAATTAGGATCACATGTCAGTTCTTAAGCAAAGTAGACACTTGATCACATGTTTTAATGTAAACAAAGCAGACGTTTTTCAAACCCCATGCTTTTCTTATGGGGGATATTTTTCGTTATTTATCGTTTGCTGGTATTTTTGTAGAGATACCACTAGTTTTCCCGAGTCCCTGGAATCAAGACCTTACATTTAAGTCGTCTCCGATAATCCAGCGACTTGCCAAACTCCCACAATTTTGATTTCAAAATTTCGCTTACAGAATTATATATATAAAGATTATTCTAAAATAATAACTAATTAATCATGTCGCCACTTGATAAAACAAACATTTAAAAGTTCGACAGTCGCTGCCACTGACATTGTGAGCAAGATGCTAGTAGTTTTATTTTCCCACTGTATAATTTACATTTTAATAAGCATTCGTCATTGACTAAGAACCTCCATGTTAACAACTTGTTTAGCTCAGTGTAGGCTTAGATAAATTTGGTCTCGTCAAGTACAGAGAAGTATTTTGTGCAGAGATTAAGAACAATATACGTCAAAAACAGAAAAACTTATTCGTTACGAAAATTGCAGTAGAAATTAATTTAACTTTGATATTGGAATTCATTTAAATCAAAATTAATCTCCACGCTGCAAAAAAAAAACAAACAAAAAAACACAAAATAAAACAAGATAAAAACCAAAGTAGATTAAATTTTCTGATATTCAATATCAAAGCAGTTGCATTGTATTCGTTTCCCAATAAATCGTAATCGTATTATAATATTGCCATTATCATATCAACATTTGCATATTCATGACAGTTGATTATCATATCGAATGAAGCGACGGCAGAAACGGTCGCCGGGTGATGATTCTGTGCAACTATAAACAGATCGGGGATTTCATATCGGTTGTTTAGCTCTTTATGAACGAAACACGTTGGGAAATATCTCTTAGCAACGTAACTAGTTTTCAACAAAGGCTACAAATCAATATCATGTTAATGCTACTTATTATAGATTTGTTGTTAGGACTAAGCACCCGTCTTCGTTAAAATTTTCACATACAGTTTGGTGATTAACAATAAATGTTTGGATCTTAGAATACTTATCATTAAGGTTCTGAACTTGTTATTAAAAAAAAGTAAATAGCCTAGACTAGCGGTTCGCAAACATTTTTGGCCAAAGCCCACAATTAAATTAGAGTTCCTGCGCCTACCAACTAATGTTTTTTTACCGTACCTGACAGGGTCGCGAATCAAAATTGACAATAGTTATTCTAAACTCAAGGCCAAGCCAGAAAGAGTATTTATCAACACACACATTTTACTCATTATACGAGTTTATGGACTACTCTCACAGTTTATGGACTACTCTCACAGTTTATGGACTCCTCTCACAGTTTATGGACTACCCTCACAGTTTATGGACTACTCTCACAGTTTATGGACTCCTCTCACAGTTTATGGACTACTCTCACAGTTTATGGGCTACTCTCACAGTTTATGGACTACTCTCACAGTTTATGGACTACTCTCACAGTTTATGGGCTACTCTCACAGTTTATGGACTACTCTCACAGTTTATGGGCTACCCTCACAGTTTATGGACTACCCTCACAGTTTATGGACTACTCTCACAGTTTATGGGCTACTCTCACAGTTTATGGACTACCCTCACAGTTTATGGACTCCTCTCACAGTTTATGGACTACCCTCACAGTTTATGGACTACTCTCACAGTTTATGGACTCCTCTCACAGTTTATGGACTACCCTCACAGTTTATGGGCTACTCTCACAGTTTATGTACTACCCTCACAGTTTATGGACTACTCTCACAGTTTATGGGCTACTCTCACAGTTTATGGACTACTCTCACAGTTTATGTACTCCTCTCACAGTTTATGGACTACCCTCACAGTTTATGGACTACTCTCACAGTTCATGGGCTACTCTCACAGTTTATGGGCTACTCTCACAGCTTATGGACAATCCTCACAGTGTATGGACTACCCTCACAGTTTATGGACTACTCTCACAGTTTATGGACAAGTCTCACAGTTTATGGAATAATCTCACAGTTTATGGACTACTCTCACAGTTCATGGGCTACTCTCACAGTTTATGGGCCACTCTCAAAGTTTAAGGGTTACTCTCACAAGTTATAGACTACTCCCATAGTTTATGGCCTACTCCCACAGTTGATGTAAAACTCTCACAGTTTATGAAATACTCTCACAGTTTATGGAATACTCTCACAGTTTATGTACTACCCACACAGTTTGTAGGCTGCTCTCACAGTTTATGGACTATTATCAAAGTTTATGGACTACTTTCACAGTTTATGGACTACTATCACAGTTTATGGACTACTTACACAGTTTATGGACTACTTTCATAGTTTATGGACTACTCTCATAGTTTATGTACGAAGGTACAACCGTATTAATTGTATTAAATGGCTAAAATAAAAATAAAAATTCTAAATAAGGATTAAGAAACCAAAAGTCTAGGTGAATTGCAATTTAAATTACAATTTGAATTAAAGCTTTAATACTTTCGAGATAAAACATTATACTTAGTATCAATCACTAGTATACAGTCTCTCATAAGTTACATTAAACCTAAGCTTTGAAGGCCTATGGGTGGAGTCCTGAGGGTAGATATAAATTATAAGAGATTTCGTCAAATTCAAGCCTGGACTTTTAACTAACATATTAGGCATAACAATAACTTCAGATGTTCCTTTATGAAAAACCCGTTTGTGCATTTAATATTAAGATTTTAAATTTTGTATTGCTTTTATCTTAATTGGTATTCCGCCACTTTAATCGCATTCAAACAAAAATCCTTTAAACAAAAACGTTATCAAAATTACAGTACATTTATTTATTTCAGACTCCAAAACCTAAATCGTGTTCCAATAGTATTGGAACAGAATGGGTTAAAAGACAGGAAACAAACATATGACCAATGCAGGGTATTATAGTGCAGGGCAAACTTAATTGTGAATCTGCTGTAATTGTTAGTAGTTCCAATAAATGGTTTGGAACATCGTTCTGTAATGAATTGTCAAGTAACTGATCCAATTATCGGACAGGTTCTATTGTTGTGACAAAACTTTTAACTGACTAGAAATGTTTTAAATGTGCGTTTAGATATTCTTTATTTTTTGCGTTTTTACTTTTGGTTTCAAGCTATAATATAATTATTGAATCCTCGTTGACAATTTCAGGATTAAAATATCTGAGAAGAGATTAAGATTATTTTATCGTACTAATGTTGTATAACTTTAAAATTGAATGCTATAATCCTGAAAAGAATTATTTTAAGTTTCACTGGTAGCTGTCATAGCTGGGAGACCAAAGTTAGGGTGATAGCAAAATATAGCAAATATTGACAGACGCAAATCACTGCCCAAATGTTCAATTGTGTAGCCTCACATTATTAAATGTCTGTGGTAAATTACAGATGTTGTAAAATAGTTGCAGCTGGGAAAGGTACTGAAAATAACGGTAAGCTACAAGAGATTTCGTTGTGAGTTGTTACAAAGACTAACCAAGCAATAGCATATCCCCTATTTTATACTTATCCCTACGGACTCCTAGTGGATGTTAAATTGATATGTATATCATCTTGTCATTAACTGGGAAAGGGGTTCACTGAAAACTAAATGGTAAACATCGTTGATTACCCTATGTGTACAGGGGTACACATGTATGGTGCAGGGTATTAAACCAACTTTTTGAAGCTCTAAGACAACTTCTTTTCTTTCCTCTTTTACATATTTGAACATTGTAGCTAATTGCACGTTAACGTTAACTTAACTGCGACCTTTGCAATAAAGAACATCCAAAGCATGTTAGGTGTTCTTGTAAATAGCAATATACAATTTAAAATTATCTAGAAAAACAAATTGGAGAGGTTAATTAAACTTTGTAGGGTCAAGAGTTCAGTAAAAGGACTCAAATGGAAATCCCGTTTCCCCGACTTGAAGTACTGTGAAACAACATTGGTCCTCCGTATATTCGACATAAAGAGGATCTTTAAAGTAAGATAAAGTGAAATCAGCCTTGGAGAAGCATCCATATTTTATTGAAGAAAACCTCGTCTGAAACAGTTTGTGATAAATCTTGTGGAAAATGTCAAAGGACTAATTTTAATCTTAGTTTCTAAACTTAATGTTTTGGTAAATGTTTAGATTCCGCTAAGCAAGGAGTGGACCGTACTCAACAGATTTTGCACAAATAGATCAAACATTTGGAAATGAAAATGGTGGCTGGACTTTAAATAATAATGTGATTCTGGAACCGACTTATCAAATTATTAATCACCTAGGAGTCAGTTGTTGTTTACGGTGATTTATCGGGAGAGTTCTCGGGTCCTTATAGTACCAGCGTGACGCACTTCATCGATTGAATGGCCGTGACTAAATTACTATTTCTACATTTAACACTCATTTCTTTTTGCCTTAAAATTTTCAGCAATTAGCTGTATTCCTATGTACAATTCTTACCAGGAACACATGCAGGGAGTGTAGTAATAAGAACAAGATAGGTTCATAAATGTGTTTTAGTGGCAGTAATAATTGTGAATGACCATGTATCCATGAAGCCGTACAATAAATAAAAGTATAGTACATCATGAATAAATACAAACTCGATGTGGAATATATAGATTTATCCTCAATATCGGTGCATCGCAGTCGTCATCATCGACACTCTGTTTCTCGTTACCATCACAGGTCTTTAAGCTCCCCCGTCTCCCTCCCCAACCCCCCGGAACGTCACCGGTAATCACTTTATCTCCCCTTCCATTAGCAATAAATACCTATTACAGGTGAAGGAATGGGCTGAGATGTGTCAGGCAAGTGTCTGATCAAGCTGGTTACTTTGCAGTGAATAAATGTCGATTAAACGTATAAATGTTCAATGAAATTTACAAACCGTTTAAAAATTGTGAGCAAAATTTGCTCGAATGGGAGTGTTAATTTGTTATTCCACTTAAAACAATTAACTTAATTAAACTGACTAATTAATTTAGCTAATTAATTAACTTAATTAAATTAACTTTTTTTAAAAATAAATGCTATGCTCGTAATGTTTTTCAAACGAATATTTCCACGAATAATAACACTTTTAAATATTTTAATTACAATGTTGAATGAAAACAACGTGTTAGCGCAAATAAATATCGTAATATATTTCATTATCTTCACTGCAACATTAATTTAATTTTTTAAAATGTAAAAAAATAATATTGAACTCTCAGTGCACAATTTAACTTAAAACTACAAGTGATTCGTTGATTCTTGAGTTATGAAATTAATGTAAATTGTTTTAGTTTTATTCACAGTAGTTTCAACTTATTTAATCAACTTAATTCTGAGAAACAATTTAAGTTACGATTATTTTTTAAAAGTGTTCTTAAATCGTAAAGATTAGTAAACTGCAGTATAAACTTAGAGAAACATCGTGTTGGTAATGTTAAATATTTAATGTCTAAGGGGCTATTTTAATAGTCTATGTAAAGTTTCCAGTAGTAGAAGAAAACACTTGTAGCTCAATAAGCTCTTCTAGAATAATTAATCACCCGAAGTCTCGTTCATTAGCAGATGAACTTTGATAAAAACTACTTGGAAATTCCTTTTAACAAACTTCTCCGGATGTTTGAATGGGGTTTGAATGTTTTTGAATGGGTGTTTGTTTCGTACCCATTTTCAGTAATAAATAAGTAAAATATATAAATAAATTTACACTTTATCAATTCTATATTGGGGAATCCAAATTCAATTTTGGTTTTAGTAGTAAAAGCTATAAAACTTATGTTGAAATTAAAATTATATTGATGCGCTCAAATTTTAAGAAAAAAATAGCTAACGACTTCTTAGGGGCTTGACAATATTATAAATTATATATATATATATATATATATATATATATATATAAATAAAATATTTGATACTAATAACCTAAATACCAAATTTAATATGTTTATAGTTAGATTTGTATTGCTACATAATTTTAAACAGTTTACACCGAATGAACCAAACTTGGTTATGAATGCAGAAGAATAACAAAGGTAATATGCGCCCATCAAAAGTATTCTAGTCCACTTGCCCTTTCACTGTCCAAGGTCCAGTTTTGACCCTATGAGCACATGAATAATTACATGAATAATTGAATACAGCACCCGCTAGACGAATTTTAAACCATAAGTATTTTTGATTTGCATCATGCTCAGAGCAAGATAACCCTTCCACAGGCTTAACAACAGAAAAAAGCACAGAAGACTTTACCTTCACCTTTGCGATGTCTGTAATGACTTTTGTAAATCAATTATTCTCGCTGTAAATCAAAATAGTAGTGTGTTTATTGGGGAGATGTACTTGGGAAATCATTTACTAAATTTGAATCTGTCCTCGTTTGAAAATTTGCTTAAGAGTTTTATTTTGTGATCAAAACTTACCATTTGTAACGTTATAAGTAACGTTCTTGTTTTGTGCAAACCACATAAACAACAATGGGAAAAATGCTACAAGTACCCCAATTCGAGGTGTTAAAAAAACCCATGAGTTTAAATAGTTATTAATTTTAAAAATGAGATGGTTTATGTTACCACTCTTTAATGTCACCTCAGCGTTGTTAGACATGGTCAGTTGAAGTTAATCCTAAACAATGATATAATCTGTGTCGTGTATCATATGAACGAATTATGACATATTCATGCGATTATGTATAAACATTTGCATGCATTCATTACACATAACCACAACAGACTAAACGTCAGGCACACTTGTGTCCGAAAATATTTTCCTGCTGAACAAACATGTCAACCCGTCCAAAAATTAAACAGCAGCTAATATAATAACTCACGGAAAAATATTTAAAGGGTAGTATTTAACTTTTATCGCTGACTGATATTTAAGAAGAATTACTAAATATTATCTTCTGACTAACATTAATTCAGATGAATTGATATCCCTAACCAATATGAGGTTTCTTACGGGAAAAATTATGTTGCTTTATTAGTACAAAAAACTGTTTACAATGATTTTATTAATATGGTTAAAATTCAATACTTTTTAAAGTTAACTAAATTAATATCAATTTATTGAAATGTAACAATCGCGTAAATAAAGTTCGTGCGTAATAGTCAATTCACTGTTTAGTTCTTGTTTTCTGTTCAACAGTAATTTTAGTGAGATAACAAATTATTGGTCCTTGAAACCTGACAAAAATTTCAATAATTGTATAACATGGTTCGATAAAATTGTATAATGCTACATTCCATGGTAGAAGGAAACAAATAGGTGTACTACTCCAGTGTCTAAAATAGGTCAATTCCGCGCATCTACGTCACACGGGATGCAAGCTCCAATTCGCTGACATACAATTTTTTTCTACAACCAGCTGACAGTCGGCGCTCACCTGATGTGCCGGCTTGCATCCCGAATGACGTCACAAACCTGCGCAATAGCACACCTATTTGTTTCCTTCCACCATGGTAACGTAATATAAAAAGTAATATCATAAGGCGTGAATAGAAAATATAAGTCACAACATTTGCAAATGGAAACCTTATTTTTAAATCTGAGCCACAAAGAAACAAAAAACCAATTAAGTTTCTTCTTTTCCTTACGCAAACAAGGCATCCCCTTACCCTTTCTCTCCCACCCTTCAGCTTCACGTAACATTGACTTACCTCTGTCGCCACCACTGCTAACTCGTGCTTTTATATTCGTGTTTTCAACCCCCACACTAAACATTGAAATTATTCCGATTATCTCTACAAAATTATTTGTTTTACAATCTAAAATTTATTTCCTAATCTCTCTGTAAGACGCTCACGCAACTAGGGCGTATTTTAAGGCGAATTTGAATTAATGATGAGTGTAGAATGGGTGAGATGTCTCGTGTAGTCTTGTTACTGATTAAGATCGACTGATTAAGTTGCCAGGATAATTAATTAATATTTTCGTTTGTGTATTATGTAGGTATATTTTTAAATCTAGGAATAGTAAATTTAAATTTATTCAACCCATCCACAATCATTTGTCATTAATCGATACATTTTCGTTATATACCACGGTCACCAAAATAACTGGGTTATCTCATAATAAGAAATATCGTAAACAAACGGATTATATATAATTTGCCGATTCATTAAGGTCTAGTAATTCATTCATCATATCATTAACAGTGTGTTAAAATGATGAGGCTACATCAAAGTAATTCAATAAAACAATTAAATTAAAATAATTAATTAAAATATATCGTGATAATTATTTTAATCTATATATCCGTTTTCAAATATTTGTACAGTATCTAAATGAAAATTTAAATTAAATCTGAATATTTATACAATTTTACGATTTGATTAATGCTATAAATTTTATTTGTGGATGCAAACAAAAACATTGCACAAGCAAAAAGCCATCCATGCAAACTGTTTTAATACTATTAAGAAATAACCGACCGACAAGGATATATCTAAGTATAAGTGATTAAGGCTTAAATTGTAATGTAATGATAGCCATTAAAAGTAAACTTGACAAAATCAGATATTTTTTCATCGGCACAAGTATCAGAGTAATAATACCTATTAAAAGAGTAATATAACTGAGTATTAACAGAGTAAGTGTCAGAGTAATATAACTGAAGCCCATTTATGGTCTTCTATTTGCGCAAATTCACATTATGAATGAGAAACAACATTTAAAATAATAATTGTAATGTGTGTAGCTTAATCCGTAATGGGAACAATGCTACAGGTAGTTTCAATAATTTTAATGAACTATGTAATAAAAAGAACATGGTAATTTCTGAATACTAAATTATCCCCCAGAGGTGATATCCAACTGTCATTTACATGTGAAAAAATTGGTATAATTTAAGAAATGAAGGTGCTGTTTGGTATTTTTCATCTCGGCCATTTCTCTGCTACAATGTTTGTAATGAGAAATCATTTTAAGGTTTAAGGATTTTTGCAAAAACATTTTCGTTTTAAAGTTTAAAAATTGTAAATACACTTTTCATTCCTCCACATCCAAATTTTATTATGAGATGGATCGCGGAGGTTGTTAACAAAAAAATATATAAAAAAATATGTATTTATGTATTTTATTTTGTTACCATACTTGACAAGATTCAAAATCCTGGGCGTTATGTCCTGTATTGTTGAGAAGCATATATTCCGAGAATATTGTTTTCATCATTACTCGTTGAAAGCAACGATGTTAGTATGTCTAGAGGTCTCGTAGTTGGACAAGTTCGTTGGGCAAAACAATCGGAAAACTCTAAACCCCTTTTTTTGGGGATTAATCTTTCAAATTTCGAGTTTTGGGCCCAAAAAGGGTCATAAATGCATAAAAGATATAAGAAAAACGCATGTAAAAAGATGGGAATTAGAAAGGCGAAAGTTTTAAGCCCTCTCTCGTCATTCTAGCATAATTATTTACCGAGTTATTAAAGAAAATGTGTATCGACTAAACACAGTACGTTGTCTTATGGGGGTTTTACACTAGAAAAGCCTGTTATTCCTTTGTTAGTGTACTTTTATTATCCCCAGCAACCTCACGCCTACTTTCAAGCCTGTATGGACCTTCTCCTAACCTTCTAATGCGGAAAATTGTATTCCCAGCTTTGCAAGTAAATGAAACCAGGAGTATCAGAACAGCCAAAAAATCAATGTTTTCAGATTTCAATAAAAATTGGACAAATGTATGTTTTTACACTTATTTTGAGTTTTACAAGTTTTTATGTGGAAATTCACTTCCCTCACGTCAGCGTGCTGCGTGCGAACTTGTTTTTGCATTATGATGAAATGTATAATTTATATTTCACACTGAAAGTGCCTAGAATCATGCTGAAAGTGCTTTCTCGATAATTGAATCGAAAGTAAAATACAATCAGTCTTCGGATATGGTTCATTCTGATATTTCAGTAATGAAATATACTATCATCAGTAATTGAATTTAAACTAAGTTATAGAAACAAATGTATAAATTATACATTAACGCTATATAAACGTAAAAAAATGTTTCAACCATTTGATGATATTGAGGAATGGTGTTTACCTCAATATTATAAAATCCAAACAAATTAGTTTTCAGTTCACGAACCATCTAATGTTCTTAAGTGTCTCATTTGGGGGGTGGGGGAGTCTTTTGCAAGTTAGAAGTCTGGAAACTACTTAATTAAAAAGTTTTCAATCTGCTCACTTAATGTGTCAGCCGTCTTTATTATTTAACTTTCCTGTTAATGAGGCATTTTGGAAAAATGTTTCAAGCGAAAGGTTTTAATTGCAGTCAAAGTAAATATCGCAATAACATAGTTACAATGATAAAATGTGTTAGTTAGGTTATATCCAACCAGGTATCGGGAGTAGCTAAACTACACCTAAGTTTAGGAATAAGTGAACGAGAAAAGTTATAATGAACTTTTGTCAACAGAGGATGTGAATAATTGGGACTTATTGTCTAAAATAACTAAGTGACCAAACAATAAGAAGTACCGCGATAACAGTCAATCTTGACGTCAAAATACTGAAATACAAAATTTAGATCTCAAATATTTTAACTATTATTCTTAATGGTAATGACTCTTTATTCCTCTCCATTGTGTAATAAAGTCTATCGCTTTCGTAAGTTGCTCAAGAAGGCAAATTATTTCATGGGCGAGTTAAATTTGATTCACTTCTGATCTAACCTAATTAATCAAAATGTCCTGGGAAAAATGCCGGGATAATTTAGGTAATGCTTGTAAGATTAATAATCTATATCATCAAAGCGCTCCATTTTGAATCAATGTTTTAAAACACCTTCAACAACAATTCTACCTTTAATCTTCCTTTTCATTAATTTTTCACAATCTCGAGTCTCGGGTTGAAATCCAATTAGATCAGATTTGCGCCGTAGTATAAATAGTTATATTGATTTTAAAAATCAAGAAAATCAGACAGATTTTGTATTTAAATTTTGTTGCGAAACTTTGAAACAGACAAATCTGAAAATTACAGTAGAGAATAATTCATCGTAACAGACTGAATTTTGTTTTTGTTTTTATTGTATCCAAACAAAAATGTATGGTTTCCGATCCATCCCCAATACAATTGTAAACTTAAAACGCATTTAAAAAATACATACAAAAAGTGAGCTATCAACCTGTTGTACTGTAGAAAATTTCACATACAGTAATTTAATATGCAAAATCCTATGCCTTACAATTAAACTGTCACACATATATGCAATCATAAAATATATATATAGCTTAGAAATTATCAGGTAAATAAACATATTATATAAACTAACTATTATTACATTTTATTTGAAAATCGTGTTGAATCATGTGAAGGCATATGTATAGGAACCGTTTCAATGTACTTACCACAGTTGAGTATGAAAAGGTGACGATAATAAATTGATTTTCCCATAAAAAATGATTATTTTCTGTTCCTCAACTGTTTTGTAGTGTTTTTTGGTTTTACAAACTCATACCTTTATCACTTATCATCAGTATTCGTACAATGCCTTGGGAAAGTTAACGGATTAATAAAAAAGTTCAATGTAAACTTAGCTGTTCTTGTCCCGCCAAGAAAATGGGATGAGAAAAGTTTCCCGATCAATATCAGTAATTGGACAAAACGACGCGACTCTCGGCCCGCCTTGTAACAAGAGTGTAACGTTGTGTAATTGGAACATTAAGGTCAACCAACAACGTCCAACTGTTAACCTTCCTAATCTCAGCACACCTTAAGGAAAGTAAAAGATATACCTGATTCTATTAGCGTCCGATTTCAATTTAAAAACGAGTGAACCCAGTTGCTCCGAGCAAGTATTAGTCAATTTCCTATGGAAAGTGAACTATTAGCATGACCCGCATGGTGAAACTTAAGCCCGGGACCACTATAGAAGTTCCTAACGTGACCCCCTGAACACGTTTTGGGGGGTCACTAAAAACTTTATATAAATATATATATATATATATATATATATTTATATATATATATATATGTGATATATGTGTGTGTTCGCACTCTAGTGGTCGCAATATTGGTCGAATTTACTTGAAATTTGGTAGGAACCTTCCCTTCTGTAAACAGTTGGACAAGTTCGTTGGGCAAAACAATCGGACAACTTTTTCCCCCTTTTTGGGGATTATAATTTTTTAAATTTTGAGTTTTTGGGTCCAAAAATTGTCAGAAAAGCCCCGAACGTAAAATTATTGCATATTAAGTTGTTGTTCGTAAAATTTCAAAACTTTTAAGCCCTCCCTCATGATCCTAGCACAAGTATTTACCGAGTTATTTAAGAAAATGTAAAGTGTCTTAACACAGTACGTTGTCTTATGAGGATTTTACACTGGAAAAGGCTGTTTTTCATATCTTGATGTAGTTTTATCAACCCCACAATACCCCTATACCAACTTGTTATCAATGTGTACATATACAATTGTATACAATACAATTCAATACAATACAATACAATTGTATATAATATATTGTCAATTGTATATGTAGTCATTGTTGTTATCCTGACTATACCTCCTCCTAACCTTATAATGTACAACATAGCCATCCTAATAGTCAATTTAAATATAACCAGAAGCATTAGAACAGCCAAAAAATAAAATTTTTAAATAAAAAAAAAATGTTACCAGTGTTGTTTAAACCCTTTATTAGAATTTTTAAAGGTTTTAATACGGAAATTCACTTTCTTCACGTCAGCGTGCTTTGTGCTATCTCGTTTTTCTTTTGTGATTATTCAACCGTTTTTCTTTTGTGATTATTCAACTCATATACCAGTTTATATTGCAATGCCATTCCAGAGGTTGGGTTGGCTAGACACAGCTGTTCTTCCTTGTTTGCTTTTGTAAGTAAGTATCAATGGTTGTTGAATGTTTAATTAAGTTCATTTGTTTAGTCAAGTTAATTTCTACCTTAATATAATCATTAGCACTTTGAAAGCCCAGGGTGAAGTCCTGAAGGTGAATGTTTTCCTGAACCCCAGCAAGCACACCTATAACCTGATTTAGGATGCCATGCTGTCAAGGGCTTTCAAATAACACACAATAAATATTTTAACACATAATAGTTTAGCCGGTAGTTTTTTCACAACAATCTACTATATTCTTTTAAAAATTAGATCTGAGAATTCCACTTACTCCTTGATCCTTGGTAAATACCAAATACGAATGGTTTCTTTAACTTATTTAGTTGGATGACAATGTTAGTTTCCTGAAATGCTTTATGTGAGTATTGCAGTTGTAACACCAAGTGATTGAACCTGTAACTTTATAATTACTGACATAGTAATTACTAAGTTTGAGTGGTAAGTTTAAGTTGGAGTGGAGCTGGAAAAGATTTTAGAAACAGGAATTGTAGGCCTATGTTTTTGTTTGTATACCTGTCTTCCTACAATATTTAAGATAGCACGTTAGTGACGAAGCAATAAATATTTATATCTTCGGCTTCATTATAAGACAGAGCGATTATTCAAGTGCAGTATTACTTTAATGATTGCTTAATTGGCTGTTTAGTTTATTTGATTGATTTTCACAGTTTTTATTGTCATTCCAGTGAAATTTATACCTTTTCCCGACATTTTAGCGAATTTCCCCTATAGGGAAGAAGCTATTACCGTAGTAGGCATGGTAAGACCTAGGCCCGGGACCATGATAACTTTTCGTTTCGAGGTCCCCAGACCCCAAAAACACCATTCGTTCAATACTGTATATAAATATATATATATATATACATATATATATATATATATATATTATATATATGTGTCGTGAGCACGACAACTCTCGTAAAAATGATCCGATTTTGACGAAATTTGGTATAAACATGTAAAGCAGCATTTATGACTTTGAGTTCGAAAACCAGACAGATCGACCTATCCGAAGGGGTATTTTGGGAGGGTTTTGTACCCCAAAAATGGGTTTTTTGAATCTTTTACATATAATTTTTGAAAAAGTCAAATTTTAGTTTTGACCATTCGATTCAGCTTAAAAAAACACACAATTTGGTATTTCGATCATTCTTCTACGTCAATTGGTTACCGAGATATTGAAAGTGCTAAACACAGTACGTTGTCTAATGTTATTCTTATGGAGGAAAAGAAATTTTTTTATCTCGCTTATTTATGAACGTATACTGACGAAACTTGGTATACAGCTTCATCTCGTTGAGGTCTATTGATATTTGCTCCAAACAACTTTTTTGCATAATCCTCTCGTAGCAGCAAACCTGCGTACTCAGCCCCCATGTTATTCTTATGGATTATAATTAAATGCTCTGTCTCCCTTAGTTATGAATATAAATGAATAAAAACTGGTATACGACTTCACCTAGTTGAGTTATATTGATATTAGCATAAAAATCCATTTTTTGTGTTCCTTGTTGCAGCAAACCTGCGTACTCAGCCCCAATGTTATTCTTATGGAGGATAATTAAAATTGTATATATCGCTTATTTGTGAATATATTTTTATGAAACTTGGTAAGTAGCTTTATGTAGTAAGACATTTATATCTCCATTGGAAATTCGCTGAGTATGCAGGTTTGCTGCGACGGGGGTATTTCTTGAATACGTGGTAGTTTCCGAAAGTAATCTGGTTATAGCCAGGTGCAGGTGTACAACTTAGAAAAAATGCGTGAGGCAGGGAGTTATTACAATATTTCATAAATATGTAAACGAACAAAGAGTGTTTTTCATCCCCTCAAAATATTAACTCCCGCATCACCCTAATCCTGTCATAAATCTCTCCCTCGAATTAAAGCAGGAAAACTCCACCCCTCTGTGAAAATACGAAAATTGTTTAGTATTTATAAAAGCTCCCTGTATGCTGAAGATTGAATTATGTGTTTTACTGGCAAAGCAATGTGTTCCCAGTTCATGTTAGTGTCTTATCCAAGGGATTGTGAACTGAGAATATAATAATAATTGTATTTATGCATATTTAATTAAATCAAGTTATGATAGCAAAAATTTGTTATGGAATACACTATGAAAAACGTAAAGAAAATAAGTTAAGAAGCTATGAAGAGCTTCATTCTCTTGTACTTGTCAACTTGTCAATTCCAATAAATATAATTTGTATTGCAAAGGCCCAGTAAGACCCCAAACGGTGTTGTGAATTCAGTTGATTTATAAATAATCAGGCCTCAAAGTGACTAACTTTTTAAATAAAAAATTCGTTGATTAATTTACGATTCTTAAGAACAACCAACTGCTAAAAATACACCCGAGCTTAAAAATATATAGCAAAATTGCAAATATTTTTGCTGCGTCCTACCTATTGAAACGGGCGCTCTTGAGATGCGGGTGCCATTTACACTTGCTTACAAACAATCTATTGGCGATATTCAGAACATGAAATGCAAGTTATTTTATACTATCATTCCAGAGATAAAATGTATTTTGGAATATTTATCTTAGGAAAAATAATTCGTTTAGAAAATAATAATGTTTGAATTTCTGTCTCAAAGAAAAAGCCAATTAAAGTTCCTTCTTTTCTGTCACGCAAACAAAAGTATTCCTTTTATCCCAACCGCATACATTCCATGTTCCATGTTGGTGTAACTTCTACCATTGCTGCTAACCTGATTATCATTTTGCCAACATTTGGGAAAAATGTTGTGTTGTTCGTTTATACAAACCCTTCTCTTTTCTTAGATTTCAATCCAGTTTTTATTATTGAAGTTATATTCATGGATTGTTTTTGAGGTTACTTTTTACCTTACTTTGCAAGCCCATATGAGCCACAGGGTTGGGTGTTGAGTGTTTCTAACAAAGCAAGGTGTGAGAGTACAAGTTGAGCAGTACTGATAACATTTATTCATTTTGAAAATACCTCCTGAACTGTTGTTTAGAATTTAAAACCAGGTTTACATACCTTTTCCGACCAAACAGTTCAAAAATATATGCTGCCACATACTATGACGACATGTTTCGGAATATAGAATTCCATCTTCTGGTCATACCAAAAACGTCCGTAATTTACACAGATTTTCGTCAAAATTTAAAATTATAAAATCGCCGGCCGGCTTGTGCGTGTCTTAATTTGTGCGAAATATGTGTTTAATGTCGTGTTGTGTGTTATGTTGAACTGTATTAATGTTTAACAACAAACAAATTTTAAATTTTGACGAAAATCTGTGTGAATTACGGACGTTTTTGTTATGACCAGAAGATGGAATTCTAGATTCCGAAACATTTCGTCATAGTATGTGGCAGCATATATTTTTGAACTGTTTGGACGGAAAAGGTATGTAAACCTGGTTTTAAATTGATAACATTTACCTGCCAGAACTTGGATTAGTACTCCCCACAGGGCTGCTGCCATGGTTTTGTTATCCAGTGGCTTGCCTACTACCCAAATGATTAGTTTGATGGAAAAATAGGGCTTTTATAACATTTTCAATACCAATGGCAATCCACCAATGAGAAATTACCTGGGATTATTTTTAGTCTTTGAGTTAACTCAAAACAGATATTGATGAACAGTATTAAATAACAGTTTTTCGCTTCTCCGAGTACATGGCTACAAAAATAATTTAAGTTGACTTTTGAGTCATGTACAGGGTGTTAAAAAAAACCTTTCAGAACTTTGGGATATGATTTCTCAAACAAAAAGGTAGAAAAAAGTTCATTTGAAGTTATGTTCTATAACGCCTAGTTTTCCGTCTATCTGTCTCTATGTGTTTTTTTAATTAAATGTTATATCTTAAGAAAGTCTGAAGATATCGTCAGCAGACTTGGTACTTGTATTACATCTAATAAGACCTATCTTGGTATGGAATATCAAGTTCATACTTTGTACCATTTCAAAATGGCGGCCAGTTTTGTCAAAGCTAAATATCCTAATAACCGTAATATTTAGGAAAAAGCTTCAACAGTCATCAAAGTTGTATCATTATGTCCTAAAAGTTATGATATGAAGATATTTATAACTATGGAACAAAAAACAACTGAGTTGTTGTGATTTGTATAAGTTTTAAAATGATTTTTCAGCACAGAAATTACAAAATACCCCCGTCGCAGCAAACCTGCATACTCAGCGAATTTCCAATGAATATATAACATAACACATTAAAACACTTAACAGGATTCATAAGAAATGTATTCACAAACAAGCGATATTTAAAATATTAATTATTCTCCATAAGAATAACATTGGGGATGAGTACGCAGGTTTGCTGCAACAAGGCACACAAAATAATGGATTTTTATGCAAATATCAATAGAACTCATCTTAGTGAAGTCACATACCAAGTTTCATCCATATACATTCATAAATAAGCGATATATAACATTTTAAGTATTTTCCATAAGAATAACATGGGGACCAAGTACCTAGGTTTGCTGCTACAGGAAACATTGGCGAAAAATTGTTTTTTTGTGCAAACAACAATAAACCACAACCAGATCAAGCCATATACCAAATTTCGCCAGTTTATGTTCATAATAAGCGAGATATACAATTTGTCTTTTTCTCCATAAGAGTAACATTAGACAACGTACTGTGTTTAGCACTTTCAATATCTCGGTAACCAATTGACGTAGAGCAATGATCAAAATACCAAATTGTTTGTTTTTTAAAGCTAAATTCAATGGTATAAATTAAAATTTGATTTAAATTAAAATTACATGTGAAAACCCCAAAAAACACATTTTTGGGGTACAAAACCCCCCAAAAACTCCCCTTCGAATGGTGCGATTCACCTGGTTTTCGAACTCGTTTAAATAAATGGTACTTTACACATTTGTACCAAATTTCATTAAGATCAGACCTTTTTTCCGAGAGTTATCGTGCTTACGGACATATACAGGGTGAATCTCGTAAGTTGTCCAGTATTGATTTCAGACAAACCGTTGGTCCTACGATGATGAAATAAAATTATTTCCCACTAAACCAACCCCAAGGAATAACGTAAAAATATTTTTAACGATTTTTAAATACAGGGTGTACCAGAAACTGAGGGTCACTAGTCCGAATCTACGAAATATCAAATACAAACGTATATCATGTTATACATCAAATTAAAGCTCTTTTCAATCCAAACCATTTGGCGGAATCGGATTTTGATTATTATTGATTCATTTCAAAATGGCGGCTGTTTTTGTGAAAAAATTAGTATTTTTTTCCCTGTATTTTTCTTAAAAATGCAGATATCTTGATTCTGATTCAAATATCGCATTCCTTATGAGCTAAGCTTTATTTTGATATGCAACACTTCAATATTATCTCAAAAACAAAAAGTTTCAAAAATATCAGTTTTTGAAAATATGTACATACCCAAAACTCAAAAATGTCAAATAGCACCATATGTCAAATAACATATCATTTTAAAGGTATTGCAATTCTAAGAAACTTTCAAATTTAAACCTTATGCGTATCTATTTTGGTTTTCGAGTTATCAACAAAAAACATGTTTTTCCACATTAAAACGCATGTTATTTGTTAAACATGGTGGTAAAGGCTGGACCATAGTTCTTACCACCATGTTTAACAAATAACATGCGTTTTAATGTGGAAAAACATGTTTTTTGTTGATAACTCGAAAACCAAAATAGATACGCATAAGGTTTAAATTTGAAAGTTTCTTAGAATTGCAATACCTTTAAAATGATATGTTATTTGACATATGGTGCTATTTGAAATTTTTGAGTTTTGGCTATGTACATATTTTCAAAAACTGATATTTTTGAAACTTTTTGTTTTTGAGATAATATTGAAGTGTTGCATATCAAAATAAAGCTTAGCTCATAAGGAATGCGATATTTGAATCAGAATCAAGATATCTGCATTTTTAAGAAAAATACAGGGTATTCAAAAAAATACTAATTTTTTCACAAAAACAGCCGCCATTTTGAAATGAATCAATAATAATCAAAATCCAATTCCGCCAAATGGTTTGGATTGAAAAGAGCTTTAATTTGATGTATATCATGATATACGTTTGTATTTGATATTTCGTAGATTCGGACTAGTGACCCTCAGTTTCTGGTACACCCTGTATTTAAAAATCGTTAAAAATATTTTTACGTTATTCCTTGGGGTTGGTTTAGTGGGAAATAATTTTATTTCATCATCGTAGGACCAACGGTTTGTCTGAAATCAATACTGGACAACTTACGAGATTCACCCTGTATATATATATATATATATATATATATAAATATTAGAAAATAAAAATTCAACTGAGCACCCTTTTTAAAATCTTTTAATAAAGCTACGTTTCGGCACTTTTAAGGCCATTTTCAAGCTAGACTTAACCTAACATAATTTATTAATTTTTGTAAAGCTGATCAAATAAAAACATGCTAAATTATTTCTAAAATATCATATGTTTTTTAATTTTGAGGAAAGGTTTTTGGTTTTCTTTTTATAAATCCAATTTAATTAACTTTTCATATATGGCGTTGTTTGTGGCAATATGAGTATTTAATATATTGTTTGGTTCTTTTTTGTTGCCCATATATATAAGGTATTCTTATTTTGAGTCCATGATGTGACCTTTATCCATTATTTCTAAAACTTGCATATTTTCAGTCATGTTTTTGTAATTATGACCTGTAGATAGTAAATGTTCAGCAAAGTTAGACTTCATGGATGTACGGTTATTGCTTTTTAAAGCTTGTATATGTTCCCTGAATCTAGATTTAAAAGTACGTCCTGAAAATACATATATAAAAATTTGAACGAATGGTGTTTTTGGCATCTGGGGACCTCAAAATGAAAAGTTATCATGGTCTCGGGCATGGTCTCTTACCATGAGACCTACGGTAATAGCTTCTTTCCTATAGGGGAAATTCGCTAAAAGCATAGTTCCATACCGAAATGAGACTTATTAGATGTAATACATGTTCCAAGTTTGAAGTTGATTTCTTCAGATGTTTCTAAGATATAACACATTAAGTAAAAACACATATATACAGAAAACTAAGCGTTTTAGGACATAATTTCATATGAACTTTTTACTTTCTTTTTGTATGAGGAATCATATCCCAAGATCCTGAAAGAGTTTTTTCAACACTATATATAGCAGAGAAAACCAACTCCAACTACATTTTTAATACAATGATTTTTAATACAATGATTAAAATCATCAATACTAATACAACAATGAGGAATTGAATGGAATTATCTTTAGTCTGTGTGTTAACCTTGAACACACAGAGTGATGAACAATAACGAAATAATTATCTAAAAATAACGTAAATTGTCTTTTGAGTCATACTGCAGAGGGAAAAAACAGCTAAATTATTTAAATAATGCTTAAAAATAAACAAGTTTCTTAAGAAGTAGCAAGATTTATTGAAATTTATACTAAAGCAATTTAAGACTGAACAGAGTAAGAGAGAAAAACAAAAAACGTCTGCTTACCATGCATATATTGTTTGACGAAAGAGGCAAAGTGTGTTATATGTACTTGTAAATTTATGTTATAAATTTTTAATTTTTATTTGATAATTTTGTTAATTTATATATGCATGATACGTATATTTCTTTTAGGCTACATTTTATGTAAACATTTTTTCGCTAGTTAATTGATGTATTAGTGGGCAAATTTCTCTCAACGGGTTTTAACTAAGCTATTTTTTCAATAACCTGATTATTGACACCGTTCTCATTAAATTAAATACCCCCGTTGCAGCAAACCTGCATACTCAGCGAATTTCCAATGAATATATAACATAACACATTAAAAAACTTAACAGGATTCATAAGAAATGTATTCACAAACAAGCGATATTTAAAATATTAATTATTCTCCATAAGAATAACATTGGGGATGAGTACGCAGGTTTGCTGCAACAAGGCACACAAAATTATGGGGTTTTATGCAAATATCAATAGAAGTCATCTTAGTGAAGTCACATACCAAGTTTCATCCATATACATTCATAAATAAGCGATATATAACATTTTAAACATTTTCCATAAGAATAACATGGGGACCAAGTACCTAGGTTTGCTGCTACAGGAGCCATAAGCGAAAAAATGTTTTGTTGTGCTAACAACAATAAGCCACAACCAGATCAAGCCATATACCAAATTTCGCCAGTTTATGCTCATAAATAAACGAGATATGCAATTTTTCTTTTTCTCCATAAGAATAACATTAGACAACGTACTGTGTTTAGCACTTTCAATATCTCGGTAACCAATTGACGTAGAGCAATGATAAAAATACCAAATTGTTTGTTTTTTTAAGCTGAATTCAATGGTGTAAAATAAAATTTGATTTAAATTAAAATTACATGTGAAAACCCCAAAAAACACATTTTTGGGGTACAAAACCCCCCAAAAACTCCCCTTCGGATGGTGCGATTCATCTGGTTTTCGATCTCGTTCAAATAAATGGTACTTTAATCATTTGTACCAAATTTCATTAAGATCGGACCTTTTTTACGAGAGTTATCGTGCTTACGGACACATATATATATATATATAAATATATATATATATATATATATATATATATATATATATATATATATATATATATATATACATATATACTAATTTGAACGAATGGTGTTTTTGACATCTGGGGACCTCAAAATGAAAAGTTATCATGGTCTCGGGCTTAAGTCTTACCATGAGACCTACGGTAATAGCTTCTTCCCTATAGGGGAAATTCGCTAATAAATCAGGAAATAGCAATCACACAAGTTTTTGTGCCATAATTTATCATTTCTTTACTCAATAATAATAAGACTTTATTAATGCCATTAAACATATAGTACAATGCAATAGGCACAGGTCACATTTATACATGTTTAAATTTCAAGGTCAGCCTGGGATGACAGTTACATTATTGGTCTATCTACAAAATCAAAATTAAAATATTCATCTACAGAGTAAAAATACATTTATTTAAGCCACATAGAAACAAAATTCTTAAATCTACTTGTACTTAACATTCTAACAGGTGTTGGTAACTTATTAAAAGTTTTAATCGCAAATAAATGACTTTTCAAAGTTTTTGTCAATCCAACATGAGGACTGATGAGATTTTCCCTTTGTCTGGTATTATAACTATGGTTAACAGATTATTGTTAAAATCCAGTGATATTATCTCTAACATTTACTAAATTACTTAAAATAAACATGGACGGCAAGGTTACAATTTTATGATTCTTAAAACTAGTTCGACAAGATTCACGGGCGTTCACATTCATTAAAGCGTTCTAACACGATATTTTAAGCCATCTAAACAGTGGGATTATACCCCTTACAGATTCTGAAACATCAGTTAGGTAAATATTTATAACGGAGGGGAAGTAAACGCATAAATTGCTTATTAACTATTTACGTATTTAACAAGTATTATTCACTGTCAGTTACAATTTGTTTTGAATTATACAATAAATTAGATGAATCTCTAATAACAGATCTATTAATCTTTTGCAATGTGGTATGAATATAATCCAGTTAAATTAGCATTTGAAATCAGAGTACATATGATCAGATATCCAATTAGTCATCAATAGATAGCATGTCAAAGATTTACCTTTATTTTAAGAGCTTTTAGATTAGTTAATTACATTTATTAAACAATTAAATACCAGTATTTCGTTAAAAAATATTGGTCTTTGGCAGTTGCTATGATTAAAATGGTTTATATGCTTGTATTAAATCAATGTCTGGATCAACGAAATTAATAGATAGTTTTTAAATGGATTTTAATTTATAGGATAATTCCAAATACCCACGTTGCAGCAAACCTGAATGTTCAGCGAATTTCCAATGTATTATATATGTCTTAATACCACATAAAGCCACATACCAAGTTTCATAAAAAATATATTCACATACAAGCGATTTTAATTATTCTCCATAAGAATAACATGAGTAATGAGTACGTAGGTTTGCTGAAACAAGGAACACAAAGAATTGGTTTTTAGGCAAATATAAATAGAATTTAACTAGGTGAAGCAACATCCCAAGTTTCATCAATATTCAATCATAAGTAAGCGCTATATAATATTCTAGTTATTCTCCATAAGAATAACATGGGAGCTGAGTAAGCAGGTTTGCTGCAACAAGGAACAAAAAATTGGGTTTTTATATAACTATCAATATAACTCAACCAAGTGAAGCTACATACCAAGTTGTATTAATTTATGTTCATAATTAAGGGAGTCATTACATTTTACTTATCCTCCATAAGAATAACATGGGGGCTGAGTACGCAGGTTTGCTGCTACGGGAATAATCAACAAAAAATCAATTTTTTGTGCAAATATCGATATACAAGAACTACGTGAAGTCACATACCAAGTTGTATCAACATAGATTCATAAATAATCGAGGTATCAAATTTTATTTATTCTCCATAAGGATAACGTTGGACAACGTACTGTGTTTAGCACTTTGAATATCTCTGCAACGGTTGGACGTAGAATCACAATTTAAACACTAAAATGATTGTTTTGTGGAACTGAACAGATTGGTATAAGCAAATGTGATGTTTACATTAAAATAAACTGAGGAAAAGCCAACAACCTTTTTCCCGTAAGAATAACATGGGAGATTTTATGAGTAGGTTTTTTGGATTTTCTCCGCAACCACTTAACCTAGGTTAATAATTCAAAATACTATATTATTTTTAAGCCATATAACATGGTCAAAACCAAAATTAATTTTTTAAAAATTTTAGGGTGAAAAATGCAAAAAAACTGATTTTTGGAAAATTTAAAATCCCCATAAACCCCCTTCCCATAGTCCGATTTTTTTGGTTCTCGAACTTAAATTCATGAATGTCATTTTACACATTTGAGCCAAATTTTATCAAAATCGGACGTTTTTACTCAAGTTATTGTGTCAACGGACACACTCATCTATATATATTCATATATATAAATTTCAACGAATAGTGTTTTTGGCATCTGGGGACCTCAAAACAAAAAGTTATCATGGTCTCGGGCTTAAGTCATACCATGAGACCTACGGTAATAGCTTCTTCCCCACAGGGGAAAATCGCTAAAAGAGTTAAATATAGTAATTAGTAACATATAAACATTTTATTAGGTAGGCCATTACTGCTGGACTTTATTTTATAACACAAACCATTAAACAAATAGTACTCTGATTTTCAGTCATGAAACCTGTACATAAAGTTCACACAAGGAAACCTGTATATAAACCTGAATATGCGTATGGCGTCCGATGCTGTTATTGATGCAAACCTATGTGGTAGTTGCTATTGGCCAACAATTATTTTATTCAATCTAACTTGTTTCAGTGTCACAATGTTTTCTTCCTCCACGAATATATGACATATGAGCTGTAGTCTACTTGAATACACGACCATAAGACAATATTGTACATCAAATGTAAATTGTAGTTAAAGTAATTCGCATTTCTACTAAATAATTAACAAGGTTTTCTAGTATACTCTTTAATTCACAATAAACCAGCGTTTTCAATAGTACTGGAAAAGAATTCTTATTTTAAAATATTTTCACTAACCCATTTGTAAATGTTCTTAAATGTGAATAATTAAGTAACATAAAGTTAAACTGAATACTACAGTTTACGAACAGCTACTTAGTTTATCAACTGTTATCACAATGACACATACTACTGCGTTTAAATAATATAAGGCAAAATTGTGGATATACACTCTGTTTGAAAAGTATATTCTTTTAAATTTACGTAGTTTTTTAATTTACAAGAACACCGCCGCGCCGGGCTTTAGAAAATAAATAATACCGGAAGGGAAAGTAAACGCATAAATTGCTTAATAACTATTTACGTATATAATAAGTATTATTTACTTTTAGTTACAATTGGTAATTTTAAATTGCAATTCCTCAGTATTGTAAATCAGTATTCTCGTCGACTCATTCAAAAGTTTCTGGTCTAAAACAAGAGTTTGCTGAAAACTTGGCTTTTTCTGGAATCGTGAAGAGAGAACAGGATGAGAAAAGTTTTGGATCAATAACAGTAATTGGACTAAACGACGCGACGCTTGTACGGGCTCGGTTGATTGTAATGGGAATTGTGTTATGAATCGGCGAGCCGTTTTGAAAGCACATTTGTAAAATGAACAGTTTAATTATTATTTAATCGTTACTCAGTTTTACTTTACGCCCGCCGATAGCAAGGTCACATTACGCCAAGTGAATACACGAACCTATTTTAGTTATCGTTATCCTACTGCTTAGTAGGGTTCTTTCTGTGGTGAACCCTATTCTAGCAGTTGAATAATTATGGGAGAATACAACATGTGGTGAAATATTAAACATATTTGCACGTAAGATCGAAACGCTGGAGACTATGCGGCAGAGCCATAATGACGAACCATACAACTTTTTCAAATCAACTTAAGGTTCAAGATCCAAGAAGCATGGATACGACTTTAGTTGTATTAATATCAAAGGTCCCCAGTTCACCAAGAGATCAACTGGCACATTTATAAATAGTATGAGATTGTATTGTATTGCATCCTATGATTATTATGTAATACGAGTATCATATTAGGAGCTTTACACTGTTTGACTGTTTTTTATCATTTGCCTTTAAAGTTTTCCTTGGTAGCAGAATTTAATTTGCTCGTTCACGTGATTGTGTCACAACTCAGTTTGGTAAATATATTTTACCCCATGGTAAGCAGATCCAGCCGGAGCCATATTTTCATTAAGACAATAGTACACAGTCGTGTAGCTCGACAAATCCTGTAATAAAACAGAAACCTTACACTCACCGTTTGCATGTTGCTTTGAAATTCCTCTGTAATATTTTGAAACTGTGTTTATTTTTTTCATACTTCATGTTTCCAAAGGTTACACTGTAATAATTATTCAAACCCATTTACACACCACGAGTATTCGAATTGATTTTGATTTAATATAATATTTATACAATTCGAACTAATTTGTTTGAACCGGTTGTTAAATTGAAGAGAGAGCTTGCAAACTAATATACCCCCTTCGCAGCAAACCTGCTTACTCAGCGAATTCCCAATGAATATATGACATAACACATTAAACAACTTAACAGTATTCATAAGAAATGTATTCACAAACAAGCGATATTTAAAATATCAATTATTCTCCATAAGAATAACATTGGGGATGAGTACGCAGGTTTGCTGCTACAAGGCACATAAAATAATGGGTTTTTATGCAAATATCAATAGAACTCATCTTAGTGAAGTCACATACCAAGTTTCATCCATATACATTCATAAATAAGCGATATATAACACTAAGTTTTTCCATAAGAATAACATGGGGACCAAGTACCTAGGTTTGCTGCTACAGGAACCATAGGCGAAAAATTGTTTTTTTGTGCAAACAACAATAAACCACAACCAGATCAAGCCATATACCAAATTTCGCCAGTTTATGTTCATAAATAAGCGAGATATACAATTTTTATTTTTCTCCATAAGAATAACATTAGACAACGTACTGTGTTTAGCACTTTCAATATCTCAGTAACCAATTGACGTAGAGCAATAATCAAAATACCAAATTGTTTGTTTTTTTAAGCTGAATTCAATGGTATAAATTAAAATTTGATTTAAATTAAACTTACATGTGGAAACTCCAAAAATCACATTTTTGGGGTACAAAACCCCCAAAAACCCCCCTTCGGATGGTGCGATTCATCTGGTTTTCGAACTCGTTCAAATAAATGGTACTTTACACATTCGTACCAAATTTCATTAAGATCAGACCTCTTTTACGAGAGTTATCGTGCTTACGGACACACACACACACACAGATATATATATATACATATATAAAAATTTGAACGAATGGTGTTTTTGGCATCTGGGGACCTCAAAATGAAAAGTTATCATGGTCTCGGGCTTAAGTCTTACCATGAGACCTACGGTAATAGCTTCTTCCCTATAGGGGAAATTCGCTAAAACACAGCCAAGTTTACGATGGTAAATGGTATTAGAAAACTGCCATATGCCTTCTCATCCGATGTGAATCGCTTGTTAGGACATGGCTTTTGCTTTTACCTGTGTCTATAAATTGTACTTAATATTTGCTTTATTTATTCAATTTTCTGTCAAATAAATTAAGGAGTTCTGCAAAGGAACACTTATATTTATCATTCTCCGCTTTAGTAATTTGAATTAGAAAATAACTCACAGGCAAAATAGTCTTAAGGTCTCCACGTCTTATCGTTGAGCACATTTCACCAAAAAATGTGCCTTGGGATACGTGAATAAATAAGTCTCCCACCCCCTTGAGTTAGCCAAGAATATTCTTTTCGTTCGATAGCGGCGGTATAAAATGTTTTTAATAATAACATGCTTCAGATACAAGTTAAGTCCCCTTGATTGTTGACTAAGCCAGTTTATGTATAGCGATATTTCGTAACAATGTCTCTTACAAACCAAATCATTTGCCTTTCCCTCTGAGAAGAACAAGTGGTCGCTTTCTTGAGGGAGTGAGGGAGAGCGTTTCGCCTAAGAGCTGGGGACCACGGGACAATGGGCATCCAGTCCCGCACTTCCCCCCATACCTCACTGTTGCTTTTCTAGGGATCCAATCCGAGGCCTATGGGACTTATGGTTCTTTCTTATCTGAGCTTTATCGTAATATTATTGAACCTTTAGATCTGTATTCACATAGGCAGACAAACAACCGGCGCAACACCACTGGAAATAACTAATCTCTAAGTAAAAAAGGTGAACCGACATTTCCTAGGGAAACGCAAATTCAAATAACAAAAGAAAAAAAATAAATTTCGAACTTCCTTCCGCGTGTTGGGAATCAAGTAAAAATCAGTTTTCTTTCCCTCGTCCTAAACAAGAAACTTCAACCTCGCCCTCATTTTGTTGTAACTCATCCCCGCAAGTGAACTGAACCAGGGAATCCCCACCCCTCTGTTGAAAATATGGAAATTGTTTCATTTTGTTTACAACTAAAGACCCTTCCTAGCTGCTAATTAAAAACGCGATTCATTAGCGTTTCATAATTAAACATTTTTCTAGCTCGTCTGATTTGTTGAAAACTGCAATTTAATTTATAACTTAAACTATTGTTGTTAACATTTATTATATTTATGTTTGGTTCATTTAAATATTAGGTTGGAAGAAATTAATTTTAATATTAGGTTTGTTTTATGGAAGTTGTATTGGATTATATTTTCCCTATATACTTGTTTAGAATTAAAATTAAGTTCCACGTAGATCATAGGTTATACACGTAACTAACACCCTTTCATATAACATCCATATGATAGTTATTAAGTCCAAAATGTGTTAAAATTTATAAAATATTCGAAAATCCTTAATTGGTTCGCTCTATTGGCCTTTTAAGTTACAATGTTTATCTTTTGAAAATTTTAGCTGGGTCGGTTCAGATTTTTTTATTAAATGTAATTAAATATTATGACAGACAAACAGACAGAAACTCCTTAACTTTCTAATTGTTTAATATACATACATATGTAGATAATAGATAATTTTAGATAATACACACATGATAAGATATTTAAAAATAATAGAGATCTAATTATAAAACCTAATAGCTAATAATAGAGCAATTCTGGTTAGCAGATTCTGAGAAAATTTGACTTTCTTCATTACGTGAGTAAAAAGCGAAATGAGAAAAGTTTCTGTTCAATGACACTGAGTGGACTTAATGGCGCTTTGTGTGACTGCCTCCCCGAGTGTAATGGTGTCAAATTGGTCCTGTAAATCAGCTGTTAAAGCAGAGTGTTTAGAAACCAAGGCTAACTCGGTGTAGTTGGCTTGCGTTCTGTAAGGGGGTTTGCATTTACTGAAATAGTATTTAAATAATCAACAAGTGTAAAAGCTTACATAATGAAAACTACCCTCATGAAGTTCTAAAATGGCATAACCAAAATGTAAAAAAATCCTACAGCATAACATTAGACTTTAAATTATTTAAGTTTATTAATAGGTTGCTTCAAACTACCTTTGCCCAACTTTTTTATTGGCAGCTCCTTTATTCATGACGTTGTTACAATTGTATTGAGATAATAAAATAAAAACTTCCGGGATCTAATTTAACTTTAAAAATTTAAAAAAGTTATTAAAACTGAAGATGGTCTTTCAGATAGGTCTATGTGGTCAAATTATTTTTTTATATTTTTTTTTAGACAAGCGAGGTATTTTATGCTAAATACATCATAACTAATTCTCACTAAAATATCTTTCTTGGTGATGTTTCTTTGTGCCGTTGGCTTTCAAACTTCACATATTAATGCCATGGTGACTATTTTATCTGGCTTCATGATTTTTAAACATAAGTACATTAGGCGTAATATGAAATGTTTAACATTATAAATCACACCCATCTATACCAGTTATTTTTCTCAGGTGTTCTTATTTATGTTTACGAAAACTATCTATATGCAAATGTTTGTCACTGTTGAAACAAATCCTATAAAGATTTCAAAAACTAAAAAAGATACAGTTTTTTATAAAAAAAATAAGTATTGTTTGTTATAAGTATCGCATTTGTTATCAAGTATAAACTGACAACGACATGTCAGTTATATGAAACACCGAGTATATATACAGAGCTTGGTAATACTTGTTTGCCAAGCAGCCGTGTAGTCTCCGCTGAACAAAGTAAACCTCAACTTGGGATATCATGGCGTTGGCGAATATCCTATGTTTATATATGACATGTTATGAAAATGTTACAAACTTGTATGATAAAATTGCTTTTCCACTGAGAATCCCCTAGAGTGATTCTTGACAAAATGGTTTATTCGTCTTGATTTATTGGATTTTTAATAAAATAAAATAAATAGTTTCCGGTGCAAATGAAAAATATGTATTTTTAAATACCATAGTAATTTATTGATTATAAAATTATATGATTTTACGACTTAAAAAGCTACTTGTGTTCAGTTAACGAGTCAACGCACTTGATTGTTTTGTTTGCTTAAGTTTCTAAACCAAACAATCTCTGAGGGCTTCATAGAGTTGTTCTTGATCTTCTCTCTCTCTTTCTGTAAGAGAAACAACATAATTCCGAAATAAAATGATAACATCAAATAATGTATCAAATAACATAAGCCGAGATGTTGTCAAAGGATTTGCAGGGTTCCTTGGGATGTTTTCTAAAGTCTGGAATATATGTTAGTGTTGTAATCTTCCGTGGAGAGAGTTATTTCAGGGTGCGGGGGAATACGTCGGGCTAGTAAAGTTCCTTCTCGAGGTCCCACGGCGCGGGGTTTGGTTCCAGGGGGATGGGCCCTCTAAGAAGAAAGTACTGTCATTGTCCCACGGCGCGGGGTTTGGTTCCAGGGGGATGGGCCCTCTAAGAAGAAAGTACTGTCATTGTAATTTCAAAGGTCACTTTGATGTCTAGCTTAAGTCACGCAAAATAGCGTGAACAATACAACCTTTACACTAAAAAATAAAAGACACATCAAGATTTTTAAAAGTAAAAGTACTAGAGAATTGAATTATTCCTCTTAGAATAAATCTAAATTGTACGGAAATGGTTACACACGTTACTTGGTGGTTTTTTGAGGGTTTGGTTGGAAAGCGGGTGAGGTTCTAATAGATTTAGGTTCCAACTATCCATTACACTCATTTAGAAGCTGTATTTAAAAATGGAACATTAGTAACTTTCCCTATCAATTCATTTTCGTTCGTTTTCTAATACGCCAAGGAAATAGAGTAAAATGACAGAAAAGAAATGCTAGGCTTTTACTGGGCCGAAAGTGAGCGAGCCTACTTTTGGTTGGAGGTGTTAAATTACCTAAAAGATTGCTGAAGAAGGTTCAATAGCAATCACTAAATTGTTCAAGAATGGAAAATTTCCCAACATTGGTTGATTAGGTCATGGTCAAACTATTGATAACCATACAACCCTTATAAACCATTGTATTTATGTTATTTGCGGAATTTTTAATATATGCGGTTAAAATCGACACAAAATATACAAAATAATAGACAAACCGAGTGATTTTCTCCATAAATACAAACCATCACGATTATAATTTTATGTCTACAGTAGCTTCTTTATTCCGAAGGTGGTTTGTAAACATTTGTAAAATTGCATATTTTTTATATATTTTACAAAGGTGTGCTCACTCCACTTGCGCATAAAGCTGAAACTTAAGATAGGGGAACATCAAGTTAATTAAATACAATCAAAGGAGAGTGAGCCCCTGAGCTTGTCAAAGGAAAGGTAAATTAATTAAACTCATTATCAGTAGTAGAAGCTTTGACGTAGGTTAAAATCAATAGTTGTCACTTTTATATGTATCTTCATTTGGGACCTCCGAATTAATATTCGTAATATCTGTTTATTTAAAATTAAATCTAGTGATAATATGATAGAAATAATAATACTATACGATACTTTGATACAGAGAGTTTTGTCTACAATCAAGCAGATAACCCAATATAAATTTAACAATTTATTTAGAATGATTTCATAGTTTTTATAATATGTTTATTATATTGTTGAAATTCATTATAATCATTCATTAGTTGATAACAGAACTATCAAATGCAAACGGCAACTTGGAGTTTTCCTAGAAGGAAAATATCATTTATGATGCTAATCCTATATTCTATACCCTAATATTAGTAAGGTTTGCTAGTTTGCGTGCATGCGTGCTTGCTTGCTTGCAACTCTGTTCTCTAAAACGGCTTCAACGATTTCCTTCAAATGTTGGAAATAACTAATTTCTGGGATAGAAATAAGTTCTAGACAGGTATCATCCTCAGAAAAAATTAAATAATGTAAAAAAACGATAGTGAAAAGTAAAAAAAAAAAAATAACATTGGGCTTATGGAGTTTAAAATCAAAATAAAAGAATTGTAACAGCTATTCATAATCATCCGGGAAACTGTCAAAGTAATACTCTTGTTGTTTATAGTTGTTAACATGTGGTTTCCTTAGAGCAGATACTAAAAATATTGAGTAAAGCTTGAATATATAGAGTAGTAAAATTAATCAAAGGGACACTGAACTATAAATAACAACTGGAGTGACCTTAAAAATGCAAAAAGAGGCAAATGGGCTTTAACAATCTGATAATTAAATTAATTATTACTATTAATTAAATTAAACAATCTGACAGTTGGGGAAAGTGGTGAAATATTACTCCAAGTCATCTAAACAAACAGACTGACCTTCCCCGAGCTAAGCTCGGTTTACCATATTCTAGAGTTGTATATAAGTAGTCTTATTGGAAATAAACATATATCAAGACTGACATGAGAGTAATATACGATGAATATTTATAAATGATGTACCCAATTTCTAATACAATCGAAACACACATTCTCGAGTAAAAAAAGATAGTAGCAGTTTACTAAAAGATAAACTTAAGTAACAATTGTTTAACAAATAATCGTTGAATGTTTAGTATGCTAAACAACCGTATTAAAAGTATTTAGTAATTGAAATCTACTTAATTATCAGATAAAGAATATACCTAATTGGCTAACATATTTTATGCGGTTAAAAAGCTATCCACTGCTAGTCCGCGTAAGCCCTTCTTTGAATTACAAGCCTTTCAAACACAGTAGATGTTGTTGAGGTCTTTTCAAACTGCGCTGTGGCACAGCCAACAAAGCTGGAATTGTGTGTTCAGTGCCGTGGTAGACGCAGAATGCTGAATGCCTCCCCACTGCTCCTCATATGTTTACGACCGGCTTGCTGCCTCGAGTCTTAGTTCAAACACAGTAGATGTTGTTGAGGTCTTTTCAAACAGCGCGGCGGCACAGCCAACAAAGCTGGAATTGTGTGTTCAGTGCCGTGGTAGACGCAGAATGCTGAATGCCTCCCCACTGCTCCTCATATGTTTACGACTGGCTTGCTGCCTCGAGTCTTAGTTCAAACACAGTAGATGTTGAGGTCTTTTCAAACAGCGCGGCGGCACAGCCAACAAAGCTGGAATTGTGTGTTCAGTGCCGTGGTAGACGCAGAATGCTGAATGCCTCCCCACTGCTCCTCATATGTTTACGACTAGCTTGCTGCCTCGAGTCTTAGTTCAAACACAGTAGATGTTGTTGAGGTCTTTTCAAACAACGCGGCGGCACAGCCAACAAAGCTGGAATTGTGTGTTCAGTGCCGTGGTAGACGCAGAATGCTGAATGGCTCCCCACTGCTCCTCATATGTTTACGACTGGCTTGCTGCCTCGAGTCTTAGTTCAAACACAGTAGATGTTGTTGAGGTCTTTTCAAACAGCGCGGCGGCACAGCCAACAAAGCTGGAATTGTGTGTTCAGTGCCGTGGTAGACGCAGAATGCTGAATGCCTCCCCACTGCTCCTCATATGTTTACGACTGGCTTGCTGCCTCGAGTCTTAGTTCAAACACAGTAGATGTTGTTGAGGTCTTTTCAAACAGCGCGGCGGCACAGCCAACAAAGCTGGAATTGTGTGTTCAGTGCCGTGGTAGACGCAGAATGCTGAATGCCTCCCCACTGCTCCTCATATGTTTACGACTGGCTTGCTGCCTCGAGTCTTAGTTCAAACACAGTAGATGTTGTTGAGGTCTTTTCAAACAACGCGGCGGCACAGCCAACAAAGCTGGAATTGTGTGTTCAGTGCCGTGGTAGACGCAGAATGCTGAATGGCTCCCCACTGCTCCTCATATGTTTACGACTGGCTTGCTGCCTCGAGTCTTAGTTCAAACACAGTAGATGTTGTTGAGGTCTTTTCAAACAGCGCGGCGGCACAGCCAACAAAGCTGGAATTGTGTGTTCAGTGCCGTGGTAGACGTAGAATGCTGAATGCCTCCCCACTGCTCCTCATATGTTTACGACTGGCTTGCTGCCTCGAGTCTTAGTTCAAACACAGTAGATGTTGTTGAGGTCTTTTCAAACAGCGCGGCGGCACAGCCAACAAAGCTGGAATTGTGTGTTCAGTGCCGTGGTAGACGCAGAATGCTGAATGCCTCCCCACTGCTCCTCATATGTTTACGACTGGCTTGCTGCCTCGAGTCTTAGTTCAAACACAGTAGATCTTGTTGAGGTCTTTTCAAACAGCGCGGCGGCACAGCCAACAAACCTGGAATTGTGTGTTCAGTGCCGTGGTAGACGTAGAATGCTGAATGCCTCCACACTGCTCCTCATATGTTTACGACTGGCTTGCTGCCTCGAGTCTTAGTTCAAACATATCCACTAGATGATTAAAGGCTGGTATTGTTTTATTCAATTTACTTTAGCATTTAGTAAAATCTCAAAATTCAAGTAAGTACAAGTGAACAGAGTACAATCAAAGACAGAATGATAGAGAAAACATAAATTGTTAAGTTAGTTATTATAATAAACTCTCTGGAAGTATTGTTCTCTTCAAATAAGATAGTGAACATATACAGTGTTTCCAAACAATCTACCGAAAATTGAGGAAATGATTCCTGAGATCCAAAAATATTGAAAATGTCAAATAAATATGGAACCTACCTCGCTCCAGTCTGTGTTTAAGTATGTGTTTTTAATAAATAACGCATACCTGAGTAACCTCTTGAGGTACTGGTTTGAAATTTGGCACGTAGTTTATCCCTACATTTTAAATTTCAAGCTTTTATCGTCTCAAAATGGCGTCCGTTTCTATATCTTAAAGCTTAATATCTTGAAAACAGAAATTCTTCTGCAAATTTATCTCTATACTAAAAAATGTGACATTTTAAGCCAAAACGATGGTGTACAACTTTAAAGACTACCAAACCAATAGCTGGGTGATTGTAATTTTTCTAAGTGAATAGGTGTTAGTTGTATTAATTTTTATAGAAATTTCAGCTTTTTGCTCCTAAGAAATTTTTACAGAAATTTAATCTTTTTGCTCATAAGAATTAAAATTTCTCAGCTTTGGATCGTTAAAGTCTTTAGCCTGTTCCATATTTTTTGGCTTGAAAATAAAAATTTGTTGAATGTTCAGATAAATTTTAATACATTTCCTTTTTAGTATGTATTCAGCTATGAAAATTGAAGTGGCTGCCGCTTTGAAACGCTAAAATCCAGAAAAAACGTCAAATTAAATACAAAATTACCCCTAAATAGTATGATCCACTTATTCAAATTAGGCCTTAAATTGGTTCCTAAATATATTGTATTTATTAAAAACCCATACACACACACACACACACACACACACACACACACACACACACACACACACACACACACACACACACACACACACACGGAACGAGATAGGCCCTCTGTATATGTGAAATTGGTTTACGTTAGTCAAGTTATTTTCACAGTTTTAAGTTAAAAACACGTTTAAACGCATCCTACTATTGCATCCTTATAATTAATACATTTGTACTTAAAAGAGAAACAAAAAAATACGATATTTTAAAATACGGCCGTAAATGGAGGATATCGTGATTAATTACTCGAAGTCATCTAAACAAACCGACTGACCTTACCCGAGAAAAGCTTGGTCTTCTAGGTTCTTAATCAAAATAAGAGGAGTGAAAGAACGCGGCCCGTTCAGTGTAAAATAGGGGTGAAAACGAGCCTCCATCACGTACCCACCCTTTAGCCTGTCCACGTCACAGACATCCCTGCAATACACACGCTCCTATCACACCCTGTAACAAGAAACAACAAGGTGCCTCGATACATGTTTGGTCGGTGAGATACACAAACAAGCTACACTGTCACTCTGTCACTGTGTCATAGGGAGCCATGATGTTGTTCACTTGTGACGCTTCGATGACACTCTTATTATACGTAAACAGTGATGGTTACGTGTAACTTCAATTCAGTCGAAGAAATTAACGGTTGGAGTTACGGAAACGATGGTACCGTATTATATTATATTATATTTTTCACTCGACAGTGTTAAAAAGAAAATTGACGGTCAAGAACTTATTACATTAATACCATTTATTCGTTAAAGTGGTCAAGGTGACGGACTTAGGAACCTTGGTGGTGGCGCTGTTGTGGGTTCGCATCCCAGTCCTGGGTAGTAAATGTTATCAGTGCTGTTCAGCTTGTGCTGTAGCGACTCACTTCTTGCTTGCTGGATACGTTGCACGTAAAGGCCTGAGGCCCATGTGGACCGAGGCTACAGCTACTGTACGCACAGCATGTTGACAAGCAAAGAATATAGAAAGCTTAATGCGGGAAGTAATAATGCAAGGGAATGTAGCATCTTTCTAGCCTAATGGTTAGCGTTCGTGGGTCCAAATACCGGGGTGTCCACAAAGCGTTTGTATGTTATACTAACACAAATGCCGTTGACGTTGAAATTCAAACAAAAAAGGGGGAAAGAGGTCTCCCACTTCGTAAAAAAGAAAAAACAACACTAACGTAAACAAAGGTAAAAGAGTGGGGTTTGGACCAATTTCCCCTGAAAGCATATATGTAATATTTATAAAAATGCCGATGGCTTTGTAATAACAAATAAAAAAGTCAACTCTGGCTTTTGCAACATATTGTTTGCTGATGAATTGTCGAAAGATATTACCTGTATATACATTACATCCTCAAGGTTTCGCTTTTTCAAAATATTATTGAACAATTTATTACTCGTTTAACTTCCCCACACTAAAAGAATGTAGGGAATAAAAACAATATCTCAGTAATATTAAAAATGTATTTACTTTTATTTGTCCCTTCAGCAACACCAGTAATACGTTGATTAACGCAATCTAAAGTATTAACAGTGAGTGCTCGATACTAAAAAGATGACTGTTCATACAATTACTCAAAGTGATGAATTCATAACAGTTTACAAAGGTTTATAGGATGATAATAAAAGGAAACTTAATTACAATTTTGTATTGTTGATACAAGTTTGACTGTTATAATTAATATACCAGTGCAACAGGAACTTTATGAAGATTTAAACTGTTCCATTTTAGTAACGAGGTTCCGTATATTTAATCCCTGCAACATATAAATTAAGTATATGCCTTTTTCTGGGATCAATATGTCTTTGTTCCAAGGTTAAAATATTGTATTTTTGAAACTCATAATAGCGATGGATTTGAATTTATTTTTTGATTTATTTGGACTTTACCTATCGCTTCTAGTGTTTAAAACTACACTACGTTTCGGGAGGTAAGGAAACTCCTCCCGTTATCAAGTGAACCCTACTTACATCTAAATATCAATCTCTTACACCTAACTAACCTACATTTTTTTGGATTTTTTTGATTTTTCTTTTACATTCTAATTTACACTAACACAAAGATAACAAAAATCAAATACAATACACTAACACAAAATTTATATACACACCTAACTAACCTACATTTTTTTAATATTTTCCTTTACAGTTTAATTTGACTAACAGAAAGATAACAAATATATATACAAAAAATCGAATACAATACACTAACACAACATTTATATATACGAACAAATGAAAAACTGACAATACATTACCTGTTCTGCATCGTGGCCTCCAAGCTGACGGGCAAACACGGGAAACGGGCTCACGTCCATCCACAACCAAACCGCACACTAGACTAGTGGCTAGCGGCAGTGGAGGGGGGAGAGCCGTTACCCCCACCTACCGACAGGGGCACGTGACGACACAGCTGTGGCTACCCACACGTCTTTGTCGACGGGAACATGACACGGAAACCAAAAACTGCGCGATTCCTCCTAGAATGCTACATGGGCACCAGTACGATATTCTCATAGAGATTACCGCATGCCTCCAAGGTGAGCATTGGGAACTGGTCATGCAATCAGGTGGCCGTGTTTCCTCCAAGGGCGATCACGGACGCATGTGTCGTAGCCGCATTGGATGGACTCTAGACGCAGGAGCAACTGTAACACAAGGAACTGGCGTGTGTTTGCGGGGTGATTTTTGACTGAAATGGTTTTTAATTAAGGGAATCCATAGTGGCCTGACATCAATACTACTCTGACTTATTGGATTTTCATGTAATTTAATTAATGCCCCTTCAACAAACTTTCTTTTATAATAGTGAGACTCATGATGTATAATTTTTGCCTCTTCCCAACTAAATTTATGATCATTTTCCCAGGCGTGTTTTGCCAATTTAGATTTTACTGTTTCGCCATTTTTTGTGTTTCTTTTATGTTCGTTTATACGAACTTTTAGCGGCCTTTTAGTTTCCCCTATATATTCACCCTCACATTCACATTTGATGCTGTAGATACAGTTTTTTGAGGCTTGTTCTTCATTTTTCGGTTTTACTTTAGTTAGTTGCTGTCTCAGAGTGTTTGACGATTTAAAAGCTGTTAAGATCTTATATTTTCTGGCAACTCGCCTTATTTTTTCCGACAGTTTTGGGACATATGGGATGCTTATGAAAGCTGTTGGTTTATCCACATTTGGAACAGTGTTTGGCTTTGTCCCCCTTTCCTTTTTGCATCTGCTAATTATTTTTTGAGGATAACCATTCTTTTTTAACTCTTGTGAAATTTTATTGTGCTCCGCGTCTAAAGTTTTCTTTTCACAACAAACTGATTTGGCCCTGTCGAAAAGAGAATAAGCTACTGATTCTTTGACTGATTCACAGTGGTTTGATTTGTAATTGAGGTATCGACCTGTGTGTGTTTTCTTTCTAAAAATTTCTGTTTTAAGGGCGTTTCCATCTTTAACTACATTTACATCCAAAAATGCTAGTTTTTTGTCTTGTTCTTTTTCTGTTGTGAGTTTAATTGTTGGTGAAACTTTATTTAAATGCTTAGTAAACTCGTCTAACTTTTTATCGCCATGATTCCAGACTGCAAAGACATCGTCAACGTACCTCAGCCACACTTTCGGTTGAAAACAAGCAGACGCAATAGCTTTCTGTTCGAATTCTTCAATTTTTTACAGACGCACAGCGCAAACGACTTACACCACACCACTCAAAAACTCCTCACATGTATGGGCTACCAAAAATACACAAAGAAGGTGTTCCTCTGAGACCCATTGTTAGTTCAAGAGACTCCCCAAGTAGAGAACTATGTAGATTTCTCCTGCCCATACTCAAACCTTTATCAGGAAATACTGATTCACATGTAACAAACACAAAGCATTTTGTAGAAATCGTAAAAGACATGCAAATTTCAGACGAGGACATGTTAGTTAGTTTTGATGTTGAAAGTCTTTTCACTAATATCCCCGTAAACCAAACACTAGAAATCATTGAAAAACGGTTACTCAATGACCAAAACTTAAACACAAGAACCAAAATCCCAGTAAATGTAATTATGGATTTGCTTAAATTATGTACTGAGTCAAATTATTTTGAATTGGAGGGCCAAATATTCCGCCAGGATGAGGGAATGGCAATGGGATCGCCTTTGTCACCAATATTTGCCAACATATTTATGGAAGAATTCGAACAGAAAGCTATTGCGTCTGCTTGTTTTCAACCGAAAGTGTGGCTGAGGTACGTTGACGATGTCTTTGCAGTCTGGAATCATGGCGATAAAAAGTTAGACGAGTTTACTAAGCATTTAAATAAAGTTTCACCAACAATTAAACTCACAACAGAAAAAGAACAAGACAAAAAACTAGCATTTTTGGATGTAAATGTAGTTAAAGATGGAAACGCCCTTAAAACAGAAATTTTTAGAAAGAAAACACACACAGGTCGATACCTCAATTACAAATCAAACCACTGTGAATCAGTCAAAGAATCAGTAGCTTATTCTCTTTTCGACAGGGCCAAATCAGTTTGTTGTGAAAAGAAAACTTTAGACGCGGAGCACAATAAAATTTCACAAGAGTTAAAAAAGAATGGTTATCCTCAAAAAATAATTAGCAGATGCAAAAAGGAAAGGGGGACAAAGCCAAACACTGTTCCAAATGTGGATAAACCAACAGCTTTCATAAGCATCCCATATGTCCCAAAACTGTCGGAAAAAATAAGGCGAGTTGCCAGAAAATATAAGATCTTAACAGCTTTTAAATCGTCAAACACTCTGAGACAGCAACTAACTAAAGTAAAACCGAAAAATGAAGAACAAGCCTCAAAAAACTGTATCTACAGCATCAAATGTGAATGTGAGGGTGAATATATAGGGGAAACTAAAAGGCCGCTAAAAGTTCGTATAAACGAACATAAAAGAAACACAAAAAATGGCGAAACAGTAAAATCTAAATTGGCAAAACACGCCTGGGAAAATGATCATAAATTTAGTTGGGAAGAGGCAAAAATTATACATCATGAGTCTCACTATTATAAAAGAAAGTTTGTTGAAGGGGCATTAATTAAATTACATGAAAATCCAATAAGTCAGAGTAGTATTGATGTCAGGCCACTATGGATTCCCTTAATTAAAAACCATTTCAGTCAAAAATCACCCCGCAAACACACGCCAGTTCCTTGTGTTACAGTTGCTCCTGCGTCTAGAGTCCATCCAATGCGGCTACGACACATGCGTCCGTGATCGCCCTTGGAGGAAACACGGCCACCTGATTGCATGACCAGTTCCCAATGCTCACCTTGGAGGCATGCGGTAATCTCTATGAGAATATCGTACTGGTGCCCGTGTAGCATTCTAGGAGGAATCGCGCAGTTTTTGGTTTCCGTGTCATGTTCCCGTCGACAAAGACGTGTGGGTAGCCACAGCTGTGTCGTCACGTGCCCCTGTCGGTAGGTGGGGGTAACGGCTCTCCCCCCTCCACTGCCGCTAGCCACTAGTCTAGTGTGCGGTTTGGTTGTGGATGGACGTGAGCCCGTTTCCCGTGTTTGCCCGTCAGCTTGGAGGCCACGATGCAGAACAGGTAATGTATTGTCAGTTTTTCATTTGTTCGTATATATAAATGTTGTGTTAGTGTATTGTATTCGATTTTTTGTATATATATTTGTTATCTTTCTGTTAGTCAAATTAAACTGTAAAGGAAAATATTAAAAAAATGTAGGTTAGTTAGGTGTGTATATAAATTTTGTGTTAGTGTATTGTATTTGATTTTTGTTATCTTTGTGTTAGTGTAAATTAGAATGTAAAAGAAAAATCAAAAAAATCCAAAAAAATGTAGGTTAGTTAGGTGTAAGAGTTTGATATTTAGATGTAAGTAGGGTTCACTTGATAACGGGAGGAGTTTCCTTACCTCCCGAAACGTAGTGTAGTTTTAAACACTAGAAGCGATAGGTAAAGTCCAAATAAATCAAAAAATAAAGTTAAAATATTTTTAGGACATTCAGCTACCGTAACTTGTTGCTGGATATGCTTGGTCAATATATTTGTTACCGATCATAAAAAATGTATATATTTATAAAAGATTACAAGTACTACAGATAGATAGCACGTTACTTCATCACGCCTAAAATTAGAATTAGAAATGAAAATAGCTATTTTTGAAAACTAACATTTCATAATATCAGAATTAAAAATGGTTCCTATCAAATACTACACCAAATTACACTTCAACTTTATTTCTTTGGTTTTTCCTTCTTTTCCTAAATGTAGCTTTAAAAATACTTTATTCTGTTATCATATAAATACATTTTATTCTTCCATTTCCATATGCGTTGAATTTACTATTTAACGTGTAGTATTTAATTGCTTTGTTTATTAAATGATTCATTTGAAACACTAGCAACAATAATAAAATACAATGCTGACCTCATGACCTATATAATAATCGATGAAACTAATTTTTGTATTTATTAAGATATTTTAATAGATCACAATCACTTCAACCTTAAGCTTTAACAAGTTTCTGAAACAATTACACGATCTCACAACAGCGGCTGAAGATGGCTGAAGTTTCAATATTCAATTAAAAGTTCATAATGAGATATTATTTTCCCTTTAACTTAACGTAAGAAATCCTTGGATAAGTAGTTTTGATATAGAAAATATGATCGGTATTATTCGTTGAAGAAATTGCATTAAATTAACTTTTATTACGATGCTACATTTTATGGTTATGTTCCTTTAATTCTACTGTACACTATGCTTAAGAAATTTAGTACTAACCTATATTTTTTATTTCCAGGTATGTCATCATGTTAATTGTGAGTTTGGCAAGCTTAAACTTCATGTGAGTAGTATTTTTTTAACTATTAAATATTTTAAGGTTCTGGTCTACCCCTGCTACGCAGCGCTAGGCAAGGGTTTGCAGGATTTTTATTCATAGCTTGTTCTTAATTTTAAAATCTTTAATTAAAGTTAAAGTATAATTTTAAAAAGGATAATATTATTTACGAATGTATCTTTTTACTTTTTATTATTAATTGAATAGAGTTACGTTTTAAAACTTTTACTTAAGACAGAAACACTGTATTGAAATTATAAAAACTAGCTTACAGCTGTATCAAACAAATGGCAAAAGATCTAATAATTTTGAAATTAAATGCTTGAAAAACCAAGTTGATCGCAATTACTATAGCAGTACGTGTTAACAGAACATTTAATTCCTGAATTCCACTAAACTACACATTATTTAGTTCTCTTCCGTGGTATTATTTTATAATACACGTAATTCACAGCTTATCTTTCTAAAGAGGGTTCCGTTTTCTGTAAGGGGCGAATTTATTATGCTCATTTACATTTCTATGCCTTGCGGTCGAATTAGATTTTCTCATTTACCTATCTGCGAATAATTTCGCTATACTGATTTGTGTCTTCATCATGCTAGATAGCTAAGTGTAAGACATTACATATACAAAGTCCATTATTTTGATAAATTTCACGGCGTTTTATTTAAATTCAACTCTAAAGGAGGTATTGGTAAGATACACTGCGGTTATTGAGGAAACCCTTGCCCAATAAAGTTAGTTATAGGCACATACTCCCGGAAGCAGGAGACATGGTCTGGCTTCCAGGCCAATAAACCAAGACCCAGCCTATACTAGGCGTGCTCATTGTCAAACTGCACACTTGAGTGATATATCTCTATAACAAAATTTCAACAGTAACAAACAGCGTGGAATTCTATTATTGGCTATTAGTCATCTTTCCTGCTCCCTATAATAATCGATTTCTTCGTAATTACATTCATATCTGTATAAATAACGTTAAATGGAATATATGAATTATATAAAAGGCAGGTTTTTTATGTTGAACTTTCAGTTTATAGTTTTACATATTCCAACTATATGCTGAAAGTGTAAATACCTTCCTAGTTATCTCCTTACGTGGGGAGGTCCAACACAAATTTCATCATACGGATTAGTATTATCCAACTCTTTGTTGCATAAGCGTAGTTTCGATTCATACATCTCGGTTATGTAAACTCATGTGTGATTTTCACGATAAAAATCGTGAATTTATAAATACCCCCGACTCAGCAAACCTGCATACTCAGCGAATTTCCAATGAATTATAACATAACACACAAAGCCACTTAACAGGGTTCATAAGAAATATATTCACAAACAAGCGATATTTAAAATATTAATTATTCTCCATAAGAATAACATTGGGGATGAGTAAGCAGGTTTGCTGCAACAAGGAACACAAAATAATGGGGTTTTATGCAAAATATCAATAGAACTCAGCTAAGTGAAGTCACATACCAAGTTTCATCCAAATACATTCATAAATAAGCGATATATAACACTTTAATTATTTTCCATAAGAGTAACATGGGGACCGAGTACCTAGGTTTGCTGCTACGGGAACCATAGGTGAAAAACTGTTTTTTGTGCAAACAACAATAAACCACAACCAGATGAAGCTATATACCAAATTTCGTCAGTTTATGTTCATAAATAAGTGAGATATACAATTTTTCTTTTTCTCCATAAGAATAACATTAGACAACGTACTGTGTTTAGCAATTTCAATATCTCAGTAACCAATTGACGTAGAGCAATGATCAAGATACCAAATTGTTTGTTTTTTTATGCTGAGTTCAATGGTGAAAATTAAAATTTGGTTTTAATAAAAATTACATGTGGAAACCCCAAAAAACCCATTTTTGGGGTACAAAACCCCCCCAAAACCCCCCTTCGGACGTTGCAATTCGTCTGGTTTTCGAACTCGTTCAAATAAATGGTACTTTACACGTTTTACCAAATTTAATTAAGATCGGACCTTTTTTACGAGAGTTATCGTGCTTACGGACACACACACACACATATATATATATATATATACATATATAACAATTTGAACTAATGGTGTTTTTGGCATCTGGGGACCTCAAAATGAAAAGTTATCATGGTCTCGGGCTTAAGTCTTACCATGCCAACCTACGGTAATAGCTTCTTCCCTATAGGGGAAATTCGCTAAAAGGGAAATACGTTTTGCGATGAAACTACAAAATGAACACTGATATCAAAATATATGGGACCCTCTTTGAAAGGATATCACACAGAAATATCTCTTTGTGTTGCCAATGTTGGTGAGGAAAACAGAGGGAAATTGGGCTGTTTTCAATATTCGTAGAAATTTATATTCTACAATATAACCCAAGTAGTCTTGCCGTCCTTGACATTTGGGAACAATCTCCTTTTTCGTGGTCAAAACTTTATTCAAAATATATAAATACGTTTGGATAGTAACTATTAATTTATGACATAACCTTAAACGTAGGGTTTACAGTTGCACTTAAAGTGTCATTTTCTTGACTTGCGGCCTACTGCATATGCTTAATGATACTTCGGACAAAAAGTAAGGATTTTTCTCTCATGCGACTTTTGGTTATTTATTTTTAGGATTTATTTTAATTTTAAGGAATGCCTTGCTCTTATTTCAGCATCTTTTGTCCTACAAACTAAGCTACAAAATGAGAAATGTATTATGTTTAATATGCAGTGTAAATATTTCTTTAGATAAAGAGTTTTCTTAAAATGTAATCAAAGGATTTGAGCGACGTAGAGCGGTAGTAACAAAAGTCGCTCATCGCGGTTCGCTCATCGCGGTTCGCTCATCGCGGTTCGCTCATCGCGGTTCGCTCATCGCGGTTCGCTCATCGCGGTTCGCTCATCGCGGATCGCTCATCGCGGTTCGCTCATCGCGGTTCGCTCATCGCGGTTCGCTCATCGCGGTTCGCTCATCGCGGTTCGCTCATCGCGGTTCGCTCATCACGGATCGCTCATCGCGGGTCGCTCATCGCGGATCGCTCATTTTTGTTCGCTTGTTGCTCACATTGAAACCACCTGCTCTCAATTTACATGGTATATTGTATAGCTAGTAACGTGAGCGATGCCACTCTTACATATTTCAAGTCGCTTATAGCTAGTTGCTTATAATTAAGGAAATTTAACTAATCATACATAGTACCAGACTTATGAAGGCATATTATACAGCTCCTTGGCTGGCTATCGAGCACACGGTTTTATGAAGCGAATGATATTTTACAAGAACACATTTGATCAGACTCGACGATATTATCGTGGGCTTCTTGGAGAATCTGGGAAAGTTTCCAGCCCGGAGAGGCAGTTTGCCGTAAACTTTCCTTCTCTGGCGACGTGAATGGGATGAGAAAACTTCGCGATCAATAACTGTAATTGGACTTAATGACGCTTGGACTGGCTTTGCTACTCGCAATAAAGAAACGATGAAATTAGGGAAACATTTGTGTAACGGGCTGTGTAATAATCTTACTTAAAATGGCTTGCAAGTTCTATTCCATTTTGAAATACAGTTAGAAATGTTTTATTAGTTATTTATTAAATGTTTAATTTGCTACCTCATTTATCGATATGGACCCAAACATTACTATGAAAAATAAATAACAATTTTGCGCACTCCGATTAAAACGATAAATAAACCATCATACTATTCGTCACCAACCTTTGAGATGGATCCCCCTTGTAAATTATATTCAAGCGAAAAATACAATACGCTACTTCTATCCTTAAAATGGATTGTTTATTTTTATGAACTGTTTCGCTTTGTACATTGAATATTGGAGTCAATCATTTATACAAAATTATTGTCCAGCTCATTTATCACTATGTTGAGTACACTGCAATGTGTCGGAGCAATATCGGTATCTAGTTTCCAAGTACATGGTTATTTGTCAGGAACAGATTGGATAGAAGAGTAAGAAATACATATTACCACAAGGAATTTGTGAAGACAAATTACCAGAAAATACGATTGTAGAACTCTAGCAGAAGGTCCCCTCAAAGTCCTGTAGGCTTTGGTTTATTGGATGAGTAGGCCCATGGCTTAAAGTGGGTCCAGAACCACTAAGCTGCCACACTACACAGCATTACTCCAGTGCTGATTGACTGTTATTGAATCCAGGATTACCAAAATAAATTACTATACAACTTGACCACACCAAGCTTCTTGAAAAGTCAGCTGCACATACCAATTTATAAATTTAACATTATACTATATTTACAAGAATTAGTAATGACGTATTAAAAAACGACTTCCAATAAAAAACATTAAGTAACTAGAACACATGTGGAATCATTTTTAAAACATTACTTTCAACTCATCTTCTTACTGGTATATCATTTGATACCTCCCACTCAACACACGTAAAGTGGTTTTAAAGTGATCCTCTATCACACGTAGCGAGCCAAACTCCTTCAAACGCCTGTGAATCCTTTGAGGTGGATATTGTAGGCACGAATGAGGTAAAGACTTTTAGTCTCCGATGTTTTTCCTAATCAAAGCCTCTTCATTTGATGCTCCATACGCTTTGGCAACGTTTTTTATGCTATTAGCTGTTCTGGGGCCGCGACAAGGTTTTCATTTACAAAGTAAAATATATTGATAAGAACATGCAAATGACCACCTAAAAGCAAACTTGATTGAGCGTCATAAATGTTTACATACATTCCGAGCACAGGAAACTATAAAACTACAGAAGGCTGACTACTACGTTAACGGCAGTTGCGTTTAAAACGGCTGGTGCTACGCGTGGCGGGGCAATGTTTCAAAAGCGTCAAACAAACTTGAATTACGGAAACAATTTTTCCTACAACTGCAGTTTTAGATACCACAAAAATACAAACATTCTCTTTCGTTTATTTTTAATTCCCGAGATTGAGGCTATAAACACTAAATCAGTTAGCTTGGTACAAATAAACAATAAATCAGCTGTTTACCACTTCGGCGAGCTGAAAAGTAAAGTGAAGCGAGCGAAAGCACTTTTTCGCTCGCCAAAGAGAAAAAAGGCGTATTACGATGTGTTTTTAGATCGTGAAGAAGCACTTTAGGTATGGTTGTAGGTAGTTATATAGTTATTTATGTATTTAAAAAGTAAAGGCATTACACTCGAATTACATAGAGTTTTGCAATCTAAATTTTGGATACCACTCAACATGCAACGATTAACATTACACCGAAACAAAATAGCAAAAAATATATTTTTGCTCGCTTAACAGAATACAGCTGTTTTAATATGTGCTTTTAGACCTTAAATAAGCACTTAGGGCACGGTTGAAGGAAACATATTTTCTACACAATATAATTGGATAGTAGGCAGTATTTAGTCATAAATATTCCATACCGATAGCCTGCCGTCTCAGTCGGTTACGTTCGTGTAATGCTGTATATACTGTAATAGCTACAGCCTTGGGTGGGATCGTATCGTAATGGATCATCATTACAGGCTCTAAGCAATGAACTGGTGCACTGTTTAACCGGTGTGCTTGAATGTAATGACGTTGAGCCGTTAATAACGTACCACAATCCAAATTCAACATTAGTTGGGATTATTAACAGTTTACTGAAGTTATTCCTTTATTTTTGTTTCCGAGAATTGAAGTGGTTTTAAATATAAACACATTTAAAGCGACGATTTATTTTCTCGATTTTAGGGCTTAAACTTAAAAATAACAAAATAATCGTTTCATCCTAGTGAGACATCAAGGATTACCACAAGGATTAAGATAAACTCCTTTGCCTTTCAACTTTCGAGTAAATATCTTGATCCTTTTTTTTCTTATATTGGAACCGTTACGGTTGGTTTAGACGATAAAGTTTAATAACTAAACAAACTTACTGTTATAACACTGTTTCAACATTTTCAAAACACAATGTTATCAGCTAGAAATATTTTATGTCTTCAATAATGTTTAAGTAAATTACGATTAAGTTAAAATTACATTTAATACTCAAGCCTTTTTTTTAAAACGTGCGATATTGTTAACTGTTGTAAATTTGATTTGTTCTTTCCTGACAAAATCAATGTCCTAGAGATTTGTGTGTAATTTATTTGCTAAAACATCATGTAGAATAAACAGTTCACAAAAGAACTTTGAAATGTCAATAATTTACTTTTAAAGAGAGCGGGTCCCATTCAGTTGTTTATCTCTGAGGTAGCTTCATTACTTTTACTTTACCTTGGATGAACATAGATTGTTTATTTAGTTTTCATCGTTGGACAACTTTTATTGCCAGTAGAATCTACATAACTTTGTTTTCTTAGCGATCTTAGTTAAACAATAGTACGAGAAAAGTTCTGTTCCATTACAGTAAGTGGACTTAAGGCGCTTTGGCTCTCTCAATGCAACGGTGTCAAATTAGCTCCGTAAATTAGTTGGTAAATTCGCGTAGTTTGAAAAGAAAACCAATGGTCTCGATGCCAATTGAACAGTAAGTTTAAGTTAATGAGCAATGATTTGTAATGGACTTTAGCAGAAAAACTTTGCTAATTTGACGATTTACAGTGGTTCTAGTATTGAAATAAAAGAGGAACTCCGCTTGGCTGAAGAAAGTCCCTTATACGAGTATGTTTTGTGCCTTAGCGTATTACCTCAGCTTCCTCTACACATCAGCCAAATATTATAGAATATCTGGGAATTCTAGCTCTTTATAGATATCTGAAGTTTAAACGTCTTGAAAAATGTTGCTTGAAGCCCTTCCTGAGTGCTAGTTTGATTTACGAACATTTTAAAATATAACACGATTTAAATATATTTTAATAACCAGCATCATTATTTTTACTTGTGAGACTTCTATTGTAAAGGTTCACTTATCACAGTAATGCAAACATAATTATAGACTAGAAGACTTTAAGGTGGTGATAAGATATAGACAAGTGTTCAATAAAAAAGAAACGGTGGGCCATAAACGGAACATAACAATTTACTTTTAAACTCAGATAAAATGTAGATCAAGCAGTTGATAGGTCTTTAAAATGGTATCCTTTGTCGAACTATCACCGTCACTTTTTTCATTCTTTGAAGTTTTCGTTCAGGAGTTTCAGCTATTCTACCACAAAATTATTATTCAAAAATATTTAAGATTCATTATTGTTATACGAAAAAGAATGTGATGAATACGAAAAACATTGTGATGCGTTTCGTGGTTATTCGTTGTTTGAGGCCAAATATAATTTAATATGAGTAAAGTTAGTACAATGATAATGATTGGTCACTGGTTTAGCACTGTGACACAATCGTTCATCTGGGTTTCGGTTGTTGATTTTTGAATCGATCCAGTGAAATCCCTCTTGTTGTTTACCATATGACATATAAGGCTCACTAAAATTATTAGATAAATAAAATGTATGATTTAGATTTAAAATATTAAAAAACTTGGACTGCACATCGCAATCTATGGTTCGAGATTCAGGTATAAAATTATGATATCTTTAAAGAAATTACAGTTGTAACCTAGACAGACTTGCAATGACACACTTCCAAGCATATGTGGTACGAGTGTGAAAACTTTAATAATCTGCAGACACTTAGTATAGAACGTAATCCCACAACTTCAAACAACCGATGGATAGTTCAATAATGTATACTGAGCCAACTGTAATCAATACTAATACAAATATGGAGGTCGCCCCATTTAATTTGATCAACAGACGTGCCCATTATAATATTAGATGAACTTTATTGGGTTCCACTTCGTCGTAAAAACCGCAATGCTAGAGAGCAACGCAGGATCGCTTCTGACTTTTGAAATCCATTTTCAAAAGGCTATAAAACAACTTATAACCAGGGCAAACATAGTTAAGCATCTAGGTGGAACCACTTAATGATCCAGTGCATTAGCCTTGTCCCTGGTATATTTGACTACTGAGTATTATGCTCCCATATTGAACATGATCAATAAACTAAACCGAGAGAAAATTGTTGCAACTGATGAGATATCGGTGTTCAAGGTAACAGGGTAATACGAACAGCTATATTCATAAACGAGCCACTATTCGGCTTTCAGTCCTGTGTAACATTTAAAAACGTAATCAATCGACATTATCGAAATTCGAAATAGAGAGTTTAGAGTGTACAAAAATATATTGTCGGCCCCCACCTAACTCATCTTGCAAGATCTCCCATCGGAGAGGTATCGTTTATAGTCCTGGAAACCACCCTTGCAGTCAGAAACAGCTTGGGGAGGACTTTACGGATGAATATAAAACTATGTGTAGTAACTTAATCTTGACTATAGTACAATTTTCAGCCGCCATTTAGGACCCGCCATATTGGATTCGACAATTTAAAAAATATATGAAGGCTGTGACTAATAACATTGAACTACTTTTTGATTGCAAACTCAATGCCGCAATCCGTTTTTGAATACCGTATTCGTTCTCAAGTTATTGGTACTTTATACAAATTTATTTTAAAGTAAGATTCAAGGCAACGGCCGAAAATTTGAACATAGCCAAAATTAAGAACTTACTTAATGTAGTAGTCTAGAGTCGATATCTTAAGAAATGTAGACAAAAATAAGGGGGACACATTTAAAACTCACCTTGTAAAAGCATTTACGCTATGCAATTAAGTGTGCCTCTAGGATTTACTAGTTGATCAGTACAATTGGCTTCCATTGAGTAAACATTGCATTACCAGTAACTCCGGTTGGGGTAATGATCCCTAATAATCAGCTGATGAAGCTGCCATTACGAATTGTAAATATGTAGCTTGAATAGCGGGATCAGCAATTGTATCTTTTCGCTTCTTCCTCTAAAATATATTTTAATACGTAAGTATATTTAATCTATTATTCAAATCTGTTCCAAAGTACGCTACTGCTCCTATATCACATCCCGTTATTCTAACTCATCTTAAAATTAAACTAGTTCCGGTTTTGATTTTGGTTGTAAATACTGAATACTTCAGCGGCATTTTTTAATGTTTTGAAAGAGAACGGTCCAAACCCTGGTATTATTAGTCTACTACCTAAGGGCGACAATTTTTTTAAACGCACCATTATTAATGACATTATTTAATGACAAATAATAAGATGGCTTTATGACTTTATTCAGCAAGCGTTTCTCAGACATTATAGCTGTTTTACAGAATAACTCTTGTCATACATAAATAATACAATGCCTTAAAATATACAAAACAATATAATAACATGCATAATTTTTACATAAATACATTACAAAAATCTTACGTAACTGAACTATATTATAACCATTTTGTTAGCAGTTGAAGATAAGGTGTAAAATTCCCCCTTGCAATTGCATCTTGAGGGATTCCCAAGACATATTTTGCCTAATTAGTTTGGAAGATTGTAAGATATTTTGCTACAAGCATTAAGTTTGAAAATTGTAATATTGCAATCATAAGTTGAAAGTAAAATAACAAGTTTTGCTTGTTGAAAGATGTTGCTGGCACGGTCCATTGTTATTAACTGCTTTGTTTATTTATTATGGAGCAGATAGATACTACAGCGTACTGCAAAATATATATAACCATTCTGTGGAAATAAATCAAATTAGCTTGTAATAGATTAAATTGGATATTTACTAATTCGTAAAAACACCTAAGGGCTCATTTAAAACCCCTTATATTGTATAATTAATATCTAATGCTTGTATTGTTAAGTATTTAAAAAAGGTGGAACGTCGGATTATTTTTTAAATGTATTTATTGAAGCCCTAAATTAAAATATACCTGAAATACTTCCCAATTTAGTAAAATACACTTGTAACGTTTTTAATTACTGATTTGAGACGATGATATAAAAAAGTTGTAATACTCTGTTGCTTTTATTATTATGTATCTTCTTTGAATTATTGGTAGGCTACGTCTTTTAATATTTGTTACAGACTTAATACTAGTTTTTCTGTCAATATGCTTGTTTTATAACGCAATTTTCAATAAATCGGGGAACTATGCATAAAATATGTCACGTTTATTAAAATATGTTTTGATAAGTATTTTTAATTCGTATTCAATGAAAGGTTTTGTGCGTTGTTTCAGTGGCGTAGGAAGGTACTCGAAGAAAACAGTTTTAGCGAATTTCCCCTATAGGGAAGAAGCTATTACGGTAGGTCTCATTGTAAGACTTAAGCCCGAGACCATGATAACTTTTCATTTTGAGGTCCCCAGATGCCAAAAACAACATTCGTTCAAATTTATATATATATATATATATATATATATGTGTGTGTGTGTGTCCGTAATCACGATAACTCTCGTAAAAAAGGTCCGATCGTAATGAAATTTGGTTCAAATGTGTAAAGCACCATTTATTTGAATGAGTTCAAAAACCAAACAAATCGCACCATCCGAAGGAGAGTTTTTGGGGGGTTTTATACCCTGAGTATGCAGGTTTGCTGCGACGGGGGTATTTTACTATAAACACTCTCATATGATAACTAAGTTTTATCAGTAAGGTTATCAGGAAAGTATTGGTAAACTTCGTTAAATCTGTCGACAGAATTTCTCCCAATAAATATATAAACTATTCAGCTAAACTACTAGGCAGTCATAAGAATATGCAGTTCTTCTATTCATCGCACGTTACTATAATACACACACACGTAATTTAAACCATAACCTCTCAAATTGGGAGATGTTACTATAACCTGTAGACCTATAACTAATCACCTTATGACGAAGTAATTAATTTTTATTGTTTCTACTCTAAAAAAGGTTAAAATACAAAATATACTACTTATTTTTATCTTAAGAACTTTATACGCTGTTCAGGTCTGTTTAATTTTTGGTTTCTTTCAGTTAAAAAATTTAAGGACCTTATGGCGAAAACGTTAATGTTTTATATAAGAATTAATAAATTACAAGACATTATGGCTAATTTAGTGGCAATAAAACTAAATTATTTTTGGAAATGATTTTTAACAGTAAACAGTAATATAACTATATTTTACATTGTAAAATTGTGCTCCGGTTTGTAGCATATGTTTTATATATTTATACTGCTACATTTGTAAAAGAGTTATTTACTTTCTTTTTACAGAAAAATATTAAAAACCAAAGACACAGATTGTGAAGAACAGAAAGTTAATTAAGACAACTCCAAGGACCAAATCTTGTCAAAGGAAATGTTAATTAATTAACACATTATTTGAAATCGAAGTTCTTTCGGGGTTTTTCATGTTTTTTGAAATCTACGATTGGTTCACGTAAATTCTTCAAAATTTGTTCGGAAGGATGAAATAATGGGATAATGACGCAGATGATGCATTTAGAAAAGTAAATTCACATAATTTAAGTAAGCTAATTTGCATGATTACATACCAATATGTTTTAACGTATGGAGAGAGAAAAATATATATTTCTCAGCATATATATTATATATGTTTTATAATATGTTGGCTGAAATGAATAATAGTAGCGGTTTTCTCATTTGAATAAAATATTGTCAACGTCCACTTGTCTTTGCTGGTATGAGAAAACAGTAATAATACTTACTAATGAAACGTAGGGCATTAAGCAATTGACGTTAAAGAGTAAAAATACATTTAAGGGTCTCGTTTCAAAAAGTACTTAAAAACTAAATAAATCACATTACATTCCCTATAAACTTTGCACCATTTAAATCAGTGCAATTTAAATTAATGAACAGATATTAAACAATTATTAAACGGTTGAATTAACCTTACTACACCGCTTTAATAAACGACTTTGTTGGATAAATTTGCAATTTATATTTTAATTATTTAAGAAATTAAACATAACACAGATCAAACGAATTAAAATCTGTGGTTCATGTAATAAACCAACTACTGGAAACTTCGGGAAATATATTGGAAACGAATGTGGTGTTGTTCGGTGGTTTGTGTGCGTGAAAGTATGCTATTCTTGATTTGTTTGTATGCACCCTTTTTAATTATAATTATTTAACTAAAAATCGCATATTCGAAAATCCTACCTAAACACATATTTAAAACTAGTTTTATCAAAACAGATGCAAAAAGCTTTTGGTTGTTCTTTCATTTCCTTTCAAACATTAGTTTTGTAAGTAAGCGTTGAATAGTTTGTTTGAGAGATCTATCAAAGATGAAGATAGTTTGCCCCCCCTCATTTATCCCTTAATTGTTGAGTGCTCATGTGCTGTTTAGCCTTCAAGCAAGCCCCTTATAATCGACCAACTAAATCAATTAAACTAGTCACTGCCATAAAATCTCTAAGCAATATTTAAAGTAAGCTTTGTAGTACATTAGGAACAGAAAGTAAAATACTGATCAAGAGACTTAGGTCAATGGCCGAGCTTGAGACTATGGGACCACTTTTATATAATAGAGTTCAAGAGAACTCAAAGATATATATATAAATAATTTTTAAACACGAAAGGTAGTTACCGAGCAAAATACATATATTCCGTGTCATCAAAGAAGAGACATTTGCTTCTTAGTCATAAAAAAGAAATGGAAGAGCCATTTTTATACATGACTTTATTTAAGAATAATTTCATTTATTAATACATTTTTACAAATTAATCACATAACTGTGCCTTTATTCAAGGAAACCTTCCATAGACCACCTCCCATAAACCTCCCCCTTGTGAAACTCACTTGGTCAACGAGTTGGCGAGTTACCAAACATATTTGAAACCAATAAATCTAGACTAATCTTACGCGATCACGTTAAAAAATCACAGATTCTTATAAGTTTTACGAAGTGATAAACTTTGTACTACAACATTATTTAATATATCTCAATAACGAATAAGGAATAAGTTACAAATACTCTTGAGCAGCGAGTGTGAAAATTACTATTTTAAAACATATTGTTTTCTTTATTGAAAAAAGTTAAAGTACTACCAGATAGACATTTATGTCTAAAACATTTCACATATTATAGATGTGCATTAATGGAGGATATCAGCGAGTAAATGTTTGTAATTTTGCAAATGCTTCTGACAAAACAACGTTGGCATGGAACCAGAACACTCAAATGGGAAACAGATTAAAAGCTCTGTGGCTGTTAAATCTCACCCCCAACTGGGAACTCAGAGAGCATGACTTCTATTAGATTCTAAATTGTGTAACCATGTGAAATATGTGTAGGTTAAAGTGTTTTTTATGGTATAAAAACCAATGAATAGGTTACAAAATTGATTGCAAGAACTATTGTGGAATATCTATGCAAGCTGTATTTTTTAAATATCTTACAAGAGTTTTTAGAATAATTGAATTCAACAGGTATTTTATTGTTTTGTAATTTACAATTTCGATCAACTGTTCTCTTTAATTAAAGAAATTAAATGATTAGTTTATTATTATTATTATAAATATTAAATTATTAAGTCATCCAATGGCGGATATTATAAAAAAATGATTAAAAATAGTTGTATTAAAAATGTCGAATATGTTTAGTTTTCAAAATACAGTACATAGATAATAAATAGGTGGAATTGTTTTCATCATTCAGTATAATATTTTTATAATTTTATCTACATAACTGAAGATGTCAACGAAGATTGTTTGAATAATTATATTAAATTGAAGCCTGAAATCATAGCTTTTACTCCCTATAAAATTTCTTACAACCCAGCTTATATCTTTCAATATATACCTAGGAATGTAATAAAAAATTGAAAAATTATTAAACAGCTAAATTTAGCATAAATATGCAGTAAAAAACTTAAGTATGGAAGGATCACTTAAAAAATAAACAAATTTGGATAAATAACGAAGCCAATTTGAGGTAGTTGTAATTAAAGAAGCACAGCTGTCCTTAAATTAGATGAAAGCTCAATTTATTTGTATTTATATATTTTAATTCTTACATATATATATATATATATATATATATATATATACATAAATATATGTATTAGATGTTTAGACGATGAGGCCCCAGCAATACCTGCATTAGCCGGGGCTATGCACGTCTCCCTTGGGATGTTGCACAATCACCGGAAGGCAGGGACTTGTAGAAACGGGGATGCTGCTACAGGAACTGAAATTCATTCCAAAAGGGTGGGAGAACCAGTCCTCAACTTATCCTACTCCAGGGGTCATTACGGTGCAACCCCTAGTACCAACCCCAAGCTCTAACCCGGTTGACCCCTGACCTTTGACCTCTTGAGCCGATTAGGCGAGACCTTCCCTGCCTGTGGGTGGAAAACAACAAAAGTACAAATATTGAATTATGTACTAACATAATACATCACTCGAATGAGTTTGTGAATCAGTTGGTTTTCATAGTCTTGCTAACATGATATGAAATCGGATGGAACAATTAATTTTGAGTTTTGCCATACCAGTTTCAAGAAATTCAAAACTAATTTTGTGGTTTTTAATGTACATATTTTGTTTGCTTAATTGATTGTTTATAATTTACGATATGTTAATTTATACGCGTTTGTTTTATATAGCTCGTTACAAAATATTTTTGCTGATTAACTGAACCTTAATTACCTGTAGGAAATCTTGAAATTGGGAAATAAAAGGGGAAATGCAGTTGCTGTATTATTATTGTTGTTTTTTTGTATCTCGGAAACTTATTTACTTGAAGACGAGTAAGTAAACAGTCTTCGGATGAAACGAAAGCAACAAGAAAGTATTGTGCCTTTAAATTACCATGCTGTGAGCATAATCAATTCGTTTAAACAATTTAACTAATAAATACAACAACAAAACCATGTATATTGTATTAACAACGCATCTAAACAAGTCACTAACTTTTTTAACAGTCCTGAATGTATCTTTTTGTCCGATATTTTATCTTTTGATCTTTAAATATACGGAGACACTATCTGAAATTACAGTAACACTTTCTCAACATTTCTCTCACAGTTACTGCTCTTACACGTTCTTTTTTGTTTTTCACTGCTTATAATGCAACTTAAAAAGTAACCAATGATATTCTTACTGTAGGTTCATTATGAATTTTATAAAACCTGAACTTGATGAGAGTATTAGTTATACCTATTTACAAATAACGCGAGAGATACACATTTTCCTTTCTATAAAACAACTGAGATAAGATCAACTTTATTTTAAATTATTATATTATTATATTCATTTTAGATAACGATTTTTTAACAAGTTTTATAATAATTGTTACTGTATAACAAATATACAGTTATAAACAATACATGGATCAATTAAAAATCTTTAACGATTTTTGAACGAGTTCGATAATAATCGTTACTGTATAGCATATATAAGGCTACAAACGATACATGTATCTATTAAAAATCTTAATGCATTGTCAACATAAATAATATTTTAGGTAACATAAAGGTATTCTTAAAAAAACATATAACGTAGTAGAATTTATTTGGTAAACATACGATGGAATCTATGGACAACTTTCGTAAACATAATCGTACTTATTATATCAAAATGCTATGACCTTCAGAAGTATTACATTACTATAATTTTAATTTAGTTTAAAATCTATGAACAAATTACTTAAAACAATTAAATGTAATTGTCAATTAGTTATAATCATTGTGTGAAATATCATTACACAATCAAATGCTATTAAAATAGAAAAAAACGGATTTTTGTTAGACTCCTCTTGACCCCATTGGTCTAATGTATTGTAATAAATACTTAGGAGTAACGGAATGTAACAACTTCCTATATTAAGAATTGCACCAAACATAATTTCAGACAATTGTACATCAGTTATTGTGTGTTATACTAAACAAATTGTGAATCATTGTACTAAAATAACACTTGCCGTAAAAAATAAATAAATAAATAAATATTGTAGATTTAATCAATCAAGTTCCTGGTGTGACAAAGGCTACGTTTTATTTCAAGTCATTTTATATTAATTATGCTTATTAACTTTTTAGAGACAGATTCAAGCTCCAATATTTAACTAGATGAGAAAGTTTGAGGCAGGAAAGAAACATTTGCATTTCTGATTAAAGAAGAAAATTTAAAGAGACGAAAGAACCTCAACCCTTTTAACTTGTTTTTCCTTTCCTGTGTTTTTCTCAGACTTCCTGAATCACAAACAAGCAGTTGGTGACGTTTCTGGAGACAAACTACAGTACTTTGCATTAAAGGTAAATGTTTGCAGTCCCTTGATAAAACATCAAGCTCTGATTGAGGCGTTTGTATATTGATAATATGGTTCAAGTAGACATGATTCAAATATCTGAACATGTGACATAAAATCCTAAATAAACTAGTTTTGAATGTTATTAATATTTTTACACTTGGTTTTTATATTAATTTTAAATTAAAAATTCTATTAAAAATACCATTATTCCTAGAACTAAAAACCGACGCAGTAAGTCTTTAAATTAAAAATGAGTTATAATCAAAGTTATAAATCAACACACACACACACATACACACACACACACACACACACACACACACACACACACACACACACATATATATATATATATTGTAAAAAGGTTGCTTCCAAATATGTCCTTATTTATTTTGTATAGTATAAATACAACCTGTAACAGGTTATTATATTTTTTAATATATTCACTCTTTAGTTATTACAACCTTTGTTTTAACGTTGTGGGTTTATTTTGTTATAGATATATTAAAACGAACAATACGATATAATTAAAACAACTCAGTTTTAAAACCGAATACGTTTTTACAATTATATTTTGTACTTGATTTTTATGTACATTTTCAGGTATTTTAGTAAAAAAATACTTATTGATTCAAATGGAAGGTTTCGTAAAAATATTATAAAACCTGAGTATTTGTAATGTAGTATTATTCAAACATATTTTAACTGATTTATCACATTTTTAAATATCACAATTTCTGTTCAATTAAATTTTGTCTAGATAGTCACTAAATTGTCGAACAAACATTATTATGATATTATTATTTTTTTAATTTAATGTTTGTTAAGACCCTATTTAGGTGTTAAAAACGTCAAAATTAACAGATAGATAAAATTAAGGTGCTAATTAGATCAGAGATAGCGTCCGACATTTTGTAACTTCCCCAAATTACAAATAACTATTACCAAAATTACCCAATTTACAAATTACTATTTACTATTTACAAAATAAAAAATAAAAATGCCAATTAAAAAAGCTAATTACTATTGTATCGGTTGACATCTTTATCGGTGGTTAGTTAAATGCATGTTGTTTACATTAGACGTTAGACTGAGGAAGCAAGCTACTCGGATTATTTTCGTTTGTTAAATATACTTCTCTACTCCATATAGACACCCGCGACCGCCGTCGTCCCGCACTGGTGACGCCAAGGAAGCGCAGCGAGGTGTAACTAAAAGGAACCGCCCTAACTGAAATGAGGCGGTGAGCAATGTGACATGAAAACCTCGACTTGTGAGTCATTGTCGTGTCTACGTTTGAAATAAGTAAAGGTTTTAGCGAATTTCTCCTATAGGGAAGAAGCTATTACCGTAGTCGGCATGGTAAGACCTAGGCCCGGGACCATGATAACTTTATGTTTTGTGGTCCCCAGAGCCCAAAAACACCATTCGTTCGAAACTGTATATATATATATATATATATAGTTATATATATATAGTACATATATATATATATAACTGTATATATATATATATATATATATATATATGTGTGTCCGTGAGCACGATAACTCTCGTAAAAATGATCCGATTTTGATGAAATTTGGTATAAACGTGTAAAGCAACATTTATGATTTTAAGTTCGAAAACCAGCCAGATCGCTCCATCCGAAGGGGTATTTTGGGGGGGGGTTTTGTACCCCAAAAATGGGTTTTTCGAATTTTTACATGTAATTTTTGAAAAAATCAAATTTTAGTTTTTATCATTGGATTCAACTTAAAAAACATACAATTTGGTATTTTCATCATTTCTCTACGTCAATTGGTTGCCGAGATATTGAAAGTGCTAAACACAGTACGTTGTCTAATGTTATTCTTATGGAGGAAAAGACAAATTTTATATCTCGCTTATTTATGAACGTATACTGACGAAACTTGGTATATGGCTTCATCTGGTTGTGGTCTATTGATATTTGTTCAAAAAAGTTATTTTTTGCCAAAGGCACCCGTAGCAGCAAACCTGCGTACTCAGCCCCATGTTATTCTTATGGATAATAATTAAATGCTATGTCTCCCTTAATTATGAACATAAATTAATAAATTCTGGTATATGACTTCACCTAGTTGAGTTATATTGATATTAGCATAAAAACCCATTGTTTGTGTTCCTTGATGCAGCAAACCTGCGTACTCAGCCCCAATGTTATTCTTATGGAGAATAATTAAAATTGTATATATCGCTTATTTGTGAATATATTGTTATGGAACTTGGTAAGTGGCTTTATGCAGTATTAAGACATTTATATATCTATTGGAAATTCGCTGAGTACGCAGGTTTGCTACTACGGGGGTATTTAATTTATATATTGTATCTGTAGTTCAAATAATCCACATTTTGATTCTTAAAGTTCAGAATTGCAGGCTTAAGGCCACTTCACACAGATCGTATTAATACTTCACCGACGTCTTGAACGAATCTCACTATGATATGTAATGGGGCAGTTCAGGCAGAGTATTAATATGTAAATTTCCAATTTCCAACTGTTGATCAATAATTTACAAAGTCTAAAACTGTTTTGAAGATTGAAACTGGACCCAACATTAATTTTGGCTATTATTTAATGCTTTTTAGATACAAGTCGTCCTTAGTAACAAGACTAGGCTTTGGATCAGTCCCTAATAAAACTTTAAAACTCCACAGGCGATGACAGAAACAAAACTAACATGTTTTGTAACAAAAATAAATAAAAGAAAATGGTTTCACAAGCATAAACACTTCACAAGCAAAATCTAGAATAAGACGGCTGAAGTTTAATATGTTTTAAACAAGAAACTCAAATCAATTATATTAGCCACTTTATTCCTGCTCTAAAATCACAAAGAGATCAGTACGGAAATCCTTGAAACCGTCTTTAAAAACGTATTAAAATTGCCAACTGGATTATGATATCCTATATCGCAGTTGTATACTCGTATGTAGGAGCCCGTAAATCATTTAGACTCCCAGAGACAATCACGGAAGTGTACTAATTACATAAATACCAGGGAGATCAGGTAATCTTGGCTGTCTTAATAGTGGCAAACCCATGGGGGACTAAGCAACGTTTTTAAAAAATATCAGAATGTACTTTGTCAGTTTTTCAGTCAGATGTGTTTATACCTGGTTGGTGGGTTGAGCAAAGCAAAGTAGGAACAATACCAAATTTGTAATCTTTGGAAATCTTTTCAACTGCGAAATAAAGTCAATGGTTTTAATTAATAATACAAAATTAAATACCTTTTTTCATCCAACTGTGAGAGGTGTGACGCAACAACTTATTTTTGACAGCAAATCGTTTAGTATTATAATTACTCAATTTCAGCGGCGAAATGTTGCTGTACCAAATATATTCTGTCTATTCATATTAAAAACAAATTGGTTTCAATAAAATTTAGAAATGAAATTACTAAACAATAAACACTCTTGGCCAAACAATGGGTGGCTCCCCTTTTAAATTAGTGGAGATGAAATTCCTTCACAGGTTAGTACAAAAGTTGAGAAAGCAAAAGGAAGCTTTGATCAATTCATATGGAAAGTTATGTCTTAAAAATCACCCGGAGCTGTAAACGTAGAGTGTGTTTGACATATGATATATGAAAACGATTTTTTATGAAAGGGTTAGGGTTATTCATTGGTCTGATCGCTTAGCCCGGTGCCGATTTAACTAAGTTAGGATCTAAAGACCAAAAGTGGCTATGGCTTCGGTTCGTGGAGCCAATATTGTCATTGGCTTTTCAATAGTTCATATTTTTACATCTTAAGGATATCGACCCTATGTATTTCAATACGAATGAATATCTAGGCTTTATGTTGTTAACGTGAATTTTTTGAACTCCAGGTTAACGATTCACAATAAGGTCTGTATTTATTCTACAGGGAATAGTCTATAGCTAATCTTACCTAAGTATGGTCAACATATACCATTTTTTGCTGACTTATTTGTTAATAAAGGTACTAACCATCTTCTTTATATATAATTCCGTAAGTCTAAGTAAAGATTTAGGGAGTTTGGCATATCATAGGATGATGGGAGACGGCTTAAATTAAAGGTCTTGATCCCAGAGATTCGGGAAAAATAGCCGTGTTTCTAAGAAGTCACCAGCAAACGAGAAATAACGTAAAACATCCCCCATAAGAAAAAATGGGGATTAAAAAATGTCTGATTTGTATCATTAAAACATGTGATTAAATGTATACTTTGTTTACGAACTGACATGTTTTCCTTATTTTCCTCGGCATGTAAAGAGTAAGAAAAATCAGGTGTGACAGAGTATTGGATTAATGTTAGGGGCTATGGCCCCTTCAAGCTACTGGTTGTCATATAAAATAAGTTATAATAAATAAAAAAAAATAATGTATTGAGACGTTTCAACTACAAAACCATACAGGTTTTCGTAAAAAAAATCGAATATAAGAAGCTACAAGTTATTCTATTAGATAGCAAAGCAAAGCATAAAATAAAATAAAATAAATATTAAAAAACTGAACTTTTATATAATTATAAAATCAGGGATGAACATGAACAAAACGGTTCTAAAGTTCTGAAAAATTAACGCTACACGATCATGCTGACGTAAGTTGGATCATAACTTGTGTGTTATGACTACGCAACTATAAGTACATGCTACAGGAAAAGGAATAACGCGGTGATTTGTAGTTGCAATGTACGATTTATTTATTATAATTTATTAACAACAATAAATACTTCAGTTTTATTATGAATGCGTCACTGATGTAAATATGTAATTACGGTTTTCATAAAATATTACAGAATGACTTATAGTATTTGAATGCAGTTAATTTACCATTAAGAACCCTCTACCAGGCATTCAGTTGAGCTTGTGATAGACCAATCACACTGCATTGTGTTAGTAGTCAAAGATGTGATGAAAGTAAATTTTAACTATATTTTAGTTAGTCTATAGCAAAAAAAAGAGTTTCTGGTACTAAAAATATAAAATCCTCGTTATATGATTTGGATTTTCCAAAGAAAACTGCTCAAGGTGTTTTTAAAAGTTGTCGAGCTCATGAAGACATCCAATCAGGAACTAACTTAGTTACAACTAGAATTAACTTGAGACTTTCATTATTCTAAAACTGATTTAAAAAAAAATTACAACTACACACGGTATTTAAATACAGTATAAACAAATTTTTAAGTAATCGGTCACATTGTGATTTAATGTACAAAAATATTTTATACTGAGAAATAGTGCTTCAACCATTTATTACATTCTTGTTCAATAGTAATATTTTCAAAAGCAGCTTATGCATTAAATTATTCCCAGCCAAGTTACTGATGAATAAAGTAGAAAATTCGTTGCGAATATTTTTAATTAAAAACCGACATTGGAAAAATACGTAAAATATTCACGTGTTGAATATACGACTACAGAAGGAATACGTGTAACAAACTGTTAATTGGAATACGTGTAACAAACTAATTGTCTAATTAAAGTGACATTTGGAGTATGTCGGTGTAATTTTTCAAAGAACACAAAGTTGTTTAATTACACTCTCTGCTGTCAGAACAAAGGGCTCGACGAAGCATCAAACCTCCGACCGGAGTTGCATGCACTCAGGGGCGTTTTATTGTTTAATTTGGTTCCGGTAGCCTTTGGGCCAGTCTTTGTCTCTTACCCTAACAATTTATTACACATTTAAATCGTTTATACATTTTATTTTTACATGATGAAGATTTTTAACTGATACCTTGATAAATAGTTGTTTAATCATGTTTAAAAAAATAGTTTTTTGTTTTGTTACATTATTTAGTACACTAGGACACACATAGTTTATGTTTTTTAAAAATTAATCCTTGGGTTACGACAAGGATTTCAAGAACGCTAACAGTCTTAAATATAGTTATTTCAAACATATCTTCTTGTGATGTTAGATATTTACAACATGGGACAAATCGGGGTAAGGGAGTTATACAATTTGTATGCTTACTCTTAGGATATTTACGTTATTTTTAATAACACTGATGAGAATAGACATATTTGCATTTAATACGATAGTTTAGCTCTACCTACGCAATGCTCAGTAGAATACTTACACTTTCTTTAAACTTACTTTGTTTTCAGAATTCAATTAGTATATTAACACTGTTGTCTGAAAAATACTCTTGTACAATTCAGATAATCACCAAGGTCAGAGGAACCATCGAATAGTTTTTCCCGACTGATGTCTAGTTATTTAAATATAAGTATTAAGTTCTCGTAAAGTTATTGAAAATTCTTGTAAAACATGAGGTTAAATGTATATTAAATTAAAATATTTATACAGTACATAAAATCAAGCTAAATTAAAATTCAGTTTGTAATACAAATTAATTACTTTAAAAGCCCTATTATGAAAGTGTCAAATCTGAACTGGGAAATAATTTTTTGTCTTTGTTGAGAAGAACTCTGAAAAACCATTTAAGATCAAACCATTTGTATTAAACCTAAATGAATGTAAACAAATATATATTAAAATATTAGTAAAATATTTATCCATTTATTGGTTTGAGAGATATTTAACAAAACAAACTCATGAAGGTTTTTTAAGGCAGTCTTTGCATTAAATAACGTTTAAAAGCTTTCCATAACAGAATACCAAACGTGTTTAAATACTCGTATTGTAAAACCGATTAATAGCATACTACTTGAAGAATCTTACTTTAAAGTGTCACCTTTAAACTATTTAAAACTTTATCAATTACTAACGTTTTAAGCACAATGATGTCATGTCATGTCATGGTGTAATTTGAAGAAATTCCAAACATAATGTTAATGCACCGATTACACTCAATAACAACATCAAAGTAATGGGTAAACATCATAATAACATATTGTTTGTAAGTATTGTCTACGAATAACAACATGTATCAGGAACAATAATTTGTATAGGTACTATAAACATATTCCATAAACACAATTTTGAATAATACAAATCATATTCATGGGTCTAACTGAACCAGCTCTGACTGTCGAGCCGTTTATTTTAGAGGGTGTTCTTTAATTTATGTACATAATAAATACCAGAGTGTCTACGATCGTCAATACTACTAGCGTCAACGATTTATTTGCCAAGTTCCATAAAGAAGTAGCAGATGTATGAGCTAAAATTTACTATTGTCGTTCTGTACACTCAACTCCAGGGGATTCCAATATTTTCCATTATTATATTCTGTAAATTTACTTTTATTTTATATATATATATATATATATAAATGGTTTAATTAAGTTACAGTACTTCCTAGGGATCTCAGTGACTAATTCATATCACAAAAGACATAAAGGTCAAAACTGTTATTTATCTTGTAATTTAATAGTCTAGGTAATATTTTACGAACTACTTTAAAAGTCATGTGAAGCTTTCAATTTACTGTCCATGGTGGGATTGTAATTGAGTAAGTCCCATTTATTCCGATTCGTATTTGTTTATTAAGAAAATGATAATAAATGTAAAGAGGCCTGAACTGTTATTAGAAACATATTTATAATCCCCGAAAATCAGGTGGTCATGAAATATCAACTGTAACTTACAAAAATTCCTTCGTAAAGAGTGTTTTCTAATAAAAAACATATATCACTCCTTTTCCTTTCCAGTAGAAACAGGTACATCCCGGTGCAATAAGTAATTCGCTGTGGGTGTAAGTGTGAGCTGGGTCGTATTTAATACGTCAAATAAAATTGGTTTAAAGTATAATATAAATTTTTTATACCCCCTTGACACACTTTGGAAACCTTTTTTTAAAGAAAGCCGCACTTCTGTACCAACTACAAATCTCAAAGAGAGATTTATATTTTTAACAAGGGTCTTATAAACAATCTAATAGCTACCGTCCAAATAAAATAGGTCCGCTCATCCCAAAATTATTTGAAATATAAACAATTGTGCACACTTAAAAAACTAGTTTTTTCAAAGTTTAAATCAATTTTGCTTTTGTAAAGTAAAAACAATAATAGATGAAAAATACAAACTAACCCGAGAAGTTATTTTTAGTTTTGAAAACAAATCGCCATGCTCTGTAACCTGAGTAAAGCTTTTGATTTCGTAAATCCTGATGACTTTGTACAACAATTTCAGTATAGGATTGTTGGTTCTATACTAAATAAAAAAAAATTTAACCAATCGGAAACGAAGAGATTGATAATTTATGGTCTCAAAAGATTGTAGTTAATTTAGGTGTTCCAAAGGGTTCTATTTTATGTCTCATTCTCTTCTTGGTAAGCATTTGTAACCTTCCATGTTCATTTCAATACACTACTTTCTATAAAGATGACACAAATATTTTTAAATATCAATCGTGATATTGATCAACTTATTCAGTTAACACAAAATAAACTTTTACACTTTTTGCAGCACCCACTTGGTTTAAATCAAACGGGTTTCTTTTAAATGGAAGGGAAACACAAAATAGTCTTTATAGTTTCAAAACTCTCCCAGAAAATTTCAATATCTTTAATACATTAGATTCAATAAAATCTTTTGGTTTTAAAATTGTCAATATTCTTATTTGGGGAGCACACATTGATTAACACCGAAATTTTAAAATGTTATTTATCTTTTAAGGCGGCTCATGCAATGGGTCGAAAGAAACTATGTAAGAACAACCTGTTATGGTATATCCAGTCTTCTGTGAGGTACGAATTAATTCTCAAGAGAAATTGTCGCAGAGTGGATGAGGTTTTAATATTTCAAAGGAAGAATTTTAGGATTATTAATAAGTCAGATGTTCTGGAAAATTGTAAACCTTTTCTTCATCTTGAAGGATCTCCAAATACCTAAAAGTATAGGTATATAGAGTCCAAGAAAACTTGTCATAGTTGGTTGCTACTATAACCTTTCTACTCAATAAATGTCTTGTTCTCATGCAATGTATACTTTTAAGTTGTTTTCCTATTTTAAAGGTCACCTATGATCTATAACCTAACGTAATCCCATATAACCTAATTCTATCTACCGTCTGCTAGCTAACAAACAAGTAAAAATAGTACATATTGGCCAATTGACCGATGGGGAAGAAGCATTGTGTGGGACGGTACAACCTAGACTAAGTATATATTTTAATTACTGGAGGCCTACTTGGAAAACGCTTTATCAATTCGGAGATATCTGCAACTGTGGTTTACAGGTTGAACGTTGAGTTTAAATTTTTTAAACATAATCTCTTATAAGACTTGTGACGTCCCTAAAAATTACATAATTGCCATTGAATCCTCAGGTCATGAAAAACTCTTCAAATCCAAACCTTTAACATTGTATCCTTTTGATTTTAAATCAACTAATTAATCGAAAATTCAATTAATGCGTTCTAAATATAGTTCGCTTCTGTTGAAGCGTCCCTTTGACGCCTAAACGCGTATAAATTTGGTGACGTAATAACGAGAAAATGCGGTTTACATTTTGTGGAATTAGCATGAGAAAGAAGTCGCGCCAGAAAATGGTGGCGGAATTCCGATTCACTTCAAACTTCCATCTTCTGACAATGCGACCACGAGCATTTAGCGCTCTTCTGGTTAACATATTCAACGGTCTTTATTCCAAGTTTGAAAAGTTTTAATTTATAATTTATTCGCAAAATATATATACCATTGATTTGAACCTGTTCAATCTAATAGAACGTGGTTGGTATTTGTATTAGAATGTAGATTTTTAACATGCCATGAGCATAGAAATAAGGTGTAGCGGATCTTTTTTTAAGGTGACAAACGATAATTCTGTGAGATCCACTTCTCTACTACCTTAGAGATTTTAGTTTGGTTTTGTACTTGCCAGTAAAATAATAATACTTTCTTAAATTTGTGTTTAAAGTTATTCCTAGCTTATAACTACTTTGCTATAGAACGTAACTTTCTAGGTGTTTGTTTTGTTCAGAAATAATTTTTAGTGTCTATGATATTAAATGCGAGTACACCAAACCATTCATTATATTGATGATTTAATTTTGTATACTGTAGTACGAGTCACTGAGAATGATGCTGTGAAAGAAAAGTGCGAACCGGATGTAGTTTTCCCTGTTGAAGTAACATTTCCACAGCTCCAATCTTGAACAAAGTCAAGGGAATTAAAGGAGGGCATCGAGCCGTTACTAACAGGTCCGCCCTAGCAGTCTCTCCTCCACAAGACGTAGCTTAGGAATGTGTTTAAGGTTGAACTTATTTAATCAAATGTATATCCAACTTTTTATTTAGGCGTTTCAAAATTAAAATCCTTCAAGTCATTTGGCCATCGTATAATACTAAAAACTATGGAGTTCTTGACCGAATGCGTACAAGTTTTAAAACAAGTCAACAATCAATCTAATATTTTTACGATGCCTCGTAAGGATCTTTACCGTTTTTTAATACATGGTAAATTATTAATCTATTTTATGATATATCTAACATATTTTAATGAAAGTTTCATATAATCATAGCTAATATACAAGACACAATAATATTATGTAAACAAAATTAAAACACGATGTATTAATTGGTTAGTGACAACTCTGTATAACATCAGCAGCTGTACAGAAATGAAAAACAATTGTTTGAGTCTGACTTACGGTATTTTGTGGAATATGTCTAAAATTATGTCTAAACATGGTTAACGACTAATTTAAAATGGATATTCCCCATGATAATCACAGTTGGTAGTTGTGATATTAAGCCATACTTAATTCTTCTCGTAAATTAACTACAATTTTACCATTGTAAAAAGTTTAGTATTGTCCATATCACGAAGTAATAAATAAAATATAGGAAAATGGCGGATAGAAAGCCATCAGGCTGATTGATTGGTTGCACGCAGGTTTGGTGAGGTTCGGGTCGCGTGGGCTGGCTAACGAGCGTCGGTCGATGATTCCACCTAAACATCTCTTACATAATAAAATTATTACATGCTACAAAAATTTAAATTAATATATGAAAAATATATTTACGTATAGCTTTAGTAAACACGGTCCGAACTTCATATGGTAAGGGAACATGTAACGCAGCATATTTTCATTAGTTGGAAAACCAGACGGACAATATCCAAAGACGACTTATGAAGAGGTGGGATGTTTCTATCCAACAAGTTTCTAAAATTTTAATCAAGGAGGTTTAAAATATAAAATTTGGTATTCACAAAAATATAATTAGCATAACAAACATTTATTGCGTAATTTCGTTTTCACTGCGAATCTGTTGGCTGTTGAGATATTGCAAGTAAGTGTAATTTACTTGTGCGATTGTATTGTAGAGAACCAATAAAATAATATACCTCGTTTGTTTATGAATATATTTTGATAAAATTCTTATGTGGTCTTATTTAGTTGCGTGACCTGTATCACAACAACTAGCATAACACCGATTCTACAACCACAGTTCCATATAATTTAATGTTAGTGTTATGTAATGTTCCTATCAAGGTGTATGTATAAAATGTTACAGTTTGTTAATTTATGATTATAATTTAATTACGTTAGCTATTTCTAATTGGTTGTTATGTATTATTGCTTGTACACAATTACAACAACAGGGCTTCGAATATGGGCTAACCGCCAAATTCTTCCCTACGTTATTTCCATGAAAATAATAAAAGTTGTTTTCTTGTTAATTTTTACGTGTGTAATTTGGATAAGACTTAGTTGTTAATTTTGGTTGGATCTTTTAAATAAAATTGTTTGGGAAAATTCGACTTCCATCAATATCAAATATATGGAAACTTTGGACCTGAAGTAAAATGAATTAATATGTTCCAGTAAGAGATTTAATCTTTGTTCTGTGTTACCATATGCTCAACATTTAGTGATCAGGTTTTCTTCTACAGTGTCATTCACCCAAATTTCATCTCAATTTTCTATGTTAAAATAGATATATACTGAAGATACTTGTTTTATTTTGTTGGAGAAAGCTTTTTTGTCAAAATAATTTCATTTTAACTTCAAACCCGTTCGTTTATTATGTATAGTACACACACATAATTGACACAATGCCACTTTTGTTTAGCTCTTTCACAAAGCAATTCAAATTATTAAAATGCTTAAATACCCCCGTCGCAGCAAACCTGCATACTCAGCGAATTTCCAATGGAGATATAAATGTCTTAATACTACATAAAGCCACTTACCAAGTTTCATAAAAATATATTCACAAATAAGCGATATATACAATTTTAACTATTCTCCATAAGAATAACATTGGGGCTGAGTACGCAGGTTTGCTGCTACGGGAGAGTTATGCAAAAACAATTTTTTGGAGCAAATATCAATAGACCTCAACGAGATGAAGCTGTATACCAAGTTTCGTCAGTATACGTTCATAAATAAGCGAGATAAAAAAATGTTCTTTTCCTCCATAAGAATAACATTAGACAACGTACTGTGTTTAGCACTTTCAATATCTCGGTAACCAATTGACGTAGAGGAATGATCGAAATACCAAATTGTGTGTTTTTTAAGCTGAATCGAATGATCAAAACTAAAATTTGACTTTTTCAAAAATTATATGTAAAGAATTCAAAAACCCATTTTTGGGGTACAAAACCCCCCCAAAATACCCCCTTCGGATAGGTCGATCTGTCTGGTTTTCGAACTTAAAGTCATAAATGCTGCTTTACATATTTATACCAAATTTCGTCAAAATCGGATCATTTTTACGAGACTTATCGTGCTCACGGACACACATATATATATACAGTATCGAACGAATGGTGTTTTTGGGGTCTGGGGACCTCAAAACGAAAAGTTATCATGGTCCCGGGCCTAGGTCTTACCATGCCGACTACGGTAATAGCTTCTTCCCTATAGGGGAAAATTCGCTAAAACTAGGAAGAAGCTGGATAGCAACTAGATAACTGAGATCTAAAGGGATTTGTCAGCATACATGAATCAATGAGTTCGCACGCAGCACACTGACGTGAGGGAAGTGAATTTCCACATAAACAACTTTTAAAACTCAAAATCAGTGTAAAACATACATTTATTCCTATTTTTATAGAAATCTGAAAACATTGATATTTTTGGCTGTTCCAATAATCCTGGTTCCATTTACCTGCAATGCTGGGAATACAATTTTGTGCTTTATAAGGTTAGGAGAAGGTCCAGTCAGGCTTGAAAGTAGGCGTGAGGTTGCTGGGGATGATAAAAGTCCACTAAAGAATTAGTAACAGGTTTTTCTAATGTAAAAACTCCATAAGACAACGTGCTATGTTTAGTATATATACATTTTCTTTAATAAATCGGTAAATATTTATGCTAGAATGACGAGAGAGGACTTAAAACTCTTTTGACATGCATTAAACATCGGGGCTTTTCCGACCCTTTTTGGGCCCAAAAACTCGAGATTTGAAAGATTAATCACCAGAAAAAGGGTATCGAGTTTTCCAATGGTTTTGCCCAACGAACTCGTCCAACTGATTATAGAAAGGAACAGGATGAATAAAATAGTCTTAAATCACTATAAACTATATTTACACTTATTCTGTACTTACATACAAGATGTAAAATATACACAAAAGATGGTCCAAGGCACCATCTTTTGTGTATATTTTACCGTCGTGTATGTAGGTAGAGTATAAGTGTAAATATACTTTATAGTGTTGTAAGACGTATTTTATTTATCCTGTTTAGTTGTAACAACACGTATCATGCTAATAAAGAAATTATTTATAGAAAATAACGTCAAAACAAATTTGAATTAAATCGGACAAAAACAAATTTTGAACGACCCCTAAAACGTGTTTAGGGGTCATGTTAGGAACTTCTATGGTGGTCCCGTGCTTAATTTTTACCGTGCGGGTCATGCTAATAGCTCACTTTTCCATAGGAAATTCACTAATAACTAAATAAGTCCCAAATCGAACAGTAGCAGTAAGCAAATAGGTATCGGAAACAGACTTAGAGTGTAATCCTACAGCGTGATTACCTCTCAGGGGCGCATCTGTTAATGCAATTACAACTTTCATACCTCGAAATTGCCAGCAAAGCCAGATACTGATATGATTATTCGACATGTTCACATCAAAATACACATGATTTAACTACAATAATACACATAGTTATCATAATACTACACAATATTTTAAAGTTTAACTTACCCATATTGGCTATGAGAAATATCTACTCCCTAAATCCAACTGTAAAAATTAAACTACAACAGATAATTCATTAAACATATTTTAAAAACCGCCTCTAATTAATGTAATTATGTAATTATTCATCTACGTGGTTTCTAGTTCCCGCTAAAAACACAACAGCTTTAAATCTATTCAGTTTTTACATTTTTTATTGTAAACTGATGATTTCTTAACGACACAGGAAAAAAAGAAGAAATCCTTCAGAGTTCTGCATTATTTCTTTTGGTTCTGCATTATTTCTTTTGGTCAATAGAATTCCTTAAAGCTACTTTGCCTCTAGGACATTCGCCCATAGTTTATCACTCGCACCAAAACACCGACACCAGAGAAGGTCATCAGCAGGCGAGTGTCGCTGGCAGAACATCGTTAGTCACTCAAGGAACGCCCCTTCACTGCAAGTGGCATCTATCTGGCAAAGTGGGATGGAGCGGGGCTTACCTTATACAATCCATCTAATAAGAGCTAAGATAACCTTCCAGGAGTACTTTTACACATAAACATTATTTTAAGAGATTACGATTCTTTGTAGAACAAGGCGTGTAAACTACAATAATTCCCGTTTTAAAAGCAAAATAAGGTTGTTACCTGATTAATAGTAGTATAACATAGCGCAAGCTAGAGCAATACTTTATTGATATGTTCGCAAGGCTTCAAATCTACAAGAACTTGTGTTCTGTGGCTGATATTGACATAAGCCAGACTAGATCCTGATCAATACTACAGCCACTACACAAGACTTAAAGCCCAATAATCTGTATTGCATGTAGAAGGTCGAAGGCTGTTTATGCCAGACTAATTAGTTACCTGATCAATAATACAACACTACACGAGGATTCAAGCCCAATAATTTGTGTTGTGTAGCTGATATTGACAAGGATGTCTAACCACTGTAAAAAGTGCGTGTACAAGGGCGAAGGCTGTTTAGGCCAGAATAGTTAGTTACCTGATCAATACTACAGCAACACACAAGGCTTCAACCCCAATAATCTGTGTTGTGTAGCTGATATTGACAGGGAAATCCAACCACTGTAAAAATTGCGTGTACAAGGGCGAAGGCTGTTTAAGCCAGACTAGTTAGTTACCTGATCAATACTACAGCAACACACAAGGCTTCAACCCCAATAATCTGTGTTGTGTAGCTGATATTGACAGGGATGTCTCACTAATATAACAGTTGCGTGTACTAGGGCGAAGGCTGTTTAAGCCAGAATAGTTACCTGATCAATACTACAGTACTACACAAGGTTTCAACCCCAATAATCTGTGTTGTGTAGCTGATATTGACATGGAGTTCTCACCAATATAACAGTTGCGTGTACTAGGGCGAAGGCTGTTAAAGCCAGACTAGTTAGTTACCTGATCAACACTACAGCAACACACAAGGCTTCAACCCAAATAATCTGTGTTGTGTAGCTGATATTGACATGAATGTCTCACCAATATAACAGTTGCGTGTACACGGGCGAAAGCTGTTTAACCCAGAATAGTTAGTTACCTGATCAATACTACAGCAACACACAAGGCTTCAACCCAAATAATCTGTGTTGTGTAGCTGATATTGACAGGGATGTCTCACCAATGTAACAGTTGCGTGTACACGGGCGAAGGCTGTTAAAGCCAGACTAGTTAGTTACCTGATCAATACTACAGCAACACACAAGGCTTCAACCCCAATAATCTGTGTTGTGTAGCTGATATTGACATGAATGTCTCACCAATATAACAGTTGCGTGTACACGGGCGAAGGCTGTTAAAGCCAGACTAGTTAGTTACCTGATCAATACTACAGCAACACACAAGGCTTCAACCCAAATAATCTGTGTTGTGTAGCTGATATTGACATGAATATCTCACCAATATAACAGTTCCGTGTACACGGGCGAAGGCTGTTTAACCCAGAATAGTTAGTTACCTGATCAATACTACAGCAACACACAAGGCTTCAAGTCCAATAATCTGTGTTGTGTAGCTGATATTGACAGGGATGTCTCACTAATATAACAGTTGCGTGTACTAGGGCGAAGGCTGTTTAAGCCAGACTAGTTAGTTACCTGATCAATACTACAGCAACACACAAGGCTTCAACCCAAATAATCTGTGTTGTGTAGCTGATATTGACATGAATATCTCACCAATATAACAGTTCCGTGTACACGGGCGAAGGCTGTTTAACCCAGAATAGTTAGTTACCTGATCAATACTACAGCAACACAAAAGGCTTCAAGTCCAATAATCTGTGTTGTGTAGCTGATATTGACATGAATGTCTCACTAATATAACAGTTGCGTGTACACGGGCGAAGGCTGTTAAAGCCAGAGTAGTTAGTTACCTGATCAATACTACAGCAACACACAAGGCTTCAACCCCAATAATCTGTGTTGTGTAGCTGATATTGACAGGGATGTCTCACTAATATAACAGTTGCGTGTACTAGGGCGAAGGCTGTTTAAGCCAGAACGTTAGTTACCTGATCAATACTACAGCAACAAACAAGGCTTCAACCCCAATAATCTGTGTTGTGTAGCTTATATCGACATGGATGTCTCACCAATATAACAGTTGCGTGTACACGGGCGAAGGCTTTTTAAGCCAGAATAGTTAGTTACCTGATCAATACTACAGCAACACACAAGGCTTCAACCCCAATAATCTGTGTTGTGTAGCTGATATTAAAAGGGATGTCTCAATCAAAATTTTAGGCTCTTTTAGCTAGACTAAATTGTTATCTGATGATTCAAAGCCATAAATTTAAAAACAAAATTAAATACAAGTAGTAGTGAAAAAAGGTAGTAGCTAATTAAGGGTAGTAGTTTAATAACAATCGAAATATTTGTTATTTTATTATATAAATACGATGAGCGTTGTGACTGGTAAAAATCGATCGCCTTGTACCACCTTTTCCTATATTTACTGTGTTTTATGTAAGTACAGTATACTCGTTAATATATTGTAGTGTTGTGAGACGTAGTTTTATTTTATCTTGTTATATAAATTAGATTTACAATAGTAAGATATGAATATGACAATAGTACTGTATGAAATTGAAGTACAATTAAAATTATAACCCGCTCTTCTTACAAGAGGAAGGAAAGAAAAAATGAGGTGTAGTTAAAATTCAATGCGAAACATACGGTAGCTTAATACGGTAAATCGAAGAAATTATATCATGATTGCAAATTAATTTCTTCACTTAATTAATTTAGATAACAAACTGTGTGATTTTGATCAACCTAATTCTGAATAATCCACGAACATTTGATCTCGTTGCAGTTGACAGTTTTATCTGTTAATTAAATAGCAGCAGGGCAGTCAACGTGTTAGGAAGGTAACTGAGCCAAATTTAATTACACATTAAATAAAATAATGGATAAACACGTTCAGAAAACAGTCAATATTTCGTTTAAGATGATAAAATAAATTTGTCAAGGAAAGCTGAAATAAATGTGTAAAAATACAAAGGAAATGAGTAAAATTATTTTATTTGCATTTATAAACATTCAGGTATAAAAAAATACATGCCATAATGAATTGGGGATTACTCGAACAGTAGTAATCGGTCTGATTTTTAAGTCGCATTTGAATCTGAGAACCAAGTGCATGCTGAATCAAATCCACAATACTGCTGGAGGAACATCCTCGATCAATGTACACTTGTAGAACAGAAAACTGGTTGCAACCATATTCGTCCTTAAACTAATTTTGTAAGAATTGGCTTTTAGTACTTTGTGTAGGGATATGTTGGGGCTCCATCTCAAATAATTTTGAAGCTTGACTATTTAATTCGAATGTTTAAATAGAGATCAGAAATTTACATAACCCTAAAATGTTACGAGGTCGGTTTATTACAAAAGGGTACATGGATGAAAACATGAAAGTTTAATGCATAAGAAATATTTTACTTGTATATATTAACTAGTTAGGTCTATTAACTAATTTCCCATGGTTAGCTATAAGAATGTTTTATGGTAAAGCCACGGAGATATGTTAGGAAAGGTTATAAACGTTATTGTATTAGAAAACGTCATAAATATGATCCTTGTGATGAAATTTGAATAATATTTGATTGGTCCCAGTTGAGACATTTGAAAATCGGATAGAATTTATTGTTATTATTAAAATCTACAATCTGTTTCTTATACTAAAAACAAAAAAAAAACTCATCTTAATTATAGAAACGAAAAACTTACAGTTCCTTTGACGATTTTCATGTCCCACCCCTTGACATTTTTCGCAAAGGAACCTGTATGAGTTTCTCGTGTTTGAACACGTTGTAAGCTAATTTCTAAAGGATTCTCTCAAAAGCCACCAACTTCTCAGTGCCTTTAACTCCAGTAAGTAAATACCTCTAACTGTATCTTTATTTTGCTTTGTTTATATTGAAGTAAACACTGTTTTTATTATTTTAAAATGTTACATAACGTAGAATGATCATAAACTACTACAGAGCGTTATGTGATAGTTTATACAAGAACTGGAACTTCTTATCGTGGTTTACTTAGGTAATACGTTTATACTTACACTTATAGTTCGTACTTTAGTATTTAACGAATTATTTATCATTCCCATGTGAAATGAGCTGAAGGCAAAATCATCATTCGCGAAATTAATAGCTAATTTGGAATAGACTGTATCATAATGAAAAACTGTAAAAAAGAATGTGCCACTTTTGAGAACATATATCAGAATCTTTTAAAGGTTCTATGAAGTTAAAATAAATAAACAATACACTTGTTAGGTTTTCCTTTGGCTAAGGGTTAGGCCAGTCCGTTATGGTTACGAAATAGAATGTTCGGTAGCCTATAACTAATTAATTTTTAATATGACAGTAATGTAAAATAAATTTAAAAGAATTTAAGAAACAAAATACCTAATTAAAATTTATTTGCATTCATCAATTATCAGTAAAAAATCTTAAATAAAATAAATAAACATAAATTATTGAGTTTCAAAACATGTATCTTTGACCTTTTCTGAGTTAATTGATGATTTGTACAAATGTTTCTGGCAAAACGAAATAAATTGCAATTAACATCGTCGACATGTTTGGGTTGCCCTTAAAATGTCAAAAGGATTGAAAGCTGTCTGCGAAGTTGTATTTTAATCGAAATTAGTAGAAGCAGAATAACCAATCAACTGTTTGTCAAATTGAATAAATACATTGTAAATAGAGCTTTATAAGTAAAATATGTTATGGACCCTTTGGGACAGCGATATACTAGATTTCTTAAGTGTCTAAAGATAGTTAAATGTACTAAATACAAATTATAGGATTATTGTTTGAAAAAATGTTTTATCTCAGTTGGAAAGGAGGTCAATGTAATCGATTTAGTTAAAAAAAACTTATATTCTATACAACGTGCAGTACATTTGTTTAAACATTTCCTTGTGTTGTGGGATTAATTAATAATCTATATTACATAGTTTTGTGTAATCTGATTATCTTTGGCAAACAATCTGGTTACAACAAACTCTTGTACTATATTTTAAGGTTTAACGAGCTTAAAATATTTATTTACAATTTAATACGTATGTAAAACCGTAGTTGGTTGTATGAAACATTAAATATACAAGTCTGTATTTAAAATTCACTAATTTTCCTATGTTCAAACGTGTATATGATTTTATTACCATCATATTGTCAAATATAAAAGTTTCTGGATTGGAACATACAAAATCTTCTCACTTTCTTAATGTTTACCAACTAGCAATAGCTACTTTCAAGGTGTACGAGAGCCAGCAATATATTTCGTAGAGATTTCGGTAGGAGAAACTGGAAAAGGCAATAAATATTTAGTAGCGGGTGAAGTGGTTTTAGAATTTCCATATCTAAGGCGTCTACCGGATAATCTAGTAAGGTTTAGCATACAAAAATGAACAAGTCCTAAAACTGTCTAATAATGTTCATAACACTAGTAATTTACATTTTAAAAGAGACGTAAACTTCATACATTACAAAACTGTGCTTGCCTGTTGATGGTAGGTACGCGTAAAAACACTGATTTATTTGTACTATTAATGTGTAACTTACTTATCCTTTATATTTTAGTCCTATAAATCAGTATTTATAAATATATTTGTTAAAGTTTAATTAGGGTGTTTTATTACGTATAATAAATAGCTGACACCTTAGATAAAACTGTTACACTTTTAACTTTTAAACCGTTATTTAAAACTGCATTATACATTTTATAATTATCTGTTTACATAAGAAACATCACACATATTTATGACTTTAAATAATTTAACTTCAACTATTTATAACTCTCAACTACATTTATTTTCTAAACTATCAATTATCTATATATATTTTGAAATTCATACTTTCAAAAGCATGTAAGCCAAATGGAAAATCCTTGGTTTTAAACTTTAAGATTGTATGACTTATAAACCCTAGTGTTTAACATAGTAAGATTAACGTAATTTTCAGTAAACAATTATTTCACTAATTCGTTTAACTCATTTTAAAATTTATATTTTCCAGGTATGTTGACCCTGTTGTATCGCTTGTTACTCTAGCGGATTATGATTCGGTAAGTACTGCCTTTAATCTCTGAACTAGTTCATTTAAGAGTGTACACACGAAATCACGAATTGAGACTCCCTAATAAGAGAAAATACGTTTACATGTTCTTTTAATTTTTTAGATTTAATAAATGGAAATAACACGAGGATTAAAACATGTTCTGGAATTCAGGATAAGAAGATTCCTGCTAAAATTAAGAAAATTATCCTGTAAAGAAATGCCTAAAACGCATAATTATCCTTTGGCCTATCTACGCCTGTTAACAACAAAATAATGCTACATTATTATCATAGCTATGTACATAACTGTATGGCATACAAATGCTATTTTTGTTAATTGCACCCTCCGTTATTTTTGAACAAATGCCTTTGAAACTGACTGTTTTTTGAGTTTGTTTAAAGAGTTTAACACATATTTTCTCTGTGAATACTTCTCTTAAGCTTTTTAATTTCTGATATTGTTTAAAACAATTTCTAATAGAACTTTGAGTAGTTATGAGATGCCAATTTTTTACATAACATTTTTTCTAGTTGTGTTTCAAATGAGTTGATATAATATTTTTATTGTTTTAAAAACACAATTGCTATGGTCTAGAGAAACAATTACTAGAGTTGAGTTAACCTTGTGCAGGCTAAGGGGAAGTGTTCGTGACGAATAGTTGGTGGGAGGCCAGTAGCAACAATGCGGCCAACGCTCCCCCTACTTTATACGCAACATACAGCCAATAAATACATTCAATCCTTCCTTTCTTGCCCCTCACCCGGCCCAAGGTTAAATTATTCTTTGTGTAGAGATATAAGTTTGCAGTCCACCTTATCTATGAATTTTTCATCAATAATACTTATCACTTTTTGGAGTCCTCTTACAGAAGGTCGACTCAGTAATTTCCATGATAATTTTTAGACTTTGGAAAATCAGACAAATACAATTTCGTAGTGGAGGGGATAAACACAGTCCGCATTCATAAAATCCATTACTGAATTCACACATGTGAAATGTAAAGAAGGGAGTTTATTATGTCCACATTAAATTAATATGAAATAAACGAAATGTTTTCCAAACAAATACATGGGGGTTAATTTAAATAGGTCGTGGCTTTACTTTGCACTTGAAAACGATGTGTTGCAATTAGCAAACTGCGTCACTGTTGGAAATCACATAATCGGTTCTAACCACAAACTATTTTTAAATACAATATTTGTTGTGTTTTTATACATTTTCCTTAGTCTTTCAGTTTTAAAAACTCCCGACCCTATAACGCTCGTTCAATTTTTCATTATTCGTATTCCTAAAATTGAACTTATGTGGAATGTGCCCAGAACAAACTACCGAGATATAATTATTTTGGAACAGTTCAAATTGTATTTTAAACAATACGTTTAGGTACTCAACAACTATCAAAATAAATCATTATAAATAATTACAAAGAAACTGCATAAAACCGTTAAGAATCTTCGAAAAACAGCATTTTAAACAATTTTAAATATTATTTTGCAGTTATGCATTACAGGTTAAAAAATACTGTAAGTTTGTTGAATTATGTAGTGACCTTCAAATATTTGGTCACTGTAGATTTTTATGAATTATATTCTAGAACTAATGGCACATTACAAAGAAAACTAAAACAATATATTTTTATATTATACAGAGTGTATCCAAAATTTAATGTCCCGCTTTTAAGATTTGTTGCATGGGCCAACGAAAACGTAAAATAACATGTATATTTATTTATTACATATATAATTCTAAAACGGCTAGATTTTACGTCTGTTGGCTAATTTGATTACAAAGGACCTTTCGTTATTGCTATTTACAATACAATCCATTTTCATAGCTCAAATTTGGTAGCAGCATATGTAAATTATCACCATTATTTAACTGTTTATATCCTAAGGTCATAAATATACATACATCCTAAACCTTCCTATATAAAATGTACAATTTATTTATTTAGTCGAAATTTGTTTTTTTATAAATAACGTTTCACAACACCACAATCTGTTTCTACATGCAAGTTTTACATATATACTAAAACCGAAAATATACATAACAGATGGTACAAGGCAATCGATTTCAACCAAGTCACACCGCACACTATGAGGACCAATCCAGATGATGACGTCAGAGAGATCAAGATTGATTGGATCTGATGATGTACGACTGGCTGAAATCGATTGCCTTGTACCATATTTCATGTGTATTTAACTTCTTGTAAGGACAACGAGATCGCACGCAGCACGCTGACGTGAGGGAAGTGAATTTCCGCATTAAAACCTCCAAGCAATCTAATAAAGGGTTTAAAACAACACTGGTAACATTTTTTTAAAATTGAAAGATGTGTTTTTTTGGCTGTTCTTATGCTCCTGGTTATATTTAAATTGACAATTAGGATGGCAATGTTGTACTTTACAAGGTTAGGAGGAGGTATAGTCGGGATAACAAGTTGGTATAGGGGTATTGGGGGTGATAAAACTACATCAAGATATGAAAACCAGCCTTTTCCATTTGTAAAATCCCCTTAACACAACGTACTGTGTTAAGAAAATTAACATTTTCTTTAATAACTCGGCAAATCCTTGTGCTAGAATGATAAGGGAGGGCTTAAGTTTTTGTATTTTAGTACAATAATTTAATATGCAATAATGTTACATTCGGGGCTTTTCTGACCCTTTTTGGGCCCAAAAACTCAATATTTGAAAAGTTAAAATCTCCAAAAAGGGGGTTAGAGATGTCCGATTGTTTTTCACAATGTACTTGTTTGTCCAACTGTTTTCAGAAGGGAAAGTTTCTACTCAATTTCAAGTAAATCGGACAAAAATTGCGACCGCTAGAGTACAAAAAAAATATATAAACAAGTTTTTAGCGACCCCCAAAACGTGAACATTAGGAACTTCTATGGTGGTCCCGGGCTTAAGTGACACCGTGTGGGTCATGCTAATAGTTCACTTTTCCATAGAAAATTTACTAATAAAAGTGTAAATGTATTTTGTAGTATTGTGCAACATGTTTAATTGTTACAACACGTATCATACTAGTGAATACATTGTTTTACAACCTAACTTAAGATAACTTTAACGTTTTTCTCATAATATGTAAATAAATTACTATACATAAAATATTGTAAAAGGCATTTGATTTCGATAGACCACATCGGTCATCAACATGTTTAGAAATTAATTGCCAATTCCATATTTGTCTTTAAAAATTATTTTAAAATTATATTAGTTTTAGCTTACCATGTTATAAGTGAGTGTAGTGTAAATTATGTGTCAAGATTAAAATTAAAAAACAAAATTGTTAATGGGTAATGTAATGCAATGTTTATATGTCATAGTGTCGTGAGATAAAAATCATGTGAAACGTCTTATTTGAGTTTAAATATTTTTGTTGTGGAGAACGTGACAAAGGAATTATAAAGCATCATTTTCGGGAGTGTAATTCTAGTGATTTAATACAAATATAATTTTAAAACAAACTGTTATATCTTTACCTTCTGAATTTAAAATTATTATATGGTAAGTAAAAACTATAACATACAAGTTACTGTCATTGACAATGTTTAAAACCATCTGAATAAATGCAATTAGTTTCAAACAAATTAGCTCTGGTCGTAATTGTTCGCTCTATGTTATTTTGCGTTAATTAAAACTACTGTTTTCTGATAGAAAACATTTTAATTATTGAATTCCCTTACTCAATTTAAATTAAAACCAAATGTTGTCAGAACCAATAATGCAGTTCGTATTACAATATGCATACAGCAATGACATTCATTCTTTTCACATATGTAATAAACCTTGTGTCACTATTTATACAAACAAATTGTTGAAACAACCAAATAGAAGTAGTTTTGTATTTATAATTTTACCTCTGAAATAATATTAAGATTATTGTGTTGTTTATTATGTTAATGGCAATCATTAACATATTAAATTAAGTAGCTTACTCTTTGGTATTTTATTTTATACGATCTCAAAATTTAAATTAAATTTCTGTTCTTGAAAGTACCAATTTTTAATATTCCCCAGCAAAGGGGAAGATAAAAAATAACTTATGACCGGTGATAGGTTTTGGTAAAGTTTGTTAAATTTGTCTCAGTCCCAGTTCCTTCCACGTGCTCCATTTTACTTTAATATTATTGGTGTTTATTAAATAAATTTCGTTTTTTGATTACTATAGTTTATTTCATATAATAATATGAATTGAATCGAATTAAACACAATTTTTAAACAATTAATTAACTACTTCAAGTTTTGGTTTGCATTACGGTAATAGTGCTTAAAAGTGTTGAAGAATTTAACATTAAACTTCCCCTTATATTTCAATACAATAAAAAGGTATTCATTGGAATTACTTAATATCTATTATCAACTAAAAACATTTAGTTCTAAAAATATAGTTTAGATTCATCGCTTCCATGAACTTATACTAAAATGCTGCATTGAACGTTACAATCCCATTATATTTATCTTAAATGAAACAATATTTAATAGTTTTCCTTCTCTAGATCGTACTAATCCAATACAACTATAAAAAATAGATCTTTTTATATAAAAAAAAAAACTAAAATATTTAGCTTAAAAACTACTCAAAAACAAAAAAAATTACTTTGCGTCCAAAGTTACATTAAAGATAAGTAAAAGTAATTTTGTTGCATAAAAAAGTGTGCTTCATACCAGGATCTCAGTTAAAAGGGATTATTGAAGGGAAGGTAATAGACCATGAGTTAAGCGGGGCTAACCAGTGCCACATACCACAATTTTGTGGTGGAGGTCTTGTATGGTGAGGTAGTATTGATCAGTAACCGGTGTAGTGAGCACGTCTAACCAGATTTTATCATTCTTCACTTCCGTGTAACCACCACATAATTGTGTCGTGTAGTGGCAGCATTCTGTGGTGAGGTAGCATTGATCAGAAACCAGTGTAGTGAGCATGTCTAACCAGATTTTATCATCCTTCACGTGCATGTAACCACCACATAATTGTGTCGTGTAGTGGTAGCCTTTTGAGGTGAGGTAGTATTGCTCAGTAACCAGTGTAGTGAGCAGGTCTAACCAGATTTTATCATTCTTCACGTCCGTTTAACCACCACATAATTGTGTCGTTGAGTGGTAGTCTTGTGTGGTGAGGTATTACTGATCAGTAACTCGTGTAGTGAACAGGTCTAACAAGGTTTGATCATTCCTCACTTCCGTGTAACCACCACATAATGGTGTCGCGTAGTGGTAGCCTTTTGAGGTGCGGTAGTATTGATCAGTAACCGGTGAAGTGAACAGGTCTAACCAGATTTTATAATTCTTCACGTCCGTGTAACCACTATATAATTGTGTCGTGTAGTGGTATCTTTTGTGGTGAGGTAGTACTGATCAGTAACTCGTGTAGTGAACAGGTGTCTAACAAGATTGGATCATTCCTCACTTCCATGTATTTACCACATAATTGTGTCGTGTAGTGGTAGCCTTTTGAGGTGAGGTAGTATTGATCAGTAACCAGTGTAGTGAGCACGTCTAACCAGATTTTATCATTCTTCACTTCCGTGTAACCACCACATAATTGTGTCGTGTAGTGGCAGCATTCTGTGGTGAGGTAGCATTGATCAGAAACCAGTGTAGTGAGCATGTCTAACCAGATTTTATCATCCTTCACGTGCGTGTAACCACCACATAATTGTGTCGTGTAGTGGTAGCCTTTTGAGGTGAGGTAGTATTGCTCAGTAACCAGTGTAGTGAGCAGGTCTAACCAGATTTTATCATTCTTCACGTCCGTTTAACCACCACATAATTGTGTCGTTGAGTGGTAGTCTTGTGTGGTGAGGTATTACTGATCAGTAACTCGTGTAGTGAACAGGTCTAACAAGATTTGATCATTCCTCACTTCCGTGTAACCACCACATAATTGTGTCGCGTAGTGGTAGCCTTTTGAGGTGCGGTAGTATTGATCAGTAACCGGTGAAGTGAACAGGTCTAACCAGATTTTATAATTCTTCACGTCCGTGTAACCACTATATAATTGTGTCGTGTAGTGGTAACTTTTGTGGTGTGGTATTATTAATCAGTAACTCGTGTAGTGAACAGGTCTAACAAGATTTGATCATTCCTCACTTCCATGTAACCACCACATAATTGTGTCGTGTAGTGGTAGCCTCTTGAGGTGAGGTAGTATTGATCAGTAACCGGTGAAGTGAACAGGTCTAACCAGATTTTATAATTCTTCACGTCCGTGTAACCACCACATAATTGTGTCGTGTAGTGGTATCTTTTGTGGTGTGGTATTATTGATCAGTAACTCGTGTAGTGAACAGGTCTAACAAGATTTGATCATTCCACACTTCCATGTAACCACCACATAATTGTGTCGTGTAGTGGTAGCCTCTTGAGGTGAGGTAGTATTGATCAGTAACCGGTGAAGTGAGCAGGTCTAACTAGATTTTATCATTCTTCACGTCCTTGTAACCACCATATAATTGTGTCGTGTAGTGGTATCTTTTGTGGTGAGGTAGTACTGATTAGTAACTCGTTTGGTGAACAGGTCTAACAAGATTTGATCATTCCTCACTTCCATGTATTTACCACATAATTGTGTCGTGTAGTGGTAGCCTTTTGAGGTGAGGTAGTATTGATCAGTGACCGGTGAAGTGAGCAGGTCTAACCAGATTTTATCATTCTTCACGTCCGTGTAACCACCACATAATTGTGTCGTGTAGTGGTATTTTTGTGGTGAGTTAGTATTGATCAGTAACTGGTGTAGTGAACATGTCTAACCAGAGTTTATCATTCTGCACGTCCGTGTAACCACCACATAATGGTGTCGTGTAATGTTAGCCTTGTGTGGTGAGATAGTATTGATCAGTAATCGGTGTAGTAAGCAGATCCAACCAGATTTAATCATTCTTCACATCCGTGTAACCACCAAAAAATAGTGTCGTGTAGTGGTAGCCTTGTGTGGTGAGGTAGTATTGATAAGTAACTCGTGTAGTGAGCTAGTCTAACGATATTTGATCATTTCTCACTTCCGCGTAACCACCACACAATTGTCCCGTGTAGTTGTAGCCTTTAGTGGTGAAGTATTATTGATCAGTACCCGGTGATTTGAGCACGTTTAACCAGATTTTATCATTCTTCACGTCCGTTTAACCACTATATTATTGTGTCGTGTAGCCTTTTGAGGTGAGGTAGTATTGCTCAGTAACCAGTGTAGTGAGCAGGTCTAACCAGATTTTACCATTCTTCACGTCCGTTTAACCACCACATAATTGTGTCGTTGAGTGGTAGTCTTGTGTGGTGAGGTATTACTGATCAGTAACTCGTGTAGTGAACAGGTCTAACAAGATTTGATAATTCCTCACTTCCGTGTAACCACCACATAATTGTGTCGCGTAGTGGTAGCCTTTTGAGGTGAGGTAGTATTGCTCAGTAACCAGTGTAGTGAGCAGGTCTAACCAGATTTTATCATTCTTCACGTCCGTTTAACCACCACATAATTGTGTCGTTGAGTGGTAGTCTTGTGTGGTGAGGTATTACTGATCAGTAACTCGTGTAGTGAACAGGTCTAACAAGATTTGATCATTCCTCACTTCCGTGTAACCACCACATAATTGTGTCGCGTAGTGGTAGCCTTTTGAGGTGCGGTATTATTGATCAGTAACCGGTGAAGTGAACAGGTCTAACCAGATTTTATAATTCTTCACGTCCGTGTAACCACTATATAATTGTGTCGTGTAGTGGTATCTTTTGTGGTGAGGTAGTACTGATCAGTAACTCGTGTAGTGAACAGGTGTCTAACAAGATTGGATCATTCCTCACTTCCATGTATTTACCACATAATTGTGTCGTGTAGTGGTAGCCTTTTGAGGTGAGGTAGTATTGATCAGTAACCGGTGAAGTGAGCAGGTATAATCAGATTTTATCATTCTTTACGTACGTGTAACCACTATATAATTGTGTCGTGTAGTGGTATCTTTTGTGGTGTGGTATTATTGATCAGTAACTCCTGTAGTGAACAAGATTTGATCATTCCTCACTTCCGTTTAACCACCACACAGTTGTGTCGTGTAGTGGTAGCCTTTTGAGGTGAGGTAGTATTGATCAGGAACCAGTGAAGTGAGCAGGTCTAACCAGATTTTATAATTCTTCACATCCGTGTAACCACCACAAATTTGTGTCGTGTAGTGGTGGCCTTGTGTGGTGAGGTAGTATTGATCAGTAACTCGTGTATTGAGCAGGTTCAACCAAATGTTATCAGCCTTCACGTACGTGCCACTTCCACACATTCGTGTTGTGTAGCAGTAGTCATATTTCTGCGTGTTTTAAATATGAAATGTCTGCTGATGTAGTTCGTCAATAATCGATCCACGCTACATGTACTTTAACAACACAAAGTGAAGCGTGTGCTTTCAATCTATCATCCGGTTGGGCTTTACTGACGTTCGTACTTTTTTCATTTTTTTATGTAAAAATTAAAGATTTTGCTTTTCTGAATTTTTTTCCTAACGTTGTAAATGTTTGAAAAACTTCCTTTTTAATATTAGGAGTGATTATTTTATTTTGATTTCACTTCGTTCACGTAATATAAATTACGTAATACAAACTTAACTAATGCTATTTAATTAATTTCAAGGCTTTATAACGTAGAAATTCAACCTAAATGAACTCCACTTTAGTAGACCTACACACTATTTATATCCACTAGAGAACTAAACAGTTCACATATTAGTTTCAGTTTCACAGATATTCCACAGCGTGTATAATGCCCCACCCGTGGAGGCTAGAATGTGAGGGTGAACTTCTCAGTGACGGCTCGCTGCCTCCCCCTCAATTTCCCTGACGACTTTGGTACTCAAGATCGCAGCAGTGGAAACCGTCTTTCAGAGTGTTGTATAGAGGCAGAAAATTGCACGAGGTAGACCTTTCATTTACACTTACACCTTCAACCTCGGAACATTCGAGAACATTTTCAAAAGATGTGTTGTATTTTTAAATTTAAAATTTAAATTTGTTTATATATTCTGTATGAGAATAATTGTTACTTGGAGTTTTAATGTAATTGTTACTTGTTGAAGAAATTTGGCGAAATTGACCTTAATGAAGGTAAATACGTTTAAAGTTGTCTCATAGCTTAAATTTATTTAATATAAATATTTTTTGAAAGCTAAACCTTTAACGCTCGGTGGTTTAGGAAGTGATAAACTAATTTTGTCAATGGGAAAATAGATTTTAAAAATATGTTTGTTTAATAGACGCTTATTTTAAAAGTTACTTAAAAACAAACGTAATATACTTTCTAAATTAAAACTACAGTTAGTTAAAAATGTTATAAATATACTTCTATTTTCCGGATAAAAGTGTTATGTTATATATATATATATATATATATATATATATATACATGTTTATAGTAACCAATGGAAAACTAGATTGCCGTTTAAGAATAAACAATTAAGAGACCAAAATAGACGTGCTAAATATGCTCAGCTGTATCGTTAAACGCAGGCGTTCCAAATTGTTTGGGATTCCACCTTTATTCGTTTGCCACTAACACCTTCTCTTACTGGAAGCATAGAAAATACTAAATTCGTTAGGCTGTCTTTGCTAAAGGATAATACTGTCTATTCTCTAATAAACTGACCATAAACAATTGATTGTTATTTTTAATTTTTAGAAATTTTGGGTATAATGACTTTGAACTACGCATTATAAAACGCTATCTTTGAAGTTTCCACGTTTCAAGATATCACCGCTAGCTGTCCCTTGTGGCTATCAGATTTCGTCGATCCAATATCCGACATCCTTCTTGTAAAGTATCAGAAATAGATTCTATCCTTTGACTTGCGTGATCATATACTCATTTTCAATGATTACCGTACAAATAGTTTTTCGTTTCATCACTAGCTGGTTACTGCGCAGTTTTTAGAGGTTAAGCAGTGATTTACTCATCAGGTTTTACTGTTGGGTATACCAGTGACAATAAGAGGTTTGATAGGATGTAAGAAAATGCCCCAAAACCTTAATAAACAGGTTTTGTAAAATATACAAAGTAATTGGACGTTTTCCACAAAATAACGAGAGATTTGTAAGTGAGAAAAGTCATAGCCTTAAGAAACATGTTTTGTATAATATAAAAATTAATTGGATGTTTTCCACAAAATAATGAGAGATTTGTAAGTGAGTTAGAAAATATATCAAAACCTATCTATCATCAGACAATACCACCAGAAACAGGTTTTGAATAATATCCAAAATAACTGGATTTTTTCTACGTTTCAACCTTTATGTATCTTAACATATTTAATCCCTTCATAATTTTTGTTAAGAAGACAACATGATTCGTAATATATAAATTGATTTATAAGGGATTTTTCATGTAAAAAATGTCGTGCGGACAATCTTTAACGATTACACAATTTATAGATTACTTAATAATAATTTAAACATACGGAAATTAAAGCTACATTAGACCCAAATAAAGTTTATTATTTCCACGTAGTTTTAGAAACTAAAAAACAGATGTGAAAGAACGAATTCAGCTGACAAAGCCTTCCGGCTGATGGCTGAAAGCACGCACTTCACTTTGTGCCGTTAAAGCCTTCGTTGTGGAGTTCGATTAAGCGATTATTGGCGTTATACATCAATAGTCACTTCCTAATGGAGATGTAACATGCAGCTGTACTTGTATTTTGATTTGAAATATCTGTTTAAATATTTACTAGTCCATCTTTTGTATTTAAAATACACATTCGAACGGTTTACACTTCATTAAGCTCTTGCTTTGAAAATACACTGTACAATCAAAAGCTGCACACCGTGAGCACTACCAACCGGATAAGAAAATTTTGTTTGTTTTGTCCAACTGTAATACAAGTTTTACTGGTGACAACCAGTAAATATAATTAAATTGGTTTATTTTATTGAAATTGGGTAACTGAAACGTTGTAAAAATTTCCCTTAGTTCACTGAGTATTTATAAAAATATACTGAACCATATGCAGACACATTGGAGCGAGGTTTTGGTTCAGTTCACAAGCCAAGCGACGTGACAACATTGCACTCTCATCAGCCGGCTGTCAACTATTCAACTTTTGAAGTGTATTTATACAACTCTTATTTATGCGAAATATAAAATGATGTGTGTCTAAAACATATTCCATTTTGACATAATCTTAGAAAAAAAGGCGGAATGCTGAGTCGTTGAGTGTTAACTTGTTGTTGTTAAAGGCTCAGATAGTTTAGGTTTTCCTGTGAAATCCCCAACAGTAGTTGTTCTCATTGTGCACCATTTGACAGAGCAATAAATATAGTTGTTAAATCAAAAGCACTACTTTAAAGATAATTAGTAGAATTTGAAATAGGATAGAACCAAATTACGAGCCCCGCATATCACTTATTTTAGCGATACCTCACAAATACCTGCAAACTGTAACAATCGTCTGAATATTAGATAATTTCTTGAGTAGCATAATACGCGTGTTAAAATTAACAGGATAAAATAAACTGCGTCTCACTACACTGCAAAATATATTTACGCTTATACTGATTTTACATCCAAGACGGTAAATATGCAAAAAAGAAAGATGTCAATGTATTATATTTTTTGTATATTTACAGTCTTGCATGTAAGTTCAGTAATAGTGTAAATATTGTTTGTAGTGTTGTGAGATGTAGTTTATTTTATCCCGTGAATATCAGACAAACGATAGTAAAACCAGTTTAGATTTATACCACGAATACCACAGGATTCCAAATTTTGTACCAATATAGTATTGTCTCCGAATAGCGATTTGTCTGAGATCTAAAACAATGCGGATTTTGTTGTTGATTTATTTAGGTTGAAACAAATTTTATTGAAAACATTTTTCAGAGTCTTTTCCGTACTTAAATCTTCTCTGAACCCAAGCTAAGAAGATCAAAGACATTTGTATAAACGATTTTAACACTAAAAAAATTGAATCTTGACTTGATCTAATAGCTTTGAGGATTGATCTAAAAGTTTTTGTGAATTACACATAGATGACGCTTAAATAGTAATGAAATACTATTTAAACGTCACCATGTTACGGTATAGGGAGCCAATTGTACGATACTGTTCGGGGAAACTTCCATTCATTACAAAACTAACCTAAATAGAGAGTACCCCCGTCGCAGCAAACCTGCATACTCAGCGAATTTCCAATGAATATATAACATAACACATTAAAAAACTTAACAGGATTCATAAGAAATGTATTCACAAACAAGCGATGTTTAAAATATTAATTATTCGCCATAAGAATAACATTGGGGATGAGTACGCAGGTTTGCTGCAACAAGGCACACAAAATAATGGGTTTATATGCAAATATCAATAGAACTCATCTTAGTGAAGTCACATACCAAGTTTCATCCATATACATTCATAAATAAGCGATATATAACATTTTAAGTTTCCATAAGAATAACATGGGGACCAAGTACCTAGGTTTGCTGCTACAGGAACCATAGACGAAAATTGTTTTTTTTTGTGCAAACAACAATAAACCACAACCAGATGAAGCCATATACCAAATTTCGCCAGTTTATGTTCATAAATAAGCGAGATATACAATTTTTCTTTTTCTCCATAAGAATAACATTAGACAACGTACTGTGTTTAGCACTTTCAATATCTCGGTAACCAATTCAATCGGTAGAGCAATGATCAAAATACCAAATTGTTTGTTTTTTTAAGCTAAATTCAATGGTATAAATTAAAATTTGATTTAAATTAAAATTATATGTGAAAACCCCCGAAAACACATTTTTGGGGTACAAAACCCCACAAACCCCACATTTTTGGATGGTGCGATTCATCTGGTTTTCGAAATCGTTCAAATAAATGGTACTTTATACATTTGTACCAAATTTAATTAAGATCGGACTTTTTTTACGAGAGTTATCGTGCTTACGGACACACACACACACACACACACACATATATATATATATATATATATATATATATACATATATAAAAATTTGAACGAATGGTGTTTTTGGCATCTGGAGACCTCAAAATGAAAAGTTATCATGGTCTCGGGCTTAAGTCTTACCATGAGACCTACGGTAATAACTTCTTCCCTATAAGGGAAATTCGCTAAAACCAAATAAAAACCGTAACCTAGTTAAATCAAACATTCAATCTGATTAATTTATTAGTCCGTATTGAAGTGATGATTTTTAAAACATGACCCGCAGAGAGCTGTTTCATTACATCCTCCTCGACCGTAACAAAGGGTCCGGTCAACCATCAAACCCTGTGACCGGCAGTGTGCTCTCAAACGGCTTTTAGGTTTTTATTTATTTAGCTGAGCAACTAATTAATCATTTCGATTCTAAAATTGTATTTACCTCGGCTAAAGCGCTTTGGATAGATTATGATAAAGAGTTATTCAAATCTTTCTAATTTGGTTTTAATAATCATTTAGACAAAAAATAGCTAAAACCATTTTGATAAACAACTAGTTTTTATTTAGTTTCCGATTTTTCAACCACAATAGACTACCATAGATTTAACTAGAAACGTCTTTCACTATTTGTATGATTTTCACATCTTTATTTTAAACTGTATTTATCTGTCAATTTCCTAATCATTTGCCCTACCAAGTGACATTGTTATGGCGCATGGTGGACGCAAGCTCGAATGGAATTGCACTGCAGAACAAAACATATTCTGTGTATAAATTTTATTTCAACACGAGTTTGTAAAGTGAAATATACATAAAATAATGGTAAGCATAGATAAATTCAAAATTCCACATCGGTATAGCATAAAAACTCTAAAACACACTAATGTAAATAAATTACGGGCCAACTGTGATTGACTATATGTAAATAAGTTGTTTTTTAACGGTATAAAAACGCTTTTACAATCGTTTCCTGACTAATATGAAATAAACTACAACAAAAATTTAAATCAAGATAAAATTTGAAGAAATACTTGTTTATTTAGTAATATAGTTATCAATTTATATCTGTACGTTTAATTATACCTTTATCATGTTTTGAAATATGTGTACAATTTACATAAAACTCAACGATTTAAAACAAAAACATATAAACGATATATTTAAAAAATAAATTTATTATCGCCAAATAATTGTGTATTAAGAATAAGATAAACGTCTCGTTTAAGGGGTTGCACTAATATCATGATAATTCCACATTACTCCATTAAATCTAGGTCAAAAAAGGTTGTTTAGTAATAATTATGTATTTTCTAAAATACTCTAAAACATATTTTATACAGTTTTTCGTTAATAGACAAACAATTAAACTGTGCATGTTTCAAGTGTACTTGTAAGATATAGACAACTGTTAATCCAGTTAGTAATATTTAGTAATACAAACTACAAATAGCAGTAGATCCCTATTTATTAGAGCCCAAAGTCAATTTCTGAGTCGTAATAAGAAGCACATTGGACATCGTGTTGGTTTGAGAGAATCAGATCGCCACAATAGACAGTCAGTGGCTATATCTTGCAACGAGGAGACATTTCATGAGAGTTTTATCCCGTTCAACTCGGTATCTTTGTGGAAAGGTTTCCCGGAACTGTCTGGAAGTAATTTGTAAACATTGTTCCTTAGGTTGAGCAGAAATTAAGGATGAATTTCTCTAAGGGGAAAGCACATAAATAAAGTTCAAGTTGGATTGCAACATGTTTGTTTAGGCTTTATCCGGTTCAAGATTTATAATAATGGTTTTAAATGTTCACTTAGAATTTTAGCAAAATATGTAGGATGAAAGGATTGACTTTTATGGCACAAAAAACTATAAAATCATGTGTTGTCAAAAGGTCACGTGACACATAGTAGATCTATTGGTCATAATACCTTAGTGCACAATTTCCAGTAACAATCTTTCTGATTGTAACTTATTTATTGTTATAGTATATTTCGCACCAAGGGCCGAAAGTGGGGTTTTGCTGGCCCGAGATCGTGTTTTATGACCGAGACGAAGTCGAGGTTATAAATCGTTCGAGGGCTATGCAAAACCCTTTCGGCAGAGGTGCGAACGCTATTTTTCACCATTCTACAATTATTAACGGGTTAAATGTGATCGGTCATAAAACACGAGCGGCCTCATGCAATCTCGGAATAAAAAGACTTAACCAATAAAGAAAACATCGATAGTACAATGATTTGAATTTTGTTGTTATTTTTCCAGGGTTTCAACTAAAGAACACAAAATAGTATGCACACATTAACCAGGTAACGTCGTGTACGCTTAAAAACAAGTTGGCAACACTGGTTAAATAGATCAGCTGACTTTCGGCCCTAGGGCGGGAAAACTCTACTTTCGGAATTCAAATGACGTTCCAAAAACTGGTGATTACAGCGTAGTGTGGTGAAAAATCTTTTTTTACTAGCCGTCAGTTGATATGTTATTTCATATCAATATATGAAACAACATATCAACTGACGGCTAGTAAAAAAGGTTTAAAAATGAATAAATTACAATCACAAAGAATTTTACTGGAAATTGTGCACCAAGGTATTAGACTAAAATACCAATAGTTCTACTATGTGTCAAGTAAGCTTTTGACCCGACGTGATTTTAAAATGTTTTTACCTTGAACCCTAAATTTATAAACTGTAAAATTACAAAGTTACTAAATATTTCAACGGCATTTATTAATTATCAGATGTTTTATCATACCATTGATGGTTATCGTATGTACCTATTTTTGATTCTTTATCCTACCAATATTGGATTTTAAATATAGTTTGGATGTTGAACGTGACTTTGCAAAATCTATTTCACTTATACTAGATGAAAATATTGTTTCAATAAATGGTATATAGACCAGTGTAATAACCTTAGGTCTATCTTGAGACGCAAAGGTGTAGTTTAATATAATTAAATATTAGACTACTAAAGAAAATAAACAACTAAATTTAATTCAAAATTATTTATAAAGTATCATATCGGTTGATGGTTAACAAAATGAAAAAAAAAAAAAAAAATAGAAAATAAAATGCATACCAATTTTTGTCATACAATTTGCATGCACTGCGATCTCCATCATAATAAAAAATTAAGCCCCTGATAGAAAAGATTTTAGTAGGGGAATGATCAATTAATTAATTTCCCAGCTAAATAAATAAACAAAACATAAAACCCCTTTGAGCGGACGCAGCCATATGGTTGATGGTTGGCAGAGCCCTTTGTTTTGGTCGAGGGAGGGTGTAATGAAACTGCCCTCTGCGGGTCATTTTTTAAATTATTTCTCTAACAAGGACTGATAGTTTTATTAAATGGGATGTCTCTTTTAACCAATGTACATATGTATGCCTATTTAGTCTATTTATCTACTCGGGTTTGTTTAAATAGTTAATACACATATGTTGATTAGTTTTACTGTGTTTGGGAGTTTATTTGTGGTTTTATAGATTTTAAATTAGCTGCACGTCTCTATAACTAGTGGTAATTGTTATCAGACCATATACAGTTGCTTAACACATGTTAATATCCTCTCCAGTTCTGTTAAAATGTTTTTTGAAAATTTATCGTTTTTATAACATTTTATATTTACTCTATTAAATAATAATATTTTCTTGGTTATTAAGTTAGTTTTGCAGTATGTTAACCCTTTGAGTGCCACGCAACGATATATCGTTGTGCACGGAACATCCGAAAAATACTTCACAACGATATATCGTCGTCCGTGGTCTTACCGAAAAATACATTGCAACGATATATCGTTGTTATGGAAAATTTTTCTTACGTCATTACTTTTTATTATTTCTTACAGGTGATTTCCAGGATAGTTTCTAGCTCTATAAATCTAGTAGTTATTTGGTGAAAATCTTATATTTGAACAATGTTTATTTATCTGAAAAAATATAAAAAATTTCCCGCATGTATAATATTATGTACCTTTTCAAATTTTTTATTTTGTATTTTTAAAATATTATATATGTGCATAATATTATAGCTAAACTTTAAACTGACAAAACAAAAAAAGTTTCATAATAATATCTTACCAAATAAAAAAGTTATTGATTTTATGTACAAAACCCTTGCAAAATGTTGATTTTGTGAATCGTTGTTATAGAAAATTTTTCTTACGCCATTACTTTTTATTATTTCTTCCAGGACATTTCCAGGATATGTTCAGGTAAACATATACTCCATAAATATACGAGGCCTAGTTAGTCTGCTTTATGAAATAAAATTGTAATAAAACTTAAACCCTTGAATAATGTTAGGCTACTGTCTTGTGTACTAATTTGCCGTTTTTATATTTTTTTACATTTATGGAAATAACTTGTCCGCCTAAAGCCCAAATTTAATGAAACTTTCAGGAAATATTTTGGGAAACATGTCCTCTATAAATCTAGTAGTTATTTGGTGAAAATCTTATATTTGAACAATGTTTATTTACCTGAAACAAATAAAAAAAATTAAAAGAAATTTCCCACATACATATATTTATTCAAATTTTTTATTTTTTATTTTTTAAATATTATATATGTGCATAATATTATAGCTAAACTTTAAACTTACAAAACAAAAAAAGTTTCATAATAATATCTTACCAAATAAAAAAGTTATTAATTTTTTTGCAAACCCTTGCAAAATGTTGATTTTGTGCCTGGCACTTTTGGGATATACTGTGTTAAAAACTCTGGCACTCTAGGGATATGACGACCGAAAAACTCTGGCACTCAAAGGGTTTTAAAATAAAAGGCAAACAAAAATAAACTCAATAACGAAAACCACTGCAAATTCAAATAACGTAAGAAATCCCTACAAAAGGAATTTGCAACGGCCCAAATATATGGACACCGATTAACTTAACGACGAAGTGTCGAAGGAATTAGCTTTGATTTTACTGCTTCTTAAGTATCCTGTAAGAGAACCCTGGAAAAATTGTAAATTAAACCAAACATTTCATTCTAAAGAGTATTTGAAAAACCATAAAGGGGTATAATGGATAGATTGTGTGACGAGACTGAGTGTCAAAGTAATATATTTTAGATTTAAAATCACAGTTAAAAGTTGAACTACGAAGAAAAATAAATTTAGTAAAAGTTTTTCTCCTTAACAGATGTATACTTACATCATCTCCTATTCCCGTTGACTCACTATTTTCAGCTTGGGATGCAACATGCAGTGACAAATTCTGCTTATCGAGTAGACCAACTAGTCTATGCTTTAATCTAGGTTTGTCTATGCTGCACTAGGTATTGTCGATTACCGTTTCCAATAAATGGTATAATGACTAACCATGTTGTAACTTTACTTTTAGCTTCACATTTTGTATCTAGCGATATAATTCAGAACTGTTTGACGATTAACAACATTATAAACTGTGGAATACATAGTTAAAAGACTGAATAATTTACAAAACAAAGCTGAACATTGCAATAACCAAACCAGATAAATGCCAACACCGTGGCCAATTTTGAAGTTTGAAAGTTTTAATGGCGTTAAACACAGCTTAGCCCGGCGTGGCATTCAAACTACTTTCCGGGGCGTTACTGTTGAACTATGACACTATCTCTATTGCTCATACAAGCTTTATTGCGATACAAATGTAATTCTTCATTTAAATTTTCGCTTAAGTATCGCCGTATATTTAGTTTTTAAACAATTTCGTTTTAGCAGTATCTTATTGTAATACTAAGACTCATATACCTTTAAAGTAGCACACGTTTAAAATTGTATACTTAATATTAAGAACTTGTATGTTCATTTAAATTATATGATTTTATATCAGATTAATTTATCTCATAAATTAATCTTACGAGTGACTTAATTCGTAAAATTAAAGGGAAAATTAATTTAACTCACACTCTGAAGATTTCTCTTATTTTAAAATATTTGTCCTTTGCAGGATGCATAACTAAACACAATATTTAAACCAGAATGCCAGAATATTTTTTAACCTGGAAGTTTATTCAATCAATAGCTGTTCAATTTAGTTGATTGCCGTCCAGTCAATCTTAAAAGACAGATTATTTAAGGACATTATAAACTATTTCCGAATATTTCACCATCATCTTAACCAATATTATTTTCAGAATATCTCAGAATTAATGTCTACTTTGAAACAGAACCACTTATAAACTACAAATTAAAACCTGTCCCTTAGTGTCCTATCACTTAATCACTGTATGAGACGCCGACACAACTAGGGCACATTCTAAGGAGAATATGACGGAATGATGAGTGTAGAATGGGTGAGATGCCTTGTGTACTGATTCTTTAGCCAGGATCATTAGTAAACAGTTCAATGACCGGTGGCAGCCGGATCCGGTATCGAACTTTCACCACATTTTGCCGGAACTTTGCTCAGAATCGATCTGGCGATCTTCAAATCTTAAAGTGAGCGCGCTAACTACTGTATTACAAAAAATCTTAACAGTGAAAACATCATCAACTATAATATTGCGATTGTTAAAACTGGATAAGGTAAGACTCTAATTGTTCACAACAACATTAAACAATATGTAACGGTTCAAGGTTGTCTGTTTACAAGTTAACCATGCCTCTCTCCGTTCATCTGGTCGTGGAAGCGACAGCATGCTAAGGAGTCCACAGTGTTTCTTGTCGAGGCGCAGTCTGGGCGGACCCTTTTAGTTCCAACTCGCTGCTCCCCCTCTCATTAGTGTCCTTCACTATCCAGACGTAGCACTTGAATATTTATCTTCACAACCTAATATACTGGACTGTTCTTATTGGAGGCTACTATAGGGTTTAACTTTTTATAATGGTCAATAACCATCTGGTGCCAGAATCAATCGATAAATAATTTGCCCATTCTCATTTTTCCATTAGTTGTATTTGCAAGTGATGAATTCTAACTTAATTGATCTAAACACTAAATTTGCACTCCAATATTTGGTTATATATGCAGGTTAGGATGTATTGAACACATCAGACCTGTTGTATTAGAATTAGAATTTTAATTTATAGACATTTTGTCGTTTTCGCTTAAAATAATATTTTCGTATTGGAACTAAATTTGATTCGTTGATGTTCTACATATTTTCAGCTTCTGAAGTTTCTCTGTCAATTTAAGAGAAAGTTGATAAAAAAAACCGAGATATTGTTTAACTTCAGATAAAAGTACAAATCATATGTAACAAATCTTGACTATTCATATGTCAAGTATTGAATTATTTTAATATTATTTCATAATAATTATGACTATGAGTTAAAATTATATCATCTACAAGTTTGTGTTACTTTTATATCAGAGACCTCATAATCCTGTATAAGTTAAATTCAATTACATTATAATTAATTACTTATAAATGTTGATCAACAGTGATAACAAAAAGTTACAAGTGCTGTGCAACTGTTTATTTCGATTTTTATTTACTCTTACAGACGTGGATTTAATTTTACTTTAATTTCCTCACCGAAATTAAAAGGAAATAAATGGTAAACTCTATTTTAATGAACATAGCCTGCGTACAGGGGGTTAATAAGTAACTAGGCTTTACCATAATTGTAAATTGATGCATTGCCAGATGAAAGAAGTTTTAAGTGATTCTGAATTCCAACGCCGCCATTCCTTGAACGGCTTTGTTTTAATTATATTCATGCAAAACGCGCACCAAAGTTTCTTTGTTCTTTGTAAAGTTGAATTAAAAAAGCTATATTTGCTGATTTTTATACTTAGAAAAAATATTACTTAATCGACTGCCTGTAATCTAGTAGATTTTGATATGTTTCGTCTATTAAATGCAGAACATGTTTACAATTAAACATGAATTTGAATGTACATTTTCTGAGTTTGCAACTATACTAACGAACGTTTAGTCTTAAATCCATCAATCCGCTATGTTACAAATGAACGTGAAATGTGCCCAAAATATATCAAATAAAATAATAACCGTAGCAAATTTCTTAAGAAGTTACCGCTTATATACTGGAACTTTAGCACCTATACATCAGTGAGTATTTAGCTACATATCTAATATTATTTATCAAGATTAACCTTCTTTAGTGCTTAGTTGGCTTGCTAAATTAAATGTCAAACTGGGTTACAATATTTTTGACAATTTAGTAACCTTAACCTAACCTTGTGAAACATAGAAACCTGTTGTTTTCAGTCACAATAGTCCTCTACGATCACTTTCAAATATACATATTCAAATACAATTCTCTCAAACTGGAAAGTCCATAATATAGTGATATATGTTTGTGATGTGTTCCAGTAAATATTACATGTAAAAGATTGGTTGTTTAATATGTAAAACAGCTCAGCACATTTCTAAGCTTTCTCTTCTTCCAACACAGTCCTGCTTCCTCCCATGAGAGTGTCTTCAAACGAAGACATTGTCGAGAATCGGTTTAAAGAACCTTTCTTGGTACGAGTAAAATTCTAAATCAACTTAATTCTAACTTTACAACTCATAACTAAATTATAAACATAGTAAATTTGTCTCTAAGTTATTTGTCCTATTACTTAGAAGTTTCCATGAATAGCTAAACATTTTGGAAAAATTGTATTCTCTGAATTGGTCTATTCGATGGGTATTTCAGTTCTATAAATAAAGTAAGCCTGATACACACCTTAACATTACTGTTGAAATTATAGGTAGTAGGTAATTTTGTTTAACTATAGTATGCTACACTTATCTAGTTGCAGTAATTATACTGTAGGTGTGCATTGATATCATTATAGTATACAATTTTTTAATTTAAGTTTTTTTTTTGAAAAAAAGAACAGGTAAGCATGTGCATAGTGGACACACGCAACTCTGACCACGCATCTCTGTTACCATTTTTATCTTCACAAAGTCTCTGATATACAAGTAACACAAACTATTTTACGCTGCAGGTTTCAAACAGTCCACGAATGCTTGTCAAATCACTAAAGTTTTACCCAAAAACTGTTCATACTTTGGGATTTAAAGTGTCAGACCCAAGTGTGACCCCTTGGGATTACAGCAGCTGATATTCTCTAGGCATTCGCCCTGTCATTTGTGCACTTGTGATAAACTTTGTCCTTAACTCTTTATCTGAAGACTTCTCCCGCTCGGGGGATTCATTAACTAACTTTAATACAATTTTCTGAAACAACTTTAATGGTAGACTATTTTTTACCTGCTGGAGTAGTTCCAGTTTTTCCAATCTGAAAAACGACAATGTCAAGAGGTTTTATGCGTTTTTACATCTATTATAAATTAAATTAAATGAAATGAAGAGTTATTTATCGTCTTTGGATCACCTTAGTTGTTATTTCAGCTTCGTATATAGCTATGAATGCATAAATACTCACTAACTGTTTGATTTCCCGAATATACAGGGTGAGTTTTAAATGAGCCCCCCCCTGCCTTTTTCTAAGTTTATTAAGATATCGACTCCGGCCCACAACCGATCATTGTAGACCAACTTACACCTTATTTTGACTTAGTTTATATTTTTGGCCGCCATATTGGATCGACATATTGATTTTTACTTTCTCCCCTAATACATAGTATATGGAGAAAGTATTTTTTTCGTAAAAATTTTTGAATTTGAGTTGTTAGTGGAAATATTCGTTTTGGTGCTCCCTGAACCCAAAAAAGTGGTTTTTACGTGATGTCTGTCTGTGTGTGTGTGTGTGTGTGTGTGTGTGTCCGTGTGTGTGTCCGTGTGTGTGTGTGTGTGTGTGTCCGTGTGTGTGTCCGTGTGTGTGTCCGTGTGTGTGTGTGTGTGTGTGTGTGTGTGTGTGTGTGTGTGTGTGTGTGTGTGTGTGTGTGTGTGTGTGTGTGTGTGTGTGTGTGTGTGTGTGTACAGAGCTACAGCCTTAACCAATGGGCCGATTTTTATGAAATTTGGCATGTAGGTACTAATCCACGATATCTCCAGGTGTTTTTCATTTTTTGAATTTTTGACTTTTAGGGGTAATTATCCCCCCAAAACCGCCAAAAAACATGAAAAATCCAAATTTCTCAAAAACGGCTCTAATGATTTTCATTAAACTTTAGTCGTTTGTAGAACTTTAGTTTTCCAACAAAATGGCACCACCCGAAATCCTGTAGAAATTCGGGTTCAGAAATTACAGGACTTAAAACGCCCAAAATTCAGTTTTTTGGATTTTTCATAAGAAGACATAAATGTAAACAAATATTAATACTCACCATTAAAAAGAGCTCAAAAAACTAAAGAATTTAGTATTTTGAATTACTATTCTACGATAGCTGGTTTCGGAGAAAATTGAAATTTTCATTTTGCGGTAAACGCAGTACGTTGTCCAATGTTATTCTTATGGGGAATAAAAATACCCCCGTAGCAGCAAACCTGCATACTCAGCGAATTTCCAATGCATATTAATTTATCTTAATACCACATAAAGCCACATACCAAGTTTCATCAATATACATTCATAAATAAACGATTTATGACATTTTAATTATTCTCCATAAGAATAACATGGCGGCTGAGTATGCAGGTTTGCTGAAATAAGGAACACTAAAAATGGGCTTTTATAGAAATATCATTATAACTCAACTAGGTAAAGCCACATACCAAGTTCTATTAATTTATGTTCATAATTAAAGGAGATAACACGTTAATTATTCTCCATAAGAATAACATGGGGCTGAGTATGCAGGTTTGCTGCTACGAGAACTATCGGGCAAAAAATGGATTTTTGTGCAAATATCAATAGACCACAACCAAATAAAGCCATATACCAAATTTTGCCAGTTTACGTTCATAAATAAGCGAGATATACAATTTTTCTTTTTCTCCATAAGAATAACATTAGACAACGTACTGTGTTTAGCACTTTCAATATCTCGGTAACCAATTGACGTAGAGCAATGATCAAAATACCAAATTGTTTGTTTTTTTAAGCTGAATTTAATGGTGTAAATTAAAATTTGATTTAAATTAAAATTACATGTGAAAACCCCAAAAAACACATTTTTGGGGTACAAAACCCCCCAAAAACCCCCCTTCGGATGGTGCGATTCATCTGGTTTTCGAACTCGTTCAAATAAATGGTACTTTACACATTTGTACCAAATTTAATTAAGATCGGACCTTTTTTACGAGAGTTATCGTGCTTACGGACACATATATATATAAATATATATATATAAATATATATATATATACATATATAAAAATTTGAACGAATGGTGTTTTTGGCATCTGGGGACCTCAAAATGAAAAGTTATCATGGTCTCGGGCTTAAGTCTTACCATGAGACCTACGGTAATAGCTTCTTCCCTATAGGGGAAATTCGCTAAAAATACTATTTCTCTCTTATTTACTGGTCAATTTCATTCAAACTTGATATGCTTGTCAAGTTAGCATTGACCAACAGAGGAAATTCGAAACATGTTGCCCTTAATAACCCTGGGGGGGAATAGGGGGCATTTCCCCTCTTAAAACCACGAGTGTAGCAATGGATTCTGTAGTGCCTCCAAAGCAGGGATTTGGGTGGATGTTTTTTAAACAACTTGTTTACAAGATTTTCTGTACATTCGACCGTGCTTTGTATTCTATATTTAGTAAATAAAAAGTAATTTGTTCATTAAAGTTGGGCTAAAAGGGAGAAAGTATGTGTCAGTTTCCTGATACCGTTTATTTTCAAACATAAAGGTGGAGTTGCGACCCCGCATATAGAAGTACTTCTTTACGGTAAGTACGACGCCGTAATCAGTTTTTGAAAATAATTATTCGTTTCCAAGATATTGTTGATTTAAAAAATAATTTTTTAGAGGGAATTTTAAATGTCCTAACCTTTCAAAATACCCATATTCTCATCATTACATCAAATACTGACCATGGCCAATCATTGTTGAGTGGCATTTGATTCATTTTGGAAACATTTTAATTTTTGGCCGCTATCTTGGATCCGCCATCTTCTAATAAGATAATTTTTTCAAATGTAAAAGTGAGGTTGTGGCCTATCATTTCCCACTGTTGTTTCACGCTGAAACCAATGGTGCAGTCTGTTTTTAAATATCACTTTCTTTCTCATGATATTGAAAGATCTTTGTTTAACATATCAAAAAATGTCAAAATACAATGAAAACAAAATTATCTTATTCCAAGATGGTGGCCGAAAATTATATTTTTTCAAAACTAAGAAAATGCCTCTAAAAAATTAATGGTAGTAGTTTACAATCAATATTTGATGTATTGATGAAAATATAGGCATGTTTTAAGGTTGGGAGATTTAAAATTCTCTCCCAGATTATTTTTTTAAATCAACAATATGTTGAGTACGAATTATGATTTAAAAAAAAACGGATTGCATCGTCGTGTTCACCGTAAAACGTACTTCTATATGATGAATCACAACCCTACCTTTAAATTTGAAAAGACATATTTTAATCCAAAATGAGGGAACCAAGATGGAGTCCAAAAGTGTAAACTAAATTAAACACAAGTATAAGTTGGTCAACAATGATTGGTGGTGGTCTGGAGTCAATATCTTGAGAAATTAAGAAAAAAGTAGGGAGGACATATTCAAAACTCACTATGTATAATTACAATTCAGAGTGTTAGAGAGCAAATCAACACCGCTTCTCTATGAATTCAGAACCCTCTCCCTCAGCTACAACGCTACAGGATGGGCTTTAGTATGCTTATTAGAATATACTCGTCACGAAGGTGAATGAAGGTAGCACATTAGCTCTTTATGAAATAACAAGAACGAGTGAATACGCTCTCCATGTATATTTAATTTTTATACACCTCATTCTGTTTACATCATAAATGCAAGTGAAGCTTCAATGGTGATTGGTTGTACATGTTATAGATATTTATAGGTTTTTATTTGAGATTCCTTTCAAGCCTATTTGTTATCATTTTGTAGTATAGTAATGCCAATCAACCACATCGAAGAGTTTCATATGACGAACATTGTGGTATTGTGAATTATCCAACAAATTTCGTTAAGGTTATAAGAACATATTAAACATTATAATTATAAGAAAAGTTTTGATAGCTATAACAAATTGCTTAAAAAATTGTACAACTTAATAGATTTTCAATAAATAATAAACATGACAAATTTAAAATATTTGATCAAATGTTAACAAATGTTGGTTTTACTTTGAAAAATATATTACAAATATATATTATATTACTAGAGAGTAGTTTGGTGCAGATTATTTAATAGCTTATTACTGTGTGGTATTTATTCATTTCCATGGTTGAAACCAATATACAAAAATTTGGAGTTTATGGTTAGATGGCATTCAACAAACGATACAGAAAAATACAATAAATACTAATACGAATATTAGTATTGCACTAATTACGAATATTTCACTGCGACCCTAAATATTATCTATTCAGAACTATAAGGTTTAGTTTATACAGGGTGTTTATAAAAAAAAACATTTACAAGTACCACATCCCACTGGTTAAAATCAGTATAATTTATAATTTAGGATTCTTTCTTTTTGTACTTCAATCTCCACCAGCTGGTTTTCATTTTTGCAATGTTGTTGAATTTGTTTGCCGTTATTTCGAGATTTTCACATTAAGAGTACAAAAATGTTTTTTTTTATTTGTTGAAGAGCCGACTGCAACATAAAAGTTTAAGGTGGTTTGTTTCAGTTTAAGTATAAAAGAATAACATTTTAAACTATTAAACTATAGTTATAAGTTGATGCAAGTGCTAAAAGCATTAAAACATATTTTAGTTATGTCTAATGTTTGTAGTTTTTACGGCCACATTTTGCATATTTTAAGAAAAATCACTCAGTACAATATAAGGTTTAGTTTACAATAAGGTTTAGCGTTAGATATATTAAACTATAATATACATCACTAAAAATCCTGCCCAATAAATCGCCACATCTCTTTTAGTATTGAATCATTGATCGAGTTTAGTTTCAAAGACGTTCCACCGTGAGTTTGAAAGGCACGGAGGTTCCTGTAGGAGGGTCTCAGAGGGTGGACCTCTCGTTCCGTCTCACTGCTCCCTTTAATTTCCTTGACGACTTTGTGCTCGAGATTTCAACAGTAGAAACAATATTCAAGGGTAAAACTTACTCAAGTTGTAAGGCATTTGTATAATGTTTTGCTTTATACTTTTATTATGATTAATAAGCTCAAAGATTAACCTTGTTAACACATACAAATAGTATTAACATTTTGAATTGTGTTATTTTTAATTTTACATATTTGTTAAGGAATCAAACATCATTGGACAAATTTCGAACATGATGAATACTCCACTAAATTAACAATTTATAGTAATTTGTAAACAATTTTAAACACAAACCAGATGTTAGTTTTCGGGGAAACAAAATTGATATTTTAATATATAAAAGGCAAAGCCATGGGGTGTTCAATTTGGCCTCCTTCACAGTATTCTGGAGGGGGACCTTACAATGATTCCTCAGGTCTCTAGTAAGAAAAGTTAAGGTTTATCATCACGATTTGATCTTAGGGCTCCCCCCTACGAATGGATTGTTAAAATTACAATGTTATTTTTATGAATATTAGATTTTTTCCAGTTGTTAGCTTAAACAGATATTAGTCATTCAACATAGTTCATTGAATGGAGCTCACACACTAAAGGCCAAAGGACAACACAAATAGTTAAACGAGTTCGCACGCAGCACGCTGACGTGATGGAAGTGAATTTCCACATAAAAACTTTTAAAACTCAAAATCAGTGTAAAAACATACATTTGTCCAATTTTTATTGAAATCTGAAAACATTGATTTTTTGGCTGTTCTGATACTCCTGGTTTCATTTACTTGCAAAGCTGGGAATACAATTTTACGCATTATAAGGTTAGGAGAAGGTCCAGACAGGCTTGAAAGTAGGCGTGAGGTTGCTGGGGGTAATAAAAGTACTCTAACAAAGGAATAACAGGCTTTTATAGTGTAAAACCCCCTAAGACAACGTACTGTGTTTAGCCGATACACATTTTATTTAATAACTCGGTAAATATTTATGCTGGAATGACGAGAGAGGGCTTACAACTTTCGCCTCTCTAATTCCCATATTTTTACATGCATTAATTTTCCATCTGGGGCTTTTCTGACCCTTTTTGGGCCCAAAAACTCGAAATTTGAAAGATTAATCCCCAAATAATGGGTTTAGAGTTTTCCGATTGTTTTGCCCAACGAACTTGTCCAACATATTATAGAAAGGAACATCCCTACCAAATTTGAAGTAAATCGGACAAAAAATGCGACCACTAGAGTGCATACACACACACACACACACACACACATATATATATATATATATATATATATATATATACAATTTTGAACGACCCCCCAAAACGTGTTCAGGGGGTCACGTTAGGAACTTCTATGGTGGTCCTGGGCTTAAGTTTCACCGTGCGGGTCATGCTAATAGTTCACTTTCCAAAAGAAATTCACTAATAAACATTATAATAATTTACTCAGTAATTTCCGTGGTGAATGAAAATGCTTGGTAATTAAATATAATCGAGTTTACACTTCACCTGGAAGAAACTGTAGACAATACATTTGCAACATTTCAAATAAAAGAGTGCTAAATGTTCACAACCGCATTGTCAGACAAAGAAAGTTTTAAATGATTCAGAATTCGTCGCCACTTCCTCGGCGCGACTTTCTTATGCTAATCGTGGCAAATGCAGAATAAAGTTGCTCTTGTGTTTTTTATGCTGTGATCAGAAAGCAGAATCTTTTACATATTTCTTAAAGACAAAAATATTCAAACTTTTGAATATTCTACTTCCCACTAAAGTGATTTTACTCCAACTAACGTCCTGATACAATACTATCAAACTCCTGTTGAAACCAAGTTAAACAATAAAACGTCACTGAATGGAACCGCGCCGACTCAAAGGCTTGACGATCTTCCTTGCTCTTTGTTCTGTTCTTGATTTTAATTAAAATAGCTACGTGTCTGTAACGTTCATTTAAAACAAAACAGTTTTGTATTATTAAATTTATTGTGAAGATGGTTTGGTTCAGCTATCCATTGTAAATAGCTGGGTTATACATTACAGTTTAACTTGGAGATATTCCTGCCTGAACATTATCCAATTTTTATTTTGATACTGAAACGTCTTAAAAGACACTTTGATCAAATTATAAAAAAGGAAGCTGTATATTACTGAATGTACATTAAAACTCATAGTGCAAAGGTATCACCAGTATAAAGCTGAATATTGCTACACAATAAATAAATAAATAAAAAATAAAAAAGGTCTTTATCCAGCAAGCGTTTCTCAGACGTTATAGCTGTTTTACAGAATAACTCTTGTCATACGTATATAATACAATGCCTTAAAATATACAAAACAATATAATTACTTGTTTGATTGTACATAAATACATTACAATAAATATTCTACCTTTTAAGATAATCTTTGAGCATTGATTTAAAGCTTCTCAAAGTCTTTGCCCTTTTAACCTCAGCGAGAAGAGCATTATAAACGATAGGACCAAAATATGAAAAACTACACCTACCCACTTCATGTCTGACTCTACGGAAGTGTGCTACACAATAAGATTGCTTAAGATTAGCAAGTGTCGCTTGATAATTTATGAGAGCGATAGCGATATTTAAATATTTTTAGCGATTTTTTTAGAGTGAGAGCGATATTTGTATCCTATACTTCAAAGAGATAGACTTTCAACAATTGATGGTTTATTCAATATAGGTAAAGGAATAAATTGTAAATGTAAACGAAATATTATCACGATATTACTAAAATTCAAAAAAAAAAAATATTCGAAGGGTAAATAACCAAATCTATATATTCAAGTAATTTGAAGAGTATGTAAGGGAAAATATAGGAAGTAATCAAGGGTACTTGGTATTATTACTTATTTTTAATAATGATTATTAGCAACAGTAGTGTCTTATAAAAATATAAAAACTGTGGTAAATTATGCAGAGTAATTTATTGTTTGCTCATTGAAAATGTTCGGACCTGCTTGTGGACAACGAATACCACGACTAATTAGTGGTTGAATGACGAAATATTTGCGAAACCAAAAGAGAAACTAAGTGAGAGGAAAATAAATAAACCATAATCCATAGGCAATTTTATTTTGGAAATAATGTTATTTGATACTATTATAAAAAATAGGGTGTTCGTCTGTCACAAATCTACGCTTGGTTAAAAAAAAAGAAATAACGTTTTTCATTTGAGTTGAAAGTACAAATGGGTTACAAATAGACTATTTGCGTTTCAAAATCTCTTAAGAGTTCTACCCCAGTGATATCCGTAGATCCAACGTGATTATTACTAATTTTGTATTGATTTCCGTTTTGATAGTTTATATTTAAACCTTAAAGCACGTAATGCATTGATTACACATTCTACGAAATTCAGTAGTATGTATAAGCAATAGCTTTTATGACCGCACGTCCTAGGCTTCCTGTGTGTATAGTACAATAAGAAGTTAAAGACACTAGAGAGTATTCATACGAATTAAAGAATCTTCAAAGTATTTCTGCTAATTAATTTAGACATAGAACATACACTACCTAGATTGTATCAAACTGTGTAGTGTTTAGGAACTCCGGCGCTTTATCTAATACAAGTTTTGATTTGTGAACAAAGTGCCAAACTGTGGTGAGGCCAGTTACAGTACTGGCGCCGCAAGCCGGCTCCGAGGCCAATTTTGAAGTTAGGAAGTTTTAATAGCGTTAATGCGGCGTCAGGTTGGCTATGGGATTAAAATTCTTTTGGTACAAATAGATTTATGTGTTTAAATACCGTGTTTTTTATCACTAAGACCAAAAGTGAAGCCTTTCGATTCGAGCTTAAGTTTAGCAGCTGAAAAATTGAGGAATCTGAGTGTTATCGAAAAGCCACTTTTGGTCCTAGTGAGGAATACTGTTTTTCGTAATACTGCAAACAATATTAAGATAAAATTACAAAAAACTTTTGTTAAAATTATTACCATTAAATGTTTGCTTCCATATTGATCTCGCTACTCTGAACAAACAGCTGTTACACAAGTTTACATTGTTCACAAGTCGAGTAATTCCTTCAATTCATATCTAGAAACCGATGACCTCGACAAAAAAGTGCTATCAAATATCATCATTTTTTCCTAGAACGATAAAATCATCAAAAAAATACTTTTTATCCAAGGAATAAAAAATAGGAAAAAAATATCTTACTATCTCTATGCATGTCTATTGAAAACAGCTGATTTTTAAGCTGCATAACGAACAAGATTCATCAAAGTACGTGGAAAAATTAAAGTTTGATTCCAGTATTTTGTGTAGGGATGTAATGAGTTTATAATGGTTTGCAAGAATTAAAGATTTAGGTTATACATTTTTGTTTGGAAAACGAATTTAACAAATTTACTCCTTTAGTGTGGTTGAATTGTAGATTTTTCTCTTGAAAACCTTCTATCATATTTTCTGTTTATCAACAGAAGAACAAATTTTTGTTCTCTTACAATCAGAGTTCTATGTTAATTCCACTGAACACAAAACGATGATTACGAATCCCTCCGGCCTACCGATCGCTTCTACTCTTCAAGCAATCCTTTGCGTGAACAGCACACTTATTTCAAAACAATTTAAAGTTGCCTTTTACTAATTAAACTCTATTTTTAGTTGTTTTTAAAAACTAATTTCCTAAACGTTATAAAGTTTTAAAATAAATCATAAAACGTAGTTAATTCAATAGATGTTCTGGAGGGATCAATAAAGAATGTGAGTAATGTGAGTAATAGTCCCCTGTCAAATGTACCCCCGAGTGTTCCTTGATGATGCAAGTGTGGATCTCTGAATCTCTTCGTTTGACCTTGGAGAAACATAATTTCGATGGTGGCACTCTTGAAAATGGTGCGTTTGAACGCTGCTGGTAAAAAACAAAATGACCACCATCACAAACTCGTTTTCCTATTTATATCAGTAACCGTTGGAGTTATGAAAAAATGTACAAAAAAAATGTAGCTATTTACATTCTTCACAGAGAAGGCTATTACAATTCTTTATGTAGGATCAACCGTTACCTTTAAAAATTACTTTTATATGTTTAAAAAATAAAAATTAATGTGTCTCAATACATGTTGATATTATTTTATTGATCAATGGATGGTTATAATAACCATAATTACATTATAAACTAATCAATTAAAAATTATCATCTTCTCTTATGTTGTGCCGTAGGAAATTGAAAGATAATACACGTTATTAAGACCCTAACACACACTTTCTTCCTTCTAACCCAACTTAATGAATACATTACTTTTAATTTACTAAATATAGAATATAAAGTACGGACAAATGTTCAGAAAATCTTCCAAATACATTGTTTTCAAAAATTGTAATAACTTGTTCTGTTTCTGTGAAGAATGTAAATAGCTACATATTTTGTTCCGAACATTTTTTCGTAACTCCAACGGTTACTGATCTAAATAGGAAAATCGGTTTGCGATGGCGGCCATTTTGTTTTCTACTTACAGCGTTCAAACGTACCATTTTCAAGAGTGCCACCATCGAAATTATGTTTCTCCAAATTGAAAACCAGACTACTTCCACACTTGTATAATCAAGGAGCACACGGGAGCTCGTTTATGTACATTTGATAGGGGGCTATAATTTATTCAAGCGAAATATTTAAAAATAATACGATTTCCTAAACCAATATCTAACAAAGCCAGAAACGCGAACTTCGAAGTCCAGACCTTTTTGAAAGTGCAGCGCTTCCAAACAGGGTGGGGGTTTTTGTTCAAACTTATTGAGCACTTTACATTCCTAACAAACTGTCATAATTACCTTAAACTGATAAGAACATGTATGACAATGTTAAGGTCTAAAAGTTACTGTTTTTGTTTTGTTTAATCTTGTCTTTTTATTCGCTATTAAGAACTGCTTTAATACACTATTGTTTTAAGGTAAAAAAGCTTTGCATTATGAAAAGTTGTCATAATTAAAATAAATGTTACTTTAAATGATCCATGATAAATAAAATACACCTTACAACACTACAAATTGTTGAAGTATTGTTTATTTTTAAGGACAAATTTAAGGATAGAGATAAATTGATCAATGAACAGGTCAACTTTGACTCTGGTGGTACTTATCGCAACTTGTTTCCGGAATCTCCGGTGGCCAATAGTATATAAGCTGTTTGCCTTCTTGTTTCTGCCATTCTCTGATTGGGCCTGATGATGACCGGGGTAACTGGTTGAAATCGATCACATTGTACCATCTTTCGTGTATATTTTACCGTATTGCATGTATGTGCAGTATAAATGTAAATATACTTTGAAGTGTTGTAAGACGTATTTTATTCAAATAACTTTGTCAAACGTAGCGAATCATCTTTTAGAAAATAGCCACACCATAGGGAAAATAGAAGAAAACCTCAGCAATCTCAAGAATTGTAAAAAAGGAAATTAAATGAATGCATGGGAAGAATTATTTATATTTAAAGAAAAGTGTAAAGATGAAAAGAGATAAATTGATAACTTAAAAAGTTAACTTCGACTCTGGTGGCACATTAAGGAACCTATATCCGGAACTTCCCATAACCAATAGGATATAAGCAGGGACACCATTTTGATTCTGTCAGTTCTCTCAGTGGCCTGATTATGTCCGGTGTGACTGGTCGAAATCGATAGCCTTGTACCATCTTTTATATATGTTTACCGTCTGTATGTGAATCAGTATAAGTGTAAATATATTCTTAAGTGTTGTAAGACTATTTTATTACATCCCGTATTTTATTTATCCTATTTAGTTGTAACAACGCGTATCTATTTATTTATTTATTCATACACGGTATAACCATTTTACAAAATGAATTATTCCTAATGCTCAAAAAAAGCCAAATAAAATATATAGTGTTTCCCTTGTTCAACATAGTAACAAAAATATACAAATATAACTTTGTATAACAATAAAACAACATAGTAGCAACTAATGTACAATACAAATATATGCTTATATAAACAACAACAACTAATACATCTAATCTAAAAGAACACTCATCTTACAGAAACAAAAACCATAAGAATAACACAACTCAGAGCAAGGCAACAACCAGGCGCCTGACAATCCAATCACTGGAGGCAAACAAGTCCACATGCGGTGAAACAACGTTGCCAAGATGCTGGATGCGAGCTAAAGTTGACTGCTGGGCGTAGTTGGTACTGTGATGCCTCCGTGCAAACAGGTCTTTGGATCTTGTAGAAGAAGGAACATGAAAGTAAATCCTCTCAAGCAGATAGGGGCAGTCCACAAGTCCATTAACCAGGTTGTAGAGGAAAACCACATCTTGAACATCACGTCTGGTTTGCAAGCTCGGAAGATTCAGCATATCGGATATCTCGCTCAATGGAACTTCAAGATATCGGTAGCCGACACGGAATCCCACCAGTCTCAAAAATCTGTTTTGAATCCCCTGGAGACGATCTCGAAGAGTGACTTGATGAGGAGCCCATACTACGGAGCAGTACTCCAACAAAGGTCTCACATTACAACAGTACAGGTTTCTAAGTGTACGAAACTGGGAAAGATGTCTTGAGGAACGAGCAAGAAGTCCCAGAGCCCTACCAGCTTGCAAGCAAACTCTTTCGACATGGGCCTCACAACTCAAGGATGGCAGTACCTCTACCCCAAGATCCCTGACGGATGCAGGCCTAGCAAGAACATTAGCCACCAATCTGTAGGCATGCAATCGAGGAGCAGTTATTCTGTGAAAGGTAAAGGCGATGCACTTTTTCAAATTCAAGCTCATTCTGTTATCTGTACACCACTCATAAATGGCCTGAAGATCACCCTGAAGTGCACTAAAGTCCTGTGCAGAGCCAATAACATTGAAAACCTTAATATCATCCGCAAACAGAAAACAATTGGTAGAAATACAGTACACAATGTCATTTATAAAAATGTTGAAAAGTGTAGGCCCCAAGATTGACCCCTGCGGTACTCCCGATGTTCCGATGAAGGCCTCAGATGTGGTCGAGGCAAACCTCATAGAAAGCTGCCGATTACTTAGGTAGCTGGAAAACCAGCTATGGAGTGCACCAATAATTCCATAGGCGTAAAGCTTGTCAAGAAGGCGCTGATGACACACCCGGTCAAATGCCTTAGAGAAATCCAAATAGAGAGCGTCCACTTGCTCACCCCTCTGAAAAGCCTCCATCACATAACTTTGGAAAACTATAAGGTTTGTAGCCGTAGATTTACCAGAGATAAATCCATGTTGATAAAGTGTTATCTGCTTCCACAACAAGGGGCCCACCTTCCTCAATACCAGTCTCTCAAAAACTTTAGCTAGACAGGGCTGCAAAGCTATGGGTCTGTAGTTCATGATATCATCCGTAGGTCCGGATTTATGAATTGGCACAATAAAGCTATTCTTTAAAACATCATGCTACTAAATACATTATTTAAATTATCCAACGAAAATTACAATGAACGTTGACATAAGTATGAATACTTTAAACTTATAAAATTTAAATATGCCATATTTATTAGCTTATAAATTGAAGTTCACAAGTTCACATAACTTTAAATAAATGACGTAGTTATGTTTCAAGGTCCTACAAAATATTTGGTTATTAAGATCAACAATTTTATTTTATAATTTATGAAAGTAACGAATAATTGTCACCGTTTGAAATTGAGTCAGTTTTTAAATAATTTCCACTCAGTATGAAATACTAACTTACAAAGAATTCAACATTCCTTCGGTCTTTGCGAAGTAAAGAGGGTTCGTTTTAATTAAAAGACAGCGATGGGATGAGTGCCAAAGATGGACTAATCAGAGACAAAACCTGCTGCCAGGGAAACCCTAATAAATGTCTGATTTTATCGAAATGACTTTTAAAATATAAAAACTGTCTAAATTATAATACAAGTGTAAGCGTAATAGTGATTTTATAGATAGGCAGATTAAATGGTAGTAGTAGTTAAGTATTGGTTAAATAACTGCAATTTAAGGAAAACAATTTACTATATCATATTGTCATTTATAATTTGAATCTAAGTTCTGACGCAACTAGCAGTAAAGTCGTGTTCCACCAGTTGTGACGTCACAGGATGTTCTATACACAGTTGTTTGTACAATGTGACTTGTGATCAAGTTTGATCCTAGCCTTTGACTTCAGGACTTCTGTCTCTCCCAGGCAATTTAACATACAAACTAACAATAATGATACATAGCATACAACCAGAATTGATTTTGATCATTTTTTAAAAGAAATTTAGTAAATTTGTTTATTAAAAAGTATGTCTCACATTAACTCGATAGGTTATTTTACTTTTCATTTCCCAGATTATTAAGTAAGGTAGGGAAATCTCACTCACTCTATCAGCGTGTTGAAAATCGGATGTAAAGAATACTGACTCGATTCGTGGAATATAATCTTGAATTTGGGTTTTGGCTAGATTGTCTTAATCATATTTAAAGGTGTCTTGAAAACACTCTTCTTACTGAAAATATAAATTTATAATTAAAACATCAAATTAGTAATATAATTTTTTATTTTTTATTATTTGGGGAAAAGGCCTTTCGTTTACAAATAATAAAAAATTATATTACTGATTTCACGTTTTAATTATAAATTTATATTTAAATGTGTTACTCCTTAATATTATTTTTCACTTTCGTCGTTAAAAGTACACAATAGCGAGCATACCCGAAACGAAAGCGCTGCGGCGTATAGGTTACGCCAAATTTTTGGTTGTGGTAAAAGGTAGTACGTATCGCATCCCAACTGAACTGCCGGAATGCGACGAGTAACTTGGTATTCCACATAAATACATTGTTCCCATAAAAACCTACAAGAGTAACTAAAGTGCATTAGTACCAATTTTGATTAATTATTTATTTCGATTCTTTGCCAATAAAAATCAATATACTGTGGTTCTCAACTTGAAAGTACCTCGTTTAGATACCGTATTTTTATTTTTATTAGTTGAACTTTTATTTTAAATAAAAACATATTTTCAGTGTAAAATTCTAAAGCAAGTTTTTACCCTACAACAACCGTCTAGAGACAATGTTTGTGTGGGAAAGTTTAGTAATACAAATTCACTGTAACAAACCGTGCCGGGGAGTTGTAAGCAGCCAACTGGGCAATTCGGAGGGCAGCCCTCATATAAACCCGCCCTAACGGTCTTATAGAACTTGGAATGAAAAGCCCTTTCAAGTTCTGGAATAGTGAAAGTTCCCCTCGCAAACTCGCGATTCGCCGGCTGGGAATAAATCTCCCGACATTGAACGTGCTTGTGTTTAAGAAGAGTTCGTGTCTTAAATTACAAAATTTGTATCATCTACTTAAGTATTTAAAAACAATTTACCACGGTAAATCATGCTACAGTAACACTAACAAAGTCACGATTACTTTTCAAAATTATCGTATCGTGTATGGCCTTTAGAAAATCCAAAGTCTGAGAATTAATCTTCTAGAGGCTTAGCTAACTAAAGGACTTAGAATCTATAATTTGGCTTAAATAGGTTAGAAGGCTTCTGAGGCGATATCATTCAGGTTTCCATTCATTTAATCCTATTTTGGGGTTTACATTCAATTTGGACTACATCAAACAAATTTAACTAATCCCAAATGCTACATATACTTTGTTTATACCCTAGATGTGTAACTACTCAGTAAAAATGTTAAATTACGTTTTATCTTTTACAGAATAGCAAGGTAATTTATTTGTTAAAACTTAAGGGTAGAATACACAATTGTAGTGCAGAAATATAAATTAATATATTTTGTGTATTGGCAACTTAATCATACGTAACAATCAATAAAATAGATAAGGAAAATTAAGGTTTAGAAAATAAACTTTAGAAATATATTAAATATGAGGAGAACCCTATATAAGTACAGATCGGAAGTTCATTGAAAGTTTAAGATTGTTTGAAAATAACATAATTTACTAATTTTTTCTGCTTTCAGGTAAATGACACGAGTCAAACCACCCACAGTCATTGTCTTGGGAGCTCTCCGTAAGTACAATTATTATAAATATGAGCTCTTTGTAAATTTAAATCCTATCCTCAGATTGTCCTTAGTAAGACGTGTACTAAGAAAAAATGATGGTCTAAAGCATATCACAATGTCTAAGAAGTCTTTTGTGCGACTACTTGTTGAAAATTGCTGAATTAGGTTGGCTATCCTGTAATCACAAGTAAATCCTCTTAAAACTAGGATAAACGTGAACAAGTTTACTCGTGGTAGTACCAAAGGTAAACCTTTGAGCGTAACTGTAAAGCAGACACAGTGATACAAATAACACAACCTTGATGAATAGTGCCAGTAAAAAAGTATGGCTGGAATCAATTAGTTAAAAATTTCATAAAAGTCTGCTTTTGTTTTTCTTTTCAAGCAATTTACAAATAACATCCGCACGAAAATTAATGCATTCAACATCAGATTTATAACGTAATTAATATACTGTCAAGTACAATTTTGAATGACATGCATGTATATTCCATTAGCTAAAATATTATTTTGTTAGTTTTGTGTATAAAACTTAAACGAGAAAAAACATAACACACGAATTTAATTAAAATTATTGAGCTATAACAAAACGCAAATATTTAAAAATGTACATCTTCTAGGTTTATTTTAAACCCAGTGTTCAGATGGGAAAAAGAAAAATCACATTTTCTGCTCGAGTGTACATATTCAAGCCGTGCAGGATATTTCAGTTTCTGCACATTGTACAAAAATGATGTCACGTGGATGCCTCACATGGAGAAGTTTCGCGTTGAACTGGAAATATAGTAATACAAATAAATTCTAACCAGCTTTGTTATTCAAGGAAAACAATGTGTGGGATTATGAAGTTTAGTTGTATATGACTAAATATATCTCGCTATAAACATTATTAGCGTTTTTCTATCCGTTACATTGCAAGGCTTATAGTGTTTGTATAGTTTGTATAATGTTTGTATAGTGTTAGTATATAGTTACGACCGTTTCTCGAGTTCGGATGTTTGGATGCACTCATTGACTGACTCGGGCACACCGCACTTAATAGTCTTATTTAGTAGACTATCTAGATTTATCACATGCTTTTCAGATTTGACTTGTGACAAGCGCTCTTTCGTTTGATTTGATTTGTTTGGCTCCTGAAGTGTAAATTAGAATATATTTTTATATTTTTAATATATTAAAATACTATGGAATAACAATTTCTACAATTAATGGAGTTATTTGCCCTTAGCACACACATTTTATAGGGAAACCTAAATCGATTAAATTAAAAGAAAAATCATTAATTATTTTATATTTTGATAAGAACGAGAGATTACAAGTTTTAATTAAAAAACCGATGGGCTGACTGCTAAAGATGGAACCAATCAGAATAAACCTGATGCCGGAGGGACTTAAAATGGCAGATATTAACAAGATGATTTTACAAATGGACTGAATTTTAATATCCATCCGTATTTAATAACGTATTTTTGGCCTGTAAATGTGAAAACTATGATGATGTAGTAATTCAAACAAACAGGATAAAATAAACTACATAACCTTGAACTAAAAAATATATTTATACGTACATAGAAGATGATAAATTTACAAAGGATGACGATCGGTGTAACTCGTTGAAATCGATTGCCTTGTACTTCCTTTATTAACATTTACCGTATTGTATCTAGTACAGTATAGCCCTGGAAATCGATTGCCTTGTACTTCCTTTATTAACATTTACCGTATTGTATCTAGTACAGTATAGCCCTGGAAATCGATTGCCTTGTACTTCCTTTATTAACATTTACCGTATTGTATCTAGTACAGTATAGCCCTGAAAATCGATTGCCTTGTACTTCCTTTATTAACATTTACCGTATTGTATCTAGTACAGTATAGCCCTGGAAATCGATTGCCTTGTACTTCCTTTATTAACATTTACCGTATTGTATCTAGTACAGTATAGCCCTGGAAATCGATTGCCTTGTACTTCCTTTATTAACATTTACCGTATTGTATCTAGTACAGTATAGCCCTGGAAATCGATTGCCTTGTACTTCCTTTATTAACATTTACCGTATTGTATCTAGTACAGTATAGCCCTGGAAATCGATTGCCTTGTACTTCCTTTATTAACATTTACCGTATTGTATCTAGTACAGTATAGCCCTGAAAATCGATTGCCTTGTACTTCCTTTATTAACATTTACCGTATTGTATCTAGTACAGTATAGCCCTGGAAATCGATTGCCTTGTACTTCCTTTATTAACATTTACCGTATTGTATCTAGTACAGTATATCCCTGGAAATCGATTGCCTTGTACTTCCTTTATTAACATTTACCGTATTGTATCTAGTACAGTATAGCCCTGTTTAATTTGAACAACACGCATCACAGTGCAAATGTAAATAAAAATTATGCGATTTTTTATATATTTATAAGGGTCAAGGAATGTTTTGGGCCTAGTTAAAACCCTTTTACGTATCTACGGGTGCAACACTCAGTGCTACTAATATTAGACGACCTCATGTTACAAATATACATCCAAACTGAATGCGAGTCACAGCTCTTAGACTATTTTAATTGGATAACACCTAATTTATAATAACAATCGGCTTTCGAAGTATTAAAGTGTCAGGCCCAAAACTGTGACGTCATAACAGCTGACCTTATCCAGTTAGTCGCTGTGTGTTAGATGTGACCTGTGACTTAGACCTTAGCTGTTCATCATCTCATATCACTTGGGGCACGAACAACCGAGTTGAAAATCTATATTGTCGCCCTTTCTGTTTGATTATTTGTTTTATAGTGCATTAACAATGTCAAAGCGGTACGAGCAAATTACTTTGTTAATCAGAAATCAAATCAGAAATTAGATCTTTATTGTCATTCGACTTTTACAAGCACTGACAAACGTCATTTACAAAAAATGTGACATAGAAAATATAACTAATTCATAGCACAATGTTCAATCCATTACAAAATTATATATGTCAACGGTAAAATCAATAATTACTTCTTGCGACATAGAAAATATAACTAATTCATAGCACAATGTTCAATCCATTACAAAATTATATATGTCAACGGTAAAATCAATAATTACTTCTTGTCAATAAAATACTCAGACACACTGTAGTATTCCTTAGCAACCAAAAAGGATCTCAGCCTCCTCCTAAACTTACCCACATCAGTTACTGCCATGAGATCGGATGGGAGGGAATTGTATAATTTAATGCCTGCATACAAAGTCTGGTTTTTGAAAAAGGTAGTGCTGTGACACGGAATTGCCAGGGATCCAGCATTACGAAAATGAAACCTAGAAATGTGGCCCATCTGGAAAAAGTGTTTGCTTTTAACAACAAATGAAAGAGTTTCAAAAATATAAATAAAGGGAAAAGTCAGTAAGTTATTTTCAGAAAAAAACCTCTGCACGACCCAAGCCTTGCCATTCCAAAAATCAGTCGTATTGTTTTCTTTTGTAACCGAAACAGTTTCTTTGTACGAGTTTATTCGGCACAAAGAATGATTTTAAGTCACTGAAAAGTTGATGATACTAGAACACCAACGACGCGACGTTTTAAACAGAACATTAATAGTGGTTTATTTATTTATTTTTAAAGTATATTATGCGTTTGTGAACTTGTTCCACCATCATAATTACTGTACCTTATCAACATTTCTGTGGTCTACATATTATGATGAATTTATTTATCATTATGTTCAAATTCCAATCTTATTAGTTTTTAAACGACCTAAAGAATCTCTTTGCAAAATGTTGTGAGTTAGATCAAAGATAAAGAGACAAAGATAAGTTACATGACTCGCTACATGCTCGGCCATCAGTATACGTGTCCAGGAGGATAAGTAAGTAAGTAAATAAATAATTCATTCACTGTTGAATGCCTCTTAAACTGTTATATGACAATTGATATATATAATTTTGAATATATATCACAGGCACAGTTTTATTCCAAGTAGATCAGCCTATCCTACACGTTTCAGAACATAGTTCCATCTTTGAGGGCGCTTAAAAAATCTAAGTCTTTTGATTCGGTATTCTTAGAAAGGTGTAAGAATTTTGTAGAGCTAAGCTATCTTATTTTATATTTTATTTTTCCAAATGGTCTTTGGTTAACAACGTCTATATATAATGTTTACTTCTAAACGCTATATCTAATTATATTGCAAAAATATTAAGAATCATTATAGCTTTTTAGATTTCTTGTTGATATCAATTAAATCAAGCGCCATGCATCGAATTTATCTTACAGTATGCCTAATTTTCTTGATATCTTATAATGTTATTGAGATTACCATCATTAAAGAAGATAAACTGTAGGGAATTAAGTGATATACATTTCACAAAATTCTAATAAATTTTTATTGAACAGTTTTAGGTTATGTAGTAGGTTGACTAACGTTATACAACAAGTATATAACTACACAAAGTATTGAAACAGGTATAATAGAATACGACAGACATATAATAAAATATAATTCCAAAGATATCTAATTAGATATTCCAAAGATATCTAAAATATATATTCCAAAGAACCTAATTAGATATAATCAAATACAATTTTATTCTGATTAATTTTGATTGAACAGTTTTAGTTTATGTAGCAGGTTGACTAACGTTATACAACGAGTATATAACTAAACAAAGTATTCACACAGGTATAATAGAATACGACAGACATACAATGAAATATAATTCCAAAGATATATAAACTAATGTATTTCTATCCCACTCAGTTTTATCACAAGTCTCTCGAATATAACTTCTATTTTAGGCGAAGACATTATCGTAGCTTCAAGGGTCAGAAGAGATTACAACCGAGTGATTATCGAAGAGATGATCAATCGGTACAAGGGTTTGAAGTCACAGAGTCTGTGTAAGCCAATCAACAATCATATTAGACCCACTAACAGCTGACTAAGTGACTGCTTGACTAGTTGAGTTGATAGGCAACTACATTTACCAGGAACTCATCGACAAACACATTTTCGATATTATGATCTCAAGCTCAGTGCCTTTTAGTTATGGATAACATTACCCTCCAGTAATACACAGGTTAGCTGCATATACTGAATTTGACCTGTAAGTTGGAGAGGAAATAATTTAAGTCATATTATGTATAATATAAAAATTACATTAAGTTATTACATTAAATATCATACACATAATACATTAAACAGAAATGTACAGTATGAAATATGTATTTATTTTATTTATTTTTTTGTATTTGTTTTTAACCATTATTATTACTCTACAAACTCATTATTAGTTTGTCAGAACCTGAATATACAAAACCTAGCTAAACCAAAGGAGATAAAAGATAATTACGCACAACATAACTTTTTCATTCAATCCATACAGTGCATCTAATTTTATAATAAAAAGAAAGAATATTTCTATTGTTACATATTTAATCAAGCAGTGTCACGGAACGTTGTGTATTTGGTGTCTTTTTGTGAATAGCATTTTACTATACTTATTTTTCAAAACTTATCTTTGCAATTTGTGTAAAGCGGAAAGAATGCTTTGTTATCCTTTGTAATTAAGATACAATATACAAGGTGAGTTTTAAATGAGTCTCCCTGTACCTTTTTCTAATTTTTAAGATATCGATTCCGGACCATCGCGATCATTGTTGACCAACTTCATTTTTACTTAGTTCATATTTTTCGCCGCCATATTGGATCCGAATTTTGTAATGTAAAGGTTGGGCTGTGACTCATCACATACAAGTAAGTTTTTACGGTGAACACAAAGCCGTAATTCGTTTTCTAAAATAATTATTCGTTATAAAGATATTTTTGATAAAAAAGATTTTAAGAACATTTTTAATGTCCCAACCGTAAAACATGCCCATATTCTCGTCATTACATCGAATAATGACCATAAAATACTTAAGTGGCATTTGCTTCATTTAAACAATTTAAATTGTTGGTTGCCATTTTGGATCCGCCATTTCAGAACAAGATCACGTTTTTTAAATGGAAAGGTGGGAGTTGTGACACCATAATTTACAACTGGTTTTACACGCTGAAATCAATGCCGCAATCCGTTTTCAAAACAAATGCCACTGAACAATAATTGATCAAAGTTCATGGCCATTATTTGATATAATTATGAGATTATGGGCATGGTTAAGGTTGGAAAAATGTTAAATTCTCTCCAAAAAGTTTAATTTGTAATCACCAATATCTTGGGAACGAATAATGATTCATACAAATGGATAGCGGCGTTTTATTCATCTACAAATTTCTTCTGTGTTATGGGTTACAACCCTACCTTTAGATTTGAAAAAAGTTTTGAGTCCAATATGGCGGAATATGGTGGAAAAAAATTACTATTTACAAACAGTTGAATGAGAGATAGGCTACTGGGTTTTGGCAATTCCCAGTGCTAGGGCTTAAGTCTTTGGTTACATGGAGAGTACATATTGACATATAGTCAATTATTATTATTATGGCTATTAATAAATACGATAATATTTTCATTAGTTAACCTGTGGGCTCATCAGTCTAGTTAACAAATTGTAACTATTTATTGCTATTTGTTCTCTATGTAGGTTACCTACTTTATATCGAAAGACAAATTGTTCGTTAAGCTTACTATCAGCAAGTGGTCTCAATAAATCTTGAATTTTAGAAGCCTACCGTTACTTATTTCGTTATTTTCCCACCGTAGGCCTTTATTTTTTAACGTAGGAATAATGAATATAGAAGAAGTGGATGTAAGATGAAAATATTGAAAGTTATAAACTATTTTACATTACCATAATGGATAAAATGTTTATTTTTTTAAACATAATATAAATAAAGAATGTACATAGGCCTAATAAAACATGCTCAAAGCTCGAGAACTGAAAAAATACGTGGCTCGAGTCAGAAAATCACTATTAGAGAATATTGCACACTCCTAGATAAAATTCCCATCAAAAAAAGCTCGGCTCAAGAAAGCTGGAAGTTCGAGAACTTTGAAAAAAAAAGCTCAGCTCGGCTCGGCTCGAGCCAGAAATCACTATTCGCACACCCCTATTATTTGATAAATTGTAAAATTTAGTAAACATACATTTATTTTATAAAACTTCTTTTGAGTTTAAAGTAACAAGATAAAGTATCTTGTTACTCATCAACTGCAGACAGTAAAGTATTTTTCACCATATTACGCTGTAATCACCTGTTTTCGGAACGTCGCGTCGTTTGAATACCGAAAGTAGAGTTTTTCCGTCTGATCTGTTTGACCAGTGTTACCAACTTGTTTTCAAGCGTAGACGACGTTACCTGGTTAATACGTGCATACTATTTTGTGTTATTTAGTTGAAAAACTGGAAAAAATAACAACAAAATTTAAAACATTGTAATATTGTTGTTTTGCTTATCGGTTAACTGTTTTTAGTCCGAGATGAGGATTTATGTTTTCAAATAATCACCGCTTTACTTTAAATTTTATGTAAATAGCGACAAAAAGTAAAACAGAATGAGACTAATTCATAACTTCATAGTTTAATTTATAGTATGTTATTTTTCTAATAAATTTCACATTTTCATATTGCAGTTTTTATTTCATAGTGTAGTATGATGAAAAATAGCGTTCGCACCTCTGTCGAAAGGATTTTGCATAGTCCTCGATCTTTTTTATGACCTCGACTTCGTCTCGATCATAAAACACGATCTCGGGCCAGCAAAACCCCACTTTCGGCCCTTGGTGCTAATACAATATACTATTGTATCGGGTTTATAAGACACTAATAAAATCAAATATATTTATTCATGCATGTACAAGTTGAAATAGTGATACTATAACCTACTGACTTAAAGTAGTCAATTGCTTTTCAACACCAAGTGTATACTTCTATAATTGAATAAATGAATTTTTCTGTAAGAAGTTCTTCAGCTCTTATTTAATACTTTATTGCTTTGCTCATTTTTTTAGTTTTTTATGGATTTAGGAATTTATTTAAAGAATCTCTGGGCCGTGGAAGTGGACATTTTAGTTTAAAATTCAAGAAGGTGATGATGAAGGATTACCTGGGACATATATCTAGTATTTATAAAAAGTATAGTAATTTTTTTTAAGGACGCACTATAAATTATAATAGACAATAGTATTTTATTTATTGTACCAATCACATAAACGCTATTTCCACAGTTAATACTTCGTCATAAATAATTATATTTGTGAGTAAGTTATAAAATCACCACCAAAATTAAAACAGAAAGATAAATAGTAATTAGTTGTTTGCACGCTGAGCCATTAAACCCCGAGTGTGCTAGGAGGTGGTAGCTACGCGACGGCCACAATCACGTATTCTGCCCGGGTCCCGGCGCGGCGGTCTGAGCGGGAATATTGCAGTTTTTGCAAACAATGTACAACGCCTCGTATGGGTTTCTAAACAATAACGCTTATCGTTAATATAAACACGTATCGCGGTAAAAAAACTGGTAAAAACAAACAGGAGATAAACGCTAATACTGGTTCTATACTATTAAACGGAATAATGTAAACTGAATCGTGTGTCAAATGTAGTAGCATACTGTGCATTGAATAATAACTATAATGTTGCATTGCAAGGTAATTGAATATTAATTAAATTTGTGGCTTCTCTGTGACATTTGTAACTTTCGGAATTTAATTCATAGACACTTCCATGCTGTTGTTTTGTAACGTTATCTTTTCGTGTTAATGAGTGTTTGATCCTTAGATTTTAAGTGTAATCAATGTTTAGTGTAATTTTAATTTACCAATTATACAATCATTCTTAACATCATATATTAATACTTCGAGATATTTTAAATTTATAATTACAATTTGTTGAAAGAAGTAATGAAATTAAAAATACACCGATAATTTTAACCGGGTTTATTAAATTTTCTTTCTCATCTTTGGGAAAAATAACGTTATTTAATTAAAAGACAGATACTGGCCGTTTGCCTGAGACGGGACCAATTACAGAACAAGTCTTCTGTCAAGGAGGAACTGTTACAGCTTGATTTAACCTGTTAAAAGAAAAATATTAACTTTCTAAAATTTTAAATAAAATGTTTTGCGATTCCAAATATTACTAATAGTAATTTGATTATATTTAAAAATGTTTACGGTAGAGTAAATAGAAACTAAAAATTAGCATTTAAGCCCAAACTTTTAAATTATAAACTGTTTTTAATGTTCTTGAGATATTTGTTATTTATTTAATAAATACTATAATACTCGCTTTTATTTGTAAATTAAATTGTATCTTACAATGGGCAAGGCCACTATCCTCTATATCTATAAAAGGCAAAGCCCTGGTTGACTGACTCATTGGCTGACTGAGTGACTGACTCTCTCATCACTAATTCTCCACCTTCCCATGCAGGCAGAGAGCTGAAATGTTGTACCCTGATTCTTTAGGCATAAAATAGGAAAACTAAATGGTTTTCATTCTGATCTGACCTTAGGGCTCCGCCAGAGGTCCCGAAAAAGTTCCCATGTAGGGTATTCCTTATGGACATTCCATTTTGATTGAACTGATGAAAATACAAACAGCTGATCTTGATTCGTAGTAGTTCCACGGGCTAACCACAGAATGCACAACACTCACAACTGTCATAGTTTTTATAAATTATTTGCGGATTTAAGCCTGCGGGAACAGCTAGTTTAAAAATAAGTAACACCTAGCTTCCGTCCCCAATTTTACGTTGATTGTGAAATTTAGTTTTTTAATGTTATAATTCAAAAGTTAGTATAATTTAAAAACCAACTATAGTATACAAGATAATAAAAAAAAACTACCTTAATCTTGAATTTAACTTAAAATTAACTTATAAATAATGCAGTTGTTGAGTTGGTGATTAAAATTCAAAAATGTTTTAATTAAGGGAGTCTACCACGATCAATAAGCCATTTAAAAAAATCGTTGACATTTTACAAAAGTAATATTTAATTTCAACCAGTCACACCGCTCATAATTAGGTCCTGTTATTTAGCAGAGATTTAACTAAGACAAACTCATTTTTGGGATGAAACAAAAAGGATAACAACATATTTTATAGATGAAATAAAGTCAATAGCAAAAGAAAATTACCAGTCGATTTATAAATACATTAAATACAACAGGATTGCTCAGCTTATCAGGGCTCAGCTAGTCAGTAACAATATGCCCAAACAGAGAATGACAGTATACAAAAGTTGAATTCCGTTCACACTAGTTAAAAAAATCGGTAGTTTTAAGAAAGTATTTTGAGCCATGTTTGATAATTCAGAGCCCCGAGCAGGTATTCAAATTCTGAAACTACGAAGTCCCATTTGCAAACTCCCCTAGTCTGCCTGGGCCAATAAATCTCATTCTTCCAAACTTTAATTTTTCATGGTTGGGGCTTGAATACTAAAAGAAGAACGTGATGTATTTTAATCTTGTTTTGACTCATAATATTCTTATGGTCGATATTACTTTAGAATTTACTTACAGACCTTATACAACAATTACGAATAAATGTACACTTTTTTATACTCGATTACATATTAGACGTTTGAGACGATCGGCATGACCAATTTAATTCAATAGCCTTGACCGAAATTTTACAATTTTACATATATTTACCGTCTTGTATGTAAACACAAGAGGAAATAGATTTTTAATATTGTAAGATATATGTAATTAAATATCGTGGTTATGAAAACACATATAAAACACAAAACACAAAAACAAAAAGACTTATCTAAAAATAGTTTAGAAAAACAGGTCTAAAAGGACAGATCTTTATTTATTAGAGTTTGGAAGTAAGTGTATATTGATCGAGGGAACATCACTAATACCACCAGTAGATATCTCAGGGACAAATCACACTACCTAGATCTTCACCTTATCTTCCTTTGACTTTGGAAGTTACCTTTGACTTTGATCAAAACCAAGTATTAGGAAATGTACGATCATCAATAATATCAGTCCGGCGGTATCTATTGTTACAAGTGGAAGTCATTAACACGTACGCCTAGCAAATATATACAAAAACGCATTTTTATTTGAAATTACTACATATATTCGTTCAAAAATATACATAAGAGTTCGATCAACAACTTTGCTGATCATTCTGTTATTGAGCAGGCCTATCATAAAAATTATAATTCAGTGTTGTATGGAAAAAACACATAGCCTTAAAAGTAAATTTCGTAAAACACGGTAAAACTTAACTTTAAATGGGATTTTATTACTGATTTTTCAAGTTTTCCTTGACAGAATTAAGTTTTCATGTAGTAACGCTCAACCAAATTAATACCCCCGTCGCAGTAAACCTGCGTACTCAGCGAATTTCCAATGCACATGTATGGAATTTATGCACAATGTATGGATAGTAATGAATTTCCAATCACTACTACATAGAGCCACTTGCCAAGTTTCACAAAAATACATTCATAAATAAGTGATATATAGCATTTTATTTATTCTCCTTAAGAATAACATTAGGGCTGAGTACGCAGGTTCGCTGCAACGAGTAAGATAAGAAATTAGTTTTTTTACAATTATCAATATAACAATTTAACACAACCAGGTCATGCTATCTACCAAGTTTTATTAATTTAGGTTCATAACTAAGGGAAATATAAAATTTTACTTATTCTCCATATGAATAATATGGGGGCCGTGTATGCAGGTTTGCTGCAAAAGGGAAAATCAAAAAAAATTCTTTGTGAAAATATCAATTTACCACAACTAGTTGAAGCCCTATACGAAGTTTCATCAATATATATTCATAAATAATCGAGATATCAAATTTTATTTATTCTCCATAAGGATAACATTGGACAACGTACTGTGTTAGCACTTTGAATATCACTGCAACGGTTGGACCACCAAAATGATTGTTGTGTGGAGCTATACTTAATTTTAAAAATAAATATTAAGTTTTTAGTAAAATTATCTGAGAAAAATCTAAAAACCATTTTCCTTTAAGATTAACATAGTAGATTTTATGGACGCGTTTTTTTACTTTTCTCCACAACCACTTAACCTAGCTTAATAGTTTTAAATACTAAATTATGTTTTGTTACTAAGCTCTATAAAATGGCTATAACCAAAATTAAGTGTTTTAAAATTTGAGGGTGATAAATAAAAAAAAAACCGTTTTTGGAAAATTAAAACCCTCCTTCCCATAGTCCGATCGACCTGGTTTTCGAACTAAAAGTCATAAACGTTACTTTCTACATTTGTGCCAATTCTTTCAAAAGTTATCGAGGTATCGGATACTATATATATATATATATATATATATATATATATATATAGATTTGAACGAATAGTGTTTTTAGCATCTGGGGACCTCAAAATGAAAAGTTATCATGGTCTCGGGCTTAAGTCTTACCATGAGACCTACGGTAATAGCTTCTTCCCTATAGGGGAAATTCGCTAAAAAGGATAAAAGTTCAATGTTGATGTAAACTAAATATTTTTGTGTCAGCTTTGCATTCAAAACGGGTTTTCACTCTGAGCAGTTTTGCTGGAAACATCTCCTTGAGGGCTTTGCTTGTTTGTTCATTTTCACAAAACCAAGCACCCATATTAAACTTCGTATTTTGTTCTTTTACGAATAATTATTAGGAAACAAGTTGTTATATTCTAGTGGGGTTGAATTCTTACGAATAAATATTTATAAATAATGTATGCCTTTAAGGCATAGTGACTTAACTCTAACATCCTCGTAGAAAATTCACTGTTTTATTTAACCATTTTATAAGTAGTTTAAATTTTCCGGAGTCCATAACATTTAGAATATAAGTTGCCTTGAATAATGTTTGGGCAATGAGAGTTTGTATGTACTGAACTTCAGAAAAAAGCTATACAAATATAAGAATTGTGCTTTATAATTGAGTTTTAACGTCATGTAGTTAACTCTTTATATTATTTGTAAGTTTTTAAATTTGTATGTTTATGGATATCAATGTTTTTGGCTGTTTATGCATGTTTATATTCTCTTGAAACTAAATATTTTTTTGAAGTACATTGTGTTATTATAAACCAGATTACTCATCGATTTAGAATTAAGATTTTATTAAAATAGTCTGATTTCTATAAGATTAAACACTATACAATACTACTAATTTATTTAACTTATCCAAGTTCATTTATGGACATAGTTTCGTACAAATAAACCACATCCTATTATAAATCGCAACTTAAAAGAATGGTTGTCAATGATTGAATTTACAAATATAGACGTGGTGATACTTTAAGCGTTATTCCAATAGAAATAATATACATATTCAAATTTAATTTTGTATTTACATCTTACTCAATTTTATCTGGCATATAATCGATTTAAAGCCATTGGATATTGGAATTGATTTTTAATTGTATTCTTAATTTAAATTTTTAGAAATTTATAAGTGGCAGAACGATACAAAAGAAACATAATACATAATAAATAGCATCTAATCCGTCTACTAATTAAGGGTCTTAACTGATTACACATTACAAGTCACCGAGTCGAGCCTAGGGCTTAATGGAGTTGTGTATTCAGACTGAGTCTGGCTCGTTCAAACAAGCCAAACCTTATGTGCTGACATTCTTAAGTATTTTGAGTGTTATGTGGTTCTTAAATATAGATTTAAAACATTGATTTGAAATATTTTCTTCTTTGATATTGGCATTCCTTTATATGCTAATTAGCGAATTTCCCCTATAGGGAAGAAGCTATTACCGTAGGTCTCATGGTAAGATTTAAGCCCGAGACCATGACAAATTTTTTTTTTAGGTCCCCAGATTACTAAAACACTATTCGTTCAAATTATATATATATATATATATATATATATATATATATATATATATATATGTGTGTCCGTGAATGCGATAACTTGAGTAAAAAACGTCCGATTTCGATGAAATTTAGCTCAAAAGTGTAAAGTGGCATTTATGACTTTAAGTTCAAAAACCAGAAAAATCGGACCATGGGAAGGGGGGTTTATGGGGGTTTTAAATTTTCCAAAAATCATTTTTTTGCATTTTTTATCCTAAAATTTTTAAAACACTTAATTTTGGTTTAAACCATGTTATAGAGCTTAAAAAAACAAGTAATATGGTATTTTGAATTATTAAGCTAGGTTAAGTGGTTGCGGAGAAAATCCAAAAAAAACCTGCTCATAAAATCGCCTATGTTAATCTTATGGGAAAAAGGTTTTTGGCTTTTCCTAAGTTAATTTTAATGTAAACTTCACATTTGCTTTTACCAATCAACTCAGCTCCACAAAACAATCATTTTGGTGTTTAAATTGTGATTCTACGTCCAACCATTGCAGAGATATTCAAAGTGCTAAATACAGTACGTTGTCCAATGTTATCCTTATGGAGAATAAATAAAATTTGATATCTCCATTATTAATGAATGTATATTGATGAAACTTGGCACGTGGGGTCTCGTAGTACTGGTATATTGATATTTGTACAAAAATTGATGTTTTGTTGATTATCCCCGTAGCAGCGAACCTGCGTACTCAGCCCCCATGTTATTCTTATGGAGAATAAGTAAAATGTAATGACTTCCTTAATTATGAACATAAATTAATAAAACTTGGTATGTGGCTTCACCTTCTTGAGTTATATTGATATTTGCATAAAAACCCATTTTTTTAGTTTCTTGTTGCAGCAAACCTGCTTACTCATCTCCCATGTTATTCTTATGGAGAATAATTAAAATGTTATACAGGGTGAATCTCGTAAGTTGTCCAGTATTGATTTCAGACAAACCGTTGGTCCTACGATGATGAAATAAAATTATTTCCCACTAAACCAACCCCAAGGAATAACGTAAAAATATTTTTAACGATTTTTAAATACAGGGTGTACCAGAAACTGAGGGTCACTAGTCCGAATCTACGAAATATCAAATACAAACGCATATCATGTTATACATCAAATTAAAGCTCTTTTCAATCCAAACCATTTGGCGGAATCGGATTTTGATTATTATTGATTCATTTCAAAATGGCGGCTGTTTTTGTGAAAAAATTAGTATTTTTTTGAATACCCTGTATTTTTCTTAAAAATGCAGATATCTTGATCCTGATTCAAATATCGCATTCCTTATGAGCTAAGCTTTATTTTGATATGCAACACTTCAATATTATCTCAAAAACAAAAAGTTTCAAAAATATCAGTTTTTGAAAATATTGGATTGATTTTTAATTCTTTGACATTTTATTTATTCTCCATCAAAAATACACTTGTACTGAGTATGCAGGTTTGCCCACCTTTTTGCCCAACATTTGACGTTTTGGAGGTGAGCTGAATCACTATCGCGTGTAAACAGCTGTGTGAACCCACCAGTGTTGGGTGGAGTCAAGGGTGATTTACAGCTTATATAAGAGAACACGTCGTTAAAGAAAAATAAATATTAACGCTTTATCGTTTCGCTTCATTAGTGGAAACAAGATTGTATTCGTTAGTTGATAAATGACCAGTCCTATAAATAACATCATTGTTAGGTTAGGCATGATGTTTTGGTCTAAGCTAAAGTCAAATTTAGTCATTCTTTCGATGTCAAATTGTTACTTTCCAGTTCTTTAATTAGTATAACCACGTGATCACCCGCTCTCACCCTCACTCTTCGCTACCACCCACTAACGTGTTTAAGACCCGACCCGGAAATGATGAAGTAAGAACCGGAAATGAACAGTAGATTCATGTCTTGATACACCTGGAGTCTGACGATGACGTAGAAAGTATTGGGCCAAACCCATCAGGATTCCCTACAATAACGACTGGCAATATTTAGCTGCAGTAACGTGTAAGTTTTGAAATATCTTTAAAGTTTGAGCTTAAAAACTCCGACTATTGGACATTTAAAATGTATATAGTTACATGAAGTGTTAGAAAAACAAATTTAAAACAAAGAGAAACACATTTCCTCCTAATTTTCCCTTAACACTGTCTGATTAAGAGTAAAATTTAGTAAAAATAAATTTATTTTCTATAAATCTTATTGAGCTTATAGTAACAAGTTATTTATATATTGCAGTATTTATTGCAGATATTAAAGTATTTTGTATCTACCTTATAAGACACTAATACAATCAAATATCTTTATTTATGCATGTACTAGTTGCACAATTGAATACTGTCACTATAACGTAATGAATTAATAAAATGGTTACAATAGTTGTTAAACACCAAGTAGTGTACAACTCCTTAATTGAGTAAATGATTTATTCAGCAAGAGGTTATTCAGCTATTTTTCAATACCTCATTGCTTTGCACGTTTAAACAAATTTTGAAATATGTTAAAATAACCTCTGACCCATGTAGTTGGAGGTTCTCGTGTACAATTCAAGAAGGTTTAAGATGATTAAGGATTACCTGAGACATAACTCTAGTATTCATACGTAGTAACTTAACTTTTAATTTTTAAAGGACGCATTTATTTCATGCGTATACATTTTTAAAGGCAAAAGCCTTTTATTTATTGTACCAATCACATAAACGCTATTTCCACAGTTAATACTTCGTCATAAACAATTATACTTGTGTATAAGTTATAAACTTACCACCAAAATTAAAACCGAAAGATAAATAGTAATTAGTTGTTTGCACGCTGTGTCATTAAACCCCGAGTGTGCTAGGAGGTGGTAGCTACGCGACGGCCAAACACAATCACGTATTCTGCCCGGGTCCCGGCGCGGCGGTCTGTGCGGGAATATTGCAGTTTTTGCAAACAATGTACAACGCCTCGTATGGGTTTCTAAACAATAACGCTTATCGTTAATATAAACACGTATCGTGGTAAAAAACTGGTAAAAAACAAACAGGAGATAAACGCTAATACTGGTTCTATACTATTAAATGGAATAATGTAAACTGAATCGTGTGTCAAATGTAGTAGCATACTGTGCATTGAATAATAACTATAATGTTGCATTGCAAGGTAATTGAATATTAATTAAATTTGTGGCTTCTCTGCTGCATTTTATAACTTTAGGAATTTAATTCATAGATACTTCCATGCTGTTGTTTTGTAACGTTATCTTTTGGTGTTAGCGTTTGATCATTAGATATTCAATGTTTAATATAATGTTAATTTACCAATTAGAGAAATATTCTTAATACCCAGCGATAAACAATATCAATACTTTGAGACATTTAAAATTAATCATTACAATTTGTTGAGTGAAAGTCATGAAATGAAAAAATACATCGATAACTCAACCGGGTTTATTAAATTTCTCTTCTCATCTTTGGGAAATAAAAAAGGACTTTGTTTTAATCAAAAGAAAGATATTGGCCGTTTGCCTGAGACGGGGCCAGTTACAGAACAAGACTTCTGCCAAGGAGGAACTGTCACAGGCCTGATTTTACATGTTAAGAGAAAAATAGTAACATCCTAAAATTTGTAATACAATGTTTTGCGATAAATATTATTATTAATAGTCATTTGATTGTCTTAAGTTTAAACTTTTAAATACAAAACTTATTTTATGTGCTTGGAATTTTTAATTTTCATTTAATTCAAAATATAACACTCACTTTCATTCGTAGATTGAAATTTTATTTAAAAATGTGTTAGGCTACTGTTGAAAAAAATAAAACTTTCTTCCGTCCGTATTTTTAATTGGGAACAAGTTTGTTGTATGTTTAACATAAAAAAGTTAATTTACTAAAAAAAACACACTGTAGTATACCAGATAATAAAAAACTATCTTAATCATGAATTTAACTTAAAATTAAATGTTAATAATGTAATTAATTGTAAAAATTAAAATGTGATGGTGATAAAAAATAAAAAAATGTTTTAACAAAGAAATCTACCACTATCAATAAGCCATTTTTACAAATCTTTGCATTTTACAAAAGTAATATTTTCAATTTCAACCAGTCACACCGGTTATAATCAGACCCTGTTACTTAGCGGAGAATTAATTATGAACACCTCATTTTTGTGTGAAAACAAGAAGGAGAAAAACATATTTTATACATGAAATAAAGAAAATAGCAAAAATAAATTACCAGCCGATTTATAAATATGTTAAATACAACTGGATTGCTCAGCTTATGAGGAATAGTCAGTAGAACAACAGGCCAAATCAGAGAATGACAGGATAAAAGTTGAATTCCGCTCTGAAATATGGCATCAGTAGTTTTAAGAAAGTATCATCAGAGCCCAGAGCTAGTACAAGTTTGACCCTTACCTCGCAGAAGCAAGTTGGAATGAAAAGCATTCAAGTTCTGAAACGGGGAAAGTTCCATTTGCAAACTCCCCTAGACTGCCTGCGCCAATAAATCTAATTCTTCGAAACTTTACTCTTTAATGGTTGGGGCTTGCATGTTAAGAGGAACGCAATATGTGTTATCCGTGTTTTTTTCTTAACATTCTAATAGTAAAAATTGTTTCAGAATGTATTAAAGACCTCTTACTTAAAATTGTATTTACACTTACAGTTAATTAAATATTAGACGTGTGAGAGAAATGGAAATGATGATGTCATGACCGATCAAAATCAATATTAAATAATTCAACTTACTTAAAGTAAACTTACACGTTTTACTTGTACGATATTTACAGTTTTACATACATTTACCGTTTAATATATAAATATATTACCAGTAGAACTATATTTTTAAATGTTGTAATATGTATTTAATTACATCACGTAGTTATAACAGCACAACGCATGCTGATATAGAAGGTTGTCAATATTATTACTAAATCCGCAGCATATTAAAACTGTAGAGTCATCTATCCTGGCATTTTAGACTGATTAAAAAATTGTTTAAAACACACTAAACTGAAAGGGTAAATCTTTATTTATTGGAGTTTGAAGGTAAGTGTATATTAAATCAGGGAACATAATACCACTAGGAGCTATCCCGGGGACGTCTCACTCTACTTTGGCCTTCACCTTTTCTTACTTTGACTTCGGAAAGTAAGTTGAATCAAAACCAAATAATAGGAAGTACACGATCATCAATATTATTGGTCCAACGGGATCTAACATTACAAGGTGAAGTCACTAATATGTATGCCTAGCAAATATACTTCAAATAAAAACAAAAATGCATTTTTATTTTTTATTACTACATACATTCGTTCAAAAATATACAGAAAAGTTCGTTCTACAACTTAACTGATCATTATTTTCTTATCATAAACATTAAAATACAGTCTTGTAAAAAAAAACAAATGGCCTTAAAAGTAAAACTCGTAAAAAACGGTAAAACTTAATTTTAAATGAGATTATATTACTGATTATTAAAGTTTTTCTTGACAGAATCAGATTTTCATGTAGTAACGCTCAAAAAAAGTCATAGAAAGAAAAAATAATTAAAAAAGAGAAAAGTTTAACGTTGATGTAAACTAAATATTTTTGTGTCAGCTTTGCGTTCAAAACTGGTTTCCACTCTGAGCAGTTTTGCTGTAACATCTCCTTGAGGGCTTTGCTTGTTTATTCATATTCTGTAAACAAATCATTAAACTTTATATTATGTACTTTTACGACTAATTATATGGAAATAAGTGTATACAGTATAAGTGTATAAGTGTATAAGTGTATAAGTGTATAAGTGTATAAGTGCATTGGGGTTGAATTTATACAAATCAGAATGTCTCAATAATGGCTGTAATGAAGACATAGTGATTTAATTCTTCAAAACCTTTATAAAATTCACTATTTTATTCTACCACTTTAATAAGTAGTTTTAACTTTCCGGAGTCCATAATATTTAGAATATAAGTTCTTATAATAAATAATGTTAAGGCACTGAGAGTCATTATGTAGCAAAAAGCTACATCAATGTAAGAGTTACATTTAAGAAATTAGTTTTACCGCCTTTTAGGATAGCCAATCAATTTTGTTGTTTGGAAAGTATTTAAATATGTAGCTTTTAGATATCAATGTTTATAAATATTTATTTTCTCTTCGACTAAAAAATATTTTAAAGTTCGTTGATTATCACAAATTAGCTCAATCATTGGTATCAATTTTCTTTTTAAATAGTGCGCTTTCTATAAGTTAATTTAAAATTGAAAAAAATCTAAATTTCATCACCCTTTTATATTTTATCCATCGACATAGCGTTCGTATAGAAGAACTACATCATATACAAAATTACGACTTAAAAAAATTATTGTCTACTTACCTAAAAAGTCGTGCTGATATTTGAAGCGTAATTCCTATAAAAATAAAATATAAATTTTAAAGTTATTGTTGTATTTACATCTAAAACAAGTTTAACTGGCATATAGGGGATTTAAGTCTGGATTTTCTATTGTATATTAAAATTTATATTAAATTGTACTTTTAGTATAAATTTGTATAAATTTATAAGAGGCAGAACGTTACAAAAGAAACATGATACATAACAAATAGCATCTAATTCGACTACTAATTAAGGGTCTTAACTGATTACACATTACAAGTCACCGAGTCGAGCCTAGGGCTTAATGGAGTTGTGTATTCAGACTGAATCTAACCTCTGGCTCGTTCAAACAAGCCAAACCTTATGTGCTGACATTCTCAGGTATTTTGAGTGCTATGTGGTTCTTAAATATCGATTTAAAACAATGATTCGAAATATTTCCTTCTTTGATATTTTCATTCCTTTATATATTTTTACTTAGTTTTTATATGCTAATTTTGTTGATCTGTTATGATTTAGTTAACCTTTTCTATTTTATGACAGTGTGTATTCAAGAAACGTTTTAATCAGTATACACTTGAGGTGTTGGGACTAAACTTTTCCGAGCGTTGATAATTAACAATATCAATTATATAAAAATATGTAGACTTTAAAATAATAGAAATTTATCGTCTCGTCAAGAGAAAAAATTATAAAAATTATATTATGACTGTAAAAGTTAAACGAGTTCACACGCAGCACGTTGATGTGAGGGAAGTGAATTTCCACATAAAAAACTTTAAAAAATTCAAATAAGTGTTGAAAAAACATTTATTGCAATTTTTATTGAAATCTTAAAACATTTATATTTTGGCTATTCTGGTTCTCCTTGTTCTATTTACCTGCAAATGCTGGGAATACAATATTGCGCATTAAAAGGTTAGGAGAAGGTCCAATCAGGATTGAAAGTAGGCGCGAGATTGCTGGAGATGGTCATAATACACCAACAAATGAATACTGTAGTAAGTTTTTCTAATGCAAAACCCCCATAAGACAACGTACTGTTATAAGTCGATATACATTTTCTTTAATAACTCGGTTAATGTTTATGCCAGATTGACGAGGAAGGCTTAAATCTTTCGCCTCACTAATTCCTATCTTTTACATTAATTTAATTCACATTTGAGGCTTTTATGACTCTTTTTGGGTCCAAAAACGAAATTGGAAAGATTAATCCCAAAAAAGGGATTTAGAGTTGTCCGTTTGTTTTTCCCAAAGAACTTGTTCAACTGATTTTAGAAAGGAACGTCCCAACCAAATTTGAAGTAAATAAGGCAAAAAATGCCACCGCCAGAATGCACACACACACACACACACACACACACACACACACACACACACACACACACACACACACACACACACATATATATATATATAATTTTGAACAACCCCCCAAAACGTGTTTAGGGGTTACGTTAGGAACTTCTATGGTGGTCCCGGGCTTAACTTTCGCCGATCGGGTCATACTAATAGTTCACTTTCCATAGGAAATTCCCTAACAATAAACTTAAGAAACTAGCAACACAACTTTCTATGGAAAGAAAAGATTTACTGTTTATTTAAAGAGTTCATTATATAAATGCAATAACAAAGAAAGGTGACCTATAAAGAAAGGATGCTTGATTTCATAACTGACAATCTAAACTTGTGTTCTGCTCTCAGAATAAATAATTTTAGATTTTTAACGATAAAACCAAATAAGTGTTTACCTAAAGACGTCTTTATCCTCAGTCTTGTTAGAGCCGTAAACAAAGAGGAGAGGTTTACTTTAATTAAAAGCACAGTTTGGTCTAACGAGATCAGTCAGTGATCTCAACACACTTTGCTATCCCTAGGAAAACTTAAAAGGAAACTTTGCTATGAAATCCTAGGTTTCTAATTTACTATAAACCTAGTATTTAATACTCATCCCCACAAACGATGTATTTAATTTTCTTCATAACTTGTAATAAATTCATACTGTTTAATATTGTGTAACTGTTATGAATACACAATTCGATACCACCAAAACGTAACCTTCATCTAACCCTAAAATTGTCAATCAAACTATTGTTGTTTTATTTTTAATTGGGTATATTTATTTAAACGTAATATACCCATACATTTCTTTGACTTACATGAATTAAAATTTTCGAGGGGGATTACCTCAGTTTGCAGAGTAACGATACACATTACAGTAGAATTATTCTCATTTTGTGTTCGGTATGACACCAAACTTCATAATGTTAGCTGGCACGCCAGTCTAGTGACTAAGCTACTAAGCGTAACTCCACTATAATATTGTCACAGTATAGTTGCAATATTGGTAAACTTTGTACATCAGAATATGTTGAGAAAAAGTAAAACGTATTAATAAATTACCATACATGAAACATGATTTATACTCACTCATCTTTGTGGGTCAAAGGCTAAAAGCTAAGTACATCTTAACGCTATAAAAATCAATCCATAATCACATTTGAAACCTTAGAGAATTCGAGTTTACACTCGTATTGACTAGAGCCGCCTCAATAAAAACCTTGATTAAACTGCCCGTCCTCATGGAGATAGACATAAGTGGTGATGTAGATATGTTCAGGTGCCGATATGGTATTTGCCACATGGACAAGCCAGAGGTGACAAGTATCGTAGCAGTCAGCCAGGATCGAAACTCGCTTGGCCACGTCTAACTTTTGATGCCAGCGTTGACCTACCAAATCCAGTACTTATTATCAGGATCACGAATTTAATCGAACATGGAAACCACACTTTTACATTTTAACCAAAAATAATTAGTTATATCTATGTGACCTTGCATTCGTTTAAAAATAATAAATTAATAATTACGTGCAGATTAACGATATTCTATATTACTTATTGATTGTAACACCCCCCTTCCACTTTCAATAACAATCCGGCAGCAGTAAATGGCATGCATGTTTCATTATCACACTACCATACACTGTTACACATTTAATGCATTATCCTTTTGTAATTAACTTTTTTTTCCTCTTATTCAAATATTTTAAATATTTATCAAACAAAATAATCCATGCGGTTGTTTAACACAGTGATAGAATATTCATATGTGACATTTATAATTAAATTATTGCACCTCTCTGTAGATTAGTTATTTAGCATATTAGTTTTTAATCACAAAAATGTTACTGCAAAAGGTAATATTTTCAATTGTTTGGGCAAAGGTTAATTTGAAATATTATCGGAAAATCTCTTTTGAGGTACAAAATGAAAACAATATTCTCTCAATGCGTATGAAGCATCAAGGAATTCCAATTATAATTTAGGTCTACATTTAGTGTTCCAAGTATACTACTCTTATAATATGTAGAACAAATGTGTAATAACTCCTAATCAAATGCACTAATCTCCTCTCCTACGCTACGACATGACCTGTACATTTACGTGTTGGGAGCTAAACCTACACTGGCGTGTCAGACGTTATCTGATGTTATTTTCGTGTGGAAACTGGGGTAGTTAACAACTTAGGGGGGAGTTATGCTATTTAATTTTGCTTAATTGAAAGTTAAAAAAGCGAATATTTAAAAATTGTAATCAATTAAAATACATTGATCATTGCAAGCCATAACGAGTTCGCACGCAGCACGCTGACGTGAGGGAAGTGAATTTCCACATAAAAACTATAAAAACTCAAAATCAGTTAAAAACATACAATTATTCAAATTTTTATTCAAATCTGAAAAGATTGATTTTTTGGCTGTTCTGATACTCCTGGTTCTATTTACCTGCAATGCTGAGAATGCAATTTTGCGCATTATAAGGTTAGGAGAAGGTCCAGTCAGGCTTTAAAGTAGGCGTGAGGTTGTTGGGGAAGTTTAGCATACAGTACACATTATTTACTAATGTGTATTAATACAGTACACCAAAAAATGAATACCAGGCTTTTCTAATGTAAAACCCCCATAATACACATTTCCTTTAATAACTCGGTAAATATATATGCTAGAATGACGAGAGAGGGCTTAAAAGTTTTGCCACACTAATTCCCATCTTTTTACAATCGTTAATCTTACATACGGGGCTTTTCTGACCCTTTTTGGACCCAAAGACTCGAAATTTGAAAGATTAATCCCCAAAAAGGGGTTTAGAGTTTTCCGATTGTTTTGCCCAACGAACTTGTCCAACTGATTATAGAAAGGAATGTTCCTACCAAATTTGAAGTAAATCGGACAAAAATGCGACCGCTAGAGTGCATACACACACACACACACACACACACACACACACACACACACACACACACACACACACACATATATATATATACATATATATACACACATAAATATATATATATATGAAATTTTGAACGAACCCACAAAACGTGTTCAGGAGGTCACGTTAGGTGGTCCCGGGCTTAAGTTTCACCGTGCATGCTAATAGTTCACTTTCCATAGGAAATTCACTAATGATAGGCCCTGTACTAATACTTGTAGAAAACAATGGTTGTACCTTTTTGTACAGTTCTTCGCAGAGTTCGGGAAGAGTCATCTGTAATTATGTATTCAGCATTATTATTAACAAAACAGTTTTAATTTGGGAAGAACTTAAAACGTATTAAAATAATATCATAGAATGTTTCAACACATTACAAAACATATTATTTTCTGGTACTTGTTTCTATTACTTGTAAATTACTGCATGAAGTTATACGCAATAGTCAGTCCCCTCGGACACTTGTGTACTGTATATTTAATTTTGTTGGATACAATTGTAATTACAAATTGTGGAAGTTTGGTAAATTGCAGGATGGTGGGGATAGACGAATTGAAGATATTGGCCTAAAGGACTCGGGAAAGATTATTAGTTTTGAAAAAATACTTGTAAGATAGAAATGAGGAAAATCACATAAGAAAAGCATAATAACAATAAAACCTTCAAATTATTATCAGTGAAAGTGAAAATAGCGAATTTCCAGGCTAACATTTGGAACCTTTTCATATTTTTCCTTGCAGTAAGAATCCAGTCAAATCTTCAGTATTCATACGATGCCATGTAAACAAGGTGATAAATTGCCCCACCCTATAGGAGAATTCAAACCTCCATGGGTCGGAAGTTTTATTCAATGGATAAACAAATCACCAACCCCCATTTCTGTCAAACAATTATATCCTCTTAAAACCTTACATATTAAAGTAGGGGAATATAAAAGTATAAAATGGGTTTGAGCTATAGGAGATCGTTAACAGAGAAGGAATTAATGACGTTAAGCCTTACAAACTATCTTAATTTACTTTCATCTTACGACTAAGCATTTATTTAAACTTTAAAAAATTATCGTAATGGGATTATGTTAACGATTAACCAATGGGATAATATATTACTTGAAGATTTAAAATTTAAAATTGTTTTACTTAATATAGTTTTATAGAAGATGAGAGTGCCTAGTAGTCAACCAAGAATACAATCACCATCTTCAACAACAACAGAAGGATTTAGAAGAAAAATTACTTGAAGAGTTTAACTTTATCAACTAAATGGAATTACCTTAAAATAGTCAGAACAGTTTGACCTCATCCGGTAACGACAAATAATTGCAGTTTTCTTATGTAAAATGCGTGTAGTAATCTTCACTCACTATAAAAATCGATTACAAGTTTTTGTAGAAATACGTAATTCGTTAAACTAATTTATTTTGTTAATATTCGGTTTAGATTGTTATATTCGGAAGTAGATTTTTTCCAACGACATGAGCAGTGTTTAAAAATGCTGAAAGCAAAACCATTCAGAAGTTTTAAGCTCAAGGAAATTTTTAAATTGCCAAAATTGATGGTGTTATGTAAACAAGCGGTATGTAAAAAGCAAATATATTGTTTTGTCAGAATGATAATTCTTCCAACGCTGTCTCTCTGTAGGCCTGCATTTGACGATTTCATAAAATTTAACTGCATAAAACAATAAATGCCACATAAAAAACCGGAATTTATTTTAGAATTTCTCGATTTATTGTTGGTTTCGATGTTCATTTGAAAAATAATGAGTTTTGCATATTTTAACCTCAAAAAATGGTTTAGGAACTCTACAAAAACACAAATCTGTGTTAGCACCATCAACATATCATAACATCTTCACTAAGTATATTTTTCCTGACTTAATGTTTCAAGAAGTATTAATAACGATACCTATATTGCTTTGAAGTTTCCATCCTTCTTAATCTTATCTATTAATACGCGAAGTCGATTGTTGTTAAAAAACTCCTCCGTTTTTTCTGAACCGATTTTAACGATTGAGGTACCAACAAATTCGTCCTGATTCTTTGTTGTTCATATAGGTTTTCATTTTGCGATATTTTACATCTGAAGGGGACGGGCTGCCCTCAAAGTTCAATTTTCGCCCATAACATTAACATGGGAAATAATTTTATTTAGATTGCAGCTGTTAATAGTTTATGTACAGGTTATTATCAATACCAGATGTTACCGGTAAAGAATGTAAATCTATCTAAATACAATTATTTTTCTACATCGCTTTGAGAAGTTAAGTGTTGAATGCAGCGGAGATATTTAAATTGTTGTTCACATTTGTTTATCTGTCTGTCTGTTTATATGCCATATTTATTCCGCGTTTCACAACAAAGACTGTACTGAATGAAACGAAACATTCTGCCCATTTTTGAGTGGAGGAAACATGTAGGCTGTTTTAAATCATATTACGTCATTACGGTTGGTTTGTCCCCCTTTGTCCACGGCACTGCTACAAAGTAGATCTTAAGGGGTTTTCAACCTTTTACTGCAGAATACACCATCCAAATAGCATTTAGTCAGCTAATTATCTTTTGTCACAGAAAAGAGGAAACATGTCTGCTTTACTACTTTACAAAAGTATACTAAACCATATAAAATATCGGCAAGGCTACATTGGGTACGGAACACATAAGCCCTTGCAACATGGTATTTAAAGCTCAGTTTGGCTTGGTAGTCATTGTGATTATAATACTGAATAATGGATGTGTTTTAAATCTACCATCAATAAGTCCAAGAAACTACAGGAGTTATTGAGTAGATGTTTGAAAGAAAATCCATAAAAAACACAGTTATGGGCTTATTCCCGTTCCAATGAGCTTCAAAATTTCCATGTTAATCATACACTTACAAGGCCGACTGAACAAAGATTTGGTAGAAAGACAGCAGGCAACACACTATAATCAGAAACAGGCCTATACTTTCCATTCCGTATGTCCTTTGGGACTTATCTGCTCCATGGGCCTTTAACATTTTAATTTAATCATCATCACTGACATTAGCAGTTACCTGAACCAATTGACCATATATTTAACAGGAGGATAGTTAGTTCATCGTAATAAAACCTTTTCCTATACTCCTGCCCCTAAAATGATTTACTTTAGGGCTCTACAAATGTTAGAGCTATCGAATCTGCGGGTTATTAAATGTGTTGTAATCAGGCCTCATCCATGGGAATATAGAAAATTATTTAAAGATTGGGGTTAAGGTTAAGATAAAAAAAAAACAAATGAATCATGACAGCTGTTCATGAACACCCATTTAATTGCAAAAATAACACTTTAAAACTACTAAAATCACTTGGTAAAGTATCATGTTATTTTTGTGAGGATAGTGATTATAACTAATGTGTACATAACTTGAAATATACATGATCATGTTACATATACATTGCAAGAACCATTAAATCTGAATATAAACCGGACATGTCCAAAATGAAAATGAACGAGAAAATAAGTAAAGCAAATATGCTCGCCTTGGAGAGGAACCTTGAATATAAGTACTCTAGGTGTTTTTAGCGAACTTATTGGCTTTTCGAGCAAAGCTCGGTCCCCCAGGTGCTTTAACAAAAATGTAACTACCTTCTCAGACATAACATTTTATCGTGACTGCGAGCGAAGCCGTGACGGGCAAGTAATCTTGAAATGGCAAATTGAGTATTAGGTTCTTAACTAGGAGACTCGATATTGGATTATTCAAACTTATTATAAATTAAACACATTCCAGGCGGACTCTTTTTAGGAAGTAGAAACCGTTATCAAACGCCAATACGCCAAAGATTGAATTTGAACTATCGAACTATCCAGTTGGTTTGTCAAAGTTACCGTTGGGACAACATAGTTCTCAAGGGGGGTAACGGGGTGAGGTTTATTCCACCTAGGTCAATAGTTTAGGGAAGTGTACGATTTGTGTTGGAAGTACTCTTCCACCTTCATAGTTCCATTTAGTTAACTTGTTAAATATTACTTTAAACGGTGTTGCCGCTTCTTCATTGTGCATAATTATATTATTAATCAGTTTGTCACAACAAGTGAAACAAGTTATTTTAGAGTTGACATTTTAGAGTTTTTGAATTTGGTTTTTAGTGAAATATTTTAAAATTATGCTGCAATATATTTTAAGTTAATTTTATACTTATTTTTAAAAAATTAAAAAGGATTTACTTTAATTTTAAATATTTTGTTAGATCAATTTAAAATTTTTTGTTCAAAAAGTTTAAAATTATTAAAAAATGAGATTGTTGATCATCAATAGTACTTGTGTTGTGTTTGATGATGTAGTATTGTCATATTACGATTACAATCATGTGAAGCAGTGACAAACCTTGATACTGAAGGGAACTTTATATTAAATAACATTCAGTTTATTACAACCGTCGCACCTTTCAAGACGATAAGTCGATTAGACGATAAGGTTTCCCTAGCTTATACATTTATAATAGTAAGAAACAAAATCAGTGTCTGCAAAGTTACACGTGTACACACAGTTACACAGTTACAGTTGAGCTATTGATACTTTATGCCATCTTACCTGGCCCAAATGAAGGAATGACTATACTGAAGGATTACTTTTGTCAATTTCGGACATTTCAAGTTGCACTTCCTTTACCACAACGCATCTATCCTAAGGAGTCCCCCTTTTATCTTTAAACATTACACTGAACTGTCATATTTATAAGAATTATTGTTAGAGTTTATAAGCAGTTTATGAAATTTACACCAATATCGAGTAACACATTTATGTTGAAATAACACTCTTTAAATTGTACTACCCACTTAGAATTAGTGTAATGATATATTCCTATTGTGGTTCGAATGCTGATCACCTCAGAGCAAACGGCTGGGGTTGTGTAACCAGTTGATACCCAAGAGCTGATAAGCCCCCAGTCGATATGCATATTAGACCTGTGACTAAAGCTTCTCTATTGAGGCCCAGTTGTGTTAATGGACGCTTGAAGACACACATTACGGTGGAGTCTTATGTGAACAATGAAAATAGAGATTGCGATCAAACAGGGAATGAAAATATGATTACAATGTTATTATTTACATTTCTATCTGTAATATTAAAGTGTTCTGCGTGATAACGTATTGTGAGTTTACAATGATTTGAGTTCGAAATAAATTTAGATTGTACCATTGCAAACTGGTCTTAAACATAGCCAAAGTTGAATTTGAGAACATTTTATGATCGATAGCAAAAATGTAATCTGTTTTGGAAATTAATTTAAATGTTATGGCAATCTTTTCACCTACTTAATTATATTAATGGAAATTGAACAGAAAATATTAAACTAGATTTTAACATAATATATAATAATCTAAGATAATCTCTTGGGCTAAGACGTTTCACCGTACTACAAAACCGGAAACTAATATGTAATGCATTTAAACAAGCTAAATAGTACAGCTACCAATGTTGACCAACGAAAGCTTTAACAGTGGTAAAAAAATACTTATTTTTAAAGAAAAATTAATGATAATATTGGGGGACGTGGACATGTTTTCTAGATCTAATGTGTACGTGGAGCTCAATGGCCAAACATAATTACGTATTCTGTCCACGACCCGGCGGCCTGTGCTGGAATATTGCGGGTTTGCAAACAATGCAGAACGCCCACAGACGATCTTATGGCTGTTTTACATTGGATATGAAACGTGCTTTTGTATCTTGCCATCCAGATCCTAATAATTTATTTTCTTGCACGTTGAAATTTTCAAATCATACGTAGGCGTATCGTGACTCTAATGTTCTGAAGGAGCAGGGCACATTGAAACATGAATTAAGAGTCGGGGTTTCATGCTTTAAAATCCGTTTAGTCTAATTTGAACGTAACGCTTTTCGAAAGGTGAGCTAATGGCTAATGGCTTGGAAACCCATTCTTCTTCTGAGGCCCAACCTGATAGGGCGTTTACTCACATTGCTTTTGTAATTTTGGGGGTGTAACTTGGGCCGTGGTGCCCATCAAATATATAAAATTCCTTTGATTTCCGAGGCCATAATTTTGCACCTGTGATATTATCAGTTCAAAAAACGGTGAAACTATAAGTATTGTAAGACAATACTTACCTAATTAAAACGATTCCATGACTGTTATTCATGTTTGAAAGGCTTCTTCGAATCGACTTCAAAATTCAGTGCAATCTCTGGTGATAATTTATGAGTTTATAACAATTTTTGTAACATTATTAAGAAAGTAAACCGATATGTATAAGTCATTATTTTGTAAAAGATATTTTATTACTGATATAAATTGTTGTCAGTAGATCTAAGCTAATAATAATAATCGTGCTCTTCGTTAAAATATTTGATTTGACTTTAGGATCTCAGTGCGAGAAGCTTGAGCACTTCTTGTTGAAACATATAAGGATCAACCTATACTTCCAATTTAAATCTACAACTTAGTAAATCCTCCAAATAAATAAGTATATCTCCTTGAAACTCTTAGTTTATCCTAGCTGATGTGTCTTCTCAGTAAGGTATATTACAGAGGTGCCCTTAAGGAATCGAACAGAAACGTGTTGTCTTTTTTAAAGAATTTTAGCTTGTAACTAGATAGCTAACCGCGATAAACAAACTAAAGACTTACAAGTTACCAGCTTAGTATCTAGCTTTGTTCCAAGTTTTGCATAAACTATAACTACGTCGTTGCCGTGTGTTCTTTGCTTGAATGTGATTGGTGAGTAATATGTGTATGAAAATACATTTTGCCGTTGCAGTTTATACGAGAGCAAAACATCAACAGTTTGTACACATTACGTTACATGCATATAAATCATATAAAAGTACAAAATTTAGACCAATAAAAATTTCAATGAAAGCTATAATAGTTTAGTACTAAAATAAGTCTAATATTTAGACATTTGTCCAAAAGACATAGTGTTAGCCGGAAAGTTGATTAACAGTTTCCTCTTGTAAATTTCTGCATATTATTAAGGTTCAAAACCGAGGCAGTTGAGGTATGGCTCTAAATAACCATTCAAGTTCGAGTATCTAGTCAAGTATATTCGCTAAAGTACTTCGGGTGATCCCATGAGATACATTGAAGAGGTAGAGGTAACGGAGAATTGTAACTCTGTTTGGTCAAAGTTCAACGTAACTCTGCTTGGTCGTTACGGTCTGGAAATTTGTATATCCTCTAACTCCATTACTCCAATTTTTATCTTTCAATTAATTATTTTAGTAGAATATTCATAAAAACTAAATAAGTACTCCGATTTACAATTTCGATCCGAAGTAAAAAATTGGAAAATAAAAGTAACTATTTGGGAGGTGCGAACTTCTTTAACGTATTATTATTCTGTATTTAAATCATTACTTTGACATATTTGATTAAGTAAACTTTGTTAGGGCTATGACCTAGTTTTTATCTAATGATTGAAACTAATAAAACCACTTCGCCTGAAATCGAGCATGGTTTCGCTTGTGTACATACCCGTGACTCATCAATGTTTGATATAATCAAATTTTGTTTACACTTTTTGATAATTTTGCTTAGAAGAACATTGTTCATGATAGGTTAAATTCTTATATTTCCAAAAAAAACTGTTTTAGAAATATGCGTTTATTTATTTGTATAATAGCAACAGTTAACTTTGTAATTTTCGACAACAGTTTACTTTAGTGCATTTAAATATTTACTCCTTGCCTTAGACTTATTAAACATGTTAAATTATACAATAATGATAATGAAGAATTAACGAGCATCTGTGTTTTACAGCAATTCTATGATGCAAATGTAATTCAATTATTAATGTAATAAATTGTTTTCCTAAAATTAGTTTTTCAATTAGTTTTTTATTGAAAACTCATGTATCGTATTAATAACTGAAATCATTACTTTTAAATTTCATTTGAGTTTACCATTATACCTTAGAGGTAGTGATAGTTTGTTTAAATTTGCATAAATACATCTTAACAATTCACCTAAAAAATTACTTTACATAGGTTATACAGTATTAAATTATAATAAGGACGCATATTATAAAAAAAACACGTTTAACCTTTTATGTGAATCTATTTTATACAGTGCATAAGTAAACTGTAGAACTCATGATTTCAGAATACCTAAGCCAATTTTAAAAATGCACATTACATCCATTGGTTGTTTAATTATTACATTAGGAGTAAACTGTTGCACTAGGTAAGTTCAGCAAGTCCTTTATTTTATGTACCGATTGAAATTTACTTAGATTTTATAACTATTTAAATATGTATATACTTGCATTAGTGTTATATTACAGTTTTAGAGCAAATAGATTATTTTGTTTTAAAATAAAACTTAATATAGAGAAAGTATTGTTGTCGTCAACATTTTCTAATTTGAGTTGTTAGTGGAAATATTCGTTTTGGTGCTCCCTGAACCCAAAATGTGATTTTACGTCATGTCTGTCTGCCTGTCTCTCTGGATGCGTACAGAGCTAGAACCCTAACCAATGGTCCGATTTTTATGAAATTTGGTATGTAGGTATCCACGATATCTCCAGGTTTTTTTAAAGTTTAGATTTTTAAGGGTAATTATCCCCTAAAAACCGCAAAAGAACATGAAAAATTAAGATTCCTCCAAAAGGGCTCTAATGACTAAAACATAAAAAATAAGTTTTTGGATATTTCATAAAAAAACATAAATATAAAAAATATTACTATTCACCATTCAAAAGAGCTAAAAAAACAAATAATTTAGTATTTCGAATTACTATTTTCCGATTGCTGGTTGCGGAGAAAATTTAAATTTTCATTTTGCGGTAAACGCAGTGCGTTGTCCGATGTTATTGTTATGGGGAATAAAAAATTACTGTTCAAACTTGATATGCTTGTCAAGTTAGCATTGACCAACAGAGGAAATTCGAAATATGTTGCCCCTTAATAACACTGGGGGGGAATAGGGTGGATAATAGGGGGGCTTTTCTCTTATTGAAAAGTGTTTTTATTCTGTACTACATTAAGAGTAAATAAGCTAGCATATTTCTTGTATTATTGAGACTTTTCTTTGTATTTTCTTGTTTAAATCTATGTTGACGCAAACCAATTCCTGTATTTACGTTTTATGGCGTTAAAATATATTTGATTTGATTTGATTAACATTTATTTTACCTATATATGACATAACGAATACTACCATCAAAGGAAACAAGAACTTTCTATTATTTAAACGAGCAGATTAAATCCATGTCTAACTATTGCCTATTGGTTATCTAATAAGAGTTTTATTTTAAATAAACAATTTATAAAAAGTAACCGCTTTATGTTAGTCCACCGTGTTATTGACTAGAAATGGAAATATTGCAATTATAATTAAATATAATAGTTTGAAAATTAATATATATCATCTAATGATGGGATTCCTTTACAAGATCTAAACGAATTTTGTGAAGGCACAAAGACGAATGAAAATTAATCATCTCTCATAATTACTTGCTTTAATCCTTCAGAAATGTAGCCTTTAAATACTTATTTCACATTTGTTCACATAATTATCAGGTCCATTGAGAGAACGGATTCACATCAACTGTTGTGAATCCACTGGAGTATCGTTTAAGCCTTTACGTAAATATCTTTATATATAATTCTGTAAGCAACATTTTTAAGTCAAAATTGTGGAGTTTTGCAAATCGCAGGATAATGAGAGAGGGCTCAAACTAAAGGTCTTGATCCTAAGGAAGAATAACAGCATTTCCAAAAAGCTCCAAACGAAAAGTACGTAAAACATCTCCCATAAGAAAAGCATTGGTATTTAAAAACGTCTGCTTTGTTTACATTTAAACATGTGACTAAGAGTATACGTTTTTTACGAACTGACGTGTGTTACTACTTGGAGCAAGGTTAGGGGCTATGGCCCCTTCAAGCCACTAGTCTAAAATATATCTATAACAAGGAGTTTTCCTGAAGTATTAAGCCGTTTTGGTTGTGTTCTCTCTGTCGTCATCTCTATTACATTTTAACACAAAGCCCCTGAACCGATGTTACTTGATGGCAGCTAATATATATGGACCACTTATATCGCTATTTGATTTTTAAATACCTCATGCTCCACCATATGGATTTGAATGTCCCAATGTTTAGAATATTCATTTATTTAGCTAAAGCATATGTTATACTTGACAATAATCTGAAGTGAGATAACTTCAAAATCCTGCAGTCAATGGGACAACTAATGAGTGAAAGTCAGTATAAATATATAAATATTGACATATTTACTGTTTGTACACTATTATTTATAGTGTTGGTTACCTGAGCTATTCCTCGCCCGAATGTTTGTGATGTACGAGATCCAACATAATTACGTATGCGCCCCAGTCCCCGAGGACCTGTGCGGGAGTATTGCAGTTTTTGCATACAATTCAGAACTTTCCCCTCGAGGATATTAAACAATAACGCTCTTTTTGGTATGCTTTGCACTTTCACAGAAAGTACAAGCTTTTATTAACAACACTCTTTTAGCGAGTTTCTCCTACCTTTTAAATATACGTTATTATTTTGTAGTCGGTTCAGGACCCATGATAGTTTTCGTTTTGAAGTCCCCAGAATCTGATCGTTTCCCTGATATGTATATTAGGGTAAATTTAATAAAATTTTACTCACGTTGAAGAAAAACCTGGATGAAAGGCGTCCATTTTGCTCCTATAAAATATATTTTAAGGTATGAAGCTTAATTGGATGTGATGTATCAAATATGTGTACAAAAGACTAATGAGGACTGTAGTTAGGTCTTTATTGGAAGTTGAGAGGTTGTGAGATGAACAGGAGAGATTAGACATTGGGACAAATCTCTCAGAGTTATCAGGTTGCTCAACTGGCAATCATACATACGCAAAATAATCCGTGTAAACTCCTTCATCAGAAACTCATTACATTAGAATTTCATCCAGCAACATTTTTACATTTAAACACCCTTGTCGTTATTATTTAAACGAAGTGACACGTACACGTCCAATGTAAAGGTAAATTTACATCGCTACCGCTTAGGTTAGGTTAGGTTACGTTACGTTACGTTCGGTTAGGTTAGGTTACGTTACGTTAGGTTAGGTTAGGAGGTTTTCTGCCTCTCAATCCGTTTTAAAAATCACAGGAAAAGTAACGTACGGTGCATAATTTGGAACGGACGTGAACAGTAGCGGCTCACGTCGGACGTGTACGTAGCCTCTGCCTTATTTAAACTAGTTTGTAACAGTTGTAAATAGCTAGACTTTGTGAGGATAAACCTACCCCTTTAAATGACTTAATTTGAATGGGAATTCTCAAGCCTATCTTGTTTTATTATTTGTTAAGGAAATTTGTCAATTATAAAATAATTATAAATATATATTTAAAAATGGCGATTAAATATTGTGTAGGATATAATGACTAAACCAGGATAATTTTCGTATATAATAAAAAGTATTTTTAATTTTATAAAAAATAAAATAAAATAAAATCTTATAATAAGTCAAATAAATAAATAATTTCAATATTTCTTCTCATTTCAGAATTTTTTACCCATAAAATTAATGATAATGACTATACAAACAGAACAAGTTGTATTTGGTGAACTAAAATATAATCAACGTTAAAGTACCTAAAGGAAATATGTAAAGGTTTTTAATAATAGTTTGAGCTTTAAGTTACTCAATAATAGTTAGTCATTTGATATTCTGATATACGGAAATATATGGAAGTATTCCTTTGTAACCGTGGAGATTAGAGTTTATCCAATAAAACATCAAAGGCATGAGACAAAGCCGCATATTGAATATCGGAATCAAGAGGTTTATAATTTCAGACTTTGTGCTCCCGTCAGTAAACTCTACTGAACAAAGATGATTCAACGAAGAGTAGTTTTATTGTAAATTACGACTTTGAATTAAAATATATTGTGTAATTCAACAGTACATTGTCCAACCGAATTTGGTGGGCCTAATAATTATAATATAATAAAATTTTTGGAGTAAAAGATACGTGTGAAAAAGGAGACACATAAACTTTAAGTACACAATATTACATAACATTTATGTTATGTTTTAAGTTGGTTTTTTTTTTTGATTACGTATTGAATCAAAAGGCAACTAGGCCTGATCTATTCTTTCATTTCCTCCTACCATTTTTCGCATCGCTTTTATGAGGGTATCTAGGACTATCTTAAATGTGTAATAAACTTGTTGGTATAAAGTCATCAGACTGTGTATCTTGCTAAGATCGAAATAAAGGGTACAAACCAAAAGAAGTCGTTACTGTACAAGTGGGTACAAGTGGGTCCTGACTAGCATTCTTTTCGTTTTGACATTTTTCCTACATTTCTGTTCTTCCCTAAATAGTGAATTTGTTCAATACGTTAGTATCAATGAGGGTTTTGATCCTTAGTCGTGAATAATAGATAAGCAAACGATTGAAACCTAACATGTTCTATTTGCAATAAAAATGTATTTCACACACTGTACCAACGATTTGAAATTAATTGTTCTCAAAACTTACAAAATATTTTCTTGACAATCTCACCTACGATCTGTTTATGTTCCCGAGCACAACGTGTTGTCAACGAAAGGCTTAAACCGCTTAGGTATTCAACCAAAATTTGGCTCACGGCGTCCACCCTCCGAATACGTTTCTTGTGGTGGATTATGGGGGTGACTTACAGGGACGGCTTAAAGGGGTGGCTTACCTTTGACATGTCAGGATTGTTGTTTTATCATTATGACATGTTTTGGTAGCCGAGTATCTGTTTACGTGTTGGGACTTGTGGTTTATTTTAAACATTTTGAAAAGAAAAAATGAATCATTTTATCATAAACAAGTTATGTTTTCTAAGATCTCCCGATTGGTTTTGGTTTTCACCAATAAGACGGATTAAATTAATCGTAATATTTAAGAAGTATAAAACAGATGATACTGCACAGTTTCGTAATAACGCTTTGTTGAACAAACTTTAATAATAATCTTTATAATTCTTTTACAATTTACAGTAATGAAATGTTAATTCTACATATTTACAAGAATATTAATTCAAATTGATACCTTCACGATAATATACACTTACACCGCAAGGACCAACATTACATTACAATTCAATAACTCTTAAAACACACTCCCTTAGCAGACACAGTGTCCTAGGTTAGTGGAAACATCAAAAGATTATAATATCTACATTTAAAAATTGTAAAAGTACAACATTTCTAATATATCAGAATAAGGTATCATAAACAAAAATCCGTTTCACCGTTACAAGTCAAGCTCAATGAAAGAATGAAAACCAGTGTTGCATACCGAAATCGCTAGCTTTGCAGGGAATTATGTTTATATTTTCCTTCTTGCGTGTGAATACATGTTTATGTTTGTAGTCATAACATCATGTAATAAAAAAAAAAAACTCGTGAGATGTTCAAAGTTGTTTATTCCACTGAAAACACTAACACCGTTACGAGCTGAGGTCAACGCTTCCTCCCAGCATTCTCATTGTAGGCATGGTCTTCTAAGGCCAACTAGTAAAAGAGATTTAATTATTTCAGCAGTTGAACACTAAGAACGCGATCTTTATTTATTAAACATACAAAATAAAACTCGAAATATTAATTACAAAACATTTTAAAGCCAACTATATGAACCAATACATTGATGCCAGTGATTTCAGAAATTACTTGCCACACATTTGAGATGAATTATAACTTACTGGTCTCCACAGGTTCTGGGGAGCGCAGATTCTCTCTAGATTTCCAGTGAGTTTACCAATGTATAAGGGCAGAACAATATATTATATTTAAATAACCTCCATAGTTGAAACTCCATAATTGAAATGTCTAAACTGTCTAACTTAAAAAGTCTTAGTGACGAAGGTATAAAAAAGGTATTGTTTCAAGTTCAAATATTAACACCAACAACAACTTTTTTGATGGTGTTGTTGTGTGTTATAGTTATTGGAATTAATAATTATTTGACATTATGGATCTTTAAGCCAACTAAATTATTGTACGTTTTATCTTATTTGAATCCTAAAGGATTTGATTGAGAGTGCATGTGGCAAAGGGGATGACAAAACACGACATAAAGCCTTGCACAAACGTTTAACTTAAATTTATCAGAATACAAAAATAATAAATGCCACGATACCTAAAGGTTTAAATCTCTGGTTAAGGTAACAGATTAATTACTCAATGTTAAGTCGCAAAATATGAATGTATCGCATTACAACAGCTATTTTAAGAGTTTGATAAAACTAAAGCATAAATAAACAAACCACGAATATGACATCCTCCTAGTTGTCCATGCAATCTCCACACAACAAAGCCTTTGTAATAAACACGTCCGACTGATATTTGAACCGATATCCAAGGCGTGTTTAGGGACGAATCTCCCACCATATTGCATGCAACACGATAACCCGTTGTTTCGTTGAACCCAATATTGTTTAATCTTCCACAAAATCTATACTTTAAATAAAAAAGCTTAAAAATAAAAGGGTTCTTCATCTAAACATTACATATTTTGTGCCTAAACAATAACTAATTCACAGATTTTTAAAGCTGGTGCTTAATGAGTGTCGTGCTAAATGAGGTAACTTCACAAGCTATTTTGGGTCACCTATACATTACTGCAAGTGAGTTCTGTTGTGACAGAGGCAAGTATGTTGGGGTTTGACAAGTAGCTTATTCACTTTATCGTATAATCTATGAGATTATATTCCTCCTGAATGCGTTATTTCCAAATTAAAATAATTCAGATTGCAATTACAACTTACATGTTTGCAAGTAGCAAGTATGTTTATGTAGCAAGTAGCAAGTATGTTTATGTAGCTTATGTAGCAAGTATGTTGGGGTTTGACAAGTAGCTTATTCACTTTATCGTATAATCTATGAGATTATATTCCTCCTGAATGCGTTATATCCAAATTAAAATAATTCAGATTGCAATTACAACTTACATGTATGCAAGTAGCAAGTATGTTTATGTAGCAAGTAGCAAGTATGTTTATGTAGCTTATGTAGCAAGTATGTTGGGGTTTGACAAGTAGCTTATTCACTTTATCGTATAATCTATGAGATTATATTCCTCCTGAATGCGTTATATCCAAATTAAAATAATTCAGATTGCAATTACAACTTACATGTATGCAAGTAGCAAGTATGTTTATGTAGCAAGTAGCAAGTATGTTTATGTAGCTTATGTAGCAAGTATGTTGGGGTTTGACAAGTAGCTTATTCACTTTATCGTATAATCTATGAGATTATATTCCTCCTGAATGCGTTATTTCCAAATTAAAATAATTCAGATTGCAATTACAACTTACATGTATGCAAGTAGCAAGTATGTTTATGTAGCAAGTAGCAAGTATGTTTATGTAGCTTATGTAGCAAGTATGTTGGGGTTTGACAAGTAGCTTATTCACTTTATCGTATAATCTATGAGATTATATTCCTCCTGAATGCGTTATATCCAAATTAAAATAATTCAGATTGCAATTACAACTTACATGTATGCAAGTAGCAAGTATGTTTATGTAGCAAGTAGCAAGTATGTTTATGTAGCTTATGTAGCAAGTATGTTGGGGTTTGACAAGTAGCTTATTCACTTTATCGTATAATCTATGAGGGTATATTCCTCCTGAATGCGTTATTTCCAAATTAAAATAATTCAGATTGCAATTACAACTTACATGTATGCAAGTAGCAAGTATGTTTATGTAGCAAGTAGCAAGTATGTTTATGTAGCTTATGTAGCAAGTATGTTGGGGTTTGACAAGTAGCTTATTCACTTTATCGTATAATCTATGAGATTATATTCCTCCTGAATGCGTTATATCCAAATTAAAATAATTCAGATTGCAATTACAACTTACATGTATGCAAGTAGCAAGTATGTTTATGTAGCAAGTAGCAAGTATGTTTATGTAGCTTATGTAGCAAGTATGTTGGGGTTTGACAAGTAGCTTATTCACTTTATCGTATAATCTATGAGATTATATTCCTCCTGAATGTGTTATATCCAAATTAAAATAATTCAGATTGCAATTACAACTTACATGTCGCTAGCTTAACCGTCAGCGTCTTTGGTTTCGGTTCAAAAGGCCACGGGTTCGAGACTTGGAGTGCCCGCAATACTTTGAGATGTTTGCACCGTTGTCCTATAACAAAGTTAACGCTACTGGCCTAGGAAAGACAAAATTAAATATATGTTTAGATATCTTGTAATACCTAATCATCGAATTTCCGAACTAGATGGATAAAAACGTTGTTTCCTAGTTTAACACACCTACTCTCTATGTTGTGTTTAACTGACTATGCAGTATGAACCATATTATTTTTAATAACCTTAAATTAGTACAACTTAGAAAATGATCAATTATAGTTTACTCTAATTATTTGATTAACTTATTGAATTATTTAGTATTCTCTAAATAACGAGGAAGGTAATTGAAAGTAATTTATTAAAGTGTTACATCACTCATAAATTTCTCCTAACATTTTAATTGGTAATTTATGATTTTATCCTATAGTTCTATTTATTCCCTAAGATAAAAACCAAAGCAATTATGCTCCAAAAGGTAGCAATGTGGTTTAAAGTAAGAGTAATAATAAACAGATATGCTCATGCACCCTATTAAAAAAAATACACAAACTACCATTTACACTAATTATTACAATAACTTAATGAATAATGTACGAATTCTTGGAATAACAAGAAAAGTAGTTTTTAAAAACTTGCAGTAATTTATTAAAATTTTACATTACTCATCAATCTCTCCTGTGCTTTTAATTGGTAATTTATAATTTATCCTATAAGGTTTAAATTAGGACTATATAGCCCTATAGACTATTAGACTATATAGCCCTAATTAGTCTGAAACCAAAACTACTCTCTTTGAAAAGGTACCATTGCAATTTTGAATAAGAGCAATAACTCACAGGTACAACCCCACTTGCACATGCTCCCTGCCAAACCAGAGGACGTGTAATGCTCCGGTAATGACCATGTTGCACACGCTCACGGCACATGTAATATCCTATACCACTGATGGTTGTATATGTAGGACAACCCCGTGTGTACTCTACGTCCCTCAAGCTGTGATTGCAGTATTTCGTCACCGATAAAGCGATAAATTTTAAAACCTACTATTTTCACTTGAAACCCGTGCAAAATGGGTTTAACTGGTCAATAACTGCTTGTAAGTTTAAAAGTGCAAAAAAACATGAAATGAGTAACACGTGAAAGGAAAAACAATTGAAATATACGCTGAACTACTTTTTCCTTCTTTATAAGATATACCCATCTTTTAATGAAAACTAGATTAAATAAAACTATTTAAAAATTAAAACTATCTCATCGAATTGAAACGCAATTCATCATAAATTATTTAAATTTACAAACGATGAAAGAATAAATAATTTACCATGTTAAACTAATGGGACATTAAGAAAAAATCACTTTACTAATTATTCTTAATTTTACAATCAGACATCAGAGTAACTAATTACAATTGATTTTGCAGTACTGAAAATCAATGTAGAGTTATTAATTTCGACGTTCAACGTTAGTCAAGCTATCCTGAGATAAAGGCTTTCAAGTTATTGAATACAGTTGAGTTTAACATGGAATATTGCTTTTCCTATATATTGAATAAGCGTATCGCCTCCTGTCTTTGATATTTATTGGATAACCACGAACCTGGTTACAAAACAAAGGTTTCAATCAAACACCTAAATATAGTAACACAATGGTACACAGCTATTAAATACCTGCTTATCTTTTTAAATTATAGTATTTGTATTTTAAAAAGTATTTACTTTTGAGCAAACAATTTATATACACCTTTTATCCAAACTTCATAGGTTTTAATAAATAATGTTTATACTCAATCAGGAAAATTATTTAAATTTTTAAAAACTTATCTTTATAGTATTATAAACTTTATAATATCACCACGTACGAATGTGACTTCTTGGGTGTGTGCCAACCTTTTACTACTTTACATGGATTTTATTTATTTGAAATTTTTTTAATGAGCTGAGGAACTTATTACAGAGTTGTAATAAATACGTATTTTACTAGGCGTGATCTGTATATTTTATTTACTTAATTTATTATAAATAATTGAAAATTGTTGTGAAACAACTATAATGCAAATTTGTTTTCCATTTAATTAAGCTCAACTAGTTGTAATTTGCTGAGAGACTAGACATTGATCATTTGTCGTGCGATGCATTACATCACGTTAACCCATATTGCTATCCTCCACTGACTGAGACGATAACGAACAAAGGAAGGGGAAAATTACGATTAAAGTTGTAAAATGGCAAATGACTAAATAATATCTGAAATTTTAGGAGGATTCATCGAGATGCAAACATGTTGTTGGCCGAATGTACAGAAAGCGTTGATTGCTTAACAATTATTACTAGTTGTCCTGTTGCTCGAACCCGAGCAAGTTTGTACCCAACAAAAGGTTACTTCAGTTGTAAACAAACATAACAAAACATCTGGTATTAAAACGGGTTATAAAATCCAAGAATAATGCGGATAACGTACTTCAAACCAACACATAGTTTAGACTTCCACCGTCGGATAGCGCTACTGTTTCGAAAATGCAGTTCTTTACTGTATTTAAGTGATGCCTTTTCCTAAGATTCTGATATATATTAGCAAATCTACGTAAAAATCCTTTAATTTTCCACCTCAAAAGTTAAAATCCGTCCAGCCGTCATCGAGTTGTGACTGTGAACAAAAAAATCCTAGCGTATTAATATATGATTATTAATTCCATCCTAATAAAAAAAAAACAGAAAGTTTGATAAAAATACCTTTAAAGCAACATTGTAACATAAAAAAAGTTCCAAAGGCAAAAGATTATAAACTGAAAGATCGACAACTATCGAAGTACTTTAGCAACAAGATCATGTATATACGATGATTATTAAATGGGTTTGTAGAGGCTTTAATATAGGTGAATAATCTACAGGTAAGAACATACTACAATGTACATATGAACATGATTTAGATTATAATAACTGTATATACAAGTATCCATTTTTATTATAAATACATAGATAAAACCGTTTAACCTCACGACATATTTACTTACTGTTAGATAATACAATTCTCATCGTTGTATAATCTAAAAATTTATCGTTCCTAAAGAAGACATCAAAGACAAGTAATCTAGAAATGAGAGAAGAGGATATAAATAGGTTTGGGTTAAGACAAAGACTGATGTTATATTATTACCCTCTCCCTTAGTTCTTTCTTTTTACTTTCTCCCCCTTATACGTAGTATATGGAGAAAGTATTGTTTTCGTAAAAATTTTCGAATTTGAGTTGTTAGTGGAAATATTCGTTTTGGTGCTCCCTGAACCCAAAAAAGTGGTTTTTACGTGATGTCCGTCTGTGTGTGTGTGTGTGTGTCCGTGTGTGTGTGTGTGTGTGTGTCTGTGTGGATGTTTACAGAGCTAGAGCCCTAACCTATGGGCCGATTTTTATGAAATTTGGTATGTAGGTACTAATCCACGATATTTCCAGGCATTTTTTTCATTTTTTTGGATTTTTGATTTTTATGGGTAATTATCCCCCAAAAACCGCCAAAAAACATGAAAAATCCAAATTTCTCAAAAACGGCTCTAACGATTTTGATTAAACTTTCGTGGTTTGTAGAACTTTAGGTTTGCAACAAAATGACACCACCCGCATTTCTTGAAAAATTCGGGTTCAGAAATTACAAAACTTAAAACATCCAAAATTCAATTTTTTGGATTTTTTATAAAAAATCATAAATGTTAAAAAAGATTACTATTCACCATTAAAAAGAGCTCAAAAAACTAAATAAATTAGTATTTTAAATTACTATTCTACGATTGCTAGTTACGGAGAAAATTGAAATTTTCATTTAGCGGTAAACACAGTACGTTGTCCAATGTTATTCTTATGGGAAATACAAATATAACTATTTCTCTCTTATTTACTGATCAATTTCATTAAAATTTGATATGCAGGTCAAGTTAGCATTGACCAACAGATAATGTTCGAAATGTGTTGCTATTTAACCCTGGGGGGGCAAGGGGGCATTTCCCCTCTCAAAACCACTGTGTGTAGCAACGGACTCTATAGTGCCTCCCAAAAAGGGATTTGGGTGGATATTTCTGAAAACAACTATTTTAGACAATTTTCTGTACATTTATCTATACTTCATATTCTATATTTAGTAAATAACAAATATTTTTGTCATTAAAGTTTGGCTAAAAGGGAGAAAGTATGTGTCAGTTTCCTGATACCGTTTATTTATGATGTCTTACCTGACAAATCTAATATTTAATTGATATGTTCCTTGAAAACGTTTTAGTGTATTGAGTATGATATATTATAATAATTTTGTACTGTTGCACTTCTATACATTATCAACGTTTTAATGTTATTCCCATCGGATTACACCAAGATAAAAATGAAAATTCTTAATTCTTGTTACCGAAAGGGAAAATATCTGATATGGGGATAATTGGTTATTTAGTTGCAACAAACGAAGTGGTCCGCTAAATTTAACAAGTTAAACACTACTGGTATCGCATTGAATTACTCATTAAATAGTAGTTGTTTGTAGAACATATTTAAAGCCCAACATCTGCTGTGTATTTTTTATATTTTACGATATACTTTGATATCTCTCATATTATTCTGAAATTATCCAATTAAATGCACAACTAGACTTATTTTAATAATGGCCTAATTTATTTGTGAACTCTTAAGTAATATCCAGTTTAAAATTAGTGAAATATTGAAATCAGTTTTGTTAAGCATCTAATTAGAATATTTATGTATAATAAAATTAGATGTATCTTCACAACATATCCGCACCATTATCATTGACAAGGCATTATGTAAATTACTATCAGAATACTTATAAAGTACTAATGATTATTTCAATTGTTACAATTTTAAGGTAATTTAACTCCAGCATACTTTTTAACCTTGATTACCTTTTAGTGATGCGCCTGAAGAAAATTATATGGGTTTAAAATAAAATATAAAACACTACAAGTATGTGAAACCTTTTAGTACGTAATTGAAACTTATGCTTTGTAATGTGAAGCTTTTGACAATATTCTAAACGAAACTGTGCTTCTGACATTGAATATAGCTTGAATCCAATATCCAAACAGATTCCAATAACCAGCTGCACTTCACCTTTCAATGTGTTCCCTACAGTTACGTATCGAGTAAAAAAGTTGTTTGTACATTTTTGATTGGATTTTGTATAACGTTGTAATATATAACTCCTACAAAAATATAGATTCATACTTTTGACTATAGTTGAAACCTTTTATCTTCTGAGTTTTATAATTTTTATCAATGCCGTTTCTATATAACTCTTCCATTGTACATTACCCTTTGGGCTCCAAAATAAAAGTATGTATTTTTGTGAGCATGCATCCATTATTTACCCAGCCTCTGCATAACCATCATACGAAAGCAAAAATATGTTGACTTAAGTCGAACAAGTAATATGTCAGTAAACGCCCCAGTTGAATTTCGCAAATCTACTCTCTAAACAAAAATAATAAAAACAAAGAAAATTAGTATAAAATAAACAAAGTTGTTAAATCTTTATACAAGCACTCCAAGTAAAAGTTTCTATCTTACTCAGTTTAGATATTAAATCAAATGTTTATTGGTACTATTTTGGTTGCAAACCTCTTCAGTTTTAATACATTTTAAATCTGAAAACTAAAACATATTACAAAAATATAAAACTGATGTTTTAATGGATAGTAGTAAACTATTAATTAAAAATTGTGAGAAGCGTATGCATAATATTACTATTGTTTGGTAAATTTATTTCTCACTCAACCGATTACTGTGGTAATTTGTTAAGATTAAGTTAATAGATCAATACCACGATCAGCTCAAAGATAGAGCGCTGATCTCACAAGTCAGCTGTAGTCCACTGTAGGTTCGATCCCGGCTGGCTATGATACTTTTTTCATGAGCGGTCACCAAGGGCGTGCCCATGTAACTATTTCCGTTAACGGATCTTGCTGTCTTTAGATCACCGTACAGGCCTATTGGCTTTTAGCGACGGAAATTGTTGTTATTATCAAAAATATCTAGAAACTATCAGGAGGTGAACTATCTTTTAAATTTGCAAAGCATAAGTGTTACAGTGTCAATAGTTTACCAACCATAACAAATATTAAGTGTATTTGTTTAAATCAGCATTAACATAAGTTTCATTTAGCTCTTTGATAAGTTAATTCTCCTTAATACAAGTGTATATATATATATATATATATATATATATATATATATATATATATATATATATATATAGTTACCTCATGTCCCTTTCTCTCTTGAACTGTACTACACAATGTAATATTGCACTATGATAGTAAATTAAACTAAGCTTACCTTTTACATTACGATGAAAAGAAGAGATTAAAATACAGTTGAGATTTCATCGGATAAAAGACGAGGAAGGCTGAACCAAAGTAGAGCCTGGATAACCAGGTTTGTGCCCCGGCGGAGACGGATGTTTGCTCTCCATCCCCTCCATTTCTCCTCCCTTACAATTTAGATCTCCCTCACAGTCCCCATCCTTCGTCTACGTAAAATAGAAATGTGTAAAAACATCGTATTCATCCATATTGGTTTACATAACATTTGCGTTTCCGTTTGGAGGATTCTTAAAAATGTATAAACTCAATGTTATCTTAGTAAACTTCACAAAGTTCTTTTCGAAATCTAAATAATTATAATTTATTATAAGAACATTTGTTGATCAAAGAGTGTTTTAAATTCCAATTGTTCTCTAATTTGGTTGGAGAGAGTACTGTGGGTTAAGTGAAATGCGATTGTTTATTTGGATTTATTATTTAATTTTTGAATAGTGATGCCTACACATGTTTAAAATTAACTATATTTCCTCTTATGTAATATATGATTAATTTTAAAAGCTTTATAATTGTTATTTAAAAAAAATATGGGAGTAATTCTGAGTAAAACGAGTCTTGCGTTGGTTATTTTCCATCGAAAATCATTGTTTCTATTATGTAAAAATTAATTAGTATATTCTTTCCAATATTGCTATTAGAATTATTTTAGTATTACAAGTATTGAAGTATTACTGTTAAGTTCGGAAACACAGTGTAAGTGAGAGCAAAGTGTCAGTGAGTGACAGTGAAGAATTCCCCCAAACACAGACGTATGGTGCAATTCCAACAAATATATTGTTTTTCTTGTTTTTATGTTGCTAGTATAGTAGTGGTGATTTTTTGCTAACGATCACTTTGGTAAGGTGATTTGTTCTTTTGCGGAACTAATGATCAAAATGCAAATTAACTACACATTAAATTTAAAAGAACAGTATTTCTGTAAGTTTTACTCAAGCCGTGAAATATTCTAAAGAAAGGTTTTAATTTGCATATAACACATTTTTGTTCAAAGCAAAGGATTTAGAAACGGTAAGAGGTGTTTTCGAAATCAGATTTACCCTTAAACCAAAACAATGTGCAAATACATATTCAGATAAGATACATCCCTGAATGTAACAGGTGGCGCGATAAGCTGCGTATTTGTTTAGATTGCGCGGATTAGTCGGAAATTGAGTTCGTTCTTCTGTTCGCGTTTCGGCGGGAAAACATACTAAATAAGTATTTTTAACCCTAGAAACAAACTGTATTGATTAAAGACGTTTAAATATTTTTGACACAATTGATAAAACTGTCATTATTAAAGTATAACGATAATGCAATACAATCTGCATAAAGGTAGGCAGTAGTCAGGGAGAATATAGGCAACAAAATCTGCAGAATATCTTGCTTGATATTTAGAATATATATTTCATGCGAATTGTGTGCCATTAATATTATTATTATTATTAGGTTATTGTTCTATAAAAGCTGAACGAAATTTTTTTTCAACGCATTTAAAATGTATTACCAATTATTTTTTACGACAAAATATATCTTTTAACTACCCTGTATTATTGTCAAAGTAACACTCAACATAATATGTATATGTTGTCTCACAAGTTGTTATAAAATTAGTTATGAGCAACAATATATTTTACTGGTTTATATAGTGCCAACCTCACGAGTCAGACGTCGATGGGCAAAGGTTCGATCCCAGCTGAGAGCTAAGATTCCTTTTAGGAATGGTCATCACTGGCTTGTCCTTGCACCTATACCTGGATAATCAGTTAATTTCAAATCTTGCGATTTATATATAAATGATGTAACTGTATCTAATTTATGAAATAAAAGAGTGTGGGTTTGATCTTTATCTTATTCTATTTAGAATAACACTTTGAGGCTCTACTATGCTAATGTAGCTCAACCTCACATTTCAATGACAGAGCGTTTGAAGTTTTATTTAACGGTTTTACATTCCATATTGTGATCACATTTTTTATTTTAGCCTTTTAGTTCTTTCTTTTATTTAATGTTATCGCGTTTATTTAAAAAAATAATAATGTAATCGTCTTATTAAAATTATTTATCAAGAGGGAGATTTAAGTGATAAGTCATATGTTCTATTTATAAACAAATGCAGCAAATTAACATTTATATTGCTTTTTGGGAAATAATAACATCGATGACAACGTGTCCCAAGAAGTTCCAAGTAGTATATATAAATTTGTAACGAAAAAAGCCAGCATAGCCATTTTAAAAATTTAAAAATGTTATAAATTTGTAATAATTGGATTTGAGGTTACTTTTATCAGGCAAATCATAAATTAAATACAACTCGAATTTTTAAAACCACATCTAAAGCTTTGAGACAAATCGTATGTTATAGCAATACAAGAAGCAAATAAAGGAGATGTAACGAGGTTTGCTGCTAGACGGGAACAAATGTTGCCGCACTTACATTATTTTGCTCTTTTGTGTTTCTCAAATGTAAAGTTTAAATTTGAACAAAGAAATGAAAGTAAGATACATGCATATTATTAGTTTAAAATAATATATGCTGTTAAAAGAAAAGAAAATATAATACTTGAATACGTCGTAGTAAAGTAATAATTGTAGTTTTCATTCTAGAAAGCTCACATTTTGTTCATGGCTGCCAATGCCACGATACATTATTTAATACTTTTAGGGACCGTACTTATGTTACGTTACGAATTTCTTCGCCATTTTAAACCCCCTCTCTCCCCCGTATCGCCTGAGCATACCCCACCCCCCTCATAGGTTACGTAATATAATTATAGTAAATATTCTAAAGGTTAAATAATGTAAAAATAATTACTTTGCAAGTATTTTAATGAAACATGGTTTTGATTTCTAAATCATATTAATTTACCATTCTGGCAAACTAATAAAAAAATAAACGAGTTCGCACGTAGCACGCTGAAGTGAGGAAAGTGAATTTCCACATAAAAAACTATAAAAACTCAAAATCAGTTAAAAAACATACATTTATTCCAATTTTTATTCAAATCTGAAAATATTGATTTTTTGGCTGTTTTGAAGCTCCTGGTTCTATTTACCTGCAATGGTGGGAATACAATTTTGCGCATTATAAGGCTAGGAGAAGGTCCAGTCAGGCTTTAAAGTAAGCGTGAGGTTGTTGGGGATGATAAAAGTACACCAACAAATGAATAATAGGCTTTTCTAATGTAAAACCCCCATAAGACAACGTACTGTGTTTTGTCGATACACATTTTCTTTAATAACTCGGTAAATATTTATGCTAGAATAACGAGAGAGGGCTTAAAAATTTTTTCACACTAATTCCCATCTTTTAACATGCATTAATTTCACATCCGGGGCTTTTCTGACCCTTTTTGGGTCCAAAAACTCGAAATTTGAAAGATTAATCCCCAAAAAATGGGTTTAGAGTTTTCCGATTGTTTTGCCCAACGAACTTGTCCAACAGATTATAGAAAGGAACGTCCCTACCAAATTTGAAGTAAATCGGACAAAAAATGCGACCACTAGAGTGCATACACACACACATATATATAGACATATATATATATATATATATATATATATATATATATATAGACATCTATATATATAGACATACATATATATATATATATACAATTTTGAACGACCCCCCAAAACGTGTTCAGGGGGTCACGTTAGGAACTTCTATGGTGGTCCCGGGCTTAAGTTTCACCGTGCGGGTCATGCTAATAGTTCACTTTCCATAGGAAATTCACTAAAAACATACAATAACAAAACAAAATATATTATGACAAACCCTTAAAGAACAAAGTTCAAAACAGTAAAACGAGAACGATGGTTATGAATAATAAAAAGAAAACAAACACTAAATCATATCATAAAACTAAGGTTTATTTTGAACTCCTAACATTAGATTTTTAATGTGTGAGTTACGTAAAGCTGAGCCAGATCCCCACATATAACAGTAGTGGGGGTTTGCGGGTGCTGGCTCACTTGATTTATGGCTTCCGGTCACGTGACCGGAAGCGCTGAGTGATAAAATACGTTATCTGAGGCTGAGCCAGTGACGTAGGCGGTTTTGTGACGAAATGAGTTAAAGTTCAAAGTTCAAGGTTACGGGGAGGTAATTTTAAAAAAGTACTACCTCGCACGCGTAAAATCCGATTGTGATTCGATAGTTTTAATTCGATAAAATATCGAATGAAAATTATCGAATGAAGCAATCGAATGATACGAGTGCGAGGTAGAACAATTACAAATATTACTTTATTTTATTTACAATAATTCATATTACAAATATTACTTTATTTACAATAATTCATGTTTACAATAGTTCTTCGTTGTTGGTTGTCATCGATGTTGTTGATCCGGACGAGTTGCGGCCATCACTTTGTTTTCTGAAGAAAGACGGTAGATACTTCGATCCCTGCGCAGAGTCCATGTTGTTTTTTGATGCGTAAAGTTTCAAAGATAAATCGTAACCGGACGCAATGAGAAGTCTTAACTCTTCATTAAAAACCTCGAGGTCTTGGAAAGTCGCCAGATGAATAGAGTCATAATGAATACACCTAATTTTAATGGACATTTTAATACAATGTTTTACGTTTGTGAAGAGCACTCGATGTTCACCAGTCGAGAGCCGGAGGTGTACTGACTATTCGCTAGCTAGCGTTCTGGTATCAAACAAAATGGTGGGGGTAAAAGTGTGGTGGGGCGGAGAAGATGGCGGACAGCAGATGGCAGGCGGCAGGTGGCAGCTGGTTGCTACTACATTCGCCGCCACAGTAATGCAATCCTTCGGCGTAATTCTTGTAGTTTATCTTGTCGGTTCATTTGATACGTTTTACATCTACATATGCAATAGCTGAAACACTTGCACTTACGACAAGCTTTCCCGTCAACTTGATCGTCTGGTATTTTAAAACATTGTAACTCGCAACAATATGTCTTCAAATTGTTATCGAAAAGTAAATTTTTCATAGGTGACACCGACATGTTAGCTGCAGCGTGTGTTAGACAAGACTGAGACTAACTTCACTGCTCCCTCTCTTTTATACCTCTTCATAAGTTAACCCTGAATGAAAGTTCAAGGTCATCCATTTGAATTTTAAAAAAAGCAACACAGCAGTATATAAAATAATATACTGCTGTGTTGCTGTTTTTATTTTTTTTTTTTTTTTTTATATTTTCTTTATTAAACAAACATTTTACAATACAATAAGCTTAAGTCTAACATTGATGCCTAGAAATACAAACAGAAAAACCCAAACAAAGACATTATGTACAAGGATGCGTGATGTGCAAAGTGAGTTCCGTCGAGTTGTTGCCGCTTACACCGTGTGATACCAAATACAACGTCCCCGGTTGAATATCTCGCAAATCTTCATTTTGTAGCAGTTGAACAAATCGTTTTGGAAGAAATACTTGAAACTTCGGCTCATCTCCTGGAGTGAAAGGTCCTTCGCTCAATGAAACTAGAATTGCTTCTCCATGTGTGGTTTCCACTTTCTTGATGTTATGAATAATGTAGTGTTTTTGTTCTTTTAGTTCTGAACACTTTTTAGTTAGCAGAAGGTCGGATTTTGAATGAGTGTTGAATTGATCAACCAGTGTTTGTAGAAACTGTTGTGATGTCATCTTCGTCAGTGGTGGTTGTGGTGTTGCCTCTTCGGAGTCTCGAATAATACTCGTGCTGGAGCGGTGCTGCCTCCTCGTATTTATAGGCCCCACTACCCCCACCACATTTCTGTTCTCCGCTACCCCCACCACATTCCTGCGTTTGTTTCAAATAAGCAGCCAAACGATATGCGTTGTACAATGCACAGTTTGTTTGACCGTGTTTAAGATCTTTTGCAGCGACACAAATATTACCGAGATTAATGTTAAAGTCCTTACTGATAGTTATATCGAAAACATCACCGTGCGTGTACTTTTGTATCCAGTTCTTTTTTTCTAATCCTCTTGTGTATATATGTGAATATTGTTTGCAAAAGTTAAACATAATACTGTGCAGATTACTGTAGCTTATAAATCCTTCATACCAATGTATGTGATGAAAGTAGTTTGTTATCCATTTGTTTGTACTTTTCGCTTTGGTGTTAAGTTTGTTAAAAGAAAAAGGAGCTTCAAACGTGAATGGGTAGGCTACAAATGTAAGCAAGTCTAAAATTACTAATTCCTTGATAATAAACCTATCATCATTATTTCGAAATGCTTGAAATTCTATTACACAAGGCTTTACACTCACTTCTTCATCCCCTCCGCTCATCATGGCACCTAGCGATCAACTAAACTGTTTTCCACACCACGGTAGGTTAAATACCAGGCCGTACAGTTGCAGGCGCGTTGGTGTATATTTAACGTGGGCACCGTCCCCAATAGGCCTACCCCACGTGTGTTCTTCTTTACAAAGTCAAACTTTAGTCTTTTTTAACTTCTTCTTGTGTTTCGTTTTCTTCTTCTTCTTGTTTCTCCGTTTCTTCTTCCTGTGTTGTTTCTTCTGTAGCTTCTGTAGCGATTTCTACAAGTGGTTCAAAATCCTTTAACTTTCTCCACATGCAAACTTCATGAGGTATTCTATTAAAAATAGATGTATCCACAGGTCCGTACACGATGGTGCTATCAGGTTGTTTTTCCAAAGTATCGACCAAATATTCTTTAATAATAGCGCTTGCAAATACCAACTGTCTCATGTACCTTGTAATAGGTTCTGTTGCGTAGTTTAAAACGTAGAATTCTTCACGTGACAGTAGAATCTTATTTTCATGTTGAGTCAAGTCTCTAATTCGCACTTGTAGTTGTCCACGATGTTTAACAATATCGATTTCATTGTCACAATCCAAAAGTCGAATATGTGTTTTCCTTCCACACAAACTGTTAGTTAAATAACATTCTATTAAATGTACATGTTTCAAAAATGACTCCCAAGCATTTTGCGAAAATAAAACCTTTTTTGTTCCATGGTGTAGTATTACTGTAGGGGAATAATCCAATGATTTCATCAATCCAACTGATACACTTTTACTGATGCATGCTGAGATGGGGTAAAAGATTCGCAGAAAAACTTCAGTTAAAATGTGAGGAGGAATATTCTCTTCAACTTTCTTCTTCCTCTTTGGTACTACCTTTGATGGGTCTGCATTAATTTCCTCCTCTCTATCTCTTTTACCAAACTTTAAAAATGCAGTTATTTCCTTGATGATTTCTGTTTCACTAGTATTATCACGTTCCAATAACGGTGCTACCTCTGCATCACCTTGTACAACAGATGGAGAACTCATTTTGTAGAAGATGTTACCCATGCGACGATAGACGATCAACTGAAGACCTGCATTGTTGCTCCGCTATTTATAGGTTAGCGACAGTGGCGGTGCCGGTGGTGGTACAACGTTTTACAATACTGTCTTTACAATACCGGTCAACGGTGTGTATGTAACAATTTTATCGTGCAAAATTAAACAATACGCAGATGTATTTGCAGGTACGTTTTCTTGAAATTCCATTTCTATTTTTATATCAACACTAGACGATTTTACAGATTCATTTTGTTTGGAACAATCAATTACAACAATCGGAGCTTTCGATTCAAACTGTACGGGAGATAGTAGAGGTGTATTTGTTTTGCCGTAATATGAATTTTGGAACCTAGCGTACATGTCGTATAAAACACTGTATCTTTTTTTATCAAAAGAAATATTAAAGTTGTCGTAGGGAAAGAATTGTGAATTCAGGAACACTTTACAGTTTGTTAATTTACAATGGTCAAATTCACCAGCATTTTCAGTTATTATACTTTTCTTCTTCGTTTGTAATCCAAATATTACATATCTCGCTTTTTCCAAATGAGTAGAAGTTTTTACAGTCCATGTATGCCGTTGTGTTGTAGGTAAAACGGGGTATTCATGAAACTCCCAGCTTCTGAATGGCATTACAATGTCTCGATCTGATTTTAACTTTCTTAATAATGTAATCCTGTGTTCATCATTTAGTCGCACATGTGGTACTCTCCAAACAATCTTGTCTAATGTTAATTTCCAGTCTAAATTGGCATCAGTTGTTCCAGCAGCTGCTTTAATAATATCATTATCGTTTGATGATCTTAATAAAACTAGTTCTTGTTTTACATTTATTATTATTCTTCTGTAGTCTTCAGCAAATCCTAGGAGTAATCTTAAAGGTACGTAGAAATCAAAGTTTCCCGAAGAGTCAGGAGCGAATGTACTTTTGTCTGGTGCAACCCATCCTGCAACAGCTAACAGATTCTTCTCATTTGGTGTTAAAGACGCTAATCCTTTCAATGTACTGGAAATTCCAACCTTTTTTGTTGAATCGACTGTAACTCCCGAAATTTCATATCTAATCTCGTCAAACAAAAATGCCATAGGATTATTTATGAACGGAACAGTGGTTCCAGCAGTACCATCAGTTTTTGTTACTTTTCCTTCAATATATAAATAACTTTCGCATGGAAGAGTATAAATGTCTTGTTGTTGTATAGGAATCCTAATTTCATCGTTATTGTTTAATTTGGACGAAGCGTAAGGGTTGTGCGTGTGATATTCCTTTTCCCATAAGGTCTCGTCGAATGTTGGACCCTGCGCTATATCCAGTATATCCATTGTTAATGACCTTTAATCCAATTTCTTCTAGAAAACGAATGTTGTCACTTGTTAATCCTTCTACAGCTGATGAGCTACTGACCTCTTTGCTGGATGGCTCTCTCTTTTTAAATGATAACCCCATTGTCTAAGCGGATGATTTTATATGTATTCTTACAGTAATAGCTTCTCCTCTAAAGTCAATAAGGTTTCCGTCTTGATCCACTATGTTCAGCACGATGTCTGAAATGAAACTGGTGTTTAACGGTAGGTACACAAGGTTTTGAGGCTTTTCTACTATCTTGAAACCTGGTGCAACTGATGGGTAGAATGTGTGTAATATATGACGATTTTCTCCATCTCTGTAGGATCCTTGTATAATGTTACATGTAATGTCTATGCTATTAACTTTGATGATCGTCACAGTTTTATTCCCAGAATGAGTTTTATTAGGTTCTAAAACTTTTGTTTCCTTAGAAAACCCCAATAAACTACCAATTGAATGTTCTTGACTAAAATCAATATAATACTTAGACGTAATTTCGGCTTTCATTGTATTGTTATTGCCTTTTATCGTTATATTTTCTTTTCCCATATGTTTTTGTATAACTTCATTTATATTATCAATTTCATAAGCTCCTGTTGGTAAACTGAATTCTTCCAAAGCTGAATACTTTCCTTTATCATCTTTTGTCTTGTAATAATGTATTTTGTTATTAATTCCTTCACTAACGTTTGGAATAGAGTTATATGTTGTTAAATCCAATAATGCGGCTTCCCATAGTCTTCCTTTTTGCAAACGTAGCGCTGGAAACAGAATACTGCGCAAAGTACATGAGTTACCGGTTAATGACACTGTATACGAAGACATCTTAAAGTTGACTAACACTTTTAGCTAAAAAGTCTAAACATAAATGACCGCAAATGGATGTATCATCAGGTTGTTTTCTTGTATGATTGTAAAAAACGTTTTCTGCCGCACGAAAGTATTGTTGAAGTTCTTTCGGTGGTGGAAGGTCTCCAAAACTGTCGAAATAATAAATGGTTTTACCAAGTTTCTTGTAACACACCCAATGAGTGCCTAATCCTTCACTATTATCCAAATTTACAATACCAGTCTCATTTTTCCACATTTTAACCGGTAATTCATCTTTCATAAATACTCCTCTAAAAAATGGGATTTTCAAACAAGAAGTATATGTAATCAGTTCTTCATTGGTCAATTCTTTGTTTTTAATTATTAATTGCTCTTTCTTATTTAATACACACGATACGGCCTTAGGTATAATCCTCCTCCCTTTTTTATCATTGACCATATTGTTGGTTTCTTTTTAGCTTTACCACTGGTAGATCGACGTTTTCTTCTGATATTACCTCCTTGTTTCTTAGCGGGTTTTTTCCCACGCCTTCTTCTCTTTCCTCCTCCAAACGTAGTTTTTGCTTTCATTGCTGCTGTTACTGCTAAAGACGCTGCTTTTTCACCAATACCTGCGTCACTAGATTTTACTCTTTGCCAAGCTTTCTCAGCAAGTGCTTTATCCGCTATTGATCTATTTTTAGTATCACCAAATTTGGAATACGCTATATCGTGCTGTTTACAAGCCTGATCGAGCTTATTTATTCCAGGATCTCCTCTAGCAAGTCGTTTCTTTAATTTGGTTCCAGGACCACAATATTGATATCCTCCAGGTAAATGTAATTCCACAGGTAATAAATCAATCGCCTTGTTAACTATAGCTCCAACCGGTTTACTCAATAGAGAAAATGCTGTTGATGCTATTCCCCTTCCTCTCCGTAATCTCTCTCGATTATGACTGATGCGTTTAACCCTCGACATGACTATTTATAGCAAAACCTACAATCAGTAGGTGCACTCTATAAATATTTCACAATGAATGTAATATCAGTTTTGGTTTCTTGTATTATATACTGTTTAAAATCCATTTATTATATAGAAATGGATTTATTAATTAAATGTATACATATTAAATAAAAGTAGTAAAAATGGAAATAAGGTGTAAATGAAGATGTTCCAGATGTTTCTCCGCTGGTGATGGTATCGTTGTCTTCGGTAAAATGAATAAACTTTAAATAGTTGTCATGTTCCCTTAGAAACTTGCCGCTTAATCGTTGGTAATTGAATAACACATCCCAGTCTAGTTTATCTTTAAAATTGTCAATGTAATTCTCAGAGAGATTTTGATATTTACTTATTACTTCCCAACAGTTATTAAAATTTGATGTCATCTCTACGAGGAAGTCTTCTGAAAACTGTTGTCTTTGTAAAATATGGATCCAGTTAACTCTGTGAAAATAAATTCTTAACATAGTCATTGTAAAGAGGTAGTGTATGGAAAGTTGTTCCCAATCCATATATCTATCAAACCGTTGAACAAAACCATCTGTCAACACTCCTTGGGGAAATCTCGGCTCTTGAGATATTAAACTCCACGCAGTAATATTGGATTCCATCATCCTCTCTGTATCATCTCTCGAATATGACTGATGCTTTGTCCCTTATCATGGGTATTTTAAATTCTTTTTTCTCTTATGTAATCTTCATTGTTTTCTGTTGGTTCATTAATCACATTCACTTTATCATCCTTTCCTAATGTCTTGACTTTAGAAGGCTCAGACGGTTTATCTCGTTGATTAGGTTTCTCTGGATTGTGTATATTTTTCCAGTCTAAATAATTGTAGCTGTCAACATCTGAAGCTGCAGCTCTTCCTGAAGCCCGATGGATATAATGAAATAGAGCTGCACCAAACCTTTCCAAATGTTTTTCATATTCCGTAGTCCATTTCTTGTGTACAATATCAAACATTTTCTTATTTACAGCGTCTCCATCCTGCTCACAATCACCTACATTTGATAATTTTAATTTTTTTACATCATAGCTTGTGTCAGTTTCATTCCTTTGGTAAATCGTTAACAATTTTAGAGTAGCTAAATTTACTGCTTCGCCATCATAAAAAGGATGTTGTATATTACTTAACCTTTTACCGGAAAACCCCCAATGATCTTCGTGTACAGTTGGGGTTCTTTTATCCATGTATTGTACCGTAACCGCATCAGAAGACAAAAGCGGATCACCAACATTTTGAATTACTTTTCCTTCAAAATTATAATTACCATCAGGTGTTAATGGAAACCCAGCTCTTTTTTCACTATATCCAGATTTTACTCCAAACTCGGAATACCGTCCGAACTTGTCCACACTCATGATGTAACTGAATCGCTATCGTTTAGGTTCTTACTATATATATATACGTCTACTGAACAATTATTTCTCGTTTTCGCAGTTCATCAACCAAAGCTACCCATTCGTTTTCTAAACCAGTGTGCCCGGCTTCCATAGCTTCATGTAATAACCTCATTCGATCAACTAACTTATTTATATCGTTGTAATATATTATATTGGTTTTATACAAATTTTTTAATAATCCCCTTCCAGATGTAGTAGGATCAGTTGTTTTTCTTTTTTTATGCAAAACATTTAATTCAGCAGAAGATAAAGCTCTTCTTTTAATTGAAGCTTTATTTGATTTCGAGGGGAAAAGACTAGATATAATGTTTGTGTATTTTATTGACCTGTTTCTATGAATAGGTTTTTCTTTGGAATATTTTTTTCTATGTGCATTTGTATACTCTAGTATATTTTTAAACAATTGTAAATCCTTTTTAGTATATTTACCAGGATTATTTTTAAAGATGAGTTCAAACAAACCTGTTGTACCTTTATATTTCTTATCACCAATAACTATATCATCATTTTCGTTTATATCTAACTTTCTATCTCCAATCATTAATCCTTTATCCTCTATTCTAGCTCCATATGTATGATAATTTCGATTAGCATGTGTGCCATGTAACATTTTTAATGTATATTTTATTCCAAGTGTTCCTTTAAACATAATATCTGTGCCTAATTTGCTTAAGTTGGATGGGTTGATATCCTCTTCTTCTGCTCTTGTATCTTCCGCACTTGTATCTTCTGTACTTGTATCTCCTGCAATGTTCTTTTCCCTTAAATCTCCTATATCTCCACTTTCTTCATACTCGTCGCTTTCTTCAGATGTTTGTAACTGGTCAAAACTTTCATCATTCTGAAATTCTTCTTCATATTTGGAAATTGGTAGCATTTTGTCTCCTTCGAAGCGAATTGAAGGTTTTTCCATATTTTGTGCTAATCGCTTTAAAGGTTCAGTAACAGGTTTGAATGTTGTTTCTAAAAATTGCTCTCTTTCATTTATACCTGATTTTAAAGCTCGGTTTTTTTGTCTAATAGAATCACTAAGTGATTTTATTTCTTTTAGTAGCTTTTCCTGGTTAACCATCTTCACACCTTGACGACTTGTATAGTAATACTGCTAATCAGTGTAGTAAAACAAATTTATCAAAACCTATTCTATAACGGCCGTCTTTTATAGCTTGATCTTTCATAATAACCAGAAATCCATACTTTTCCGCCCATGCTTTTCCGCAAAGCTCTTTAAACTTTTCAAATGCCATATCAGCATTCACATGATCGTTATATATATGTTTTAGGTTAGTATCATCTTGTTTAAATACAATTAAAACATTTGCATTATCTCTGATAAGTTGTTTCGGGATTTTGCTATAAGTTTGTCCTATATATATGCTATCGATGTTATTATGTCTTCCCATGGCAAAGTAGTTTCTAATAGTATCCTGATTTTCACAAGATACATCGTCAAATATAAATACAGAATACGGTATCGCTTCGTTTGGTTGTATAATGCTATCACTAGCGTTAAATTTGTAAAAATTAACATCGGGCACATCAGATAGGATTTTATCTAGCAATTGATACTTTGGTTGTTGTAGGGACTTTGAAAAAATATATAGGTTATTAAACCTTAATCCCTGCGGATTAGTGATCAAATTAAAGACAACATTGGTTTTTCCACAGTTTGAGGGTCCACTTACTATACATCGAACAGTGTTTGGAAGTAAACTACCGTGTTTACCTATGTTGATTTTAACGTTATCCACAGTTAAATCATCTATGTTATTAATATTGAATCGATCTTTATGGTGAATAATCTCCATCCTGCTCAAAGGTTAACGATGAAATGAGTTGCTTGCATTAAATCAAATCTTTTATAGGTATCCATGAATCCTCAGTTTTGTTAAACCCTAACCACCGCACTTTAACTGCGTCCTTTTTTCTTTGTAACACTTTTTCAACAAGATATACATCACCTACTGTTGACTTTAACATTTCATGTCCATAAAATGCACCTTGCAACAAATCTCCTTTGTTATCTTTTAAGATATACGTTTCAGGTACAGTCGGTTGCACTTTATACACTGTAACAACTTCATTCGTCCAATTGGGAAGGTATTTCTTGGTAAACACTCCCTTATATTTACTAATCCGTACTTTATCACTTACATTAAATTTTCTTGGCTGCATTTTTTCTACTTTTGGCTTTGTATTTTTCTTTATGCGTTTTAATACATCTTTTGCATTTCTTCTATTTACTTTGTTAGGTTTCATACCAATAGTTCTATGAAACCTGTTATTATATTCATTTATTAATTGTGGTAAAACATCATACCATACGTAAGAACCTCTTTTTGAAAATTGTTTATATAGTGCTCCTTTTAAGGTTCTATTGAATCTTTCTACAATAGCTGCTTTTTTCTCTGAATTTGTAGAATAATGATTTATTTTATATTTATTCATTAACTGTGCAAAGTTTGTATTAAAGTATTCTGTTCCATCATCAGTTTGTAAATGTTTAATTTTGTTTTTATCTCTTTTTATGGCTATTTCCATGGCTTCTGTTACGCTTTTACCAGTATTGTCCTTTAGAGGTAAAGCGTCTGCAACTTTTGTAAAACAATTAATAATAGTGAGTATATATTTAAATCCTTTGTTTATTCTGCTATGCGGTCGCATTTCAATTAAATCCGCTTGATATAGATCATTTATCCCTTTTATAACAGTACTTCTTCTTGGAAACTTTATTCTTGCAGGTTTGTGTAGTTCATTAATAATCTTCTCCTTCAGGTCTGACATGATGGTTTCACGAAGGCAGCTGATATGGTATTAAATATTCTTTGGTATAAATCTCCTTATATATATATATATATATATATATATATATATATATATATATATATATATATATATATACACACACATATAGTTCAAGGTCATTCAAACCTTGTGCAAAAAAGGGGAAACACAGCTTAACATTGCTGTGTTTCCCCTTTTTTACGGAAAGGAAAAGGATAAAGGATCTAGGACGATGAAAAGGTTACTCGTCAATAGGGTTGAGGGAGTAGTGGCCGAATGGTAAAGTGTGGATGTTGTCTGGAAGAATGTGTCGTTTATCGTCATTGGAAGAAAGTGCTTTTTTAACTTCTGTTAGGCTGTATATCTGATGGTTAAAACTTCTAATTGTATTGAATTTAGCTGTAATGACTTTATCTTCAAATAAACATTGCTTGTATTGATCAAAAATAACTTTCTTTTCTAAATATAATTTCTTTACACCTTTAGCTTTTTTAATATAGCTATTCTTCTCGTCTTCTTTTTCATCATATAGTTTCAAAGAATACAGTTTTGACATAAGTGCAACAATCTCTTCAAGTAGAACTCCATTTGCTTCATCTTTAAATTTGCCCAGTACTTTTTTGTTTTTGTCTTGATCGTAGTTAGGATGGGTTTTTGGGTAGTCAGAAAAATCGAATTCATTTTTGTGAACAAATGTACGAAGATCTTGATACATATCATTTGTAATAATCCAATACACAAAAGCGTCTGTATCCATGTAGCTAATGCCGATGTTCTCTCTTCCATAGAAGGCAACCATTTTGTTATAATGAAAATCGTACATGTGTGTTTTTGAGATGTCCAAGATTGACATGCCTATATATAAAGGACGATCCATCTTCACACTCGTCTTCTTCATAGACACTGCTACAAGTCTTTCATTAATAATTATAGATGATCCAAAGTTTGGCTGCTGTACGAGTTTCTGTAGCTTTTTTGCGTCAGTAACAAGTTTAACATTTTTGTGTCTTCTTTTGTTTTCCAATGTTTTTCCAAATATCGCATTATTCATTAATTTAAAAAAGTCTTTTTGAAATTCTGATGTAGCGGCTGCTCTTCTGGTGGTGTTTGAATCAATGTAAGGTTTTAACCAACATGACTGAGAAAATTCCAAAACTCTATTAATTTTTGTAATACGTAGTCCTAATTCGATGGCTTGTTGGACTACCCAAAAGTGAGCCACGTAGCGTTGTTTATTATTTAGAGTCATCATTAATTTAGGGTGTTTTCCAGTTGGAGAAACTTCTGTTTTAGCGAGGAGTGGGAGGTCGTAATGGAGATCGTGTAAATGCTCCGGGTATTCAAAATCGCAATCTAAAATATATCCAGTGTCACCATGTTTTGGAATTTGTGAAATATCGTCAATAGAGTCGGGGTTAATCCATTTGAAATTATCATATGGAAGTGGGTTTGACATAGCCCATCCGTATAAGTTGTTTGCATCGAAATATCCCAAATAGGTTGTTGGTTTAGTTTCGTCGTAATTAGGAAGGTATTTGTTGTTGGCTTTAACATGCCTGGTAACACTTTGAACCAATCCACCTCTTACACCTGCTTCAATCATTAAAACCATGTCAATATCTGTTAAAAGTTGGAGTTTGCATTTTGTTTCTTTTAACATGGCTTGCCAAGCTAATCCTGGAGAAGTATACGAATGTAAAGGGTCCAATCCATATGCGACAAAACAGGTGTTTCGAAATTCTTCAATCACATCACAAAGAAGGGTCACATCTAGTTTGACATAAAAGTCTGAGTAATCCCCTAAGGTCTCCATATTCATCTCGTTCCATACTCGAAGTGCATGTTGATAATCTTCAGGTTTTATTTCTTCATCATTAAGTTTGTTTTTGAATTTATCTGGTGTAGGAAGTGATGTTTCATCAAATCTATGCAGTCCGTCAATGTAATCATAGGGGAAGACTCCTTTTCGAAGAGCTAAATCCATTTTATCATTAGGCACAATTTTGCTTGTTTCAATCAAATCTTGTCTTCTTAAATTTTTAGTTAATTTTGCAAGGCTAAAAGGCATAAATCTGAATGAATCAACAAATCTTAGTTTTATTTTACCAACTTTTTTAGAGAAGCTTATAAATTTTTCCATGGTTGTTGCCAATACATCTATTTCTCCATTATCTCTGCCCAATTCTGGGATTATAAAGTGGGAGTCGTATCCACTAAGATTATGTAAAATAACGGGGATAAAGTTTGGAAGTTTGTAGTTTAGATTGCAAGAGTTACAGGCTGCACCTCTGTAAGCTCCTGTTAGATGGTCATGGTCTCGCACTTTACTGTTGGTCAGTGTAAAAGTGTTAATACACAAATAACATGTTGTTGCTGAGTCGTGTCGTTGAATTTCATTTTCATTCATAGGAATCATCGGTACCACATTTCTGTACATTTCTTCAACTTTCGCAGCTATGGTATATAAGTCATCGACGAAGTTTCGAGCTGCTTCTTCACCGCGATATATCTTCGGTGTTGTGGTTAATTCATATCTTCGCAAATGTTCTTCAGACAGTGTTGATTTTATCATCAAACAGTAGCTGTTTGGTGTGTGCTGCTGGTATTTGCTTCTTCTTGTTACGTTTTCTTCTTGATGTTCGAGCGGAAGTAAAGACGCCTCAAAATCAGCATACACAACAACAGGTAAACGATATTGTTGTATTACTTTATCAAATTTTATCTGTGCTCTGCTAGGATGCGGCAATTTAATTCTTACTTCATAGTTTCCATTACATAGCCGTTGGTGTTCTACTAGCCAATCTGACCCTCCCCTTCTTAGTTCTTTGTTCACGTGACAAAAACATCTTTTGCAAATTGTCATCTTTCTTTTATGCTTAGATAATTGATTAGAAACAAGACTTTCAAATTTTTTGATATACACAAAGTGTGAAATATCACCTTTAGTAATTAATAACAAATAGGTATGATCTCTGCGCTCATTTGGTGTTATACGCAAGGGGTACACATTGTTTGACGAATCCAATCCGAATAGGTTGACAGAAGCTGAAGGATTTTGTTTTTCAAATTTCAAAACGTCTGTTATAGCAACAGGGTAAGTCATCCTTTGAAAATTATATCTATGTTGTACTTCTTCATATTTGTGACTTGGTCTTATCGGATTGTCTGTTACATATTTGACCAACATAGCATATTTAAAACATTCAGTATCTTGATTTTGCACATTGATGCAGGATTTGGTATCACTAATCTTTTTTGGTAAAGGGATATAGCTACTGCCACGAATTCCATAACCGTGTTTGTGTACTCTTAAGTCTAGCCCTGTGATGCTTAACAAACTCCATCCAGATCCTCTTCCTTCGTGTTCTTGTATTTTTATCATTAGCTCTTCGAAACATTCAGATACGATTGAATCAATATCTGAGGAAAACATAATAGTTCGGTTTTTTGTTAAGAAACCTCTCGGTGAGGTTTCATTTTGAATGTTTGTAAATAAAGCATCCAGTAATAGTCCAAATTTAATAAAATTTAATCTTTTTAATTCATTTTTCAGAGTTTTGCTAACCAATCCTTTTGCGTTGTTTAAAAATTCTTCAAGTTTCAATTTTGTATTGTCAATTTTAAAGTGGGTTACAACATTACCCGGAAGTGCTCGGGCGTGTAGTTCCACATTTACTGATGGTCCAGGCGCATAATGAATGACACTTGGTCTTGAAACTTCTTTTTCTTCATTTTCTTCTTTTTCTTCGTTGTGTTTTTCTTCATTTTGTTCTTCTTGATGTTTTGCTAATTGTTGGTTGATTGAATCTAATTCTTCTTCATTTGGTTCTTCAGTATTTGTATTGGTGTTATGTTTCAATTCTTTATGAATGGTTAAAAGCCATTCATCTCTGAAAGAAGCTTTACAAATATCGCAGCGATTCATAATGTAGGCGTGCTCTTCACAAGGCTCAACGCAATAATGAAAAAACACTGCAAATGCACCTCTATTTATACCCTAGAAAAAGTGGTGGGGGTACGTTTTAGGTTAAGTTTAAGTTTGTAGCTGGAGGCTACAAAATTCTGTATTTGGGTCAAGGACATTGAGCATATTTGCCAAAACGGGGAATAGAGCAGTAAATGATTTCATTTTAAACCATAAACTGATCTATTCCCCGCTCTGTATTTAACTAAGACAATTTTCTCCAACAAAAACATTTGATAAATTTTAAACTCGGATGTGAAGTTGGATTGTACACATTGCATCTTGATCAACTAAAAATTTCATAAAACAATAGGGATCTTCAGTTGTAGATTCATCTTTAACATATTCAATAGTCAACATTGCCGAACGAAGATCTTGTGGAATTACGTCGACTTTTATGAGTCGCCTTTCGAGTTCAAACCGTTTTGTTATTGATGTAAGTTTTATCACATCATCGATATCGATGAGGGGAAAGCTGTAGCAAACGGAGTTTCCTGGTGGGTTCATCATGCCTATATGATAAATATACACTGTTGCATCGTCTTTAAATAGACGTTCCCCCACCATTAAATGTATAAGTTACCCCACTTTTTTAATCATGTAAATGGGTCAAGGTTATACAACGATATTATCAAAACGGGGAATAGAGCAGTAAGTGATTCTCACTATAACCACAAACTGATCTATTCCCCGCTTTGTATTTAAAGTAAACTATTTGAAGACAACAAAAACTTATTCAGATTCTTCCGATGATAATGATGATGAGCTCGTATCACTAAATAAGCGACGACGAACACAAAAGTTCCCTGTGACTGGATCTAGAACTACATCATCGATATTAATACTGCTTGGAGGGGTTTCACTATCAACAAGGTCCATTTCCTCCAAGCAAAGCAACTGATGATAAAATTCCGGTTCATTATTATCGACATCGTCGTCGTCAGTCAACAGCTCCATCTCTCCAAGATATGGTTCACTGCTAGCAAACTCGCTCAGTAGTTCAAGATCACTAAATAGTTCACCTTCACTAAATAGTTCACCTTCCATCTCTGAATCGTCTTCGTCTTCATCTTCGTTTAAATTTAATGGAATATTTTTAATCAATTCTAGTATAGTCTTCTTAGAAGGGAAAATGTTATCTCTGGGCGACATGATTCCAAGTAGCAGACTGATTTACTACTAATACGAAACCACCTTTTATACCTGATTTCGGTGGTGGTGGGGGTAAGTGTTGAAAGTGCAAGTGGTAGGGAAAAGTGATAGGGAAGAGGTATTATTGTAACACAAATGATTAAGTCCTGTAAGTGGGTCAAGGTCACCTTATCCTATTACCAGAACGGGGAATAGAGCAGTAAGAGATTCTTATTCAAACCTCAAACTGATCTATTCCCCGTTCTGTATTCCCCCCCCCTCCCTTTGGCGTTTTATTTAGTTTATGAGGTTGTGTAATAAAGGCACAGTGTGTAGCCTTCTTGTAATAATTGGTCAATTTTTTTCTTCAAAGGGATTGGTTTTACATCTATTTTTACTTCTTCTGTTCCACGAATACCCAATCCTTTGACCTGAACATGATGGTACTCCGTTAACAGTTGGTAAACACGCTGGATAAAAGTATCCGCTTTAGCAGTAGAGTCAATATAGTGGAGGTATACCATGGTAGGTGCTCTCTTGACGCAATTCAGAACCAAAGTGATAATTGTCTCTGTAACATCGGGCTTATATACCCATCGTTTTTTTTGTTTTTTGCTTTAATTACAGGTTTGGAACAATATAAAATGTTATATTAATGTTCCATCCATTATTGACTAACCTTACCATATTACCAAAGATTTTATATAACTTTCTACTGTAGTTTATTTCAAATGCTTCATTTTCACTACTATAAACTTCACCTGTTGGTCTCCACATGCACAATTGACAACTAACCTCTATATCAAGATACCGTAGCAGTAATCTCCTTACAGCAAGCAACTGATCAATGTTTTCGACCCGTCTGCTAACTATTATAGTTGCTGCAGAGATAGAAGTAGTGGATGCATTCATTTTCAGCAGAGTACTAATTTTTACCAGCGATGGAGAACCTCCTTTATACTTAGTTTAGGTAGTGGTGGGGGTTAGGAAAAAATATTGTTGTTGTGAGAAATAAGAAGATCTTTCATTATTTTTTATCAAACGAATATTTTCTAAGTCCCAAGGTCATTTACACCAGTTGCCAAAACGGGGAATAGAGCAATAAGAGGTTCTCACTTTGACCTCAAACTGATCTATTCCCCGCTTTGTATTTCAAAGGACTTTAGTTTTTTTTAAGATAGTTACTCGTCCTGATCTTCATCCATGAGGAAGATTTGTTTGTAAGCTGAAGGTTCTTCAGCGAAGAAATGTTGGTCCGCTAACTCATCCTCTTTAAGAAAAACAGCTTCAAAAGGTGGAGGGTTGTGTAAATCTTCTTTGTGAATTAAGGACGGTTCTTGAAGCTGCGACTGAAGGTTTGAAATGTATTTTATTGACTTTTGTATAGTGGTTAATTTAGAATCATACGGATTGGAAGATGGTAATATGCGTCTTAATACTTTATAACAATCAGCGATCCTTGTTCTCATTTTTCGAGAACTAGCATTGTTTCTCTCGGTTTTGAGAGATCTCGAGTTTAAGTTTGGCGAAGTATTACTAGTCTCTGGAAAAATGTTGGATAGAATCATAGCCTGGACAAGTATCGATGGGGCAGCAGAAGATGAAACAGTACAAGAAGAGGCGTCAGAAGTTGGTTTTCTGATGTGCTCCATGGTGTCTGAGGTGGGCGAATACAAGCAGCAGACTAATTTTACCATCGATAAGGTGTCTCTTTTATACCCAATGGAAGTGGTGGGAGTGCAAGTTTTAGGGAGGGGATGTTTTTGTAAGAAATATATATTTCAATATTTTTTTTTTTTTTTTTTTACCAAACAAAATTTTCTAAGTCCCAAGGTCATCTGAACAAATTGCCAAAACGGGGAATAGAGCAGTAAGTGGTTCTCACTTGGACCTCAAACTGATCTATTCCCCGCTCTGTATTTCTTAAAGTAAACAATAAATCTTCACACTATTGAGCAGCCTTTGCTCTTTGAAGCTCAAGTTCTAAGTCTGCAACCAGGCGAAAGTCTGCATCGTGCTCCTCCCATTGTTCAGGAGAACGCGGTTGTCCACACCACTTTGTAAAGGCGTACCTCATTGCCTCATTATACTCCTCCAGGATAACATGATAGGGTCTTGGTTGCTGCGTTGTAGACCGCATCGATGATGTAGTTTGTTGCGGTTGTGACTGGGCATCATTCTCCGCAACCTTATCAATCTTAGAAACCTCGGTAATTTCAGCAGCCTCAGCAATCGCGTACAACTCCTCTTCGCTAATTTCCTTTCCCCATGTGTTGCTGTTGACGCTCATGATGATACAACTAATAATTATATTCCGAATCGCTTGCTTAAATACCCGCTTACCCCCTCCCTTCTTCACTGTTGAATAATATCTTTAGTATAATATTTCTCCTTTTTCCTTTTACGTTTATCTTTGTCTTAGTGTAAAATATCTTAGTCCGTTATCTAGGTCAAGGTCGTTGTAACATTGTAAAAAAAAGTGTGGACAACCTATTTACACTTTGCAGCATATGCTACAATTTGTAAATAGGTTGTCCACACTTTTTTTTTTTTTAATTTGGAAAAACTTTATTTAATTTGGAAAGAATGTTTTTTTTTTTTTTTTTTTTTTTTTTTTTTTTTTTTTTACAATTTATTCCACACAGTGGTTCCTTAATCGGCTCGGATTAGATAGTGCTTTTTTGTAGGGTTTTTGGGATGACGCATGCCTTTAGGTAATCTTAAAATGTAAAGGCGGTCTTCACATTTTAACATGACCTTCAGGAATCCCATTATTTTTACAAAGACGTATTGTTTGTTTTTAGCTAGCCTATTAATCCGAGTCTTAGCCGGTTTCACTGTTGGATGTGGTGAAGAAGGAGAAGCGGTATTTTTTAAATGAAGATTGCACAGTTCTTCATTTAAAGTACACTGTTTTGCACAGCGTTCGCCTTTCTTTGCACCTTTTTTGAAGATATAATTACATAGTTGTGCAGGACGTATGCACCTTCTATGCAATGACTTTAATTGATTAAATTTCTCTGAAGGAGATTGAATATTTGTGCAAATTACTGAAGGTCTGGTTGAACTAGTGGAAGGTGAAATTTCAATTGGGGGTTTTGTAGATATTTTAGAGCTTGATCTCGAGGTGGAGCTTGATCTTGAGGTGGATGATGAGGAGCTCGAAGAAGACCTTGATCTCGAGGTAGATGATGAGGAGGAGGAGCTCGACGAAAACCTTGATCTCGAGGATGATGGTGAAGGAGAAGTTGGTCGATCCATAATGGGTGGTGAAGTTGACTTCTCAGGGATGATAAGAGACATTAAAAGAGCCCGACGAAGAATTGAACCAGCAGCCGAAGTCAAGGGTGATGCAGAAGTCGAGGGTGATGCAGAAGTCGAGGGTGATGCAGAAGTCGAGGGTGATGTAGAAGTAGAGGGTGATGCAGAAGTCGGTAGTGATATCGGGTGTGACTCCATAGTTCTGAGTTGAGCAAGCACAAGCAGCAGAATGATCTTACCAGTAATGGGAAGCCTCTTTTATACCCAATATAAGTGGAAGGGGAAAGGGGAAGGGGGATAGGCTATGGTTTAAAATATTAATTTTCCTATATGTAACCAAACAGAGGTTTTATAAGTCCTGTCAGTGGGTCAAGGTCATCTGAACTTGTTGCCAAAGCGGGGAATAGAGCACAAATTGGTGCTCTATTCCCCGCTCTGTATTAGGGGACAGGGAATTACAAGCAATGATTTTAATAACAAAAAATAAAGAAAAAAAAAACCCCAAAAAAAGGAAAATCACAACAGTTTCTCAGGCTAAGAAAGGTAATGTCAACCGGTTTACATGGCCGTATTGACAAGTCCGGTAGAGCACAAATTGGTGCTCTATTCCCCGCTCTGTATTAGGGGACAGGGAATTACAAGCAATGATTTTAATAACAAAAAATAAAGAAAAAAACCCCCAAAAAAAAGGAAAATCACAACAGTTTCTCAGGCTAAGAAAGGTAATGTCAACCGGTTTACATGGCCGTATTGAAAAGTCCGGTTTTCAGGGCCGAAACTTATTGTCAGGGGGTTAGGAAAGGGATGAGAAACAAATTACATTACTTTGAAACAAACTGGTCAGTTAGAGTTAACGTTAATTTTACAAAGAACAATCAGTATCACTGAAACCCGGACGGACGTAGATCACGAACGGGCGTCAGGATACTGCGGTCAGTTTAACAAGGTCACAACAGCAACACTGAAACCCGGACGGACGTAGATCAACGAACGGGCGTCAGGCTACTGCGAACCAATGTTTTGACCAAGGTAGTTTACAAAGACCGGCATTTAAATTACTTTGATAACAAACCCTACGGATATAAAGACTTTACCCAAGGATAAGGATCTGTAAGAAAGGTACATATTTCATCATTAAATATTTACAAAGACCGGCATTTAAATTACTTTGATAACAAACCCCACGGATATAAAGACTTTACCCAAGGATAAGGATCTGTAAGAAAGGTACATATTTCATCATTAAATATTTACAAAGACCGGCATTTAAATTACTTTGATAACAAACCCCACGGATATAAAGACTTTACCCAGGGATAAGGATCTGTAAGAAAGGTACATATTTCATCATTAAATAAAACACTTAAAACCAACACCAACATTCATTAAACTAACTACATTAATTAGCAGCAATCTACAAGCAATAATCTAACAAACAAACTACCATGCTTAACAAACTACCATGCACATGCAAAGGCGCGGATCTCTTAATTGCGCGTCGGGCCCAACGCACACTTAAAAGACCTACGCTGCAGCAGAATGCAACCCGGACGGACGTAGATCACGAACGGGCGGCAGCCTACTGCGAAGAGACTGCGGACTGCTCCCGCTTATAAAGGCGGCGGTCAGTGGTGGGAGGTGACTCCGCCCCGTGACGTCAGGGGGGGGGGAATGACCCAAATGGGGGGGAGGGGGGGAGGGGGGGGGACATGACCCAAATGGGGGGGGGGGGCATGACCCAAATTGGGGGGGGGGGGACATGACCCAAATGGGGGGGGGGGACATGAAGGGAAGGGGAACCGGTTCTTAGCTTTCTACCCGTATATGGAAGTGTCAAGGTTACACTTGGCAAGCCGCCAAAAACCTAATCAACGAGATAAACCGTCTGACCCTTCAAAAGTCAAGACATTAGGACTCAATCCAGCTTTGTCTCTCGAACTAAAACTACGTGCCGATCAGCAGCGCTACGATGACTTCCCCTGTGAACCTTGAGAAACTGCGACGTCTGAAGGAATCCCTGAAGGAGACGGTTGAGAGAAGAAGTGGTTTTAAGAGACCAACTTCTTTCAAGGCCACAATAAGAAGAAATTTTAAGAACCATCCGCTCTACTTCAACCAACATCCGTCATCTGAGCATCGACCTTCGACTTCGACTACAAGTCAGCCTCGACCTTCAACTCCACCACTCACCGTGGATGAGGTGATGGAGCGGACGAGGGTGTTGAAGGAAGAAGAATTAGTCACTCCTCTAAACTTCAAATCACTTAAATTTAGAAAACTAAAAACAAATATCAAATACAAGTTTGTGGCAAGGCTCAGCGGAAACAGCTATATTTTACAACATGAAGATTTTCACTTCAAGGTCCAACTGCCTCATTCCCTGCCGCAACCGCCTAGAATCCCATCCAAAAAGGAACTGTTTTTCGTCAGACAAGAGGGCAAGGCGCATTGGTTAATTAAATAAATTGTCACAGCCCTTGTCCATTTCCTCCACCTCGACTAACCGCAACTCCTTCAGGACTCCTCTTCATGGCATCAAAAACGGTCCTTTTCAGGACCACCCTAAGCATTTCAAGTTAGGGACTTGGTCTGTATATAGGCAGGAGACTGTTAGTCTTATGTTTGTGTGCAGCCCACTTTGTAAAAATTTCGAAGTCCCAAGGTCCTTGACCTTGACCATGACCATGACCCAAGGGGGGGGGTATAAAGTTTGTGCAAAGTATGTCATGTGGGTACTCAAATTACGCGGATTGATCGGACGAACAAGTTGGTGCAAACAGAGTTCAGATCCGACAAAGGGTATAGAAGCAACAGCGAAAAAACTACTATTTTCAAGGATAAACCTAAATAACTTCTTTATTTACGGTTTAAAGTATATTAAGTGGGTACTCAAATTACGCGGATTGATCAGACAAACAAGTTGGTGCAAACAGAATTCAGATCCGACAACGGGTATAGCAGCAACAGCGAAAAAACACCTATTTTCAAGGACAAACCTAAATAACTTCTTTGTTTTTGGTTCAAAGTATAACATGTGGATACTTCAATTACGCGGCTTGCCAAGACAAACAAGAAGGTGCAATTTAAATTTAAATCTAACCAACAGTATAGCATCTGTAGCGTAAAAACGATGGTTTGAAGGACAAGGTAACGTTGTGGTGGGGGTTAGGTGCCTATCATACATGATAACGCTCCATCATTATTCTTCCAGCTCTTGACGGATGAACATCTACCTAGAGAGTCTGAAAAATGTCGCAGTTTTACAGGAACATGAGGAAGGTGACCTTCAGTAGTCCCCTTGACACTACTTTCTACTTCCCTGACAATGAAGACAGAAGTTCTACACTTTTAGTGGACAATGAGCGGTTTCGTCGAAGAATAATCGAGGTTGAAACACTTTTAGCTAGTTGTTTGCTTCGCAAAAAGAACCATATGAATACATGCACCGGTTTAGATCATAGTAGCTGTTATACTTATACAGCGTTGAAGCGCAAACATTATTGAAGTTTTTAGTTACGGAGCTAAGGTCTTGACAGTCTAAGAGCTAAACCCTAACTAACACATGTAAACTAGTTATTGTGCGATGTAAAACTTGGTGGGGAGACTGGTGTAGTGGGGGACTGGTGTAGTGGGGGACTACCATCTGCCGCACACTTGCCACCTGCCGCCTGCCACCTGCCACCAACCATCTGCTTCGTTCTACTACACTTTTACCCCCACCATTTTGTTTGATACCAGAACGCTAGCTAGCGAATAGTCAGTACACCTCCGGCTCTCGACCGGTGAACATCGAGCTCTCCGAGACGCTCTTCACAAAATAACAATATCATTTCACTCAAGGTCTGATAGATGTTTCTATTTCATTGCCGTCACGTATTATTTCCTCCTGACAGCAATGAAATGCAAACACCTAACAGAACAGATAGGTGTCAAAAACACAACATGGACTCCGCGCAGGGATCGAAGTATCTACCGTCTTTCTTCAGAAAACAAAGTGATGGCCGCAACTCGTCCGGATCAACAACATCGATGACAACCAACAACGAAGAACTATTGTAAACATGAATTATTGTAAATAAAGTAATATTTGTAATATGAATTATTGTAAATAAAATAAAGTAATATTTGTAATTGTTCTACCTCGCACTCGTATCATTCGATTGCTTCATTCGATAATTTTCATTCGATATTTTATCGAATTAAAACTATCGAATCACAATCGGATTTTACGCGTGCGAGGTAGTACTTTTTTAAAATTACCTCCCCGTAACCTTGAACTTTGAACTTTAACTCATTTCGTCACAAAACCGCCTACGTCACTGGCTCAGCCTCAGATAACGTATTTTATCACTCAGCGCTTCCGGTCACGTGACCGGAAGCCATAAATCAAGTGAGCCAGCACCCGCAAACCCCCACTACTTATAACTCAGAGTAGCACTATGTCTCACCCCTCCCCCCTTACATGTATTACGTAATATGTGTATGAACCCTTAAGAGTAGTTTTTTCTTATATTGAAATTTTAATTGTACGTTGACGTAATTTTAATTAAATTTAATTCAAAACATATGAATTTAAATTTGTTTTTTTCAGGTATTTGAAGTCCAGAAATATGAAGTGTGGTAGTGTACTGTAAGTTATAAGTGCAACTGTAGACTTATTTAGTAGTGAGTTTTGGTAAAATAAAATTTGCATTGCTAGGGCACAATAATAAAAATGTACAGTTACTGTTCAGCATTTTATTCTCTTTTTAAATATACAGTATACGGTATGTGACTATACGTACCAAGCAACTAACAAGTTGTTGATAGTTAAAGAGGATGTTGTAAACTACAAATTACAGTGCGTTGCACGAGTGAAAAACCAGGCCGTCCATAAGCCCAATGTTAAAATTAACACTAGACTTATGGACGGCCTGGTTTTTCACTCGTGCAACGCACCGTACATAACGTTATTAAAAATGGAACCGAAAAGGAATAAAAATCTACCTAAGATTAGTCTGACCCCATTTGAAAATTACCTTTACGTAAGACATGAAAGTGACAATGTCGTTTCACAGTAAATTACCAACACCCCTCAGAAAGAGCCTCAATATTCAGTTATAAAACATAAAAAAAAGAACAGAAAAAATACATCTTAACTAAACAATAACTACCTGATACTAAAAGGCCACTAAAACTAGTTATGTAAGGGTTAAGGGGGTCAAGCAAACATCGGATTGTAAGGAGGGGAGGGCGGGGCCGGATGTCACCACCGGTGGGGAGCGAATATCCGGTTACATTTCGTGCATTTACTAGGAAATAGATTCACGCAACTATATGTTTAATGGGTTTATTTAAATACTTATTACACTGAAAGGTTAATTTTTTACATAGATGATGCTTGGTTAAACGACTGTTCTCATTGTAAAACTAGCAAACTTTCACTTCACAGATGTATAATAGAATCCCTATTAACCGACAATTACTTGACCAGAAGTAGATCGAATTGTGAAAATATTGGTGAAACGTAAACAATTCCAATTTCCACGTCGTCCATTTGTGCTGTGTACGTGTTTCCAAAGAAACATGACACCAAACAAATGGTTGAGGATCGATAATATAGATTTCTTCAGCGTCTAATGATGTTAACACATAACAAATTGGCTTGCAATTCTAGCTGACACCAAGCACAAGTCTAAGCTGAGGAAGCACAAATAATTTGTTTTGATAAACGAGTCTTGAGTTGCCTACAGTCAGCAACCTTTTTAGACAAATAAGGGAATGAAATCCGTTATGCAGATACCACATATAAAACACATAAATTAACATTAAATAACATATTTAATAACATTAAATGTTAAATGTAAAGAGTTTTACCCCAAGCTTGTAATATGTTGTTATTACTGTGGCAGTTTAGCTCTTTACAACTCTAGTTTTACCTTTCTCCTATTACAATAATAACCGGTTTACCTATCTTTATAGATCAATGAGTCTTTTCCAACATTTTAAATACATACAAATGGAACTCGAAGTACAACCTCTTTTTACGAGAATATATTTGTTAAAACATGCTTAAAATGTCGAATAAGTTAATCTTTATTTAGTCTACCGGGTTTTTGAAGAAAACTCCCTGGTTTAAAGACTAACATTAATGATGACATAACAAATAAATTTATCTATACACATTTGTACTTATAAAACCTGGTATGTTCCCTAAGTATACGTAAACGACGCAACCGAAGTTAATGGTAATTTGCCCTATCACTATAGTTGACTCTAGGAAGGTTTAAAGCTATTAATCAACGTCATAGGATTTAATGACTTCACCCCAATGGACTCAAAGTTACGATGTGGAGAAAATACCTGTTATGGTTTTATCAGATGACTAGTTAACAATTTCGCTAACGTATATTTATTTATTTATGTAGCGAGCTGCAATGCCAATATTATGAGTGACGATATTTCAACACGATTATTTTGCGCAGCAACGCGCGCCGGTAACCGCTAGTTTATCATAAAAGAAAATATCTTCAAGTTTTTTTATCCTAATAGTTTTCAATGTGGGTTCCATTTGCTACCCTACACTGGCAAAACGATATCTCACTTCTCCAGGTATTTGCAATCACAGAACTTGTGTGACACGACGGACTGACGACTACCGAGAATTTCTGTGACATAGGTTATGTCGTCAGTGCACTGTTTTTTTCAGCACTTACCTAATTGTTTTATATCTCCCTAAATGAAAATGTCAAGAGGGATTTTTTTGGGTTTCAAGGTGCCCAAATAATTTAGCCCACCCTTATTATACCCTTCCACAACATTTTACTAAATATAAGCAAGGGAGTAACTTTTAAAACAACCTTAATATCAAAGTCTAATATATATCTAATAATAGTCTAATAATAAGTATAATAACTAAAGATGAGATATAATCATTTTCAAACATTCAAAATTCCTCAACACTGCCACTACCCAAATTAATCACATGCTATCTCTAACGCGTTATCCCCGACCCCAGGAAGTATCAGATGTTCGCCCCTTAACTTTACAGGCTTCCTACTTACAACTCCTGATATCCTCTATATATGGCCTCTAATTGGGAAACTTTACCAGCCTTCAAGCCATAACTAATATTCCTCTACCGGGCAGCAACAGCTATCTAATAAGTACTCTACGCATTGTTTGTGTGATTTCAGAATTCATTTACAACAAAAATAAACTCTCAGTTTTAATAGTAGTGCTTACAAATTATGAATTTTTTTGTTTGACAAAAAAGATTGCTAATACTGTAGTTTAGAAAAAAAATAAGTATTATAGAAAAGTATGTAGAGGATAAATTACTAATGCCGCAGAAATGTATAATTACTAATGTCTGTGAATAAATACAACCCATTTTCGTAAGCCACTCTATTAAACTGAAGTTCGATACTTGTACCGGATAAAGATAACGGATCCGGACTTGTAAAAAGCTCTGGTAAGTAAAGATGTGTCAAACCGCATAATAAGTAAACATACATTGAAATTAAGCGTTTAAACCAAAGGATTGGACTTTGGGGTCAGTTGATTTAGTGCTTCAGAGTCAGGAGATTGGCTAAGATGATCACTTGTCTAAAAAGGATATCGTGCTTTAAGTAGTATTAAATAGTGTCTTAATTTATTTAATTTTACTATTCCCTTTTTTGACACAAAGTAAGATTCTAGTTCCCTTAATGATGTTAAGACTTTTAAAATATAAATTCAAAATAAAATAAATAATTAAAACTCTACTTACTAAGTTGTAGTGAGTTTGCAACATTATTATTTGGTACAGTACTGATCTGTATTAGTACTGATTTTTTATTTTACTTATTTAATTTTGTTTAAAAATTTGGATGTGCTCGCTTACACAAAAACTTACACCGGGGTTTCACAAAAACGTTTTGCAGAAACGGCTATTCGTTTCTTAAGTTCTGTAACTAAACGGATGACCATTTTAATTTGACTTAAGTTGACGTTGTGGTGTCCATAGTGAAAGCGTCAATCTTACAGTTGCAAGTATCCAATGATAGTCAGCAGCAACACAGTTTGTTCCGTGAGGGTGGCACCACTGTGGCTGCCAACACGGCGGTGTTTGTTGGGTTGCCCAACAACTGGAATGTATTGATTAAACCCAACGGGCCATGAAATCGCCGCTGTATCGCTGGCGGTTCACCACCGCTGCAAGTAATAGTATAAGCAAAACCGTGATTGTTTGTCAATCGCTAAATCCAAAGAGAAACAGATTTTGCTGCGAGGAACAATATTACAGTTTTATTTAAATTTTGATTTTCATTTACCTTCTAATTTCTCGTCCAAGGACACCAAATCCACAAAAAAGTGAATTGAGGTGCGTGAAATAAATGAATTTTTATTTCGATTTATGTTTCAATTAACCTTCTAATTTCTCTGCCAAGCAATAAAATGGAAGCCATATCCACAGAGAATTCAATTGGAACACGGGAAACTTAATTGAATTTTTATTTGCATTTTGGTTTTAAGCTACCGTCTAATTTCTCAGCCAAGTAATAAAATAGACGCCAACTCCACAGAGAAGTAAATTAATTGGGCTACATTAAACAATATTGCATTTTTATTTGGATTTCGGTTAAACTTTACTTTCTAACTTCTCAACTAAGCAATGAAATGTACGAGATCACAGGAAAGAAGAAAAAGGAGCTTTAACTAGGTTTGCTGCCAGACAGAGACAAATGCCTCTTCTCTCACATTCTTTGATTCTTCTTCCACCTCAGAAACCCAGTTCCACTTGTAACTTTAGAATTACTGTTATATATTATACACTTGGTATTTAAAATAAATAAATATCGTTTTACAAATTTAATATTTAATTTAACTTGTGGCTGGTAGAGGTTATATCCTATAATATTACTGCTCTCTAATTGGTATTTGCGGTTCACATGCCGAGAAAAATAAATCAAAATAAAAGTATTAAAACATTGTAAATAAATCACACGCTTAATTCACATTTAGAAATGGAATGACATCAGTTGTTTTACCGTACTCGTGCTTTGCTTGTGTAGACAATTTTACCTAATTCCTAGCTGACATGCAAAATGTCTAAATATTCTCGGAGTCCCTTGGGTAAATACCAATAATTTAACCCTCTCCGATCATCCAGAGCTATTAAACATCCACAATTTCTATTACAGAACTAGATAAATGTAATTAAAATATATTAGAAAGTGCTAGTAAAATTAATGTACAACTGCTTAAGAATATTTTAATTAAAGTATTAAATTAAATTATTTAATTTATCTTTTAACATTTCTATGATTATGAATGATTGAATCAAATTAAATAAGAATATCACGACTTTGAAGTAAGAAATATTTGACTATGTTAAACAAGGGAAAAAATAAAACACGGCATTTTAAAACCTTGCCTGTCGTAGATTACAAATTTACAATATAACTTCGTAAAAAAATCTAAGTAGGATCAAGAATTGTTTATTGTCATAGACTTCATAAATATAGTATGGGCAATCGTCAAACTACATCACAACAAAGATATCAATAAAAAAATTAAAACTTAAGTAATAAATAATATCCCCGTCGCAGCAAACCTGCATACTCAGCGAATTTCCAATGCATAATATATGTCTTAATACCACATAAAGCCGCATACTAAGTTTCATAAAAATATATTCACATATAAGCGATTTTAATCATTCTCCATAAGAATAACATTGGTAATGAGTACGTAGGTTTGCTGAAGTAAGGAACACAAACAATTGGTTTAAATATAAATAGAATGTAACTAGGTGAAGCTACACACCATGTTTCATCAATATTCAATCATAAATAAGCGCTTTGTAACATTTTAGTGATTCTCCATAAGAATAACATGGGGGCTGAGTAAGCAGGTTTGCTGCAACAAGAAAAAATGGGTTTTTATGCAATTATTAATATAATTTAACCAAGTGAAGCTACATACCAAGTTTTATTAATTTATGTTCATAATTAAGGGACTCAATACATCTGACTTATTCTTCATAAGAATAACCTGGGGGCTGAGTACGCAGGTTTGCTGCTAAGGGAATAATTAGCAAAAACCCAATTTTTTGTGTAAATATCAATAGACCAGTACTACATGAAGCCACATAACAAGTTTCATCAACATACATTCATAAATAATCAAGATATAGAATTTTATTTATTCTCCATAAGGATAACATTGGACAACGTACTGAGTTTAGCACTTTGAATATCTCAGCAACGGTTGGGCGTAGAATGAAAATTTAAACACCAAAATGATTGTTTTGTGGAACTGAACAGATTAGTAAAAGCAAATGTGAAGTTTACATTAAAATAAACTGAGGAAAAGCCAAAAACTGTTTTCCCATAAGATTAACATGGGAGATTTTATGAGTACGTTTTTTGGATTTTCTCCGCAACCACTTAACCTTGATTAATAATTAAAAATACAATATTATTTTTTTTAAGCTCTATAACATGGTCAAAACCAAAATTAAGTTTTTAAAAAAATTTAGGGTGAAAAATGCAAAAAACTGATTTTTGGAAAATTTAAAAACCCCATAAACCCCCCTTCCCATGGTCCGATTTTTCTGGTTTTCGAACTTAAAGTCATAAATGTTACTCTCCACATTTGTGCCAAATTTCATCAAAATCGGGCGCTTCTTTCAAAAGTTATCGCGGTAACGGACACACACACACACACACACACACATATATATATATACATATATATAAATTTGAACGAATCGTGTTTTTGGCATCTGGGGGACCTCAAAACAAAAAGTTATCATGGTCTGGGGCTTAAGTCTTACCATGAGACCTACGGTAATAGCTTCTTCCCTATAGGGGAAATTTGCTAAAATGAACCTATTTAACATTTTTGCTAGACAGTACTTGCATAGAGTATAAATGTCATCATGATTTATAATGTAGACCAATAAATCCTTGTAAATTGATCCTTAAACACCTGTGACGTGCTTAGCAAACATAATAGAATCATGGTCATTTTGAAAACTGTGGCATAAAAATATAAATTTAAGCATGATCATAACCATTCTTTGATATAAAATTGTTTGGATCGCCTGTTTAAAAACTAGTATACAGTAGTTAGTCGCCTGTATTAAAGGTTCACGCGAATGCCTTCAGGAGGAAGTCACATTCATTAGCGCTATACCTAGATACAGTGATTTGGTGGTGTAGTGATTAAGGATTCTAATAAAAGCCTTAAAAGGTTCCAACATTCAGTTTTTGGGATTTTAATCAAACAGTAAATTTTAAATAAAAATTAACAAAATTAAAAAGCTTCATTGAACTAAATAAATTAGTATTTTGAAAACAACACGACAAAACCCGCACGTAACGCACAACGCGCGTATCTTATGTAATACAAAATTAATAATTTATGTCTTATTTTACTGATAATTTAAAATAAAAAGTGGTATGCGGCTTAAACATTGGCAAATAGAAGGTATTTTGAATATGTTTTCACCTAGCCCCAGTAGTGAGTAGGGGTATTTACTGTCTTAAAACCACTTTGTGTACAGCAAATATCTCTGTAATGCTTCGTGTAATGTGATTTGGGTGGAAATTCCTGAAACAAACTTAGATAAACAATTTTCTATAGTTCTATTGTTCTTTTTATCATTTATTAACTAAATGCAAATTAACCGATTGATTTAATAGGGCTAAAAGGGAGAAGGTCTGTGTCAGTTTTCGGATAAAGTTTATTTATCGTATGTAATCAAAATATACAGTTTTTACAGAGCTTATGTGCCTTTTTGATGAAGAGTATACGACGCTTTAAGGGGATGCGGTTCAACCCCTCACTTGTTTGGACACCCTAAGAGTAAACGCTTGATATATCGAATCAAAGACCAAGATGCTAACCGTTAGGCGAGATTCACAATAATAGTTTAATGTAAAAACCCCTATTTTGAACGTATTTATCAACCCTGCATAAAATGTATTGGGCTCGTGACATTTATCTCTTCCTCAGAGGACGGGATTCGACCGGAATTAGGTTTCCCTTCCTGACTCCGGTTTCCGACTTTCTCCTCTTAATCCTCTATTTCGCTCATGTTACACTCTGTTAGTAATTTCAAACTATGGCTTACCGATTACATCAATCGTGCTTTTATCTCTAATGATATTTTAATAGAGCATAATTTTTGCCGAAAGTTTCAACATCAATAAAGAATTTTACAATAGACATATATAAAGTAATTTGTCCTAATTATATTTTTGAACGTGGCAAGAAGTATAATGAATATTTTGAAGCAAAAGTATTAAACTAATCATTATTATAAGTTGTAATAAATTTGTTTATAAAATAGATACTGGTGGTTAGTCTGATGTTTTATTTTACAGTTTCCCTTATTAACTTGCAACGAAATTAGGATAGTTCTCAATGTAATATACATTTTTATTAAATCTTGATATTGTGTTCCATTTTGAGATAAATTTGCTCAATTTTGTTGAATGTGAACATAATGTAGCAACATTGTAATGGCTGAAGATTCCTGAAATTTCAGTCAGTTTTGTATAAAAGTGAAAAAACTTAGGCAGTAATTAAATTACTTAACAACTACCATGTTTTACTTACTAACCACTGGGTACTATCACCGACCGACGTGATACTCTGCGGGCACTACTCCTGTGACTGTGGTGGCTGGTGGCAGTATCGGCAATGGAAAGGCCACCCAACGTGACGTGTCATTTTGAAAAAACTATAGATTGTATTAGTTATTTTATAAAAGTGAAGTAGTTGACAAATTATGGTACAGAGATACAATAGTTTGAACAAAATGAAAACCTGCACTGAGGAAAGTGTGAATAGTGGTGTAGTAATGGACAAGCCCAATAAGCGGCTAGACCCAAACAAAGTGCTAGAGCGTGTGCGTAAAAGCGCCGTCAAATGTTATGACTGTAGTAGTAAATTAGAATGCGTTGGCATGGGTATAATAGGTATCAAAATACCTTCGGTTGGCCTCAACGCTGTTTATATCAAAGCAATTCAGTGCTTAGTTATTTTAATCGCCACAGGCAAACGGGAAAAGGAAATAAATACTAAATAAATAAAAGTTACAACTTTAAATGTTTTATCGTTTATATAGTTTTATTATATATTACATTGACATAGTAATAGAATCATTCGAGACCATCGTATTACTCCAAGTATCAAACCTTATAACTTATTAACTTACGATTGCAGTTTATAAATGTTTAGCACCTTAAGATGATACATTTATTAATCATGCAAAATGCTTGCAGTCTCAAATTAGCATGATCAAAGTAAAAAACCGGCTTATTTTAGCGAATTTCCCCTATAGGGAAGAAGCTATTACCGTAGGTCTCATGGTAAGACTTAAGCCTGAGACCATGATAACTTTTTTCTGAGGTCCCCAGATGTAAAAAACACTATTAGTTCAAATTTATATATATATATATGTGTGTGTGTGTGTGTGTGTGTGTGTGTGTGTGTGTGTGTCTGTTAACAAGATAACTTGAGTAAAAAACGTCTGATTTCGATGCAATTTGGCTCAAATATGTAAAGTAAAATTCAGGACTATAAGTTCGAAAACCAGAAAAATCGGACCATGGGAAAGAGGGTTTATAAGGGTTTTAAATTTTCCAAAAATCAGTTTTTTGCACTTTTCACCCTACAATTTTTAAAACATTCAATTTTGGTTTTGAGCATTTTATAGAGCTTAAAAAACAAATAATATAGTATTTTGAATTATTAACCTAGGTTAAGTGGCTGCGGAGAAAATCCAAAAAATCTGCTCATAAAATCTCCCATGTTAATCTTAAGGGAAAAAGGTTTTTGGCTTTTCCTCAGTTCATGTTAATGTAAACTTCACATTTGCTTTTACCAATCAATTCAGCTCTGCAAAACAATCATGTTGGTCTTTAAATTGTGAATCTACGTCCAACCGTTGCAGAGATATTCAATGTGCTAAGCACAGTACGTTGTCCAATGTTATCCTTATGGAGAATAAATAAAATTTTATATCTCGATTATTTATGAATGTATATTGATGAAACTTAGTATGTGGCTTCATATAGTACTGGTATATTGATATTTGCACAAACAACTGATTTTTTGTTGATTATCCCAGGAGCTGCAAACCTGCATACTCAGCCCTAATGTTATTCTTATGGAGAATAAGTAAAGTTTTGTATCTCCCTTAATTATGAACATAAATTAATAAAACTTTGTATGTAGCTTCACATAGTTGAGTTATATTGATAATTGCATAAAAACACATATTTTGTGTTCCTTGTTGCAGCAAACCTGCATACTCTGCCTTAATGTTATTCTTATGGAGAATAAATAAAATGCTATAGATAACTTATTTATTTATGTATTTTTATGAAACTTGGTAAGTGGCTTTATGTGGTAGTGATAAACATATGCATGTATTGGAAATTCGCTGAGTACGCAGGTTTGCTGCAATGGGGGTATTTTTGTTATGTTGTCGAATTTCTTGTTGGGCTAAATTTTACAAAATAGTTTCATTTGTGTTTTAATTGTCAGATTTATACTTTGCATACTTTTTGAAAACACTAACTTTGTATTTTTTAATCTGTTAATATCAAATATGTTAACCTCCAATAAAGAGATTAAAAGCAACCTCAGTATAACGCTGCTGGTTTTAGTGTTTTTATTATAATTTATACAGGCCCAACTAAATCTTAGTCATCCCCTAAACTCCCTTTAATTTTCCATCAAACTTTCCCAATACTTTTGAAATGTATTCTTGTAAGTTGTAAGTAATGAAAAGATAACAATGTAATACAAATTAATCATTTTTTACATTTTTGATAAAATTAGCATATATTTCTTTCACACTGTGCTATTAAGAAAGTTAAACTTTAATATTCATTAAGTTGCTGAAAGTTAAAAAATAAATATTTTTTAGTGGATAAGCTAGGGATAGATAGGCGACTAGTAATATGTATGAGAATACAGCCGAAACAATCGAGCTTATCCTATGTAGAGCAAACATTGGGAAACTAATTTTACCTTGTGTCACGATCATGGAATATTACAGTAGCAACTCATTCGTGACAAGATTTCTCTATCTTTCGTGATGTTTTCTTTCCATGCAAACATAGACGAACAAAATATATTCAAAATTAAACTTTGTTTTAAGGTTTTTGCATATTTCATTCAATTGTGTACCATTAATTTGTCAAAAGTCAAGAAAAAAGATAAATAGTTTTAGTATAAGCCAATTGAGTTTATAATTTTTCGTCATACTGCTTCAAAAACAACTGTTTTTGACAGATGCGTTGAGATTCAAAAGTTCTTCTTTTAGCGAATTTCCCCTAGGGAAGAAGCTATTACCGTAGGTCTCATAGTAAGACTTAAGCCCGAGACCATGATAACTTTTTGTTTTGAGGTCCTCAGATGCCAAAAACACTATTCGTTCAAATTTATATATATGTATATATATATATGTGTCCGTTACCGCGATAACTTGAGTAAAAAACGTCCGATTTCGATGAAATTTGGCTGAAATGTGTAAAGTGACATTCATGACTTTAAGTTCGAAAACCAGAAATATCGGACCACGGGAAGGGGGGTTTATGGGGGTTTTAAATTTTCCAAAAATCAAGTTTTTGCTTTTTTCAACCTAAAATTTTTAAAAAACTTAATTTTGGTTTTCACCATGTTATACAGCTTAAAAAAACAAATAATATGGTATTTTGAATTATTAACCTAGGTTAAGTGGTTGCGGAGAAAATCCAAAAAAAGTGCTCATAAAATCTCCTATGTTAATCTTATAGGAAAAAGGTTTTTGGCTTTTCCTCGGTTCATTTCTATGTAAACTTCACATTTGCTTTTACCAATCAGTTTAGCGCTACAAAACAATCATTTTGGTGTTTAAATTGTGATTCTACGTCCAACCGTTGCCGTGATATTCAAAGTGCTAAACACAGTTTGTTGTCCAATGTTATCCTTATGGAGAATATTTAAAATTTGATATCTCGATTATTTATGAATATTGATGAAACTTGGTAGGTGGCTTCACCTAGTACTGGTATATTGATATTTCCACAAAAAATAGATTTTTTGTTGATTATCCTCTTAGCAGCAAACCTGCATTCTCATCCCTAATGTTATTCTTAAGGAGAATACGGAAAGCTTTATATCTCCCTTAATTATGAACATAAATCAATAAAACTTGGTATATAGCTTCACCTGGTTGAGTTATATTGATAATTGCAAAAAACCCGCATTTTTATCTTCCTCGTTGCAGCAAACCTGCGTTCTCAGCCCTAATGTTATTCTTATAGAGAATAAATAAAATGCTATATATCACTTATTTATTTAAGTATTTTTATGAAACTTGGTAAATGGATTTATGTGGTAGTAAGAAATATATTCATTCATAGGAAATTCGCTGAGTACGCAGGTTTGCTGCGACGGCGGTATTTGGTCTTTGGATAATAACATATGTTTTGATGATCATTATCGTACTAGTACTAAAAAGATCATTGTTGATGATACTTTTGATTCGAGGTCGTCATAAATCGATTAAAATTCATTCGATTATAAATAATCGAAACATTCATTGTTATTATCGAAACATTCATTGTTGTATTGTTATTATTTTTGCGTTCATTTCCCGTACACCACTGGTGAGTGACAACTGTGAGTGACACGATGGACGAAGTTTAGTAGCGTATAAATAAAGGTTATAAATAAAAGGAATTCAAGGTAAATTTAGGGTTATCATATTTCCATGACAACCGTGCCCAAATCGAATGTTTGTTTTGAAGAACAACCGATTGATTGGAACCACAATGATTGGTTTGAAGTGATCGACTCAACAACCGATAGATATGAATGAACCGAAGTTATGCATGTGCAAAACAGCTGATTGTTTCAAGAGACAAGCTGAAAGAAACATTTGAGGTTATGAAGACACAGTACGTAAATTTTACTTTTGTTTTTATTTAAACCTTATATTTTTTGGCAGTATGACGAAAAATATAGTTCGTCAATCGGATCAAAAGTGTCTTTTTAATACTCGCTCATTTCCCAGCCTCGGCTTCGCCTCGGCAGTTAAACTGGAGCTCGTATTAAAAAGATCCACTTTTGATCCTAGTGACGAAATATACTATTGTAGCTAACTCACCTGGTTGTTCAAAACTACAACTCAATTGCAGATTAAAATATATCATATAAATTAGATTGAAAAAGTAAAACTTTTCAAATTTTTCAATAGGGTAAAATGTTGTAAAAGTTTATGTTCGGTAATCAAGGACGCTCTAAAGAATTTTGAATTGATTATTTTTAGAAACGTGGAAAAATGGAATTCGTTTGTACTTTAAAAGTATAATTTAAGTTATGCGTGCGTAACATATTTCAAAATAATGGTGGAAAAAACAAATACACAGAGTGCAATGTCAATTATGTTGACAAAGCTTAAGTTGTTTTTGGAAAATAGATTTATTTACCTTGCTTTTGTTTTCCTTGTGGTCTGCTGATAGCTGCTTTAGGGTTTGAAAACAATACTCTGGCCTCTGCGTGTTCAAACCATAATATTGCCTTAGTTATTACACAGCGTGATGAAATAAAGAGAATGAAACGTTAAAACAACTCGGCTAGGATACTTAAATTATTAACCGTCAAAAGAAAACACATTTCATCACTAAGAAAAACATTGTAAACTAGAAAAATATTTTTCAATTGTAAGATCAATTTTCTTTCAGTACGAGTAAATAGATCATACTGGTTTTGCATATTTTGTGTAATTGCAACTTACAATTGGTTTATACTCGTAAGCTGTAAAAAGAGTAACTGAAAATATAATATCAAATAACTTATTTTAACTAATATAAATAACTTCTATACATTTCCAGATACTCGGTCCATAATTCAGATGAACCATAACCATAATGTTATATTTTTATAAATTACTGTCAATATTTCCTACACAAAATTAAGATTATTCGACACTGCAACTATTTTAAATGCTTAGTACATAACGAGAAATAAATGTGTTATAGTTTCGTTTGAATAAAAAACGATCAAACTAGTTTTAAATTGTGTATGGAAAATAAATGGAGACCACATTGCCATTCTAACAATACAAGGGAATTGACTATTTTACAAAATACATTGGATCAAAATGTATCAATTACAGATGTATTTTTTATTATTGTAACAAATCAAATAAATAGTTTTTAATTTTACCTTGAAATTACATGAATTAACTGATTACAAAATCCACAAATTTTAGGTTAGATATTACTTGGACATTTGCCAGATACGGTAGCTCAAAGGTAACGGCAACGGACTTGCAAGCCAGACGTGGTCTGGCCTTAGTTGGAACTTGAATGGTTGCGATGATATTATTTTAATAAGAATTGACTATAAGGCTTGCCGATGTGACTATTGCCGTATATTATTATTGTCGTACCTGGTTTTAGATAACATTTTGAAATGCACGTTAAGCCGTTAATCCCTGCTAAAAACGTAGTCGAAATGTCAAGTCAGAGGCACTACTGCGATCTGAAAACTCTGACAACAGACCTTGGCCAGAAGCTTCAACAAACTTTAATTTAGATAACCGCACATTGCAACAGCCTATGGTGTAGGGCAGTTGAATCTGTTTTTATATATGAATAATTACTAGCTGCTTGTCACGGCCTTGCCCGCATAAACCAAACCAATGGATTATTAATTAAAACATGATGCTGTTTCCTCTATATCCTCATGTTTACAAAACATACTCACTTCATTATTTCTATTCCATGTATTACATTTTTTGCAGCTGGTACCTTATAATATTATTTTGAAATTATTTGAAAACAAACTTTAAATTTTTGTATCAGCTACGAGACGTTTCAAAATTAAGATCAGATAAAACAAATATAACTCTGAATGGAAATGATGGCTTCAACATTCTCTTTTACTCAAAACTGCCTTTTCAAAAAAATCATGAAAATCCGTCCACTCAGAATTTTGGATAAAAAACTAGTTTCTCCTCATATATAGGATGATTAACATAATTAATTGGTGGTACTCGTTTTAATGAACTATGTTGTAATATTTATTCGGATATTTTATTTCATAAATTATTAATGATAAAGTTATCTCTGATATCAATGGAGATCTCTTTTCCACTAAACCTTTTTTTGTTGAGCCATAAGAAACACCTTTCCTTAGGTCCTAGACCAATAGGCTTCCAAAGTCCTAATGCAAATAATATGAAATAGTTATAGTAAATTAATCAGATATAAATTAGGACGTTAGTCAAACTTCATCATAAGTCCACCAAAACAGAACACCACACAGGAAACAACAAAACACACACCCACCGCCAACTTATTTGTTTTTATGAGGTTGGTTACCTCTCTGTGTGTTTGCGTTCCTTGGTTTATGATAAGTTTATTTTTAGTGGACGGATAACGCTATTCAACTCTGGACATATTTAAAAGAATGTCAACCAGAGAGCTTAATATTTTTTACAGAAAATACAGCATCCAGATGTATCGGATTCCTTAAAACAAAAGTGTATTTAATTTCGATGTTGGTAGAGATTGCTCGAATTGCATGAAACACACAAAGGGTTCAAAGATGTTGTATATCGGTGAACCACAGAGTATAACATTGCGTATCGCTTGGATCAAATTCAATAATCCCCTTACTCGCTGTCTTTGATGTTTTATTGGATAACCACGAATCAGTCTGATACAATGGTAGTGTGATTTTGAGATCAAGCAAATATAAACCTTGATCTTGTAACAAATACATGGTTTTACGAGATAAATTATATTATAATTTTCGCTTTTGTTTTGTTTAAATATAATCCCAGGTCATCACTAAATTTTGTTTAAGTGGTTTGTATTATTTTGAACAAGTTTAGATATCAACCTCCATCTTAGATTCACCATATTAGATAGGGATGGTTACTTTTGAAAAGTAAATTTGCTTTGATGTATCAGATCAAACATTCTTTGTGCTAAACAAAGTATTTAAATTTTAATTTAAATAAAACTTTCTTATTTTTATTAGCTTTTTGAATTTCAGAAAGAACTAATACCTTGAGAACGATAAAAATACTGAAATCCGATTGCAACTTGGTGTAAAATGTGAATACATTTTGATGGGTAACATTACCACATTTACATAAAAAATACCCCCGTTGCAGCAAACCTCAAATGGTACTTCACTATCTTATGAAGCCACTTCCCCACTTTCATTAAAGCTTATTCATAAAATACCCCCGCCACAGCAAACCTGCGTACTCAGCGAATTTCCAATGCATAATATATGTCTTAAGACTACAAAAAGCCGCAAACCAAGTTTCATAAAAATATATTCACATATAAGCGATTTTAATTATTCTCCATAAGAATAACATTGGTAATGAGTATGTAGGTTTGCTGAAAGAAGGAACCGAAACAATTGGTTTTTATGCAAATATAAATAGAATTTAACTAGGTGAAGCCACATACTAGGTTTCATCAATATTCAATCATAAATAAGCGCTATATAACATTATAGTTATTCTCCTTAAGAATAACATGGGGCTGAGAAAGCTGGTTTGCTGCAACAAGGAACAGAAAAATGGGTTTTTATAAAATTATCAATATAACTCAACCAAGTGAAGCTAAATACCAAGTTTTATTAATTTATGTTCATAATTAAGGGATACATTACATTTTACTTATTCTCCTTAAGAATAACATGGGGGCTGAGTACGCAGGTTTGCTGCTACGGGAATAATCAACAAAAATCAATTTTTTGTGCAAATATCAATGTACCAGTACTACGTGAAGCCACATACCAAGTTTCATCAACATACATTCATAAATAATCCAGATATCAAATTTTATTTATTCTCCATAAGGATAACATTGGACAACGTACTGTGTTTAGCACTTTGAATATCTCTGCAACGGTTAGGCGTATAATCACAATTTAAACACCAAAATGATTGTTTTGTGAAACTGAAAAGATTGGTAAAAGCAAATGTGAAGTTTACATTAAAATAAACTGAGGAAAAGCCAAAAACGTTTTTCCCATAAGATTAACATGGGAGATTTTATGAGCAGGTTTTTTTGGATTTTCTCCGCAACCACTTAACCTAGGTTAATAATTCAAAATACTAAATTATTTGTTCTTTTAAGCTCTATAACATGGTCTAAACCAAAATTAAGTTTTTTAAAAATTGTAGGGTGAAAAATGCAAAAAACTGATTTTTTGAAAATTTAAAACCCCCATAAACCCCCCTTCCCATAGTCCGATTTTTCTGGTTTTCGAACTTAAAGTCATGAATGTCATTTTACACATTTGAGCCAAATTTAATCAAAATCGGACGTTTTTTACTCAAGTTATCGTGTTAACGGACACACACACACACATATATATATATATATATATATATATATATATATATATATATATACATATATATAAATTTGAACGAATAGTGTTTTTGGCATCTGGGGACCTCAAAACAAAAAGTTATCATGGTCTCGGGCTTAAGTCTTACGATGAGACCTACGGTAATAGCTTCTTCCCTATAGGGGAAATTCGCTAAAAGCGAGATATGACTTTTAATTTATTCTCCACAAGAAAAACATTATCACTGAGTATGCAGGTTTGCTGCATCAAGGACCACAACAATCGGATTTTTATGCAAATACCGACGGATGACCACTAAATAAAATAACATACCAAGTTTTACCAATTTATGTTCATATACAAGTAAGATATCACAAGTTTCTTATTCTCCATATGAATAACATTATAGCTTCTGTGTATGCAGGTTTGCTGCTATGGGGGACCTCAAAAATGGTGGTTTTATGCAAATATCAGTAAACTCCAATCACATGAGCCATACACCAAGTTTCATTAGAATATGTTCATTCATAAGCAACATATAACATTTTACTTATTCTCCATAAGATTAACGGTGGACAACGTACTGTGTTTAGCACTTTCAATATCTCGCTAACCAATTGACGTAGAGCGATGATCAAAATACCAAATTGTTTTTTTAAGCTCAATTATATGGTTTAAAAAAAAATTGGGATTAAAAATAATTACGTGTAAAAAGTTCAAAAAACCCATTTTTGGGTTACAAAACCCCCCTTAAAATAGAGCGACATGTCTGGTTTTCGAACTCATAAAAATAGAAGCTGCCTTATATGTTTATAGGAAATTTCATGAAGATCAGACCTTTTTTACGAAAGTTATCGCGTCTACGGACATATATATATATATAATTCTTATAATGTTATTAATATATATATATATATATATATATATATATATATATATATGAATTTGAACGAATGGAATTTTTGGCATCTGGGGGGCTCAAAATGAAAAGTTATCATGGTCCGGGGCCTAGGTCTTACCATGCCGACTACGGTAATAGCTTCTTCCCTATAGGGTAAATTCGCTAAAAACAATACTGTACCTCAAATATAGCAAAAATGTAGACGGTGCATTACCATTGCCTTATCCTGAAAGCAATTATTAGTATGAATAAGGGGCTTTAGATACCTTTAGAGATACCTTAGATACTTAAGATACTTCAGATACCTAAAGTTATAATCGTTTAAAAATGTATGAAAATGTATTTAGTTTAAATTTGCATGGCCTAATGTCAGGTAATTATTTAATTTACCAAAATGCCAATACTGTTTTTAAATGCTAAACTATAATCGTTGTTATTTACCAAAAGCTGAATTGTAAGGATTGTAATTGTAATTGTAATTGTAAGCTGAATTGTATAAGGATTTGAAATATTCGTTATTTTAAAAAAATATTTTGTATGTGTAGCTACAAATAACTATAGTTTAATGGAATTTAATTTGTTAAATAATTTACCTTTTCTAACAAAAATACGAGATAAATTCTAAGAGATTGCAAGAAAGAAGCAAAGAAAAGGTCTAACAAGGTTTGCTGCTAGACAGAGACAAATGTTGCAGCATCTAAATTTCCTTGACCTTTGTCTTCTGAAACTTTAATAAAACATTTAATTTGCTAACTAAAACGTACTACTTAGAGAAGGACAAATTTAAGTTAATGCATTTTATTACTTACTCAGTGTTCTTCTATCTAAATTTGGAAAGATATGTCTAGATAATTTTTAACCAATGTAAAGTTTAATTGAAAGAGCATTTTAAATCTTCAGTTTCATGGTGATACTTTTTTAAAATGGGTTTGGAAACAAGAACTATTCATCCGAAATGAAAGTCTGTACATTTTTATGTAGGCTGCCGGAGTGCAGGATGGTAAAACTTGAAGATTTCACAGAATTTGCGTGATATTTTTTGGCGATTGCTTGTGAATTCGTTGAACCGAGTTTTTTCTTTTAGTTAAATAGTACAGCAGTGCTGAAAGGATAAAATTAAACATCATACGTTTTAGCGAATTTCCCCTATAGGGAAGAAGCTATTACCGTAGGTCTCATGGTAAGACTTAAGTCCGAGACCATGATAACTTTTCATTTTGAGGTCCCCAGATGCCAAAAACACCATTCGTTCAAATTTTTATATATGTATATATATATATATATATATATATATATATATATATATATATTTATATATATATATGTGTCCGTAAGCACGATAACTCTCGTAAAAAAGGTCCGATCTTAATGAAATTTGGTACAAATGTGTAAAATACCATTTATTTGAACGAGTTTGAAAACCAGATGAATCGCACCATCTGAAGGGGGGTTTTTGGGGGGTTTTGTACCCCAAAAATGTGTTTTTTGGGGTTTTCACATGTAATTTTAATTTAAATCAAATTTTAATTTATACCATTGAATTCAGCTTAAAAAAACAAACAATTTGGTATTTTGATCATTGCTCTACGTCAATTGATTACCGAGATATTGAAAGTGCTAAACACAGTACGTTGTCTAATGTTATTCTTATGGAGAAAAAGAAAAATTGTATATCTTGCTTATTTATGAATATAAACTGGCGAAATTTGGTATATGGCTTGATCTGGTTGTGGTTTATTGTTGTTTGCACAAAAAAACAATTTTTCGCCAATGTTTTCTGTAGCAGCAAACCTAGGTACTTGGTCCCCATGTTATTCTTATGGAAAATACTTAAAATGTTATATATCGCTTATTTATGAATGTATATGGATTAAACTTGATATGTGTCTTCACTAAGATGAGTTCTATTGATATTTTCATAAAAACCCATTATTTCGTGTGCCTTGTTGCAGCAAACCTGCGTACTCATCCCCAATGTTATTCTTATAGAGAATAATTAATATTTTAAATATCGATTGTTTGTGAATACATTTCTTATGAATCCTGTTAAGTGTTTTAATGTGTTATGTTATATATTCATTGGAAATTCGCTGAGTATGCAGGTTTGCTGCGACGGGGGTATTTATTCGTTATAGTAAGTATAATCTTATCTAATTATTGAATCAATATTTTTGATGCAATGAATAAATTTGTAATTAATTAAAAAATATCTATTGTTTCAGTACTACTTAAACTTTGAAAACACTATTGCAAGGTGGAGCAACAATATATAAGAGCCCTATAATACATATTCAAACTTATATAATATGTATTTACATAAACCATGTCGACTAAATATTTGGAACATAAATGTTGGTGCAAAGCTATTAGTTCCAAATAAAATAAAATAGAAATATTTAAACGTGTTATTTTATCATAATAATGGACATTTTCTGGAGTGAGCATATGATTTGTCATGTATTACATATCAAAGTTGATGTATAAAATATTCTTATAACTAAATTTCGTCAAATGCCAATGGTCATCACAAGGCTAAATGGGAACATTAACGAATTAATTCATGAGACAGTTTGTATCTTAATAAATAAAAATGATAAATAATTAAAGATATGTATAAAGGTTTTAAAGATAAATTGATATAACCTTTACTTTATTAAATTATATAACCTTTAATTGATTACTTTTTGCATGGCTTCTGGTAAAATTCCAAATTCACTTTGAAACTTGATAACAGTGCCAGCTCCAACTCCTGTCCTGGTGTCAAAATGTCACTGGAATTGATAATCCTTGCATTAGACCAGCTTAATTCGTAAGCGAAGCAAGACTAGCAACTTGGTTGGCAAGAGACAATAGATATTTTTTTAGTTTTGTATTCTTTATGCTTTATAATACGTGTAGAAAGGTTGACGCTATGGTATTTCTAAGTAACTTTTAATTCAGTTTAAATCTGAATTTTTTAAAGACTTGTTTTGCAGTGCTTGTAAAACTGCAGTTGTATAATTTATGATGTAAATTAAACTGGGCAGAAATTGATGCGTCCGCGAGACTAATATCTTGAGCACGAACATTTAATAGATTGATTTTGAATTTAAATAAAAAGTTATTTTATAAATTTAATGTTTTAGCGAATTTCCCGTATAGGGAAGAAGCTATTACCGTAGTCGGCATGGTAAGACCTAGGCCCGGGACCATGATAACTTTTCGTTTTGAGGTCCCCAGATGCCAAAAAACCATTCGTTAAAAACTGTATATATATATATATATATATATATATATATATATGCGTCCGTGAGCACGATAACTCTCGAAAAAATAATCCGATTTTGACAAAATTTGGTAAACACGTGTAAAGCAGCATTTATGACTTTAAATTCAAAAACCAGACAGATCGACCCATCCGAAGGGGTATTTTGGGGGGGTTTTGTACCCCAAAATACCCCTTCGGATGGGTCGATCTGTCTGGTTTTCGAATTTAAAGTCATAAATGCATATCATTTTTGAAAAAGTCAAATTTTAGTTTTTCCATTGGAATCAGCTTAAAAAGACACACAATTTGGTGTTTTGATCATTGCTCTACCATAAATGGTTACAGAGTTATTGAAAGTGGTAAACACAGTACGTTGTCCAATGGTATTCTTATGGAGAATAAAAAAATTGTTTATCTCACTAATTTATCAACTTATCCTGATAAAACTTGGTATATTGGTTCATATCGTTGTGGACTATTGAGATTTGCATTAAAAAACATTTTTTTGGCCGATAGTTCCCGTAGCAGCAAACCAACATACTCGGCTTCCATGTTATTCTTATGGAGAATAAGTAACGTGTTTTCCCTTAATTATGAACATAAATTAATACAATTTGGTATGTGGCGTTACCTATTTTAGTTATATTGATATTTTATAAAACCCCATTTTTTATGCTCCTTGCTTCAGCAAACCTGCATACTCAGCCGCCATGTCGTTCTTATGGAGAATAATTAAAATGTCATACATCGTTTATTTATGAATGTATATTGATGAAACTTGGTATGTGGTTTTATGTAGTACTAAAATACATATATATGCATCGGAAATTCGCTGAGTACACAGGTTTGCTGCTACGGGGGTATTTAAAACTACTCAGAAATCTTCTAATCCACAATGTTAGAAGAACATGAAGAATGAGAATTAGAATGCGTCGAAATTAAAAGGTCAAAGAACACTTAATACAACATTTTCAGCCATAAAGCATTTGCTAATTTACGAAAATATAAACAATCTTTCCGTTTAAAACATTTTTGACACTTTTTACGAATGTTCCTTAAAACTACATTGTTAATTTTATTTACAAAGAAACCAAATTGTGTTTGCAAAGACGGTATTAAAGTCCTGCGCTTTTTTTTGGTACCTCATCATGTAGGTAGATTTACATGGGTTAACTGTTTCGCATAAATATTTATTTATTTATTTCAACGGGAAATACCCAAAGTAATAAAAGTAATATACAATGTGACTTATAGCTAGATGGCTAATACTGAAATTATTAACAACAAATAAATAGTGATTCTTTAATTTTTCTCCAATCCACCCCACTTTTTTAATAATATATATGTATATATTTATAGATATCTATTCTTAAAACATTTATTTTACCTTTTTAATTTTTTTAATACTCTTTTTTGATGTTTAATTCTTTTTTTATCACTCTTTTAGTTATTTTTTCTTTATTTTTTATTTTTTCTAGGGTAGGTATGGGTTACAGCTTGCACAATACATATATGATTTAGAAGTAATAATTAATTGACCAACAATAATAAAATATGAATAAATAGTACACCACAATAATCATAACAAAAATATATACGTATAAAAAAAACTATATATATAACGCTAACAAAAAATACCTTAAATACCAATGCTGAATACTCAATGATAATAAACAACAACAACAATAACTATGCAAAATAATAACACATACAAGAGTACAAATAAACTAACAAGATGCAAGAACATCAGAAATTTTCGTCTAGAAGGCAGTCCCAGCGACGGCGAAAAAGTCCACATGGGGTGACACAATATTTCCAAGCCGTTGTAGTCGAACTATTTAGTTCATAGTTGAATCTAACGTGACGTTTGCCAAAAAATTCATTCGATCTTGTTCCAGAGGGACAACGAAAATCCACACCTCGCAGAATCTCCGGACAGTCGATGGTGCCAGTTATCAGTTTATAGAGAAAGATAAATTCCTGAATACACCTTCTGACATCAATAGGACAGAGGCAGAACTGATCCTCCAGCAACCTCAGTGGAACCCAGCAACCTCTGTACGCATAACCCAGCTGACGACCCAGAAGACAGAGAGCAACCTCAGTGGAACATCTCTGTACGCATAACCCAGCTGACGACCCAGAAGACAGAGAGCAACCTCAGTGGAACATCTCTGTACGCATAACCCAGCTGACGACCCAGAAGACAGAGAGCAACCTCAGTGGAACATCTCTGTACGCATAACCCAGCTGACGACCCAGAAGACAGAGAGCAACCTCAGTGGAACATCTCTGTACGCATAACCCAGCTGACGACCCAGAAGACAGAGAGCAACCTCAGTGGAACATCTCTGTACGCATAACCCAGCTGACGACCTAGAAGACAGAGAGCAACCTCAGTGGAACATCTCTGTACGCATAACCCAGCTGACGACCTAGAAGACAGAGGATTTTATCCTGAATAGACTGAACCTGCACTAGGGTAGATTGATGGGGTGACCACATGCCACAGTTGTAGTCAAGTAGAGGGCGAACATGAGCACAGTATAGTATACTGTGACAAAGGGTTGTTGAGATCTCGTGTAGAGCGAGTAAGGCATCTCGAAGCTCTGGCACAAATACTGTTGATATGAGTATATTTTTTGATTTATTTGGACTTTACCTATCGCTTCTAGTGTTTAAAACTAGTTGCGATAGGTAAAGTCCAAATAAATAAAAAAATAAATTCAAATCCATCGCTATTATGAGTTTCAAAAATACATATATGAGTATGTGGAGTCAAGTCATGATTCAGCAGTACTCCGAGGTCACGGACCGTGTTACATCTTGACAGAAGAACATCACTCAGTTTGTAGTTAAATAAAATTGGAGTTTTGATTATATGAAATTTAATACTAGTGTATTCCTTATACTATATGTAATATTAGTTCAATTTCCATATATCACTAATGCGTATTGTTTCAAATAACAATTTAGACTGTTATTTTTCACATATATTTATTTTAAATAAATATTTACTATCTGGTCTTGTAGGTAAAGCGGTATCATTCTCAGTTTTTGTTTTGCTATCTATTGGCAATCACACTAAGGCTGTGATTTTTCTGAAATTGTTCTTTCCTCATGAAAACTAAAATAGGTAAAGGAATGGTCCTAAAAATTGACTAATGGGTACGTTATCTGTAACAGGTGCCAGTAATGTTATTCAAGTTTAGTTATAAGAAATACGTTAAGTTTTGCAGCCAAGTAAATAAAATTAAGGTTTTCAGAGACTAAATCCTATTTATTGTTAATTTAAAACCCCTTTTAATAACCATGCTATGAAAAAATTGAACATTTGTATAATTTTTTAAACTGTAAAATGAAAGTTTCATTATATAATCTCTTATAATTCATCACGAAAAAGTGTAATAAAATAAATTACTGTTGTTATTTACACTAAAAAGACTTTTACTATCGAGATTTAGGCCGATTAGACCTAATACAATTTTATCAATGAACCAACCACATAAAATTGGTTTTACTTATATATATTTAGCTAGGGAATTAATACAGCGTAATAAAAAAGGATAACTTGTACTGCTACTAAACAAATAAAACATCTTTCAACGATTGGGGGTGCCCCATTAAGTGCAATTTAAATACAGTACGTCTACTCTTCACTTTAGCAAAATTAGTTTATTAGCGAATTTCCCCTATAGGGAAGAAGCTATTACCGTAGTCGGCATGGTAAGACCTAGGCCCGGGACCATGATAACTTTTCGTTTTGAGGTCCCCAGACCCCAAAAACACCATTCGTTCGAAACTGTATATATATATATATATATATATATATATATATATATGTGTCCGTGAGCACGATAACTCTCGTAAAAATTATCCGATTTTGATGAAATTTGGTATAAACGTGTAAAGCAACATTTATGACTTTAAGTTCGAAAACCAGCCAGATCGCTCTACCCGAAGGGGTATTTTGGGGGGGTTTTGTACCCCAAAAATGTTTTTTTTTTTAAATTTTTTACATATAATTTTTGAGATATTGAAACTTTGGTTTTGACCATTGGTTACAGCTTAAAAAAACACACAATTTGGTATTTTGATCATTTCTCTATGTCAATTGGTTACCGAGATATTGAAAGTGCTAAACACAGTACGTTGTCTAATGTTATTCTTATGGAGGAAAAGAAAAATTTTATATCTCGCTTATTTATGAACGTATACTGACGAAACTTGGTATATGGCTTCATATGGTTGTGGTCTATTGATATTTGCTCAAAAAAAATATTTTTAACCAAAGGCTCCCGTAGCAGCAAACCTGCGTACTCAGCCCCATGTTATTCTTATGGAGAATAAGTAACGTGTTATCTCGCTTCATTATGAAAATAAATTAATGAAATTTGGTATGTGGCTTTACCTACATGAGTTATATTGATATTTGTATAAAACCCCATTTTTTGTGTTCCTTGCTTCAGCAAACCTGCATACTCAGCCGCCATGTTATTCTTATGGAGAATAATTAAAATGTCATAAATTGTTTATTTATGAATGTATATTGATGAAACTTGATATGTGGCTTTATGTGGTATTAAGATACATATATATGCATTGGAAATTCGCTGAGTACGCAGGTTTGCTGCTACGGGGGTATTTTTATTTTGTAGAGCTTTTATCCATATCAATATTCATGCAACCTCGACATTAAATTCCATAGTTTTATTAATTTACGGTGTATAAAGGATATTTAGGAATTTCCAAAGGGAAATTTCGTTTTATATATATATATAAGTAAATTTGCATTTGTCAGCCAAATCAAACTTTTAACTTATATACAGGGTTATCGAAAAAGAATGCCTATATTTGAAAAATTAGCTATTTCGAGTAGGATGAACATATCGAGGCGAATATGGTATCAAATTTAAGAGGAGGGTTGGGAGTTTTTGTTTTTATAATTGGTTATAGTTGTTGCGCTGTGTTGATGGGTTGTCGGCCTTGACGCCAAAAATAGCGTTGTGCGTTGCTGTTCCTGTCTAGCCAATACGATGTGGACCGCGCAGTAGAAAGCTCACTGTGTACTTTAGTTTACAGAGCTGAAAAATTAATTGTATGTGTTCAACGTAATTTTAGATAAACTCATGGTTGTTGCGATACACCTGACAATAAATCCTTTCTTATTGGTTGCCATCGCAACTGTTGTTCTAGCATACAAGGCCAGAAATAGAATATCGTTTTGATGTCTGCCGTGCTACTATCAAACCACATATCAAACTTATTAAGAGACATAACAAGACTCCAAACTTTCTTATTCATTTTAAGACCATATTCGGCTTAATATGTTCATCGTACTCGAAATAGTCAATTTTTCTAATATGGACATTCTTTTCGATCACCCTTTATTGCTATGAAATTATTCAGGTATTAGGACTTTTAACAGAGGTGATGTTTCCTGTCAAATGGTAGATTAAACAATGCAATAACATTTGGATCATCTGTCGAAGAGCATAGAGTTCAACAGTAATAGTATTGACTGGAGTCACGATAGCAAGACACGACAGGACCAACTGCTTCTTAATACTATTTGTATTTTTGCAACCTTTTTAAAGATGAACTTTTGTACCAAGTGATAGCGTACTCGACTAAACGCCTTGTTCGATATATTCATGTTACGATGAATTTAATTATAAATAATAAAAGTTAAGTAGCTTTGAAATGTATTTTGGCAAATAGGAAATTGTACTAATATTGTAATAATTTCTTTATTAGCATGATCCGTGTTGTCTTACAACACTATAAAAAATATTTACATTTATACTGTACTTACATACAAGACGGTAAAATATACACAAAAGAAGGTACAAAGCGACCGATTTCAACCAGTTACACCGGTCATCATCAGGCCCAATCAGAGAATGACAGAAACAACATGGCGAACAGCTTATATACTATTGGCTACCGGAAGTTCCGGAAACAAGTTGCGATAAGTACCACCAGAGTCAAAGTTGACCTATTCATTGATCAATTAACCCTATCCTTAAATTTTTACTTAAAAATAAACAATTCTTCCCATACATTCATTACATTTCCTTTCTTACAAATATGGAGAATATTCAAATTGTTTTCAGATTTATTTCGGAGTAAAATTCTGCATCCGAACATGGAAGATTGTTTTAAGTTAGATAAACCCGGTGTATATAAAATCAGTTGTAATGATTGTGATAATTTTTATGTTGGTCAAACTGTTAATTTTGTGAAAAGATACAAGAATCATGTTTCAGAATGGAAGAACCGAAAACCGGAAAGATCGAATGTCGCAAAACACCTCCTGGAAAACGGCCACTCATTGGGAACAATTGAAGACAATTTGAATATTCTCCATGTTTGTAAGAATGGAAATGTAATGAATGAATGTGAATAATTGTTTATTTTGAAGGAAAAATGTAAGGATAGGGATAAATTGACAATGAACAGGTCAACTTTAACTCTGGTGGTACATATCGCAAGTTTTATCCGGAACTTCCGGTACTCAATAGTATATAAGCAGTTCGCCATCTTTTTGATTGGGCCTGATGGTGACCGGTGTAACTGGTTGAAATCGATCACCTTCTACCATCTTTTGTGTATATTTTACCGTCTTGTATGTAAGTACAGTAAGTGTAAATATTCTTTATAGTGTTGTAAGACGTATTTTATTTATCCTGCTTAGTAATATTATCCAATGAAAAATAACGGCTGAATCTAGTTTCGAACCTTCACAAAGATTTCAGTATTTTTTCCTAGAATTGATCTGGAAACCTCGGATCATGAAGAAGTAATCATCAAATTGAGTTGGCTTGATATTTTAAGCGTTCAAACATGAAAAATTATAAGTACAAAAGTATATGCAATTTAAAAAAATACAATAAATTATATAATAACCGTTTTATTAAAAGGACAACATTTTAAGAGTCATTGCCCAAGAATAGGTCCCAATTAGCTGACAGTTCTCATGAGAGATTTGCTTAAGTAACTGGACACAAAACTGGCAAATTAGGACAAACTCCAGAGTTGAATACGACTCATTAGAAGTAAATGGAGTGTCTCAGCGAATAATTTGTCCTCATATTTTAAACTTGATGTTTGTTTAAGGAATGCTGAAGGATCAAGTTATTTCTACATTTTTTAACGCGCTTTAATTTGAACGTATTATATTAAATTTTGAAGTTATACAAATATTTCTTAAATGGGGAGTTTAAATAACATTATTAAAAGAATAAGTTAAAAAAATTTGGGCATGAACTTTTCTTACACGTTTAATGTATAATGTAAGAACAAATTAATGCCGGTAATACAGATACTGGTGCTGCCTTGTTTTATAATTATAAATGCATATCGTAGGTATTATAAATATGTATAAGGTATCTTAAAGAGGTTATTTAACAGGTTCATTTTAGTAAACAAAATTATATAATGACCATTTATATGGTAATGAGGATGATTCATAGTTTTGTTTTTACAGATGATACAACTATAGCACACCTAGTGACTGTTAAACATTAACTGAAATTATAGTTTAGCAGTGTAAAACGTCTTGAAAATATACAAAATAATATTGCTGATGCATACTTTGTTGAGTTAAAAAAATTTTAAAATAAATATAGTCAACAATATTTATTTATTTTGGTTGTTAAATCATACATTACTAGTGCGTTTCATTTTGGAGTTTGAGTATTCGTGGTAGTTATAATGAAATAACAGGATAAAATAAAACCACGTCTCACAAAACTACACAATATATTTACACTTATACTGTACTTACATACAAGACGGTAAATATACAAAGAGATGGTACAAGATGCTACGTATTTGCGAATCAAGAAACTATTTAATGAAATAATAATGGAAAATTATTAATATTATACATACATGATTATAAAATATGTTATATTAATTGTATACCCAATCAGTTAAAAAAACTCATTGAAAACATAATTGTTTAAGCCTTAATAAATAAAAAGGTTATGGTAATTTTTTTTATAAATTCCAAAATGGCGGCCATATACAAATTTCAAAGTCAAATTCCTTGAAAACTAGCAACTAAAACCAAATTTTACAAGACATAAAATTTAAAGGACTTGTAATTAGATGGTCAAATGCACTAGGGAATTTGACTTTGAAAATATTATACGGCCGCCATTTTGAAATTTATTATAAAAAATTGCCATAACTTTTTATCTATTAATCGATTTTTACAGTAAAAATGACATTGGATTTGGATTACAGAGTGCTTTAAATTTTATGCCTTGTAAAATTTTGTTTTATTTGCTAGTTTTCATGAAATTTGACTTTGAAATTGACTTTGACTTTGTATTTAAATGGCCGCCATTTTGAAGTTTGATAAGTTTCATAAAAATTATTTTTGGAAAATGTTAAAAATCAGAAACTTAAAGTTCATACCAAGTTTCATAAAAATATCTCCAAGGGTTTTTGAATTATTAATTGTTTTCAAAAAATACAAAATGGCGGATTAAACTAAGCCAAAATCGAAAAAATTTTACTATACACTTTTGACTTGTTTTTGTATGTAGAATCTGGTTCTGCATAGCGCGCTACGCATTTTTGTGACACCCTGTATAGTTATAAATAAATTACATACGTGAAACATTTAAAAAACAAAATTTAGTCGTGATTGTTAGTTAAAAGTAAATGAAAATACACAGTGCATACTTTATTTCAGGTTTCACTTCCTTCGTAAAATAAACGTAATAATATATCCGTGTTTGTTTTGTGGGATTATATGAAGGTGATTTGGTGGTGACATATGTACAGCTGTGTACCTCATGATTAGTAATCAGTTGTTAATTGTTAATCAGTGGAGCACGACCGAGTTACCGGGTATACAGGTAATCAAAACTTGGCAAACCAATAATTAAATTACACAGCTCCGTACATGTTACAACTGGTATTGCCTTATTATTGTGTATTTGTTAGCCGATTAGCGTGTATGTATATCCGTAGTTTAATTACAGGTACAAATAAATACCAACAATACAAATATAAATAACAATACAAACCAATACCGCTGACACATAACACATTGGAAAGTGATGTTAGGACCTGTGATTTATTAGATGTCCTATGAGTGTCAAATAACAGCCTCCAACGGAACGGCTGTCCAATAACTAATAGGCAGTTTGTTAACGAGAATGCCATTTTAGCTTCTAAACGTAAGCAGCGTCAAACTATTACAGTGACTATTGATTATGCTGGAGGGTTAATGAAAAGTGTCATTTATGTCTGTGTTCAAGATTTAGCCTCTCAAATACAATGAAAATACTTTTCATTATTAAAAGGAGATCAAAACCAAAACTGATAAGGAGAGCAGCAGAAGTAACGAGGTATTCATACTCGCAGACAGAAGCAACACATTGTCATCTTCATATTATATAATTAGTGAATTACCTTTGGAAAAGTGAACTATTAGCATGACCCGTACGGTGAAACTTAAGGCCGGGACCAACATGGAAGTTCCTAAAGTGACCCCCTGACCACGTTTTGGGGGGTCGCCAAAAACGTTATACATATATATATATATATAATAATAATCAAATGAAACATTTTTCAACTGAGTACCCTTAAGGAATTTCTTTATTTTTATTTTTATTTTTAAGACTACATGTTTCGGGACACAAGCCCATCATCATGGTCAACAAATACCTAACCTAGTTTTATGATCATAAAACTAGGTTAGGTATTTGTTGACCATGATGATGGGCTTATGTCCCGAAACATTTAGTCTTAGAAATAAAAATAAAAATAAAGAAATTCCTTAAGGGTACTCAGTTGAAAAATGTTTCATTTGATTATTATAATATTAGTAGCCCTAACAAATGAATGCAATATAAATATATATATATATATATATATATATATATATATGTATTTATATATATATATATATATATGTATTCGCACTCTAGTGGTCACAATTTTTGTCCGATTTAATTAAAATTTTGTAGAAACATTCCTTTTTATAATCAGTTGGACAAGTTCGTTGGGAAAAACAATCGGACAACTCTAACCCCATTTTTTGGGGATTTTAAGTTTTCAAATTTTGAGTTTTTGGGCCCAAAAAGGGTCAGAAAAGCCCCGAATGTACACTTATTGCACATTAAATTATTGTACTAAAAAGCCAAAGATTTTAAGCCCTCCCTCATCATTCTAGCACAAGTACTTACCGAGTTATTAAAGAAAATGTTAATTTTCAAAATACAGTACGTTATCTTATGGGGATTTTACACTGGAAAAGGCTGTTTTTCATATCTTAATATCGTTTTATCACCCCCAATTCCTCTATATCAACTTGTTATCCGAAATATACCTCCTTCTTATTTTATAATGTACAAAATTGGTATCCTATTAGTGAATTCAAATGTAACCAAGAACATCAAAACAGCCAAAAATAAAATTTTTTAATTAAAAAAAAAATGTAACCAGTGTTAGTTTAAACCCTTTATTTGATCTTTTTAAGGTTTTAATGCGGAAATTCACTTCCCTCACGACAGCGTGCTGCGTGCGATCTCGTTTAATTTCTTACATTTATCTCATTTTCTTTTATATTACCTCAGGAAAATATAAATCATTAGTTTGCTCCAGTCAATACATTTGGAAATACGGCTATAATATTTATCAAAATTATATATTCTCTGTGTAATAAATCAAAGGGTTGTTGTAGGGATAGGAATGTTAGAACACAGAACATCCCTCCAACCGATAGTTCATTGATAAGTGAACAAAATAAAGTTATATTTAACGATATACATTAATTATAAGGATTACCGGTAGGTATTTACTCTGTCAATGTCATTGTTGTGGTATTCAGACTATTTTATAGCTCAAATATAAAGTTCCTGAGGCCCTTTCATGAACCTAACTTGAAAACCTTGTAAATTATAAGTCTTCCATTTGATTAACACAAATACGTTTATTTCATTTATGGAACAGCTGTTTTGTAAATTACCGCGTGTCCCACGAAGGTGTTGAAATTTGGTAAGCCGTGAAATGAATACATGTATGTCATGTAGACAAAATTTCCAAAAGAGTATCACAAAATGTTGAGGTCAATGACTTAAATTACAAATACATAGTGGTTTTTGATACCATTCCCTACATTGCAGGCAGCAGACAACTTACTTTCGTTTTCCTTAGACCTTGATAGATGTCTGTAACAATAAAACATTTAACAGAATGACTTATAAAACCATTATCGCATCAGGTGCGAGTAGTGGCATCAGTATAGCAAGTTTGGGTTTGGGGTAAGCAGTTGGGCCACACAACTTATAAAACGATTAGTGGGATTAAGGGATGCTTATCATTATTTTATTAACATACTATTGTTTTACTACTACTTACTATGCTAAGGTATACCCTCAAAAAATCAGCCTAACTATATTTCGGTTTAACGATACATTTAAGAGCAAAGATTTAAATCGATATATATATTCTAAAGTGTAAGAAAATAGGATTTATCTGAATTGGATCAAACATTGCAACACTACATTGCCTTATGTCACGTTCACAAGAAACGACTTCACCAGCTGTGTTGTGACGCTTTATCTTAGTCTCTCACTTAAGTTTAAAAGAAGTCGTTGTGTTTCCCGTGCAGTTCACGATCTGACATTCAGTTTAGCGGAGTGCTCTGAAGTATTACTCTGTCCTGGTTTAATAATTGATAACTATTGTAAAGAAACCTACGTGGTGTTACGAAGATATCTGTTGTAATAAAAAAGCACGTTGGTGTACCTCTTAAGTTACATAACGAAAAACATGAACTATAAAAAGTATCCTAGCTTTTAGGATACTACTATATAAGGTTAGGATTTAACTCCTCATCTAATGATTATTAATTCATTTGAGTTTTGCCGTTTGTTTGAATTGTTCCTCATATTAGTGTTGTTGACTTTGTATACCCTAATACCCTATTTAGAACCTGACACGGCTTTGAACAGTAAGAGAAAAGCTTGTTTTTTCGCATTGTAATTTGTTATATTAGTGTTTATTTCTATTACAAAACCATTTCACAATGCTAGGATATTTATAATAGCTATAGTAATAATACAAAATGTCAAGTTTGTTGTAATTAAATTTGAATTAATGATTTATTAATATAGTAACATAATTGAAATATTATTATTTTATGGCCAAAATCTGTACTAAGAATATAATATAACTTTTGGTGATGAAAAACAAAGCCATGTTCAGTAGTATACTTGGTTGAACATTATGGTTTTCAAAGATTTCATAAACTATTCCTTAACGAGGTCAACATTTAATTGTTTCTAGTCATTACCCAGGATAGACATATATCAGCTGCTGAAACCTTTCATGAGAGATTTGTGCAAATAACTCAACCAAAAATTGGCAAATAAAACTCTGGTGGTCAATACGACTTATTCGAATGTCAAATATAATAATATATATTCATACTTGAAGCCGAATATGACTTGTTTCTTAGATTTGATTTATCTTCTAACAACCGCCACAAATTATAGCGACACTTGTTTATTTTGGTGGATCGCTAGTATGATGTAGTATTCTGTTCGGGCTGCTACACGCGTACATTCTATGATTATCTGGTAATCAGAATGTTAATCGTTAATTACTGGAGTACAATGTTCCAGGCATGCCGGTAATCAGGAATTGACAATTCAATAATTACATTGCACAACGTTGCACATGTTATTGATATTTTCTGAATATTGCTACAATCATTACGCGATTAGAGTCAAGGCATATGTGCAGTACAGTTGAAACAAGTAGTGGACCTGTTATAAAATAGTTTTTGTTTGCTTAGAACATAGAAACATATTTTAATTCACGTTGAATATTTGCTATTACATTGAAATTTAATTTAATCGTATCCAGGCATTGATAAGGTTTGCAGATAACTGTTAGTGGGGAAATTTCAAATTGTAATATCATAATATATAGGTTGTAATTTTCTTAATATGTTACAATATAATACTGATATTATTTTTCAGACCTAGAATATCCTAAAACAACCACTTCATGTTGAAATTTCATCTTGTGGAGTTTTTCTGTTTGTATGTCTTATAGTTCTTTGTGATAGTGCGAACCGATTAAATAAGCTTACAAAAAAAATCTTCTCTTGTAGATGTTACTACTATTTGTTATTCCTATTACTATTATTATATATAAAAACCTCATTTTAGCCTATATTAAAACATTTTTTTAACTTTTTGCGTAAATCTATTTTCAAACAAGTTAAAATCTGTACGTAAAATGTAACGATGCAACATGATACTGTATTACATTGAATACCTAACCAAAATATTCGACACAGATAAATCCCAAGCCACTAATCCGTCCTGGCTCATAAACTTCAATAACACATCGGAACGTTGTTGGGAACTGTGATTTATTGGATGTCCAATGTGTCAAATAAAAGCTACCGGTGGAATGTACGGAACAGTTGTCCAATAAGTAACGGGCAATTTGTTAACTAGTATTTATGCATCCAATTTGTCCAACAGTTTATAAAAGGGAAAGTTCCTACCAAATTTCAAGTAAATTGGACAAAAATTGCAACCGCAAGGGTTGTCTATTATATATAAATATATATATAATATATATAGGGTTGTTTATTATATATATATATATATATATATATATATATATATATATATATGTATGAATATATCAAATTGTTAGTGACCCCACAAAACGTGTTCAAATGGTCACGTTAGGAACTTACATGGTGGTCCCGGGCTTAATTTTCACCGTGCTAATACTGGACGCTAATAGTTCTCTTTTCCATAGGAAATTTACTAACAATGTAAACGTGATACTGTATTACATTTAAATATTCGACACAGATAAATCCCAAGCCACTACTCCGTCCTGGCTCATAAACTTCAATAACACATCGGAGCGTTGTTGGGAACTATGATTTATTGGATGTCCAATGTGTCAAATGAAAGCCACCGGTGGAATGTACGGAACAGTTGTCCAATAAGTAACAGGCAATTTGTTAACTAGTATTTATGCATCCAATTTGTCCAACAGTTTACAAAAGGGAAAGTTCCTACCAAATTTCAAGTAAATCGGACAAAAATTGCGACTGCAAGGGTTGTCTATTATATATAAATTTATATATATAATATATATATATAGGGTTGTTTATTATATATATATGTATGAATATATCAAATTGTTAGCGACCCCACAAAACGTGTTCAAATGGTCACGTTAGGAACTTACATGGTGGTCCCGGGCTTAATTTTCACCGTGCTAATACTGGACGCTAATAGTTCTCTTTTCCATAGGAAATTTACTAACAATGTAAACGTGATACTGTATTACATTTAAATATTCGACACAGATAAATCCCAAGCCACTACTCCGTCCTGGCTCATAAACTTCAATAACACATCGGAGCGTTGTTGGGAACTATGATTTATTGGATGTCCAATGTGTCAAATGAAAGCCACCGGTGGAATGTACGGAACAGTTGTCCAATAAGTAACAGGCAATTTGTTAACTAGTATTTATGGAGTTTTAACTTTAACAGTTTAGCTAACATAGTTTGTACTATGTTCGTAGTTTGTATTTAATAATTTTTCCAATATGGAAATTTGATTTTGATCAACAACAAATAAAGTTTTAAATAAATTATGATTTAAATAATAATTTATGAACTGTCTTAGCTATTTGTTCATTAGTATAACGTTAATTATTATTACAAATCATTCTGAGAATACATATATTAATTTAGTTCTAGAATTCACTATATTATATTTAAAAAAGTCGTAACGAAGAAACATTCAATTCAAACGTTATTTTGTTTTACATAAGCACACTATTTTATACCTAGAATTTTGCCTAACATCAGTTATTAAATGAATACATAGCAACTATTTTTAAGACTGATAAGTGGAGAGGTGTAATACAATTAAAACTATTCGATACTTAATAATCTTTGTTGAATACTGCGTGCTTAATAAGTCAATTATGACAGTTTTCAAAGTCGTGTTCATTTTTTCCCACTCTTATTAGTACCAAGTAAATTAAATTCTTAAAATAATTTATATCTTATAAGAGCTTCCAGGATTACAGACAGAAAATGGTATATAAATATGTTTTAAATCACTCAGTAACAAGCAAATACAGGGTTTTTAAACTTCTCAGCCAAAACGGAAGAACACAAAGACGGTCAACGGATTTTATTTCTTTGGATTTTTGTCGTTCTGCTCATATATATTCGTGGGGTTTTGATAATGGAAACAAGAGTTTGTAAATTTCTTTGCCTTTTATTATTTGTAAAACACTTTTCGATGCAATTTCAGTGTTTTACAGTTTTTTAAAACTGTCAGTTTTTATGATATCGTGTGATATATAATATATATAATAATATATATCGTGTGATATCCATGTATATAATTATGTAAGCAAAATGTTTAAGTCAAAATTGTGGAAGTTTAGCAAATCACAGGATGATGGGAGACGGCTCAAATTAAAGGTCTTGGTCCCAGGGACTCGGGAAAAATAGCAGTATTTCCAAAATGTTACCAGCAAACGATAAATAAGGAGAAAATCCCCCATAATAAAATCATGGGAATTTTAAAGCGTCTGCTTTGTTTACATTAAAACATGTGATTAAATGTGAACTTTGTTTACGAACTGACATGTGTTCATAGTTAGAGCAAGGTTAGGGGCTATCGCCCCTTCAAGCCACTAGATTATTATTATTGAACTGCAACAGGTAATCGTTAATTAATCAACCTTAAAAAAATAATTCCTAATCAATGACATAAACGTCCACTATGGCTCCAAAGATTTATTGGAAAATAAGTTATTTTTTTCTAATATTTTAGGGGTTTTATGTAGTGATGCTTAAAATAAAACTTTTTTCCGGTGAGTTTAATACCTTTAACTCTTTTTTTAAGTACAAATACACACAAGTTTTAACTTCTGGCTCACCGTATTTGTATAAGAGTTGTCGTATCAAAAGATAAACAAATGTCAATAGAAACGAATTTAAATTTGTCAGCAAATTTGTAAATGAACAAACTTGCTACGTTTATCATACGGAGGGGTAATTAATTGGCAAGAAGACAGGGCTTATCTGATGTAGAGCAGTATAAAACTTTGCAACACTAATTTTGCCTTATGTCACGACCTCGGGAAACGACAACAGCAACTGTTTTGCGACGTTTTATCATTTGTTCTTTTGCTAGAGTTTGAAAGAAGACGTTATGCTTTCTGTGCAAACTTATATTGACTATCATCAGTTAGATAAATACATTTATTTGGCACAAAGCTGAAAAGTGTGTTTGCGTTAGTGACAAGGTTATCAATTGCTCAAATAGTAACAAAAATCAATAAAAGTTCAACATCATATTTATTTGGTTTCGTATACAAGGGCAGTCCAACATAAGCTATTTAAAAACTAAAAAGAAAGATAGGACTCTATCTGTTACCAATCCTAAGATATAGGTACCTAAACTAACAGTATGCTCTTATGGGGGTCGGACTGCCCTTTTAAAAATTTAAAAAGCTACACACATACGTTTAAAAGCTACAAGCTTAATACGTTTAAAAATACTAATTCAAACGTCTTCCCAAAATTATCCATCAATTAGCCGACATGGGAGATTTTCGTAAATACCTGGACACAAAATAGCCAATTAGGGAAACTCGGAAGTTAAATACGTCTTTTTAGAGTGTCGGTGCGAATATTTGTCCTCATAATTAAAGCTCAAAGCCTGTCAGAGAAATAATTTATGAACGCTGACAGATAAGAGTACCTTTTAGAGAGCTTTTAATTTGTTTTCATTTTTATAAACTTATAATACATTTGGGAGCCAATAGTAGTGAAGAACTTAAAAATAAACTTAAAAGCTTAATAGAGTAATTTCAACAATATATCACATATTTATTCAACCATCACATATTTAAATTAAATGCATATACGTAACAGTTAGTCAAATAGTTGAAAAATGTAAAAACCTGTAAAAATACACTAGGTAAGTATACGCGAATAACATTTGATCTGTTTTCAGGAACATCATTCAAAACAGTTGAATGAATTTCAACTGTGGATTCTTACATAGTATTTAATTTCGTTAGGGGATTCATGAGGTGATTTTAAAGGATTTAGTTCTAGTGTTACAAAAAGGTGGATGCTAATGATTAGTGTAATATTAGTTGTGTACGACAAACGTGAATTTGAAAAGGTTTAATGTTTATAATACTCGGGCAGCGAAACATGTACAGCTGTGCTCCTCAGGATTATGTGGTAATCTGGATGTTATTAGTTAATCAGTGGAGCACGACGGTTTTGCTGTGTGTACAATGTACAGGTAATCAGGACTTGGAAAATCAATAATTACACAGCTTCGGACATGTTACACCTGATATTGCCTCAATATTGTGATATTTGTTAGCCGATTATTGTTTATGCGTAATTATGTCAAAACAAATGTTGTGTGGGTTGTAAATTATCAGCATATTACTGGTTGTTTCGAATGTAATGATGTTTGTTAAAATAGTATTCTAGCTTAATTCACTTTCAGCGTGACACAGGAATTAATCGTACGTATTCTTATGGTAAAACTTTGTACATAACTGTGTAAAAACAACAGCTAGTTTTTGTAAATGTTTATTAAAAGTAGTAAACATTAAACATATTTTAGCATTACAGCCTACCTTAAAACCAACCAAAGTTAAAGTTCTTATAAAAAATATGAATAAAATATAGGCCTATCAAAGTTATTGTTCGTAGTTTTAGCGAATTTTCCCTATAGGGAAGAAGCTAATACCGTAGTTCTCATCGTAAGACTTAAGCCCGAGGCCATGATAACTTGTCGTTTTGAGGCCCCCAGATGCCAAAAACACCATTCGTTCTAATTTATATATATATATATATATATATATGTAGGTATATATATGTGTCCGTAGGCACGATAACTTTCGTAAAAATTGTCCGATATTGATGAAATTTGGTAAGGCAGGATCTATCGAGAACCGGAGAGGTCGTTAACTATCTGCCAGTATATTTCGTTAACTTTGATTTAATTGTACATTAAACGTGTAAAATGTAATTTTAATATTGTAAAATAATGTGGATTGTTATTTTCTTTAGTTAATCTACCATTTATATACAACCCGTACGAAGCCCCCAGCTTCACAGGTAGGTACACAGCTAGTGAAGAATAAGTCAAATCTTATGTCTCCTTTAATTATGACTTAAATGAATAAAATGTGGTATGTAGTTTTACCTCTTGTTGAGTTATACTGATACTTGCATAAAAACCCATTTGTTTTGCTCCTTGTTGCAGCAAACTTGCGTACTCATCCCCCATGTTATTCTTAATGAGAATAATTAAAATATGGTATACATCGCTTATTTATGTATGTAGATTGATGAAACTTGGTATGATGCTTCACCTAGTTGAGTTATATTGATACTTGAATGAAAACCCATATTTTGCCTTCCTTTTGCACCGAACCTGCATACTCAGCCCCCATGTTATTCTTATGGAGAATGTTTGAAATGTTATATATCGCTTATTCATGAATGAATATTGATAAAAATTGATATGTAGCTTCACCTAGTTGGATTGTATTGATAAATGCATCAAAATTGTGTCAGAAAACCTACATACTCATCCCAAATGTTATTCTTATGTAGAATAATTAAAATATCGCTTATTTGTTAATATATTTTTATGAAAATTGGTAAGCGGCTTTATGTAGTATTAAGACAAAAACGTGCATCGGAAATTCGATGAGTACGCAGGTTTGCTGCGACGGGGGTATTTCATGTTTTACTGTCCGAGCGTCCGTGTTTTATGGGAACTATGTGTTTAGTGTGGGGTTTTAACTTTAACGAAGCAATGCAAGCGGATTTTTGTTTCTTGTTCTGGTGTTTGAAAATGTCGCAAAGCGAAACATATGTAACACACGTTTGGATTAATTTTGGAACTGCTGACTGTTATACAGATTGTTTGGATTGTTATACAAATTTATATATCCTAATATGTATAAATCAAAGTTGTATATTTAAACCTTTTTAAGAATCCTTATTCACGCCGTCACATAATTCAAACAATAACAGATCACCGGGAATATACGTTTATTTTTGTTAAGATATTTCCGATTTATAACTGAAAAAGGTTACAATTGGTGTTGCGTACAAATTACTTTAACCTATGATTGAGTAAATACCAAAGTGTTCGATACAGATAAATCCCTAGCTGATAATCCATCGAGGCACATAAACTTCAATAACACGTTGGAACGGTGTTGGAAGCTGTGATTTATTGGATGTCCTATGAGTGTCAAATAAAAGCCACCGGCGAACTGTACGGAGCGGTTGTCCAATAACTAATGTGCAATGTACTAAGTATTTATGGTTTTTAGGCTCCATGCTATAGCGTATATAAATGTTTATTTAGTTGTATGTTAATTTAGCATTGTATATCACTATATCACGTGTTTTGCTACGACCTATTATTTTTATAAAAAGTGAGATAATTGTTGAAAAATTTGATAAAAAAAGAATAGCTCGTAAAATTTTAAGTATTCGTATCAAATCACGTGACGTAGTGTAGTGATATACAATAGCTATATTAATATACAACTAAATAAAAATGTATAGTCCCTATAACATGGAACCTAAAAACTATAAATAATAAAACCATAAAGAGAACTCTTTTAATGACTAAAGTTTATTTATTAAATATGTTATTATATTTTGTATGAAAATTGAGAACCATATTACTAGAAATTTGTGAGGAAATGTCAAGTAACAGAAATATTTATTTACTGTTTGACTGTCCACAAATTGTCCCAGGACTACCTTAAAACTGGTCTATACCAGTTTTGAGGCTGACATTGGGTACAGCAAATGAAGTTGTCATAACATATGGTAAGTCTTTTGGCTGTCCATTATGACAAACTTCCCTTTCACCTTTGGTCTCTCCATTTGCAGCGGCTAGGGACAGAATCTCCAGGTTTGGTCCCCAGCCTGCCAACCTGAGAATGGATGGTCCCTGTCAGTTGAGTTGAGTTGGAGGGCAGAATGCGGGTCCCCTGTTTGAGAGCCTCACCCCAGCTGTCACAGGGGCACGGGAGTTGGCCCTCTGAAGGGTCGATTTGACTGCCGTCCCTTCCCACCCTTTCCTTTCCTGCTATATCCTATCTTTCCGGTAACCTGCGCAATATTCCCGCTTGTTGAAGATGTGACTAGCAGCTATGCTGGGGTTTCCTAATCCGCAAAAATGATGATGATGATGTCCACAAATTGTCTTCGATGGTGATCCTCAAAGTGGAAACAAACGTACAGGACTCCAAACACGCAACTACGGGAAACACAACAATATTCATATTAATAAAACTTGAAAAAAACATAATTTCTCTGATAACCAATATTAATCAGTTTGGTTGTCAAGTAAAACCAAAACAAGTAGGACTAGTTTTACCAACATGGTGTTAGCCAATTTTAAAGTTAGGCAGAAAATGTTTTACCGTTTATTAAATGATTAATCGGTGAAACTTATTTCGCGTTGGAATATAACAGTTGCTACTTAGAACCGAAATTTGATTAGTTATAAGTGAATATATAGTAATATATACTAACTAGTATATACTAACTAGTAAAATAATACTAACTGAAGTAGTTGGCAAAACTTAATTCCATTTTTCATCCGGTGATTCTTGAATACACTGTAATAAAAGCTTACAATGGAAAACAACTTAAAAAATTGATCCTCAACCCTTCTTACCTGTAATGGAAAAACTTATCTTTGACAAAGATTCCTAGCACCATTAGTCACTGGACGATTACAAACATCCTTTGAAATCGCAAAGTAACGAGCAAATGGAGAGCACTGCATTTGATTTGTCAAAACGGAATAACGAAAAGATTCCTTTCCTAGAATCGAGGTACTTATTCCCTCCACGGGTCTTTGTAGTTTGAGTGAAAATCGTGATAGGAGAATATTAGTCTTTAAGGAACTATTTTTAAAATAGAAACAAAATGTCATTAAAATTTAAAAAAACTAATAAGTTTTTTTAATATTTTAATGACATTTAGCAAACTAAAATGTGACGTTACAAAAGTATCGTCACTATACACTAATATTTTAACGTAACTTTTCACTTTCTGTTGATTGTTAAATCTTACTTGGAACACGTTTTTAGAGTAATAGCTTTTAACGACACTTATTATAAATTAGTTTATTGTACATCAAATGTCTAAATTATATTTTTTATCTGGTTAAAAAAAACTAAAGATGGGCTTTGAAATGTACATAAAGCCATATGGCTAGTTATTAAAATTCGTCACCCCTACACTTAGTCTGATAATCTTTAAGTACAACCACATAGAAGTAATATATTAAACTGTGCCACCACAGTTTTTCGTTTCTACAAACTTTATGTGGACAATTATTGAAAGCTTACTGTTAGTTACAAATTTGGTGTTTTCTCTTTAATTACACGATACACTAAAATATTTAAAATGATATATTTCATAAATCAACAGGTTTTTAATAAAACACCACCAGCTTATCTTATTTGTTTTGTGTAGTTTATTTACAAAATTTAAATTATACAGTGGAACTTCGATAACTCGAACCTCTATAAGTCGAATTCCTTGATAACTCGAATTTTTATCATTCCCCCTGATTGTGCCTACCAAATTCTATTTTATATGACCTCTATAAGTCGAAGGGTTAGTAGGAAACACCTTGATAACTCGAATTTGTTCAGTATTTTCAGACGGTCACCGCACCTCTATAAGTCGAAGTTTTAGCTGTAGAACCTCTATAACTCGAATAATTACAATCTCCGTACCTCTACAAGTCGAAGTATTGATTAGAGGACCTCTATAAGTCGAAGTTGTTCATTCACAAAACCTCCAGTGACTTATTTTCAGCCGGAAATTCCAACCCTCCCTCCCCACTACATCTCTTTCTGGGTGCTCCTGGACACTCATATCACATATGTGAGGATTTAATTTCATAAATAAGGTACAGTCTCATGTTGTTGCAAATTATGTATTTTTCTTAAATAAAATGGTTTTAGTTTGATTAGATTTGTGTCAGTTAGTGCGAGTTTAGAGGTTCTGGATAGTTTTTAGGTTGTGTTTTTAATAAATGTTTTCAGTTTGGCAAAACGTGTTGGCAAAACTCTACCCTATGAGGAAAAGTTGAAGATTATTTGAGGCTATTGACACGAAAAATAAAAAAGTGACATTGGGAAGTTTAGAAACATCAGTAGACACTGTTGACAATTTAAAACAAAAATAAGTGGCGTACTGCTTCACCCTAATTCGAATTCCAACAATGCTCTGTAATTTTATTGTTATCATGTTCTGTTCCCTTTTAGTTTTGAAAATTATTTTAATAGGCTACAGAACATTTGATGTTCATCTAAATTTAAATTGATGTACAGTTGGTCAGAACTGACTTCCGTAAGGGGGAGGGATTTGTTTTGGGGCAGGTGATAAGAAGTGAGCAAAAAGTCTAGAAAATAGTCAGGAAGTGGTCGAACGGGGGAAACAACACAAAAATACCAAACTGAGTCATTCTTTGTTTACTTTCCTCCTCTACAATATTTTCACTGAAGAAAGTACATCATTACTACGTTAACCAAAGAAGCTTAACAAAATATTTCCGGGCTTATTTTAGACATTCAAAATTGTTCAAATCCTTCTTAATTTTAGTAATAATTATTATACGGTATAGTTATTTATGATAAAAAGCACGAAATGATGTAAGGATTCTACCCTTCCATGACCCATCTATTATTGCGTTACCGTGTCCCTCAATAAGTCGAAGTCTGTGGAAAAACACCTTGATAAGTCGAACCTCGATATTTCGAAATATTCGATAACTCGAGTTTTTCCCGTTCCCCCTGATGTTCGAGTTATCGAGGTTCCACTATAAGAAAGACTTAGCCGTTGTCAACCCCTTCCCTCTTATTTCAGACGTATTGTCAACTTAGAATAAAACATGAAAAACGAATACCACCCGACAATCTTGCAAGATTTTATTTAAACCAAATATTGAGTGTGGAATTTAGTATAAAATTAAGGGGGATAGTTGAATTATTATTTATTTACTGATAACATGCAAAACCATAATGAGTAGTACGAGTTGGCCCTTTAGATGTGCTACAGGGAAATGTACTCGCCAATTGGAAATTGTGGATATAATGTGATGTAGAAATAAAATACAACCCTCACTTTTTGGACTAAAAATACAGTAACTCGTAATTTGACTTAACATCCAATAATGCAATCAAAAGAATGATTTAATTTACAACTATTTGAAACATTATTTTTTAAATGTATTTAAGGTCATTGCTGAAACAGTACCGGGAAAAGAACGAAACCCTTTCAATTATTCTCCGTAATTGCTGCGGCTGTTTATTTCAGTTAAAAGTTCCCCGACTCCCATTGGGGTTGGTGGAACCCCTTTGTATCCTGCAGTAATGTATGGCTATTAACGCAGCGCCTGTGGGGTGAAAAGAGCGCTTAGCTTAAGGGTCAAACATAAATTAGAGGGATGGGGGAGATCTCACCTTGGATAAACACTAGAGGTCTTAAAAAAATATCTTCTACCGAGCAGTTGTATGGTTACAGCAGTTCACTTTCAAGTTGTGCCATCTATGAAGTTTTAGTGCTTATAATTTTTTCAAGATTGATTGTTCTTGTTCGATTGGCTATAATTAATTAATCAACTGATTGATTAGCATGACGTATTGCAACAGCTACAATATGAAATGAAATAGTTATTGCAACAGTTAAAGATATGTTGACATTTACAGTGTACTCGCATAAAGAATTGTAAATATACATACAAGATGATACGGCAATCGATTTTCATCCAAATATTCTCTAGTTGATCCTGATGACCGATTGGAATTTATGATCTTGTACCATTATATCACTAGTAATTCCAAAAGCATTATGTTTGTTCTATAAGACAGTACTCTGGTGAACTATGTTTGGCACCAGGAGAGCCGTGGATGGACAACCCACGTAGAAAAGTAAAACACACTTAAAATGTTTCAACTAGGTTAAGTTGTATCATATATGTATATATAAAAGATTTTCATTAGTATAGCGTACTGCCACTAATCCAATTTCAAATAGCAATGTTAAAATTATTAGCAAAATTTAAATTGTTCTTATTGCCGATCCAATTTGTCTTTGAAAGTCTAATTCGTGGCATTTGATAACTATGTGAGACCTAACTGTTTGCAGTATGCAGTTTGCAGTTTGCAGTACCTACCATAAGAAGTAAACGATTACCATTTAAAAGTCGTACATTACTGTAAGTTATGATTGTCTTATAGTAGGTAAAGGTCATACTATACATCACTAGAAAGGTATTTTATAATCTCATTACATTTTATGGTTTAAGTTTAAATATATTTTGAGGTATTGTAAAATGTATTTAATTTCATTGCGTATTAAACGATTGGATAGGTTTTCAATTAAAACATCAAATGGGTGGATTTGACTCAAATATGGTGTACCATTAACTCTGCGAACATTATTATACTATAAAAAACAATTATGACATAATTTATTGAAATATTGTTCAGTTAATGCTACTTCTTTTTTTATTGTAATCAAAGCTGTATTAGTATTTACAAATTAATTGGTTTATAGTAGTCATCACTCAGACAGTAAAGGATACAAACTATTAAAGATAATTTATTTAAAATTTCTCCAGTAAAATTCAACTTGACGTTATCAGTAGTTATTAGCAAATAACATATTACTTTATCTTGTATTAACTTTGACGGTTGAGAAGTCAATTAACTTTATTGATAAACCTCTTAGGCTTACAAGGCAATGGAGATGAGGCAATTGCCTAAAACAACGGCTTATGTGGTAAGGGTTTACTGGATATTTAAAATTATCAGGTTAAGTGTTTTATTTTATTAAAAAAGAAAATATTATATTTTCAATTTTATTGTTTGTGCATATGATTTATATTAGTACAAAATTTCCATACAAATATAAAGTTAATATTAGACTACTATGTGTTTTACTTGTACATGCATATGTTGAAGAAAATATGTAAAACTAGGCATTTGATAGAATGTCTTATCATTCTATAAGTTGCCTGAAAATTACAGGCAAAGTAAAGAATATATTGTATTTAATCCTTTTCTGAGTCATTTAATAGAATGCCCGGTGTGACGTAGGCAGGTCCATTTGTTGTCCTGCTTTTAATAAATATCTTAGGTAATGTTATTAAACCTCTGGACCTAACAATAAAATTTGAAGTTTGGTTTGTATATTGTATTTCATATAAATTACCTTATTATATTTTAATTTATAACCTAACATAACAACCTAACCATCGCAGCGCGAGGCACCTCAATTATTTGTGGAAGGGCTATTTCAAAATCTTCTTGTAACGTGCGGTGGTTAGGGAGGTTAGGTTACTGATATATATCAACTGTAAAATAAGTTAGTCCAACCAAATTTGTTGGTTTTAAATATATTTTACCAACAATTGCAAGAAAATCATAATACCTAGCTATTCTATTAAATACCTGGATTTTAAACGTTGCCTCACAAATGATGATACACGAATCATCTCAAAATTAAATGTTATTGAATATAGATTAGATTTATTATAATTATCCCCAAATTTACTGGGAAAAAACTAATCTAAAGAAGTTGTATAACAACAAATATTTAAAATGAAAGAAGATAAACATAAAATACCGTATTTTTGAGATAGCAGAGTTATTTGTTTTTGCACTGATAATACCGCCAATAAATATAAACAAAATAATAATTTACCGTAAAAGTTTTGTAACGATAATGCTTTAAAATACGTGTATATACTTTCTAAAAGTGTAACTATAAAAATTTAGTAACGAATTTTACAAACACACCGCTAATATATAATTTAGAAAATTGTAAAAAAGTTTGGTTAAATCATTAAATCATTGTGTAAGACGCCGGCGCAACTAGGGTGTATTTTAAGGCGAATATGAATTAATGATGAGTGTTAAATGGGTTAATCACTATAACACTTTCTAAGCATTTTACAGAATTGGACAATATTTTAGAAGGTGTTGTACGTCAGCTTTGTCAAAGCATTTGACCACAAAGTGCATCAAGAGGTTGTCCAATCCAATAATGTCCTATTAAAAATCAAATTTGCATCAACGCCAGACACGATGGCGAGAGCCGCTGCTAACAACAATTAATGTCAACGACAGGACCCCTCTCTCCCCTCGCTTTTTGGATTAAAGTGACATCGTTTGACGTTCTTAAGTGTGTCGTGAACTTGGAATAGGTTTTAAATGCAAATAAATTTGATATTAATATAACTATATTAAATCAAATAGGCTGATACTAGAAACTGAGTTACAAGTCTAAAAAAAACATCGAAAAGGTGATTAGGCATAACCCATGAGATTTCGTATGGGGTGGCTATGACGTAAACGTAATGCGAGTAGATGGAGAAATACACCTTTTACTTGCAATAATACTATATTACACATTTTTGTAACAGAAAATAAGAGCATAACAACAATTATAACAATAAAAGTTGTACTATATTTGCCTCAATAATTACCTCTGAAGAAGATCCAACTCTTGTCCTTTTCGTCACTCGAGAACACCCCTCTCTTTACTATTGAGTTTTTTCAGTACAAGTCACCGCCTCACGGGGTGGACCGGTTGAAACACATTTCCTCGTTCAACATTGATTGCTGTTTTAGGGCCAACATATACGACCCTTTATATGATATGTGCATAGGTCACACTTTCTGGAAAGTCCGGGAATTTGAAAAATGTCAGGGAAAGTCAGGAGAAAAGTTGGGAAAACGCCAAAGGTCAGAAAAAATACTTACTATTTTATACAAGTCAGGGAAAAATGTTGATTTTAATCATGGTGGAAAGAAAAAATAGGTGTACTATTGTGCAGGTTTGTGACGTTACTCGGGATGCAAGCCGGCTCATCAGGAGAGCGCCGACTGTCAGCTGATTGTAGAAAAAAATGTATGTCAACCAATTGGAGCTTGAGCTTGCAACCCGTGTGACGTAGATGCGTAGAATTCAGAATTGACCCATTTTAGACACTGAAGTAGCACACCTATTTGTTTCCTTTCACCATGGATTTTAATAGTAAACGCAAAGTACGCGAAAATCAAAACCTATTAGAAAAAGTGTGCATTCCGAGTCGCGAGTCAGGGAACATTAACTATTTTGGTTAGAAAAAGTCAGGGAAAGTCAACTTTTTTCAGAGAAAGTCAGGGAAAACATTAACCAAATAAAAGTGTGAACCATGTATGTTGTTATTCTTGTATGATGTTTATCTTTCAGCAAGAATAAACCGTTGCTTTTATAACTTTATCTTAAAAATGTATTACAAATCAAGTCACGATATATTTTTGTAAAAATATTTCGAAAAGTACAGTTTTTATCTGATAAAAAAATAAAACAATGGACTGTGTTATTGCTAATCGCTGTTTCTTTAAAATCGTGAATGACCTGGAGAAGAATTCTATAAGTACGTTTTCCAACAGACAAACTAAAAATTGAACATTCGAGATTCAAGAAATGATTTTTTTCTAGTAAAGAAGATATAGTTTTATAATATATACGTTAAATAAATAGAGAAATATTCCTTTCGAAACTGTACGTTTGTGTTTATCAGTCGCTTGCTGTTAACTGGCCGAATTGTCTCCAATTGAATGAGTAAATTAAAATATAGTATGGTAGCCTGGAAATAAAACAAAATAATACAAATTTAACAAATACAAATGCTTATAAAGTAAAAATCCGTTTTAATATCGCACTTCTTCCATAATCCAATTATAGAAAAATACAATTAAAAATAACAACAACAATTACAATAACAATTAAAAATACAATTAAGAGAGAAATAATCGGTACCACAATTCTAGAAAATTAATAACAAAATCCATGCATATATAGAATATGAGCAGACAGAAAAAATGTAGTATTATTAATTTATTTGATTAGGCGTCACAGCAGAATAAGCTAATATTTTAAACTAAATAAAAATCTAAAACATTGTAAAACTAAGTGAAAACTGGTAGGAAATTATTATATTAGTATCCTAAGAAACAAAAGCGTAAACTATTTAATAAATGAAGAAAAACAAATAAGTATTTCTAATTATACAATTGTTTCGCTTATGAATTGGCGGTAGCTTTACATATATGGTGGATCAAAAAATATATAAACGAGTTCGCACACAGCACGCTGACGTGAGGAAGTGAATTTCCACATAACAACTTTTAAAACTCAAAATCAGTGTAAAAACATACATTTGTACAATTTTTATTGAAATCTGAAAACATTGATTTTTTGGCTGTTCTGATGCTCCTGGCTTCATTTACCTGCAAAGCTGGGAATACAATTTTGTGCATTATAATGTTAGGAGTAGGTCCAGACATGCTTGAAAGTAGGCGTGAGGTTGCTGGGGATGATAAAAGTACTTCAACAAAGGAATAACAGGCTTCTCTAGTGTAAAATCCCCATAAGACAACGTACTGTGTTTAGTCGATACACATTTTCTTTAATAACTCGGTAAATAAATATGCTAGAATGACGAGAGAGGACTTAAAACTTTTGCCTCAATAATTCCCATCTTTTTACATGCATTAATCTTACATACGGGGCATTTTTGACCCTTTTTGGGCCCAAAAACTCAAAATTTGAAAAATTAATCCCAAAAAAAGGGGTTTAGAGTTTTCCGATTGTTTTGCCCAACGAACTTGTCCAACAGATTATAGAAAGGAACGGCCCTATAAAATTTGAAGTAAATCGGACAAAAATTGCGACCGCTAGAGTGTATACACATATATATATATATATATATATATATATATGTCTATATATATATACATATATATATATACATATATATATATATATATATAATTTTGAACGACCCCCCAAAACGTGTTCAGGGGGTCACGTTAGGAACTTCTATGGTGGTCCCGGGCTTAAGTTTCACCGTGCGGGTCATGCTAATAGTTCACTTTCCAAAGGAAATTCACTAACAAATAGCGTTTAGATTGAGATTTACATCGCCCAAAGTCGTAACTTGGAGGGCTGGAGTCTCATTATTGACACCGAGGAGTCAAGCCACCCAGACTTGATGAGGTTTTATCACCCTCCCTTCCCCGCCCTCTGACTTGACGATTTTACTATTATCATTATTTACTATTTCACTTTATATTACTTAGAAAGTTAAGTAAAATATACAAACAAATAACAAAATCGAAAATAACATTTTACTATGCAATGAATTATGTTATGAGTTGATTTATATCTAGTTTTTTTTTAACCTTGTGCTTCGGTAATGACAAATAATCGAAAATATGGCGTAACTGATATATACAATTTAAGTTTTATAGAGTTTTATGAACAATTATTCTTTTCCAAATGTAACCTTTTTAGCCAAGGGATGAACGTGGATCTGAAATATTGGAGTAGTTTTTAGCTAAAAATCATGTTAATTTAGAGTAGAAAATCGACCGAACCGTTAGTATTCCACATAGTTGTATAATGTTATCTACACATGTTGTTTTATTAACGCAGAGTACAACACAACTAAATTACTACCCAAAAAAATTACTATCCACAATATTAATGTTTTGTATATAATAGGCGATATATATTTTCGTAGTTTTTAATTAAAACGGTATACCGTGTAAAGAATAATACGAAATTGGTTACAAAATAATAAGTCATTATTTGGTAAAAAGATGTAATTTATACTATAATAACTGTAAATCGTTCAGTTTGAAATATGATAAACCCAATACAAAACCAATATCAATCCGTATATCAGTAAATCACTCAGTAATTACAATTGGTACGTATAGTCAAGGAGTCCCATTGGCCGGTGCATGTAAACTGACCAATTAATCCGGGTGGATCATCATCCAATCTGTATGTTAAATAGCTAACCGATGAATCTACAACCATACCAGTGGTTACACTGCTTGTTAATATTTGGGGAATATTCATTACATTTCATTTTTTTACGATGTCGGTGGTTTACTGCAGTGCAACCCAGACTTTTGTATCAATGAAGCAATACAAACTAACTAAACCACAAAATATTGGCTAATACGTGGTTAACATCCCACCTGACACATAAACCTCAATAACACCCTCGGAATGGTGATGGGTCACGTGATTTATTATCTGTCCAAGAGTGACTATAAAAGCACCGGCGGAATGTTGGGCGTTGTCAACTAATCATAACGCGCAACAAGTCTGATAATTACTAGTTGTTGAACAAGTAGAGGATTTAATAAGAGGTAATACTAATTCAGTATTCACGATTACAATTTTATTTTTAAGAATTGAGTTATTTCCGCCTTTATTTCCCAGATAGGTCACAATTTGTTAACTGAGATATTTCTGTAAGATTAAGTTACGGTACTTAACGAAAGTTGTAATACAAAAATAACATAATCATTGATTTCCTTAACTTTGGTAATTAAAATTAGATTACATAGTGATTTTTTTCCTTTGGAGTTTTGTGATGGACAATAGTTTAATTTAATCTTTATTGTTTATATGAAGATTACCGTTTATCTAACATGATTTATATTTTGGTATTCATGGCATTGTAGATTGTTGATCCTGATAAGAAATGCAGAATTTAAAAAGACTCAATTTATTTACCTAAATTTATGTATCGTAGACCTAGGATTTTTCCAGAATTTTAAACACATTTTATATATGTTTCAGGTATGGTAATAACGGAAGATGGGCTTGGTGAAAAATATTGCTTGTTGAGGTATGTATATGAAGCAGTTAGCTAAGAGGCGTCTCAGTTAATAGGATTTGTAAACCAAGTGTTATCCCTCGTTAGAAAACAATTGATTTTCATTTCCGAATGAAATCGTAGTTTACAAGAAGACAATCCTTTACTACCATTATTGTTATTAAAACTCGGGGCTGTGACGTTATTAGTTAACTGTTCCCCACAGGCTTCGCCCCGCAAATGATTTATAATAACGATGACAGTTGTGTGTGCTGCATTCTGTGGTTAGCCCGTGGAACTACTACGAATCTGCTGTTTGTATTTTCATCTGCTCAAACAAAAATGAATGTCCATAAGGGAAACATAGCAACTTTGTCGGGGCCTCTGACGAAGCCCCAAGGTCAGATCAGGATGAAAACCATTTATTTTTACTATTTTAAGCCTAAAGAATCAGTGTGCAAAATTTCAATTCTCTAGGTAAATGGGAAGTAGGAGAGAGTGAATGAGTGAGTGATGGATTCTACTTTTATAGCTATATATATTTGTATTTCAAGTCTACTTAAACGTTTAAAATTGTGCTTGTTAAAATCACTCAAGCGCTATCTCTTTAGCGCTTTTCGGTTTTAAACTTGTTAATTGCCACCAGGCTAATTACCCGGTGAAACGGTGAGCTTCTTAGCGTGGCTACTACGTTTTGTGACTGGAAGTGAATAACTTTTCTCATTTGGCAATTACAATTTAAAGAAATAAACGTATCCAAACCTATTGTAATGTGATATAATTTCAATTAATCAAGTCAGTTAAGAATTGTAAAAACTTACAGTGAATATATATTTTAGACAAAATTTAATAAACAAATGTTTAATAGCGATAAAACTTCCTAAAACTAAATCTGAGTTTTATAATAAGTTTTCAGTAAATATGCCCAAGTTTGAAGGTTAAACCTCTAAGGCTCTGATCAAATTGTAGGCACGATTTAGCTAGTTATTGGATTAACCCTCATATGCGCATTTGTACATTTATTATCAAATAAGCTATATTTTATTACTGTGCTGTAATTTAGGATTAAAATTAGTGATCGCAGGTTATTAGTGAAATTCCTTAGGAAAGTGAACTATTAGCATGACCCGAACGGTGAAACTTAAGCCCGGGACAGCCATAGAAGTTCCTAACGTGACCCCCTGAACACGTTTTGGGGGGTCGTTCAAAATTTTATATATATATATATATGTGTGTGTGTGTTTGCACTCTAGTGGTCGCATTTTTTGCCGATTTACTTCAAATTTGGTTCCTATCTGTAATCAGTTGGACAAGTTCGTTGGGCAAAACAATTGGAAAACTCTAAACCCCTTTTTTGGGGATTAATCTTTCAAATTTCGAGTTTTTGGGCCCAAAAAGGGTCAGAAAAGGTCCGGATGTAAAATTAATGCATGTAAAAAGATGAAAATTAGTGAGGCGAAAGTTTTAAGCCCTCTAACGTCAATCTAGCATAAAGATTTACCGAGTTATTAAAGAAAATGTGTTTCGACTAAACACAGTACGTTGTCTTGTGGGCGTTTTACACTAGAAAAGCCTGTTATTCCTTTGTTAGAGTACCTTTATCATCCCCAGCAACTGACGCCTGCTTTCAAGCCTGTATGGATCTTCTCTTAACATTATAATGCACAAAATTCTATTCCCAGCTTTGCAGATAAATGAAACCAGGAGCATCAGAACAGCCAACAAATCAATATTTTCAGATTTCAATAAAAATTGGAATAAATGTATGTTTTTACACTGATTTTGAGTTTTTAAAGTTTTTATGTGGAAATTCACTTCCCTCAAGTCAGCGTGCTGCGTGCGAACTCGTTTGTTAATTTATTTCATCGGACATTCCAATTTTTATTTTATTGCTATCCCTGCCAATTTACAAGCTGCAAATCGTTTTTTTTTTATCTCAACGCCAAAGGCATTTTTGTTATAAAAGAACAACACTTTTAGGATTGTTGTGTACACTACGGGATAACCCTGGGATTGTTGTGGACTTTATATAAGATTTGCGAGATTTCAATAAAAAAGGTAAATGCTGTTAGGAAACAAATTGTATAACAAAGTAACGTGTCGTAGTGGCAATAAAATAGCAATAATACAAAAAAGATATTGTAGATGATCAACTATTCAACTGTAATAATAAATAAATAGAATGAAGTATGTTACAATATGATGGATTTAACTCAACTGCATAGCCTAACACAACAAGAACATAAACGGAATTAATTGTAAATGTAATATAGAAGACTTCTTCGAGGTGTTTCAAGTGCTTGTCGAGTTGAAAAATAAAAACTAGATATTTTCCTGATCAACTTCACTTTTACTAATAATGTGGAAACGGAAGTGATTGCGTTGACAAATCAACCAGTGATTTGCAGTTTCTTTCAACTGGTGGCCATATTCAGGTGAATTAACGTTTGCTTCTGTTTTAGTTGGCCATATGTGTTTCAATGTGAATGTACCTAACTAACGAGACAACTTAGATTTTATCCCACTGTATATTTCGTCTTGATTATTTTTGGTGATGCGCGACTATATAAAATGTCTTTACGTAAATATATGGTTTATGTTGTTCAGAATTTGATTATCTATTGCACCATAATGATAAGCCTGAGTGATAGTTTAAGCTATGATTGCTATGATCCTACGAATTACACATGCATGACATTGCTCTATTGATTACACAGATGGCCTATTGTTAATGAGCTGCTGCTTACCTTAACTGTACGATAACAGATTAAAGATAACGTAACAACCTCCGTAATAATTGTTTGCTGGATAGCTTGATTAATTTGGTTTAGTGGCATTAATATTTACCTTAAAATGTTTATTTTTTATTGTAATAATCGAATTTTAAATCTAAAAAATTACTACACGACGACAATTTTATTAATCTGTTGAATATTAGGTTTAAAGTAAAGGCAAGGTTTTGAAAACCACAATATACATTATTTTATGACTTTTATAAGTATACATTAAGCATCAAAGAATTATTTACCAAATAAAACACACTTTTAGGAGACTTCCATAGTAATCATAAGTAAGTTAAAAATGTCCATGACAATCTTATTTGACGAAAAGTGAATTTAAATTCATGCTTGAAGTCTTTTATAACAGACAAAGTATAACCACAAACGAGAGTAAGCAATTTTACTTATTATTTAACAATTTTGATTAATACTATATTGCACTTGGTAACTATGTAAGTAACAAAATAGTTTAATTTATTGGGTGTGGCTATAATTTAGACAGTAATATACCTTAAAATCAGTAAAATAGTGTGAGTTAATATTTGTTTAAAGATTTTATTTGTTTATTAAGAAATCGACACAATTATCAACTAAATATGTTTCAGCCGACGGGGGGCAAAGCAATTTGTCTTTGTATATTTTGCAATTACAGGCTAATTAATGCAGCTATTGTAGGGTAAAGGCATTTAAGAAGATCAAACAAAAATATAAGCCTAACCGGGGATAACTGTTTGCGTTTGATAAACAGAAATATTTCCGAATTGTAATTAGCTTTTATATTTTTATTAATTTTGCAAACAGATTCTTTGTATGTCATCCCGAAATGGAAAGAGAGAGAGATAATCTTTTAAACCAATCGTTTGGAGTTTATCTTTTTATACATTGGCCAAACGGATACACAATATTAACAAAATGCATATGAAGTTTTAAATCTGGCACGTCTCTTTCGGTATCTAAAATGTCAGTTTGGTTAGCTAAATTATTCAGTAATATAAGTTTTTTGAGTGAAATTCTTATAATAACAGATCCTAGTTGTAGTATATTTTATAAACCGCCAGTTTAAATGGTTATTTACGTTCTTAAGCGACATTCGTATTAAAGATTATGATATTCGTAACTAAAATAAGGGAAAATCTTAAAACTTTATAAACGTTTGATTTCTATTCGAAAACTTTAACGCTGGACGTACTACCGTAGTCTATTTTTAAACTCAATTCCTCTTGGGGCAATAAACTGTCATCGTTTGTCACCCTCAAACCCCTCATAAGAAAATGTAGCTTAGGGCGAGAGGTTGTGAAATGGAAAATGGAGCAAAACATCGAAACGAAACATGATCGAGCTAAGAGTAGGAAGGGACCTGCGACGTTTGTTATTCTGCAGTTGGTCACGGATATTGATCAAATTTGTAAATTTCAAGACAAATCTGATATTAAATTCTTGTCAAATATTTTCGAATACGCTTTTAATCTAGTTGACAATATAGGACAAGTGAGTGTACGACTTGTAGTAGCAGTAACGAGTCCCGAACTCCGATTCCGCCAGTGATTCATATTGAGTAGAATGTAAAATTACGCCATTTGGAATTAATAAGTTTACCATCACTAAAATTATTGTAATATTTTGAGTTGACATCTAAACTCACCCTCAGCCTAGGTCAGTATAATAAACTATGTAATTAAACTATCATCACGATTAACTGACACCGGAATCAATCAATGTGGTACTGTCAAAATAACGTTCTACACCAAATATCAGCTCGTACATCAGCTTCTACTAAAATAATGACGTGATGGATCTCACTAAACCAGTTTTAACTAACGGTATTTCAATCATATTGATGTGCATACACAAAAAGTAGCTTAACTAGACAAAATTGAACAAATCAAACCTTTTTTTGGTTAAACATAATAAGTAATTACAGTAGAATAAAATCGATTGGATATGAGACATTGCTAAATACAAATAGTAAGTTGGCGTTGTGGTCAAGGCGACGGATTCGAGAACCATTGCAGCTGTCCTGTCGTGAGTTCTAATTCCAGTTCTGGCATGTAAATTGTATCAGTACTGTACAACTTGCACTGCAACTTGCAACGGCTCACACTTCCGTTTGCTGGATACGCTCCACGCACAGATATATATTCTATGGGTCCTGGCAAAGTCAAGCAAAATAGGCTGCCAACCTTTTAAAAAGATGTGACGAAAAACTTTATAAAACAACGGTGTTATGGATAGTTTATAGTAATAATTAGAATACTTCACTTATAATTTTACAGAATCAAACCATTATTGATCAGTCTTTAAATCAGCTCTAAGACAATCCAATCTAAATATACTTAGAAAGTTTTTTCGGGTAGAGGTTGTTAAGGCACTTTGGATTTCTTACTTCAAGTCTGTTAATTAAGCCCTAGAGCCTCATTATCGCTGGCGTTGACGAGTCTGGCACGTCTTGATGAGCCTTTATCACCTTTACCTTTACAACAAGGTTATCTGCATTAAGAACATTTGTATACTCGTAGTAATTAATAATTTGGAATCGTTTCATTAAATACATTTTTAACTAGTATTTACCTAGATTCAGGAGATTAAGAATTATGTTTTATTTTACGACTCTAAACATGTGAGGAACTGTATGGATTTTATTATGTCAACAAAGTGGTTGGATGGATGATAAAATAAAGTATTTTTAAATATTTTTAGTCTCTTATAACACATTTTTCCTACAGTCGACTTTTCGTATCTGTGTATACTTACACAGTTTATAAAAATTCATTTAGTAGATGTTCATTAATTCCCGCAGTGAGACGTCAAAGTCAGCAAGTAATCTCTTGTAATTTAGAAATGTTAAAAGGTCTAGAGCGACGTTTTAAACATGCAAACTTTAATTGAGTATATCTTTTATATCTATAAATACGAAAAACCGATCATCCCCTAGGTCAAATCTCTACACCTACAACCACAAAATTGGCATTTATACTCTTTCCATATCGTAGGTAACCACTAAGAACGGATTTTAAGAAATCCCATAGAGCTGTGCCCCACGGGGCTTCTAAGTTGCAATCCTGTGTTGTACATATGGTCATTCTATGAATACGAAAAACCAAATAACCCCCAGGCCAAACCCCTACACTTACAACCACGAATTTGGCACTTATACTCTTTCCAAAACGTAGGTAACCACTAAGAAGGGATTAAAAAAATCCCCATATAGCTAATCCCCACGGGACTTCAAAGTTCCAATCCTGGGTTACTCTTATGACATTTACTTTGGTTTGAGCTGATGAAAATTCAACTGATCATGATTCAAAGTAGTTCCATGGGGTAACCACAGAATTCAGCACACACAACTGTTGTTTTCCCGGGTGAAACCGGGTATAATGGCAGCTAGAACCCATAGTCATAGTTCATAGTCATAGTCATAGTTATTTATGATTATAACGATATAGAAGATACTAGCTGTTACCCGCGGCTTCGCTTGCGAAAAATTAAAACACATTTAATCTAATCAGCACTATAACATATTTTTTATGTTTTACCAAATGACTTCCTTTTCATTAACAGACAAACATTTTAAGTACCGGTACAGCTGGTAATTGTATAAATTATACCCTCCCATAAGATATAATTGCCCGTGGGGTGGAGCCCTAACATTATCAGGTATAGATGTTAATGATATACGTAAGCTATGTTAATGCAAATTTCTACCTCAATAGGTCTAGTACCTTTTGCTTGATGGAACTCCAAATATCCAAACATCCAAACATACGTCCAAAATTTCACAATTAAAACATTAGTAGGATTTACACCATACTACTTAGTTCAAAATATAAATAATTAAGAAAATAAAGATTTTAAGAAACACAAAAATCCGATTTTGTTTTATAACTGAAATTATTACTTTATTGATATGATAATTAGTGTGACTAATAAAAATCCGTGCCTTTTAGCATATTTTTCTATTTATATTTACCGCCACGTAAAATATAAATGCATCTGCACTGTTGAAGTACGTATTGAATTGCATTATGTAGCTATAACAGTACACGGCTCGTGCAACGAAAGTTTTTGAAAAGTGGTATGATGAGTAATGATGAGTATGAGTATATGAGTATGAGTGTATGAGTATGATAAGTAATGATGAGTATGAGTATATGAGTATGAGTATATGAGTATGATGAGTAATGATGAGTATGAGTATATGAGTATGAGTATATGAGTATGAGTATATGAGTATGATTAGTAATGATGAGTATGAGTATATGAGTATGAGTATATGAGTATGATTAGTAATGATGAGTATGAGTATATGAGTATGATGAGTAATGATGGACTACCTTAAAACATTCACAGTTGTTTAACACTGGTGGTGATTAAGCACCTGGGACCTCTGATTTTTGTCCCCTACCACAGGAAGTAACAGATGTGCGACCATTATCTATACAGGCTTTCTAGTTACTACCTTTGATATTCCCGTATAACTTCAGGTACACAAACATTTATTATTTAGCTAATCCTCCCCTAAAGAAGTTATAGCATAACTAATAATCCACCACTCAAAAAACTAGACCCCCATTTATTTACTAAACAATTTCACCAAAATACTATCCATGTTCAATAAACAAAACAACTTCAGCATAAATCGGAAAAAATATCCGTTTGTTAGTTTATAATACCCCCTTTCGCAGCAAACCTGCGTACTCAGCGAATTTTAAATGCTTGTGGTTTCTCAATACCACATAAAGCCACTTAGCAAGTTTCATAAAAATAAATCTATAAATAAGTGATATATAGCATTTTATGTTTCTCCATAACAATGAAATTAAAGGATGAGTACGCAGGTTCGTTGCAACGAGAAAGACAAGAAGTATGTTGTTGCGCAGTTTCAATATAACTTAACCGGATGAACCTTCATGCCAAGTTGTGTTAATTTATGTTCATAACGAAGGGAGATATCAAACTTTACTTTTTCGCCATGAGAATAACATTAGGGCTGAGTATGCAGGTTTGCTGCTTCGGGGGCAATCAACAAACATTTTTTTGTGTAACATCAATATGCCAATAATAGGGGAAGCCACAAGCCAAGTTTCATCATTTTCATTGATAAGTAATCGAAATATCGATTTTTAATTATTATCCATAAGGATAACATTGCTCAACGTACTGTGTTTAGCACTTTAAATAGCTTGGCAACGGTTGGACGTAGAATCACAATTTAATCACCAAAATGATTGTTTTGTAGAGCTGAACGGATTGGTAAATAAATGTGAAGTTTTAAGTAAAATTAATTAAGGGAAAGCTAAAACCTTTTACCCGTAAGGTTAATATGGGAAATTCTACTAATTCGATTTTTTATATTTTATATACAATCACTTAACCTAGGCTAATGATTCAATATACTATATTATTTATTTTTAAGCTGTATAAAATGGTCAAAGCCAAATTTTACTGTTTTAAAAATTGTTGGGTAAAAAATGGGAAAATGGATTTTTGGAAAATATAAAACCCCCATAAACCCATATTCCCATGGTCAGATTTTTCTGGTTTTTGAGCTTAAAGTCATGAATGTCACTTTTCACATTTCCAAATTTCATCGAAATCAGAAATTGTTACTCAAGTCATCGTATTCACGGACACATAATATATAGATATATATAAATTTGAACGAATAGCGTCTTTTGCATTTGGGGACCTCAAACAATTTTATCATGGTCTGAGTCTTACCATGCGACCTACGGTAATAACTTCTTCCCTATAGGGGAAATTTGCTAAAAGGTAGGTGCCTTGCAAATTAATATAAATAGGAGAAGGCTGTAAAATTGAAGCAGCCACTCAACTGTCGAAAAAATCTACTATTAAAAAAACAAAAATATGCTAAACTAAATTTATAAAAGCTACGTTTACTACGCACGCATAAGCTATAATGAGTCCAACCCAGATTCTTTATATAGACGGTAAATTCTTCAAAATCTTTATATTTTTACAGCTAGTAAAATATTTTAATTAAAAATTAATTCGACAAAATAGGCTTAGAGAAGGTTAAATGTGTTGTATTTTCCATCGAAAAACACACCCCCACAGAATCCCTCGTGGGTGGACGTGAAGTCGATCCACCCGCGCAGTTGACTTTCTGTTATTACAGTTAAAATAACTTCCCAAGTTTGTACTGTTAGTTTTAGTAAGATCCTCTTTATTTTCTTGTTTAGTGAATTATTGCTTTATTAATTATACTAGTTAAACAATACAATGGTATCGGTTAAGTTTGAATAGTTTGAAGAACAATGTTATGTGCCACGACAATTTTTAAGCTGTATAATTGAAAAGTTAAAAATAATAAAAAAAAGTTGTAATGGAAAATTAAAACAATTTCGATTTTAATTTTGCTTGGTCTTTCAAAGTAAATGAGTTAATATTCAGACCAACATCTGATGTTATCTTTTTGATATAATTTTTGTAGGTAGTGTTAAATATTCGTTATATGTTTTAGTTAGCCATAACCTGTAATTGAGATTCCTTTAAAATCTATAACTGTGATCGATTCCTAGAGTTATAACTGACTGTCTTATTTTAACTTTCATATATTGAACCTGTTGAGGAAGCTAAGAGAGGGTTTTCGTATTGCTTACTCTAATAGAAGAGAACCCTGCGTGAAAAATGACATCGGAATCCTGAGGGAGGATTTTGCTTAATCTTTAAAAGTATTTATATAGAGAGTTTTTGTGGTTGAGACCATCGATTGGTGAAATACTTCATCCCATTAACAAATTTCTAGAAAATCCATTTAAAATTTGTGCACTTTAATGCTCTGTAATAAAATTTAAAATTAACTCGGAAGGATAAAATTATGTGTTCAAAAACTACCGATAAACTGCCAAAGTAAACCCACATAGTAACACATCAATATGTGATATAACAGGAAACCGGTACACAAAGAAATATAAAATTCGGAACAAACTGACTGTTCTTCTACGAGCAAGGTAAATGCCAAGGTACTAAAGACTATATGGCAGAATGAGTTTCTAAAACAAATGAAAATTTTAAGAACTGTGAACACCATAAGATATTTAGGCAGAAACGTAAAATAGACGTAAACGTATGATGTAGTCCAATATAATTTATATGTTTTTCTTTAACCTTTGATAGAAATATAACTTGTAGAATTTCCCATGTGTAGTTTGGTTTTCATTCAGTACATTATAACAATGTGCACGTACTTAGTTCAATTAAACTGAATGGTTTATTTAATTATAAATCACCGAAAGTACTTTTCATTTAGGGTTCTAGAAAATTACATAGTTTACAAATAAAAAAGATTCATACTCTTCTAATCTCAGTAGTTGTGTTAGACCTCCATTGTGTTATATCTTTAGGTTGACCTTTTCCTTATGTTGTGATAGCAATTTCAATGTTAATTGTCATTGACATCTAAAATAAAAACTACATTGACTGAAAATTAAATTGTTTAGGGAAAGGGGTTTATCACAGAAAAAGCTATTGGATGTAAAATATTTGAAATACAAATTATTTTCCACTTTTATCATTAAACAAATTTATTTTTAATACAAATGTTTGGTATTGAAACCGTTGAATGTTATTAAATCAAATCATAACTGTTTTTAACAGATGTGTTGTGAAAAATATGATTTTCATTTTGTATGTTGTTTTACTAAGACCAAATTTATGTTTTAATACTTACCTTTACCTAAATTACAGGACCTACATGACCTTTTTATAACTGGATAAATAAACGAGTAAACAACAGTGGATATTATTTTGATTATTTTTTAACGATTGGTTTGGTGAAATAAAAGCAAATCTTTAATAATATTTTGCAGCAGAGTTAAAAATAAGCGTATTTAAACAGATGCAATATGAACTTAATCGAATGCCTTTCCATTTGGCAACTACATATCTACCGCATGTGCTGCCTTTGATGGCTTATCGCGTAGCACAATTATTAAATTTATCTTAACGCTAAAAAGATAATCTCACTTTTTTGTTTTTCAATGCTTAGCTTTATTACACTGTTTGCCAATATATTTTATAAACTAATGCCGGGACAACAAATGCAATAAATGTCTGTTTATTAGTAATTTCTTAATACTTAAGTGACTGCACAAAACTAATTTGTTATTCATATAACATATAGACGTATAAGTTTTTCAAAACCTAAAATAAATGGAGAAGTTTAAAGGGTTCAAGTGTTTTTATATGGACACCAAATATCTTAACGTTTTTATTCCACCGATCCTTAGGTTTACCCGAGATCCCCTTGAAATATATGATCTACCAAAATACGATTCTCCAGGGATAATAATCTGTCATCCTTAAACCTCTGGCAAGGACAAACACCGTAGAAACGGAGGCGGAAGATATCATCGAACAAGATTATTTTTGTAAATACATTTTCTAAATTTAATCCATAGTCATTAGTTGACAATTTTACACTTAAATTCTTGTACGACATGCATACATTAACAATGTTTATACCTTAACATTCGATAGTACTGGACCATTTATAAACAGTTTCATATATATTCGCTTCTCTTTATGCTCAATTCATGTCCATTATATGGTTTAAAAATATATTTCGTGTAAATATAATTTGTATTGCGTAACGATTACTGCTTTTATATGCTTGGGACTTTTTAGAGCGTCTTACGGCTTTCTAGCAGTTTCATAAAATATTTAAGAGAAACTTAAGTTTGCATAAGAGTATAGGCATTCATGCGAACCAAAATAACAGAATTATTTCACATATTTAGTATTTGGGTTTAGTTAAAAAATGCATACTGCAAAAAATGGCTTTTCTTAAGTGAGCTCTGTTTAAAATATACATCAAAGTGGACGTGTGACATTATTAAGTTTTTCATTTGAACTTTTAAAATCACCATTCATAAAGATATAACAATATTTCCTTAAACTTTGACCGAGACTTTGTTTTCTTGACGAAATATTAATATTTCTATCCAATATTTTAAGTAATTGTTCACATACATTTTACAATGTCATGCAATAATACTTTATTGATTGTAGGTCAAATAGTATGCCTATTTTAAATTTTAAATTTATTAAAAATCTATCTAATACGTTTCTTTGCAAAAATAACAAAATACAAACATAAAAATATCACAAATCAAGTATTAATCAAGTAAATTAGTTTTAGTTGAAAACTGATAGGGAAAACGATACTGTTTTAGCGAATTTCCCCTATAGGGAAGAAGCTATTACCGTAGGTTTCATAGTAAGACTTAAACCCGAGACCATGATAACTTTTCATTTTGAGGTCCCCAGATGCCAAAAACACCATTCGTTCAAATTTTTATATATGTATATATGTATAATTATTGTATATGTATGTATATATTTCGAGTTCGAAAACCAGACGAATCGCACCATCCAAAAAGAGGTTTTTGGAGGGTTTTGTACCCCAAAAATGGGTTTTTTGGGGTTTCCACATGTAATTTTCATATAAATCAAATTTAAATTTTCACCATTTAATTTAGCATAAAAAAACAAACAATTTGGTATTTTTATCATCGCTCTACGTCAATTGGTTCCTGAGATATTGAAAGTGCTAAACACAGTACGTTGTCTAATGTCATTCTCATGGAGAAAAAGAAAAATTGTATATCTCGCTTATTTTTGAACATAAACTGACAAAATTTGGTATATGGCTTCATCTGGTTGGGGTTTATCGTTGTTTGCACAAAATAAAAAATTTACACGTATGATTCCCGTAGCAGCAAACCTAGGTAATCGGTCCCCATGTTATTCTTATGGAGAATAATTAAAATGTTATATATCGCTTACTTATAAATGTATATGAATGAAACTTGGTATGTGACTTTACTTAGATGAGTTTTAATGATTTTTGCATAAAAACCCATTATTTTGTGTTCCTTGTTGAAGAAAAACTGCGTACTCAACACCAATGTTATTCTTATGGAGAATAATTACTACTTTTAATATCGCTTGTTTCTGAATATATTTCTTATGGACCCTGTTAAGTGTTAATGTATTATGTTATATATTCATTGGAAATTCGCTGAGTATGCAGGTTTGCTGCGACGGGGGTATTTTCTTAATGAACCCAAATTATAACAGCCTCTAAAAAATAGATTATCTACACACTAATCACACTTCGAACTAACTGACCCCCTAGTTTTGCTAACCTGGAACATATAACTAAATAACTTTGTTTTTAAAAGGAATTCTTTCCTTCCTCATGCAGGAAATAAGGAAGGGAAGTTTGGTGAAGTACATATACACATCACCTTACCTTATTCATTCCACACCCCTAACGTCTGCGTGCCCCTTGTTTGATTCCCGAAGGGATAATAAACTGACATTGGGGGAAAACGTTATGGGACAAATAACTCAAGGGGGCGGGTAGACATCTTTGGAATAAACATGAGTCATGAACGTATATTACTTGAATGATATTGCAAACTTATTTTGCCCCCGTATTTCATGCGTATGAATTGGAGAACGTGTTTTCTTAGTACGGATGTTTTGTGGAGAAGTAAATGGGTAATAGTAAGTTTTTATAGCTATTCTACAATTATTGAAAGTTGATTCAACATAATTACACTTCACACACTGAACAGAAAAACCACAATGAAACTAATAAAGTTCCTACGGTCCAAGCTACGGATGTTTCTAGATAAATAACAACAGTAGTTGTAATAACCTGCCAAATATAATGTAATATATATATATATATATATATATATATATATACAAACGTTTTAATACTTTAATTTTTTTAAATTAGTATTAATTAGTTCTTTGAAATACAACTTAGACATCAACAAATCAGTAAGGATTTACAGTGGACCCTAGAAATGCTGATTATATAATTGTCATTGAAGTAATTTCAAAAAGTGCTATTAAATTGTTTATAATTATTTATTTTTAACGTTACGGTGGTTACATTTAAACCCCAATATCGACCATAGCAATTCCGAAAGAGTACTTTGACACGTTTCTGATATAAAACATTTGTGGCTGCTTGAACCCCGTTTTCACGAGAATGTGGATGTCATACTAGTGATTGGGGATTTACAGATAGTAAATGTGGTGTGTGATAATTGACTCCATGATTGGCTAGATCATGCATGACATTTATGCTTTTGCCCTAAAAGCAAAATACTCCATTGTTTTACATAAAGACCTTATTTTCTGACAAACCTGCCCTGTTTTTTCTCTGATTTGATGACAACATCGACCGGTAAGTCGTGTAGTTGTTTTATTTGTTTTATACGTGGGTATATTTATCATGTGTGCAGTGTTGTGGCCTAAAACAAATCATAAATATTTTATACATTCCAAAGTAGAATTATCCTACAAACCAATTTCACTGCTCAAGCTGTGATTTTTATGATTATGTTTTGAGTGACATGTTGGTTTGTATAACGTGACGTATTTAATATATATATATATATATATATATATATATATATAAACAATGACAGAACAGTCTTGTCCTGTTGATTGCTTAGATCTAAATCTAAAAAATGTAGACTTTTCAACAACGGATACACGATAGATAGATTCTTAAGTTTTATCCCAGCAGGGGGTTGTTTGCGTGATGAGGTTTTACCCCTAGGAAAAAATCCACTGGGAAAAATAAACAAGGCCCAAGGCTATAACCAGGGGAAGCCTGGGGTCAGGGGACGACTCTCGCTCTAAACGCGGGGGTTGGGGAACCTTTGTGGGGGTCATCACCCAGCCACATGGAGAAAAGGCGGAAACTGACCAACCTGTAGTTAATGTACAGTAGATGATATTGAAGACGTCGGTTTTCACGTAGTTAGTAATTGTGAAATAACAGTTTTGGATTTACATGCATACGACATTAACTTTTTAAGAGTCCCCAAATGTTTGTAGGGAATGTGGTTCAAACATTACTTGTGTTAACTCGGAGATCGAATTGGAAACCGTTCAACATAAAATCTAAGAGACTAGTCGTTAGAATACTCAGATGCCTAATGTTGTGTTTGTTTATTTAATGTACACAATTTAAAATAAAATACCCCCGTAGCAGCAAACCTTCATACTTAGCGAATTTCCAATGTATATTAATTTATCTTAATACCACATAAAGCCACACACCAAGTTTCATCAATATACATTCATAAATAAACTATTTATGACATTTTAACTATTCTCCATAAGAATAACATGGCGGCTGAGTATGCAGGTTTGCTGAAATAAGGAAGACTAAAAATGGGCTTTTATACAAATATCAATATAATTCAACTAGGTAAAGCCACATACCAAGTTCTATTAATTTATGTTCATAATTAAAGGAGATAACACGTTAATTATTATCTATAAGAATAACATGGGGCTGAGTATGCAGGTTTGCTGCTACGGGAACTATCGGCCAAAAAATGGGTTTTTGTGCAAATATCAATAGACCCCATTTTTGGGGTACAAAACCCCCCAAAATACCCCTTCAGATAGCTCGATCCGTCTGGTTTTCGAACTTAAAGTCATAAATGCTGCTTTCCACGTTTGTACCAAATTTCATCAAAATCGGACCTTTTTTACGAGAGTTATCGCACCCACGGACACACACACACACACACACACACACACATATATATATATATATATATATATATATATATATATATATATATATATATATATATATATATATATATACTGTTTCGAACGAATGGTGTTTTTGGGGTCTGGGGACCTCAAAACGAAACGTTATCATGGTCCCGGGCCTAGGTCTTACCATGCCGACTACGGTAATAGCTTCTTCCCTATAGGGGAAATTCGCTAAAATCATATACACAACATTATCATGTCTTGATTTTCAAACTGGGCAAACACATTTCTCTTACCAATCAATGTGAGATTACATTGCTCTATTTCAAAGATATTTAAAGATTTTACCATCTGCATTGGGATTGATTTAATGAAATATAGAATAATCCAGATATATCAGACTATATTTTAAATGCAGTTAATCATAATTTATGATAAGTTGAACTTGTAAAAACATAAGTATTATAGTCTTTAGTTCAAAAACTACATTTAATTTCTTGCCTGTATTTATTTAAAATTTTTAACTTATCCGTATAAAGACAATTTATATAAACCAATGTTTAAGGTCGCAATGAAAGCCATTAAAATATAGGTAATGTCTAAGAAAAAATTAAGTTAGTACAGAATTAAATTTTAGCGTTTATTTATATTGATTTATTTTCATCTACTAGTATTAAAGTACCTGTTTTCTTCATATCTTAGATTATGAGATGTTTCTTTAATTAAGTAATAAATAACGAAATTAAAAAACAGATTAAGAATAATTTTACCAAGCTGTAGTTAAACCAGTATTTATAAAACCTTATTAGTATTCTTTTATATTAATCTTCAACATATTTTCTTCTAATAGTCATTTAACCAGCGACATCCATAATTTTAACCCTCCAATGATTTTAAAGATTCATCATCGCTGTTTTGTTTCAACTTTAGACGTTATAAAATCAGTAACTTAGCACGCTTAATTATTTACAATGTGTAATTAAAGCCACTAATACGCTAAAGTTACTAAAGTTAAAGACATACAGGGACGTACGTATGTTTAACTACCAAATGAACTAAAACACTTAACTTGAGGTAAAGCTCAGCGCACTTGAATTTAATTATTAAGATCTTGAGCGCACAGTCGAGTCGCTTTATTGCTTGACATGGGACGACACTGCCTTGTCTGGAGGCGTGTTCAGCTTGTTTGCTGGGGCTGAAAATATGTACTTCCCCCTAACAACATGGAGGCTGTGGTACCCGTGATAAGCGTACAACGTTCATGAAAACATGTTTTTAGAATGCCTTGGGGATGTTTATATTCACGATACAATCCACTGGTAAAAGGTAAGTTTGATATAAATATTAGTTAATTTTCATAGATCTGAAAAATAAAATCTCCAACACAAGTACTGGAGTGTTATTGAGTAAAAAGTATTTAAATTACATTTCTGAAAGTAAGTAGCTACGTAGCTTACTAAGTTTGTAGTTATTTTGTGTTTCAACTCCGGTGACAATTTTTAACTTACTGTAGGGAATGATTCAAACCTTGTCTTGTTACCATTATGAAACTTCGGAATGTTGATAGAAAAGATAATAGGTCAATGAAGATTGACAGTTTGTTAAAGTAGTATTATTAAATGGGTTATGTAGTTTAAATGTGTAAATATTCAGAAAGTCACCTGGGCCCACAAATAGCACAATGAAGTTACAGAATAAATTCTTTTTTGCATCATAAGGTTAAAAAAAATCTGGAATCTTCAAATATATTAGTATTTAATTTAACAAAAAGTTGTTTAATTGATAAATTATATTTAAACATAATCTGCCTGATTTATTGTTAAAGGATTTTCAATCTTATGGTAATTGTATGTTTAGTTTGTTATTGAAATGTATTTTTGTATTACACTTTTTAACGCTTAACGGGTTAAAATTTATCTTCAACAAAAATAAATTGTGGAACATAAATTTTATCAATTGATTAGTGACTATTGTGTATGTCATTTTCAAAATTAAATGGAACACTTCTCAATATTTTCTTCGTATTTTACAATTTAAATAAATAATCAATGAAATTTTTTTTAATAATCAACTTTAAATTTGAATTAATTATATAATAATAAATTTTAGTAATTGTAAGACAACTGTTAGATAATTTTAAATTCAACAGTAAGGCATAGAATGTTGTAAAACTGTGATCAATCTGAGTTTAAAACCTCTCCATAACCTCGTTATATTTTAATACAAATTGTTTCAAGATCGATCAGTGAAGTGTTGAACCCGATAAACAAGCAGGTACTAATGTTGGGTAAACAATATTAACGCGCTGAGTCAGATTTGAATCTCGATTGATTTATCGCCACAAAATTATTGTTTTAGAGCTAGTAAAAATATGATAATATATATTGTTTTAAGTGAAATTTTATGCTTCAGTTTGCGTATTTCTGGTGAAACTCCTTGGACTTATGTGACATATTTATTCCATGGTTTTCGAAATATTGGCTGGATTGTAATACCTTCTGAACATTGCATATGTAAAGTTACTATATTTTATTTTATAGTTAGGTGTTTATTTTCATGCAATATTTAGTAAGTTCATGGTTATAAAATAATGTAAATCATATTTACCAGATGTTAAATAATCTTTGATTTCAGATATGTTGGCTGGATTTTAACACTTTTTTCATTTATATAGTGTTCAGTTTGATTTTGTGTGGAACTTTAATCCTCTTACATATATTTACTTATTATTTGTTTTCCACACTTAATTATAAAATAATCATCAATATATTAAAAGAATAAGGTGATTTTTGTGCAGAAGATTATGGCCAAACTACTGGGTCGATTTCGATGATTTACGTGTCGTTTGAAAGCCCTTAACGTCTAGATGTTCCTTTTGGTGGTCTCAAGTCAGTGCGGGGAACCAGAAACCCTTGGGAAGCCCTCAAAGTACGATTTTGGCCCATTTAAATCACATTGGACAGCAAATCAAAACAAAAGAAGCAGAAAAGCTGGGATTAAAGATACAAACATATGGTTTGCTAGTAAATTATTAAACCATAAGTAAATTTGTTTAAAGATGTACTATCAAAATTAATTTGAAAAATAACTGGAAAAAAAGTTCAACATTTAAATTATTGTTAATACCGTTATTAAGTAACTAATTAAACTAAACAATACAGGAAAAATTTGTGACTATATTTGATGGATAAACTGTAAAGTTGTATAGCCTACTTTAACACGTTGAAGTTTCTTCAAACAACCGATGATCGATATAGGGCTCCAAGCCTTTGTCGTCTCTTTGATTCATCGCTCAGTTTATTTATGATCGCGTCTTACCCTTAATAAAGTCCCCAGAGAGGTATAAAAGATCCCCACCAGACGTGACTGTGAGTCATAAACAAAAATAGGGGATCGAATAACGTAGAAGTGTATTTTAATCATTTACATAACTTGCTTTCCGTAAAGCTATTTGAATATATAACTTTATGAAAGTAAAATTATGTGAAAATATTCGATCAGAAACACCGACCCAACATTTAAGAGTTTTAAAAAGAACGTCAGCTAATAAGCCTACTCTAACTGTGGAACTCTCTAATTTACTAGAGCTTGCTTAGTTTTACAATACCTCTACATTTGTTATTATAAATTTAGAAAATAACAATCATTTCGGGTAGACTTTCATAAACGGAACGATATGAAAAACCGAATAAAATTGTTTGACATAGTATATCGACTAGTTCAATATTTTTATCGATTGAATAATGTTTTATCGTTTGTATCTTAGTTATTACGTCATGTTTGTTTGGTTTGTTTTTCAATTAAACTGAAAATAAAAATAAAATAAACAAACATAGCAATGACATGACATGAAATTTTGTTCCTGGCAATACTTGTTTAAGTAATACTGGAATTAACGTTTGTTATCCCGACAAATTTCAAGACACCTAAACTGAAACATAACATAACCGAAACCTAAATAACCGAACCCATAACCGAATAACCTAAATAATGGATATACCGTATCGAACAATTTCATTCGATTTTTATGAAAGTCTACCCACCATATTATCTCTTACAACAGTAAAAATATGTTGTTGTAGTTTTAGCAATAAATGCTACTGTATACGGTGAAATAATATCTAAGTATTTTTATTGAAAAAATTAGAAATGACCTACGAAGTTAAAAAGTATTGCTAAGAGAAATATTCAACAAAGTTTTGACAAATTAGGGAAAACTATAATTAGTGAATTTCCTTTGGAAAGTGAACTATTAGCATGACCCGCACGGTGAAACTTAAGCCCGGGACCACCATAGAAGTTCCTAACGTGACCCCCTGAACACGTTTTGGGGGGTCGTTCAAAATAATATATATATATATGTATATATATATATATATATATATATATATATATATATATATATATGTGTGTTTGCACTCTAGCGGTCGCATTTTTTGTCCGATTTACTTCAAATTTTGTAGGGACGTTCCTTTCTGTAATCAGTTGGACAAGTTCGTTGGGCAAAACAATCGGAAAACTCTAAACCCCTTTTTTTGGGGATTAATCTTTCAAATTTCGAGTTTTTGGGCCCAAAAAGGGTCATAAAAGCCTCAGATGTAAAATAAATGCATGTAAAAAGATGGGAATTAGAAAGGCAAAAGTTTTAAGCCCTCTTTCGTCATTCTAGCATAAATATTTACCGAGTTATTAAAGGAAATGTGTATCGACTAAACACAGTACGTTGTCTTATGGGGGTTTTACACTAGAAAAGCCTGTTATTCCTTTGTTAGAGTACTTTTATCACCCCCAGCAACCTCACGCCTACTTTCAAGCCTGTCTGGACCTTCTCCTAACCTTATAATGCGAAAAATTGTATTCCCAGCTTTGCAAGTAAATAACCAGGGGTATCAGAACAGCCAAAAAATCAGTGTTTTCAGATTTCATTAAAAATTGGACAAAAGTATGTTTTTACACTTATTCTGAGTTTTACAAGTTTTTATGTGGAAATTCACTTCCCTCACGGCAGCGTGCTGCGTGCGAACTCGTTTAATTTAAACTAGTCAGCAGTCTTCTAATGAAGTCAGTATATTGAAATCCGAACAGCCAGAAGCTAGCGGTCGATGAGTAATGTACACGGAACAGGCGTGACAGGACTGACGACGCGCGACGTCTGTCAACACAGCTGCATGTGGAGTGAAAATATGTCCTCTTATGCATTGGATTAACACAAAGACACATTTACAAATAAATATCCCTTGTATAATTTATTTAAATAATTTTTTGTTTTGAAAGGTGTAAACAATTCCCAGCAATTCTCATATTAAAGTGTTCTATAAAATAATAAAAAAATAATATGTACTTTTCAACCTTAATAATTAGTATGTAAGGAATATTTAGGGAGGTTTTTTCAAAGCAACAAATCTGATATTTTTTAAACTATGAATTATAATAAACTTATATTGTTTGTTTAATTAGACATTTAAGACACTTTTCTGTTCTCGATATGTTTAGCTCTAATACATCTCAAGTAAATTGTTTTAAAACAACTGGCGGGTCTCACTAAGATGATAATTAAGTTAGAATCAATTAATTGATAGTATAATCATAGAATAAGTAATAGAATATACCAAGGTAAAATATTGTTTTGAAACATATTCCTAACGTTACCGAACTAACCCTGACCTCTCCATCGTAATGTATCGATCAGTGTTTAATCGCACTCAAATAATTTGGAGTCTATTTAGCGTTAATTATATTACTTACACTGAGGTATAATGTTCTTGTAATGAACTAATAAAATATCATTTAAATTAGTGACTTACTCGTATTTTAGGTGTGGGGATTTTAAAGTGTTTATTTAGAATGTTTTCACGTAAACATATTAAATTAATCTAAATAAAGTACCGGTGTCCAATAAGTTAATAAAATGTACAAAGTGTACTATATATTTTTACGGGAAGTCTTTGTGGAAATTGTTTCTTTGCAAATTAATTAGTAGATTTTTATTTGTATTGTTAGCGAATTTCCCTATAGGGAAGAAGCTATTACCGTAGGTCTCATGGTAAGACTTAAGCCCGAGACCATGATAACTTTTTGTTTTGAGGTCCCCAGATGCCAAAAAAAAACTATTCGTTCAAATTTATATATATATATATATATATATATATATATATATATATATGTGTCCGTTAACACGATAACTTGAGTAACAAACGTCTGATTTTGATGAAATTTGGCTCAAATGTGTAAAATGACATTCATGACTTTAAGTTCGAAAACCAGAAAAATCGGACAATGGGAAGGGGGGTTTATGGGGGTTTTAAATTTTCCAAAAATCAGTTTTTTGCATTTTTCACCCTACAATTTTTAAAACACTTAATTTTGGTTTTAACCATGTTATAGAGCTTAAAAAAACAAATAATTTAGTATCTTGAATTATTAACCTAGGTCAAGTGGTTGCGGAGAAAATCCAAAAAAACCTGCTCATAAAATCTCCCATGTTAATCTTATGGGAAAAAGGATTTTGGAATTTCCTCAGTTCATTTTAACGTAAACTTCACATTTGCTTTTATAAATCTGTTCAGTTCCACAAAAAAATCATTTTGGTGTTTAAATTATGATTCTACGCCCAACCGTTGCAGAGATATTCAAAGTGCTAAACACAGTACGTTGTCCAATGCTATCCTTATGGAGAATAAATAAAATTTGATATCTCGATTATTTATGAATGTATGTTGATGAAACTTGGTATATGGCTTCACATAGTACTGGTATATTGATATTTGCACAAAAAATTGATTTTTTGTTGATTATTCCCGTAGCAGCAAACCTGCGTACTCAGCCCCATGTTATTCTTATGGAGAATAAGTAAAATGTATTGACTCCCTTAATTATGAACATAAATTAATAAAACTTAGTATGTAGCTTCACTTGGTTGAGTTATATTTGATAATTATATAAAAACCCATTTTTCTGTTCCTTGTTGCAGCAAACCTGCTTTCTCAGCCCCATGTTATTCTTATGGAGAATAACTAGAATGTTATATAGCACTTATTTATGATTGAATATTGATGACACTTAGTATGTGGCTTCGCCTAGTTAAATTTTATTTATATTTGCATAAAAACCAATTGTTTCTGTTCCTTGTTTCAGCAAACCTACGTACTCATTACCAATGTTATTCTTATAGAGAATAATTAAAATCGCTTTTACGTGAATATATTTTTATGAAACTTGGTTTGCGGCTTTATGTGGTATTAAGACATATATTATGCATTGGAAATTCGCTGAGTACGCAGGTTTGTTGCGACGGGGGTATTTTACATTTACCATATTTTTTTTAAAAAGTGATTTTATTTGATATGTGAGTAAACGGAATGGTTTAGTTTTGTTTAAACTCAGATTTTCCACCTTCTGATTTAAAATGGGTAAAGCCGTGTCCTATGTAACTCTTAAATGATTACGGGCTGAAACAGATAATTTTGTTATCAATGAAGCCAATGTGCGGCACTTAAAGACCGGTCTAGCATTACTTGGATGGATTAAAATATTTTAAGTTTGTTCCATCATCCCCTTGTATGCACTTTTGTCTTCCCCAAAGTCGCATTTACAAGTAAAATGCTTCAAAAAAAGGCCTAAATGTGCTGCAAGTACAATAGTTTTGACATTGCTGTCTACACTTTATGAATTAAATTAATGTATATATGATGAATTGTTAATGATATGTAACAATTTGTTCCAGGTATTAATGTTTGCTGCATTGTGTAAGTTGAGTTAATGTTTCTACTAATTAAATACATTTGTTCAAATTATACAATTTATTTCAAATTAGCATGCTTCCTCGGTTAGTAGTTTTTAACTTAATATTGTCTTAATCAACCAGATAATCATGGATTGATAATATTTGTGACAAAATTGTTTGAGTTTTGTGAAGTTTTGAAACCAATACCTACAGTGGTTTGGAAACTATGTTATATATTTAGAAACTAAAATTTACAAACGTACATATAGATATTTATAGTAATAAAACATTTAATAACCTATTAAGGCAGAAAACTATTAAACAAAAATATACATATATTAAAATTTTAAATAGGTTATTATAATCGCAAATATACAGGGGTAATTTTTTTGCTTTGGAAAATGTACGATATTTTCAAAACCGTCCTTATTTGTAAACGTCAAATTTGTAAATGTTCAAATAGAAAATATCAAGCTGAAAAACTGGAGAAGTTCACTCCCCATTATAATTAGGTTTTCAACATGACCCAATTCTAGCCCGACTAATAAATGGGTTGCGTCATGAACAGAATGTTCAAAGAAGAGGGTCAACTGTACAAAGGGAGCACAGACGGTTAATATACGTAATGAAATGCATTTTAGTCTCGTCAAATATACTTAAAATATGTTTTAAAATAATGGTTGTGGTGTCAATGATCTTTATCCAAGCAATATACAATGTAAAAATTTAACTTTAAACAAATATTTTTTTTTAATAAAATATTATTCAACAGTTAGATACATGTTAAGCTTGACTAATCTAAAAACCAAACCGTAAGATTTAGATTTATTGTTTAATACAAGAATGATTTTTCAAATAATGTTACTATTTTTCCCGAATAAATGTCATCAATGACCTATAATAGTTCATAACTATGTAAAGATAGGGTTTATGTGTCACAATAATGTTCGATGATTGGTTAATTTTTTTTAAATCTTGGAAACTTACTGTAGCCACCAAAGTATATCATGGTATCCTGTAATCATAAATACCAGTGCAGATTCGGCGAGGTTTAAAAATAATCGCATTCCTAATCACGTTTTGGTTGAACCGTCATTATTTAAAACACAAATGTACGTACTTTTCTTTAACGTGTTGTACTCGCTGCGCTCATGGAGAGTATCAAAACCCTACTAAAAAACATATCACGATAAAAACGATGTAACACAAATTCTATTTCAATTTTCCCTAACGTATGTCTCACTATTGTGTTATTGATGTATTAAATTTAACTATTATGCTATGGGAGATTTATCGTATAGGAAACCACAAGTAACCTATTACATTTGCTACTACAGTTATAATTGTCATGTTTCCGCTTTGAATGTTGTGAGTCATTGGCGTAGTGGTCAAGGCATCGTATTCCAGAACCATGGCAGAGGCTCTGTCTTGGGTTTGGACCGTTGTTCTGGCATATAATGTTATCGGTTTTGTATAGGTCCTACTGTAACGGCTCCCCCCTTGCTTTGCTGGATACGTTTCACACACATCGTTAGCCGATGTGGACGGGCATAGGAAGACAAAAAGTGGCTGCCAACCTTTTAAAAAAAATAAAATAAAAGGAAAAGGATGAATCTTCTTCTTTCGAATTAAAAGTAAAACAAGATAAACACATAGCCTAGGTTGGAAAAGGCAGTCCCGTTTTATACTTCCGTTAGTATTCAGTCTTACAAATTACAATCATGATGTAATTTGTAAGAGTTTATGAACATTTGGCATTTGTTACTTCTACATATTATGTATTTTTACGTCGCTTTAGGTTGGGTTTACCTTATACGTGGAGATTCAATAGTTATACAACTCTTTTAAATGATTTAATAATGCTCACAATATAATAAATTCGAATTTGATGATTCTTTTAAGAAATACTACTTAATAGTATTTGATTTCCTGTCAAAGTTCTTTGCCCAATCAAATACAGCTTGCGTTAAATAAATAGCTTATACAACTGCTAAGTGCGGTATAACGGCATTGTTATCAGTCGGCACCGCCAGTGTGGACATATTTCACATTTATGTCGCCGTGTTTATGCCGCAGTCCGCCGCATTTATCACCGCACATGCTCTATTATACGGATTATGCTTCTATGGACACGGAACCGTCCAGTTTAATATGGTGATATATTATAATGTGATGGCGTAAAATGAAAATAAATGTACTGACAAGCTCAGCTGTATAAATTACATTGAGTTTTTAATTAGAGAATACAGTAATTACTTAATACCCCCGTAGCAGCAAACCTGCATACTCAGCGAATTTCCAATACATATTAATTTATCTTAATACCACATAAAACCACATACCAAGTTTCATCAATATACATTCATAAATAAACGATTTATGACATTTTAATTATTCTCCATAAGAATAACATGGCGGCTGAGTATGCGGGTTTGCTGAAGTAAGGAACACTAAAAATGGGCTTTTATACAAATATCAATATTACTCAACTAGGTTAAGCCATGTACCAAGTTTTATTAATTTATGTTCATAATTAAAGGAGATAACACGTTAATTATTCTCCATAAGAATAACATGGGGCTGAGTATGCAGGTTTGCTGCTACGGGAACTATAGGGCAAAAAATGGGTTTTTGTGCAAATATCAACAGACCACAATGAAATGAAGCAATATACCAAGTTTCGTCAGGATAAGTTGATAAATAAGCGAGATATACAATTTTTATTATCCTCCATAAGAATAACATTGGACAACGTACTGTGTTTAGCACTTTCAATATCTCAGTAACCAATTGACGTAGAGCAATGATTAAAACATCAAATTGTGCGTCTTTTTAATCTGATTCAAATGGAGAAAAATAAAATTTTAATTTTTCAAGACCTTTTTAATGAGAGTTATCGCACCCACGGACACATATATATATATATATATATATATATATCCAGTTTCGAACGAATGGTGTTTTTGGGGTCTGATGACCTCAACACGAAAAGTTATCATGGTCCCGGGCCTAGGTCTTACCATGCCGACTACGGTAATAGCTTCTTCCCTATAGGGGAAATTCGCTAAAAGGGGAAAACAAGATTGGTTTAAACTATGATCGCAGTTTTAGAATTGGATTTGGGTATTTTGGTTAGACTTTTAATGTGTTTAGAACAAATAATAGTTGGGATTAATAATAAAGTCATACTTATTAGTTTGGTTATTTTATTTACGCATCCTAATAAGTAACACTTGAGTGATATGTTGGCGTCAATAGAAAAGAGTTAAACTTGCTTCAAAGATTAAAACTAAGTTATTGACAATAAAAAGAAAACTAAAAGGAGATCCCCAGTGTAATACAAACTTTGTTGATTTATTCGCGACCTCCGGGGTAGCTTAGCCCCTTTGAAATAAACCCTAGGGGGAAATAAAAACAACTCGAGGTCTTGACCAGGAATAACAATCACAGAAGGGGGAGGGAGATGAACCCTGTATGCATCTGGAAGAGAAAAGCGCAAGTTTTGTGTTAGTTAATTCGTGGTTAAATGTAAAGCGTGTGAGATAGCATATCAATTTGGATCAAAAAATACATTCTGAATAATTAAACAGTATTGTTTGGTTTATATGAAAGCAGTACGGGATTTCTAACAGGACAATTATTTCTAGCTATTTATTTTTACTTGCTTTATTATTATATTTTACTGTCTCATGAAGGGCTCGTCAGTTAATGTGGTGTACATTTGTTATAAATTATTTAGGATACATTATTTGCCATACATTATTTATGATTATTTAGTAGTTTAGTCTTTAAACTACTTTTTAAAAATAGGTCTCCATACAAATTTATTCGGTTGAATCTTCTAATTTATAGTCAGTTTGGTTAAATCGATTAAAGGTACGCTGTATTATAGAATAAACTCACTCAAATCACTTTATTATTGTTATAGCTTTCACACTCGCACTTACAACTAGATAAGATTTTATGTAGTGTAGAAAACCAGCATACTCAGCGAATTTACAATGCATATATATATAAATATCTTAATGCCACATATAGCCACATACCAAGATTCATAAATATACATAAATAAAATATTTATGATATTTTAATTATTCTCCATAAGAATAACATGGGGCTGAGTACGCAGGTTTTCTGCTACGGGAACTATTGGCAAAAAACATATTTTTTGTGCAAATATCAATAGACCATAACGTGATGAAGCAATCTACCAAGTTTCGTCAGGATTAGTTTACAAATAAGCGTGATATACAATGTTTATTATTCTGCATAAGGATAACCTTGGACACCATACTGTTTTTACCACTTTCAATATCTCTGTAACCAATTGAAGAGGAGCAATGATGAAAACACATAGTTTGTAATTGAATTCAATGCTTAAAAATTAAATTAAATTTACTAAAATATGATATATACCAAACTTCAAAAAATATTTTTTGTATTCAAAACCCCCCAAAAATACCCCTTCTTCCTTATAGGGGAAATTCCCTAAAATATTAAATTTAATGACATGCTAGACTTCACGTTACTTTATTTAATAATGCTGTGCTTAATTTTGTGTGCAGCTTATTGGCTTTATGATTGTCTTCATTACTAAAATCAGCTGTTCAGAGATTTTTTAAATCTAAAACTTTACGCACTACGAAGATAATACAATTCGATTATGATTAAAATATCTTTTAGCGAATTTCCCCTATAGGGAAGAAGCTATTACCGTAGTCGGCATGGTAAGACCTAGGCCCGGGACCATGATAACTTTTCGTTTTGAGGTCCCCAGACCCCAAAAACACCATTCGTTCGAAACTGTATATATATATATATATGTGTGTGTGTGTGTGTGTGTGTGTGTGTGTGTCCGTGAGCACGATAACTCTCGTAAAAATTATCCGATTTTGATGAAATTTGGTATAAACGTGTAAAGCAACATTTATGACTATAAGTTCGAAAACCAGCCAGATCGCTCCATCCAAAGGGGTATTTTGGGGGGGTTTTGTACCCCAAAAATGGGTTTTTCGAGTTTTGTACAGATAATTTTGGAAATAGTCAAATTTTAGTTTTTTCTATTGGATTCAGCTTAAAAAAACACACAATTTGGTATTTTGATCATTTCTTACGTCAATTGGTTACCGAGATATTGAAAGTGCTAAACACAGTACGTTGTCTAATGTTATTCTTATGGAGGAAAAGAAAAATTTTATATCTCGCTCATTTATGAACGTATACTGACGAAACGTGGTATACGGCTTCATCTGGTTGTGTACCATTGATATTTGCTCAAAAAAACAATTTTTTTCCAAAGCTCCCGTAGCAGCAAACCTGCGTACTCAGCCCCATGTTATTCTTATGGAGAATAAGTAACGTGTTATCTCCCTTAATTATGAAAATAAACTAATGAAATTTGGTATGTGGCTTTACCTACATGAGTTATGTTGATATTTGTATAAAACCCCATTTGTTGTGTTCCTTGCTTCAGCAAACCTGCATACTCAGCCGCCATGTTATTCTTATGGAGAATAATTAAAATGTCATAAATCGTTTGTTTATGAATGTATATTGATGAAACTTGGTATGTGGCTTTATGTGGTATTAAGATACATATATATGCATTGGAAATTCGCTGAGTACGCAGATTTGCTGCTACGGGGGTATTTATACTTTTTGTGTGTCTGCATTTAATTTTTATTATTTTAAATATGTTAAATGTGAAATAAAAATCATGTGGAAAGTAACGCTGTTATATTTTCCTTGAAACACAACATTCACACTTCCTTACATCATTAAAACTTTAAACATCCTGAACTGCCAGGCAAAATTAATTAGTGAGCAAACATAACTGTACTTAACTCTTACATTACAGCGTGAACCATAAACTTAATTAGTACCGTGTACTCGCAATCAGCAAAGTTCCTCCCAAGCACAGCCACATTTCCCTGCCTTCAAGAACCATACTAAACAATCTGCTAATTTACTTCAACAGAATTACAAGGCACACAATTGCATCCATAAGACGTCAAAAATATGCAACGAGTGTCTCGTAATCACTGAAAACTTGATTTAGTTGTTTTCGAAATCAAGAAGCAAAGATTTAACGCACACGTTTGAAAATCTCGTTCATTCTTCAGCCTGTAGATCTGTTGGTTTAAATTGTATGTAGCTTAATTTGAGGTATTATCGTTAAACCTTTCACCCATATGACATTAATAAGACATAAGATATTTATTGGTATTTTTGGCATACAATTCATGCATAGACAAGTAAAATACACGCAATACCATGGGGCATGTTGTCACTGAAACGTGCAATATGAGACACATGAAATTTTCACCCAAACTTGACATAATATAAAATAAATTAAAATGAAACTCACTAGCAAGTCAACAATTAGGCCCTACCATATAATAACTGCGGCTAAAATTAATATCATAGTTATAAAGGCATTGTAAAGTTGCATGGACTTAAATACATATAAACACAGATAATAATAACAAAATAAAAAACCTTTATATAATATTTAACTCAAACTAAGCCTTGTTCCGGGTTGATTTTCAAGTGAATAACAAACAAAACAAGTGAACAAATACAAAACAATTCATACTTTTTTACGTTTCGTAGTATTTGTAGCTAAATGTAAAAATAAAAAAATTGACTACTTTTCTACATTTTTAGTGTATTTATTAATTACGAATATTAATAGTATTATGTGTAGTTATTAGCATAATGAATATTAATTTTAACCTCTACTCAAAGTTGTGTATAATCTTTGTGCATTACTCTAAAAAAGTAATTTAAAATTGAATAATTTTGCATACAAGTGTTATACGTGTTACAAATTGACTTATAGCTAGGTGAGGTCGGGTTCGTGTGTACAACCGTGAAAATCCTAATCCATCATCATAAAAATGGTTATATTTCTAATTTTGTTTGGCTGGATCAGATTTATAATGTTAAACTGTCAAGTTCAAATATTCATGAGAAAAATGAATAGCCTCTTATATTAACGCAAGTAATTGTAGGTTTTCCGCAAGCTAAACTCTAAATTATACGTACACTTTCCTCTGTTCTGTTAATAACTCTTCATTCTTATGTTTTGAAACTTATGATAAGAACATGAAGTGGAGAACCGTGTTTGTGAGGGAGTCCTCCACCAATATATTTGCATTACGTTTTTTACTTACCGTGAGCAATAATTTTAAAAGGTCCGGGTAAACAGCACACAACACCTGATGAATGCGGTTGACGGTTTGACAGTAGCAGTAATGTCGTTTTTCAAACAAGAGTGAAATACTGTGAAATTATTACTTCATGTTCCTGTTATCGTTAAAGCCCATTATTTTATCTACATTGTACGGGGGTATAATTTATACGAGTTGATAATGGACTAAAATTTTGTCAAATATTTTATTCGTGTTATAGAGGGGGTGGAATCAGTCATTGCTCGTATAGGATCATTTAATATGAATAACTTATTTTAGATACTGTAACATAACCTCCTTAGCCTATATTTTAATTTACCTAACCTAGCTTTACATAACCGTAGCCTAGATACTCAATGATTAGTCCAAAATATACAATTACATCATAGTTAAATTTATTCAAGAAAACAATTTAAAATAGTGAACAAAATTACAGTTAGGGCCTATTGAATTATAGCTACAAAATTATTTTTACAAATATCTGCTCCGACTCTCAAATGTAGGATATGATGACTCTTAATCTCAAGGACGGTTCTTTGCCATGGCACATAAAAAAATCATAATTATCAAAATTTTAAATAACCTTAAATAAAATATCTAATAAAACAAAATTGAGTTCCCTTTTTTAGCGGCAGCTAACAAACAAAGAGCTTTGCTGAGATGGATTTAACTTAGTATTTACTCATGTTGGAATCTAATTTTCAAAAGTCTTTTTTCTTGTTTCAAAAGTTCTCTTGTTTAAATTTGGAACATTTAGATAAATACAAATAAATTAAAGATAGTTTGCAAATAATTTAGATTAAAATTTAAAAGATTCAAATGGATTAAAATATGATTACTTGGTTCACTATATGTCTCTCTTCTTCAGCTTCCCCTTTCACCACCACTTTAGATTTGAATTTCTCTCACTTCCTTTTCACACAAGAATAACCACTGCACTCTAGATCTTATTCACTGCTAACACTTTTTCCATACTTGTATCATACTATATGTAAATCATTTGGTAGCTGTTAATATCACGTTAATAGTAAAATAAATCAATAAAAAAAACACTATTTAATTTTAATATATGTTACATTTCATAAAACAAAATTATCAAGTTGTGAGAGAAAATATTCACTTACAGAGTTTATATGCCTGATATAATTACAATTGTTATTTTCTTGGCTTTACATTAAGTAACCTCAAATTATGATTTCTTTTATACTATTAATTAAGATTCAAAAGTATTATACAAATCATATACATTATAAAAATACTCAGAGAATTAACAAAATTGTGCTACAATATAACAATATCGTACCTCTATGGCCTCTTTATGTTGTATATCCTATCCTCACTCTATTGCCTTCTGAATTGGCTCTGGCTGTCAGTTCAGTTTGAGAAAAAATTTCACTTATAACAGTCCCTAACCTAACATAATATTTTAGCATTTCCATTTCATTTCAAGCTTTAAATAAATAGGCCAATCTGTAACATTTGGGTTATTAACTTCTTCCCTACATATTAGAAACTTTTTATACTACACTGTCTTTTTAGTTTGTTGGAAATATAATTTGGCTAGTATAAAACAAAGGCTAAATTTGGTTCTGACAGATTGATTAGATGGGTAATCCTAGCTTGTTATGAAATACTTAATGATATGTAGGCTTATTTTCTTAAAAAAATACATTTACATAAATTCTAAGGTTAGCTCCCCTAAACTGTTTAACATTTTGAAAAGAATAACTTAAGGTAGGTACAATTTAAGTTAGGGCCTAAGTTTAGAAGCAGGTTTGTACATAGATTTTACATAAAGTTGTTTCAATTTTGTAGGCTAATTAGAAGTAAATACTTAAAAACATGTAGGCTATGTATGTACTGTTATAATACCTTGTTAGCTTTTTTATCATATTATGCCTGTGATATTCGTTATTGCTGTCACTGGTATTGTTAATGTAAAAAAAAAATAAATTGGTTTCTTAACTGTTTACTATTATTCCATAAGAATCACTGAAGCTTGAAAGCCCGTGGTGTGAATCCTTAGAGACAGACATAAATTTTGAACAAATTCAGCATTCTATACTTTGCCTTCTTTTATTTGGCATATCAACAAATCGATTCAGTAAATCCTCCGATTTCTGCCTTTCAAAAAATAGTAAATAAATAAATAAATAATACTTGTGAACCACGCCCCCGCACCCGCACCCAAGCGAACCAGAATTGGAAGCGTGCTCCCATGGACGCGGGGCGAGGGGCGGCTCACAGCCCTACCTAAATATGATAGGAAGACCGTGGAGGAAAAATCATTAAAGCGCACCATTTGAGAGGCACAAACTGTAATCAACGAAACACCCAAAATACATGTGACTTTAAATAATTTCAGCAAATAACAAACGTTCCCACCTGCCTTCTAGCTTACATGGCCTTTTTTTATATTTAAATAATGGTGTTTTTCATACTATAAAATATTTCAAAAAATAAATACAGTTTTAAAGTTTAGATAATTTAAAAACACAGTCTATTCAAAAGTTAAGTTAAGTTAATTGAGTTAAGTTAAATTTGTTAACATTATTAATTTAAAAAAATATAAACTAACCAACAGTAGATAAATAAATTAACATTTAAATAAATAATTCAACAAATCAATAAATAAATAAATAACAAGAAACAATTAGCACAACAGAGAATTTAAATTAATTTTTTTTATAGATCAAATGGTTTGGTAGGGGCCCCCTTAAAATAAGTTATAAATAATTTACCAACAAAAAACTGTGCCTAAAACTAAATAACAGTAATATAAATATAAGTCCATGGTGGCAACAGCTTTCACACAATCAACAAATAAATAAATATAGACATATAACAAAAAAGTTCTATGGTAACTTGCGGCAGGCGGTTCTGGGCGGGTCAAAGCGGCCCACCGGAGGGGCGACGGAACAGGGCGGAGAGGGGGGCCAGAATCCGATGACGGCAGCCAAGGTGGAAAATCCCTCTCCGCCAACGCTCATGCTGTTGAGGTGGTCGCGCTCCTCCGGGACCCTGGGAAACACAACCCAGAAGCCCCAATAACACCAGTCCAAAATTCAGCCACTTTCAGAGTTTGCCAGATATTTTCCACCAAAATTTACTAATCACATAAAAAAAAACGTTATACACTAACTAAAATATCAAAGTTGCATTTATAAATGAATTACCGCATGAAAACAAGAACAAAAATTTTTTGGGTCAGAAGTCCCCAAACTCCACTACTACTGTTCACAAAATATAAAAAAAAATTAAAATTTCAAAAGGGGATTTTAACAATTTGCAATCATGAAAACAATAGTAAATGAGCTAAACACTGGTTTTTTAAAATAAACAAAGCACTGTACAAGATTAAACAAGAAGTTATTTTTAAATAAATTCACTGTCAGGTCAGGTGAGAAGTTAAAACCATTCAATATTCAAAAATAGGGAAAAAGCCCAAAACTATCTAGTCCAGAGTGCCAAAAGATAAAGTAAAACAATGAGACATTAACAGATAAACATAGAAAAACACATGAAAATGGCAGTTTTAAGGAAAACTCAAAATTTTGGCCTAGAGGAGCATTCACATGTATTTCTGATTATAACATAAAAAATTACTGACCGAATTCACTCGGAATAGTCTTAAAAGCTGGGGGAAATATGCCCCCAGCTTTCCAAGCCTAAACCGAGCCTTAACTAAAAGCCTGAGGCCTTTTGGCCTACAAGTTACCCAAGGGTACTTCAGTATCAGAAAAGTCAAAATTAAAAAAAACTCATAACTAAATTAATTATTAACCGAATTGGATTAAACTTGCAGGAAACATTCATGAGCATAAGTTACAACTAAAATTAACCAAACTGGCCCTTGGGAAAAGCCTAAGGCCAACTTATACCACATAATCAGATATGTCACAATGGCCTAGCTTTATCAGCTACAAAAACACATTTACCCTAATCCAAAATAAATGATTGACCTCGGCAAGGTGTAGGCCAACACAAAAATACCAACTAAAGCTATTTGGAGGCCTTAGGCCTAAAATTACACAAACAATAGACAAAAAGCAAACTGAGTTGGACCTCTCAAGTAGTGGTTTTTAAAGTCTTATATCTCGGGTTATATTTGCTCTAGGACCTCGGGAAAGGTCTTAAACTAAACACAGCAATGAAGACTACAAAACAATGACATAACATTTGGTCTGACGCCCACCAAGCCTTGGCCTAAGGCCAAAGAAAAGTGAGAAAACGCTCAAGTTCAACTAGGCCATAAACATGGAAAAACACATTTAAATGCTGTACAGTGCTCTATTTGAGGCACAGAATAGTGTTAAACGTTTAACAGAACCCAAGGGGCTTCCATAAATCCTACTGTGAGACTCAGCCTAAGGCCGAGTGAAAATCCAAAGTTTTAACCTAAAATGCAGAAATGAAAAGATTACATACCCATCAGGCAGTAACGGCTCGTTTAGGCGAACATTACGATGACATTAACAACAGAAAACATAACACAAAATAACTTCACTAACACAAACTTTTGACAGAAAGATTCGCAGAAAGTTCGTCGTTTGACAGTCACGGAGCCTATGAGCAATTTTGCACGTTGAGGAACGGAAATTGGCCTCGGGGTTCTCAAGTCAACGCCCAAGGACTCTGCACACGAGGTTCACGGCCGTGCAAATGGGGACGTCAGACCACAGACACTACAATCGGTACTATATAAAAACACTAAATGAGGCGTGACATTCGTCGGTGGAAAGTAGTCACGGCTCACTTGTCTAGTCAGTATATTAATACTGTTTATAGATTTGTGCAACGTTTACCGACCTTCTGTATAAATACATCTTATCAGTTCAAAGCCTCGTGATAGGTTTCAATCCCAGCGGCGCGAGACCTATCAGTTGCAAGTGCGAGGAGGGAATGGCAAGTAGACGGTAATGCGGGGTTGATACCACCACTCTTAACACTTACCACCTGATTGGAATTCTGATAGGGTTTAGAATATTATTTACTGGGGTGGGATGTCAATTAAAATTAATGGGTTTTAGGTGTATAAGACTGTGAGGCTTACTACAAGTAAACGTTTTACCATTTATGGTTAAGTGTTGACTATTATTTGTTTATTTAGATGTTTAATTTGAAAGCCTGTTTATGTTTGGGATGATGTATACATGATTATTTTTAACAATTATTAAGGTTGGTTATATTGTAAAATATACAAGCTTTACTTTTCAAAAGCATTTTTCATTTTATATTTTAAACGAAGAGGATAAATAAAGCATGGAGTTACATGTTTATAAAATATGTTTACAATTATAGTGTACGTAAATGTAATTTGGTACATATTTAAAAATGATTGTACAAGGCCCCACATAGCATATGGTAAGGTTGGGGTGTCCAATAGTACATAAGCTATACGCAATTTTCAATCTGTCACTCTGTTTCGGCCTTATAATGAACGTGTGCCTTGTTGAAATCGAGTACTTGCACCATCCGTTTTGTATATCAGGACAGTATACGTGCGAATATATTTTATAGTGTTGTGAGGCGTAGTATATTTATCCTACTTAATTGTAACAAAACGTATTATACTACTCAGTAAATTATTTATTTTAAATATTTGAATATAATGTTAATAATTTGTCGTTGGTAGGTAATAAACTATGCTATTTTAGTTAAACGTAGTTGGTGCTATTTCATCAGTAAATGGCTATTTTAGTTTAATTTTTGATAAATAACTTACCGCATGAACGTGATCCCAAGCAGAGTTAACTTGTTGGTTTAGGGTTTAGGAGTGTGGCATGTTGGCACATATGTAGATTGGCTAAGGGAATGTGGTCAATAAATTACGACCAACACCTACTGACACCATCCATCTCTTTTTATGGTTTTATTGTTTGTCCAAGAAATCTTACTATGGAATAACTAAATCGGGTTTAAGGTGACCTCTTGTTAATTTTACAGATCTATTTTTTTTGTACTAACAACACCGATGACAATTTTTTTATGGGTTTGAAGGGAACAGGCAGAACTCCTCAAATCAAGTAAAAAGTAGTGAGTGTCGGCGTAGTGGTAGTGGTTACGGACATCGAAACAATCGCAGCGGTCTAGTCATACCTTTATGTTTATAATTAAGGGAGATAACACGTTACTTATTCTCCATAAGAATAACATGGAGGCTGAGTACGCAGGTTTGGTGCTACGGGAAATATAGGCAAACAAATGTTTTTTAGTACAAATATCAATAGACCACCACGATATGAAGCAATATACCAAGTTTCATCAGGATAAGTTCATAAATAAACAAGATATACAATTTTTCTTATTCACCGTAAGAATAACATTGTACAACGTACTGTGTTTAGCACTTTTAATATCTCAGTCGCCAATTGATGTAGAGCAATGATCAAAACACCAAATTTTTGTTATTTTAAGCTGAATTTAAGCTGGTGAAAATTAAAATTGGATTTACTAAAATATTATATGTAAAAAACTAAAAAACCCTATTTCTGGGGTACAAACCCCCCAAAATACTCCTTTGGATAGAGCGATCTGGCTGGTTTTCGAATTTAAAGTCAAAAATGATGCTTTACATGTTTGTACCAAATTTCATCAAAATCGGATCATTTTTACGAGAGTTATCGCGCCCACACACACACACACACACACACACACACACACACACACACACACACACACACACACACACACACACACACACACACACACACACACACACACACACACACACACACACACACACACACACACACACACACACACACACACACACACACACAGACACACACAAATATATATATATACAGTTTTGAACAAATTGTGTTTTTGGCATCTGGGGACCTCAAAACGAAAAGTTATCATGATCCCGGGCCTAGGTCTTACCATGCCGACTACGGTAATAGCTTCTTCCCTATAGGGGAAATTCGCTAAGAAAAGGCTGCCAACCACTTTGAAAGGTTTTAAGGTACTAGTGGATCGCTTAGGTAAACTAACAATATGTAAAGCATTTGTTATATATTGGGTCTGAATGCACAATCATTCTAAACCTGACAGATTGACTAACAAAAGTATTTCCTTCCATACGAATGCAAAAGTTTTACCAGAAATTATTTTGGTATTCAATTAATTAAAATTCACTTACTTTCATAATATCATACTTCTATCAACAAATGATTAAACTCTGGTCAATATCCCAATTTGTCTTACCGATTTTATTGAAATATCTATTATTTCATAAACAACGCATACGTTTGCTAACACGTTTCTTAAAAGGATTAAAAAGCTACTTTATTACTTTAAGTAGATACAGAGATGCCTTAGTAGTTTGTTTTGTTTTGAATCGGGTTTCTTTTCATATAATGTGTATAATTGTGCATGTTAAAATTGTCATTGTCTAAAAAATTTAAACGACTAAAAGAAGAACTTGTAGAATAGTCTGGCTTTAGGTTATCCAGTGTTCACCTAGACTGATAAATAGGTCGATCCGTGGGTGGAATAGTAAGTAACAGTTTACTAGGTTGAGTTGAGGGCGGTGTTATAAACAGGTCATTCCCCGTTTCTGGGTTTTATAAATTTTTAACATGGTTTACAAACATATTTCAGATTAAAGCAAACAAAATTAAATTTGTACCCTAATATGCCCAGAGAAACAAATACAAAGTGGTTTTCTACATGTTTATTTTTAGACTGTCGAATCATAATATTGGTTGTGGTAAAGAAAAAAATAAATATCTGGTAGAAAACATGTAATGGCAAAAAGATCGAGCAAAGCATCAATTATTAAATACAATATTTTGTTATCGTAGGTCGTGTTGCCAGTTCAGTAATCTGTGTTTTAATGTTCACAGAACTACTTGTACTAATGCTATAAAACTGCGTTTTATTAATATACGTTTTAGTGTACAATTTCGGATTAAAATTGATATCCATATCATCCTTATGGGAGGAAAAACTAACTTCGAAGGCAGTCTGAAAAGGAGAAATATTACAAATCGAATCACTTTTCCTAACGGCGGAAAAGCATACTTTGTAAGCATTTGTTTTATTATCTCAATAGTTGGAATTGATCTAGAAATAACGGAGTAGTTCTGTTACGCCCATTATGAAGAATAAAATAAAATATGTGAGTAAGACTAACTCATTGGATGATACAGAATTGGATTACGTAATCCAATTACCGTAAAACCTTCTATCGTTTTATTGATCAAACATCACAGGAAGCAGCTGTACATGATGAGCTAGACTGAAGTATTATTTTGTTTTTATTAGTTTTATTTTAGTTTAACTGACCACACAACTGTTTAAAGCGGTCAGTTTATTTTCAACGTTTCCATTGTTATTGTTATTTTAGGAAATAAATAATTTATTCGTTAAAAAAACTTTAAATATATTTAAATACCCCCATCACAGCAAACCTGCATACTAAGCGAGTTTCCAATGCATGCATATGTTTCTTACTACTACATAAAGCCATTTACCAAGATTCATAAAAATACATTTATAAATAAGTGATACATAGCAATTTATTTATTCTCCATAAGAAAACTTTAGAGCTGAGTATGCAAGTTTGCTGCAACAAGAAATATAAGAAATTTGTTTTTATGCAATTATCGGTATAACGCAACCAGGTGAAGCTACGTACCAAGTTTTAATCATTTATTTTCATAATCAAGGGAGATATAAAACTTTACTTATCGTCCATAAAAATAACATTAGGGCTGAGTATGCAGGTTTGCTGCTATAGGGACAATACAAAAAATCTTTTTTTGAAAATATCAATATACCAGTACTAGTTGAAGCCACATACCAAGTTTCATCAATATACATTCATAAATAATCGATATATCAAATTTTATTTGTTCTCCATAAGGATAACATTGGAAAACGTACTGTGTTTAGCACTTTGAATATCTCTGCAACGAATAGACGTAGAATCACAATTTAAACACCAAAATAATTTGTTTGTACAGCTGAACCGATAGGTATCAGCAAATGTCAAGTTTACATTATAATTAACTGTGGAAATGCTAAAAACCTTTTTCCCATAAGATTAACATGTGAGATTTTATGAACACGTTTTTTTTGGATTTTCTTCGCAACCACTTGACCCAGGTTAATAATTCAAAATTTATTATTTGATATTATTTGATATTTTAAGCTCTATAAAATGGTCAAACCCAAAATTGTGTGTTTTAAAATTTTTGGGTAAAAAACAAAAAAAAAACTGATTCTTGGAAAATTTAAACCCCCCATAAAACCCCTTTCCCATGGCCCGATTTTTCTGGTTTTCAATCTTAAAGTCATGAATGTCGCTTTACACGTTTGTGCCAAATTTAATCGGAATCGGATGTTTTTTACTCAAGTTATTGAGTTAATGGACACTCACACATATTATATGAATTTGAACGAATAGTGTTTTTTTGCATCTGGGGACCTCAAAACAAAAAAGTTATCATGGTCTCAGGCTTAAGTCTTACCATAAGACCTACCGTAATAGATTCTTCCCTATAGGGGAAATCCGCTAAAAATAACTAGTTTTTAACTACATCAATCACAACAACGGAAGAAATTAAATACACATATGTTCACGTAATTTGTTCATGTTAGTGTTTGTTATAGCTATTATAAATATCAAGAAACTAAATACTACAAATCATAATCTTATTTTATTTCACATTCATAACTCTTTCTAATTCGTATTGGGTTCAAGTTTTTACTGCATTTAAATATTGGTTACATAAGTAAAGAAATACCTCAAAGTTTAAGGTACAAATTTGTTACTTGTAGGACCAACTTAACCGTGCTAACCGGAGGGATCATAGCATGAACTAACTGCCAGAACAGACAGCATGTGTCGAAGGGCCATGTTTGTTGAACTCGGGTGACAGCACCAATAACGTGACCTGTCATCACGATGAGTCGATGTTGTGTCACAACTTGCCGATGTTCTGCGGTTAGTTATGTCGCTTTATTTTCGTTCCGTCCAACATTATTCATCACCTCTAAATTCAGTATATGGTTTAGCAAAACCTTTATTAACCTTTATTAAGGTATCACTGTGGATAGATATTGATAAGATGCTTAATCTGTAAAATTAAGATGTTATGTTTATTTCGTTATTCTACAAACATGTTACAAATTTAAAATTTCATTTAATAAATTGTAGGATACAAGTGTAATGTGTTCCTTAAATGTTAATGTGTTAAGTTGTAATATGTATTATGCATTTTAGAGAATTTTAATTGTTATCTTGCAATGCTAAACAAAAAGATATATGAATTTTAAAATCTTTATACATTATCACTTACTAAATACTCGTGTAGCCAATGGATGTCAACTAAATTATACATGATGCTATTTATAATATCTGTATTTAAACCCATAATTTTGTAATCCATGTAATTAAATATGAAAACACTACGCCAAATTTTAATGTATTTTTGTGACAAAACCGCAACATAATGTGTATAAAAATGTTGTTTGCTCCATTGGACTTAGAGGTGACCATGTTTGCCTATGGAAGATGACTAACCATGTTCATGCAGATTTTAAAATTTAATCAATTTCTCTACATAACGCAGCACAAACGAAAAGGATGTTTGCTCTTACGAATCTTTCTGGTGTAATTAGGATTGTCAGACCTAGTTTAATATTACACATAATCAACTTAGTCTAAATTCGGGGCAAGAGAACAAGTTTTAAGTATCATTGCAGAATACCAAGGGATTGAAACTGCGCATTAAGTTACGTTTCTTTTTATTAAAATATACTAATGCATGATTATATCCGAACTTAGTTTAAAAAATGATTACGTAAATCTTCAAAACAATAAAATATTAAAATTTGTATTCAGTTTCACGGCTTCATCTTCTTATAATATAAGAATTAGATTAAAATAATAAATACCCCCGTCGCAGCAAACCTGCGTACTCAGCGAATTTCCTATGCATGAATATATTTCTTACTACCACATAAAGCCACTTACCAAGTTTCATAAATATACTTAAATAAATAAGTGATATATAGCATTTTATTTATTCTCCATAAGAATAACATTAGGGCTGAGAACGCAGGTTTGCTGCAACGAGGAAGATAAAAATATGGGTTTTTTGCAATTATCAATATAACTCAACGAGGTGAAGCTACATACCAAGTTTTAATGATTGATGTTCATAATTAAGGGAGATATAAAGCTTTACGTATTCTCCATAAGAATAACATTAGGGATGAGAATGCAGGTTTGCTGCTAAGAGGATAATCAACAAAAAATCAATTTGTTGTGCAAATATCAATATACCAGTACTAGGTGAAGCCACATACCAAGTTTCATCAATATATGTTCATAAATAATCGAGATATCAAATTTTAAATATTCTCCATAAGGATAACATTGGACAACGTACTGTGTTTAGCGCTTTGAATATCTCGGCAACGGTTGGACGTAGAATCTCAGTTTAAACACCAAAATGATTGTTTTGTAGAGCTAAACTGATTGGCAAAAGCAAATGTGAAGTTTACAGTAAAATTAATTAAGGAATAGCTAAAAACCATTTTTCCATAAGATTAACATGGGGGATTTTATGAACACGTTTTTTTGGATTTTCTCCACAACCAATTAACCTAGGTTAATGATTCAAAATACTGTATTATTTGTTTGTTTAAGCTCTATAACATGGTTGGAACAAAAATTGTGTGAGTTAAAAAATTTAGGGTGAAAAGTGCAAAAAACTGATTTTTGGAAAATTTAAAACCCCCATAAACCCCCTTTCCCATGGACCGATTTTTCTGGTTTTCGAACTTAAAGTCATGAATGTCATTTTACATATTGGAGCCAAATTTCATCGAAATCAGACGTTTTTTACTCAAGTTATCGCATTCACGGACACACACACATATATATATTTTTGTTTTTTATATATTTATATACATATATATAAATTTGAACGAATAGTGTTTTTGGCATCTGGGGACCTCAAAACAAAAAATTATCATTGGTCTCGGGCTTAACTCTTACCATGAGACCTACAGTAATAGCTTCTTCCCTATAGGGGGAATTCGCTAAAATGGCTTGAATAAGCTGTTATTTAGAAAACTTTTCTTTTTACAAAGAAATATTTAAAAAAATACAAGTAATATATCTCGGATCCTCAAAACTACAATCCTACAAAAATACGGTTTTCTTTAAAAATAAAATATTTTAAAACGAAATGTCACAAACAGCATTTGAATACATTATGTAGAGAAAATATGTATTTACAGAAACACCACATTAGAATGTAGATCAAGTGTGATGAGTTTGTGCAAGTATTTGACGTAAGCATACAATATTGATGTGTTGCGACAGTGACAGAAGATGACGTTTATAATTATCAACGGGATTGGCGGGTGAATAATAATGGGGGTTATCTGTTTTCTCAGTACCAGTAATAGGTATTAGCAGTAACAAATACCACATTGTACTTTAAGTTGTTTAAATCTTAAATTAAGAGTTTTTGAAAATTTAGTTTCTTACTTTAAAATATAAATACATATCAATGGCTATTTAGAGAAACTTAGTAAAACAATATCATTATAAAATAATAGGAAAACATAGTTATTTATTTTAAACGTAAATAAATATGTATTATTGATGTAAGAATAAATATAATATTTAAAAACCTTAATTTTCTTATAGTAACTAATTTAATACCTATGCAGTATTCCCTTTATATGATTAAAAAGTGTTCTAACCTATCGGTTACGCGAATAAACTTATTATTAATATTTGGATCAATATTGTACGATGGATATACATTTTACTGCAAGTTATTTTTGTACAAACCTATGATAGCTTTATGTATAATTCTGTAAGTGAAAGTTTTAAGTCAATTTTGTGGAAGTTTAGCAAATTGCAGTATAATGGGAAACGGCTCAAATTAAATGGTCTTGATCCCAGAGATTGGGGAAGAACAGCAGTATTTCCAAAACGTTACCAGCAAACGAAAAATAATGTAAAACATCCCCAATAAGAAAAGCATGGGGACTTAAAAACTTCTTCTTTGTTTACATTAAAACATATGATTTAAGTGTCTACTTTGTTTACAAACTGACATGTTTTCCTCCTTGGAGCAAGGTTGAGGCAATGACCCCTTCAAGCCATCAGTGAAGATATAAAAGTCTTTAAATTCCAGGATATTTATTGAAACCCTTGTAATATGCGATATGTTTTTTATACAATTTAATACATTTAGAAAAATTGAACGACATGTAGTAAACTAGATTTTAATCGAATGGTAAATCCGCACTATTTGTTAAAAGCAACGAATATTTTAAATACCCTGCTGATACAAACCCCTAAAAACTACATTAAAAATTATAACTAAAGCAAACCTTGCTGGGAAAAGATTTTGTGTGACCTCTGTAAACTTCAAAAAAGAACAAAAATATTTTGAGGAAAGCTAACAATTTACCGCAAGGGGATCTAGCAGGCATAGATCAAGAAGTTTTAAAATTGTATTTACATTATAATCAGCTGACTAACAAAAATAAAATATAACTCCATAATATTAACATTGAAACTTTGAAAGCCTATGGGGCGAAGCTCTAAAGTTTTGTCCAAACCCCAAAATCCACCTAGAGAGTAAGAGCTTTTCATTAATACCAAAGATTTATACACAATTTTGGTTTTAGGGGTCAAAATGGCTGAACAAAAAGCAAGAAATTCGTTTAACAATACAGGTATCATTGACAATCCGTTTATCATTTATTTATTTGTTTATTTCAAAAATTAATTTTAAATCATTCTCTGAATTTTAGTAAATGCCACCGCTCATTTATGAAGTAATGAAGTCAATTTCAACTTAGAACACATTTTATCTACGATATTTTACTTTACTATCACGCAACCTGAATCTTTGTTACGGTAACGCACGGACTGTGGTGTGATATCAACGAATGACGGGACTTTAAAAGGTTTGTTTCGTAGCAATATAATAATATATAAGATGGAAATATTCAGTTTTGAAATGCAAATTAGATGATACTACTAATAAACGAAGTTTTATTTTTTTTTAGCACTCTAATATTAAATATGGAATATTTTATTATTAAATGAAAATGAGATGATATAGCGAGCCAAATATATAGTACGAATATTTGTTAAGAATTCTGTTAAACTGACTTCTCCTTCTCCAAAGCTAATTCCCTTGGGACAGTACACACAACCAGAGGGGTGGCTAAGCTAACATGGAGTCAGGGGGAGCGTTACAACACCTAGAGGGTTATAAAGAGAGTAACTCTACGCTCTGCCTCCCTACAACATATTTATAAGATTATGAAACTACATTTGTAGGTTATAAGTTTATTCCGTGAAAAGTATTTCGCAGTTTCAAAAGCTTAAATTAATTATTTACTAATGCATAATGGTTTTAGTTGAATATGTATGTTAAGAATAAAAGTTTTGTGAAAGGAAATGAAAGTTGCAGACATCTGAAGACTAAAAACAAATATTTCCATTTTATTTATGCAATAAAATAGTAAAAAGCATAAATAGTTTCTGGTGTACTACATCTGGTGTGTGACTGCATACACGTCGATTTAGTTTGTATGATATCAAGATGTTTCAAAGTGTATTTATTGTTTAATTGTCTATTTAGAGGTGGAAAAAGTTGTCTTAGTTTTGAATTACTGTTTAAGAATATACACAACAGTCTGATAATATAATAAAACAAATACTTTACAGAATGTTATTATTGTGTCACAATACTCGTAGTAGAAAGATTACTAATATTACTTTACAGAGTATTATTATTGTGTCACAATACTCGCAGTAGAAAGATTACTAAAAATTACTTTACAGAGTATTATTATTGTGTCTCAATACTCGTAGTAGAAAGATTACTAAAAATTACTTTACAGGATGTTATTATTGTGTCTCAATACTCGTAGTAGAAAGATTACTAAAAATTACTTTACAGGATGTTATTATTGCGTCACAATACTCGCAGTAGAAAGATTACTAAAAATTACTTTACAGAGTATTATTATTGTGTCTCAATACTCGTAGTAGAAAGGTTACTAAAAATTACTTTACAGGATGTTATTATTGTGTCTCAATACTCGTAGTAGAAAGATTACTAAAAATTACTTTACAGGATGTTATTATTGTGTCACAATACTCGTAGTAGAAAGATTACTAAAAATTACTTTACAGGATGTTATTATTGTGTCACAATACTCGCAGTAGAAAGATTACTAAAAATTACTTTACAGGATGTTATTATTGTGTCTCAATACTCGTAGTAGACAGATTACTAAAAATTACTTTACAGGATGTTACTATTCTGTCACAATACTCGCAGTAGAAAGATTACTAAAAATTACTTTACAGATTGTTATTATTATGTCACAATACTCGCAGAAGAAAGATTACCTTAAAAATTACTTTACAGGATGTTATTATTGTGTCACAATACTCGCAGTAGAAAGATTACTAAAAATTACTTTACAGAGTATTATTATTGTGTCACAATACTCGCAGTAGAAAGATTACTAAAAATTACTTTACAGAGTATTATTATTGTGTCTCAATACTCGTAGTAGAAAGATTACTAAAAATTACTTTACAGGATGTTATTATTGTGTCACAATACTCGTAGTAGAAAGATTACTAAAAATTACTTTACAGAGTATTATTATTGTGTCTCAATACTCGTAGTAGAAAGATTACTAAAAATTACTTTACAGAGTATTATTATTGTGTCACAATACTCGCAGTAGAAAGATTACTAAAAATTACTTTACAGAGTATTATTATTGTGTCACAATACTCGTAGTAGAAAGATTACTAAAAATTACTTTACAGGATGTTATTATTGTGTCACAATACTCGCAGTAGAAAGATTACTAAAAATTACTTTACAGAGTATTATTATTGTGTCACAATACTCGTAGTAGAAAGATTACTAAAAATTACTTTACAGAGTATTATTATTGTGTCACAATACTCGCAGTAGAAAGATTACTAAAAATTACTTTACAGAGTATTATTATTGTGTCACAATACTCGTAGTAGAAAGATTACTAAAAATTACTTTACAGAGTATTATTATTGTGTCACAATACTCGCAGTAGAAAGTAGGTCCCAAACTATAGTAGGTCCCAGGACTACCTTAAAAATGGTCTATTACAGTTTTGAGGCTAACATTGGATACAGCAAATGAAGTTGTCATTACATATGGTAAGTCTTGTGGCTGTCCATCATGAAAAATTTCCCTTCCACCTTTGGTCCCTCCATTTGCAGTGGCTAGGGACAGAATCTCCGGGTTTGGTCCCCAATCCCGAGAATGGATGGTCCCTGGCTGTTGTACATGATACCCTGTCAGTTGAGTTGACCAGTTGGAGGGCAGAATGCGGGTCCCCTGTTTGGGAGCCTCATCCCAGCTGTCACAGGGGTACGGGAGTTGGCCCTCTGAAGGGTCGATTTGGCTGCCGTCCATCCCACCCTCTCCTTTCCTGCTATATCTTATCCATCCGTTAACCTGCACAATATTCCCGCTTGTGGAAGACGTGCCTAGCAACAATGCTGGGGTTTCCTAATCCGCAAAAATGATGGTGATGATGATAGACCCAAAATACTCTTAAATAAAGAGTCAGTTTCAAATTTAAACTAAATTAAGAGCATGCACTGACAAACCCAAGCGTCAGCCACCAACCAAATCACGAAAGCTTCTTGAACTGAGCCTCTTACTATAAACCTGACCAAGATAAACATCCACTTCAAGAGAATAGCTCTAACAGAATTTCACTGTTCATTCAGACACAAACATGTATATTTTCATTACCACACCTCAATTAATATGTTTCTCTATGTTAAATAAAATAAAATACTAAATCAATTTGTATATGAGTTACTAATAGTTATATTCTCGCGAAGAATGGAATTATTTTATTCTTAATTTAAATTTGCATAAATGAAGACAGTTGGTTATTCGTATTACTGGAAAAAACATTCCTGAGTTAATTATAAGGTGGAAAATAATTAACTGATGGAAAAATTGGATTTTTACAGTAATCACAATTGGAGTAGGTACTACCATTAACCTGTTTTAAAGAAGTCTTTACATTACTACATTATACTTAATCACAACAAATCTGAAACCTTTACTCTTACAACATTCTTGTTCATTGGTAAATAACCCCAAGACTTTTGTATTAACCAATCTGATCAGATTATATAATACAAATACACATAAAATAACAACGATAAAATCCCGACTTATAGGGTTATCGAGTTGATGTATGATGCATGGTAATACAGTGGCCACCATTTATACAGTCAACAGACATTGTTATGTGGAGTGAAATCATAACGTAAAATGAATATATGTTACATTAACATTTACATTTTTAAATAATAAAATTAATGTCATCTTTACCTGCAAGTATCTAGTTATGCAGCTAGAATTTGATATGGTGGACTGAATACAATCCAATGATAAACGTATACAGCTAACAAAGGAAACCACGCTATCGTTGCTTTATCAACGGGAGCGAGGTGACAGACTGGACGATATCAACACAACAGACACTTTATGTGATGCATTAATAGGTTGCGGACAGTAATAAACTGCATATATAATTTATTAGATAGTTCTAAAACTAAATAATAATATATATAAATAATACTATCAATAGTAATATTTTAGTTTTTTACAAACAAATCTCTGGAAAGACAGTGCATTAAGTTTTAGAAGTGAACCTAATAAATTGAACCCCACTTTAATTTACCTTGTAAGAACAAGTCGGCGTCATCTGATAATAGCTTTTAATCAAAGTTTGCACAGCACCGATCAGTTTTAGAGGCAGGCGTGGAATATTAAACAGACTGCAGTATTGACGAGGTTAAGTGAGTCAGGTTGTAGCTGTTTCACCCTGTTACATAACCTTAGATTTAAACATTTGAATTGAATGATTTGATTCATATATACAATTTATTACTGACATGGAAGTAGGAATTTTACTCGAAACAAATACAAACACAGTTATATTTCAGTAGCTTTGCTATGGTAGATGGTTGTACTAGTTTATTTTTTTAGATTAATAATGTTTTTGTGTTTCTTTAATACCTCAAATGAAGTCGTAATCATCCCCAAACTACGAAAACTCAATTATGGCAATATCTGTACATGATAGACTTTTTTCTGTCCCTTTATACATCTCAGATTATAAAGTGGAACTAAACTATTTGATTTGAATACAAATCTAGGAAGACGACAAACCTTTTACTCCCTAATGATATCTAACACCTAACTTTGTATAACCTGGCTATGATCCGGACATCTTCCTAAAAAGGTTGGTTAGCAGGCTACATGAGAAGTTTATGAATAGAATACCATTTTCATCTACTTTTGTCTCTGGGCATTAAAACTACAATGTATGTGCCATTGCTGAAATTTGTTTTAATTAAGAATAGTTTTTTCCGTGGTGGTTAGTTTTAATAATTTATTTACTGCTGATAAGTAAAGTTCATGTGGATCTTTAATAAATTAAACAAAGCCACATTCGTGCCTAAATGACGAAAAACTGAATTCTGTTGAAGTATATATAGACTGATAACACTTATAGATGATAACACGTTTTTGCCCCTGTTCAAGCCTGAAATTTTAAAGTAAGTAAAGTTGCTATTTTTATTTTTATCTAAGAAAAAATTCAATAGATACCAAGTATAACAAAAAAATAACACTAGTTATGATTTAGAAGCGAAATTACCGTCTAAAAAAAATTGTACATAAAATGTTTTTGAGACAAATACAATTTTTGTTGACTTTTAATTACAACAATACAACTGCTAAACATATGTGCTTTCGTACTACAATTTATATTTGATCTAGTTTTCTAGCAGTGCAGAACTATAAATAGAAGATATAACCAGTATAACCAGTCTCCAGGTATAACCAGTCTCCAGTATTACAAAACGTCAGGGTTATCAGTGCTTGGCGTGTTTCGCCAGTGTGGACATATTTCACATTTATGTCGCCGTGTTTATGCCGCATTCCGCCCGCATTTATCACCGCCACATGGAACTATTATGTGGATTATGCAACGCAAACTGTGAGCTTTAATATTACACATAATGTGGCTTCGTTTTTATTTAAATTTTTAATATATTTGCAGAATAATGCTGGCAATAATCACAGCAGGAATTTAATAGTTACATTTAAGATATATTGTTTAAAAACAGAAAATGAACACTAAATCTTCTCGTTACAAAAATCGGGTCTTTTCTAGAAGAGGGCCACCACTGGCTTATCGCCAGTCGGCGCTTTTCGGAGTTAGGTTATGGAAGTTTATCATAAATACCAATTATTTACCAGGTACACATATTATGTATTTATTTATAATAAACTGACCTAATCTAACTCCGCAGAGCGCTGTATGGCAGTAAATACACATTTTCCAAAAGTGGTGTCCCTCTTCTAGAAAATACAAAAAAATCAATCAAAGTAGTTCCCCATAAGTATTTCGAACTCATATACTTTTTGATGTCAGAAGTTTATGAATATTTCTGAACTGAAATATCTATTTGTATTTATTTAGTTATTTATTTTACTTATAAAATACCTTAAAAAGACTTTTAGCTCTTAATACCTTTAATTCTTTGTTCCAGTTTCAATTTACTGATAATCCCTTGCGTACATCACTGGCATTCACCCTCACGTTGACTCCATCATCATTTTTCTTAATCTCTGACTTCCCCTGAAACAACTCCAGGGACATTAAACTTGCACCCCTAAAAGCATTGCGGGGCAAACAGCTTAGGTCGAAATAGAGGGTCTTTTAATCTTGTTATAACTGTCAAAAAGAGAATGAGGAAATATCACTGTTCATCCCTAAACACTGAAATAGTCACTGCGTTACATTATTAAATCCATTCAATTAATAATAGTAGAACTGACTTATGAAGTAGTTTAAAAGATAGAAAGATTATAATCGATGATGAAAGATGGTGCTTTGCGTGATGACAATGATATTATAACTATGACTGGCTACTATGACAATCATATTATAGTTTTGACAGGTATGGAGAAACGTTTATTGTTACTGATCGGTGTCCCCAATCGAAATTAATTTCCCTTTAATACATTTGATTTATATTTAACACTGGATGTAGGCACAGGTTAAGGGAAAATATAGGTTATATTTCAGACGAGGAGTTTATGACATTGTTTTCAAAGAAAACAATCCAAGGCAATAAAACTATTTTTGATACAAAAATGTTTTAATTTTAACTATTATCTTAGGATTTACGATCCACCTAACTTATATACCCATTGGACGCCAAAAGTGCCGTTCTATCGGCAACCACTTATGATGTTCGGGTATATTTATGATATTGAATATGTTATATATTTAAATATGCATTTTTTAAACTAACGCTTTTGTGCTTAATGTTATAACTTGTCTTTCAACATGTGATAGCTAACGCTGTTGTAAGATCATATAAGTACTTTTTCCTACAGTTACCTAACAATGTGCATGTTCTCTCACTGATTTGAGAAAGCAAAGTGGCCAATTCGCTCATCAGTGAGACAATGTTAACATTGTCTCACTCTAATTACTTTGTCTCACTCCAGATTTGCAACGTGGAGGCACGAAATAGTGAGCGCGTAAAGCCTCGCGCGCACTAGGGCGGCACGGCACGGACGGGCGGTACGGCACGGACGGCATTTTTAAGGGGGGGTGCGCGCACTAGGGCGGCACGGACGGGCGGTACGGCACGGACGGGCGGTACGGAACGGACGGGTTGCGCGAACAGCGGCGTGAATTTAGGTCAGTCTATACACTACTGTGAAAGTACACGTAGTGCAGTGCAGTTAATTTGGAGAATGGATATCGATGAAGAAGTGGTGATAGTTAGCTTAATTTTGGCGGAAGAAGAGGAGAAGATTAGAAAGAGAAAGCAAAGATTTTGGATACACAACATAAACAGGAAAAGACTAAGTTTCGGCGAGTTCCACACCTTGTTTCCTGATCTTATAGAGGATGATGTGAAGTTTTTTCAGTACTTCAGAATGACTCACGATAAGTTTGAATGTCTGCTAAACCTTCTGGAAGGCGAATTATTCAGAGAAAAAACCAAGTTCCGAAGTCCAGTGCAACCAAAAGAAAGGCTAGCCATTTGTGTGAGGTAAGTGTTATAAAATAAAAATAATAATTGCTAAATGGAAGATCACACTTAAAACAATAAATTGAAAATAATAAAAATCAGAATACCTTCAATTGTTTACTTATTGTTTTTCGGAGGAATTAAAAATGCAATTAATGAAATCAATATGTTTATTAACATACGTATTAACGAACAGCATTTCCGCTGTTCAACAAGAGTTTTAATGCGTAAGTTAAACTGGAGGATAACATTTGCAACTTAAAAAATTGAAATGAACGTCAGGCTTTACGTTTAAAGTCGTAATTTATAGCAATAGAGAGGTATATTTCACTCTTCACTTTTACTACACTTCAATGCACACTTAAGTATCTACACTTTTCAAATTATACATAAAAATGAGGAAGTTAATAACAAACATCATAAAATAGCCAATTATGAATTATTAGGTTTGGTACAAAAGATTACCATACTAAAAGAAATCAAAGTATAAAGTTGACTTAAATAAAAAATCAAACATTTAAAAAAGTTAATATATGTAACGTAAAAAATGACGTAAAATTATAAATATTTATCATATATTACTCGTATTAATGAATACAAATAAATATCAAAATACAATTTAGTTATCTCAGATTATTCGGAGTTCTTCCATCCCCATGTGTAGTAATTCTTAAGTGTTGATGGATCTTCATTAAATTTTCCCGTTGAAAATTTGTCAGTTTGCTGTCGTGCATTTTGTAATGTACAATGTTGAGCCTGTAGTTCTTGAGTTGTTGTTTCTTGCAAGTTATGTATATTAACCGTGTTCAAGTCCGTGGTCAATGGTGGTTTGTAAAATTGGTCAGTTTGCTGCCGTGCAGGTTGTGGTGTACGAGGTTGAACCTGAAGTTCTTGAGTTGTTGTTCGTTGCAATTGATGTATATTAACCGTGTTCAAGTCCGTGGTCAATGGTTGTTCAAAAGTTTTCATAGCAATTTCCAATTCTTTATCAGATACCAACTGGAATATTTTTTTCTTGATTTCTATTTGATCTTTTGAAGGAAACCCTTTGACAGTTTGTGTCATTGTCATAAAAAATGATGTTAATGCATCGTCTTCTTTATGTGCTGGTTCAGAAGTTTGGCGTTTTTTTTCCAAGAATTCTTGTAGAACATTTGCTGCTGTTTTTTCAGTAGAATTTCCCGTCCTGCTTCTTTTTTGCGGGTGTCTACTGGTCCTGATGATCGATGAACCGCGGGATGACGTTGATGGGGATGCGCACGAACGCTGCAAATCATCTGATGGATTCACTGACACACTTGGCGATTCCGTAATCTCGGGATTGTCGACGTCTTCGTCGCCATAACAGTTCTGTAACTCATCCTCATATAAAGTTTCGCTGTTTTCTTCTTCAGTTTGACTTTGTGATGCTGTAAAATTACACTTTCGATTGTCTTCGTCAATAATATATGGTACAAGGAAGGTTAGTTCTTGCTCATACTTTGGAGGTTTAATATTTTTCGCAGCTTGGCCGCTTTTTGTTCTACGTCGTTGTAGAGCTTTTCTGTGGTTGTCTCTTACTTTGGCCCATCGGTCCTTGCATTCCGCACCTGAAAATCCCGAGACATATAGGTTACAGAAAATTAAAAAATACGTCTTTCAACACTACTAAAACATATAATATATTTACACTTATATTGTACTTATACATACGAGACGGTAAAATATATATACAAGATGTTATTAAGGCAATCGATTTCAACCAGTAACACTGGCCATCATCAGGCCCAATCAGAGAATGTTTCTCTGATTGGGCCTGATGATGGCCAGTGTTACTGGTTGAAATCGATTGCCTTAACAACATCTTGTATATATATATTTTCCGTCTCGTATGTAAGTACAGTATAAGTGTAAATATATTATATGTTTTAGTAGTGTTGAAAGACGTATTTTTTAGTTTACCTAGTAAATATAACAAAACGTATCATGCTAATCAAAAAACTGTTTAGAAAATTAAGGTTCATGATTTTTAAAAAGAAAAATAAACACTCGTACAAAAGCCTGTATTCATCATTCTTTCTCTTTTTTTTTAGGTTTCTTGCAACTGGCATGTCTTACCGATCCCTGGCATTCTCTTTTCGAATGGGTCTAACAACAATAAGAGAAATTGTTCATACAACATGTGAGGCGTTATGGAGAATCTTGCAACCCCTCGTGATGCCAGAGCCTACAGAGTGCATGTGGAAAGAGATTGAAAAAGGATTCTGCACAAGGTGGAACTTTCCAAATGCTGTGGGAGCTCTTGATGGAAAACATGTTGTGATACAAGCACCAGACAACAGTGGAGCTGATTACTTCTGCTACAAAAAATGCTTTAGCATTGTGTTATTGGCGTTAGTGGATGCAGAAAAAAAGTTCATTTTCGTAGATGTCGGTGGCTATGGCAAAAACTCTGATGCCAGTATTTTCAATTCATCTGAATTGGGGAAAAAGTTACAAGATGGGACATTGAACCTTCCATCTGCAAAGAAATTGCCGGGCACTGATGTGTTTCTTCCTCATGTGATTATTGGAGATGAAGCTTTTCCTCTAAGAACCAATATCATGCGGCCATACTCAAGAGACGATGTTCACGGCAAGATTGAAGAAAAAATTTACAACTACCGAACTAGTAGGGCTCGAAACGTAGTTGAAAATGCATTTGGCATTTTGGTTCGTAGATTTCGTCTTTTTGAAAGGAAACTTTCTCTTTCTCAAGAGCACCTAACACATGTGATTCTTGCAGCTTGTTGTCTGCATAATTACTTAAAAAAAGACACGTGTTATTGGACAGAAAAAGATGTACGAGTTACATTTGCAGATGCTAGATCGTTTGCCTCATTGAGAGGCACAGGTGGTTTGTCCGGTTGCGAAGCTATTGCAGTTAGAAACATCTTTAAAGATTATTTTAACTCTGAGTTTGGATCAGTAGAGTGGCAAAGGAAAAGAGCTCAAGTTGGAAAGCAATGTGTTTGAAGGGCTAAAAGTCTACTTAAAAAAGACGCAGTAATTGTGTATTCAGGAATTTATTGTTATAGCACCTAAAACAAAATACTGAGCTTATCAAGAAAAATGTCTGTGTGTTAAAAATTACAACATGTCTTGAGCATATAATGTGGAAGTTTTTATTGCTACTCCCTAATTCTACATTTGGCACTCTAGTGCGCGCGTAGCGGGCAAAGTATAATATAGGAATATGTTCCAAAATGAGGACTTTATTGTTATAAATTTGGATTGGGCTTTGACTTGGGCAGATCTATTTTGAGCATATACTATATATTGGCCCCCTAACCCAACCCAATTAACCCACTTCACATTACATGGTATTATTTTTATACAAGTTATATTATGTCATTGTTACGTAGATTTACCTCAAATTATGGAAATTTGAATGTATGATTTTTGAAAGCAAACAGATTCATAATCTGTTATGTAAAGCTATTCCAGGTCACAGTGGTGTATATATGAAATTTTGTCGGGCGGGGGGGGCCGAGAATACCGGGGGGTTTGGGGGGTATGGAATACCCCCCAGCCACAGGGGGGTCCGGGGGCACTCCCCCGGGAAAAATGTCAAATCAGGTGTCAAAAATCACGTTTTTAACTACTCTAGCACTAAAAAACTGATAGAAAATTGGTTCGTTTCTCAGGGGAAAACAATTATTTAGGCCTGAATTATATTCTGTAAATAATTTAAAAAGGCCTAAGAAAAATATAGGATTCCAATGTTGAATAGCATAAATGTTGAAAAGAAACATTTTTACTTTTTATAAACCTATTTTCTGGAAAGGTTATCAGTTCATCATCACCGGTAGGTTACATAAATTTGTTACACAAATAAAAATATGTGTATCAAATGCAGAAGTGGATGCGAACATGTGAAAGTATGAATTCCTGCTTCGCTCAAAATCGTTTGAGATATACGCCAAAAAGATAAAATATTTCCAAGTTAATGCTCAGGCATATACAGAGTGTAAATTAAGTATTGAAACAAATATGTATTTTTTAACAATATTAGATAAGAATATTTTGTTTTTGGCATTGATTGTTAACAAAAGTTCTGCCTTTGTAACATACAAACAAAAAACAAACACCAAATAAAACATTGGTTTAGCGCGAGACACTACTTAACCTATCACCCCAATGATCGAAGTGAAGCCACATTTAAGCTTAAAATAGATTTTTATCATATCAATGAACATAGCCTACAAAATTAATACTATTGTAATTTAAAACTTACTTGATTGTTTCATTGTTGCACTGATCTCTTCCCATATATTATCACGCCTGACGTTATTAAAATATTCCGGATGTCGCATGTTATACAACTCCGGGTATTTTTCCACCATCACAATCAACTTGGACACATCCATCTTCCTACTTGTTGTCAGCCGTACTAGTGGAAAATGGCGGAAGTCCCGTGCCGCCCGCCCGGTGGTGAGTATGAGTCACCGGTACGGCCGGGACGGACGCTCGGAATTGTCCTAAAGTTCGTTCTCCCGGACTTTTTAACAAGTGGCGGAAGGTGCCGGTCGTCCGTTGCCGGCCGTCCCGCCGTAGTGCGCGCACTCTCATTAGATTCAATGCTACAAACTTTTAAAATTTGCCGTGACTGCCGCCCGTCCGTGCCGTGCCGCCCTAGTGCGCGCGAGGCTTAACATGCAGACAAGGTCGTATGCGCGCGAAATACGTTGGCAGCACTGGCTGTAAATCAGCTGGTCAGCTGTTGTACTGTTGTATTTGTCACAACACTTCCGGTCACGGCAGAAGCCACCATTTCATTGATTTGCCATTTGTAAACATTGAAGGTGGTTTTGCTGTCGCAAAATGGACATTAATGACGATTTTAGTAATAATAGTTCACCAGAAGAATCTTGTACTCCAGAAGAACTAAAAAATGTGGTGAGGAATGTGTCTCTAAATCTTCTTCCAGAGAAATCAAAACATAAATATGAAAAAAGGTATGAATTGTTTACTTCCTGGTGTGAAAGTAAGAATGTAAAAAGCCCAACGGAAAAATATGTTACGTTTCTTTACCAATTTATTTGTTTTATGGTAACTGTAGGAAAAATATAATGTGCAACTCGAGTGCAAAGTGCAATCGCCTCACTCGAGAAACCATTCCTCACTCGCCTACGGCTCGTGAGTAAGGATTTCTCTCGAGTGAGGCAATTGCTCACTTTGCTCACTAGTTGCACAAATAACTATTTTACTAATAAACTCTTGCTAAGTGGCTTCGCTGGGTTGTAAAAAAGCAGGAGGGCCATATTGCAATTAGGAGTTGTTGATGCACGATGGCTATAATATAAAATACAATGAATTTTACGAACGATTAAGACAAAATGCATCCATTAAATATATGTCACTGTTGAAATTTTAAACAGCAATTGGTTATAAATTCAAAAAGTGGGCATAGATTAGTGGATAGAAAGCCTTATATTAAAAACAATACCACCTCAGTTATTGAGGTTTATCTGGCAATAAATCTCAATCCGTTGTAGACAAACAATGGCTACGTATCCCATAACCTATGATTTACGTGTATTGCTTTGACAACAGAGAAAGTTTATTTTGTAATAAAATAATTCAACATAAACATGTTTTTATCATATTTAAGTGCGCATTAGTAAAGGTTCTGTACTGCTGAATTATGTTCACACATATAGAAATATACTTGCGAAACCAGTAACTCTGTGCTATTCTATTTGGTCTTCACTCTACAATAAAATTAAGGAGTTATAGGTAAATATTTTATGATAAAGTTATACATTGTATTAGTTGTATAGGTGACCCATTAATTTTTCTTAGAAAACAGAGGTGTTTTGATTTTATTAAACATTAAAGTAACGACTTATACAAATAAACATAATTTTAAATACAAAATTTGTTTATGTTAAAAACAATTCAAATTAAACTAGTAAAATGATGTATGATAATATAGGCACGTGGTCGTGTAGACTTGGTGACGTGACACGACCATGCCACTAGATTATCATAACATGTTTAACGCCAAGTCCACCACACGGCCACGTGCCTATTAACACGAACCAGAATGCGGCTATTTATCACAGCTCAAAATAACATGTTACAACCTTAAGTTAATCTGGCTGTGCTTTTATATGCTCAACTATATCACTGAACACAACGAATCAAAATAGTTATTACGAATTGTCAGAAAAGTGAGAAATTGACGTTTGAAAATAGACTAAATCTTGTACAATTCTGTTTGTTTAATGGATTTTTCACTTTATTTTTATTCAAAAAACCTAGACACTTTATATACTATTATAAAAAACCAACTAATATTTGTTTATTAATTTTTACGTCAATCACCAGTTTGGTCCAATGAGACACAATTGATTCAATAATATACAATAATTGACGTATGAATGTCCAAATGATGTTTTGGTGGCAAATTCCAATGTCGTTTTGGTGGTAAATGGGGATGTCGAGGCTCAGAATACCGAGGAAATGTTACCATATTACATGCAAAAACTAGAATACATGAACTAAAGCTACAATTGTATAACAATGATGCAAGCTACAATTATTAATAAACGTTTTCATGCAAAAAGAAAATTCAGTACTAACTTATGTATACAGTTAATACTTATAGCAATAACAATTATGTAACGTATTGATCACAGTGTAGGTAAGGTAAATACTCTTCAGGTACGCTAAAATTGGTTTTGATTAAGCAAAACAAATAACTGGGCGAAGGAAAGCTGAAATAAAAGGCGAATTTGATTTTTACGAACATTGATGATGGTTGACCTACACTTAACAAAGAGCATTGCAAGGTCTATTGTTGAGGGTGTGTGAATGGATGGAGAGCTAAGGGATAGGAGTTGAGAGGGTTCAAAAGGCCTTAAAAGCTTGGTGGCTGTACCTGCTGAAAAATTCAAGGTGGCCAGAAACTTTTTTTCCACGGCGTGTCGTTCTAGGGAACGCTGCGTATGAAAAATATACTTTGTGCTGTGCACCCTTCTAAAAAAAATCTTGGGGACGGATAAAAATATAAAAATAAAATAAAACATCTTGCTATTGTCTATATTTAGGTCCGCTGTTCCGTAATAGAGCAACCGATCCAACGAGAGGAACTTGACGTGACCAATATTACAGACTGTTCAATATTCTACGCCTGCCTCTAGAACTGATCGGTGCTTGCAAACTTTGATTAAAAGCTATTATCAAGGCGACGTCAGCGTGACACTAGAATGTTCTAATAAAGAGAGGTTCAAACTGGGTTTTCTTTGAATGAATAACCAACACGGAGACATCATTAAAAATAACATTACGATGGGAACATCATACTGCAGAGTATTGACAGTGTTTTATCTCACCTTTATGCTGTCACATATAGCGCGTGATGTGTTGAACATGTTGTACAGTCTGTCACCCTAGCTCTAACCGTATGTGACAGCCACTCGTATGCACACATCAACCAGTGATATAACCACTACCTGTGTAGCCCTATTAAGCATTTCAAAAATTTCCACCCCTTAGTGACATGTACACATATGGACAGCTGATAATGGCAGTGATGTAGGAGGTAATCGTGCTTAAATTTTAACTTACAACAGTTTAATCCTACCTAATCGTTTTGTTGAACGGAAATTTGCATTGGTTAATCGGGTTAGTTGTTTTAGTGTCGTTCATAAAACAAACAATAGATTTAAGTTGAATTAATATGTTTATTAATTTATCTTAGTTGAATTTTCAGTAGTGACATTACCGTTTCGCAGATTTACTCCGCTCATTAAATGGGTTACTAAAATACTTGATCCTGACAAACGTTTAACCAGTTAGATCCTTTTATGTTGTACATTAATTGAAGATTTTTATATTGTGTATTATGACAGATAATGAATATAGTATGAAACACTATTCAACCACATAAAACACTAGATGTATGAAAGATTTTCATCAAAACCCTTTAAAACCCATAACATTATAAGGGGACATCATTCTTAAACTAATTTGAAGGAATTCAAATTAGATCATTGAACCAGTATTTGCTCCGACGCAACCTATGTGAATTTTAAGGTGAATATGAATTATTTATGAGTGTAGAATGAATGAAATTCTTCGTATAACTCAGACCGACTTTATTTACTTAAATATTTACTTACTTAATACAGACTTTAGCCTAAAAGGTTAATTAATAGCTCAATGATCAATGACATTTGGTGTCCAGTTTTAACTTCTTTCAATATTGCTCATCGATCTGATGGGCGAATAAGACTGTGAGGCGAGTGTTCTATCAAATACGATTTCCAGCCAGTTCCACCTAAACTAAAGTTAATCATTTTGGAGAACCGCGTGAGATTATTGGATATGACAATGTAGGGCGAGAATCACTGGGATTGCGTGTCTCATTGTATCCACTTGAACACAAACAAACTGACCTAGCCCGGGATTGACACTAAATCCTTCTATTCTCTGATAGCTGGGCAATGGTGTGGACTCCTGTGAACGAAGATTATTATTAGTGAATTTCCTATGGAAAGTGAACTATTAGCATGACCCGCACGGTGAAACTTAAGCCCGGGACCACCATAGAAGTTCCTAACGTGACCCCCTGAACACGTTTTGGGGGGTCGTTAAAAATTTTGTATATATATATATATATATATAGAGAGAGAGACATATATATATATATATATATATATATATATATATATATAAATGTGTTTGCACTCTAGCGGTCGCATTATTTGTCCGATTAACTTCAAATTTGGTAGGGACGTTCCTTTCTGTAATCAGTTGGACAAGTTCGTTGGGCAAAACAATCGGAAAACGCTAAACCCTTTTTTTGGGGATTAATATTTCAAATTTTGAGTTTTTGGGCCCAAAAAGGGTCATAAAAGCCCCGGATGTAAAATTAATGCTTGTAAAAACATGGGAATTAGTGAGGCGAAAGTTTTAAGCCCTCTCTCGTCATTCTAGCATAAGTATTTACCGAGTTATTAAAGAAAATGTGTTTTGACTAAACACAGTACGTTGTCTTATGGGGGTTTTACACTAGAAAAGCCTATTATTCCTTTGTTAGAGTACTTTTATCATCCCAATAAACTCACGCCTACTTTCAAGCCTGCCTGGACCTTCTCCTAACATTATAATGCGCAAAATTGTATTCCCAGCTTTACAGGAAAATGAAACCAGGAGCATCAGAACAGCCAAAAAAATCAATGTATTCAGATTTCAATAAAAATTGGTATAGATGTATGTTTCTACACAGATGTTGAGTTTTAAAAGTTTTTTTGTGGAAATTCACTTCCCTCACGTCAGCGTGCTGCGTGCGAACTCGTTTAGCTTATTCCACCAAAAATAACGTGTTATGGTTTTAAATCTCACATTCATAATATATAGCTTTTTCATAAATTAAGGTGAAAGATTTTGACGTTCTCTGCTGACCTTTTTACTATAATAGTATCTTATTTTTAAACCTTCTGGACTAAACAAGGATAGTCAAGAGGGTAATTACAGCCGTAATGCAATAACATCAAGGAAGCCAACCGGCTTGAGACACATCAAAATGTTGACCTCAGAACGGTGGACTCGGCTGGCGTATCCTCGCTAGTAGTTCATTAAATCGCTGCTACACAACTCTGTAAATGCAAATGAACAGAACCTAATCAAAATATAATGCTATTATTGCCGATTTAATTATGTCAATTTTAATTTGTTTTAGTTATAAACGAGTTCGCACGCAGCACGCTGACGTGAGGGAAGTGAATTTCCACATAAAAAAACTATAAAAACTCAAAATCAGTTAAAACATACATTTATTCCAACTTTTATTCAAATCTGAAAACATTGATTTTTTGGCTGTTCTGATGCTCCTGGTTCTATTTACCTGCAATGCTGGGAATACAATTTTGCGCATTATAAGGTTAGGAGAAGGTTAAGTCAGGCTTTAAAGTAGGTGTGAGGTTGTTGGGGATGATAAAAGTATACCAACAAATGAATAACAGGCTTTTCTAATGTAAAATCCCCATAAGACAACGTACTGTGTTTGGTCAATACACATTTTCTTTAATAACTCGGTAAATATGTATGCTAGAATGACGAGAGAGGGCTTAAAACTTTCGCCTCTCTAATTTCCATCTTTTTACATGCATTCATTTTACATATGGGGCTTTTCTGACCCTTTTTGGGCCCAAACACTCAAAATTTGAAAGGTTAATCCCCCAAAAAAGGGGTTTAGAGTTTTCCGATTGTTTATCCCAACAAACTTGTCCAACTGATTACGGAAAGGAACGTCCCTACCAAATTTGGAGTAAATCGGACAAAAAATGCGACCGCTAGAGTGCAAACACACACACACACACATATATATATATATATATATATATATATATATATATATATATATGTCTATATATATATATATAAAATTTTGAACGACCCCCCAAAACTTGTTCAGGGGGTCACGTTAGGAACTTCTATGATGATCCCGGGCTTAAGTTTCACCGTGCGGGTCATGCTAATAGTTCACTTTCCAAAGGAAATTCACTAATAATGCTAACCTAATTAGTGGTATGAGGCAAACAAATTTCTGTGGCTGGTTATGTGGTGAGTTTGACTTGGGATACTTATTACGTTAAGTAGCGTTGTGTTGGGTAACGTTTATAAGGCGATGTGGTCTGATGGGTTGATTTTTATATCCATTCAAAAAAGTTTGCCCAGGCAAAATATAAAAATTAAACCAACCGACAGGATCACAGCGTCCTACAAACCTTCCCTAACCCAAGCTACTTAACAAATAAACAACACCCATGTAAACCTCACTAACAAACGATACATGTAAACATATTTTCTGAGTCTAAATAAATGTCCTAATGTACATGATGTAAAAAAATGTTCATTAGTACTTTTTCCACCTGAAAAATGGATGAACGACGGTGGGAGCCAAACCTGCATTAGCGAGGTTAATAGGCCAGTGAGCTGGCACCACACATTACTTAGCCACCACACATCATGTAAAGCCTATAAACTGAGAAGGGAAGATACTGGAGAAGAAGCAACGAAGCAGTAAGCGAATGGACACTTCCTTCTACGACGTGCTACCCGAGCCTGCTTCCCGGTCCTGTTGTGGATGGCTTCTATGGTGGGGTTCTCGGGCTTTCTTGGAGCAACGATGGAGAGCTTGTATGACGAGGTCACCGAACCCTCCACCAGGTAATTGGTTGGCGAAGAGCTTGTACAACAGCTCGAGTTCTGGGAATATCACATACCTTAAAAAAATAACAGGTTTGTCATAAAAACATTCTCGCATGTACAGAGATAATCCCGTTGGTTTTAACTCATAATGATTTAAGGAATTTCAATCAATAATACTATGAACGTGGTGTTCAATATCTTATGAACATTAAATATGGTGTCTCTTTAAAACAAATTCAAACTAGTTTTTAATTTAAATGTTTTATGCTTTCGAGAAAAGGTCAAATGTAGTTTCAAAATAGACTTTTAATGAGTACGTACCTAATTCAAAATGTTTTAAATTAGGTGTATTTATAACTATTTAGTGTTACCATTGCACACAAATGTTGTAATAGGAGAACGTTTCCACGTACGTTGTGCATTAAGCAGCACTACACCTGTACCGGGTCAGGACCAACGTAACTAACGTTAGTTTACGTTGGCCCGGCATAGTGCTATGGCTTTGGTGCTCATCATAATTGCTTCCGACCACGCTCACAGAATCGTTCAACGATCGTTTCGTATCCACGTGGTTGTCGAGATGTCTCTCTTCGCCTTGCCGAAAAATATCTAACTGTACATTATCCTTGTTCTTCGTCGTTGTTGTAGTTTATGAAATATTTTAGGTAATATTGGTATACAGAGATTTCCACTTGGTCGAGTATTTGAATTATAATAAATTCTTGAGTGTAAATATATAGGGAATCAGAAGTTATTAACAATCAACCGAATTGCAAATTAATTTTTATCGAGGTTAATTTTGGCCTTTTTGGTTGCATGACATTTTTTACGTTGATTATGGTCCTTATCATTCAGACTTTCAAATTAAAATGAATTTTAAAGAATTTTTGTTTTTGTTGCTATGGAAATATAATACGTTGTCTGGTGTTAAAGGTTTACAAATTTGGTCGTTCCTTAAGTCTAAATTATCAATTAAATTAAATTGGTTTATATTTGAACTAGCTAGTGGCCCGTTCAGTTTTTAAAATGTTAAGATGTTTGGAGCTGCGGAATCCTCTTTCCGTAGACCTCTGAACCCCGTCTGACGAGAGGATTTTGTGTCAAGGAGATGTAAATGTCAGTCTTCGCCTAGCCAATAAAAATGTTACTCTTGCTGTCTAAACTTTTTGTTTATCACATAGTTATTTTTAAATAATTGTAAACCTATTTTATTTATTTTTAATAGCTTGTTTTTAATATCTTTGCTAAAGTAAACTTTCGAAAAAATTAACAGCATGTTATTATTGGTTTAAAGGTTGAAACTTGCAAAACTCATTCCATTTTAATAATTGTTTCTTATTTTAATTGCTCCACATGCAATGAAATTAAAAACTAAAGAGAGGAAAGAATAGTGGTTTAGGTTGTTCAAAAATTGAAATAAATAATGTTTGCACTCAGTCATTCCATTTATTTATTTACCCTCTACAATCAAAAATACGTTTGATTACTACTTCTCAGTTGAGATCAGAATCATAATGTTTTGTTTACTGAATATATTTACATTTCCAAATTTTAATTATGCTTGTTTATGATAAACAATGAACAAATATGATAAATAAATCTATATTAAACGGATAAATAATTATATCTATCATTTCTGGGTTTCGATTTTTTTTATTTACCTTAATGCATTATTTCTTTGAATATAATTAACAGAATAAACACACCTTTTTTAATATCGGTTTAGTCAAATAACGTTATCTTCCTCATAAAATACATGAAACATCAGGTTTTGCGTGAAGAAGGCTGAAAAACTGACAGCTTGGAAATGAGAGAGCGCCTTATATACCCCCTCCCTCGTATTATATATATAAATTGCATCACAACAAAGTATTTACTTTATAAATGCTACCATATTTATTACCAATATACTAGTATATATTTTAGGACCTTATCTGTTTAATCGTCTGAATCTTCTGAACCCAAAACTATTCCGTAGGTCGATTCATGAATATGATACAGTAAGACTGTGACGTTTTCGGCAGTGTCATATTTTTTACGGAATTCCTAATATTTTTATAAATTTTATGATATTTTAGAAATAAATAGTGTGGCTTTAAACTCATTAAATCAAATATACGTCTCAAAGTCCGACTTTATTGTATTGGTCCTAGCCTAGAGTTTTAAAGGGTGGCATTTTGAAGCTAAATGTATTGCAAACCTTCAACTTCATAATATTTATTCATACCTTTATTGGTATCTAACCTTTCTTGAACTTAAAACTCCAAGAAGACTCATTTTTCTATTTTTAAACAATGTCTCACTCACCCCTCCAAAAAAAACAAAAAAAAACAAATAAAAATCATTACTACTTAGTACTCAGTGTCTTACTTGTTACACTTAACGTGTACTTAATACTTGAAAACAACATTCAAAAGAATATTACATTTAAGAATTCTTTACAAATAAAAACCTATTGAAAGCCACGGATTAATTTACTGTGTTATTTATACCAACACTGTCAACCCAGGTGTCACTCAGATAAACTGTTAACGTGCAAACAGTTTACAATATTCTATTGAGACCATGTCGAGTGGGCTGACACCGCCCTAATAAGGCGGGTCTCCCTTCTCACTCGCTGTTCATACATAAGCATGAGGTTTACCGCCAAGGAGGCTGTCAGCGTCGAGAGCAGAGCTTCGCTAATAACACTCCTATACTTTTTAAAGCGTTACCAACATGTACCCTGTTTTATTTTAAGCATGTTGTTCATTAAAGTCATAGAGTTTATTCATTAGACTATTTTTTAATCAACTATTCAAATTCCTCTCTTACATGTTATTTGCATTGAATAGATAATCAGCCAATAACATTTTGTAGGTGAAATTAATTCTTCGCAGTATATATAAGAGTGTTATGTTTTTAGTGAACTTCCCCCATAGGGAGGAAGCTATTACCGTAGTCGGCATGGTAAGACCTAGGCACGGGACCATGATAACTTTTAGTTTTGAGGTCCCTAGACCCCAAAAACACGATTAATTCGAAACTGTATATGTATATATACATATATAACTGTATATATAACATATGTGCATATATATATATATATATATATATATATATATATATATATATCTGTGTCCGTGGGTGCGATAACTCTCGTTAAATGGTCCGGTTTTGATAAAATTTTGTACAAACGTGTAAAGCATTATTTATGACTTTAAGTTCAAAACCCATACAGATCGACCCATCTCAAGTGGTATTTTGGGGGTTTTGTACTAAAAAAATGGGTTTTTTGAAGTTTTTTACATGTAATATTTTAAAAAGTCAAATTTTAGCTTTCACCATTGGATTCAGCTTAAAAAAACACATAGTTTGGTGTTTTGATCATTTCTCTACGTCAATTTGTTACAGAGATATTGAAAGTGCTAAACACAGTATGTTGTCCAATGCTATTCTTAAGGAGAATAAGACAAAAATTATAGCTTACTTATTTATGAACGTATACTAACGAAACTTGGTATATGGCTTCATATGGTTATGGTTATTTGCACAAAAAAACTCAATTTTTACCGATGATTCCCGCAGCAGCAAACCTGCGTCTTCAGCCCCCATGTTATTCTTATGGAGAATAAGTAAAATTTAATGTATCCCTTAATTCTGAACATGAATTAATAAAACTTGGTATGTTGTCTCACCTAGTTGAGTTCTATTGATATTTGCATAAAAACCTATTTTTTGTGTTCCTTTTTGCAGTAAACCTGCGTACTCATCCTCAATGTTATTCTTATGGAGATTAATTCAAATCTGATATACCACTAATTTGTGAATATATTTTTATGAAACTTGGTACTTATGCGGTTTTATGTGGTATTAAGACATATATTTTGCATTGGAAATTCACTGAGTATGCAGGTTTGTTGCGACGGGGATATTTATTATTCAGGAACTATAAAAAACAGTTTCAACATGGTTCGTGTTAGCAATAAAGGCAATAAACCCAGCTTTGACTACGATCTATGGCGCACTGATTACTAATGTTGGGAAGGCTATGTTAATTCTTAATCTTCGCTCGTGAATACTGAGACTTTAGACGAAAATTTTGGCCTTGATCAAAAACCAACGGAAGTGTTTTAACCAACGGAAGTATTTCGACCAACGGAAGTGTTTGAACCAACGGAAGCGTTTGAACCAAGATAAATGTTTGAACCAACGGAAGCGTTTGAACCTAAGGAAATGTTTAAAAGAAGTTAAGTGTTTAGACCAACGGAAGGCCTCGAACAAAAACCTTGAACAAAAATCACGTTGTTTGTCAATTTGGAATCGGTGGGGGCAAAGGTATGAAGATGTATGATTTGTGTTCAAGCACCAGCTTTATTGTGAATTTTTTTTAGTTTTAACGTTATAAATATCAACAAAACAATGACTAATCTTTATAAATCAAACGTGATGAAACTTTTTGAGTTTTTATATTACATGGCTATCTTTGAACATTAGTTAAATGCGCCCAAAATGGTTTTGTGAATCTTACAGAAGTTCAGTTTTTGGAACACCGGTATATAAATTGATTATTTTTATTTGTTTATGGTGAGATATCCCCTGGATCATTAAATAAAGCAAAATATGGTTTTATGTTAGATAAGCTACTGTCAAATGAGCCTGTTCCAATGCACAGAACAGGATCATTTGACAGTAGCTCATGTAACATAAACCTATATTTTGCTTTATTTGTTTGATGCTGTATGTATTTTATACACATCAACGGAAAAGAACCTGCCATCAAGGAAGCTAACAGATCTTACATTGGACATTATAGTATAGTTAAAACTTGTAGATTTATCCATCACATTAATTATTATTAAATTAAACCATTGATTCACAAGTATTATATTGCAATCAGACATGTTACAATAATCTATTACCCCCTTTCTGTTATTCAGTTGGATTATTTTACATTATGTAAAACAAGGAATCCCTTTCTTAGCCCCAGGATGCTTGTAAAAGGATTATTCAACATCGGTGGTCATATTGAATCTCCCCTAGCAATTTAAACAGCATTACTGCTCTAAAGGGAAGCGAGGGGTTGCCGAAGTGGTACAACCATTAAATATATTAATGTCGGTCATTCTATATTGTAGACGTTGATTTTAGCCTATGCAACAGTAAAACTTAGTTTTTAGATAATTTTTCACTGGTGGCAAAGCATTTTAGCAAATTTCCCCTATAGGGAAGAAGCTATTACCGTAGTCGGCATGGTAAGACCTAGGCCCGGGACCATGATAACTTTTTGTTTTGAGGCCCCCATATGCCAAAAACACCATCCGTTCAAAACTGTATATATATATAGGAGTTCGATAACTCTCGTAAAAATGGTTCGATTTTGATGAAATTTTGTACAAACATATAAAGCAACATGTATGACTTTAAGTTCAAAAACCAGCCAGATCGCTTCTACGTTAATTGTTTACAGAGATATTTAAAGTGCTAAGCACAGTACGATGTCCAATGTTATTCTTATGGAGAATAAGAAAAATTGTATATCTCGCTTATTTATCAACATATCCTGACGAAACTTGGTATATTACTTCATGTAGTTGTTGTCTATTGATATTTGTACAAGAAACAATGTTTTTGCCAATAGTTCCCGTAGCAGAAAACCTGCGTACTCAGCCCTCATGTTATTCTCATGAAGAATAAGTAAAATGTTATCTCCGTTAATTTTAATCATACATTAATAAAACTTGGCATGTGGCTTTACCTAGTTGAGCATATTGATATTTGTATAAAACCTATTTTCTTTGTTCATTGTTTCAGCAAACCTGCATACTCAGCCGCCATATTATTCTTATGGAGAGTAATTAAAATGTCATAGATCGTTTATTTATTAATGTATAATGATGAAACTTGGCATTTGGCTTTATGTGGTATTAAGATACATAAATATGCATTGGAAATTTGGCAAGTCCGCAGGTTTGCTGCAACGGGGGTATCGTGGAATGGCTTGAAGGTGGTTGAACAATATGTATTGCTGATTGTTTATATTTTTTAGAGTGTTACCTAACCCCAACACTAGGACTTACCAATCCAAGTTATCAACTCTAACTTAAATTGTCTCAAGTTTTGTTCCCCTTATTTAAATTTTGAAAATGTAATACATTATGTTTAATGAAACCAGCTTAGCGTGACGTCAGTTCGGATGCACCCATTTTATCCAAAAACCTTTTGTGACTGAAAAATACTTTGTAGTGAAATGCGATACATTAAAGAGCTGATATGTAAGATTGGAGGGATATTTCCTATCAAAAGAGCTCGGATCTCCGTGCTGTCAGCCTCCTTCAAGCCTCATGTTTAATGAATGCTCCGAGGTAAGGGATTGCTGGAGGGAGGAGAGTGGAGGAGAGTTAGTGGAGAGAAGGTGTTTCTTATAAGGGATGAACCTATAACCCTTATCGTAACATTCGAAAGGGAAAATTATTTGTTTATGTGTTTTAATAATAAACTCTTTGACTCTGAGGTGCATAGCGATAGCGTAAAACCTCCCAGTGAGTTACCATTTTTATGGCGTTGTAGAATGCAATATTAAAAAATGGCAGAAGTATGTGATAAAATTATTGCTAGTAATATAAAACTCATATAAAAAAGTGTACTAATGAATATGAATGTTAATCAATTATAACTTGTTGGTTCCCTGTTTTTCGGACGGCAATCGCGCATGTCGGACGTTTTGCAATTTTGTAATTTGAATCAGCTGAAGAACCTAAGTAAATAATTCAATAAGATTAACATTGGAGCTTTGAAAGCCCATATAGCAAAGATTTTATGGATATTTTTCAAACCCCCAAAAGATCATAATTGTTTAAAATATCATATATGTATATGTTGAACTGTGTGTGTGTGTGTGTGTGTGTGTGTGTGTGTGTGTGTGTGTGTGTGTGTGTGTGTGTGTGTGTGTGTACATATATGTATAATAGTTATATTAAACGTAATAGTTGAATATTAAAGTTTAAAATATAAAACGTCAAAACCTTATAGCATAATTGTCTATTAAGTTTAGCCACAGGTTACAACCAAGCAATATTTATAGTTGTTATTAGCGAATTTCCCCTATAGGGAAGAAGCTATTACCGTAGGTCTCATGGTAAGACTTAAGCCCGAGACCATGATAACTTTTAATTTTGAGGTCCCCAGATGCCAAAAACACCATTCGTTCAAATTTTTATAAATGTATATATATATATATATATATATATATATATATATATATTTATATATATATATATATTTATATATATGTGTCCGTAAGCACGATAACTCTCGTAAAAAAGGTCCGATCTTAATGAAATTTGGTACAAATGTGTAAAGTACCATTTATTTGAACGAGTTCGAAAACCAGATGAATCGCACCATCGGAAGGGGGGTTTTTGGGGGGTTTTGTACCCTAAAAATGTGTTTTTTTGGGGTTTTCACATGTAATTTTAATTTAAATCAAATTTTAATTTATACCATTAAATTCAGCTTAAAAAAACAAACAATTTGGTATTTTGATCATTGCTCTACGTCAACTGGTTACCGAGATATTGAAAGTGCTAAACACAGTACGTTGTCTAATGTTATTCTTATGGAGAAAAAGAAAAATTGTATATCTCGCTTATTTATGAACGTAAACTGGCAAAATTTGGTATATGGCTTTATTTGGTTGTGGTCTATTGATATTTGCACAAAAATCCATTTTTTGCTCAATAGTTCCCGTAGCAGCAAACCTGCATACTCAGCCCCATGTTATTCTTATGGAGAATAATTAACGTGTTATCTCCTTTAATTATGAACATAAATTAATAGAACTTGGTATGTGGCTTTACCCAGTTGAGTTATAATGATATTTGTATAAAAGCCCATTTTTAGTGTTCCTTATTTCAGCAAACCTGCATACTCAGCCGCCATGTTATTCTTATAGAGAATAATTAAAATGTCATAAATCGTTTATTTATGAATGTATATTGATGAAACTTGGTATGTGGCTTTATGTGGTATTTAGATAAATTAATATGCATTGGAAATTCGCTGAGTATGCAAGTTTGCTGCTACGGGGGTATTTTTGATTCAATAATAAATCAAGAACAAACCCATCCTAACTATCACAATGTATTATGGTTCAACTAGTGAGTTAAAATTGTGGATATAAGTATTGTGTTACTCTCCAAGTTCATTTGTTAGTGAAATGTCCAAGATTCGCGTTGGAATTTAATATAAATTATTGCAAAGATAAAAATTAAAAGGTTTTACCCGAATTAATATAATCTGTGCAATATAATATATTAAATCATCCAATACGAACTCTACTATCAACCAGATAGAGTTTATGTGGTGGTAAAGACCCAGTTGAAAGTACGAAAAACTAATGAAAGGTGGTTAAATTATTCATTGTGTTTTGCAACAGTGCAATAAGGCCAATCTGTGAGGTGTCTGAACTTGTTAAAATAAGCATTTTATGTCATTGTAAAGCCTGTCTTATTGCACAGCGCGATAACCGCTACATAGAGCATAGTACATCGGTAGAACCACCATGTAAAATTTCATAAAACAATCATATATTGCTATTAAGCATGTCTTATTTTTAAGCGCAGTCGCACCCAAGATAGAAGTAATAATTTGAAAAATCTGCTCCTATTTCTATATATAATAGAAGAACTAAACTGTAATTATAACATAATTAGAATATTTTTAAGATCAGTATCAAATGTGTAGAAGTATTATGTTTTCATTAATTACCATATGTATCATGTGACAAGGTAAATACCATGTAGGTATTTTCTAAAACATACAAAATTATAAAACCCGAAGTTAAAAGATGTGATATAAATAATACTGTATTTAATCCACTGTGGATTTCACTGACATAAAACGGTTAAATTATTAACATCAGAGAGAAAAACGAGTTCGCACGCAGCACGCTGACGTGAGGGAAGTGAATTTCCACGTAAAAAACTATAAAAACTCAAAATCAGTTAAAAACATACATTTATTCCAACTTTTATTCAAATCTGAAAACATTGATTTTTTGGCTGTTCTGATGCTCCTGGTTCTATTTACCTGCAATGCTGGGAATACAATTTTGCTCATTATAAGGTTAGGAGAAGGTTAAGTCTGGCTTTAAAGTAGGTGTGAGGTTGTTGGGGATGATAAAAGTATACCAACAAATGAATAACAGGCTTTTCTAATGTAAAATCCCCATACGACAACGTACTGTGTTTGGTCAATACACATTTTCTGTAATAACTCGGTAAATATGTATGCTAGAATGACGAGAGAGGTCTTAAAACTTTCGCCTCTCTAATTCCCATCTTTTTACATGCATTTATTTTACATATGGGGCTTTTCTGACCCTTTTTGGGCCCAAAAACTCAAAATTTGAAAGATTAATCCCCCAAAAAGGGGTTTAGAGTTTTCCGATTGTTTAGCCCAACGAACTTGTCCAACCGATTACGGAAAGGAACGTCCCTACCAAATTTGAAGTAAATCGGGCAAAAAATGCGACCGCTAGAGTGCAAACACATATATATATATATATATATACAATTTTGAACGACCCCCCAAAACGTGTTCAGGGGGTCACGTTAGGAACTTCTATGGTGGTCCCGGGCTTAAGTTTCACCGTGCGGGTCATGCTAATAGTTCACTTTCCAAAGGAAATTCACTAATAATAGAGGAAAGATACGCGTCATCGAAGACGCTCCTTTAAACGCCTGTCAGCTTCCGTGTCTCTGTAATGAGTCTTTATCACTCTGAGCGGAGGTATTTACTCAAAGTCCATCTTCCCCTAAAGCTTTTAAGGTAGATTATTTACCCTAAACGTTTTTCCTACAGTATAAATAAATAATTTCTTTAGTAGCATAATACGTGTTGTTACAACTAAATAGGATAAATAAACTACGTCTCACAACTCTACAAAGTATATTTACACTTAAACTGTATTTACATACAAGGCGGTAAAATATTCACAAAAGATGGTACAAGGCAACTTGTTTTCTGAACTTCCAGTAGTCAATAGTATATTATAAGCTGTTCGCCGTTTTGTTTCTGTCATCCTCTGATTGGGCCTGATGATGACCGGTGTAACATCGATGATGATGTAAAATCGATCGCCTGTACAATTTGTTGTGCATATTTTACCGTCTTGTATGTAAATACAGTATTAGTGGAAATATACTTTGTAGTGTTGTGAGACGTAGTTTGTATATCCTATTTAGTATAAATAACAAAGTATTCAATTAAACCGATTCCATTTACGTATGCATAACCAATTGTTATCAACTTTTCTTGCATAAAAAACATTTACTTAAAACTACTTGAAACTCTGGTTGCAATTTATGCGGATACAACTATACTAAAATAAACGTTAAGATAGAACTTCTCATCACTGATACTTTGTCACATCATCTTACGTGCTTCGTGCATTTTATATTTGTAATTTTTATTCAATACGAAATATATTTCTTGTGGTATATAATATTGCATAAATGCAAGAGCCTCCTTAAACCAGAGCTGGGTGACTGCAAATTAATTTCGTTAAATTATTTTGGCATTCTGAATAGAATAATTATACTGTTTGTTCAATACTTTTACTGAAATAAATCCCTAATCAGAAATCTCCTCTGAAAAATGTACACAAGCTCGTTAACCTTTATTTTATTTATGTATTACAGGCTACTAGAATGTATTATGTATTAAAGATTAATATTGATGTACCTTAACAATTTAAACCATTTTAAAATATTACAAACGACTTATTTGGTGGTATGAAACAATACTCTGATAAATTTTAAAAATGTGATCATAATTCTTAGACGTTTAGTATAAAAGTGATATAAATATTTAAATTAAATTATTTTAATCATAATCCTTTTGTATAAAGTCTACACTGTACAACTGAACGTAGTCAAAGCTAAGCTAAGCTCACAATTAAGACTATAAAATGGAATATTGTTGGTGGTATCATTACTTTTTAAGTAACAGAAAGCATCTTATTACTGTCGGTTATTTCCTTTCGGCAATTACAGTAATCTAAAATATATTTTTGGCGTAATATATAAAAAAAGTAATACTGTTTAAAAAAATATAACCTTAGGAATACATTAATGTTCATGTCATAAGTAAAATGAGTAAACTAAAAGTTAAACAGCACAATGGCTTGGAAAAAGATAAAAGGAAAGAAGAACATTTCTCCAAATTGTGGGTTTGTTAAATTTCTGTGAGTCAAGAGATTTTTTAAACTTGATTAAAGTCGACTTAGGTAATAAATTAAGCAGGGAATCTACACTCAGTTTAATATATCGAAATCCATTTGGTCAAGTTTCTCCAAGTTTTTAACTTAATAATTCTAAGAAATATTCTTTCTTGCACTTAAGTCTTTGTTCAAAGGTCTGATCAAGGGAAAGTTGAATTTTCCCACTCTGTCTCTGATTTCTGATAAGGAGAGGAATTTTAGCAGAATAAAGAACAGAATTAATACATATTTTACTGGTCATAATGATAAAATAACATATTTACGCATAGAGAGGTCTAGCATGCGGCATTAATTTGATTTTTGTATCCCCTTTAAAATGATATGCAACTTGATAGGGGTTACTATTTAAAAAATAAAAACTACCCCCACCAATATGCATAAGGAAAAATAACACTGTTTGTGCACTACGTGGACAAAAATGTACACGTAATCGTCATTATCCTGCTTTCAACACGAAACCTCTCTTAAATTTTGAACTCCTGAGAATAAACTGATTAAATCTTTTAAACGACTTGTGTTGTAACAATATTTGTAAAGTGCATGAAAGGTCTGTAAATAACTTGTAAGTCTAATTTAGATTACATCATGTAAATGCTACCATGCGTAGTTTCCTCATGAATACTTCCCCCTAAATTTTATCTGAAGTTGATCCATTTAAGCCAATTGCAGGGCAAAAACAACCAACTTAAAATCGTTTTGCAGGTTCATTGAAGGATTCCAGGAAGCCTGCACCATATTTCAGGATTCTCATAATCTCCCTGTTCAGTTCTCTTGAGTGAGCTTGAGTGTCAAGAGTCTGGGGAGCAGAAATATAGAGCGTTGAACACAGGGGATCATTCTCTTCAACTTTCAATAAGGGGCTTCAGCCCGTTTAAATATTCCTTTAAAGGACTTGAAGTACTTCATACTTTAGAAGGAGGATTACATTTTTCTTTATTACAAGTACGTAATTTTTCCTTTAATTAAAAACCATATTTTCACAATTTAATTTTACATTACAATAAATTAAAGTGTTATGTGTGCGATTCTTGTAACGTGTACGTTCATGCATTTAGTTTTAATGTAACCGTAAGAAAAAAATCCCATATCTTTCTGGAATAACACTTTAAACATTTAGTTCTTCGCGGTATGTATTTGTCGTAATGGTGTTCTTATCAAGTATTAATTGGCTACTCATAAAAAAAACGGAGGAAAAATCTTTAAACATTATAGCTTGTGTTAAACTCATAGCATTTGTTTTTAGCGAATTTACCCTATAGGGAAGAAGCTATTACCGTAGTCGGCATGGTAAGACTACCCCAGATCCCAAAAACACCATTCGTTCGAAACTGTTTGTATATATATATATAAATATATATATATGTGTGTGTGTGTGTGTGTGTGTGTGTGTGTGTGTGTGTGTGTGTGTGTGTGTGTCCGTGAGCACGATAACTCTCTAAAAATGATCCGATTTTGATTAAATTTGGTATAAACGTGTAAAGCAGCATTTATGACTTTAAGTTCGAAACCAGCCATATCGCTCCATCCGAAGGGGTATTTTGGGGGGGGTTTATACCTTAAAAATGGGTTTTTTGAATTTTTTTCATATAATTGTTGAAAAAAGTCAAATATTTGTTTTTACCATTGGATTCAGCTTAAAAAAAACACACAAATTGGTATTTTGATCATTCCTCTACGTCAAATGGTTATAGAGATATTGAAAGTGCTAAACACAGTACGTTGTCCAATGTTATTCTTATGGAGAATAAGAAAAATTGTATATTTCACTTATTTATAAACTTTTCCTGATGAAACTTGGTATATTGCTTCATATCGTTGTGGTCTATTAATATTTGCACTAAAAAACATTTTTTTGGCTGATAGTTCCCGTAGCAGCAAACCTGCGTACTCAACCCGATGTTATTCTTATGGAGAATAAGTAACCTATTATCTACCTTAATTATGAACATAAATTAATAAAACTTGGTATGTAGCTTTACCTACTTGAGTTATATTGATGTTTGTATAAAACCTCATTTTTTGTGTTCCTTGCTTCAGTAAGCCTACATACTCAGCCGCCATGTTATTCTTATGGAGAATAATAAAAATGTCATAAATCGTTTATTTATTAATGCATATTAATGAAACTTGGTTTGTGGATTTATGTGGTATTAAGATACATATATATGCATTGGAAATTTGCTGAGTACGCAGGTTTGCTGCTACGGGGGTATTTAATATAGTTATTATAAGGAAAATACTAATATTTAGATGTTCACGAAAACTGATTTTGATTAGTAAAATTATTGACTTTCGGTAAACTGAGTCTTCTACGACTTTACGTCATTCCTATAATGTAAATTCAGTGTACGGAGAACATAGTACAAGGTAATTTCTGTAATGTGTTTGTTATAATGTAGGTAAAATAAATACATTTGAGATATATAAAAAAACACACAAACTTTCCTGAATAACATCCTAGAAGACGATGTTCAGAAAACTTTGAACATCGAAACTTAAAAGTGAAGTTTCCAGTAGAACTAATTTTACGTTGCTTAAGTTATATGTTTTATTTCAATAGTTGGTAACTGAGTACGATTGTATTACTTTCTTCCTCTATACATAGTATATGGAGAAAGTTTTGTTTTCGTCAAAATTTTCGAATTTGAGTTGTTAGTAGAAATATTCGTTTTGGTGCTCCCTAAACCTAAAATACCCCCGTAGCAGCAAACCTGCATACTCAGCGAATTTCCAATGAATATATACGTATCTTAATACCACATAAAGCCACATACCAATTTTCATCAATATACATTCATAAATAAACGATTTATGACATTTTAATTATTCTCCATAAGAATAACATGGCGGCTGAGTATGCAGGTTTGCTGAAGGAAGGAAAACAAAAGATGGGGTTTTATACAAATATCAATACAACTCATTTAGGCAAAGCCACATACCAAATTTCATTAATTTATTTTCATAATTAAGGGAGATAACACGTTATTTATTCTCCATAAGAATAACATGGGGCTGAGTACGCAGGTTTGCTGCTACGGGAGCCTTTGGCAAAAAATGTTTTTTTTTTAGCAAATATCAGTGGTCCACAACCAGATGAAGCCGTATACCAAGTTTCGTCAGTATACGTTCATAAATAAGCGAGATGTAAAATTTTTCTTTTCCTCCATAAGAATAACATTAGACAACGTACTGTGTTTAGCACTTTCAATATCTCGGTAACCAATTGACGTAGAGAAATGATCAAAATACCAAATTGTGTGTTTTTTTAAGCTGAATCCAATGGTAAAAACTAAAATTTGACTATTTCAAAAATTATATGTAAAAAATTCAAAAAACCCATTTTTGGGGTACAAAACCCCCCCAAAATACCCCTTCGGATAAAGCGATCTGGCTGGTTTTCGAACTTAAAGTCATAAATGTTGCTTTACACGTTTATACCAAATTTCATCAAAATCGGATAATTTTTACGAGAGTTATCGTGCTCACGGACACACATATATATTTATATATATATATATATATATATATACACGGCTATGCCCGGAGAGCCAGTCACTGAAAATATACCCGGGGAATGCAGTCAGTAACACCCTCACATATATTTGGAAAATATGCGATATATACATTTTTGCATTTGCTCAAATATTGTCGTTGGCCATTTCCGATTATATATATGTCATATATATTTAAAAAATAAACACTTTTTATACGTAAAAACTCCTATGCTAAGCCAGTCACCGGCGTTTTTGCCCGGAAGGCCAGTCACGTAAAGTTTGTACTGCTAAGCCAGTCACATATATTGGACGTAAGTGCCCGGGATGGCAGTCACTGAAAATCTGCACTGGGAAGCCAGTCAGTTACACCCTCAAATATATCTTTGCTTATCTGTTGTTTAATTAAAGCGATAAAGCATATTTCACTGATAATATATGTGGCATTATATCAAGGGGGTTTTTGAAGCTCCCACGTATTCCATAAATTTTATTTATAACGTCTTATAAATCTTGAAAGTTCACTCTGCAATTCTAAAGATTTCCAAAATGTAATTTTATTCATAAAAAAAAAACAGAAATAATAACAATTAATAATTACTGCAGTACCTATAACCTGCAGTTACATGGCATTTAATAAGAAAACTTGCTAATTACTTCACATAAAATAGTAACCAACCAATACCATCACAGTAACGCGGCTCACAACGCATCGTGGCTGCAGTGGCACGGCGCCGCGCCGGCGTCAGCGCCGGCGCCACGGCCAGTGTTACGCGTTCAAAAGTCACCTGTACGTCGCTAATCATTGCCCTTATTTATATCTCACCTACCAGACATAATAAAACTGTACGTGTATGTAATTCTGTACACTATTCAATTCGGCATCTTTGAGGCACCACTCCAAGTGTGTAGGATAATATTCTGTGCGTTTTAATCAACACAAAATCCCAAGAGTTTAAAAAAAGAGTTTGAAAATGTTTACATTATTTAACGTTTTAGCCTAATAAACCCAATTATAAACGAACTAATTACTGCATAATTTATTATTTTCTTAAAGCAAATTTAATTACAAAATGAGCGATGCAAACATTAGCACTCTTCGTCAATTAGGTGTCTCTGTATTACCATTTTACGAAAAGCCTACCTAAATCCAACATGGCGGGAGCTTTTTTCCAAAATGGCGACTTTCTGCCACTCCGATTTTTGCCGATTTTCAGTATGATATTGAGGACACTTTTTCTGACATATCGGCATAACTTTAATTTCTATTACCGTTAGTTTGAGGTTTGACCCATTTTACCGCTAATATGGAAAAAGTATTGTTTTCGACAAAATTTTCGAATTTGAGTTGTTAGTGGAACTATTCGTTTTGGTGTTCCCTGAACCCAAAAAAGTGATTTTTACGTGATGTCTGTTTGTCTGTCTGTCTGTATGGATGTATACAGAGCTAGAGCCCAAACAAATGGTCCAATTTTTATGAAATTTGGTATGTAGGTACTAATCCACGATATCTCCAGGCGCTTCTTTCATTTTTTGAATTTTGTATTTTTAAGGGTAATTATCCCCAAAACCGCCAAAAAACATGAAAAATCAACATTTCCCAAAAACGGCTCTAACGATTTTAATTAAACTTTAGCCGTTTGTAGAACTTTAGTTTTCCAACAACATTACACCACCTGCATTTCTGTAAAAATTCGGGTTCATAAATTACAAGACTTAAAATATCAAAAATCCAGTTTTTTTATATTTTTCATAAAAAAACATAAATAACATTAAACAAAACATTTAAAAACATTAACATTAACATTAAAAAACATTACTATTCACCATTAAAAAGAACTCAACAAACTAAATAATTTAGTGTTTTGAATTACTTTTCTATTATTACTGGTTGCAGATAAAATTGAAATTTTCATTTTGCAGTAAACGCAGTACGTTGTCCAATGTTATTCTTATAGGGAGTACAAAAATTACCACTTCTCTCTTATTTCTTGATCAATTTAGTTCAAACTTGATATGCTTGTCATGTTAGCATTGAACAACAGAAGAAATTCGAAATATGTTGCCCCTTAATAACCCTGAGGGGGGGAATAGGGGACATTTCCCCTCTTAAAACCACGTGTGTAGCGATGTATTCTGTAGTGCCTCCTATACATGGATTTGGGTGGATATTTTTGAAAACAAATTGTTTATAAGATTTTCTGTACATTCGACCATGCTTTGTATTCTATATTTATTTAGTAAATAAAAAGTAATTTACTCATTAAAGTTGGGCTAAAAGGGAGAAAGTATGCGTCAGTTTCCTGATACCGTTTATTTATATTCTACTAGCTGCTATCGTACCCGGTTTCACTCAGAAATACAACAGTTATGTGTGCTGCATTCTGTGGTTAACCCGTGGAACTACTACGAAACTTGATCAGCTGTTTGAATTCTCATGAGCTCAAACTAAAGTGAATGTCTATAAGAATAACACAGGATTGGAACTTTGTCTCTCCGTGGGGCGGAGCGCTTTGGGGATTCCTTAAAATCCTTTCTTAGTGGTTACCTACGTTATGGAAAACGTACACGTGCCAATTTCGTGGTAGTAGGTGTAGAACTTTGGCCTGAGGGATGATCGGTGTTAAATAATTATTTAATTGTTAATAAGAATAACACAGGATTAGAACTTTGACTGCCCATGGGGTGGATCCCTATAAGATTTTGTTAAACCCTTTCTTAGTGGTTACATGGAAAGAGTGCCTACACGCGTCAAATTTCGTAGTTGTAGGTGTAGAGGTTTGACCTGGGGAATGATCGGTGTTTCGTATTTATTTATAGATATAGATTTGTTACATTCGCATTCATAGCTATCCATATTAAATCATTTAAAAGTGCCTTACAGGTTAGTTTACGATCAACTTATTACGTAAAGGTGTTTGCCTTTTTTTGTATTTTAATTGTAAAAATAATTAATTAAATGATTAGTGTTTTAAATAAATACATCTGTGGAGATTCTCATAGGGTATTTTAAAGGTGTATTATGTTTGTTTTTTGGTCTGAAAAGGTTACAAGGCCATCGTCTTTTTGCAACAGGCACTGATAGTAATGGAAAGTATAGGTTAGCTTGTAACGCTTATCATATGAATGGTAGCGTAGGCTTTATCTAATTTGCACGTTATCATTATATTAATAGGCAAGCACACGACTCTCCCCCTTTTTCCTCAGCGCGTGTGCATCGTAGGATAAATTCAAGCATACCGTTAATAGAAAGGTATTGTTGTATAGATGTGCAGAAACACCTTATAATTTACACCAGCCCTCAGACTAGTTGCAATGTTAATCTTAGTTTCAATGTTAATCTTATGGAAGAGCAGTAATTAATTGAATTGCATATTTGAAAGTTGATATAATAACAAAATGATAGCCCAACAGCAATAATAGATGTTTTAGGACTAATGTAAATAAAAGATGTCACTGACTACTGGAATAGTGACACCCTTTTCTTATCCGTTTAATACCACATACAAAAATAAACCTGGGTGTGAGGGGGGAGGTGGCCGATAAAGGAGAGAGGGAGAGAGAAAAAGGAGAAAAAGATAGGTTATTCGAGAAGTTCACTAATCTCACAAAAATCTAACTATTATACTTTACCAAGTGAGTGTTACTTTAGGAAATGGTTGTTTTTGAACAGCTGTAGTTTAGTTGTTCCTTAAGCTCGTGATGAGAGATGGTCGTTTCCCAGAATTTTGGGCAATGTCCTGAAAAAAAATAATTCCGTTTTTCTGGCGGGATTTATTTGATCTCAATATTATTTCGGGGCAGGATTGTGTACTCGAAACAGTAATCTCTAGTGCGATCGTCTTTTACGACCATGATTACGCGGTGCAATCGTCATTTACGGCCATGATTTCGCGGTGCAATCGTCATTTACAGCCATGATTACGCGGTGCAATCGTCATTTACGACCATGATTACGCGGTGCGATCGTCATTTGTGGCCGACAAAACTTAATGTGTGATAATCATTTGCGATCTATATCAAGTGGAACGATCGTCAGTTACGGCCGGTATCACGTGGTCCAATCGTCTGTTTCGGCGGATAGCGATGCGATCGTCATTATTTTTTTATAAACTGTGGTGCGATCGTCATTTATGGCCAGTGGTACATGTTGCGATTATAAATTACGGCAACTATAAGGCGGTTCGGTCATCTATTACTATAAGCGTGATTTCTGTATTTTTATTGGAGGGCAAACATGGTCCTGATCATGACTATTGCGACTTTTCATATATTACAAGAATATTTTCACCAAATTTTTGGGGGTCGACTGCCCCCTTACCACCCCCGAATTACGCTTGTATCTATTACGTTGATGGTGCATGGTCCGGTATTCTTTTACGGACTATATTACGTTTTGCGATCGTCAATTACGGCCAATGTCATACGGTGCGATTGTCATTCACAGCCGATGTTACGCGATGCGGCAGTTATTTACCATGGGACTGAAACCAAGAGACATAGGCCTAGGACCCTTTAGATCAGACAATGTGCTTTAAGGGGATTCCAGAGCTACCCCTGAGTTTAGGCAACCACTCATTGGTTAGAAAGAGATGAAACTCTAGATTGATAAGAGACAAAGCTACCTGACGCTGTAGGGGCGGATCCAAGGGGGCAGTAGGGGCGGTCGCCCCCCAAACCTAAGAATTGTTGTGTTTTATTTTATTATTCAGGCATACGATGAAAGTTTTAATAAATTCGAATGAAAATGTAAGCATCAGAAGCCTCCCGAAACCCCGTTTTTCGGTTCCGTGAGTCAAATTTTGCCGCTCCCGTCTACAAGCTTACATAAAATTCAAACTAACGAACCTAAACGTTTCTTTAAATGAAATAAAATACCCCCATTAGACAGGTGAAATTTTAAACTTCCATTTTATATAACACATTACTTATACCTTAAAACTTATACTTATTGCTTATTGGTGTACCTAAAAGCGTCTCACAAAAACATGGATATTGCCAGGATCGTGAAGTTGATACAGTTTTGCCAGTTGAAAGACCGATACAGTGTTTTCAACGTAGTATTGGAGGTAAGTTTTAGCAGCAAAGGTTGCTACAATTGTATTCGGTGATTATACTTTTACTGGATTTCGCCCGCCTACCGTCGTTTGCTATCAGCGGTGTTTTTTTTACAGGGTAGGTTTGATTTTTGTTTAAAACCGCGTAATCCGTTGCTAGGCAATAAATATCCAGTGGCTAGACTAGAAACAAAAAGTGCCTCGAATTATATGTAATGAAGTAAGAGGAAACAAAGATTAGATTGCGTGCAAACAGAAGCTCATCCGCCAAGTATTTTATTTTGTAAAAATGTGGTACGAAATTTCATTTTTCGAGTGGTTGACCCTGGCTATCAGCCTCATTCCTAATTGTATCTTCGCGTAGTATATATAGTTCAGTGTTGCAGATTTCAAATACGTTTTGTAAATAGTTTTTCGTGTGGGTAAATAGTAAAACAAATTCATATTACTTGTTCTTAAGACGCCCACAGATGACGTAGAAAAAAGTGTAATGCCTAAATATTTAATATTTATTTACGGTCGGGTGCAGTAGAACTAAAGTAATTTTTGTTTAGCTTTTTTATAAAGTTAAGATTTATTTTTTCTTGAGTACAAGGTAATTGCTATATTATGTTAACTTACTTTCATTCGTTGGATAAATTCATATAGTTAAAAACAATAATATAGGTGCCAGGGACAATTTTAGCAGCACAGGTTGCTACAATTGTATTCGGTGATTATATTTTACGGGATTTCGCCCGCCTACCAGGGGTACACAGGGAAGGGGGAGAGGTAACTTTCGGTGACCGCCCCCACCAAACATGACCTCTGGATCCGCCCCTGTGACGCTGGTGTACCCTTAACGCTTAACGCACCACAAAATGAAGCTACCTTGGGCCGCGTTCAGGGTTCAGACATTCGTTCATGGAGTCACTTCGACTCACATCCCCCTTCAAGAGTCGAGGGGGGGGGGTCAAATCAGCTCAAGCCTATCGGCGCCACACATCTTAATCAGGCCCTGACCATGTTAATTGTGTTCAGTTTCATAATAAGACTAAAGAAATTTCAAAGTTATTGACAGCTATTCACTCCTCTTTAGTATATAATTTTGTACGGTATTTTCTTTTATTAATTAAGTTTTGGATACCACAGTTAAAATAATAGTTGTACAATTTTATGAATGTGATTCAAAAACCTGTTTTTTACAACACTGAGTAATATTTGGACCAAAACTCACAATTTGGTATCTAATTTTCTAAAATATTCTAGGAGGGCCCCCGGACCCACTTTTTTTTGGGGGGATCCCCTATCCACGGCACTGTTTATCCGGTATTATAATTAATTTATACCCCGCTTTAGACTTCAACGGCTACCTTAGTCCATGTTGCATGTTGTATGATCTTATGTGTTCCTTACTGCCATATATGTTATTGCGTGTGGTTATATGGTTTAGTATACCGTTGTAGAATAGTGAAGCAGGCGTGTTTCCTCTGTTCTGTGGTAAAATACAATTAGCTGACTAAATGCTCATTAGAAAAAAATTGTGCATTATATAATTAAAGGTTAAGTAACCTGTACCCATAATATAAGAATTACTTTGGAGCACTGACGGACCAAGGGGCGGCGGCATAACCCTAATGACGTACGATGATCTGAAACAGCCTAAACGTGTCATGCTGCAAACGATGATAGGTAAAGTATTTTATGTAATTCAGTACAGTATTTTTTGTGAAATTCAGAAAAAACTGGCTCTTTAAAAGACAGACAGATAAACAAATGACAACACAAATTAAATTTAAATATCTCCACTGAATACAACATTTCACTGCTCAAAGCGATGTAGAAACAAAACTTATTTGATTTCTATCGATAAGTACATTCCTTACTTGTAACATCTGGTATTGCTAATAATCTGTCCATCTGCAATTAAAATAAAATTGTTCCTCATGTTTATCGTAAAGGCGAAAAACGAACTTTGAGGCCGGACCGTGCCCTTCAGATTGAAAATATCGAAAAATAAAAACCTTTATGCACAACTGGAAATCAGGGCAAATATGTTGATAACTCAATCGACAAAATAGGCTCAGAAATAACGGAGGAGTTATCTTAACAAAAATCGGGCTTAGCGTATTAATATATAAGATATAGAATGATAGTAGGCCTAATTTAATAACAATTTCTTGCTGGAATGTCATCAATACTAAAAATGTTAAATTTACCTCACAAAGTTCCTAAATTTAAGCAGAACTAGATTGCCCGAAGATGTCACTGTGTTGACGAAACGCATTCAAGTTAGGAACTGTATAAAAGTAAATTTTAAATTTATAACATAGTTTGATATTTGTTAGTACAATAAATTGAACGGAACTGGTTTTATAAAAGAGAAAGGTAAACTAACCACTATGCCCCAGTCTACTAGATTGACTCTTAATAATTTTAAATATGTGAACTTTCAACTAAAGAGTTCCGTTAGCCCTTGTCATTATGGTATACTTCCCTCATGTTTTATAGTATAGAATAGTTTATTATCATTGAATTCTGTCATTAAAAATTTCAGCGGTCTTATAGAGTATGTTTTATGCTTGATTGTGCAAAGGTTGGGATGTCTGTCTACAGAAAGAGAAGTCCCAACATACCTACACTTCTGTCCCTTAAATAAAACTTAAATTGTAAAATGTGTAATGCAAATTATGACGATTCTGAGAACAAATAGAGGGGAAAAATAAAATGAATATGCAATGTAAAATGTACACTATCAATTTTTGTAGGTTTTGAGGTTTTCTGTCCTTTTGTGGGGAAGGATAAATATAAATAATTAAAAAATACAAAATACTTTTAAATTTCAAGATATAAAGGGTAAAAAATTAAACTTAAAATAAGTGACTAATTTGTACTAACATCTTTTCGTTTTCGTTGTTAGGTATAAAGAGTACAGTAAAAATATAAAACCTTTTATTACAAGGAGAAGCAAACTCATGCATTTGTATCTTGCTTCATACAAAAAATATAAAAAAACTTACAAAATCTGCTTACAGATATAATTAACTTACAATTATAAAGCTACACTACAAAAGTACTTCTAGCTAATTAAAGATATGATTTTAGTATCGTATAGTATTAGTGAGATTATTAACAAAATAATTGAATGCGTGTCCAACGGGATTAAAATCCAAGTACTGTATTTTGTATTTGACAGTCATACAGCAGTTAAACTAGTTTCCTCTCCTCGACTGAGCGCGAATGTGATAAGTAGTTCCACATACCGGCACACTACAGCAGCACCAGTAAGCCGTCTCGGTATGTAAAGGATGCACGGCAAGCCGTACCTGACTGCCTTTCGGGAGGGCTGACTGGCTTTCGGGCAGATGACTGCCACACCGTGTAATATACCAGCGTGGTGACTGACTTACCGGGTGCAGATGAATGTATATATATATATATATATATATATATATATATATATATATATATAATACCCCCGTAGCAGCAAACCTGCGTACTCAGCGAATTTCCAATGCATATATATGTATCTTAATACCACATAAAGCCACATACCAAGTTTCATCAATATATATTCATAAATAAACGATTTATGACATTTTAATTATTCTCCATAAGAATAACATGGCGGCTGAGTATGCAGGTTTGCTGAAGCAAGGAACACAAAAAATGGAGTTTTATACAAATATCAATATAACTCATGAAGGTAAAGCCACATACCAAATTTCATTAATTAATTTTCATAATGAAGGGAGATAACACGTTACTTATTCTCCATAAGAATAACATGGGGCTGAGTACGCAGGTTTGCTGCTGCGGGAGTCTTTGGTAAAAATTTGTTTTTTTGAGCCAATATCAATGGTCCACAACCAGATGAAGCCGTATACCAAGTTTTGTCAGTATACGTTCATAAATAAGCGAGATATAAAATTTTTATTTTCCTCCATAAGAATAACATTAGACAACGTACTGTGTTTAGCACTTTCAATATCTCGGTAACCAATTGACGTAGAGAAATGATCAAAATACCAAATTGTGTGTTTTTTTAAGCTGAATCCAATGGAAAAAAATAAAATTTGACTATTTCCAAAATTACATGTAAAAAATTCAAAAAACCCATTTTTGGGGTACAAAACCCCCCCAAAATACCCCTTCGGATAGGCCGATCGGGCTGGTTTTCGAACTTAAAGTCATAAATGTTGCTTTACACGTTTATACCAAATTTCATCAAAATCGGATAATTTTTACGAGAGTTATCGTGCTCACGGACACATATATATATATATATATATATATATATATATATATATATATATATATATATATAGATATATATATATATAGATATATATATATATATATCTACAGTTTCGAACGAATGGTGTTTTTGGGGTCTGGGGACCTCAAAACGAAAAGTTATCATGGTCCCGGGCCTAGGTCTTACCATGCCGACTACGGTAATAGCTTCTTCCCTATAGGGGAAATTCGCTAATATACAGTTTCGAACGAATGGTGTTTTTGGGGTCTGGGGACCTCAAAACGAAAAGTTATCATCGTCCCGGGCCTAGGTCTTACCATGCCAACTACGGTAATAGCTTCTTCCCTATAGGGGAAATTCGCTAAAAGTGTTTTTTACGTGATGTCTGTCTCTGTGTGTGTGTGTGTGTGTGTGTGTGTGTGTGTGTGTATGTGTGTGTGTGTGTGTGTGTGTGTGTGTGTGTGTGTGTGTGTGTGTGTGTGTGTGTCTGTGTCTGTGTGTGTGTGTGTGTGTGTGTGTGTGTGTGTGTGTGTGTGTGTGTGTGTGTGTGTGTGTGTGTGTGTGTGTGTGTGTGTGTGTGTGTGTGTGTGTGTGTGTGTGTGTGTGTGTGTGTGTGTGTGTGTGTGTGTGTGTGTGTGTGTGTGTGTGTGTGTGTGTGTGTGTGTGTGTGTGTGTGGTGTGTGTGTGTGTGTGTGTGTGTGTGTGTGTGTGTGTGTGTGTGTGTGTGTGTGTGTGTGTGTGTGTGTGTGTGTGTCTGTGTGGATGTGTACAGAGCTAGAGCCCTAACCAATGGGCCGATGTTGATGAAATTTGGTATGTAGGTATTAATCCACGATATCTCCAGGCATTTTTTAATTTTTTTGAATTTTTGATTTTTAAGGGTAATTATCCCCCAAAAACCACCAAAAAACATGAAAAATCAAAATTTCTCAAAAACGGTTCTAACGATTTTGATTAAACTTTAGTCGTTTGTAGAACTTTAGTTTTTCAACAAAATGACACCACTCGCATTCCTGTAAAAATTTGGGTTTAGAAATTACAGGACTTAAAACATTCAAAATTCAGTTTTTTGGATTTTTCATATAAAGACATAAATATAAAAAAATATTGCTATTCCCCATTAAAAAGAACTCAAAAAGCTAAACAATTTAGTATTTCGAATTACTATTCTACGATTGCTGGTTTCGGAGAAAATTGAAATTTTCATTTAGCGGTAAACGCAGTACGTTGTCCAATGTAATTCTTATGGGGAATACAAAAAATACTATTTCTCTCTTATTTACTGATCAATTGCATTCAAACTTGATATGCTTGTCGATTTATCATTGACCAACAGAGTTAATTCGAAATATGTTGCCCCTTAATAACCCTGGGGGAGAATAGGGGGCATTTCCCCTCTTAAAACCACGAGTGTAGCAATGGATTCTGTAGTGCCTCCAAAGCAGGGATTTGGGTGGATGTTTTTTAAAACAACTTGTTTACAAGATTTTCTGTACATTCGACCGTGCTTTGTATTCCATATTTAGTAAATAAAAAGTAATTTATTCATTAAAGTTGGGCTAAAAGGGAGAAAGTATGTGTCAGTTTCCTGATACCGTTTATTTTAATAATCCCACATCACCGAACAAGTAGAGGCCACCAACCATTCATTAAGACTAAGGGGTTTCCCAAATATATTAGGATTATTTAAAAATAGGTCTGAGCCATGTACGTTTTAATACTCTCCAAATGTTCGTGATTGAGTGGTTATATTAAAACGAAACAGCATAATTTGGCTTAGATAATGGAAAGTCAGTTATGCTTTTATGTTACCATTGCATTAATTTTGATTGTCATGTATTCAACAAAGAATTTTCTTTATAACTTTATATTAAGCAGTTTTAACTCAAATCATGCTACAACATTTTAGCGAATTTCCCCTATAGGGAAGAAGCTATTACCGTAGTCGGCATGGTAAGACCTAGGCCCGGGACCATGATAACTTTTCGTTTTGAGGTCCCCAGACCCCAAAAACACCATTCGTTCGAAACTGTATATATATATCTATCTATCTATATGTATATATTTATATATATATATATATATATATACATATATATATATGTGTGTCCGTGAGCACGATAACTCTCGTAAAAATTATCCGATTTTGATGAAATTTTGTATACACGTGTAAAGCAACATTTATGACGTTAAGTTCGAAAACCAGCCAGATCGCTCTATCTGAAGGGGTATTTTGGGGGGGTTTTGTATTCCAAAAATGGGTTTTTCGAATTTTTTACATATAATTTTGGAAATAGTCAAATTTTATTTTTCCCCATTGGATTCAGCTTAAAAAATCACACAATTTGGTATTTTGATCATTTCTCTACGTCAATTGGTTACCGAGATATTGAAAGTGCTAAACACAGTACGTTGTCTAATGTTATTCTTATGGAGAAAAATAAAAATTTTATATCTCGCTTATTTATGAACCTATACTGACGAAACTTGGTATACGGCTTCATCTGGTTGTGGACCATTGATATTTGCTCAAAAAGAAACTTTTTTACCCAAGGCTCCCGTAGCAGCAAACCTGCGTACTCAGCCCCATGTTATTCTTATGGTGAATAAGTAACGTGTTATCTGCCTTCATTATGAAAATAAATTAATGAAATTTGGTATGTGGCTTTACCTACATGAGTTATATTGATATTTGTATAAAACCCCATTTTTTGTGTTCCTTGCTTCAGCAAACCGGTATACTCAGCTGCCATGTTATTCTTATGGAGAATAATTAAAATGTCAAAAATCGTTTATTTATGAATGTATATTGATGAAACTTGGTATGTGGCTTTATGTGGTATTGAGATACATATAGATATATTGGAAATTCGCTGAGTACGCAGGTTTGCTGCTACGGGGGTATTATTATGTGCGATACTGATATAAAAGACGATAAATATTCATTAACAATGTAAAATCCAATACATTTTCACCAGTCACACTACTCATGATAGAGTTTACCACATTTTAGGTGTATTAATTTACCACTTTGTAGATGAATAAAAGAACAATACTTTTCAAATTTGTCATGTCTGATTTGTATTTTTGGGTGTAAACATTCTAAATATTTAAAGACTTGTTATTTCAACTCGTTACCATATAAACACGTACCATACTAGCCTATTCAAAGGTTGTTTTTACCGAATGTAAGCACATTAACATGAATGTTTACATATATAATTCGAAGAGGGATTTTGAAACGTTATTTAAGAACAATTGGTACATTGCAGTTAAAAAGAAATAATGTGTTTTCATCAAATCTCAGTAGAACATTGGACCTCATGGAGGGTGGTGCAGATATAATGTAAGGCTGATTGTAGGTAAGGAATATTCCGACCAAGCTGAGGTTTTACTGCTGGTGCCGTGTTGCGTTCTCAATAAACTTATTTAAACGAATCAAAAACCTAACTCCTTTCTTTTCTAAAATGCTGATCGCTGAATTCCACGGTACAGCAGGTCAAGTCACTTCTATATATTGCACCTCATACTTAATTCCCAATCAGGTAAAACTACGAATTTATTAAACGCTCTAAATAACTTCACCACAGTAATGTAATTATTACAAAATAATTTAGTAAGAAACATCTTTAAAAGATGTAATACAACATAAATAGCTGCTTTAATATGTTTCGCAAAAGTTTTCAACCACTAACCCAACTTCAGTGATAGCGGGGGCTGGTTAAGAACGAAACTACGTCTTGGCAACTTGTGTTATCATATCCTGCAGCTAGTATATGAACTAGACTTTTTCGCCGACTCTGTGGCTGCCTTCAAGACGAGGATTCCTGATGTTCTTGCATCTTGATGATGTTTTTGTGTATTATTCTCTCGCATTGTTATTGTTGTTGTTGTTTTATTTATCATATAGCATTGGTATTTATAATATTTATCGTTAACATTATATATATATTTTTTTTTGTTATGATAATTGTGCTGGACTATTATTCATTATTTTATATTGTTAGTTAATTTATTTGTTATTGTTCAAAATCCTATATGTATCAACACTGTGCAAAAATGTAACCCATACCTACACTAAAAAAAGAAAAAATATATAAACAAAAACTAAAAGAGCGAAAAAAATTTAAAATGTTAGAGGAAAAAATAAGAAAAAAGAGGAGTATTGAAATAATAAAAAGAAATTCTTAAAAATATATATCTAAAAAATACATATAAATTACAAAATAAAAATAAAATAATCATAAAAATTGTGGGGTAGATTGGAGAACAAAAATAGAAGAAAAAAAATCGAATCACTCTAATTTTGGTTCGTTGATCTCAGATTTAGCCATCTAGTCATAAGTCTCATTGTATCTCATTCATTTAATGTATTGGGTATATCCCGTTGGAATAAATAAATAAGTATAACTTTAAATTTATGATTTTAGGTAGTTTTCTGTATCTTGTAAGTTTTTCTCTTCTATATTATTATTGCTAACGATTTATATTTCAAAAATACATTTTATATACACTGTGGAAACCAGCTAACCTTTAGCCTTCTGTGACTTCGAGCGTGTTCAAAGGGATTATTAAGGTTCAGTGAGCCCTATCGAATGTTCCCCGTGACCTATATAATTTTTGCCCTGTGGAGGCGTTTTTTTGATGGCTCATTGAGTATTTTAAGCTTTTACAATTATGTTTTCATAGGTTGCCCCTGTTAAACGTAGGACGATGAAGACCACTATTGGTTACTTAAACTATCTTTGTCCTTCAATATAGTAAAGATCATCCCAATAAAAAAATGTAATAACTTTTTAAGTTCTACTAGCTATCTTATTATATTTGAATTGAACTTTTAACTTTTAAAATATATTTTGATTTAATAATATAAATTTGATTACGCTGAACTGTAAAAGCATTTTTTTAGTTAACTACTATAGTGTACTGTATTTTTATTTTATTATATAATGTCTGCTCTTAATTATCTAAATAATTGTACACCCAGTTTAATAAGTCATAAGAGATAAATAAAGAGATAATTAAAGAGATAATTAATCTCTTTGAAATATGTAAGCACATAAAGGTCATGTTCACCTTACATTATGCAATGGTTAAGTTGAATTATTACTGTAACATTACAGTGGCAATAGGCCTGCATAGGCCTAACATAGACAAAATTATTAGATGATTAAATAATCTAAATTATAAAAAAGTAAAAAACTTGGTGACGTTATTTTTAAAGGCAAGAGTTATAATAAAACTCAATACATAAGGTCTTGTTTCAAATAAGTAATGTAATTATTTACTTCATGCTATTACAAATCAAATCAAAATATGGTAATTTCACAGTATCATATATGTTAAATAGTGATTTACAATACAAAGTGTATATTCGTATATTAATCGAATATAACGTAACAATAACTAACCTTAATATATTCTAATTACATCATACATATGATAGGACATACAATATGTGTTACAAGAAGTAACCTAAAACTGACTTAAGGACTAAAATAACAATAATGTAAAATACCCCCGTCGCAGCAAACCTGCGGACTCAGCGAATTTCCAATGCATAATATTTGTGTGAATTCCACATAAAGCCGCAAACCAAGTTTCATAAAAATATATTCACATATAAGCGATTTTAATTATTCCCCATAAGAATAACATTGGTAATGAGTATGTAGGTTTGCTGAAACAAGGAACAGAAACAATTGGTTTTTATGCAAATATAAATAGAATTTAACTAGGCGAAGCCACATACTAAGTTTTATCGATATTCAATCATAAATAAGCGATATATGACATTCTAGTTATTCTCCATAAGAATAACATGGGGGCTGAGAAAGCAGGTTTGCTGCAACAAGGAACAGAAAAATGGGTTTTTATATAATCTATAATATTATAAAGAAGAGGTGGTTTCTGTCTGTCTGTCTATCTGTCTGTCTGTCTATCTGTCTGTCTGTCTGTCTGTCTGTCTGATGTTCCGGGTGAACGCAAAAACTACTGAACCGACTGGGCTGAAACTTTTTACATAGGTAGATCTTGAACCCATGCAACACATAGGCTTATTCACTTCCTTAAAATCCCCTAGGGCTACGCCCCGTGAACGTCCCAAGTTTCAATGTTTACATTTCAGAATTAAGTAAACATTCAGAAACTGCAATGCGAACAGCTGTGGAGACATCCATTTGACAGCTTAAAGAGCAGAAGCAAGAACAGCTGTTTCAGCTACCGTAGGTCTCATGGTAAGACTTAAGCCCGAGACCATGATAACTTTTTGTTTTGAGGTCCCCAGATGCCAAAAACACTATTCGTTCAAATTTATATATATATATATATATATATATATATATGTGTGTGTGTGTGTGTCCGTTAACACGATAACTTGAGTAAAAAACGTCCGATTTTGATGAAATTTGGCTCAAATGTGTAAAATGACATTCATGACTTTAAGTTCGAAAACCAGAAAAATCGGACCATGGGAAGGGGGGTTTATGGGGGTTTTAAATTTTCCAAAAATCAGTTTTTTGCATTTTTCACCCTAAACTTTTTAAAAAACTTAATTTTGTTTTCGACCATGTTATAGAGCTTAAAAAAAAAATAATTTAGTATTTTGAATTATTAACCTAGGTTAAGTGGTTGCGGAGAAAATCCAAAAAAACCTGCTCATAAAATCTCCCATGTTAATCTTATGGGAAAAAGGTTTTTGGCTTTTTCTCAGTTTATTTTAATATAAACTTCACATTTGCTTTTACCAATATGTTCAGTTCCATAAAACAATCATTTTGGTGCTTAAATTGTGATTCTACGCCCAACCGTTGCAGAGATATTCAAAGTGCTAAACACAGTACGTTGTCCAATGTTATCCTTATGGAGAATAAATAAAATTTGATATCTCGATTATTTATGAATGTATGTTGATGAAACTTGGTATGTGGCTTCAAGTAGTACTGGTATATTGATATTTGCACAAAAAATTGATTTTTTGTTGATTATTCCCGTAGCAGCAAACCTGCGTACTCAGCCCCCATGTTATTCTTATGGAGAATAAGTAAAATGTACTGACTCCCTTAATTATGAACATAAATTAATAAAACTTGGTATGTAGCTTCACTTGGTTGAGTTATATTGATAATTATATAAAAACCCATTTTTCTGTTCCTTGTTGCAGCAAACCTGCGTTCTCAGCCCCCATGTTATTCTTAAGGAGAATAACTAGAATGTCATATATCGCTCGTTTATGATTGAATATCGATGAAACTTATTATGTGGCTTCGCCTAGTTAAATTCTATTTATATTTGCATAAAAACCAATTGTTTCTGTTCCTTGTTTCAGCAAACCTACATACTCATTACCAATGTTATTCTTATGGGGAATAATTAAAATCGCTTATATGTGAATATATTTTTATGAAACTTGGTTTGCGGCTTTATGTGGAATTCACACAAATATTATGCATTGGAAATTCGCTGAGTCCGCAGGTTTGCTGCGACGGGGGTATTATTAATTTATGTTCATAATTAAAGGAGTCAGTACATTTTACTAATTCTCCATAAGAATAACATGGGACTGAGTACGCAGGTTTGCTGCTACGGGAATAATCAACAAAAAATCAATTTTTTGTGCAAATATCAATATACCAGTACTACTTGAAGCCACATACCAAGTTTCATCAACATACATTACTAAATAATCGAGATATCAAATTTTATTTATTCTCCATAAGGATAACATTGGACAACGTACTGTGTTTAGCACTTCGAATATCTCTGCAACGGTTGGGCGTAGAATCACAATTTAAACACCAAAATGATTGTTTTGTTGAACTGAACAGATTGGTAAAAGCAAATGTGAAGTTTACATTAAAATAAACTCAGGAAAGCCATAAACCTTTTTCCCATAAGATTAACATGGGAGATTTTATGAGCAGGTTTTTTTGGATTTTCTCCGCAACCACTTAAATTAGGTTAATAATTCAAAATACTAAATTATTTGTTTTTTTAAGCTCTATAACATGGTCAAAACCAAAATTATTTTTTTTTTAAATTTTAGGGTGAAAAATGCAAAAAACTGATTTTTGGAAAATTTAAAACCCCCATAAACCCCCCTTCCCATGGTCCGATTTTTCTGGTTTTCGAACTTAAAGTCATGAATGTCATTTTACACATTTCAGCCAAATTTCATCAAAATCGAACGTTTTTTACTGAAGTTATCGTGTTAACGGATACATATATAGATATACATATATATATATATATATATATATATATATATATATATATATAGATATATAGATATATATACATATATATAAATTTGAACGAATAGTGTTTTTGGCATCTGGGGACCTCAGAACAAAAAGTTATCATGGTCTCGGGCTTAAGTCTTACCATGAGACCTACGGTAATAGCTTCTTCCCTATAGGGGAAATTCGCTAAAACAAATTTTTCTCGACTAATCAAAATTGTATTTCCTTTATAAATATTCTGAAATTGAATAGAAATCATTTGTATTTAGCCAGGGTGGTTCTAAACTTAGGAGAGTGTTCTATGTTGTAGATGTATAATGGTAGTTGTTATCGATTTAGGACCTTAATACTGTGGGAATAAAATAAAATATTCTTATTCCTGACTAACCGTTTTTATATTGTCCCTATGTGTTGTATAATAATTATGAATGAGCTTTTCCGTGAGTGAGGATGGATAACCCTTTACTCAAAATCCCATTTATTAGATATATAATGATTAAAAAAAGTAAAAGTGACATTTTTTCATTGCTTTCTTTTCCATTACTTTCTTTTAGTGATGGGAGTTACCCCAGACTAAAATTCCATACGTCATTATTGTTTAAAAGTAAGCATGATAAATTACCAATTGGGTTCTCATGTCTGAAACTTGACTGATTACACAAAGAGAAAATATACAACTGTCTAAACTTGTTATTAAATTATCGACTTGTGATTCCCAATACAAAATTATTGTTGAAATAAATAAATAACTTAATTTCAACACAGCCTACAAAAGATACGTATAAATGATAGAATGTGCAACTCCTAATGAAGCTCATTTCAAATTAATATTAATACTGAGCTCGTGGAGTAACCCTTGAGGAAGTCAGATATTAGACTTTGGAAACTCAGCACAGTATATCTCGGAGGTAAACAACATGTCATGTTCCGTAGGTGACAGTTTCTTGAAGTGCTGGATGTAAATGTGCCTCCCGTCTCTCCAGTTCGCTATTACCTCGACGTGTCACCAGTCTGTAGGGATCATATATCGGAGGTAAACAACGTGTCATGTTCCGTAGGTGACAGTTTCTTGAAGTGCTGGATGTAAATGTGCCTCCCGTCTCTCCAGTTCGCTATTACGACGACGTGTCACCAGTCTGTAGGGATCATATCTCGGAGGTAAACAAAATGTCATGTTCCGTAGGTGACAGTTTCTTGAAGTGCTGGATGTAAATGTGCCTCCCGTCTCTCCAGTTTGCTATTACGACGACGTGTCACCAGTCTGTAGGGATCTGCAGCGGACCTGCCAAACCTATCTTTATCGTAAACAAGTTTTAGATTATTTATACTTTATTAATGTGCACGTTATTGTATTTCTCAACAATACTACTTGTAGAAAATATAATTTTCAAAAGATACGATCTGGTAGATTAAAAGGATAAATTATAGTTGTAATAATGAGTACTTATAAATACAAATTAATAATCGTTATTGCATACAGTTTCTTACTAACTCAACCGAGAACGTTTTTATTCACAGACCAAAAAAATACAACTATACAACTGCTAAAATTAGTTAAAAGTGAGCACCTGCTTTATTAACGAAATCAAAACATGTTTTATGTTTGATCTACGGGCACAGCAATAAGCAAGTATTAGGTTGTAATAGTTTTAAGAAAGTAATCGTATTTTTTATATAATAGTATGATTAAAGTTTCCATAAATTTAAGTATGAGGAATTTGTCCTATCGGGAAGTTGCCCTAAAGGATTTTGAACAGCAATAGGCAATATCCCTCTAAACTTTATGATAATTAATTTTCTTATAACAAAAAGAAATAGGTCTAGTAGTTCATATGAACTGGAGAAACAAAGTAACATATATTTAGATTTATGACACTAGCAGGATTACCTTATTACAAATATAATTCACGTTCATGCTACGAGTCATTCTTGTAACATGAAATATTGCATGAATTTAAACATATAAATGCAGTTTTCAAAATATTTTCAGCACCACTTAAACAATAACATACTTTACTTAAACTACTTTTATACACCAATACCTAACATTTGTCTTTACCAAAACGCAAACCGTGGTTTAATATTTTAATAAACAAAACGCAGACCCCTTATTTATTTAATGTGTCAGTTGTGTCCAGTTACAGGGCTACCACCACAGTATATATATTAAACATGAGGCTTAATGTGAAGGTGGCTGACAGCGTTGAGACGAGAGTGTTCTAATATCAACCGTCTTCCCGTGACATACTTTATTAGCGTTCCAAGAACGAAGTGTGTCATAGTTATTGGTCCTTGTCTTTTGCATTCAACCAGTAGGTATATTTTTGCATAATAGCTCAACCGCCATGGTTAGGTTTACTGAAGATTGCACAATTTATTAAAATTATAATATTATGCTTAAAAATAGTTAATAGTTAATAAATATAAAAATGTCCTTTTTAAAAATTTCCGATCGAGGAATGCATAGGTTATAGAATAAAATACATGAAGCTTTAGAAAATTTGACAAATTTTTTTACAAATTATAAAAATCTTATAATTTTATATGAATGCTAAATTTTAACATGTGGACATTATTTTTTAGATTTGCAAGATACTAAATCAATAGGGAGGTAACAATTTAACCTTTGATGTCCAAAGTTTGAATTTAACCGTGTGATTCGTTTTACATAATTATATTTTTATCATTTATTCCCAAAATACAAAATAAGTTATAACATACTTATAATGTAGGTCCATTTAAAACTTGATGACTTTTTTGTTGATGGCAAAAACTATCCTGCATTTAAAACTAGTTATAGTAAGCTAAAAAAATAGTTTTATATTTGTTTTATTTTTTTACTTTTTGCCAGACTCTAAGGAATAAGTATGATATCTTGAGTTAAAACACACATTGAACTGCACATGAATGTAACGGTATTACCTAGTGCACCACAATGCCGCAAACCCGACCTCAAACGGACGAGTCAGACGAGTGCCATCTTCAACATTTTAAAATGCTATTATATCCGTTACAATGATTCTTTTGAGGTCCTTTAATAAAATTCGAGATATAAGATATAAGGTACAAGCTATTAAAATGACGTATAATATGGTATATGCCTGAGTCAAGACGTACATTCTGTAACCGGTCCTACCCCCCCCCCCCCCGGTACCTCCATTGAAGGTATATTACGAGAAAATGTGGTTTACTGGCTAAGGCCTTTACACCGATGTGCGATATAACTTATACTTTTATATACAAAATCTAAAAAAAAATTGACAACCGATTTTGTATCTAAATTTACTATTATATAACCAGAATTAAAATCAGGTGCGATTCTGTCCCTAAAAAGTTACAACTAGTTTTTTACGATAAATATACCTACACTATTAGGAGCAGGAATTTTAAACAGTTCATAGATGAAACGGAGTGTAAGGATGATCTAAAATCCAAAATTGAAGAAATAGAATTATATTTATTTTTTGCCGTAGGTGGATGTCATACTCAGTTCTTTAATATTTTACAATAGGCTTCATCATTTCAACGGCGTCTCAAAGGTGATTTTTTTAAAGTAAAAACTCAATATATATATATATATGAAAAATGCATGATGTGCCTTTGCTACAACTCCCCCACCAAAACAACACTGTTCAGATCACTGGAAACGTTCAATAAGCATCAATGAACCTGAAAAAACCTTTTGAAACACGCTCGAGGAAGCAGAGGGGTAAAGCTTAGATTCTCTCTGAAGTTTATTAAAAATTAACTGTAAAATGGGAGATAGTTATCCATAGCTTGTTTAACAATTTGAGATAGATTTGCTATGCGATTTCAATGCCAGTACAGGACATAATGCAGCAAACACGCGATGATATTTTGGTTGTTTTTCATATTGGATTGTCTTTTTTAAGTTGATATATTTTATATTCAAGCATTCTTTTTATTTGACTCTGACAAGGAGGTGGTCACGATTACCGGTAAGAAGGGCTTTTTCAAGGAATTATCGAAATAAGGTTAAGTAGGCTTGATGATGCAATTACCATAGTACAATTAGTATAGTAGTAAAGTTGAAGGAAAAATGGCTTGCTTATAGAGAGTAGAAACCTGGCCTTGTAAATAGGTGTAAAATCAAATAGAATGAATTTATGCGTCACTCAATGTTTATCTTTAATTTTCATGTTGTTTGTGGAGGTGGATTACATTTCTCTAAAATATCATGTTTATTTCTTATGCTCCGACATAAACAGCCAAGAATAATTTAAAATCGTTCACTATAATATGAGTAAGGTTTGTTTGGCAGGTTGCTTGCTTGCAACTCTGATCTCAAAATCAACTGGATGACTAAGCATTCAGAAAAGAGGCAAATAAATCTGCTCAACAGTAGGTGGCTTGGTGAAAAATTACTCCAAGCCATCTAAATAAACTGACTAACCTTCCCAGAGAAAAGCTCGGGCCACAGATACCAACCCTTGTTATATAAGTACACAACTTCTACATAAAATCTACAGATTTATTAAATCTCTACGATATGCATTAAAACATGCTAAACCACTAATTCAATAACGTTATTTACAATTCTCCAATGAAAATAGGCTATGTATATTGTGTAAATGAGTACGATCAATTATTCTACGACTATATTACTTACGTATATTCACGTCAAAACAGCTCATAATTTGGTAATTGATTCGTAAGTACAGATTTAGATATTAAAATATCATCTTCAAGTGCTTCTGATGGTCATCTGCTGAAGATGATATAATAATATCGAAACATGTACTGACGCATCAATTACAAAATTTTGAGCTCTTTTGACGTGAATATATGTAAGAAATATATTCTTAAAATAATTGTTCCTACAGCTCAGGGGGGATACACATAATACTCATAATATATACTCCTAAAACATGGATTATGAGTATCAGGAAATTATATGAGTTGAATATACAAGTCAATGGATCGTTGGTTTACATATTAAACTGTAGGCTTAATATTTTCAGTGGGTACGTATGAATAATGAGAACGTAAAGTATACTTTTAAAGAACATTTTAATTAGCATATTTTTTAAAGAGCCAAACTATCCTTTTAATAAGAATCTAAGATTCCGTATTCTGATAATACGCCTTCAATTAAATAATGATTATATTATTTAGACAAACTCGAATGACGTAAAATATAAAAAATGTTTAAAATAAGTTTACGGTTCTATTAAACTACTAAAGGAGATACAGTTAATAATAAAACATATTCATTAGTCACACTATGATTTGTATACAGTTTGGTGTGTAATGGAAGGTTGAAATCGTTGGTTGAAAGCAAGCAGAAACAACTTACATGATCTGAATCCTCAAATTCTAGACGAATTAAGTTGTGAAGTTTATAACATACACCATATAAAAACGTAGGACGCCATCAAAGTTTAGTTATTGGTTTAAATATTGTAATAAAATCTCAAGGCACTAAATAGATTATATGAAATATGCACATAAAGGGAACTGTTATTTTGTGCTCACAAGGGGTTAGGTTTTTATACATAAGAATACAGAGAGCGCCAAGCCCTGTGCTGATAATAAAACGAAGCAGCGGTTGTAATATCTTACATCATGTCTGTAAACCTCTCTCACGCCTCTTGGCACGCTGTGATTCAACTCAATATTTGTTTAGCAGTAAGTTCATTTTGATTTCAAAATGCATTCATGTCACAGAAGGTATGTTATTTTATATTTACTGTATGCTTTTGAACATTCTTGTTCATGAATATTCTAATATTGTGTATCCTTTCGATTAGTGTATTCTTATTTTTTACATAATTTACTGTTAACTTTCGTCATCCTATATAATAATAGCGTGTACAAGACAACGTTTAACCACCTATTCCTAATATACTACTGAATGTAGAGAGGCCAGGTTGGTGACAAAAGATTTCCTTTAGACTGAGGATGAAGAAAAAATACGATATTCTACATCTATTTAGTTATAAGTTTGTAATTGGCAAAAAAACTGTTTATTTTTTGCCACATTTTATTTTCAATCATTTTATTTCCCGAGCCATATGTTCCCTACTTTGCATCCAAATTCAATACGACAACTGAATAAAGTTAAGGTTGTTTTTGTAATTAAAGCAGACAACTATTCCTAACTAATTTTAGGTTTTTGGATTGAAATTTACAAGCAGTAAGGAACACAATTTCCATGCTGAATGGGAATAGAGTTTATAATACTCCATAAAATGTCAGCAAAGTTAAATTCAGAATTATGTATTCTATATTTATTATGTATATTTCAGTTTTGTTTAATTTCACTCTTGCGGCGAAATTTGGTTTGATCACTGTGATTCGAACCAGAAGTAGATGACTTTCCTTTGATAAATCCTGGGTCTCAGAAAATATGACAGTAGGGTGGCATTCTAGCGGTTCACTGATGGAATTGTAGTTCAGGTAGTTTTAGGTAGTTTTAAAGTTTTGAGTAAAACTGAATTAAAAGCTTGTTTTAAACATCGATGCGCACAGCGACAGTGACAGTAACAACGATTCGTGTATGAGTATACAAAAAACCTGACTAAGATACAAGTACAGTTTAAAATAGGAGGTACAAATAAGAACGTAAAATTAACCACATATGTAAGGTTTGTGAAAGTTAAGAGGATTGATATAATCCAGTAAACAATATTTCAGTTACATATTTCAAGTTTAAAATTCCAATTAAGTTTTTTATCTAAACATTAGTTCAATCTCAATTTAATGTTCTGATGTATTGGATAAATTTGGGTGAAACTGGATGAAACTCTGGTCAGAAATTTAATGCAATGGATAAGAAAACTAAGGACTAAGGACCCATCCTATTAGAAAATAGGATAGATATGGAAAATACATAACGTGCCTTTGCTACAACTCCCCCACCAAAACAACGCTGTTCAGATCACTGGGAACGTTCGATAGGCATCACTGAACCTGAAAAAAACCTTTTGAAACACGCTCGGGGAAGCAGAGGGGAAATAATGCCCCCCAACACAGGCAACCTTTAAAGCAACCTTTCCTATTAGGGGGATGTAATTTTTTTTAGTATTTTCATTGGTAATATAGGAAATCCTAGTGCATTGAATACAATGTGAAATATCTTTCCGCACAGTTAATGGCTAACTAGAATTTCCTGTGCGCAGCTTGCGCATCCCGTTTTGAGACGCGAATACAGTAAATAGCAAAATAGTAAAAAACCCTATGAAAGTCTGCCGTTAAATGTAATCCTTATAACAGCTGTTTATTTAATTAAATTGTATAAAGAAGAAACACATGTGACATAAACCAAATAAAAATCTCATTTATATGAATAACATTGGGACTTTGAAGCCCCATGGGGCCTAAATCTAAAATCTAAAGCCAGTTTGCACATCTGCACACAAAGACGCGCGTTTTAGTCTATAATATGTGGGAGTAAATCATAAAATAAAAAAGCCTTATTGTTCACAAAGTTTGCATGGCGTATTAATGATATAGATAGATAAACTATGACTTTTTGTTGGTCTGCCTTTAGATGTGTTGGTTTGTATGTTAGCATGTTGTTTGTATGTAGTATGTTGTTTGAAATACAATTTAAATGTTGGTAAATATGTAGACTGTATTTTTATATTTTAGTTATAAAAGCAGTGAAAAATAGTTAGGTCAATTTGTATTAACAATTTTAACCCGATGAACAAACCTTTAACAACTCAATAAAATTTAACTGCAGTTTTTAAAAAACAAAATTTGGCTTGAAGTGACACCAAAATAGGTTTCATTCAACATCCAAAACTAAACTAACAACAAAGATTGAATTAAACCCTTTTTGGGCTATTGCATGCAGGCGTAACATTTCTTTAGTAAAAAATCACTTTTTGAATTTAGACACGATCTAATGAATATTTTAATATGCATTATAATGGGACTTTATTGCAATAATAATTTTAAATTTTGCACGGCAGATTCCCATTTCGTTATATGCAATTAAAAACTAGCTTTTAAAATATACATTGTTAAGACAATAAATTTAATTTATTTTATAACTAAGTAGTGAACAATACTTCTTTAGTTTGTATAAGACTGTCATTTTTGACGGGCTAGTAACAGCTAGTTACTTATAAAAAACTGTATTTTCTTTAATAAGAAAAAAATAAAAGTAGGACACAATGTGAGTTTTACCTTCGTGTATTATATTTGGAGAACATTCAGTAATAAAAACAAAACAAAAACATACAAACATACTTTTAAAATAGATTTATGTTCATAGGCAATCGGCAAAATCAATGTTCGATGTGTAGGTAGAAATATATTTTAAGAAAGAAAGATTTTTTGACAATGAAAATTCATCCCATAACTGTACAGATTAAAAAAAATAAAATTAGTAGGTTTGTTATACAAACGCAACATAAGAATAAATAGATAACTGATTTAATTATTTTGGTGTTAGCTTTTATATAAATATAATTAAAATTAAACTATTAAATTTGGGAGAATTTTCTAAAGGATTATTTAAATCCAATATTACATCGTTGGCTAAAATATATTCGTAAAAAATATAATTAATATAAATATAATTTGAAAATATTACCATTAACGAGTATATTTTGAGGGAAAATTCAACTTTTCGCCGCTCCTTAAAAAAATATGTTCACCAAAAATGGGGTATTGTTTTAGGTTTAATATCTTCAAGAGAGATGAAGAAATGAGTAAATTGTGTAGAATAAGTGAATCCCCGAAAACAAAGAACACAACAAGTGGCCGATTTAAATAAATAAAAGAGAAGAGAACGCCCAAGAGGGACTCGGAAAACAAATAATTTACGGTAATGAGTTTGTCAAAATGAGTGATGGCAGACGCTGTTTCGTATTTCCAGCTATGTAAACGGTTTAATTAAAAATAAAACAGTAATTTAATAGTTGGAACTCGTATTTTTAAGCTGAGAACAATTCAGTTACATTTAAAAAGTTTATGACTGCTTCATATATATCCACTTATCCTCATATGTCTAAACTCAGTATAGGTGCAAGTTTTTTATATTTTTATAAAGTGAACATTTTAATTTCCTTTAACGGTTACAGACACTTCGGCACTTCAGTTATTTGTTGCTTATTAACTCTATTAAAAACAGATTCCAGTAGTTACAAACATAAAATTACAAACAGATTCCAGGATCGTACATACGTAATTGTAATACGTTTTAACAACACACATTATGGGCTTAAAACAAATAATTTAATTTAGGAGGTTTGGAGCTCTATAAGTCAATTCAGCTGTCACTGTAAACTGTAATTGCGAGAATTACACTAAACAATAGTACATACAAATCGTAATGTAATATAAGGTAGTCAAACTAAATATATTTGCGGTATAAAGTTTTCTAAAATGGTTGAAAACTCTTTTAATAACGTATTCAGTATAGATCAAACTTACAAAGTAAAAATATTTTTATATTTTATTTGGTAGTCTCATGGGCTTTTATAAAGGTAGTTTTAAATCTAGAGGTGTCAAGCAACCGGTAGAGTCAGCTGTGTCGTAAAATAATTTGCTGTTATTAATTTTAGTCCGAGCGCAAGTTATAAAATCCCAAGCTTGTCACCCTGACAACGTGTGTAAGTTCATCGTAATTATGAAAAACACATCTTAGAACCGAAAGAAGTTTGGGCAACATACAACGGAGATATAAAGATTTTTCAATATGTATCAAAACTATTTCAAAACATGTTTTAAGTCGAAACTGTTCAATGTTACAGGTCGATGCGGGACGGACAGCCCGTGCGAGCAGTTGTGTTATGAGCTGCATGACGGCATGTTCGAGTGCGACTGTAAAGAGGGATTCCTCCTCAGCAAAAACGGCTACAGCTGTCTGGGTGAGTAGTGTTCAGACCTGATGGCAAACAACTGTAAGTACTCACAAGAATCATCCCTTTTAGCTCCCAAGATGTCGTAAAATGCCGAACTTAATGGATATAAAACAAGCTGCAAATAAAGACCCTCTGAGAAAGGTATATGTGTTCACGCCTCAGACCTTTCTGGGAAGATGTGAACAAACCTGATGTAAAGATATGTTACCAGTGCTGTGATTTTATATTAGTATTCGTGTGATGGCGATCGTGGCAAAGAGCTGATCTACGTCGAAAATCACTCTAACGTGATGAGTAATGCCTCTTTTGTATTGATTACATACATCAAAGGTCTCACTGCAATAGAATACGTGGTTAAGTGTGTTAGTAACAACTGGATACGTAATTACACAATTTTTACCTTTGCTGAACAGAAGTACTTTCTTAGAAGTACTTTCTTAAAAGTTATTGAAACCGCAACCTTGTTCAATCAAAACAAAAAAAACGATGTGTATATCCCAAGTATAACAAATTGACAGACCCTCTTGTTGAACAGAAATATAGTTATGGTAGATCAAATTTTTCCAAAACTCCCGGTTGACCTTCAAAACATTGCAAACAGGAAAGTTTTAAAAGCCAAATTGCAGGTCTATCTTTTTAATAGGTGCCTAAATGACTTGCATAACATATAGTGTTTTCCCTTTTTCCCTACTTGCCTTTCCCAATCCCAGAGAAATGCATTGCCTGGTTCACACCGCTGCATGGTCAATCGGGACGACACAGGAGTTAAAGGAGGTAACGCCAACGAAGGGGGTCGCTTTGCTACCATTTAGTCCTCCCTCGTACACAACTAACAATCCTCCTCATCCCGCACAAGGTCAAACTATTATAGAACCACTAGATCCAAACCATCCAAGCCCCCCACATAAAAACCATCCAACCAAGCCCCTCGGCAGCCCTCTTACTGGTCTATACTAGTACAGAGGTCAACATTGAGTACAACAACATGAACCTGTCAAAATATTGGTAATAAGTCTTCTGGCTATCCAGTGTGACCAACTTCCCTTTCACCTCCTTCTCTCTTCTAGGGGATTGACTCCCAGTTGAGCTTGGATACTCAGTCTAGGCCGAGTTATTGGAGGGAGAAGTGCATGTTCCTTGTATATCTGCCTGGGACGGTTGCCTGGGAGGAAGGGCCCTTTCCGACAGTCTCCGGTCTGCCGGCCTGCCGGGCTGGGGGACGAACCATCCTTGGACACCCCGACCCTTGAGAGGTTGGAGGATCCTTGTGATGTCAATCCCTGTCTGGTGGACTTGGTGAGGGGGCTTGGGGTTAGAGGGCGAATCGTCCTGGAATTCTATCACCCACAGAGCCCACTAGCTAAGTAAAGATCTCTTTGCCTTTCTAGAGCGAGGCAGACTGATATCTTCCTCCCACCTTTCCCATCCCAGACAATCCCCTCTTTCCTGTGACTGCATAATATTCCAAAGGGAGACATGCCTAGCCGGCCATGCCGGGGATAATAATCCAAATAATCAAACAAACTATCCAACCAACCCAATCTGTAAGAAAATTTAAATTTAGGACAATTTTATTTATGTTCCCATATTGCAGAGTTGAACACGACGATGGAGCCGATGCTGCTGCAGGAGGCGGAGGTGGACGTCGGCGAGGACATCCTCTACCAGAAGGACGCCTCCTTCTCCGCCGAGCTGGACACGGGCACGGAGAACGAGGCCGAGGAAGCCTCCAGCACCTCAACCTCTACCTCGGTGTCAGCCTCGGTCTCCTCCGCCGTCCCGTCCACGTAAGTGATAGGAGCCAGACGTTCTGTGACTGATGAAAATTTGCATAGTTCATTATTGTTATGCTGTTGATAAATTTATTGTTTAGTATAACACGTATTGTTCTGTAGGCGTTAGACATTTTTTTATATTTTGAATACAACACATAAAATATCAATATCTCACTATTGTTTAAAGTGTAATACACAGGGTTGGTAAAAGTAACTAGATATTAAACAATGTTGTCAATTCTGTAATAATTATAGTTATTTATTAAAAAAACGGGTACATGTTCTTCAATACATAAGAAAAGATTGGAATCAGTTAAGTCTCAACACAGGGTGTTGTCAAACGACTTCCTCAAATGGTCAGGGATAAAATTTACTTTCTTCTGAGGAAAGTCATTTGGGATATTGTTGATAACCTCTTGAATTATGTTTTACGATTCCTCTACTGCTTGAGTTTTGGACTTGTATACCTCCTCCATGTACTCAGTACGATGACACTATTAACAACATTAAATCAATAATATTACATAATTTATAACAGTTTGTTAATAGATAGTTACTTTTAACTCACCCTCTACATTGGACCTAATACCATAATACTTTACAACAATATTAACATTTTTTTAACTATTTATTGTTTATAATCTGTACTTTTAAGTAGTCATTTCACTATTTTTTAATTCCGACTCGATTTGTGCGTTGATCATATATCGAAATTAAATGGTTTATTTAATTTATATTTATGTTTATGGTTAATATTAAAGATATTAAGCGTTTGGCTCTGTTATGTAAGATCTAGAGACTCACTGGGACTATAACATATTCATATATACTATGTCCTTTCTGACTACAAGCACAACCACTTTCAATAATAACCATAATAACCCTATCAAATTTAGCTGGCACCTTGCAATTGCAAATCTTAGAGACTTATTTTAATCGTAACTTACAAAATATCTTAAACTCTTTGGACGACGTGTCATTATTACTATTTCCTTTCTGATACTCACTACATTTACAGGCAAATTCTTGTTATAAGTTTATGACAGCTTTAATAAAGTGCGCTAACATGCTGAGAACTAGATAATACATAGAATAGTTTTATTCTCATCAATAAAAATAGCGTAACAATTTATGCTTATCGAATGTTCTCGAAGGTTCACATCCACAACCGTCCAAGCCGTTCAGTTCGTGACGTCATCGCCCCCTCCGAGTGACGTCACCGCCAGTTCCTGCACGCTAGAGTGCGCTGCTGGCGGCCAGTGTACCATGGAGGCGGGGGTGCACCGCTGTCAGTGTCCCCTAGGCCGCACGGGCCAGACTTGTGAATCAGGTATGTCCGAATGTAAAGTTAAGGTTACATTAGGGAGTGTCACATTTTAAATAATAAAGAACTGCTTTGGCTCAAACTATATGTAACAACATCTATAATGGCCCGATGATTAACGTTACGTTACTACTGATATGTTCGAAGCTTCCCTAACATCCTTAATTTGTCTAGTTGATTAAAGACTCGTCATATCAACCATACGATCCATACCATACGATCAACAGTTCTCCTAAACAGATCGCAACACCACATAAAATGGCAGCAGCCCATTATTTTAATAGGCTACAATCAAGCCTTTGGATGGGAATATAATTAGCTAATTGTGGATATTTTTAACAGGTCGTAGGTGACAGTTCACTTGTTCCTCTAAACGTAATGACTATTGCCAATTTGAAAAATCCTTTCTTCATTTACCGAAAATAGTAAGTTAATATAAGTTATTCAACTCACGATATTTGTCTACGGGTATCATTCAACGTGGAATAAGTTCGACCTCCTGGATCTCTGTATCTGCTGTTCCCTAACTGTTGCTGCGCGAGATTTTCAATGACGCTCTTAATATGTATTTTACCTGATTTATAGTTGAGCCCCTTATATTGTGTTTGTTTTCAAAATTGTTTCTAGTAGGCACTATGGTGCTCGGTTATCAGTGGTATGTCTCGAGTTGCCCTTGCTTTCTAGTAGAATTAATTTATAAGATTAATTGTAAATGGTGCTTGTAGAGGTGTGCTCGTTTTTCAGTGGTGTTACTAATATATTTACTAGTTTTCCGTGGTGCTCCTAATATTGTGCCTGGTTATCAGTGATGTTTCTAATATTGTGCTCTCTCAGTAGGGAAGTAGGGATCCTAATATCGTGCTGCGTTTTCAGTGGTTTGTCAGGTATTGTCCTTGCTTTCTAGTGGGGCTACTTATTGTGTTTGTTTGCCAATGGTATTCCTAATAATGTGCTCGTTTTTCTGCAGTGTCCCCAATATCTTGTTTGCTTATCTGTAGTGTACTAATATAATAGTCGAATACTCACATAATAATAGTCTGTGGTGCTACTAACATCGTGCTCGTTCTACAGCAGAGGTGGAGGTGAGGAGTCTGTGGTGTTGGTCATATTTTACTCAACTATCCGTGGTGCCACTAACATCGTGCTCGTTCTCCAGCAGAGGTGGAGGTGAGGTGTCTGTGGTGTTGATAATATTTTACTCGGCTATCCGTGGTGCTACTAACATCGTGCTCGTTCTCCAGCAGATGTGGAGGTGAGGTGTCTGTGGTGTTGATAATATTTTACTCAACTATCCGTGGTGCCACTAACATCGTGCTCGTTCTCCAGCAGAGGTGGAGGTGAGGTGTCTGTGGTGTTAATAATATTTTACTCGGCTATCCGTGGTGCTACTAACATCGTGCTCGTTCTCCAGCAGAGGTGGAGGTGAGGTGTCTGTGGTGTTGATAATATTTTACTCGGCTATCCGTGGTGCTACTAACATCGTGCTCGTTCTCCAGCAGAGGTGGAGGTGAGGTATCTGTGGTGTTGATAATATTTTACTCAACTATCCGTGGTGCCACTAACATCGTGCTCGTTCTCCAGCAGAGGTGGAGGTGAGGTGTCTGTGGTGTTGATAATATTTTACTCGGCTATCCGTGGTGCTACTAACATCGTGCTCGTTCTCCAGCAGAGGTGGAGGTGAGGTGTCTGTGGTGTTGATAATATTTTACTCGGCTATCCGTGGTGCTACTAACATCGTGCTCGTTCTCCAGCAGAGGTGGAGGTGAGGTGTCTGTGGTGTTGATAATATTTTACTCGGCTATCCGTGGTGCTACTAACATCGTGCTCGTTCTCCAGCAGAGGTGGAGGTGAGGTGTCTGTGGTGTTGATAATATTTTACTCAACTATCCGTGGTGCCACTAACATCGTGCTCGTTCTCCAGCAGAGGTGGAAGTGAGGTGTCTGTGGTGTTGATAATATTTTACTCGGCTATCCGTGGTGCTACTAACATCGTGCTCGTTCTCCAGCAGAGGTGGAGGTGAGGTGTCTGTGGTGTTGATAATATTTTACTCGGCTATCCGTGGTGCTACTAACATCGTGCTCGTTCTCCAGCAGAGGTGGAGATGAGGTGTCTGTGGTGTTGCTAATATTTTACCCGGCTATCCGTGGTGCTACTAACATCGTGCTCGTTATCCAGCAGAGGTGGAGGTGAGGTGTCTGTGGTGTTGATAATATTTTACCCAGCTATCCATGGTGCTACTAACATCGTGCTCGTTATCCAGCAGAGGTGGAGGTGAGGTGTCTGTGGTGTTGATAATATTTTACCCAGCTATCCATGGTGCTACTAACATCGTGCTCGTTATCCAGCAGAGGTGGAGGTGAGGTGTCTGTGGTGTTGATAATATTTTACCCGGATATCTATGGTGTTACTAATATAGCCCTATGTTCTCTGTGGAGTCCCCATATCATGTTCGGTTGTCTGGGGTGCTACTAACATCGTGCTCGTTCTCCAGCAGAGGTGGAGGTGAGATGTTTGTGGTATTGCTAATATTTTACTCGGCTATCCGTGGTGCCACTAACATCGTTATTGTTCTCCAGCAGAGGTGGAGGTGAGGTGTCTGTGGTTTTGATAATATTTTACCCAGCTATCCGTGGTGCTACTAACATCGTGCTCGTTCTCCAGCAGAGGTGGAGGTGAGGTGTCTGTGGCGTTTCTAATATCGCGCCTGGCTATCCGTGGTGTTACTAATATAGCCCTATGTTCTCTGTGGAGTCCCCATATCGTGTTCGGTTGTCTGTGGTGCTACTAACATCGTGCTCGTTCTCCAGCAGAGGTGGAGGTGAGGTGTCTGTGGCGTTTCTAATATCGCGCCTGGCTATCCGTGGTGTTACTAATATAGCCCTATGTTCTCTGTGGAGTCCCAATATCGTGTTCGGTTGTCTGTGGTGCTACTAACATCGTGCTCATTCTCCAGCAGAGGTGGAGGTGAGGTGTCTGTGGAGGTTCTAAAATCGTGCCTGGCTATCCGTGTTGTTACTAATATCACCCTCTGTTCTCTGTGGAGTCCCCATATCGTGTTCGGTTGTAGCACCACACTACTAACATCGTGCTCGTTCTCCAGCAGAGGTGGAGGTGAGGTGTACGTGATGTTGTTAATATTTTACCCGGCTATCCGTACTACTACTAACATCGTGCTCGTTCTCCAGCAGAGGTGGAGGTGAGGTCGCCACGGTTCTCGGGCCAGGGTTGGCTGGCCTTCCCCGCCCTCAGGGCCGCCTACAAGCACGTCCAGCTGCAGGTGGAGTTCCGGCCAGAGAGCTGGGATGGCATCCTCTTCCTCACTGGCGAGAGGGACGACCTAGCTGGTGACTTCATGGTCCTCTTCCTCTACCAGGGATTCGTGGAGTTCCGGTAATTCCTAAATTATTTCTATGATACCTAAAAGATATTTCTTGCGGGTGTTATACCTCAGGGTGATTTTATTTTTCAGAGTTTTCTTGAGTATTTTTAGCTTAAACTAAATCTTGTAATATTCAAATTTATTTCTCATATCTCTGTATGTTAATTTGTAAGCGACATTTTAAAGTCAAAAATTGTAGAAGTTTGGCAAATTGCTGGATGATGGGAGACGGCTCAAAGTAAGGGTTTCCGAGAGACTCAGGAAAAATAGCAGCTTTTCCAAAACAATACCAGCAAACGATAAATAACGTAAAACATCCCCCATAAGAAATCATGGGTATATTAAACCGTCTGATTTGTATACATTAACACATCTGTTTAAGCGTCTACGTTTTTTACGAACTGTAATGTTTCTACTTATGTTGTTTTATTTTACTCAGCATTTACTCAGCATATAAAGAGAAACAAAAATTAGATAGACAGAGTATTGGAGCTAGGTTAGGGACTACAGCCCCTTCAAGCCACTATTAAGTTATAAAGCGGTCTAAGATTATATGAAAAAGTATAGAATTATTGTTTGGGTTTAAAATTATCATGTACAAAATTACGATTTATATCAGACGTTTCTTTTAGATAATTATAATTCGCTATTTGTTTTTCTGACACTATGGCTTGGATTTAGACACTGTGATTCTGATTTATATTAGTGTGAATACAAATCTTACATCATTTTATGTATGATTTTGGCGTGAAAATAATCAGTCATGTGGTCTAACTCTTTAAATTTGGTTGCAGATTAAAAAACAGTTACAGTCATCATACCCTACAATAATTTACAAAATATGTTCTTGTGTTCGAAAGCTAAACTTCAAACATTTATCCGTGACACTAACTATAATCTAATCACTTGTCAGGTTCGACTGTGGATCAGGGGTGGGCATGGTAAGGTCAGAGGACAACGTGCTGCTCAACCAATGGAACAAACTGACGTTGTACAGGCATCGTTGGGACGCTTGGATACAACTTAACAACGGGAAGAGGGTTCAAGGAAGGTCTAAGGTATGTGGAACTTCTAGTTAATCTTTACACGTTCGTGGGTTAAAAAATAGTAAATAATATTTGCAATATACTTCTTTTAAGTTTAAAGTTAAATTTTTTTTTTAATGTTGTATTCAAATGTTTTTTTAACTCTAGTTTTAACAATTTAATAGGCACATGTGATTAGTTGACCTGTCTACTGTTAGCCTTTACTAAAAACAGATATAACGTTTTCAAATGTTTTTTCATCGTTAGAGGAATAGGTTAAGAGCAAAACCCAAACAATTAATGGATAGTGTCCAAACTCTTTAATTCTTTTTATGCCCGATAATTAAAACTGTGGCTCCTTGAGACGAAGTGAGATACAATACCGTTAGGTAACTTCAAAGAAAGATAATTAATTTTTCACGAGGTTACAAGCAACAAATAATACAATACAATGTTATGAAAATTCATTACACAGTTAATTGGATTTAAATATTAATAAAAAAGGAACTCGGTGTTAAGTGTTGCTTATGGCATGATGTAGCTTTACGAAAAAGCATACATAAACACGGAAGAAAAAAAGAGCAAGATTTACCATATTATGTTTGCATGACGATTTTTTGTTTCGTTATAATTTTCATGATACTAATCCTTCCAAATTGAGATTGGAAATGCAAACTCTTTAAATATATGTGGACTCTCTTTTCTAATAGGTAACATTTGCTGATTCTCTTAATGAATATTACAATACATGTACATTGAAAAATATCAGCAAAAATCGTTGACAGTAAGTATCTCAGGAAACATTTAAAATGTGGAGAGAAATCATAGTAAAAATGAAAGAACTGAAAACGTTCTTGAATATAAATGTGTATCACCTCGTACAAACAATCAATAAATTACCCAAATTATTATTGACATAACCTTTCTCATCACTATTCCAGGGCCTATTCTCCCGCATCACATTCCGTGAGCCGGTGTTCATCGGGGGCCGTGGCAACACCTCCGGCATCTCGGAGAAGCTTCCCACCGAGCGCGGGTTCCGGGGCTGCGTGCGCCACCTGGAGATCAACGACCTTATCTACAACTTCGCTCTGGCTCCGGCGGGCGACGCTGTCAAAGGATTTGACATTGGTAGGTCAACTATGACCTAACCTAACCAAGCCTAACCTAACTTAATCTAGCCTAGTCTAACCTAGCCAAACCAACATAACCTAACTTAAAAACAAGGTCTGAGAGGTTAAGATAGAAATTTAGTCCCAAAAACCTTATACCTGATTTTCCCGTAAAAACGTTAGAATTCAGGTTTCATACCTCCTCGACGGGTTATCATAAATCATTGGTGCGCGGACTCATGTAAAAGAATAGCTAGGGATTCCAGTGAGAAGAATTGATATATTATCACGAATAGATATTTCACAACAAAATACACATATTTAATGGTTTGGATTGCGAAACCGCAACTCTGTTTTCCTTAAGTATTTGTTTTAATTTAACAGGAGTAACACATAAAATACTCCAGATAATTCACCAAGGAGGTTAGAGAATTAAACGTTAAAATTGTTCATAAGAAATTATCAGGTAGAAACAACAAATCTATTGTTTCTAGAGCCTTTTTCTTAATCACTTTTTTTAGATTGTTTGCGTTTATACTTTTGTAGATGAAATGTCAATGATAAAAGATATAAAGCTGTAATGATATGAAATTCTGCACTCTAAAAATAGTGAACAATTAGATAATAATTGGTAAATTGGCATTTATGTACAACTAACGACTGCAAGAAGTTGAGTCCAAATTGTTACTAAAGCAGGAGTGGCAGATATTAGAAAAGTAAACGCACATTTATATGTTTTTATGTTTTAGTCTTGACTACCAAAAAGAATATGCCAAATATTAAGTGTTATAAAGAACTGTGTCTATGTTACAGAGGAGTGTGTGGCTGACCGATGCAGTAAAGTTCCCTGTCAACACGGAGGCAAATGTCTCACTTCTGGAGACTCCGCAGTCTGTCTCTGTCCTTTAGGCTTCACGGGCGACCTGTGCGAGACCAGGCTGGACCTTCAGGTATCCTTTACAATCTCAATTGAAATTATTTACTTTTGCTTTTACGAAGTCTGCTCGTTCTTGTTTAAAGTAAAATATATTGAAGTTTAACGCTAGACAATTATTTGTTACAGTTTTAAATGCGAGATCTAACGGATTTGTCTTGGAAGTTCGTCAGCTGTTCTACATATCACTAACATCTAGTTAAATTTCGTTCACAGATCTAAGAATTAATTTATAATAAAACAGCTAAAGCTGCCTATCTACTACATATTTAACTATCAAGGGAAAACGTAGGCTGGGGCTCGTTTAAAAAATCCCTAAATGAAATAATGAAATGAAATAATGATTTATTCCACCCAAACTTACAACACTCAAACATATTAATTTTCTTGGAATTACGTTGTCACATCAACCAGTTATTGTGACAACGTTGAAAAAAAAAAAAATAAATAAACTTTACATTAACAACTGAGTCCAGTCCTTCTATGCACAAACACATCTTGCCGCTCTCCGTGGCGTCTGACATGACATCAACTTAATATTTATCTCTCCAAATAATAGTAAACTTTAACACACTTGGTATATAAATGACTTAAAAAAATAGTTTCAATATAAGTTTTAAGTAGTGCAATAAGCAAATATAGGTTAAATTAATACATTATTCATGAAATCAACATTCGAAATTTTGAAAAGCCATTTTTTTAATTGCACAGAAAAAGATTTAAGACTCAAGCAGTTTTTAACTTCTTGTGGGAGCTGGTTGAAGTATTTAGGTCCGTTGTACTGATAAGAGTGGCTAAATAATGTTTTGTTTACTTTGAGTAATCTAAATACGGCTTGATTACTACTTCTTGTATTGTATAAAAGATTTTGTGTACCGGTATGTGTACATGTATTTTTAATCCCCAAATGGGGCTCCTTCTCAGATACATTTATTATATAGCACATATGTCTAACCTTTTGTGTTTAAATTAGGAATTTTCATTTTATTTTTGTCCTTAGGAGAGGCTCAATCGAACAACATTACAGTTTTTCTCGTTAAAACCCATCGTTAAAACATGTGGTTGATGGCTGCAGACTTACGGTTTTCGGTTTCCTCCAAGGTTCTTGTTACAGATTGACGTTAAGTACAGATTGCTAAGAACAGTCCAAATTTACCAATATTTTTGAGAGTAGTTTAGCGATGAAATGTTTAAATTTTGTGAGATTGCTCATGAGGAACCCAATACGTGGTTTCAGGTACCCTCGTTCAACGGCTCGTCCTACCTGCGCTACCCCGGCCTAGGAGGGACCGCCCTCTCTTGGCTTGACCTCCTACTAGTCTTCAAACCCAGCGCCAGTGACGGAGTCATCCTCTACAACGGCCACCGCACTGATGGCGTGGGTGATTTCATGAGTGTCTACATGAGCGAGGGACATCTCGAGTTTACCTTCGATCTGGGCACGGGTGCTGCTACGTTGAGGTATGTGTGGGTCAATTTGGTGTTTTCCTGTAAGGTACTCCAATAAGGACACTCGGTGAAATAACATATAAATGCATTTAAATTAACACATGCATTTGAATAAATTAATTTTGTAAACATAGCACTAAGCTTTTGTGAGTGCTACTTTTCCTCTGATACAATAAAAGGAAAGTTCAGGACTGACGCTTAACTTATAACAAAGGAAGGTATAATTCTTCCTGGTCCAACACGCGTTGTACGTGCGTCTCTCAAAACAGTTTTAGCATCGCAACTGCTTTACATCTCTAAAAGAGAAACCCCAAGTAACAGTAGGGCTGGTGAGCGAAGCGAGTGCAACCTGCAGCAAATTTATAAGAAGATTGATGTTTAATGAAATATTTTATTATTTTAGGTAACAAATGTAATTTTAAGGAAATCTACAAAAACTAAAATTCAAATTTGAATTTACCTAATCCTTTGGAAATCTAAACAAAAAATTTCAGTCAAATGTGGAATGGAAAGCGGTTTATTGAGTTGAAGATAGCAAATTTACGAGTTCTTAGAAGAATGATTAAACATGAGATAATGAGAATTAAATGAAATTATACAAATCAAGGTTTAAATAGTTAACTTTTAATGAATTTACATCAATAAGGGTTTTCACAATATTATTCAAATTAAAACAAATATTTATTTATTTATTGGTGCTATGTAAAATAGTACGTAAGTGTACACAGAACCTATATACCGAGTACTTAATATTTACCGCTTCATTGTAGTTTAGTTGTGTTTTAAAGCTACAAATCTTAAACAACAGGAAACTTAACATGTTGTTACATTAAGAGAATCTTCGTCTTTACAAATCCCTTTGGAAATATAAAATATTTTAAACTTCTCTAAAACATACTCCTAACGCTTTAACTTCCACACTAACCTCACCCCGTCCCCAGGAGCGAGGCGCCGGTGACCCTTGGCCAGTGGCACGAGCTGCGGGTCTCCAGGACGGGGAGGCTGGCGGTGCTCCAGGTCGACAAGCGGCCGCCCTCGCAGGTCCTCGCCCCCGGTGCGTTCACCCAACTGTCGCTGCCCCTCAACCTCTACATCGGTGGCGTTCCAAACTTTGACATGGTCTCTCCTAAGGTGAAAGTCAGAACGTCTTTCGTCGGGTGTATTCAAAAGGTAAATCTCATAGTATAGGTTACATTATGTGTTATGTGTTGTTGAAGGGACGGATACAGAGATCCTAAGATTCAGGGATCCTCACATGTCAACCAAAGTTTATTGTGTGCTCCTAGTACATTGGGGTAAACCGATGCCCGTGCCCTTTATGAGATCCAGGAGCTTTTTCCAATACTACGACCCATTACTCACCTGTTTTTTTTTATTTTTTGCTACCAAACAGAGCCCTTTTCCGTGCCCCGGGTCTCTCGGAGTCCAATGATGTGCTTGGCAAACTCCTCAGTATGCTCTCGATTATAATTCAGAGAGGATGGAGATGTTTCCTGAAGTGGCCAAATCCAGTTGTCAAAGCGATTACCTGCTTCACCCTACCTCTGATAAACTTCTACAACCAGGGCTTGTCCAGAGAAACCCTGGCATTGATTGCGATATAGATCCCTAGACCAATTATTGAAATAGTATATGTTAATAACATGATATTGTTCCTGTTCTCATACTGATTAAAAAAAAAAAACGTTATTTCCATAAGTAAAAACCGGCGTAGATGAGTTTCCTATTATTTTTCGTCAAACTCATGGCCAATGTTCACTTTACATAGAAAAACTGGTTTACTGAATCTAACGACCATTTTAACATTGGTATGTGAAGCTGTGTGATATTAGCTATTGAACCACCTTATGATACTTCCCATAGACCGTCAAAGCTCCTCTCATAACGATAGTAAAACCATGTATTTGTTAAGCTAATTAGGGTTTTACCACTGAATATTAGAGTGAATAATGAACCCCGCCTTTACTATAAGACAAGATTATACACCTATTATGTTAATGTGTCTACGTTACCTGTCATCTCACAATTCCAGCATTTTCTGCATTCAATATGGAAACTGGTTTACATTATTGTAAAGGATTAGCTTCTTTAAAATTTCTAACTGTATTTAAATTGGAAATATACAGTGTCATCCACTATTAATTTAATTTTCAAATGACACATTGAAAAGATCTGAAAGTGAAACCTTCACATGTGAATCTGATACCTTACACTCTGGCTAAGACTGATAAATGCATCTATATCCTTAACTGATACATAAATCATCTCAGTGAAATTAAATAGAAGACCCTACTCTTTAGTAAGGTGCTTGAACAACCCTATACGCAAAGGGAGCTCGTTTAGTTTTTCTATTCACGAATAATAAAATGTTCTCAAACTTTTAAGTTAGATGGCGTTTTCATAGCTCTAAATCATTCCCCAGGTGGTGATCAACAACCAACCCCTCCACATCCTCGCCGAGGCGCTCGCCGGGGTGAACGTGGACAACTGCCCCCACCCCTGTGTGGCGCGGCCCTGCGGAGAACACGCGCACTGCGTCCCCCACCACGAGGCGTACAAGTGCCAGTGCGAGCGTCACTGCCAGGAGGTCAACGCCATTACTACCTCGTCCACCGCGTCCTTCACGGGGACCACCTTCTTGCATTACACCGACCCTGATATAGTACACAGGTAAGATACCAGTTTATACAACTACTAAATATGGTTAGTTCATACACTGTTTTATTAATTAGACATTTTGTACAAGTCTGTTTTAATCGAAAAATCACCAAACGGTCTGTAGTTTAAATTTAGCTAAGAATAGTAAGGTTTTTGTGTAGTTGATGATGGTGATTTTGAAACTGTGTGAGATACATTATACTATTAGCAATATTATTTTTTCCTCATTTTAGTGACTATGGGCTGCTTGTTTGAAAGAGACTGACTTACAGACTGCTGTCTCTGTATTTCAAGAATAAATAACCAGTTAATACTTTGAAAACATTTTTAAATAATTTACGATTCATTCTAAATGTTCAGCATACATAATATGTATTATTTCCAAGTTTTACTCTTCCCCCCTTATAAAAATCACTATAATCAAATTGCGAAAGAATATACTCTTATTCATGAATTTTGATTAAATTTTATGAAATAGTAATTTAATAAAGAACTGTATAGTAAGGCTACATCATATATTTTATTAAGTTCACTTAGTCAGTGTGGACTGTACTTATAAAACCGTGCGTGGACAGCAAAAACCTTGGCTAAATGTATTGGCTGCTATATTCATTATACTATATTTCCTAAATATAAAGTTTAGTTAAGAGAAGTATGCATCTGTTTTCTGATACATTTTAAGCTTCAGATTATAACATTTTTGTACTAAAAAACTGGTATAACTGAGTTCGTAAACTATATTTAATTGAAAAAAAACGCAATTATTCCAGACCAAAGGTCCCTCATTTTTCAGAATCGTCAGTGACAAGGTCAGCATCTCCCTGAGATTCCGCACGTCAGCCACCTCGGGCTTATTGCTCTGGAGTGGTGGCGGGGAGCAGGCTCGAGGTGGGGGAGACTTCCTAGCCCTGGGTCTCGCGGATGGGCTCATTCACATGCGGTACAACCTCGGCAGTGGTGAGGCTCTCCTCGTGCTGAACTCCAGCAGAGTGAATGACGGCCACTGGCACCGGCTCAAGGCCACGAGGTAAAAGGATCGATCAATTTGACGTATTGATCAAGAAAGAATTTCAACCTTTACGTAAAGTCGGTGAAACAAAGTAGTAAGCTAAAATACACGTTAGTTAAGAGAAATTTGTTACTTATTAATAGTTACTTATACAAATATACAAATAACGATGTTTAACTTTATATTATACTCTTAAAGAATAATAACGTAGGGCGTATAAGCGGTCGAAGGTAGAAAAGTAACTATGTTGGTACTATATAAAATGATATATATATTTTACTCTCTCAAAAACGGTCTAAAAAAATGTTAAACCTTTTCTGATAAACGTATATCTGTCAACACAACTATAATTTTAGTGAATTAGTATCAAGTAAAAAGTATTTTAGCATTATCATAGTAGGTAAGTATACCTACTATTTCTAATGACAAATAGCCGAGATTTACCGAATAGGTCCAAGATTGTTTATTTATAGCTCTGTCCTCTCTCCTTCAATATCGCCATGTAAATCTTACTGACATTTAGTGTTTATTTTATATGTAAAGTAGGGATCTATCAGAAAGAAAATGTACACAACGTTGAATAACGTAAACATTGCATAAAAGGTTAACCAACGAGTATTTATATACGATTGCTGGCGAAGTAACAGCGTGTAAACATATAGTAATATTTAAATACATGGATTACATTAGAAGTTTTTTATGTTTCAGAAATGGTCAAGAAGGCTGGTTATCAGTGGACAACAGTGAAACGGCATACATTCGAGCACCTGGAAAATTAAAACAACTGAATACATACACGGGTTTATATGTCGGTAAGTAAATATAGATAAATGGGAATGAGTTGAACGATTAAAAATACACCCTTTTATCAAACCGATTTCGACCGGAGTACTACCACATATTTTTATTCAATACAATCAGTATACAGATTTTCCTCACATCTTCAAAAAATTGCTAAGCTAACTTGAAAAAATATAAAACAATGAAAAGCTAATTGTGTCAAAAACCGTTATGGTTTCAAACATTAAGCACTCAATTCATAATTTACAAAATTCACACATAAAATTCACGTTACTATTACGATTTATTGTTTGTTTATCCAACTAAGATGTATTAAAAATAATGGTATCCCTGTAAACCACTGATTTATACATAATTCCCGATTGAACCACATGTCACAGAGATTTGTACTGCAAACATTAATCAAAACGTGATATTTCCAGGCGGGTTAGAAGACATGGAAGCGACAACACACCACAAATACCATCGAGGGTTGAAGGGGTGTATATCAGACCTGGTACTAGACTCGGACTACCACGTGAAACTGTCATGGTCCTCGGACACTGCTGATCATTGCGGATAAACCCAAGTGCCCGTCTTATCAGACGACAAGACTTCTCACTCGCACCTTGTACAGTACAGGACTGAGGATAGTAACACTTAGTGAGCTGATAGTGACTACCCTAGTGGCCGTGCCTGTGGTTCCGCTTAGCATTTACTATACGTAAGTCCACGCAGAATCGCTGCACCACACGCACGGCCCCATTCGTGTGTGTGCTTGACATCATCTGCCTCTTTACCATTCATTCTCGAGGGATAATTTCTTGTAATATGATTTAATATTTACAAACCTATTTTGTAATCCACCACTTTACTTAATGTTAAAATGTCGACTGAAAAAAAGCGTCCTATTGAACGAATGATTAGGAAGATTTTTGTATACTGATATCGGTTGTGAAGGATATATATTTAGTAGTAAACGTAAGATGACCGGCCTTGACGATTTTCTTAAATAGATTTTCAATTCCTTGAGAGCATGGTTTTGTAAAGTAAACTGTCAGGCTTTAGAGATTCGGTGATGTGAGTCCACGTAGTAATCTATTTCTTAACAATATTTTTATACAAAGTCTATAAGCATTGCAGAATTTGATCATTGTCAACATTAAAAATTTAAGTTTTTTTTTCAAACAAAAATGACCTTATAATTTACAATTAGTTTGAATATAAACTTTTCTAAGCGTCATAGTCTTAATTATGTCTGTACATTTGTTTAATCGTTGAATTTATAACTTATAACGGTATATTTATGTTTCATGTGTTTTTTAAGTAAAATAATTTGGTAGAACATAAGTCAATATCATCATCAACTCATCTTTATTTATATCAGCTATGCAATAATTATACACAAGAAATCAATTAAACTTTATAAAGCTAACTTTCAATTACTCGCAATGGTTTATCTTTTATAAATCGTGCTAATCACCTATCACAGAACAACTTCTATAGTTAACAACTATTGTATATAAGATTTATATCATCACATCAAAAGCCTTTTCCTTACTTTATTCCCAGCACAAATATCTGTGTTGTGTCCTTGACGTAGTAATAACAAAATCACCTTTCAAGTTTCTTTCAATTCCTGTATCTCTGCACGATTTCCTCATAAGAAACTATACATATCCCCAACAACGTATGCCACTGAGCAATAAAATAGTACATATACATTTGTAAATGGTGCAATTAAACTAAAAATCTCTGTTTTAACGAGTAACCTTTATTGGGTTTACTTGTATTTTATTTGTTGTACCCTCGTTATGTATTGTGTCTTAACATCAGTTCCTTTGTATTTCTTCATTCAAGTTATCATTTCCCGCTTCTAATTTCCCAATAAATTCTGGGAATTTCGTAAGGAACATAAACATCACTCCTTATACCCTTCCAGGCCGCACAGACATATCATCATCGTGTACAGTGTTCACTTAGCCATAGTTTTATATGTCTTTTGTGTATAATAAGCTGAGTTAGATGTTCTGTACAGAATGTAAATACACTTGTCGATGGTCTACCCCGCACCACACCCTTACATTGTCATTGTTTTTATTGGTCACTAATAAAACAGTAAATTTATCTTGTCTTTTTCATTTGTTATGTTCACCTTGATCATGTCATATTTAGGTATATGAACTTTTATGAAGTAAGAGGCTAAATATATAAGTTTTGAAGTTAATTATTTAAACTAAAATCTTTATCAAACATAATAAATATAGTGCAGCATATACAATTCTTTTTAGCGAATTACCCCTATAGGGAAGAAGCTATTACGTAGTCGGCATGGTAAGATTTAGGCCCGGGACCATGATAAATTTTCGTTTTGAGGTCCCCAGACCCCAAAAACACCATTCCAACATATATGTGTTGGTATATATGAGTCCCTGAGCACGATATAAGAAATTAAGAAATTTATATATCCATTGTAAATTCGATGAGTATGCAAGTTTTCTGCGATGGGGATATTTAAAATTGGTATGATATTCTAAAATCGAATAGCATTGATTTGTTCTCTAACTGGATACATTGGTTATACTGCATACAATTATTGCCATTGCTATTCCTTTGGTATTTAAATTGATGTAATTGAACTTAAATACCGGTTAAAGTAAACGTGCATTTATCTTTCTAAAAAGTATTTAAAAAAGAAATAATAATTTTTAAAATTGTGAGTGAATTTGTTTTACCAATATTAATTTAGACTAAACATTACATTCTTTCTTAATTTATCAATGGTTAGATAGCTTCCAAAGCTACACACTTTTAAAATAAGGTTACTGAACCTCCTTCTTAGGTTTTCAAACAATCCAAATAAGTGGCCGTGGTTTCATCAGGTAGAATTCAAATTCACATTGAGTATGGTCGTTAAAAGATTAAAATTAAATAAAACACACTTTGAAAAAAAAGAACCAGTTGTACCAGCCGATAGGTGTCAATGAACTCCATTTAAATGTTGATTCGTTTGTATTGTAGTGTGTCTTGTTAAATTTTAATTTTTTGACGACGACTCAATGTGAGTTTATGCATTATCTTTATTCCCGAATATTGGAGAATTTAGACTTCCGAAACCTCAGTGGACTGTTTATATTGTTTTTAAGCTGAAGAAAAACTTATTTTACATTAATGTTTAAATTTAACCCTAGTTAAATGCTTATGCTTCCATTTTAAGAATGTCGTAATTGAGTTGTTTTACCGGCCTAGTAGATTGAATTTTGGGTTCCGAACTTAGAGCACTACTAACTACTACGGCAGATGGCAGCATCGAACACTCTCAGAACATCGCCACTGCTGAATAAACATGAGATGCTTTTGCATACAGCCTTCAGTTGTGTATGTTACTGGGGTCGCCCCCTGTGGTACGTGACTCTTATGAGCTAAGAGAAATGCCTGACTAGAATTCTTTTATTTGGATAACCCAACCAAACATAACAAATTAGAAGTAAAAGGCAAAAGAAATACATTCTGGAGGTTGATTGGTGTGTTTCACATGAGCAGTTATTTTGATTATGTTAAGTGGCTTGGGCTAGGTAAGGATTAAAATACAGTGAGGTAGCATATGTTGGTTTTTGTTTGTTTGACTGTCTCAAGTATGATTTACCAAAGGCCTGCAAATCGTACCTGTGTAAATAACCTTACCTAACCTAAGATGCATAACATTTTAAACCATGCCAATTCCAATCAACTAACTATGACTTTAAATTGTTTTAAAGCTCCAAAATAAGTAAATCAACATATTAAAATGGATATGTGTAACAAATATCAATTACCATATTACATCTTCTGAGCTACTACCAAAGCCGCACTAGATCTACAGGCCGTGCTGATACCAGTGTGACGTCACAAGTAAAGGCGAACCCACTGTCACTGAACACATGGTCGTTTACACGTTTTTACAACTGCAATTGATTCCCGCAGTGATTTTAACTATTAAAACAAATTGTAATGTAATTCAATTTGTTAGTGATGTTCTACAATAGTGTGGCGTGTTGATTTACTAGTCTTATTCGTTTGAAATTTATCGTTTACTGTAATAAACCTACTTGTTTCTATTTCTTTGGTGGAAATAATTGAATATAATTGTATTCACCATCGGAAGATAAGATTCTGAAATGTTACAGTTTTATATAGTTGACTAAAATTACCATCATGACTACACTAAAATAGTGAGGTAATTTTTAAACAAAATTTCAACCTCAATTTACGATTAATCAGAAAAGGCGTACAAAACGTCGTATTTTCAATACTATTATCACTAAGCTTATCAACCTTCCTCTTTTTGTACGTTTATTTTCTTTATCAATTATCTTGTACTGTTTAATTTTACCATAAATATTTAGCAAATAGTTAAACAACGCAAAAATGAATTTGTTGAAGATTAACTTTAAAATTTGTCCATAAGATCATAGTTATAATTGTTTGTCAAGATCTTAGTTTGCCACACCCACCTTTATAACAACTTAGTTTTTCACAAATTGTATGACCTTGAGTACCATTTAAATGCTGTTCTTAACGTAATAAAATACCCTCCTAGCAGAAAACCTGCGTAATCAGCGAATTTTCAATGTATTTACATTTTTTCGAATGCCATATAAAGCCACATACCAAGTTTCATCAATATACACTCATAAATAAACTATTTATCACATTTTAAATTGTTCTCCATAAGAATAACATGGCAGCTGAGTATGCAGGTTTGCTGAAAAAAGGATCACAACGAATAGGTTTTAATACAAATATCAATATAACTCAACTAGGTAAAGCCACATACCAAGTTGTATTAATTTATGTCCATAATTAAGGTAGATAACATTTTCTTATTCTCCATAATAATAACATGGGGGCTGAGTACGCAGGTTTGCTGCTACTGGAACTATCGGCAAAAAAGTGTTTTTTTGTGCAAATATCAATAGACCACAACGATATAAATCAATATACCAAGTTTTGTGAGGATAACTTGATAAATAAGCGATATATACAATTGTTCTTAGTCTCCATAAGAATAACATTGGACAACGTACTGTGTTTAGCACTTTCAATATCTCTGTAACCAATTGACGTAGAGAAATGATAACAACACTAAATTGTTCGTCTTTTTGAAAAAATTGTATTTTTGGCATCTGGGGGCCTCAAAACAAAAAGTTATCATGGTCCCGGGCCTATGTCTTACCATGCCACCTACGGTAAGAGCTTCTTCCCTATAGGGAAAATTCGCTAAAACATATAATGTTTCACTTGTTTATTTATGCAATTGGATCCCTTGCTGGAACAACAAATGACCGATTTCAACTGACAAAGACTGATCTTTCTTCGGTTTAAAAACTTCAGAGTCTTCACTTACTTCTAAAACTTGGGGGTTATCACTTATTATAAACAGTAAGTCAGATCCCAGTTAGGCCAAAAGTTTATTGCAAAAACGGGGCTGCATTTGAGAGAAAGAGTACTACAATATTTTACCGATATAAACTATTTTGCAAAATCAGGGGTACTTTTGGACATATTAGCCCATTCTTCAAACTTGTTATGATTTAAAATGTTATACGGTATATTGTATGATTCTTATAGAAGCCAAAACAAATCGCCCTTAACGATTCGAAGAGTATAAATAATATCAAAATAAAAACAAAGAGTTTCATATTTGTTTAAACTGTATTCAACTGAAAATTTCAGTTACAAAACTAAAATAAAGACAATTTAATAAGTTTATTATTAACAGTTTATTTGAATTAAATTACTTAATCGTTGTTGATATATTGGTAACGGCAGATAATTCTTATAATTTCCGTAGCCTTTTTAATGGGTGTTACGCTAGTGAAATATAGTGACAAATTGTATTAAGATATAATTACTTCTACAACCTGGAACGACGCATTTATAAGGCATAGTTTACAAGTAATTAAAACATAATTTATTTTATTAAACTATCTATTAAGGGCTTCAGTTAAGTACAGTATGGTGTTGATATACTCAACGTTTAAGGTTATTAGTACAACAAACAGGTTTAGTGTCAGTTCAAATACAGTCGCAATACAGACCGAATATCACGGCCGTGGTTCCCCGCGCGTTGAGCCCGCCCAAAATTGTAACGTGGCACCTGAAGTGGTGGGGGAGCAACACGGCCTCTATAACTAGTGTGGTCTTGCTACTACACATTTCCGTAACTGCTAAGCGTTTCAAGTCGAGAAACAACGAACAACTTAGCGGCACATTTCGGTGGTAATCTAAGAAACTACTCTCTTCCAACGTTTCAAGTCAAGAAACAACGAACAACTTAGCAGCGCATTTCGGTGGTAATCTAAGAAACTACTCTCTTCCAACGTTTCAAGTCAAGAAACAACGAACAACTTAGCAGCGCATTTCGGTGGTAATCTAAGAAACTACTCTCGTCCAACGTTTCAAGTCAAGAAACAACGAACAACTTAGCAGCGCATTTCGGTGGTAATCTAAGAAACTACTCTCGTCCAACGTTTCTCCCCTGGATTGCTTCTCAAAATCCCTCAAATTTGACCCCAAATTGACCACTGAGTCAGAAAAGGTAGCAGGTAAAACATTTTATTGAAGTGTAGAAAACTAGCTCGGAATCATCATTTCAATACAATGTATCTTTTGAGGTCCAGTTGTTGGCAAAGAATGTAAGAAATTTTAAATTATGCATTTACCTGCAGTAAGACTTAACAAATTCTCTCAAGTGTCTTAATTAGACGGATTGTGTGCGACTTATTAATCACAGTATATGCATATTCGGTCATAGGCCATATTATACATTATTTTAAAGGTATAAAATTGTGGTATAATGTTCCATTTACAGGACCTCGTAAGGACCATTGTATCAGAAATAATAATATTTTTAGGTTTCACTATAAATGTAAATTTTACCTGGCTGTAATTTATAGTGAGCAGTAGTCCGATTGAGTTAGCATTTTACTTTCTTTTCTACTAATTAAGAACTTAGGTTTGACAAGCAATTTAACTGAAGTGCAAGATTTTAATCTGACTCCTTGCAAGCTGTTAATGTAAGATGATCAACAAAGACTTTTGTTTCAAAAAGTAGATTTTTTCAAAGTTTTCGATGTACGCAGTTATTTTGATTTCACTGAAACTGGTAAAAATGTAAAGGGGCTCCAAGAATTTCAATTTTCACCCTGGTTTTGAAAATATTGTCTTAGTATAGGAACGAAGTAGAGAGAACTATTCAAATGTATTCTTAGTTTATTAACTTTTTAAAAATTCAGAAGATGTTACATTAACTTTTGGGTAACAATTAAATAATAATCATATAATTTACATAAAACGACGAAGGAAGGGGAGGGGTAAAAAAAGTAGAAGGATTTTTAATCCATAGTGATGGGGTATTTATTGGTGGAACTTATAATTAAAATAAAATTAAATAAAAAAAATTTTCTTTTAAAGGTACACGCATATTCAAATCTCATACTTTGAATGTGCATCCAGTAAAAATATAAAACAATAATACCCTCGTCGCAGCAAACCTGCGTACTCAGCGAATTTACAATGCATATATATGTGACTCACTACTACATGGAGCTACTTACCAAGTTTTACAAAAATACATCCATAAATAAGTGATATATAGCATTTTATTTATTCTCCATAAGAATAACATTAGGGTTGAGGGTGCAGGTTTGCTGCAACGATGAACATAAGTAATTTTTTTGCAATTATCAATATAACTGAACCAGGTGAAGCTATATACCAAGTTTTATTAATTTAGGTTCATAATTAAGGGAGATATACAACTTTACTTATTCTGCATATGAATAACATGGGGGCCGAGTATGCAGGTTTGCTGCTACGGGGACTATCAACAAAAAACTTGTTTTTTGTGCTAATATCAATATACCACAACTAGTTGAAGCCACATACCAAGTTTCATCAATATACATTCAAAAATAATCGAGATATAGAATTTTATTTATTCTCCATAAGGATAACATTGGACAACGTACTGTGTTTAGCAATTTGAATATCTCTGCAACGGTTGGACGTAGAACAACGATTAAAACACCAACATGTTTGTTTTGTTGAGCTAAACACATTAATGAACAGAAATGTGAAGTTTTTAGTAAAATTATCTGAGAAAAATCTAAAAACCTTTTTCTCATAAGATTAACATGGGACATGTTTTTTTGGAATTTCTCCGCAACCACTTAACCTAGGTTAATGATTAAAAATACTAAATTATTTGTTTTTTTAAGCTCTATAATATTGCTCTAACCAAAATTGAGTGTTTTTAACATTTTGTGGTCAAATTTGCAAAAGACCGATTTTTGGAAAATTGTAAACCCCCATAAAACCCCCTTCCCATAGTGCGATCGATCTGGTTTTCGAAATTAAGGTCATAAATGCTACTCTCCACATTTGTGCCAAATTTCATCAAAATCGGGTGTTTCTTTCAAAAGTTATCGCGGTAACGGACATCGGTTTTCTGTCAACCATAAAGACAAACACAAGGCGGTGGCCTTCCACGCTGTTCAACATAATGCTGAGTTTGAAGATTGTTTCCATCTTAAAGCTATACACAAAATCCAAAGTGTTGAAAACAAAAAATTAAACAACATGAATTTGAGAACAGTCGAATTGGCTCACCAGTTAGTTTTGAAAATGAAACAACCATATGGACTCAACATTCGTTAATTTGATAATTTTTGGTTCCTTATTCTTTCTACAGTATCAAAATAGTTTTATTCCACATCATCTGATCTTAACCAAATGTGTAAATAACATATGATCTGTTGTTTTTGTTTGTCATTCATTTTTTGTGCTTGATAAAGAGAATACCTCGAAATATTGCAACAAAATGGTGTTAATTTCTTAAATGTATATATATATATATATACAAAACATATACATTACCACCACCACACCACCTACCACACCTACCACCCGCACCTACCACCCGCACCTACCACCCGCACCTACCACACAATTTATGGTATGGCTGTTAAGTCTTAAGTCTTAGTATATATATATATATATATATATATATATATATATATATATATATATATATATACATATATATAAATTTGAACGAATAGTGTTTTTGGCATCTGGGGACCTCAAAACAAAAAGTTATCATGGTCTGGGGCTTAAGTCTTACCATGAGACCTACGGTAATAGCTTCTTCCCTATAGGGGAAATTCGCTAAAATTGAGTTTTATAATTGGGTTATACAATATAATTGGGCTATTTGTCATCACTGATTAGATACAAAAATATTTATACGATGAGAAGTTTCAGGTGAGGAGAAACCCTAGATCATATCAAATTAGCGCCGGCTTAACCATTCAGCAAAAACAGAGACTGTTTACGACTAAACAGGTACTTTACCTCCGTCAATAATCCTTACGCTGAGATGTTTCATTTTCTTCTTTGGATTATTAGCAGGGGTAAAGTACCTGTTTATTCGTGATTATATAGTCCAGGGGCCGCTAGAATGGAGTTTAATGAACTGTTTACCTCTTCTATGATTTATATCAATCTTTGTACATGTTTTAGCCACTAACTTTCTTTTTTCGTAGATTTTGTAATCCCTCCAGAAGGCAGGATTACATTTCAGTTCTTGAAACATTGTGAATTTATTTTCCTTTGTTCAGTGGTGGAAAATCCTAACGGTAAAAAAATACAAAAATTGGATTAGATGTGGTCGGTTTAAATACTAAAGAACTACCACAACCAAAAATTAATTACAAATGAAGAATTAAAATATACTTTATAATTTAAATAATTTCTAAACAAAGACATAGGTTAGTTTAAAATACATACTGTAACCCAAAAATTAATAATACACTAATTGATATTTTGTAACTATCCGTAACATTTTTTTAAATTTAATTATTTCCATCCACTTTAAATAATTAGTAACACCGATACCGTTTTGAAAGCTATTACATAATTTCCAATATAAAAATCTGGGTTACAATTCTATAACAATAACAAACACTTTAATTAGAAACCGATAAAGACTAAATCCTTGTTTGGTTTCTAAATGTTTGATGGATTATTTCGAAGTAAAACACAAACAAAGGTAATCACCTCTAATTTACATTTCAGACTGTATATTATTTCGCTTTGAACGACATGGATTATAAAACGATCATTTAAAAACAATTACCTTTGTAAACCTTCTGTTTCCCCCTAATATTCTCTCGTTCTCTCCCCTTCTCTGCAGAGATTAAATACGTACAGTAAATAATACTATATAATCGTACACAAGTCGCCTGTCAGTAAAAACATAAATTGCCTTTTAATAAGTCAATATCTGAGTTTATAAAACAGTATTTTATTTTATAATTTCCAGAGAAGTTAGTTAATATTAAATCTTTCCAAGGCATTTTTAAACATGTAAAATATTATTCCCAGTTTAATTTATTATTCACAATATCAGTTAGTCTTAAATGATGTATTAGATCTATAATTGTATTGTATGAGAGGTAGTTTTATTACACTGGTTTGAGTTGCCTATTTAAACAAAAGCTCCTTAAGATTTCTCCAAAACATTACTTAATCAGATAGGTGAAATCACTAAACAAATTTTCATTTAATATTGAAATCTAATCTAGCTCTTCAAATAACTAAAAGATAAAACTCGTCATTTTCAGTAGCACCTAAAATCTCAACAGAAAGCAAAGCCGTAAGTCAATGCCACCTTGTTAGTTAACAGTATTTGTCTTTCCCTGAACTACAATCTCAACAGCAGTCCCTAAACTGTTGAATAACGTATAAGTCCATGTATAATGTAGAAGAAGTCTATTACTGTCAGGTTTGAAGCTAGCCCTCTTTTCAGTATGACTTAATCTCAATAGAACCAAGTGCACATTCAGAATAAAATGTAATACCTAATTGTTTAATGTTTATAAAACGAAACAAATTCTTTAAAATTGACCATTTTGTCTTGGGTTATACAACTTTAATGCTATCAATATTCTACTGAAATACAAATAGACTACACAATTTACGAAATTACTACCTACAGAAATAACCTATTTTATGGAATTGAAACATAACATTATCAAAGTGTGTGAAGATAATACTAAAACTGATACCATTGAAATTGCCCAATAGAATTTTGTTTTATGGTTCATATATAGGTCACCAAAGGTCTATTAGGATGGATACTTAATCAACAAAGTTCTATATGTCTAGCTCTTTGAAGTGTTAATAACAGTGACCTGATTCAGTTTCAATTGATATTTTATGCAATGATTATTCATCTTTCTTCGTTGAAATTAATTACAGTTGCGATCATCAGTACATTTATTCTTTTATGAATATAACCTATTTCATTAGCTTTAATAATAACGTTAATTTTACAAAATACTGGATACGTATTTTGAAACTTATGCCGAATCAGGAAAATGTAACCACATTCTATTTGTTTGCAAATAGGCTCCTTAAAATATGAAAAATACTCATTTCTTCTCAAAACGAAGTTTTCGTAGGGAATACAAGTGTAAAATTTCTATTTGATTAAGTAAAACATACCCGTTTTACTTGATTATGATGTGCAATCAAGACAAGGTTGAATTACAAATCTTGTTTTAAAGACAGAGTCATCCCTTGCAAGGTTACTGTGAGATCCGCACCTACCACACAATTTATGGTATGGCTGTTAAGGTTTAATTATCTTGGAATTTTACATAACATTCTGTCTCATGCCAAACTGTCCATGTAATTTCTTAATTAAGGCATCTAAGTTGAATAAATACAAGACTTAAAATCATCGTTTCTATTATGGTCTAAATACATCCATAGTTTTTTAGCAGTTCATTTGAATTTGTATATCTAATTTTAATATTTCTCTTATTTAATCGTATGTTATTTTTTTAGATTTGTGAAACTTATCATTCTGAACGTCTAAACCTCTAGCAAACGTGCATCACTATCCGATACATACATTATTTATTGCCTGGTTATTATTACCAGCCAGCTGGTATTGCTGGTTGTTATTGCCAGCTGGTGTTAAAGGTAACCTGGGTTACCTTTTTACGTCTTTGCAGTTTGAGCATGTTCATTAGAATTTCAAGTGTTAGGATTTACGATCCTGTATTCAGGTCTTTAAAAATTCATATCTGATTTTCAATTACTGATTTTTATTTTGTGACGTTTGAGCTGTTTGGAGATTCAGTTTAAAATAATTATTTCTAAATGTTAATCATATGGATAAAATACGAACCGTAATTACAGCTAGGGGGACAATTTAGGTTTTTTCTTTAATAAATTTAGGCTCAAACAACTTCAGGCCAAGTGCTATCCAATGTCATAAAAATCGATTGAAAACTGTCACCGCAGGATTTCCGGTCACAAAAACAACCTTACGTATTAAATCATTATATATGTATAGATATAAATAGATATCACACATAGATTTGTAAACCTGTACTAGCGATTATGCAGTCTGTTTTAAATGGGATGGTTACTTGTATTTTAAGACTTCAATGGGGCTTGGGTACCCCTAGCTCTGTTATAGCAGCTCGTCACGTATTATAATTAGTGGCCTTCTGTAAGAATTCTGAATTGATTGACGTTTTTTTACTTTTACTATAGGTTTTAGTATGTTAGATTTTCTAAGATCTACTATAATATAATTATTGACGTCCTTGAAATAGTTTTAGTGGTAATTTTATAAGATAAGGAATTCTTTTAATTAGTCAGACTAAGCAATAAACGTTATATCGTATATTAGCATCAACTAGTTATGCTATTGCTAAGGTCAGGCCTGGCCGGATGTGTTTTATTTTTATATTGTTTAGGGATTTTCTAACTACCTGATATTTATAACAATTAAATTTCGAAATTTAGAGTCGCCAATGGGTGTTGGGGTTCAAAAATATATTTGATTGCAAAATAGACTAAGCAAAATGGATTATTTTATTGTATGGAACGGAGTGAAGGACCGTATATTTATGTCATTTAAATTATATATTTTTAATAAAATATTTATTATTTTAAGATGTAACAATGAAAGCTCCATTTTTACCATAATCTCTTACTCGAATTATCGAAGATGCTAGTTTATGTAATTACGTCATATTACGTGAAAATGATTACTAACAAATTATACGAACATATGTATACAACTTCCTTGGTTGGTTATATTAAATGATTTTTAAAAATAACAGAATGGTTAAAGATTGCATTTAAAACTCAGCGTATGAATAATTTATGTGAGAATAAATGAAATTCCCATTAGCATTTTAGCTGGCAGCCACTTTTGGTCCTCTAAACTGCTATATGAATTCCTGTGGTTTTTATTAACGCATTTATGGGATTACACATATTTTATAATATAAAGTTTATAGTTTTAAAACGAAAAAATTAAATATTACCTAAGATATTGTGATACATAAATGAAATTCAGCTTAAAGCAATATTATTATAAACACAGCTGTCTTTTGCCTAATAATACTGCCAAACAAAAACGGTATTATATTAAATAATTATATTTATCGAAATGTGCATATGTTTAAAGCCAATGGGTATATTTAGAGCAAATAACTAGATAAATTGTGACATGAAATAATTGTATTTATACTATATGAAACAATGTTATACGGTCAATGTTATTAGGTACAATTTTTTAGACGTATAGACAGTACAATTAATTAATTTTCCATCGCACTTTATATTACTTGTTTGTTTTACATAAAAAGGAAACTAATAGTTTAATGAGAGCAGAACATTTTTCAGCAGTAAGTCAAGTAAATACAGTTAGTTAAAATTACATAAAACCACTGTTAATACAGTTACATCTCTACATTTGTAGTTAAACTTTAAAGTAAAGTGGCGTACAAATTGCTGTTAAGGCAAAACGAACTTAATCGGTCAACCATTTCTTTAAGGGTTTTCATATAAAAACAACTCGTAAGATATATTCATTTAGTTTATCTTAATTTTAATTAGCATACAAATATAAGTAAACTTTCTGTATATTGTGTGAGTGTGAGGAGAAAGTCTGTAACCCCATTTAGTAAGGGTATGTAAATCCTTCGAATATTTTATTTTTTGAAGAAGTATATATGTAGACAGCACGGTATTAATTAATGAACTGCCTGGAATGATAACCTGAATAACCTGAAATGTCAGGTTATTTCGTTCACCGTGGCACATGGGAATTAAAATTGAATATGCTCACTTTTCAATTAATTAATGCAATGGCCAATTTTAAAAATTTGTTCATCAAACACCATTGAAATTGCATTTTTTCCAATCGTATTAAATTTATAATTTAACTGTTTAAAATGTTGTAAATTTAGTCACACTTCTAAAGTATTACACTTTTCCAAGTAAAAGGTAAGTTACAACGAAGTTAATATTCTTGGAACGAATAATGCTGAAGAGAAGGAAATATTAGAAAAGATCGGATTTAAGTTTTATGTCCCACCATAAAGTACAGATATAGCCATTCGTAACCCTACCAATATTCTGTAGGTTTAACTCTTTAAACAAAGCTAGAGACACTTAACGTAAAACGTTTTTGCTGCTGAGAAAGAAATAATGATAATTACTATAGATTTTTTTCTTGTCTAAGTTTTCATTAGAGTATGCAACTAAATAGGATGCATTTAACGAAATCGAAGTATGCGATTATATATTTTGTTATTTATTCTTTACTTCTAAACAATGTCCGTTCACATGAGAATTATTCATTCCTGTATAACCCATAATTCAGCAATCAGCCAAAATGTAAAGTAAACTCACTTCCTCTGGCGTGGGTTTCGCTCTTGAAATCGTACAAATCGTGTTAATATTTTTTAAATATTTAAATTGTATACAATCCTAAACTATCATTCTGATAGTTGTTTGACTGGAATACAGGATGTCAAGTCATAAGTGTTAAAAGGACTATGGGTGAAGCTCCTTGATATAAGTAACGAAACCATGGACTTTTAAAATGTTTTACTTGGACAGAAAGGGAATAGAAAATTAATTTAGTTTTAGTTTTTGGCACGCTTTAGCATCATTTTTTGAATCCTCGCAAAATGTTACATAAAAAGTAACTCAGAACTATTATGATTCATTGAATTTAAAAGCCCTATTTTCTTGCTTAAAGTTGAAATTTGCGTTTTCTGAAAACTTTTCAACTAAAGTCCAAGGTTTATACTCCACTTGCTGTACATTTTGAAATGTGTCAGATATTATAAAAAACCTTCCTTAACAAATAAGCATTCCAATAATGTATTTCAAAGTTGTATTCACTTTCCAAATTTTTGAAGAAATAATCATTAACGTGGGAAAACACTGCATGGTTAAAAACACATGTATTGTAGAAAAGCCGTTAACTCACTGCCATAAATTTTCAAGAGTGAGGATTGGCAATATTAAAAGTAGACTATCACATTAAATTACATTATTCATTTACCAGAGATGGTTAAAAAATTTAAAATAAATAAAATAGTTAAAGCTTGATTTTTATTATAACAAAGGACCAGGTATTATTTTACAATTTAAAAGAAAATGTCCCCGGGCTTCACTCGATGATAAGTAATTAATAGATGGGGAGTTATCAAATTCTGTTTTTCTTTTGTTTGCATCATCTGATAGGTATGCTGAAACATGATTGCTGCATAAAGGACTCAGGAATTTTTACCCAATGCAAAGCGATAAAAAACTGATTACTCTTAGTTGATTATTCTTATCATTTTGATTTTAATAGAATTCCACTTCAATAAAGATAGACATAGTTTGTTTAGTCACATTTGAGCAGTGAATTGAGAACGATGTCTTTTTCAAATCGAGATCACGCAGAAATGTATTTCGTTTACGGTTTGTGTAACGGGAATACGTTTTTGGGCGGGTGTGATAGGAGACCGTTCATTAGTCCTCATGTATTTGAGGGAAACTTGAATGGGGTAATCTACCTGGATTTTCTTCAACACAACCTGCCAAAGTTGCTTGATGAATTTGACGTCGTACTAAGAGACGAAGTAATATTTCAGCAAGTGGTGCACCACCTCACTACACAGAAGATGTTCGGCTTAGCCTCACTCAAAATTATCCCACTTGGATTGGGCGAAGAGGAGTTGTAATGGATCGCCGGACCTAACTCCATTGGACTTTTTTGTATGGGGTTACATGAAAAGTGAAGTGCACGCGACTGTTGTGAATAGCGAGGATGAGTTAAGAGACAGGGTGATGGAGGCTGCAGAGAAAGTACGACAACAACTGTCAAACAAAGTTACTGTAGGCGCTATATGTAAGCGAGCAAGAGCATGTGTGAGAGAGAACGGAGGATAGGACACTTTGAATAAAAACTTAAACATAAAATGGCATACCTCTAAGCCGTACTTTGTATTAGACTCTAGTTTTCAATTTTGTAAATTTATCTGATTTGAAACTATTTTTGCTTGATTGAAGCAATGTTCTGTGTTACAAATGCCACAAATATAATTTAGTAAGTCATTTATTAAAAATAATTGTGTTTGTATTTTTTATATAAAATAACTGTTTGAAATATTTACATGGTGTTTTAATGAATTAAACATCTCCAATGATTATTAACAAGATAACACCACAATAACTACCAAATGTCTGTAGTCCCATGTATTTAGTTGTTCAAACGTGTGATGGTGTTTTAACCATGCAGTGTTTTCCCACGTTAATGATAATTTCATAAAAAAATGTGGATAGTGAATACAACTTTGAAACACATCATTGGAATGATTATTTGTTAAGGAAGTTTTTTATAATATTTGACACATTTCAAAATGTACAGCAAAAGGAGTAAACCTTGGAATTTAGTTTAAAAGTTTTCAAAAAAACGAAAATTTCAACTTTAAGCAAGATAAATAGGGCTTGTAAATTCATTGAATCATAAATGTTCTGAGTTACTTTTATATAAAATTTTACAAGGATTCCAAAAATGATGATAAAATGTGCCAAAAACTGATGTTTTTCCTAGTTATATCAATTTAAATTTAGTAAAAACCGTAATTCTGAAAGAAACTAAATTAATTCATATTCCCTTACTGTCCGAGTAAAACATTTTAAAAGTCCATTGTTTTGTTACTTTTATCAAGTAGTTTCACTCATAATTTATTTGAACACTGATGACATGACAACCTGTATATGTAAATGCAACCTATGTTAGACTCATGGATACAAAATGCGTTAAATTTTACATTTAGTTATATTAACGATTTTAACTAACCAATTCCTCCATTTTTTTAAACAGATCTGACTATGTTTTGCAGGGCAAAATAGTATATCCGAAAATATGTGAAACCTACTCATAGTTTATGTAGGCCTACAGAAAAAGTATTGGCTAAGGAAATATTTTCAATTTTGAGTTATTGGTAATAATATTTGTTTTAATGCTTCCTGAACCCAAACAGTGGTTTTTAATAGATGTTAGTCCGTTTGAATGAAAACAAGGAGCAATATATTGATTCAAAAGTAAAATATATACATTTTAAATGCATAATATTTAAAATTGGACATACATCTTACAAGAGAGGTCTGAGAGTGAGCCCTTTAATCAGTCACTGAATGTTTATATTCATAAACAACACTCTTAATAAAATAAGTTACATAAATATGTATGACATAATAATGAAAGTCATGGCATATTATGTCGATTGATCAGGATTCTCATTGGAACTGTATGCTGTTAGCATTTTTAGACATATTATAGCTACTGGATGAGCGCTTCAGAAGCTCCGGCACCAATACGAAGCAGCTTCTCCTCCACTCACCGCTTGCAAACAGTGACACTGTCACTTTCTGCTTTTAAAACTTAATTTCAAGATAACAATACAGTTGGTGTACTAGGTAGGAAGAATTACATCAATTTCCTCTTGGATTTAAATTAGGGATTTAAAGCCAAAGATGATCTTATTTATAGTTTTATACTGATGGTTTGTTCATTAAAAATGCAATGTTTGTTTCCTTTTAAGTAGATCAATAATGTTTTCTGGTAAAGTTGTCTAGTATTGAGAAAGAGAAAATCTAAGAATAATAAATTGGTTGAATATATTTTGTTTTTTATTGTTCAAAACTTGCAATTTGTTAGGTTTATAGTTCGCTAAATAATGTAAGGTTATTAGATTATAAAAGAATGATAAAGTGATAAAGAAATAAAATATGTAGTGAGATATGGTGATACTGAATCTCTTGAATTGTGTTCAGTTTGTAGTTTTCAAATATGAAATGTAAGCTTCATGAATTATAAATTGACAATATAAAAGTTATTGGTGAAATGACTGGAGCAAGTGTTACAGAGAAAGAAATATCTGGTGGATGGGATTTCAGTTTTATGGTCTATCGTAAAGATTGGATATCTTCATTCACATCCCCTCAATATTCTAGATCGGTAACGTAATTTCACCAAACAATAAGCTTTGGAGTTGCTATTGTTGTATACTTATATGCAAAGTGCATTGACAATCCAGTAGTAAAATGTTTAAGGGCAATTTGGTTTTATTGTAATTACCTCAATTTAGATGATTTAATGTTATTAAACGTTATGAAATACAATTGTCTTTTAGTTTAGATATTACTAATATTTTCAAAGTTCAAAATAAAATTCCGTATATTAATTATAAGTTTGTATGTCATAGATTAAATATTATAAGGTTGTAAAAATAGAACATAATGATTAAGTTATCCACCATAGCAAAAACATTTAGCTGTGATGTATTGAGACATTTTAACATGTAACAATAATACGAAATTTATCTACAGGGTGTTTCCGAACCCTCTTTGGAAACCTCAGAAACTTGTTCCTGGGATTAAAGCAAACACAAATATGATTTAAGCTTAGGACCCTATTTCACCCCGTTTCCTGTGTCTCTGTAAGAGTGTTATAAACTCATCATGTCTTAGGAACCACTTGAGGTACTTAGTCTATTTGAAACTTGGCATTGAATTTTACATCTTCATTTAACGCCGTTTCAAAATGGTTGCCATTTAAATTTTTTAAGTGAAAAGTCCTACAAATTGCAGGTATGTCTTTAGAAAAAAAATTTACTTTTAAAATCAAAAAGTCAATATATAATTGTCAAACTCATGGCTGAGCGATTTGAATTTGCAAGAATAAAATCATATAAATTGGGTGTAAATATCCAGAAATTACCGCGTCTTTAATTTGAAAAAGCTTATTAACATTGACCATAAATACTTAAATTATATGTTTAAGTTGAATTTACAAAGTAAATCGATATGATTACCACCACTACAAAACTAAAGTCATTAAAACTGTTATAGACTTTTTAGGCAGAAAAGACGATGGTGTATAATTAATTTTAATTAATATAATATTAGGGCCGACAATCATTAAGACAAGCATTATCAAGCAAATTAACGTTCATTTTGCGACTTGTAATGCCAACGAACTGCCTAATGAACTCATTAAAAGAGCGAGAAATTACCCAATAGTTGCACCTTTGTTGCTGTAGATCAACATCAGAATTTAATTTAAGTAGAATGAAATTTATAAAGTAAAACACCGTTAAATAAGTTGCTAGTATTAATTAAAATTAATAGTTTTTTGAAAACGTAAACAAATATTTTATATAAAACTAGCAAACACGTTGCGGCTTCGCCCGCGAAAATTATAACAGTTGTGTGTGCTGAATGCTGTGGTTAGCCCGTGGAACCACTACGAATCAACACTGTTTGAAGTGAATTACCAAAAGGGATAAATGACAACTTTAAAGCCCCGTGGGGCAAAGCCCTATCGTTTAATCGGTATGAAAACATGTTAACTTTCCTTTACTATTCCTAAAGATTCAATTTACCAAATTTCTAACATGCCGGGAAGTAGGAGAATCAGTGATAAAGTGAGCGAAGGCTTTGCTTCTTATATGTATATATTTTCTTGCTATGCAAGTTTTGTCCTTCCATCCTACAACAAATTTTTCTATGAGTATAAAGCCAGTCAGTTAGTTAAACTGATTCCACACTGTTCTCGATCTGTTCTCTTGAGTTCCTCCGGTTGTGCGTTTCATATCTTGACATTAGTATAACTTAGTTTTTCAGTTATGACGAGCAATAGTTCAGTTCAGCACTGGCAGGCAGTAGTTCCCTGCATGTTTTGCGCTTTAATGGTGTAGTTGTACAATATGTTTGTGGTGCTTTTATGTGAGTCTTCATTGTTGTATATATATATATATATATGTTTCCTACTGTCAATATTTTAAGCTCCTTGTGGGTAAACGACTAAACAATCCTCTGGACGAAGAATTCCTGGAGTTGTTATTTTTATTTTCTGTAATACTAGAGTTCGTTACATATTTCCTGTTGTAATGCTACTAAAATCATAGATGGATAAATAAATAAAAATGATGAAAGTACGTTAATATGGGAGGTAATCCTTTATATTATCACTGACGCTGCTCAAAATCAGAGTACAAGAAACAAATATTTTACTAGATTCTGTATTTAAGTAGAAAAAATGAAGAACATAAAGAAATATGAAAAAAGTTTTACAGGTGCTATAGAGAGTAAGTGCACTTAAATATAAGTGAAATTATCAAGCTAAACAGATTAACTAAAAAATAACTTGTTATTAAGAATTGGTAAGTTTCTATTTATTTATCTAGGACTGTGTCACAGGGTTTTAAAAGATGTATAAAGTTAGTAAATCACTAAATATCCTAGAAATTAGTCATTAAAAAAAGGTTATGTGAAAAATACGAATATTTTAGTTATCAATTAATTTAAATTACACTGGTCGATAAATTTACGTTTAATTTTAAAAGCAGTGAACAAAATAAGAGTTAATGAAATATGTCACCACAGAGAGTTATTTAAATGTGATTTGATTATGTGAAGGAGGAGGTTTACATTAAGCTGTTTCTTTATGTGTGTCAATATTCTCTAATATCTCTTAAAACAAATGTATTCTCTTCGCAATAACCTTTCGGTTCAAATCATTCTCAAACAAATTAAATCAAAATAAGTTTAATTTTGAATGAAATAACAATTCATTAGCTAAAATATATGAAGTACAACTGAAGAAACATCGTGTGCATAAATATAGAGCAACTGATCTCAAACGTTTGTGTACCGTAACGTTTGAACCACACACACTAATAAGCACCAACTGGAGTTGTTATTGTAATTTAAGGGTGTTACAGCGAAGAGATATTTATATTGAAATTAACCTAGCATACCTAAATTGAAGAAAGTAAGAGATACTGTTATACAGATTCTCATGTCGGGGCAAAATAAATGGCATTGTTTAGAACGGCTGTATTTTTGTTTTGTTTTTGTTGCATCTTGTGCTCAAACTTATTAAAGTAATGCTGATTAACAGGATCATTAAAATTGTTATTCAGATTTTACTCTTTTATAAAAATTTACATGGTTATCGAAAAAAAAACTGCCAAGAAAAAATCAGAACACATTTTTGGACAGCGTTTTTTAAATTCAGTGCTCGAAGAAGACAATATAATTCATATTCTGTAGATTGACTAGGTAAATTAAATGTGTATACCACAGTAATATGGCGTGGCTTTAAATATAAAAAATTGGTGTCATTTAAATACTTTATTAAATAATAATTCCCACTTGAGAATATTTTTTGTGTGTGGGAATTAGTTAAAAATTATCTAAAATTAATACAGAACTTCATTTATTAAAAGCAAGTAGCAAAAAACAACAACAGAAAATCATTTGTTAGTTTGTGATAAACAGAGTAATATAGATAGTGATATTGGCAATGTAATTGAAACTATTGTATATTATTGGCTGGAGAGAGAGGTGAAGTGTAAGTAACTAAGCGAGAAACTGCAACTAAATAAACACTTTGTGTAGCTGCGGGATTAGTTTAGCTTGATAGAAGCTTTGCAGCCAAAGACTTGATTAGACATGTTCTGTTCCTTGATCAAAGTTAAGTGCTTATCATTATCATTATATTCTATCTTAGTTTAAGCTGAAATTCTTCACAGTTACTATTAGCAAGCTCAACTTTGATTACAGGTTTGGCGGTCATTCATAATAAAAAATGGAAATTTACAATATTAAAATCTGTAATTATACTCACCCAATTGTTTGTAGGTCGCAATGTGAAAGTTGACTATAAATTATAATAAGGTAATGGTTGTCAGGGATGGTTAACAGGCCTTTTAAATATATTTATTAATATTCGCTAAAATTGCAAATATGATAAGTACATTGAGAGTGAGAATAAGAAAGTTTATTTTCCATTAAGCAAATACATGCAATAAGCATCGTCAATACAACCTAACAAAATACATATTATATATAATACATATTCAGTTTACCTATTCTAAGATGTGAAATGAATTAGCAAAAGGCAAAACACACAGTGCAATTAAAAAACAATGCAAACACTGCAAGCAAAAATCATATTTAAAAATCTAAACAACAAAAGAAAAAAGAAGAAAACAGCTAACTGCACTCATAATTTGAAAAAAACTACTTACAACATGCTGTGGAATTTCACAAAAATCATGAAATGAATACAATAGTATAGTAATAGTATGAGGGAGCCAACAGTAGCTCCCTCACACTAGATTGAAAGACTTTTTGGGTAAAGTTTCGAGGTTCCAGAGGTAAATGATTGAACAACCTTTGCTTAGTTTCTTCAGGGCTCGATTGTACAACCTCAAAATCAAATGATGGGCTCGAAGGCACATCAAATTTATTTTTGTTTCATGTGTCATGACCATGAACATCTTTTCTACACGCTATAGATTTTTATTCTTTCTTAGCTGAAATCAGAAGGAGAAAAATGAAAAGGCTATAGACAGACATGACAAATTCACTTATGAACAATGGTTTGCAATGTGCAAGGTATTCAGCACCAGACAACAGTCTAATGGCTTTCTTCTGTGTTAACAACACTTTATTTACTTATGCAGCACTACCCCACAGCTGCAGTTCATATAGGAGAGTTCCTTTGAAAAAAAGCACTACAGTGCTTACAGGCCTACAGGCCTGTTTCAAGTATTGTCTGGTTACTAAAATACTTAAATCTCTAAGCAAATACAAAATATGGGAAAGTTTACTACATACAATTGAGATATGGGGGCTCCAAGAAAGTTTTATATCTAAAGTAAGGCCCATAACTTTAACAGAATCAGATTCCAATGAAACATGTTTGAGTGTGAAGATTATACTTTGAGTTTTAACTCTATTAGGCAAAATGTAGTTAGCACGGAACCAGTTTCCGGCCATGTCAAGGGACCGCTTCATGGTGTCGTTAAGAACGTCAAAACTTTGGCTTTGACTCAGCAAAGTGGTATCATCAGCATAGCAAACAACACCACAATCAAGGTTGAAACTAGTGTCATTCATCATTGCAAGAAAAAGCAGGGGCCCAAAAGTACCGAGCCCTGTGGGACGCTATGGCTGATAGATCCTCCTGAGAATTCTGACCATTAAGGCTCACTATCCTATCACTATCCATCCTACCACGCAAGTAGGACGGCAAAAGCTCTAAGGAACCACCCACAACACCGTAGTGATTTAACTTTTGCAAGATGATAGAGTGATCAACCTATTAAAGGCCTTGCTGAGGTCACACATAGTGGCTCCAGCAAAATCTCCAGTCTCGAAACCACCCAGATCCTCATCCAAAATTCTTTTAACAGCATTCACAGTGCTTAGGCCACGCCTAAACCCAAAATTCGAGGAGAACAGACCATTTGTGACAAAAAATTCAACATATGTTCTTTAATCATGAACTAACGAATCTTGGAGAAAATAGGAAGCACAGAAATAGGCCTGAAGTCCTCAGGAGAGTTTATGCCTCCGTTCTTATAAATGGGAACTACCCTAGCTATCTGAAGACTACCAGAGAACACAGACTCTAATAGGCAACTATTTAAGCAGAAGGTCAAGAGTAAGAGAGTACAATTTATGATAATTTGTACAAAAGCACTCGGAAATAGAGTAAAAGTGCTTACTTGAGGTTTTATTCATTTTATTTACAATATTCAAGATGCAGTCAGGGTCCACCGTCCTCCAAAAGCTCAGTTGGGCATTACCTGAAGGTACAGTATCTAGTGGGTTGAAGGAGGACACATTGGAGACTTTTATATGTAACAACTGTGAACCAAAGTGCATTAAGAATGTTCCAATACATAACACTTATTTTTTTCAGAAGCACCTAAAATATTCTGCCGTACAACTGTTCAATAAACTGCCTGAACCCTTAAGGCTTGAAAGTAACTTCAATGCATTTAGAAAACAATTGCAATTTTTTCTCATTGACAAGGCCTACTATAGTTTGAAAGATTTTTTAGCGTAGAAAGATTTATCGCTGGGAATGTACCCCACCATTTTATGTAGTGTTTTTCATGTTTTTAGAACATTGTATTAACTTTTATTTTGAAGCAATGCAATTTTGTCAACATGCTCATAAATAATTTTAATTTGAACTTTGTATTGGTCAAACTGTTAATTTTTTTAAAAGGTTTAAGAACTATGTACCAGCTTGGAATAACAGAAACCCGGAAAAATAAAGTGTAGCAAAACATCTTTTAGAAAATAGCTCACCATCGGGAAAATAGGAGAAAACCTCAGTATCCTCAAGAATTGTAAAAAAGAATCAAATCAAATCAAATCAAATATATTTATTGCCACAAAACAAAATAAATTGCATTAGCATACGTCATTACAAAAATTTTTCTAAAACTAAACATATTTCTTGTCAAAATAATCCTTAACACTATAAAAACTATTTTTAAGTAAAAACCTTTTTACATTTCTTTTGAAGGTGACTAGATTACATTCTTGTTTAAGAGTGGTCGGAAGGCTATTGAACATTTTTATACAATTATAAACTGTGTGGTTTTTTAAAAATGTTGATTTGTGTGGTGGTATATTATAATTGTGCTTGTTTCTGGTTTTACTATTTGTCGATGGTAAAAATTCTTGAAAAATGTGCTGGTTCTTTTTTAAAAAAATAAGTGATTCAAAGATATAGATAGATGGAAAGGTGAGCAAATCAAAATCCTTGAAGTAGGAAGCACATGATACTGCTTCATCGATTCCTGCAATTATTCTCACAGCTTTTTTGCATGGGAAGAATTGTTCACATTTAAAGGAAGATTTCAAGATATAGATAAATTGATAAATGAAAAAGTTAACTTCCACTCTGGTCACATTTATTAACTTGTATCCGGAACTTCCGGTAACCAATAGAATATAAGCAGGGACGCCATTTTGGTTGTCATTTATCTCATTGGCCTGATTATGACCGGTGTCACTGGTTGAAATCGATAGCCTTGTACCATCTTTTATATATTTTTACTGTCTATTATGTGAATCCAGCATAAATTTAAGTATATTTTAAGTGTTGAAGACGTCTTTTATTAAACTCCGTTTTCAGTTTGTCCGCAGTAGTGTTTGGATTTTCGGATAGCTAAGATATTTAAATACACAAATGAAGACAAATCCAGTTGTGTGTTTTATTCCTAAGAACCATATGACCATATGATGAAGCATATATGTTTTACTTGAATATATATTTAATTAATTGTATCGGAATGCAAAACAAAGTAGGTTACAAGTAAAACAACTCGAATAAGATATATGTCATAGTAAATGGAATTACTTGTTTCAAAGATAAAATGAAGTTTGTTCACAGAGAGTGATGGTTTAGTTAAAAAAGCTCTGAGAACTTCTGTACTATCTTTTTGACTTGAACTATCAAACAAAGAGAACCCGCTTGACTCCTGGCCTCATTGTTATGTCTCTATTGTTTAGCTCTTGCGAACTAACATTTTTATTATTTTTTTTTATAACAAATATAGCAATAGGTCTCTAGTCTTCGAGTGTAAGGAGCAATATTCTACAGTTTGGTAATATAAACATACACGCATTTGAAGTAATATTTGAAGAGGATAAAGTACGTAGGAGAACGTCAAGGTAGAAAATTAGATAGAGCTATGTAAAGAACCTCATCGCCCTAATCCCGCCACTTGCAACACACGCTCTTTGGCACAAAGAGAATCTGTCATTACGGTAGGGTCTACGTCAATGATGCTTAAGCTCACCTGAGACTCGTTGCTTTTTCTGCGTTCATTATGGTAGGGTCACTATCAGTGATGCTTAGGCTTGTCAACGAATTTAACAACTATGATCACGAAACCATTTTAAATTGTCTTTAATCCACCGTTCTGCACCACAAGCTGCATTAACATACTAACCACCACATACCTCCGCCCACCACAAAACAGGTATTTCTTCCATTTTGTTTTTACTTATCAATCTCATTTAATATTTTTCCAACTTTCCCGCATAATTTATTTTAGCCTAGAGAAGTGTTTGAATTATTTGAATTGTTTGAGTTAGATCTTTGCCTAAGTGTTGCACAATTTATTTATTTATTTTCAGACGATGCCTATTGTATTGATTGTAAATATTAAATGACAAATCAATCTTGAACCTGAGACTCGTTGCTCTTTATGCGTTTATTACGGTATGACCACTATCAATGATGCTTAGCTCACCCGAGACTCGTTGCTCATTCTGCGTTCTTACGGCGTTAGCACTGTCAATGATGCTCATGGTCGCCTGAGACTCGTCGCCTTTTTGCGTTCATTACGGTAAGGTCGCTGTCATTGATGCTCATGCTCAACAGAGTCTTGTTGCTCTTTCTGCGTTCATTACGGTAGGGTCACTTTGATTGTTGCTCATGCTCACACAAAAATCAATGCTGTTTCTGCGTTCATTTTTGCAGGGTCACTGTCAGTGAAGCTCAAAATAGTATGAGACTTCATGCTCAGGCTTATACGAGACAATATGCTTTTCTTTATTTATTAAGGTGTGCATCAGGATCAACTGAGATGACTGGCAGGTGCATAAAAAATTACTTTGAGGTATTTCAGCCCAATTATATACCAACATAGACTAATTATTTAAAACTATATTGTACTATAAATTTTGTTTCTTAGCTTGAAATAATATTCCCCCGTATCACATATTTTCTACCTACATTACTACAGTTTTAATCTTTCGTGGTAATAAATAGATTTTTCGTTAAACACTATATCATATATATAATATTGAAATATAAAATTGTTTGTGATAGTACAAAATATTAATATTTATAGAATCGCAGAATAATACGATGATAAATTACCAAATAGTGAAATGTTATCAATTTCCTAACAAATACAAATTATTACAGTCACAAAATGCAATGGTTTTATATTTCACTAGCTGATAGCAGCAGGCTTCGCCCCGCAAATGATTTATAAAAACTATTACAATTGTGTGTGCTGCATTCTGTGGTTAGCCCGTGGAACTCAAATCAAGATCAGCTGTTTGTATTTTCATCGGCTCAAACAAAATTTAATGTCCATAAGGAATACATGGGAACTTTGACGGGGTCTCTGGTGGAGCCCTAAGGTCAGATCAGGATGAAAACCATTTAGTTTTCCTATATTATGCCTAAATAATCAGTGTACAAAATTTCAGCTCTCTACCGACATCTGTAGGTGGAGAATTAGTGATGAGTGAGTCAGTCAGTCAGCCAGGGCTTTGACTTTTATAGATATAGATATACGAGAGAGAGAGAGAGAGAGAGAGAGAGAGAGAGAGAGAGAGAGAGAGAGAGAGAGAGAGAGAGAGAGAGAGAGGGGGGGGGGAGAGAGAAATTATCACGTAAATATTTTTCTGAAAGCTCTGAGAGCAGATAGGTTTCTGAACTTTCTTCTTGACTTGAACTATCAAACAAAGAGAACCCGCTTGACTCCTGGCCTCATTGTTATGCCTCCATTGTTTAGCTCTTGCGAACTAAAGTTTTTAGTTTTTTATAACTAAGATGTTAACCATATGTATAGATATTTATTCAAAAGTGAAATAAATGTGCCTTAAATAAAGAAATAGATTAGTATAACAACTATTTTTTAAGAATGTGAATCTTGTATTGAAGATTGATAAATTGAAATTAAAGGGTCCAAAAAGGTATGCCAGGTATAAAATTAGTAGATTAAATCTAATTTTAAACCAAGAAATCATGTCATTAAATTTTTTTATTTAAAATAAATAAATGTATACATATTTTAATTCAAATTTCCGATATTGTAATTATATGACAAACAAATATAGTTTAATATGTATGAAAAGATTAAAGACAGTTAAAAAATGCATGTACCGTATAAGTATGTCAATGCATTAGAATGATCCCTACCTAATAGTAGTAATCCCTCCCTGAAATTGCACTCGCTACAAACTGTGATTGAAATATTGGACCATAACTCGCCAATATTAGGTAATGCTTCATTGAGGTAAGTAAATTTGGAGAAGTAAATATTAAGTTGATGTCATGTCAGACGCCACGGAGAGCGGCAAGATGTGTTTGTGCATAGAAGGACTGGACTCAGTTGTTAATGTAAAGTTTATTTTGTTTGTTTCTTTCAACGTTGTCACAGTAACTGGTTGATGTGACAACGTAATTCCAAGAAAATTAATGTGTTTGAGTGTTGTAAGTTTGGGTGGAATAAATCATTATTTCATTATTTCATTATTTCATTATTTCATTATTTCATTATTTCATTATTTCATTATTTCATTATTTCATTATTTCATTATTTCATTATTTCATTATTTCATTATTTCATTATTTCATTATTTCATTATTTCATTATTTCATTATTTCAGGTGCTGACCATCTAGGTTGTGACACCTCCGTTAAGTTTGTCAATTTAAATGTGTAAATTTATAAGCTGGAAAATTATTTTTTAGGATTACACTGTTTATAAAAATCCTTAAAGTGCTTTACTGCATTAAGTAATACAATTTGTTGCTTTATGCAATTTCAACTATTCAACTCCGTGGAGTCATAATTAAGACAATATTGCTTAAGGCTTTATGAATAGTTATAAGAAGTATGTTAAATTAAAACACGGTTTGATAAATAAAAATATGGATTTGGTAGTAACTTTTAAAATAAATTCTAGTCTTGAGAGTTTAATATACCATCTTGTTTCAATGAACTGTGATTGTTTCTCAAAATAAATTAGTAAATCCATTTAATTAAATTTAATATTCTTAAAGAACAAAAATTTAATGGTTTATCAAGGAATCAAGATAACAATAATAATTACGATAACACAAGCATAAAGAAAGAAACATAGATGACGCTATAAATTTACACAAAGTTGAAGACATAGGCTTATTTGACATCGCAATTTACATGCCTTACTGAAGATGGTATATTACATTGGATTTATTAAGTTGGTAATACTTTGACATGCTATACAGGGTGTTTATAAAAGAACTTGGTGTGATTTCAATAGTATCATATTTAAATTATATAATATTTAGTTATATATTCTGAAAGAGTACATTTATATCGAAGCACAATATGTTGCCCTACACCCCTCCAAACAGTAATGCAGCTGTCTCCACGTACTTTCTAGCATTTCGGGTGGCATGTGTGCTATGTGGGTGCAATAATACTCTCACTCAAAAGTCCAATATCACAAATATATTTTCACCGAATAAACATTTTTGTATATACCCTCACAAAAATATTTAATGCAGTAAAGTATTTTGTGGTCATGCGATTGGACCATTTCTTTCGATCGACATTTAGAAAAATTGTTTCTTATTGATACCGTCATTTATAAATATCCTCATACTTATTCATTCTGCAAAGGTGAACGGAACAACCAATCAGAGCCGGTCGGATAGGCCCCATAAGTGTTTGATCTCGGGTACAATACGAGTGGCGAGCCCAAAACACCCAAAAACTTGTATATAAAAAAAGACGATTTTGGTAACAAGGTATCTTATAAAAACTTGTAATGTTAACATTATAGCACTGTTAATTTTAGGTTACAGACATATTTCTTGAAGTTAGGCTTAATGGAGTGGTATTTTATGAAAATAAAAACTAAATAAACTAAAAACTAATGTTCGGCCGGTACATGACCGAACTCTTTGTACTCTCAGCCAAAATAAACTATTCAAACCATCGTCTTCAGTTCGATCCCGGACCCTCTAGGACATGAACATCGCGATTTTGCTTCTACATGCAAAACCAATATGCACCAGCAATTCTGACTTTCCCTGCTCACCTTTTTGTCATGAATTCTAGTTTATGATATAATTTCTACATCATACAATTATTTCATAACTTATCGTGTCTTATCAGTGAATAAAACCCTATAACATAAGACAATTATAAAGTTTTACAATACCTTTATAATTATTCAGGGCTATCAACTATTAAACAAAAATGTGTCCTAAGCAAAAGTTACAACTAATCGTTTTAGCGAATTTCCCCTATAGGGAAGAAGCTATTACCGTAGGTCTCATGGTAAGACTTAAGCCCGAGACCATGATAACTTTTTGTTTTGAGGTCCCCAGATGTCCAAAACAATATTCGTTCAAATTTATATATATGTATATATATATATATATATATATATATATATATATATATCTATATATATATATATATATATATCTATATATGTGTCCGTGAATGCGATAACTTGAGTAAAAAACGTCCGATTTCAATGAAATTTGGCTCAAATGTGTAAAATGACATTCATGACTTTAAGTTCGAAAACCAGAAAAATCGTACCATGGGAAGGGGGGTTTATGGGGGTTTTAAATTTTCCAAAAATCAGTTTTTTGCATTTTTTACCCTAAAATTTTTTAAAAACTTAATTTTGGTGTTGGCCATGTTATAGACTTAAAAAATAAATAATATGGTATTTTGAGTTATTAACCTAGGTTAAGTGGTTGCGGAAAAAATCCAAAAACATGCTAAAAAAATCTCCCATGTTAATCTTATGGGAAAAAGGTTTTTGGCTTTTCCTCAGTTAATTTCAATGTAAACTTCACATTTTCTTTTACCAATCACTTCAGCTCCACAAAACAATCATTTTGGTGTTTAAATTGTGATTCTACGTCAAACCGTTGCAGAGATATTCAAAATGCTAAACACAGTACGTTGTCCAATGTTATCCTTATGGAGAATAAATAAAATTTGATATCTTGGTTATTTATGAATGTATATTGGTGAAATTTGGTATGTGGCTTCATGTTGTACTGGTATATTGATAATTGCACAAAAAATAAATGTTTTGTTGGTTGTCCCCTTAGCAGCTAACCTGCATACTCAGCCCTAATGTTATTCTTATGGAGAATAAGTAAAGTTTTATATCTCCCTTAATTAAGAACATAAATTAATAAAACATGGTAAGTAGCTTCACCTGGTTCAGTTATATTGATAATTGCATAAAAACTCATTTCTTATCTTCCTCGTTGCAGCAAACCTGCGTACTCAGTCCTAATGTTATTCTTATGGGGAATAAATAAAATGTAATAAATCACTTATTTATGAATGTATTTTTGTCAAACTTGGTGAGTGGCTTTATGTACTAGTGAGAAACATATCAATGCATTGGAAATTCACTGAGTACGCAGGTTTGCTGCGACGGGGGGTATTTCTGATTGCATTTGATGTCGTAGATCGAGTATTTCCTTCTCGTGTGCATGTAAGACGGCTGTAACGAACGCAGCGGCAAAGTTTAACCGCTTTTATCGTAGCCACCCGCGTCGCTCAAGAGCCGCTCAATGTACCGCTCGCCGCTCGCCGCTCGTATCGTACACGTGGTCTTAGGCCGAGCGAGACCAATGTCATACAAGGGTTCCAATTGACTCATTTTTTATTGCGATTTGTTTCAAATAATTTTTATTTTATAAATGTTCCGTATTACTGATTTGCCTAATGCATTCCGGTTTTTGATAAATCTGCTCACAAAGAAGTAAATTTTCCAAAAAGTACAATTTATAAATTATGTAAAATATTTCTTAGTTTACATAAGTTTTTCTACCATTATACAGCATGTACAAAGATAACCAGCCATCAGGAGGCGCGGCACATCCTAGCTATTTATACCGGCAAATGCCTCGTACAAAATGTAACACATAACCTGTGTAATGGGAATGTGGGTGGCACGCAGCGCCTCAAATCGGGATGAACATAAACTTGTATTTTTCCTTTACATATAATCTTGTATATTATTTACATTTTCAATATTTTCAAATGCATGAATGTTTACGTAATTTTACGTTACCGGTAGAAATAATTAATATAGAAGTATTAATTAATATTTTCCGTATGTTCTATGTACTTTTCTTCCCTAAAATAATCTTGCAATTTCAAAAGTTAAATAATAAAATAATAATAATATAAATTCATCCATAGAATAAACATCTATTTATGGAGTTTATACTGCGTACTCCAAATAATATAACAACATTGTGGAACTTTATTTATATTATGTATCGTAAAATATGATTGAGTTTTAATTCTATTTAAATATACCAATAAGCAAGTATATTCTGTCCATGGTCTTTAAAATCACAAGTATAAATGTATTCAAAAAATACTATAACTTAATAAATGTATATCACAAACGACTGATTCAAATTGTTTTGAACCCAAGAAGCGGTCCGGGAAATCTACAAAGAATTTAATATTTTTAAGATTAAATCCACTATCAGCTCTTAATTGGGTTTGTTTGTTTAAATTTTAGACATTTACTTTAAATATTTATTCATTTTCATAGATAACGTAGGAGTGAACCATCCAAACGATAGACAAAGCATCACTCATACTGAAAATTGTTGGTGATAAGTTATATTGATTCACCTTATGTGTATTATACCCAAGTGACGTCTGAGAGAGAAAACCCTCGGGTTGCATAAGTGATCCATTGTAATTATAATCTACATGTACAACTCTGATCACGATAGTCTACCATTACACCAAATGATTTTAGAATAAAAAAATAAAACTTTTGGATATGATATTATCGTAGGTCAATGGTAGGGATGATAGGGGACATCACTAACATTGATTTTATTATTAATAAAAATAAAAATAAAATTTAATAACATTCTATATATTAAAGCTTAGAAAATTCAAACAAAAAAATCTGGGTCAATAACAGCTAATCTATTGAGAATTGTAGTTCAAAAAATTTAATTAAAAAAGACTGATTATTAAAGGTTCTGTTTAATTCTTCTTATCTTCTTTTCCACAGAAAAAACAATTAAAATACTATTAAGATAAGTCGAGAAAAGAGAAATCAGCCTAATGTGACCGTTTACGTAAAATAATAGCATAGAAAGGTTTATGGGGGATAAATTACCCTTTGCGAACAAAATGGAATTTGTATATATCTACACAATATGGTAGTGTACTAAAGAAAGACTAATAAAATATAATTTCTATAAAAGGTTTTACCAAGTGCTTAGTTTCAGGTTGAAAAAAGGAAAGGAATGAAGCTGTTACTTTGGTTTATGGACTGAGTGGATGATCACTTAGAACCAATGGACCGAGTGCCTTTCAATATTACCACACACAAAATAATTTAAGCTCTTAAAGTTATTAAAAAGCGTTTTTTTTTAGTTTTTAAAGATGCTTTAAAACTATAAATAGATTGTATCTACATTTTAATTAGCGATAACATTTTTTAAATTGTTATACCACAAAATACATCGGTTAGGTAAGTGAAGTTAACTACTTGTTCATTTACAAAGATGGCGTATGTAAATCAATGTAAAACTATGTAAGACAACAACACAAATTAATGAGCATTTAAAGATTATTATAAAGAAATTAGGGGGGAGATGACTTGTTACTGACTGATTATTTAGTTGGGTCATTAATTGTAAATAACCCAATGACTGTTGGATGCTGAATCAACTTTTGAACATTCGCAAATGTTTCGAGTTTTCCCAAGATCAGTTTGATGAACCTCACGTTTTAAGGCAAGCGATTTTACCATCAAGCAATTAATTAATGTGCTACGAAGTTTTGTTGCTACATTAAATATGCAAACATTCATTGAGATAGCAGTTTGTGTAATTACGTTGATTTGGTTAATTCATACAAATAAACTAACACATTCATTAGGTTTAGCCTTACACTACGTAGAATATATGTTATGGTTTTTGTACTACTATATGGGATATTACAGTGCGGTAGTTGTCTGCTAGACAGCAGGATTAGGAGGAAAGAACAGGAAGACAGGAAAGTATAAGAAAAAGACTTGAGAATACGGCGGCAAAGTTGTGGATACATAAGAGAGTAGAAGCTAAGAGAACAGATGTCCTTACAACCCAAACTTCATTCATTTTTCCCGGACAACCTCAAATGATGGCAAGATGAACTATATCATAATAGTATATTTCCTCACTAGGATCAAAAGTGGATCTTTTTAATACGAGCTCCAGTTTAACTGCCGAGGCGAAGCCGAGGCTGGGAAATGAGCGAGTATTAAAAAGACACTTTTGATCCGAGTGACGAACTATATTTTTCGTCATACTGCCAAAAAACTTCAGGTTTAAATAAAAACAAAAGTAAAATTTACGTACTGTGTCTTCATAACCTCAAATGTTTCTTTCAGCTTGTCTCTTGAAACAATCAGCTGTTACACATGCATAACTTCGGTTCATTCATATCTATCGGTTGTTGAGTCGATCACTTCAAACCAATCATTGTGGTTCGAATCAATCGGTTGTTCTTCAAATAACAATACAACAATGAATGTTTCGATAATAACAATGAATGTTTCGATTATTTATAATCGAATGAATTTTAATCGATTTATGACGACCTCGAATCAAAAGTATCATCAACAATGATCTTTTTAGTACTAGTACGATAATGATCATCAAAACATATGTTATTATCCAAAGACTAAAAAGAAGAACTTTTGAATCTCAACGCATCTGTCAAAACAGATGTTTTTGAAGCAGTATGACAAAAAGTACATTATTTATTTGTAGTCTCATATACAAATTGTTTTATTAGTAAATTGATAATAATGAATGTTAATTATGAGGTTAATTAGTTACACACAAGAAATGGAATAAAAAAACATTGTTTATTTATTGAATATGCTAAAGTCATACGTACTGCCTTTTATATAAATTGTATTAGTTAAAAATTATGGATGTATATATTACTAATTAGGAAGCATTACTTAATTCTGTGTGTTTACCAAGCGATGAAATTATCTACTATTCTAGTGTGAGGAATTGTTTTTGGTATTGTTATAAAATATTATACGCTGGTTAGTTTTCACAGTGGTTTATAACAACAGTAAACGTAAGGAAAGCTATGAACTGTGGGATTATTCTTTTAAACAATTAATTCAAATAAGGTGTACTGTTTCATTTGTTGAAGGGTCCCTAGGGTGTAACTTTTTACCTTTATAATAAATTATGGCACGCGAATAGAAATGAAAGTCTTTAACAAATTCGACCTGTCACCAAAGACAAACGTTCCATTAGGACAAAACTAATTTAAGTTGGCGACCCACAGCGGTGGTCTACAGGGTCTCAGTCTGGTGACTTTACTTTCGTGATGTTACTTTGATATTATTAAAGCAAATGATCACTGTAACTTATTGTTTTCTAGAGTATGTGTCCATTTTATTATTAATTAATTGAAAATGTATTCCTAAAATGTCTAAGAATTTAATAGATGCTTGCTTAAAGAATCATTTGTTACAAATCCTATAGTGTTTATAATTTGTCACGTCAGATTTTAGTTTATTTAAATATTTTACATATAGTTAATAACAACTATTTCGTTTAGTTATGTTACAAAATACTAGAGGCTTTTAGGAAATATAGCCTCTAACCAACTAACTGTTTCAGTTTTATTTAATGTATCGTTTAGTATATAAATTATCAATACTGATGATTATAATTAACTTCTGGTTATATTACATAAATATTATAACTAATAACAGCTCATCATTAGTATAACAATTAATAATTCAGTTTTAGAATTGTATTTTACACTCTAAGGAAATGTTCAAGGAAAAATAAGGGCATGAGATGATTTTGGGCTCTGTAGAAATCTTCCCGATCTGATTTTCAACGAATGTTCATAGTTTCAGCCTTCTAGGTCAAACAATAGCTTAAAAAACCTCAGCTAATACAGAAATTTACCATTTGTCTCATTTGTACCATTTTTACAATTTTTCCTTAGTCAGTTATATACGAAGATAATTAAACGATTCCTACAATACACTATAATAAATATTCCTACCTTCATTTAATAAAACGTAATTTAACCACCTCTGAACTGAAAGGTTTGAGAAGCTTTTAACAATTTCTCTCATTTTCATTGTCATTTTGCCCAGGTGACTAGATAACTGGTTGTTATTGAACAAACAACGTTAGCCATTGGCTGTAAGTATTTAGTTTGTTCTATCCAATAATTCGTTGAGCGTAGCTCGCGTGCCTGGCGACAGACTGCGGTGCGGTCGCTGTCTGGCTGTTGATATATGGAGGTAATTTTCATGTCTCCCTCCAAGCGCACAACATTATTAAACTACCACGAACGCGAGTTTAGTGGGAGTGAAAATATTCAAAGGGTTTGATTAAAATTCCGGTAAAGATTTTAAAAATGTTTTGATTATGAAACAGAAGAATCTGATATTAGTTTTAATAAGGCACCTCGGTAAGTTAATAATATTTTCAAACTAAAGAGGCTAATGAATGATTCTGATAGGATAAACTAACCAGGAAAATGAATAAATTATAAAAATAAATAACGTTATAAATAAACAAAAGGCTGCACCAATCAACGGTCTTCGGTCCACCACTTTCAGAAGATTATTCGTTTTAGAATCAATGTCCCGTTTAAAATATTTATTTTGTTAACGTTTAACGTTTCTAGTACATTGACATTATTCCCCTTATATTTTCAATAAGTAATTCATAATAATCATACCAATCAAATAATTAATATTGGAAATTAGTTTGGATAATGTATTAAGTAAAAAAAATGACAATTCGATAAAGAAATAAATATCTTGAATATCTTGAATAATGAATTACATTTTAATTGTAACAATAATAGTAGAGTAAAGTTCGTATCTCACAACGGGAATGGCTGATTGTCAAACCTTTGTTTTAATAGATGCCAAAAACCTTTGGATTGGAAATCTAAAATTATAATATACTGTGTTGGTTCATTGCATTTTTATAAATAATGTTATGTGTGAAAATTGTCAACAGTCTGAAAACTTAGGGACTCCTATTTGGTTAATATTTGAAATAAAATAATGCTTTTCATTAGTTAAAGGCTAATTTCAACATTAGTATATGAACATCATAATATAAACAACATTGTAATTTCATTCATATGTGACTCATACAAATAATATTCAGACACGAGAATGCAATGAAAAAGATAGTGTTGTGATTGTTTATAAGTGGTACCAATAGCAGAGAGTTGAATACAACTCGGTATAGTGATCACTGACAAACATGTGATAGTATGAGTATAGTTTCCTATCGATTATCGGTGGGGTTCTACACAAGATACGAAGACTCAGTTCTACGCACAAGCCTTTGGCCTATGTGGGACATTTTATTTAATTAATGTTTTTTAAATATCCACCGTAGATATTTGATTGAAAGAAATAAACCATTTTTTCTTGTTTTTATTTGATTTGATTACAGTATATAATTTAATTAATTTCAATATAAGTTAATTTTATTTGAACATTTGGTTACACACATTGTTAAGACGCTAGTTCAAATTTGTATATATAAGTCAATCGGAAAAATATATAAACTGATCAAGGAAACAGATACGTAATAAAATGGTCGTATTAAAAACAGATCAAGGGCCAAAAATGGGGAAAATTATAATCGTATTTATATTACTTAAAAATAGTGTTTCTTTATGAAAATATTTTGATAAACATATATGTTATATATAAATTATGACGGATTTAAGACCTTAGACCTCTGATACAGAGGAAACAATATCAGTGAAGGACGGATTTAAGTTCTATGATCTGTCATAAGGCTCAGATATCACCATTTGTAACCCTGTAGATATTCTGTAGCTCTGAGTAATAAAGAATATGCTTACAGATAGTTTATTTCAAACGAATACACCGTTGAAAAATGGATGAGTTTAATTTCCAATAGAATATACAAATACTACAGTATAAATTAAATAAACTTGAAGTACATTTTTTATATTTATTATTAGTGAATTTCCTTTGAAAAGTGAACTATTAGCATGACCCGCACGGTGAAACTTAAGCCCGGGACCACCATAGAAGTTCCTAACGTGACCCCCTGAACACGTTTTGGGTGGTCGTTCAAAATTTTATATATATATATGTATATATATATATATATATATAGACATATATATATATATGTGTTTGCACTCTAGCGGTCGCATTTTTTGTCCGATTTACTTCAAATTTGGTAGGGACGTTCCTTTCTGTAATCAGTTGGACAAGTTCTTTGGGCAAAACAATCGGAAAACTCTAAACACCTTTTTTTGAGAATAATCTTTCATATTTTGAGTTTTTGGGCCCAAAAAGGGTCAGAAAAGCCCCGTATGTAAAATAAATGCATGTAAAAAGATGGGAATTGGAGAGGCGAAAGTTTTAAGCCCTCTCTCGTCATTCTAGCATAAATATTTACCGAGTTATTAAAGAAAATGTGTATCGATCAAACACAGTACGTTGTCTTATGGGGATTTTACATTAGAAGAGCCTGTTATTCATTTTTTGGTGTACTTTTATCATCCCCTACCACTTCACGCCTACTTTAAAGCCTGACTGGACCTTCTCCTAACCTTATAATGCGCAAAATTGTATTCCCAGCATTGCAGGTAAATAGAACCAGGAGCATCAAAACAGCCAAAAAATCAATGTTTTCAGATTTGAATAAAAGTTGGAATAAATGTATGTTTTAAACTGATTTTGAGTTTTTGTAGTTTTTTATGTGGAAATTCACTTCCCTCACGTCAGCGTGCTGCGTGCGAACTCGTTATTCTAAGCTTCTCAACAGTTTGCTGTTAGGTAACGGAAACTCCTTTTGCTTGCCCACTGTTGCGGTCTATGTTCCTAAAACTGTGCAGATAGCGTTAAAACTGTGTCAGTATTGAAACTTTATCATCCTTGTGACTTTAGTATTCTGCATGTTGTTTAGAGTGATTCAATTGATACAATGATACTGCATTGGCAAAATATTCCATACTGCGTTTGTACTTAATTTTACATTAGATTATATTAAGGGGTTTAAAAATCTGATAGTTAATTTTCAGTCTTTTTTCTGTAAAATTCAGGGATGAATACTATATCCAGTATTTATGCATACCTAATTCAATATTGTAAAAAACAATCACAAAAGTTAATGCCTTATTGAATTTTATTGGATTTAAGGGGTTTAACTGTAAGTGATAAACACTTTAAACCACGTGATTGAAACGAGCTTGAAACCCTTGAAAAGTTAACGTTGTGTAAAGAGGAGTTAGTCTCCCCAGCATTCAAGGGAAGGTTCAAAAATCATTAGTAAAGCTAGATTAGATTGCTGATGAAGCAACAAAACTGTTGAGAGTTTTGAATAATAAATCATTACAATGTAAAATAATGTATAAAATACGTTTTTTTATTATTGTGAACAATACCCGGTTTTTGCGGTCAACATTCAAGATAAAATTAAATCAAATACAAATAGTAAACATCGGTTGTAGTTACGGTTTTAGTTTTTGTTAGTGATTAGAATAAAGTACCGAGATTTGTCATCGCATATACGATGAAACTACATATAAAGGAATGTTGTTTCGCAATTGCGCTCAGTAGTTTATAGCTTGAAAAACCTATTTATAACACTGGGACAGATGCAATAGAAAAATAATCAGTTGTTTTAGCGCTATGTGAGGACGATCCAAGGTTTTACAGCATTTTACAAGTTGCTGGTTTAAAAGTTTCGTTTTATCGTACACTTTCTAATTGTATAACTATTGGATTTCTTACGGGCTTATTAAACGTGAGTTTAAAATTACTAACGAACACTTTTATGGTTTACAAAATCACATATGTTCTTTCCATTGTAGTTGTATAGCATAAAAATAACATTTTCGCTATTCAAATTGGTAATATCAAAGTTGCTAGTAATATCACTGGGGAAAATGTTACAGAGAAAGAAACATCAGGTGGATCAGATTTCAGTTGTATGTGCCCTCGTAAAGTTTGGATTCATCATTCACTTTCCTCTCAACATTATGAACGTTATTTCGTACAATAATAAACTTTGGAGTCATCAAATGAACACAACAGTTTACAAGTTCATCAAAATCCTACATAGCAAATGGTAATAAACAATCTTTAAAATATAAATAATTTGAGATCGCATTAATAATGAAAACTAGAACTATTAGTATCTTTAAAGTTTTATACATGCCATTTTTTTAATGCATTCTGAAAAGAATGTTCGTTAGTGTGAAAAAAGAAGAAGTAAACTAATAAATAATTAAATCATAATATTCAAAAATTATTTATAAATTATCGTTTTACATTAGGCGGCGTCTTACCTCCAGCGAGCACATAATAGAAATGTTCTATTATGTGTTTGCTGGTTACCTGTGATTTCAGTGGTCAAGGATAATTTGAGCCACACTAACTTTTTATGCTCATAAATAGTAATATGTTGGATTGTGTTTAGTTCGTGTAATGATACATTTAACTGTATTTAAGTGTCCATTTGATGAGTTGATGAAATGTATTGCTAATTGCAACAAAATATGTTCATTAACATGTTAAAGACCGAGCAAACAAAGTACATTTTTACTTTAATTAAAATTATTATTGCTTCATATTACACTTATTGTTATTGAAAGTTTTTTTGTCATACTTTATAATTTAATAAATGGAGTATTTCGTGTTTATGTAATAGTAAATTGCATTTACTGAGTAAAACGTAATGGTTATTACCACTGTAAAAAGCGAAGTGCATTTTACAACATTATTTTCAGTAGAAGAGATTATGCTGTGTATTATCATCAAGGCTGACATTAACAAACAAATTACCGAGATTTTTACGACCTCTAATGCCAAAGAAGTGCCTAATGAACTCATCAGAAGAGCGGAAAATGACCCAAGAAATGACTTTTAGTTAGTGTAAAATCACATTTCATTTAAGTGAACGGACGAATACACCGGCCACTCAGTTAATGAGGTTCATGCTAAAAATTGCACTAAAAATAGTTTGAAAAGCACAATATATAACTTAATATAACTGTTGAACGTAGTTATGGGAAAAATTGTAAACAATATGTGAACAAAGTTAGTTCATTGGTGTATACGTCTTTAAAGAAGTTAACTTATAGTTAAACTATGTGATTGAAAACTACAATTAATAATCATCCTTCTAATGCATCCTGTAAGGAGAAATTTAAATATAAATATGTTAATTTTGACATCGAAGATAAATTGGAGTTCAGTTGTTATGTCATGCCATATAAATAAACTAGCTGAATAAATATTATAGTATGTGTAAATAGGGAAAATACTTTTTAAATGATCGTTTTGTAACTAAAAGAACATCTTTATGTACTCACAAAAATGTACACATGGATATTATATGAGAATATTACCTACTACGAGCTACTATATATATATATAGTTATCTGAATAAAGGTAGACTAAAACTGTATTAAACTTTATATATAACGCTTTTTGGTTATTAAAGGAGTGAGCTAGACCAAGGCCCGAACCAAAAGGCCCGATGGATAAAGGCGCCGGAGAGTGGGCCTACGTACCAATCCAGCAGTTAAAAATGGCCACCAAATTGCTACATATAATTATTTAGGTATTGTGTTTCATCCAACGTAAGCAGAGGTTAAGCGACTACTATTAAGAGCATAAATGGTAAAAATGGATGGAGAGACTAGAACAGGTCCCTTTTGGAAATTAACGTAAAAACATTTATTTTATATTCCCCTACTAATGATCCCCAAACCACCTTCGCGTGCAACAATAATTCCCTGACAGGAAACTTGTGACCTTCACTGAAAGGTAGGTATTTATTTATAAAGCCGCCTCCATTTAGAAAAAAAGGTTTATCTCTTCAGTAGTTGCACTTAAACTAGCTTTAAACTTGCCAGGAAATCCTCAAGGAATGTAGATTGAAATCATACATTATGTCTTATTAGTTAGTTATTAATGCATAGTTACTATTTTCGGCTTGTTTCAAACCATGTTGCCACAAAATATCTCCAGTTGATTTTAAAGTACTTAAGGTACTGGTAACTAAGACATCAAATAAAAAACAAATGCCATACATTTATGTGTGCTAATAAATTGTGATAAATATTAAGTCAATTACATTGTTTATAAAAGTAAGTATCTTAGAAAATAAAGCTGTGCTGTGGTGTTTATAATTTGTTGCAGACATATATATTTATCTATAAAATAAATGTCATTAAAAATTTGTTTTTGCTAATAAAGAATAAATGTTTAGCCAAATTATCAAACTGTTAAAATAACTTTAATTATAGTTTATTAAATAAATAAAAATAGTGGCTTGAAGGGGCCAAAGCCCCTAAACTTGCTCCAAAACTCATCTGATTTCTTTGTCTTTACACACTGAGGAAAATAAAAACATTTCGAGCTCGTAAACAAAGTAGACACATGCTGTAATCACATGTTTTAATGTAAACAAAGCAGACGTTTTTAAATCCCCATGCTTTCCTTATGGAGGATGTTTTACGTTATTTCTCGTTTTCTGGAAGTTTTTGAGAAATATTGCTATTTTTTCCGAGTCCCTGTTATCAAGACCTTTAATTTGAGCCCTCTCATATCATCCTGCAGTTTGCCAAACTCCCACAATTTTGACAAAAAAATGTCGCTTACAGAATTATATATAAGGATGAAATCCCCCAATCAACTGGATTAAGTGATGCAAGAACTTTGGAAAACGGATACATAATAACTTATACGTGTGTTTATAATGTTTATTAAAGTTCAGTTTATCTCTTATAATATTAACGTAAACACTAAAATACTACGTAAAATATTAACATACATTAATAGAAGGTTTATTTAAAAATCGTTGTGAAATTTAGGGATTATAAAGGACGAATTATAATTACTATTAACTGGCATATTATGAATATTCCAGAATGATCCTCGAATATGTATTTAAACGGAGTGACTCCACAGTATGTATAAGGCGCCGAGAAAATTGGTTTGGCTTGATAGAAGCTTTGCAGCCGCACACTTGATTAGTTAATCAGCAGGCCTGTACAGTGCCTTGAGAACAATTGAGCGTTACAAAACTCCGATGTTCCTCCGTGATTTAGAGTTAAAATATTCATTAGTTGTTGAACACATTAATATTGCTCAGGGAATGTTTAACCGGCAATTATAATTCCGCAAGAAATTATATAAGATGAATTCTAGCTTTTAAATCTAAGATATATAATGAAACATTTAAGGCAAGATACAAATTATCTCAAAAAGAAAACTTTTGCCAGGGTTAGACTAAAAATGTTTGGATAACTATGGTAATATATTATATTTCCTATCTTCTTATCACGACAATTTCGTACCACTTGATTCAGTAATCCAAAAAGTATTACTTGACTTTTATAATTTTCCCAAGGACTAAACTAAACAATTAAAGTAAATTAAATGAATGTTATATTTATCCTTAAATCAAGTAAAACATTGCACAACTGTCAAGGCTCCAAACAGCGAATATGGAGATCGGGAAGTGGTCATTCATCGGTTCTTGGTTTTCCTTGTTTGCGAGTTGGATTTTTTTAAGATAATCTGCTGTTGCTCTAACATAAGCATAACTAATTTGTGTGATAAATAACTAATTTATAGATAAACAAATATATAGCTCTAATTATTCTTCAGACATCAATTGCTCTTCTAAAAAACCAATAAACTATAAAGACGTAAAATAATGAATTTGGCTTGGAACCAAATTTGTGTAGAGTCCTACTGTTTGTTTTGATGTAAAACTGATCTCTCATATTTCTTTTTACCTCCTTAATACAATACATCATAAACTAAACCATAATGGAAAATTGTCATTAGTATTTTATCATTATCGTTTTGAAATTAAATTCACCTGTATGGGAGAACAGTAAAAATATAATATTCCTACGTCCCACATCCTCTTATTCCCACACCCCCACAACCACACACTCCCTCATCCCCTCATCCTTCACTTCCCTCTGAAGCACCCTCTTCATCTCCCTCTGACACAAAGGGAATCCGTCATTACTGCAGGATCACTGTCGATGATGCTCGGGCTCGCTCATCACCCGATGCTCTTTCCGCTGCTATTCTAATCGTACAGAAGGAAATCAGGCACGCCGCGAGCTTTAAATATTGTATACGATGTATTGTTGCTCTAATTTATGTTGGTAATAGGCAGGCTTAAATTAAAAATAACGACCCTCAAAACAGCGTTGTTTACAATACAAATAATTTGTATTACTTCTTAGACGGTGAGTCCTTCATGTTAGTAACATAGTAATCTTTGGTAGGTATAGCTTTTTTAAATTATCAATTGCAGTATTTATATAAATATATATAATTACATTCCGTAAGACTTCAGAGGAGGAGGTTCAGAGGTGGTGGTTTGTCGCGTCGAGGTTTGTAATCATCTTTAATTCACGTGGTGGTTGCACTCAGATGATTGAGCGCACGGGGATTGTTTCATCATTATAAAGATCGAATATCATCATTCACTTTCCTCTCAATATTTTTAATGTAATTTAATACATTAATAAACCTTGGAGACTTCAAAGAAACACAATGGTTTAAAAAGTTGATAAAAATCCTACATAGCAAATGGTAATAAACAATATTGAAAATATAGCTAGTTTAAGATCAAACTAATTATTAACAACTAGCTAACTGAACTATTAGTATACTTAGTTTTTATACATGACATTTAAAAAAAGCTCATTGAAAAGGTTACGCGTTAGTTAGACAAAAGAAGAAGTAAACTAAATAATAATGAAATCATAATATTTAAAAATTATTTATAAATTATAGTTTTACATTTAGAGTGATGTTATCTGTGATTTCAGTGGTCTAGGATAATTCGAGTTACACTAAGTTTTATGCACCTAAATAGCCATATGTTGGATTATGTTTAGTTCGAGTATCAATGATACATATAATGGTATATACTTGTCAATTGACGAGTTGATCGAATATATTTTTACAACATTAAAAATATTATTGCTTCATATTATACTTATTGTTATTGAAAGTTGTTTTGTCTTACTTTATAATTTAATAAATGAAGTATTTCGTCTTTATGTAGTAGTCAATTACATTTACTGAGTAACACGTAATGGTTATTGGCACTGTAAAAAGCGAAGTACATTTTACAAAATTATTTTTCGGCAGAAGGGATTATGGTGTTTATTATCATCAAGTCTGACATTATCAAACAAATTACCGCGGTTTTTACGACCTCTAATGCCAAAGAAGTGCCTAATGAACTCATTAGAAGAGCGGAAAATGACCCAAGAAATGGCTTTCACATTTTCCCAAGAATGGTGTAAAACCACATTTCATTAACGTAATACCCCCGTCGCAGCAAACCTGCGTACTCAGCGAATTTCCAATGAATATATATGTCTCAATAACACATTATGCGTCTTACCAGAATTCATAAGAAATATATTCATAAATAAGCGATATTAAAAATATTCATTATTCTCCATTAGAATAACATTAGGGATGAGTACGCTGGTTTTCTGCAACAAGGAACACAAAATAATGGGTTTTTATGCAAATATCAATATAACCCATCTAAGTGAAGTCACATACCAAATTTTATCCATATACATTCATAAATAAGCGATATATAACATCTTTATTATTCTCCATAAGAATTACATGGGGACCGAGTACCTAGGTTTGCTGCTAAGGGAACCATAGGCGAAAAAGTAGTTTGTTGTGCAAACAACAACAAACCACAACCAGATGAAGCGATATGCCAAGTTTCGTCAGTTTATGTTCATAAACAACCGAGATATAAAATTGTTCGTTTTCTCCATAAGAATAAAATAGGACAACGTACTGTGTTTAGCACTTTCAATATCTCAGTAACCAATTGACATAGAGCAATGATCAAAATACCAAATTGTTTTTTTTTTTTAAGTTGCATTCAATGTTAAAAATTAAAATTTGATTTAAATGATTATTACAAGTGAAAACTCAAAAAAAATTTTTGGGGTACAAAACCCCCCAAAACCTCCCCAAAACCCCCTTCGGATTGTGCCATTTGTCTGGTTTTCGAACTCGTTCAAATAAATGGTATTTCACATATTTGTACCAAATTTTATTAAGATCGGACCTTTTTTTACGAGAGTTATCGTGCTTATTATGTTACTGAATATATATATATATATATATATATATATATAAATTTGAACGAATGGTGTTTTTGGCATCTGAGGACCTCAAAACGACAAGTTATCATGGTCTCGGGCTTAAGTCTTACCATGAGACCTACGGTAATAGCTTCTTCCCTATAGGGGAAATTCGCTAAAACCAAATAAAACATACCTAAATGTACAAAATGTAAATAATTTAAATCTAAGAAATAGTGTGGATGATGAAAACAACTTTAATGTAAAGGTACGACAAAGTTCCAAGAGCGGATAAGTTGTGGCGCCGCCTTCTTGACCTGAACTATCAAACAATGAGGAACCGCTTGACTCCTCACCTCATTGTTATGCTCTCTTTGTTTAGCTCTTCAACAATAACATTTTTTGTTTCGGTTTAGTAATGTTTGACAAGTGATTTCAACATTTTTTTAATACACCTGGTTATTTTGTACAAACCCTAAGTGTCAAAACGGTTTTAAACCTTTAGATTCAAAATAATTTCGCTTTCGAATAACAAGTAAAATTAAAAATAATACGAGAAATAAATGAACTAATATTTTGGGAATAATTTATTTAAACAAAATTGAATTGACTTAAAGCTAATTAAAAGCTTATATAATCATCGTAATTATACCTATTTGAATTACCCACCGAAAATATATAATAATAAACAAAAAATCTATAACGAATTCTAATAAATAGTTTATTATAACTTTATGGTAAAATAGTTTTATTTTGCATGTAGGCCTGAATAAAAAAAGCAAATTAATGTAAGGAAAAAGTTTAATACAAAATATCTACTGGTAATGTTTCACCTTGAATCTGCACAGACTAAGGTTACGATATTGGACTATAAATCATCAGTATTAGGTAATGCTTCCCTGAGGTGCTGACCATCTTGGTTAAGTTACTTACATTAAAATAGTCATTTATAGTTTGTTCACGTAGATGGCTACTTAAGCTGCAAGCAATTATTATTGTTTTTTATCGTAATAATATGTAAATATTTGTATATTTAATTCTTCCACATAATTTGTAGATATTATCTTTATCGAAATTTTAAATTTATCGCAGCCGGTGAATACAATATTAGAATATAATTATTTTCTGCAGAATAATGTAGGCAGAGGGTTAAAAACCCGCAACAAAAAAGCAGCAAAACCCGAACAAAATTAATTAAACATTCCATTATAAAGCTCGTTTACAAATATTGATAGTAAAATAAGCTTAAGTAAAGAAAATTGCAGTAACTCAAAATCAATGTTAAAAATTTCACTTCGTTTTATTTTAGTTAATAAGTTATGTTATCAATGTTTAACCACCTAAAGGAGGTACCTTTTACACCTGAATATTATACTTTCCCAACCAAAAGTCACAGTTCCCTTAACAACATTTTAAAACAATCCAGTTGTTGAGTTATAAGTAATGTAAATCAAATGCTCATATATATTGAAAGAAAGCTGAGAGTAAACTCTGTACTGAGACCCTCAGTTCAGATAACCAAACAAGCCTGGTGTAAAAGTAATTGGTTTTAATTGTCTTTAATAACTTTACAAGTTTGTACAAGTTCACATTGAAAACTTTTTACAAGTTTGTATTGAAAACCTTTAACTAACTTTATAATAGATAAGGCAGAATATGAAGAAAATATATGAGATGGTTGGTCTATTAAAAAATATTAATACTTGTTTAGTATTAAAGCAATTGTGTACTCCTTAAAGATTTCAGCAAAACCCCAGGGGTGATTCTCAAACCAAATAATTCTGTTACAACTGGACTATTATCTTTACATAAATTGCATTTTATAGCAGCAGAAAGCAAAAGATAATATTTTACTGAGCAACTTGCCTTGTTCCAATTTTGGGGATAGGCCTTAAACAATTTAATGCCTGCCTCCCATTAAAGAGAGGGAATTAAATACAATTGTCAGTTTAATTAATGTGCTACATCTAGTTCACCTTTTATGAGAAAACATTTTTTAAATATTACTGAGCATTCTGAACATTACTTATAATATTGTTGTATATCACCTTTCATTGCTTTATAGAGCGTTTTACATTAGTTTGTGAAATTATAATGATTAATGTTTCTTTAGCAGTCTGAATAAAAACACTTAATTAGTCTGATAGTTTGAATAGTTCTAATTATTTATTTAGTTTCAATTTATTTTTCATATTGAGTCTCTCTCTCTAACAATAAACGCTTTTAATACTTAAACTAACGGTTGTAATGTGTAAACGTATACATTGATAATTTTTATTCTAATAATATTTTAACATATTTATCCCTTAAAAGTACGAAATGTATATTTTACAATCACTAGGAGTGCATAATCTCAAAGAAACAAAGAAGATCAAACATAAAAGCGTGAGATCAAAAAATGTCTGGAATACCACTGTTGCAGATTCCACATCATTTTTGTATTAGATACATTCGGTCGTTCATCTTTTGATTTTCTCTTATATTTAAAATTATGTCCTCCATCGGTTGCACTATAATAATTATTATTGTTAAATTTATCATTTGTTTCAATAAGTATCTGATAAAACACAATTCAAAATTTGTTAAGTAACCAATACAAAATAAAAGCCCAAGCTATGGGGTGAAACCTAACGGAGTATTGATTTATTATTTTGTATTTTGATACATTAAGAACATGCTAATTTGCTAGACAAATGCGTGTTATCTCGATTACACCTTACAATTTATACGCGGCTTTACCTTTTTATTACATAAATTCCAGATTCCCACTTAAAATAACAATCTAGGGCATATCTGTGTTACAGCTGCACACAATTATATGTATATATACCTAAAGTCCTTTTAGATCAGATTATATTCACAATTCGCATGTTTAATTTGCCGTAATATTTGTTGATGACGCAAATAAGTCACATATTTTAACTCCCACTGTTTTTGTAACTGTTAAAAAATATTTAACAGAGAATGTCATACAGCTAGGGTCGTTGTAAGTGTAAAACACGTTTAGGAAAATTTCGGAGAGAATCTAGAAAATACAGGGACACCAGACGTGAATACGAGAGTGGCAGTGACGAGGACAGTGATGTCCTTACAACGCATCCTTCAGTCAGCTGTCCAGGGAACTTCAAACCTTGGGGAAGTTCCCGTCAAGTGCATTACCATATTACAGTCTCGAATACCAATTCAATTGAACTGCTTAATATTTCGGTTTAGAAATAAGAGAAGAGGATAAAAACAGTCAGTTTGACACGCTTATAATTATTTCAGCAAAGCAAATATTTTTAGGAGATATAATTTTACATTTCAGTATCATTTATTTAGTCCAAAGAAGTTTTCTTAACTACAAATATTAGAATGCAATAAAAATAAAATTAAAATTGATTTTTTCTTTAAATCTAATGTGATTCAATCAGATTTTGCATTCAATGACATAGGGTTTGGATTTAGCTTAAACCTAGCATAATCTGTGCTCAGTTTATAATTTAAAAAAGCTAATGTTTAACACACATATAAAACACCCTAGGATACGTTTTACATTCATCCCAACTGAATTAACCTTTAATACAGGATTATAAATATAGTGTAATAAATACGCGGTTAATAGACTGTAAAACAAATATGTACTGATAGTAACATGTATTCCCCTATCATTGAAAGTTGTCCAAAGATAGCTGCATAACGGCTGCTTTGTAAGGACATCTGTTCTTGGGTCTTATCAGTTGTCTGTACAACTCACTTATGTGTTCACACCGTCTGGTGTCGCTGTTCGTTAGTTTCCCCCCCCCCACCGTCTTACTCCATGTGACATGTGCAGAGAGTTATAGTACCTGGGTGCAATTTGTCTACAAAATGGAAACCCAAAAGCCGCCAGAAACAAAAACGACTTTGCACGTAGTACGCTTACCTTGGAAGCGAGTAAAAGAATACTGCAATAAAAATTTAAAAAATCAAATAACAGGTTCAAGCAAACACTTTTGGAAAATGGAAAACATTTGATTTCGAGTCATGTTAATTCCTATGTGACTTGTTATGCCTACTTAAATCAAATTACTAAAAGGATGTTATGTGTACTGAATTAAAGGTAATTGTAACATTACTTAAACACTCAAAAGAAATATCGTAACATGAATAGAAATAAATGCTTTTATAAATTTCGACCTGTCACCAAAGACAAACGTTCCATTAGGACAAAACTAATTTAAGTTGGTGACCCGCAGCGGTGGTCAACAGGGTCTCAGTCTGGTGACTTTACTTTTTGTGACGTTAAATTAATGTTATTATATCAGCTGGCCATTGAAACGTACTGTTCATTGGCACTGAAGTATGTTTTATGGTGATCGTTTAAATGATTAAAAAAATTTCAACACTATTGTATTTTGATGTGGATTTTAATCTTCTTCAAAACTCACATTTTGATATGTATTAGACAAATAGGTCAGATACGTGTTACCAAATAAAATTGTAACCAAATAAAAACCTTTAAGGGACGAAATAAAAACCTTTAAGGGACCAAATAAAAACAAATCTAAAGCATTTTAGATAACTCTAACCACTATAGAAGTATTTAATACCATTGGTTTGTATACTACTTACACAATATGTTTGGTTGTTTATGTTAAATCATAAAACGTTAGTCACGCTGATTAGAGGTTATTAGCGTAACAATATAAACTATCTTGTTTTAAGCTGAAAACCAAAGGTATGAGAGGAGGCTGTTTCTTTTGTTTGTGGACGATCACTTAGCCCCAATAGACTGAGTTTCTTTTACTATCACTTTTTAGTTTCATCGTACCCTTAACTAACAATTTCACTCTGTTATTAAAGAAACTGTAAATTGACAAAATGAAGTCTTATGGGGAATTCACATTGGAAAATGCAGTTTTTCTTATCTTGATGCAATTTTATCACACCCAAACCAACTTCCTATACTGAAGAGACCTCCCCCAAACCTTATATTGTTCAATATTGCCATGCTAATATTGAATGTATATAGAACCACAAGTATCAGAACGCCAAATAAATTGTTGTTCCATTTTCCAAAAGTATTTTCTTAAACCTATTACTTGTTTTTGTAATGTTTGTATTGCAGAAATTCGCTTCCCAGGTAGGCGGACTACGTGCAAAGTAGTTTATTTGTTTTGTGGCTTTTTTGTTTCCATTCTGTAGAAAAATTGCACCCAGGAATTATTACTCTCTGATTAGCACATGAAGTAAAGGGTGGTAGGAGAAAAAATAAAAAAATCAACGCCAGATGTGAATACATAAGCAAATAGAACAGACTGATAAGACACCAGAACAGATGTCCTTACATTGCAGCCCTTATGTAGCTTTGTAATCTTTGGACAACTTTCAATGCTAGGGGAATAAATGTTATTATCAGGACATACTTGTTTTACAGTCTTATAACCGTGTATTTATAACAACATGTTTATAATTCTGTACTAAAGGTTAATTCAGTTTGGATGAATGGAGAAAAGTCTCCTTAGGTGTTTTATAAGTGAGTAAGAGGTTTAGTGTTTAAAATATTTATGACAAAAACCATGATAATAAGACTTTATAAAAATAGTATTATTTATGTTATGATATATGTACGTGTTGATAAAAATTGATCCCCGATTTTAAATTACTGCATTTGTTATTTCAGATTACAGATTTAGGTGTATTGTTAATGTAAATTTTACCCAGATTATCAAGAACAATTTGTTTTCCAAATCGTCTTTCTCATTATACTTGTTTTGCCCTGGGGGTTAAAACTTATATCTTAAGTAACTTATGAAATAAAGATTTTTATGTTTTTGAGAGGTTCATTACTTTTATAAGAAATAGCAAAAAAAGAATACAAATGCCATAACGTAGACCTGTAACGAAAGACAAACCTTCCATTAGGACAGAACTAATTTAAGTTTTCGACCTGCAGACAGCGAGGTTTACTGGGTTTCAATTTCATGACTTAACTTATTTTTACTTTATTATATAAATTTACTAAGTCAAATGACCGTTTGAACTTGGACTCGTTAAACACTAATAATTGGTCATATATTTTTATTTTGTCCTTATCTCACTGATATTTGGGTTTTACAAAATATTTTTATTCTTATTTAGTTAAAAATCTTATCTAAACACGTGTTTTTGTCCTCTATAAGCATTTCTTGACGGAAACTATAAAAATGTGATGTTTAATTTAACTACGTTTGCTAGATTGAACAAAAACGATTAAATAATTGAAAAATAATTTCCAAACTAATAATATTATATCAACGATTTGAGCGTTTTATTAAGTGATTACTTAACAAACTTACTCATTACATCACATAGAACAGTTATTTATTATTATATTTTGTATGTAAGTATAATAGTTATAAAATTTAAAATCTATAATTTTCTTGGGAACAAATCGTTGGCCGTCAGCGTACAAACTTTTTGCCTTTTTAGTAACTCTTTGTGCCTTTTTTCTTTTAAATCTCTGACAATATTTAAACTAGGAAAAACATGATAAACGGATTAAATACCTATAATTTTGAAACAATAACATTTTGATCAGTTCCTAGGATAAAAAATATTCTTTAATTAATAAGGAATTAGGTTTGTAACAGTTTGCAACAATTTGACATAAAGAAGACGATTTAGTTTACACGAATGTAAAAATTCGATTAGAAGCAAGTTCGTTGGATAACGCTGTATAAAAATCAAGCAGTGTAAATGAAGACGCTGTAACTTAGGTTTATGGACTGGAGGACGGTCAGCTTGAACCAATGGTCCGTAATTTCACGAGACACACACCACATTGTTCAAAGGCCTTCACTCTGATATAAATCGTACTCTTAACTAACAATTTCACTCTGTTATCTAATAAATCAATAGATATATCGTTAATATATATCCATAAAGTGTGCATAATACACATTAATTCCTAAATATACAAGTAAATTTTAATGTTGCAGTGGCTTGCGTTCAAAGTTATTCATTTGTATAATAGTTTGTTACTCCTATTTTTACTCAGGTGTTATTCATAAAGTAAATTAACATGTTTTAATTTACCTTTAACAATCATGTGGTTTATTTCTATTGAGTAAGTAATACTTACTACAACTGTAGTTGACAGAAACTTAATATACATACAAAAGTAAACTATCAATCAACCGCCAAACCTTTCCCCACAATAGTTTTATTTGTTCATTAGAATTAATATTAAATTGAAAAACTGAAATAAATATTCAAATTTGATTACACACCTCTTTTAGTCGAAGTATGAGGATAAATACCAATTTCTTCCTGGAAGGTTTTTATATATATATTTGGTTCATTAACATTTTAAAACATACTTTCAGTTAACAAAAACCAATTAAATATATTCCTATCAGTTCAAAAATAAACACATACGCAATAAAACACGTAAGCAGCATATAACACTATGAATGAACAGTATAGTAATCACCATTCATTTATAGTATATTAAGATAATGATTTCCCAATCATTAAATAAATAGTTAATTGTTAATTTTTTCGAGTGAAAAAGTTAAAAGCTACTCCTTTTCCCTAAATATATTTATTTACAATTGTACATAAATTATTTGTTGATCATAAATGATTTGGCGTGTTTGGGTTTAAAAAGCTTAAAGCAAAAATGCCACTAATTACACTAAAGAATATAGTTTGTTAAGCATACAATTATTTTCATTCCCAATTCACACTGTAACGGCTTGAACGAAATAATATATTTCTCTACAAATTTGTGCTTCATGCAGTCAGCCAAGGAAGTTATAGTCGCCCAAAATATAGCGAAACTAGACTTGAATACGTGAGCGGGAAAAGGCGAAAAGACAGATGTCCTTACAACCCAGCCTATACAACACGTTTTCAGAATGTATTAAGTGTTCGAGGTAAATGTTCTCTTGTAGATATCGGTTGTATACAGATTGTACTAAGTGGTTACCCTTATGTCTTCGCATAGTATGCAAGGTACTTCTGAAAAGTCAGTGTTTCCAGATAATATCTTTCTGGTACAGAAAAGTAATCGTATCTATTTTACTACTAGTTTGATTCCTTTAAATTTTACATCAACGAATCCATGATTCATTTTTTTACGATAAACTGTTAATTTTGATACTGTTCACAGTTGAAAGGCTATAGCGGCTAAATATTTGAAATAGCTTTCCTTTTGAAATAAACTAATTGTAGATGTATTGAACTGTACATATGCTGTACAATATATCTGCCGTTGGAATTAATCATAGGAATTTAAGTGAAAATTACAAGCTTTTAAAAGTTAGATTCTTACTGATATCGAGGATTTGTATAATAAATTTCAAAGACAAATTTAACCCTATATAACGTGTTATTAAATAAACATTCTTAATGATCAGTTTACAAACATAAATTGAAAAAACATTAGTGGCTAATAGGAAATCCAATGAGTATTGGGCATTCTGTGTGCAACAATTAATTTGACTTAGGCATAGGAATAATATGTCAAGTGGCTGTTAGAGAGGATAAAGAAACCTTCAAAACCCATCACAGAGCAGTGTATTTAATAACTTTGAGTACATACTACGGGTTAAAACATAGGATTGTAATACCAATATCAGTTGAATAACTAAAATTGTTACCATGTAACTCATTACCATGTTGATATCAAAAGACGTGATATTCTTTTTAATTATTTTTATAATGGATACTTGATAACCTATCAAATTACACTTTGAATTAAGATTTGAGGGGTTTGGACCGCTTTCACTTAGAAAGGATTGTATAGTGGTTGTATGTGTTCAACAAGAATGCCACTGGCGTTGAAATACAAAAAAATTTTATTTTTTTTACTATGAAGGAAATAACCCATTCTTGTAATATTCGTTTATAACTTAAACAAGAGTTTATATTACTCCATAAACTTTATTATTTAAATTTTGCAACAGATATGGATTCATTGAAAGATATTTATTCACTATCGATTAACATACACTACAGGACATATACGATTAATATAATCTATACAAATATTCCTTAAAGAAATGTACGTCTAAAGTGGGCTTCATCTTGGAAATGATTGTTCGCGTTAACTTTTTTCAGACCAACTGGAACTTGAGAGATGAAAAGCAAATCTAATTACCTCGGCGGATATTGTTCTTGGGCTTCATATTTCCGGTAGCAGACCTCAAATCGAGGCCTGGCGTCAGTTTGTAAAAACTATATAAGTCTGCAGTTACCTGGCAAGCTGGAGAGCTCAAATAATACCCGGGTTAAATGTGTGTTACGCTAACGTCAAACTAATATTACTTTTTGTGTTTGTCTTATTTTCTTTAAGAAAATGTAAAAGTGATTTATAAACATAAGAAAAGAGAATTTGTGGGAGTAATGTAGTAAAAGTACAACGTATCCGAGCATCAATTTCAAAATCTATATTGTTATCAAAAATCGTAGGTTCAGTCTACATTTCAATTTCATTTCAATGATAGTACTGTGTATTAACTGCACAGTAATTTAATTCAATGCAATATTTACAGTTTTATAATTATTAAAATAAGCAGTTTGTTTCTTGTATAAGCGCAGGTGCTCGAATATACTACCGAGATCATAAATTTAGGTTTAAGATTTTAAAAATTAAAGATTAAGAAGTCAAGTGTGAATCAGCAAACTGAAAACGATATAGGTTTAATGGTATTTTGGCATAAATCTGTTTCTGGGTATAGCTACACATATCATAAAACGTTTTAGGAAAATTTTAAGTGGTAAAGTTCTCATCAGAACGTTCTAATAGAAATATTCTTTGGCTAGGGACAATGTTTGTATATTAGGCAGAATAATTGTGTAATAGTTGTGAATTCAAATTTCTAAATTTTTTATTTAACTGATTTTTTATTGAAGCGCGTAACTCTGATTTATCCTATGACAATGGTTACAAAATTAATACAAATAGCAACCATAATTAGCTCTGAATGTTTGTAACAAAGAATGGCCAGACACACACATTGTTAAAACAATCCATTGATTTATTTTAGAAAGATGGTCACACAAACGTTAGTTAGATTTGTACATTTCGACTCCTAAACTGCGATTAAATCGATCATCTTCTCAGAATCTATGCTTAATAATATACCGTTTTTATGAAGGGGTATACATTTAAAATAGACAAGACCACTGAATAGACAACTTCATACAAACGGTATATTATTAAGCATAGATTCTGAGAAGATGGTCGATTTAATCGCAGTTTAGGAGCCTAAATTTACAAATCTAACTAACGTTTGTGTGACCATCTTTCTAAAATAAATCAATGGATTGTTTTGAATTGATACTAAACTCCTTATGAATTTTATGACAAAATGAAAATCTTGTGGTCTCTTAGCTGGAGTTTCTTCAGTAGGTGGTTATCGCTTAGTTGGGGGTAACAACCCACGTACGTGATTGAATAAACATGGAGCGAGGTGAGTGATCGAGGGTGGTTGACAGGAATGGAGGCAAACGGGAGTTTTTGTTGGGGGTGAGCAAATGAGGGGTTGGTGGGAAGAGGCGGCCGCGGCGTTGTACGATTTACCTCGTCAGAACGCGAACAAAAGCAATATGTATTACTTAATATACATAAAATGTGTTCTTTCACCAGTTTTCAACACAGTGTTTTTAACGTTGTACATATTATTACAATATACGAGTTATGTACACAAAAAACCTCAGTTATGTTAAACACGAGTGGAAGAGTGTGCTAAATACAACACGTACGAGTTTAAACCTTGTTAATGCAAGAAAATAGAGATTTTATAAATTTTGCAGGATAAAGCTGCTAATACAAACGTACAGTTATAGCGTAAATACATATATACATTAAATTTATCTTCTGTTTCAACATTCAAGTAAAATTTATTCTGTGTGAAAAAAATAATTACAAGCCTCATGGATATTCATTTTATGTTGGTTGAGTTTATTTATAATTTCTTATTTCTCCCTCTATATATTTATGGGGAAAGTATTGTTTCCGTTTCTTCAAAATCCATCAAATAAAATTATTGGCAAAACTATTTTTTTGCTGAACTAATAAAAATTGTTTTCTTTAGTGACGTCTTTTTGACAGGCTGACATGTGACGACCTACAAATCACACCAGTGCACCCATATTAATTAAATGTGTTACTAACGTCCGACTACATGGTATCTCTATATTTATTTTAAATATAAAAAACACATATATCTCATAATCGGCTCAAACTATATTAATTCAAAATAAGTGGATGCTATTGCTCCAGGTCCCTAACAAAGCTGAATTACCTAAATGTCTGAAAAATTTTTGGATCGTAAATTATAAAGTCTAAAATAATGACTAAAATATGCTAATTTTTTCGCTAACTCTAATTGATTCGATTCTCAAAACACAAAGTCACAAAAATTACTTACGATAACATATAAAACAGTTCCCTGAAATTTGATTTACAAAAAATAGTTTTATAGAATTTTAGAATATTCAATCAGCAGTAAACGAAATTCGTAGTTCAATGCCATTCATAAGAAAAATATTAAACTATAATTGATATCACATTTCTGTATTATTTTCACAAACAATTGGGATTTATGTTAAGCTAACAATGATAAATAGAATGTAAATGAGGGAAAAGGGATGATCCTCACTGTCTTAATCTACATACTGTGTTTTTCAAACTACTTGCATCTGAAATACCTTTAATGAAGGGATTTGGAAGAAGCTTGTTAGAAAAAATAGTTACTAGAATACCTGAACAAAATAAAATATATGAGGTTCTGAAAAAGGTTATTGTTTACATTAGCGCTTTTTTTAATGTGTCTCGTACTACAAATGAAAACAAAAAGATAACAAACGACAATTACGAATAAGATCGAAACTGAAGTTTATGTCTCGATATAAACTGGGATATGACCGGTAACTGGCTCCGGGTCGGCATCAGGCCCACTCATATTGTTCGGGATTCAGGGCGCATTGATTTTATGGCAAATACTTCTATTTGAGTTTATAAGAATATTTACCTCAACTCGGATACTTTTACTATACTCAGAGTGTTTTTTTTAACTTTCAAGACAAATAATAACATATACAATTGCTATATAACAATTTGTTACAATATAAAATACATTAGCTGCAGTTGAATAAATAATAGATGCATTCAGAGAAATCTATAACTGTAAGGAGTCACATTTGAATATGAAGCTTCAAGGGTAAAAAAACCATCACTGTCTTAAATTTTCACATTCAATAACATTAAAACTTTACCCTTTATAAATTGATCCCCTTTTTGCATTTAATAGACAGTACCTGGGGGCCGAGCTTTGCTCGGGGGAAGGTCAGTCAGATTGTTTAAATGACTCGGAGTAATATTTCACCATTTCCCCCTACTGATAATCAAATTTGTATTATTCATTTGCCTCTTTTCTACATTTTGAAGGTCCCTCCAGTTGTTATTTATAGCTCAATGTCCCTTTGATTTATTTTACTACTCTATATATGTAATCTTAACTCAAATATTTTAATCCCTGCTCTCAGGAAACCACATGTTAATAATCATAAACAATATGAGTATTACTTTGACAGTTCCCTGGTTGATTATGAACAGCTGTTACAATTCTTTTTTTTTATTTGAAACTCCATAAGCCCAATGTTAATTTTTTTAACTTTTCATTTTAGTTTTTTTACATTATTTGATTTTTCCTAGGGATGAGGCCTGTCTAGAACTTATTTTTATCCCAGAAATGAGTTATTTCGAACATTTGAAGGAAATCGTTGGAGCCGTTTTTGAGATCCGTGTCGCAAGCAAGCAAGCAAGCAAGCACGCAAGCAAGCAAGCAAGCAAGCAAACCTTACTCATATTAGAGTATAAGATAAACATAAGTGACAGCTAAATTACATGCATACTATATATTTTCTTTTTGACAATAATTAGACATTCCATACTTTTTTGATACACGGTTTTACATAGTTTAAAGACACCCATACCAACAAACATAAGATCTTACCTATCTAAATAAAATTTAATATCCCTGTTTTGTAAATACTTTGGAATTTTTTTTGCATTGCTAAACGACGTGCGTAAGGTAACAACGTAAGATGTGCAACGCTATAATTAGGAACAATCCATAGCGTTTGGTAACAGTTCAGTAACTAAAGTACCCATCTATGAAGAACCAGTAATCGATAATTCTCTCCCTCTTAATCTCTCTGTAGGACGCCGTCATAACTAGGTCGTATTTTAAGACGAATATTTGAATGATGAGTGTAGAATGAGTTAGATGCCTAGTGTAGCCTTTTACTGACTAAGACCAACTGATTTTTTTAGCCAGGATCATTATTATTAGCCCAATGACTAATGGCAGCTGGATCCAGTACCGAGCTTTTAAACAAGTTTCTCAGGATTTTTCTCAGGATCTGCCTGGCGAACTTCAGATTATGAAGCTAGCACGCTAACAACTGTGCTACCCAGCCAATTAAAATGTAAGTTAATCCTTGGGCTTATAATTACTTTTAATTCTCAGTTCCACGAGTAATAATTGTTAATACAATTTTAAGTTCTGCCACATATCTCTTTAATCCATAGAAAATACCCAACCCAATCAACCGATAGTGACTTAATCACACTAAGTGTTTTACACTGGTGAAGGGATGAGGGTGATAACCACCCCAGGGGCGCGGGCTGCTGGGCTCCCTTTACAGCACGTTACCGCCTCATTACTGCTTGTAGCTTCAATCCAATTAGGATCAGATGAAGCGTTTACCGCATACAGTGTGTCCTCACTTTGGCAATTTTCCTGATTACTTTTGCTGAGGTTTACTGGTGCAACTCTTTATTTTAAATAGTTTTCAACTTTATAATTACATTTTTGGTTAACCATTTATGAACATCGTTATACTTAATTTGTTATAGGGTTCTAAAGTTCTATTCCGGTACAATATGTTCGGTTAGGAGCGTATCTGTAGGGACCGTTTATTATATTACACTCTTTGGAATATTTAAACTTATTTATGTTTTTTAGGGTTATTTATTGTGCATGACTATAATATGTACGAAAATAGGAATAATGATAGTAAGAAATTTTAACAGTTTGTTTAGTTTGACTAACTATATTATTTGTGGTATTCAAATATGTGTTATTCATTTAAATATACAAATTTAACAACCATGAGGTATTTGGTTTTTTTATTTTAATACCTATATTAAGTTTTATTAAATCATCTAGGGACTACAACGTCAGAATCTCTTACGGTTGAAATGATATCTCCAGAAAAATGTTTCATTGAATAATCTAAAATTCAGATTCAGTTTTATTCAGATTCAATCAATTGAAACAGTTAAAAAGTAAATGCAGTTACACTAGAAATTTCTGTAACTGTCTCTTGCTATTATTTAGTTTGAAATATGTGCCCAGGACGACTTTTAGACTGGTATATACAATCGATGAGGCCAACATAAGATGAATACAAATCCATTATATCTTATGATTATTTTACGCTAAATGTATTTATGTACCTATTCGTCACCTCATATAATTTAGCTAAGATTCATAAAAGTTATTCCCCAGGGTTAACAGTAAAATGTATTCTGAATTATATAGTTTACAAATTATAGTGTTTTGTATGAGGAACCACATATCTTTTAAGGTCAAAACAACAACAACACACCAACAACAAAAACAAACAAGCTACCCTTTCTCACGCTTAAAACTTTGTGCTTGCTCTCTTCTAATGGACTGTGTAATTATGTATGATATCGCTGCACCTTTTATACACAATTTATAAAATAAGCTTAAGGATTTTTGAGTGTTAGTCATGCTTTTGAATTAAATCTTCCTTTTGAAACTTTTGTTTGGGGTAGTTGAGAATTAATTGTTATGGCAACGTATTTTTATTTTTAAAATGAGCTGATAACGGCTTTGTGATGACATTTAAAGATTTTGATTTTACAAAATGACTTTTTGTTGAATCAGAATCAATCATTCATTATTGTTTAGTTGTATTAAAATTAAACAAAATATTTTATAAATATTTAAGCACTTTTTGTGCTTAGTGAAGGAATTAGAAATTAAAATAGCGTGGATATTTCTATAATTTTCAATGTATGAGTACACATATTTAAATAAAAATAATTTGTTGTACTATTTAATACTATTGCAGTTGTTATCTCACAGATAATACTGTAATATTACTTCAATTATATAAGAATTATAATTAATTTAACTTATTAATTTGAGGACTGAGAGTCCAAATTGTGTAAGGTAACGGGTGTTTAAGTAAAAACAACTATTTCGTTTAGTTAAGTTACAAAATACTAATGGCTTTTAGATGATATAACCTCTGTTTCAGTTTTATTCAATGTATCGTTTACTATATGAATAATCAATATTGACATTTATATTTAACTTCTGATTATAATACATAAATATTATAACTATTTACAGCTCATAATTAGTATATAAATTAATAATTAAGTTTTGGAATTTTATTTTACACTTTAAGGAAATATTCAAGGAAAAATAAGGGCATGAGATAATTTTGGGCTTCGTAGAAATCTTCCCGATCTAATCTTCAACGAATGTTCATAGTTTCAGCCTTCTAGGTCACACAATAGCTTCAAAAACTTGAAATAATACAGAAATTTACCATTTGATTAGTAGTGGGTAAACAGGAAAGAGGCATACTATTCGGCGTTTTTTTCCCATGTTATTCTTATGGGGAGCCGTTTTTGCACCGGATTTGAAAAGGTTCAGCTCCCGCCCTACACAAGTTTCCTTGTTAGCCTATACTAACGTCCAACCCTTGCCTATATTAAATATATTTTCCCAATCCCCATCCCTCCTCTATATTTTTTAAAATTAATTTTCAAATTCAGGCTAAAAAACTATCTTTGGTGTTTATGGTCCGATTTGTTTAAAACTTGGATATGTTATTGTCGTAGGCAAGTGTTTTAATAAATTTCACTTACACTTCCCAAATTCACTATAACGGTCAAATTAAAAAATATTTTTGAAAAATACTAAAGTGCCAATTGCCACCTTCTTTATTAACTGTCCGATTTGTCTTCAATTTGGATATGTTATTGTCCTAGGCAAGTGGTTTAATAAATTCCACTTACATATCCCAAATTCACTATTACGGTCAAATTAAAAAATATTTTTGAAAAATACTGCCAATTGCCAACTTCTTTATTTACTGTCTGATTTATTTAAAATTTGGATATGCTATTGACCTAGGCAAGTGTTTTAATAAATTCCACTTACATATCCCAAATTCACTATTACAGTCAAATTAAAAAATATTTTTGAAAAATACTGCCAATTGCCAACTTCTTTATTTACTGTCCGATTTGTTTAAAATTTAGATATGTTATTGTCCTAGGCAAGTGTTTTAATAAATTCCACTTACATTTCCCAAATTCACTATTACGGTCAAATTAAAAAATATTTTTGAAAAATACTGCCAATTGCCAACTTCTTTATTTACTGTCCGATTTGTTTAAAATTTAGATATGTTATTGTTATAGGCAAGTGTTTTAATAAATTAGCCTTACATTTCCCAAATTCACTATTACAGTCAAATAAAAAAATATTTTTGAAAAATACTGCCAATTGCCAACTTCTTTTTTACTGTCCGATTTGTTTAAAATTTGGATATGTTATTGTTGTAGGCTAGTGTATATGCACCATCCACATTTTACAAATATTGCGGTTAAATTTTAAAAAATTTGGAAAAATACTGCCAATTGCCAACTTCTTTATTTACTGTCCGATTTGTTTAAAATTTAGATATGTTATTGTCCTAGGCAAGTGTTTTAATAAATTCCACTTACATTTCCCAAATTCACTATTACGGTCAAATTAAAAAATATTTTTGAAAAATACTGCCGCCAACTTCTTTATTTACTGTCCGATTTGTTTAAAATTTAGATATGTTATTGTTATAGGCAAGTGTTTTAATAAATTAGCCTTACATTTCCCAAATTCACCATTACACTCAAATTAAAAAATATTTTTGAAAAATACTGCCAATTGCCAACTTCTTTATTTACTGTCCGATTTGTTTAAAATTTGGATATGTTATTGTTGTAGGCTAATGTATATGCACCATCCACATTTTACAAATATTGCGGTTAAATTTTTAAAAATTTGGAAAAATACTGCCAATTGGCAACTTCTTTATTTATGGTCTGATTTGTTTAAAATTTATATATGTCATTATTCTAGGCTGGTGTATATGTACCATCCACATTTGACAAATTAACTATAATGGTCAAATTTAAAAAATATTTTGAAAAAATACTAACAATTTCAAACTTCTTTATTTACTGTCTGATTTATTTTCGGATATGTTATAGCTCTTATATAGGTAACAAGACCACACTACCACACGTTCCACTACAATACAGTATTTTGTCTTTTTTGTTTGTTTATTTTGCTGTAATCCCAAAACTGACTTTGCTGTTTATTGTCCGATTTGCCTACACTTTGGATATTGTCCTAAGCATTTATTGTCTGATTTATTTTTGGATATGTTATAGCCCCCAACTATTATATCTAAAATTACAATATTATTTCCACCAATAATACAGTTGATGTGTTGTTTGTTTTGCCGCAACCTAAAAACTAACATTGGTATTTGTGTTTTTACAAAACTATATTTTGCAAATTACTACCAATAACTCCTTTATTTACTTTTCGATTTGTTATATCCCCTTATATCTAAATTTACCGTATATTTTTCCCCTTTAGTGCTGTTTTGTCGTAACCAAACTTTGGATATGACTGCAATATATTACTGGCCATTGCATAAGTAAATACCCCATTTCCAAATTCACTATTACGGTTGGATTAAAAAAAATAAATACAAGCATATTATATACATCCAGCTGATAAGTAATATATATCCACAATTATGGTCAGAACTGCCCAAATTTTAAGCCAATGCGATAGCAAAAAATAAATTTTTAAAACCCAAAACAACTAAACACAAAACACTAATCTTTCTTTGTGCTTGTTTGGAGTAGTCTTTATTTTATCCAACTTAATTTTGTAGTTAAAATCAAACTTCCCACATTCTAGCTCCCTTTCCAGTGGTTGGAGACATAAAGGTTACGAATATTTTCAAACAATATATCTTTTTCTACCCCTATGTTGGACTTGTTTAATAGCGCACCATATTCCAAATCCTCCAGTCTACTACATTGCCTTTAATATCTTGCATCTCTATGTCTTCTTGTCCGTTGTTATGGAAACTTAGGTTTTCTATTTTTGGAATTGCCATAAAATGTTGCGGTTCCGTTAGTGTTAAAGCTTGCAAGTGGCTCGTTGGTAGGTAGATAAATAATGTCCAAATCACCACTGTATGGCAACACGCCTTGCCTATTCTTATTTATCTCTATAAATACAGTTTTACAGACACCTTTAACATAGTATACACCCCTCCATCCTTTTCTGCCAACACTCCCACAAACTTGTTTACTACAAACGCATACACATAATGCTCTAGATCCTCGTCGCAGGAAGTAATCTTTTAATTTATCCTCTCTTTCCCTTCTTTCTTTAGCCAACTGTGCTTTGTATTCCTCTGCAACAGTATTTTCCACATATTCCAATGTCTTCTAATTCCGATTTCCTCTTTTTGGAACAACTCTCTAAGAAAGGCTTGGAAAGTGGCTCTATTTCTTTAATAGTGTATGGGTACAGTTTATTGGTCCGGCTTCTTAAAACGTAGGGAGTAAGGTTAGGACTTTCCACTAAGCCTAATTCTTCTAAATTGATGGAGAAAGGTGTATTTGATGTGCCCCCAGATTTGATGTAACACTTATGCTTTACACTTATGGCATCCTCCTCTATTACCTCTACATAGTTGGTAAACAGTTAAAGCTAAATGCAGATAGAGCATACTTTATTAACTTTTCCCTTTGATCTTTTGGCGGTTTTAGTTGTACTCCAGTTATCTTCCCCCAATATGCATCGTTAAACACTAAACAACAACTGTTTTGTAATTGGCAACTTTCACCCACATCTTATGCAGAGGTACAGCATAGAATGGAGCATTTTGAAAGTACCGTTTGTTGTCTTCTATTAGACTTAAACAATCTCTTAAAGGTTCAAACCCTTTACCAAAACCTCTACAATAGATTGTTGCCTCTAACCTTGCCATTCTCTCTAGCTAGTTTAGACGAGAACGTTTCTTTTAGGTTTACAAAGTTTATTATATGGTTTCCTATACTTTTAATTACTCCAGGGCTTGTAATCTGGCATATAAATTTATTATATATTTTTACCCTGCTATTTACATTAAACCATGTTAAACAGTCTTTACTAACATTATCTACAATAACATTATGGGGGTCCATTCGCCCCCCTGGTAGCAAAGGTTTTCTGTAAGATATTGGCACATTTCCTCTTTATTAAATATTCCAACCAAATCTAGTGTTATATCGAAATCCATAAGATAGTACATTTCCAGATCTTGCAGTATCTTTGGAAGATCTTCCAACAAATCCTTAATTTTAACATTTGCAAGCTCTATTTTATAGGGAATTGCTATAGGATCATCATACTTTTGTTTAATTTGGTCAATATCTTTCTTTATTATTTGTAACACACCCTCGCTTTGGGAGAATGGTAGTTTGGCCACAACACCGTGTCGAGCTAAAGAGAACTTTTTAAATATTCCTCATAAGTAGCTATTAAACGAGCCACATATTTCCTTCTTAACTTTAAATTTATTCCGAACGTCCCCATCACAATCCGTAACATTGGTTATCTTAACTAACATTATGTTATCACAAAACACATCCGTTATAGATGTTAAGTTATTTAATTTTGGTTCGCCCTCGCAATAGTTTATATTACCTATGTCTGTAAGAAGGTTATTATTACGCAGATTTTCTAATAAAAACCACATACCAAATCTTTCGTTAGTAGGTTTAATACAATTCCCCAATAAATGGCTAACAGAAGTAGTGGGGGTTTGCGGGTGCTGGCTCACTTGATTTATGGCTTCCGGTCACGTGACCGGAAGCGCTGAGTGATAAAATACGTTATCTGAGGCTGAGCCAGTGACGTAGGCGGTTTTGTGACGAAATGAGTTAAAGTTCAAAGTTCAAGGTTACGGGGAGGTAATTTTAAAAAAGTACTACCTCGCACGCGTAAAATCCGATTGTGATTCGATAGTTTTAATTCGATAAAATATCGAATGAAAATTATCGAATGAAGCAATCGAATAATACGAGTGCGAGGTAGAACAATTACAAATATTACTTTATTTTATTTACAATAATTCATATTACAAATATTACTTTATTTACAATAATTCATGTTTACAATAGTTCCCCGTTGTTGGTTGTCATCGATGTTGTTGATCCGGACGAGTTGCGGCCATCACTTTGTTTTCTGAAGAAAGACGGTAGATACTTCGATCCCTGCGCAGAGTCCATGTTGTTTTTTGATGCGTAAAGTTTCAAAGATAAATCGTAACCGGACGCAATGAGAAGTCTTAACTCTTCATTAAAAACCTCGAGGTCTTGGAAAGTCGCCAGATGAATAGAGTCATAATGAATACACCTAATTTTAATGGACATTTTAATACAATGTTTTACGTTTGTGAAGAGCACTCGATGTTCACCAGTCGAGAGCCGGAGGTGTACTGACTATTCGCTAGCTAGCGTTCTGGTATCAAACAAAATGGTGGGGGTAAAAGTGTGGTGGGGCGGAGAAGATGGCGGACAGCAGATGGCAGGCGGCAGGTGGCAGCTGGTTGCTACTACATTCGCCACCACAGTAATGCAATCCTTCGGCGTAATTCTTGTAGTTTATCTTGTCGGTTCATTTGATACGTTTTACATCTACATATGCAATAGCTGAAACACTTGCACTTACGACAAGCTTTCCCGTCAACTTGATCGCCTGGTATTTTAAAACATTGTAACTCGCAACAATATGTCTTCAAATTGTTATCGAAAAATAAATTTTTCATAGGTGACACCGACATGTTAGCTGCAGCGTGTGTTAGACAAGACTGAGACTAACTTCACTGCTCCCTCTCTTTTATACCTCTTCATAAGTTAACCCTGAATGAAAGTTCAAGGTCATCCATTTGAATTTTAAAAAAAAGCAACACAGCAGTATATAAAATAATATACTGCTGTGTTGCTGTTTTTATTTTTTTTTTATTTTTTTTTATATTTTCTTTATTAAACAAACATCTTACAATACAATAAGCTTAAGTCTAACATTGATGCCTAGAAATACAAACAGAAAAATACAAACAAAGACATTATGTACAAGGATGCGTGATGTGCAGAGTGAGTTCCGTCGAGTTGTTGCCGCTTACACCGTGTGATACCAAATACAACGTCCCCGGTTGAATATCTCGCAAATCTTCATTTTGTAGCAGTTGAACAAATCGTTTTGGAAGAAATACTTGAAACTTCGGCTCATCTCCTGGAGTGAAAGGTCCTTCGCTCAATGAAACTAGAATTGCTTCTCCATGTGTGGTTTCCACTTTCTTGATGTTATGAATAATGTAGTGTTTTTGTTCTTTTAGTTCTGAACACTTTTTAGTTAGCAGAAGGTCGGATTTTGAATGAGTGTTGAATTGATCAACCAGTGTTTGTAGAAACTGTTGTGATGTCATCTTCGTCAGTGGTGGTTGTGGTGTTGCCTCTTCGGAGTCTCGAATAATACTCGTGCTGGAGCGGTGCTGCCTCCTCGTATTTATAGGCCCCACTACCCCCACCACATTTCTGTTCTCCGCTACCCCCACCACATTCCTGCGTTTGTTTCAAATAAGCAGCCAAACGATATGCGTTGTACAATGCACAGTTTGTTTGACCGTGTTTAAGATCTTTTGCAGCGACACAAATATTACCGAGATTAATGTTAAAGTCCTTACTGATAGTTATATCGAAAACATCACCGTGCGTGTACTTTTGTATCCAGTTCTTTTTTTCTAATCCTCTTGTGTATATATGTGAATATTGTTTGCAAAAGTTAAACATAATACTGTGCAGATTACTGTAGCTTATAAATCCTTCATACCAATGTATGTGATGAAAGTAGTTTGTTATCCATTTGTTTGTACTTTTCGCTTTGGTGTTAAGTTTGTTAAAAGAAAAAGGAGCTTCAAACGTGAATGGGTAGGCTACAAATGTAAGCAAGTCTAAAATTACTAATTCCTTGATAATAAACCTATCATCATTATTTCGAAATGCTTGAAATTCTATTACACAAGGCTTTACACTCACTTCTTCATCCCCTCCGCTCATCATGGCACCTAGCGATCAACTAAACTGTTTTCCACACCACGGTAGGTTAAATACCAGGCCGTACAGTTGCAGGCGCGTTGGTGTATATTTAACGTGGGCACCGTCCCCAATAGGCCTACCCCACGTGTGTTCTTCTTTACAAAGTCAAACTTTAGTCTTTTTTAACTTCTTCTTCTTCTTGTGTTTCGTTTTCTTCTTCTTCTTGTTTCTCCGTTTCTTCTTCCTGTGTTGTTTCTTCTGTAGCTTCTGTAGCGATTTCTACAAGTGGTTCAAAATCCTTTAACTTTCTCCACATGCAAACTTCATGAGGTATTCTATTAAAAATAGATGTATCCACAGGTCCGTACACGATGGTGCTATCAGGTTGTTTTTCCAAAGTATCGACCAAATATTCTTTAATAATAGCGCTTGCAAATACCAACTGTCTCATGTACCTTGTAATAGGTTCTGTTGCGTAGTTTAAAACGTAGAATTCTTCACGTGACAGTAGAATCTTATTTTCATGTTGAGTCAAGTCTCTAATTCGCACTTGTAGTTGTCCACGATGTTTAACAATATCGATTTCATTGTCACAATCCAAAAGTCGAATATGTGTTTTCCTTCCACACAAACTGTTAGTTAAATAACATTCTATTAAATGTACATGTTTCAAAAATGACTCCCAAGCATTTTGCGAAAATAAAACCTTTTTTGTTCCATGGTGTAGTATTACTGTAGGGGAATAATCCAATGATTTCATCAATCCAACTGATACACTTTTACTGATGCATGCTGAGATGGGGTAAAAGATTCGCAGAAAAACTTCAGTTAAAATGTGAGGAGGAATATTCTCTTCAACTTTCTTCTTCCTCTTTGGTACTACCTTTGATGGGTCTGCATTAATTTCCTCCTCTCTATCTCTTTTACCAAACTTTAAAAATGCAGTTATTTCCTTGATGATTTCTGTTTCACTAGTATTATCACGTTCCAATAACGGTGCTACCTCTGCATCACCTTGTACAACAGATGGAGAACTCATTTTGTAGAAGATGTTACCCATGCGACGATAGACGATCAACTGAAGACCTGCATTGTTGCTCCGCTATTTATAGGTTAGCGACAGTGGCGGTGCCGGTGGTGGTACAACGTTTTACAATACTGTCTTTACAATACCGGTCAACGGTGTGTATGTAACAATTTTATCGTGCAAAATTAAACAATACGCAGATGTATTTGCAGGTACGTTTTCTTGAAATTCCATTTCTATTTTTATATCAACACTAGACGATTTTACAGATTCATTTTGTTTGGAACAATCAATTACAACAATCGGAGCTTTCGATTCAAACTGTACGGGAGATAGTAGAGGTGTATTTGTTTTGCCGTAATATGAATTTTGGAACCTAGCGTACATGTCGTATAAAACACTGTATCTTTTTTTATCAAAAGAAATATTAAAGTTGTCGTAGGGAAAGAATTGTGAATTCAGGAACACTTTACAGTTTGTTAATTTACAATGGTCAAATTCACCAGCATTTTCAGTTATTATACTTTTCTTCTTCGTTTGTAATCCAAATATTACATATCTCGCTTTTTCCAAATGAGTAGAAGTTTTTACAGTCCATGTATGCCGTTGTGTTGTAGGTAAAACGGGGTATTCATGAAACTCCCAGCTTCTGAATGGCATTACAATGTCTCGATCTGATTTTAACTTTCTTAATAATGTAATCCTGTGTTCATCATTTAGTCGCACATGTGGTACTCTCCAAACAATCTTGTCTAATGTTAATTTCCAGTCTAAATTGGCATCAGTTGTTCCAGCAGCTGCTTTAATAATATCATTATCGTTTGATGATCTTAATAAAACTAGTTCTTGTTTTACATTTATTATTATTCTTCTGTAGTCTTCAGCAAATCCTAGGAGTAATCTTAAAGGTACGTAGAAATCAAAGTTTCCCGAAGAGTCAGGAGCGAATGTACTTTTGTCTGGTGCAACCCATCCTGCAACAGCTAACAGATTCTTCTCATTTGGTGTTAAAGACGCTAATCCTTTCAATGTACTGGAAATTCCAACCTTTTTTGTTGAATCGACTGTAACTCCCGAAATTTCATATCTAATCTCGTCAAACAAAAATGCCATAGGATTATTTATGAACGGAACAGTGGTTCCAGCAGTACCATCAGTTTTTGTTACTTTTCCTTCAATATATAAATAACTTTCGCATGGAAGAGTATAAATGTCTTGTTGTTGTATAGGAATCCTAATTTCATCGTTATTGTTTAATTTGGACGAAGCGTAAGGGTTGTGCGTGTGATATTCCTTTTCCCATAAGGTCTCGTCGAATGTTGGACCCTGCGCTATATCCAGTATATCCATTGTTAATGACCTTTAATCCAATTTCTTCTAGAAAACGAATGTTGTCACTTGTTAATCCTTCTACAGCTGATGAGCTACTGACCTCTTTGCTGGATGGCTCTCTCTTTTTAAATGATAACCCCATTGTCTAAGCGGATGATTTTATATGTATTCTTACAGTAATAGCTTCTCCTCTAAAGTCAATAAGGTTTCCGTCTTGATCCACTATGTTCAGCACGATGTCTGAAATGAAACTGGTGTTTAACGGTAGGTACCAAGGTTTTGAGGCTTTTCTACTATCTTGAAACCTGGTGCAACTGATGGGTAGAATGTGTGTAATATATGACGATTTTCTCCATCTCTGTAGGATCCTTGTATAATGTTACATGTAATGTCTATGCTATTAACTTTGATGGTCGTCACAGTTTTATTCCCAGAATGAGTTTTATTAGGTTCTAAAACTTTTGTTTCCTTAGAAAACCCCAATAAACTACCAATTGAATGTTCTTGACTAAAATCAATATAATACTTAGACGTAATTTCGGCTTTCATTGTATTGTTATTGCCTTTTATCGTTATATTTTCTTTTCCCATATGTTTTTGTATAACTTCATTTATATTATCAATTTCATAAGCTCCTGTTGGTAAACTGAATTCTTCCAAAGCTGAATACTTTCCTTTATCATCTTTTGTCTTGTAATAATGTATTTTGTTATTAATTCCTTCACTAACGTTTGGAATAGAGTTATATGTTGTTAAATCCAATAATGCGGCTTCCCATAGTCTTCCTTTTTGCAAACGTAGCGCTGGAAACAGAATACTGCGCAAAGTACATGAGTTACCGGTTAATGACACTGTATACGAAGACATCTTAAAGTTGACTAACACTTTTAGCTAAAAAGTCTAAACATAAATGACCGCAAATGGATGTATCATCAGGTTGTTTTCTTGTATGATTGTAAAAAACGTTTTCTGCCGCACGAAAGTATTGTTGAAGTTCTTTCGGTGGTGGAAGGTCTCCAAAACTGTCGAAATAATAAATGGTTTTACCAAGTTTCTTGTAACACACCCAATGAGTGCCTAATCCTTCACTATTATCCAAATTTACAATACCAGTCTCATTTTTCCACATTTTAACCGGTAATTCATCTTTCATAAATACTCCTCTAAAAAATGGGATTTTCAAACAAGAAGCATATGTAATCAGTTCTTCATTGGTCAATTCTTTGTTTTTAATTATTAATTGCTCTTTCTTATTTAATACACACGATACGGCCTTAGGTATAATCCTCCTCCCTTTTTTATCATTGACCATATTGTTGGTTTCTTTTTAGCTTTACCACTGGTAGATCGACGTTTTCTTCTGATATTACCTCCTTGTTTCTTAGCGGGTTTTTTCCCACGCCTTCTTCTCTTTCCTCCTCCAAACGTAGTTTTTGCTTTCATTGCTGCTGTTACTGCTAAAGACGCTGCTTTTTCACCAATACCTGCGTCACTAGATTTTACTCTTTGCCAAGCTTTCTCAGCAAGTGCTTTATCCGCTATTGATCTATTTTTAGTATCACCAAATTTGGAATACGCTATATCGTGCTGTTTACAAGCCTGATCGAGCTTATTTATTCCAGGATCTCCTCTAGCAAGTCGTTTCTTTAATTTGGTTCCAGGACCACAATATTGATATCCTCCAGGTAAATGTAATTCCACAGGTAATAAATCAATCGCCTTGTTAACTATAGCTCCAACCGGTTTACTCAATAGAGAAAATGCTGTTGATGCTATTCCCCTTCCTCTCCGTAATCTCTCTCGATTATGACTGATGCGTTTAACCCTCGACATGACTATTTATAGCAAAACCTACAATCAGTAGGTGCACTCTATAAATATTTCACAATGAATGTAATATCAGTTTTGGTTTCTTGTATTATATACTGTTTAAAATCCATTTATTATATAGAAATGGATTTATTAATTAAATGTATACATATTAAATAAAAGTAGTAAAAATGGAAATAAGGTGTAAATGAAGATGTTCCAGATGTTTCTCCGCTGGTGATGGTATCGTTGTCTTCGGTAAAATGAATAAACTTTAAATAGTTGTCATGTTCCCTTAGAAACTTGCCGCTTAATCGTTGGTAATTGAATAACACATCCCAGTCTAGTTTATCTTTAAAATTTTCAATGTAATTCTCAGAGAGATTTTGATATTTACTTATTACTTCCCAACAGTTATTAAAATTTGATGTCATCTCTACGAGGAAGTCTTCTGAAAACTGTTGTCTTTGTAAAATATGGATCCAGTTAACTCTGTGAAAATAAATTCTTAACATAGTCATTGTAAAGAGGTAGTGTATGGAAAGTTGTTCCCAATCCATATATCTATCAAACCGTTGAACAAAACCATCTGTCAACACTCCTTGGGGAAATCTCGGCTCTTGAGATATTAAACTCCACGCAGTAATATTGGATTCCATCATCCTCTCTGTATCATCTCTCGAATATGACTGATGCTTTGTCCCTTATCATGGGTATTTTAAATTCTTTTTTCTCTTATGTAATCTTCATTGTTTTCTGTTGGTTCATTAATCACATTCACTTTATCATCCTTTCCTAATGTCTTGACTTTAGAAGGCTCAGACGGTTTATCTCGTTGATTAGGTTTCTCTGGATTGTGTATATTTTTCCAGTCTAAATAATTGTAGCTGTCAACATCTGAAGCTGCAGCTCTTCCTGAAGCCCGATGGATATAATGAAATAGAGCTGCACCAAACCTTTCCAAATGTTTTTCATATTCCGTAGTCCATTTCTTGTGTACAATATCAAACATTTTCTTATTTACAGCGTCTCCATCCTGCTCACAATCACCTACATTTGATAATTTTAATTTTTTTACATCATAGCTTGTGTCAGTTTCATTCCTTTGGTAAATCGTTAACAATTTTAGAGTAGCTAAATTTACTGCTTCGCCATCATAAACGGGATGTTGTATATTACTTAACCTTTTACCGGAAAACCCCCAATGATCTTCGTGTACAGTTGGGGTTCTTTTATCCATGTATTGTACCGTAACCGCATCAGAAAACAAAAGCGGATCACCAACATTTTGAATTACTTTTCCTTCAAAATTATAATTACCATCAGGTGTTAATGGAAACCCAGCTCTTTTTTCACTATATCCAGATTTTACTCCAAACTCGGAATACCGTCCGAACTTGTCCACACTCATGATGTAACTGAATCGCTATCGTTTAGGTTCTTACTATATATATATATATATATATATATATACGTCTACTGAACAATTATTTCTCGTTTTCGCAGTTCATCAACCAAAGCTACCCATTCGTTTTCTAAACCAGTGTGCCCGGCTTCCATAGCTTCATGTAATAACCTCATTCGATCAACTAACTTATTTATATCGTTGTAATATATTATATTGGTTTTATACAAATTTTTTAATAATCCCCTTCCAGATGTAGTAGGATCAGTTGTTTTTCTTTTTTTATGCAAAACATTTAATTCAGCAGAAGATAAAGCTCTTATTTTAATTGAAGCTTTATTTGATTTCGAGGGGAAAAGACTAGATATAATGTTTGTGTATTTTATTGACCTGTTTCTATGAATAGGTTTTTCTTTGGAATATTTTTTTCTATGTGCATTTGTATACTCTAGTATATTTTTAAACAATTGTAAATCCTTTTTAGTATATTTACCAGGATTATTTTTAAAGATGAGTTCAAACAAACCTGTTGTACCTTTATATTTCTTATCACCAATAACTATATCATCATTTTCGTTTATATCTAACTTTCTATCTCCAATCATTAATCCTTTATCCTCTATTCTAGCTCCATATGTATGATAATTTCGATTAGCATGTGTGCCATGTAACATTTTTAATGTATATTTTCTTCCAAGTGTTCCTTTAAACATAATATCTGTGCCTAATTTGCTTAAGTTGGATGGGTTGATATCCTCTTCTTCTGCTCTTGTATCTTCCGCACTTGTATCTTCTGTACTTGTATCTCCTGCAATGTTCTTTTCCCTTAAATCTCCTATATCTCCACTTTCTTCATACTCGTCGCTTTCTTCAGATGTTTGTAACTGGTCAAAACTTTCATCATTCTGAAATTCTTCTTCATATTTGGAAATTGGTAGCATTTTGTCTCCTTCGAAGCGAATTGAAGGTTTTTCCATATTTTGTGCTAATCGCTTTAAAGGTTCAGTAACAGGTTTGAATGTTGTTTCTAAAAATTGCTCTCTTTCATTTATACCTGATTTTAAAGCTCGGTTTTTTTGTCTAATAGAATCACTAAGTGATTTTATTTCTTTTAGTAGCTTTTCCTGGTTAACCATCTTCACACCTTGACGACTTGTATAGTAATACTGCTAATCAGTGTAGTAAAACAAATTTATCAAAACCTATTCTATAACGGCCGTCTTTTATAGCTTGATCTTTCATAATAACCAGAAATCCATACTTTTCCGCCCATGCTTTTCCGCAAAGCTCTTTAAACTTTTCAAATGCCATATCAGCATTCACATGATCGTTATATATATGTTTTAGGTTAGTATCATCTTGTTTAAATACAATTAAAACATTTGCATTATCTCTGATAAGTTGTTTCGGGATTTTGCTATAAGTTTGTCCTATATATATGCTATCGATGTTATTATGTCTTCCCATGGCAAAGTAGTTTCTAATAGTATCCTGATTTTCACAAGATACATCGTCAAATATAAATACAGAATACGGTATCGCTTCGTTTGGTTGTATAATGCTATCACTAGCGTTAAATTTGTAAAAATTAACATCGGGCACATCAGATAGGATTTTATCTAGCAATTGATACTTTGGTTGTTGTAGGGACTTTGAAAAAATATATAGGTTATTAAACCTTAATCCCTGCGGATTAGTGATCAAATTAAAGACAACATTGGTTTTTCCACAGTTTGAGGGTCCACTTACTATACATCGAACAGTGTTTGGAAGTAAACTACCGTGTTTACCATTGTTGATTTTAACGTTATCCACAGTTAAATCATCTATGTTATTAATATTGAATCGATCTTTATGGTGAATAATCTCCATCCTGCTCAAAGGTTAACGATGAAATGAGTTGCTTGCATTAAATCAAATCTTTTATAGGTATCCATGAATCCTCAGTTTTGTTAAACCCTAACCACCGCACTTTAACTGCGTCCTTTTTTCTTTGTAACACTTTTTCAACAAGATATACATCACCTACTGTTGACTTTAACATTTCATGTCCATAAAATGCACCTTGCAACAAATCTCCTTTGTTATCTTTTAAGATATACGTTTCAGGTACAGTCGGTTGCACTTTATACACTGTAAAAACTTCATTCGTCCAATTGGGAAGGTATTTCTTGGTAAACACTCCCTTATATTTACTAATCCGTACTTTATCACTTACATTAAATTTTCTTGGCTGCATTTTTTCTACTTTTGGCTTTGTATATTTCTTTATGCGTTTTAATACATCTTTTGCATTTCTTCTATTTACTTTGTTAGGTTTCATACCAATAGTTCTATGAAACCTGTTATTATATTCATTTATTAATTGTGGTAAAACATCATACCATACGTAAGAACCTCTTTTTGAAAATTGTTTATATAGTGGTCCTTTTAAGGTTCTATTGAATCTTTCTACAATAGCTGCTTTTTTCTCTGAATTTGTAGAATAATGATTTATTTTATATTTATTCATTAACTGTGCAAAGTTTGTATTAAAGTATTCTGTTCCATCATCAGTTTGTAAATGTTTAATTTTGTTTTTATCTCTTTTTATGGCTATTTCCATGGCTTCTGTTACGCTTTTACCAGTCTTGTCCTTTAGAGGTAAAGCGTCTGCAACTTTTGTAAAACAATTAATAATAGTGAGTATATATTTAAATCCTTTGTTTATTCTGCTATGCGGTCGCATTTCAATTAAATCCGCTTGATATAGATCATTTATCCCTTTTATAACAGTATTTCTTCTTGGAAACTTTATTCTTGCAGGTTTGTGTAGTTCATTAATAATCTTCTCCTTCAGGTCTGACATGATGGTTTCACGAAGGCAGCTGATATGGTATTAAATATTCTTTGGTATAAATCTCCTTATATATATATATATATACACACATATAGTTCAAGGTCATTCAAACCTTGTGTAAAAAAGGGGAAACACAGCTTAACATTGCTGTGTTTCCCCTTTTTTACGGAAAGGAAAAGGATAAAGGATCTAGGACGATGAAAAGGTTACTCGTCAATAGGGTTGAGGGAGTAGTAGCCGAATGGTAAAGTGTGGATGTTGTCTGGAAGAATGTGTCGTTTATCGTCATTGGAAGAAAGTGCTTTTTTAACTTCTGTTAGGCTGTATATCTGATGGTTAAAACTTCTAATTGTATTGAATTTAGCTGTAATGACTTTATCTTCAAATAAACATTGCTTGTATTGATCAAAAATAACTTTCTTTTCTAAATATAATTTCTTTACACCTTTAGCTTTTTTAATATAGCTATTCTTCTCGTCTTCTTTTTCATCATATAGTTTCAAAGAATACAGTTTTGACATAAGTGCAACAATCTCTTCAAGTAGAACTCCATTTGCTTCATCTTTAAATTTGCCCAGTACTTTTTTGTTTTTGTCTTGATCGTAGTTAGGATGGGTTTTTGGGTAGTCAGAAAAATCGAATTCATTTTTGTGAACAAATGTACGAAGATATTGATACATATCATTTGTAATAATCCAATACACAAAAGCGTCTGTATCCATGTAGCTAATGCCGATGTTCTCTCTTCCATAGAAGGCAACCATTTTGTTATAATGAAAATCGTACATGTGTGTTTTTGAGATGTCCAAGATTGACATGCCTATATATAAAGGACGATCCATCTTCACACTCGTCTTCTTCATAGACACTGCTACAAGTCTTTCATTAATAATTATAGATGATCCAAAGTTTGGCTGCTGTACGAGTTTCTGTAGCTTTTTTGCGTCAGTAACAAGTTTAACATTTTTGTGTCTTCTTTTGTTTTCCAATGTTTTTCCAAATATCGCATTATTCATTAATTTAAAAAAGTCTTTTTGAAATTCTGATGTAGCGGCTGCTCTTCTGGTGGTGTTTGAATCAATGTAAGGTTTTAACCAACATGACTGAGAAAATTCCAAAACTCTATTAATTTTTGTAATACGTAGTCCTAATTCGATGGCTTGTTGGACTACCCAAAAGTGAGCCACGTAGCGTTGTTTATTATTTAGAGTCATCATTAATTTAGGGTGTTTTCCAGTTGGAGAAACTTCTGTTTTAGCGAGGAGTGGGAGGTCGTAATGGAGATCGTGTAAATGCTCCGGGTATTCAAAATCGCAATCTAAAATATATCCAGTGTCACCATGTTTTGGAATTTGTGAAATATCGTCAATAGAGTCGGGGTTAATCCATTTGAAATTATCATATGGAAGTGGGTTTGACATAGCCCATCCGTATAAGTTGTTTGCATCGAAATATCCCAAATAGGTTGTTGGTTTAGTTTCGTCGTAATTAGGAAGGTATTTGTTGTTGGCTTTAACATGCCTGGTAACACTTTGAACCAATCCACCTCTTACACCTGCTTCAATCATTAAAACCATGTCAATATCTGTTAAAAGTTGGAGTTTGCATTTTGTTTCTTTTAACATGGCTTGCCAAGCTAATCCTGGAGAAGTATACGAATGTAAAGGGTCCAATCCATATGCGACAAAACAGGTGTTTCGAAATTCTTCAATCACATCACAAAGAAGGGTCACATCTAGTTTGACATAAAAGTCTGAGTAATCCCCTAAGGTCTCCATATTCATCTCGTTCCATACTCGAAGTGCATGTTGATAATCTTCAGGTTTTATTTCTTCATCATTAAGTTTGTTTTTGAATTTATCTGGTGTAGGAAGTGATGTTTCATCAAATCTATGCAGTCCGTCAATGTAATCATAGGGGAAGACTCCTTTTCGAAGAGCTAAATCCATTTTATCTTTAGGCACAATTTTGCTTGTTTCAATCAAATCTTGTCTTCTTAAATTTTTAGTTAATTTTGCAAGGCTAAAAGGCATAAATCTGAATGAATCAACAAATCTTAGTTTTATTTTACCAACTTTTTTAGAGAAGCTTATAAATTTTCCATGGTTGTTGCCAATACATCTATTTCTCCATTATCTCTGCCCAATTCTGGGATTATAAAGTGGGAGTCGTATCCACTAAGATTATGTAAAACAACGGGGATAAAGTTTGGAAGTTTGTAGTTTAGATTGCAAGAGTTACAGGCTGCACCTCTGTAAGCTCCTGTTAGATGGTCATGGTCTCGCACTTTACTGTTGGTCAGTGTAAAAGTGTTAATACACAAATAACATGTTGTTGCTGAGTCGTGTCGTTGAATTTCATTTTCATTCATAGGAATCATCGGTACCACATTTCTGTACATTTCTTCAACTTTCGCAGCTATGGTATATAAGTCATCGACGAAGTTTCGAGCTGCTTCTTCACCGCGATATATCTTCGGTGTTGTGGTTAATTCATATCTTCGCAAATGTTCTTCAGACAGTGTTGATTTTATCATCAAACAGTAGCTGTTTGGTGTGTGCTGCTGGTATTTGCTTCTTCTTGTTACGTTTTCTTCTTGATGTTCGAGCGGAAGTAAAGACGCCTCAAAATCAGCATACACAACAACAGGTAAACGATATTGTTGTATTACTTTATCAAATTTTATCTGTGCTCTGCTAGGATGCGGCAATTTAATTCTTACTTCATAGTTTCCATTACATAGCCGTTGGTGTTCTACTAGCCAATCTGACCCTCCCCTTCTTAGTTCTTTGTTCACGTGACAAAAACATCTTTTGCAAATTGTCATCTTTCTTTTATGCTTAGATAATTGATTAGAAACAAGACTTTCAAATTTTTTGATATACACAAAGTGTGAAATATCACCTTTAGTAATTAATAACAAATCGGTATGATCTCTGCGCTCATTTGGTGTTATACGCAAGGGGTACACATTGTTTGACGAATCCAATCCGAATAGGTTGACAGAAGCTGAAGGATTTTGTTTTTCAAATTTCAAAACGTCTGTTATAGCAACAGGGTAAGTCATCCTTTGAAAATTATATCTATGTTGTACTTCTTCATATTTGTGACTTGGTCTTATCGGATTGTCTGTTACATATTTGACCAACATAGCATATTTAAAACATTCAGTATCTTGATTTTGCACATTGATGCAGGATTTGGTATCACTAATCTTTTTTGGTAAAGGGATATAGCTACTGCCACGAATTCCATAACCGTGTTTGTGTACTCTTAAGTCTAGCCCTGTGATGCTTAACAAACTCCATCCAGATCCTCTTCCTTCGTGTTCTTGTATTTTTGTCATTAGCTCTTCGAAACATTCAGATACGATTGAATCAATATCTGAGGAAAACATAATAGTTCGGTTTTTTGTTAAGAAACCTCTCGGTGAGGTTTCATTTTGAATGTTTGTAAATAAAGCATCCAGTAATAGTCCAAATTTAATAAAATTTAATCTTTTTAATTCATTTTTCAGAGTTTTGCTAACCAATCCTTTTGCGTTGTTTAAAAATTCTTCAAGTTTCAATTTTGTATTGTCAATTTTAAAGTGGGTTACAACATTACCCGGAAGTGCTCGGGCGTGTAGTTCCACATTTACTGATGGTCCAGGCGCATAATGAATGACACTTGGTCTTGAAACTTCTTTTTCTTCATTTTCTTCTTTTTCTTCGTTGTGTTTTTCTTCATTTTGTTCTTCTTGATGTTTTGCTAATTGTTGGTTGATTGAATCTAATTCTTCTTCATTTGGTTCTTCAGTATTTGTATTGGTGTTATGTTTCAATTCTTTATGAATGGTTAAAAGCCATTCATCTCTGAAAGAAGCTTTACAAATATCGCAGCGATTCATAATGTAGGCGTGCTCTTCACAAGGGTCAACGCAATAATGAAAAAACACTGCAAATGCACCTCTATTTATACCCTAGAAAAAGTGGTGGGGGTACGTTTTAGGTTAAGTTTAAGTTTGTAGCTGGAGGCTACAAAATTCTGTATTTGGGTCAAGGACATTGAGCATATTTGCCAAAACGGGGAATAGAGCAGTAAATGATTTCATTTTAAACCATAAACTGATCTATTCCCCGCTCTGTATTTAACTAAGACAATTTTCTCCAACAAAAACATTTGATAAATTTTAAACTCGGATGTGAAGTTGGATTGTACACATTGCATCTTGATCAACTAAAAATTTCATAAAACAATAGGGATCTTCAGTTGTAGATTCATCTTTAACATATTCAATAGTCAACATTGCCGAACGAAGATCTTGTGGAATTACGTCGACTTTTATGAGTCGCCTTTCGAGTTCAAACCGTTTTGTTATTGATGTAAGTTTTATCACATCATCGATATCGATGAGGGGAAAGCTGTAGCAAACGGAGTTTCCTGGTGGGTTCATCATGCCTATATGATAAATATACACTGTTGCATCGTCTTTAAATAGACGTTCCCCCACCATTAAATGTATAAGTTACCCCACTTTTTTAATCATGTAAATGGGTCAAGGTTATACAACGATATTATCAAAACGGGGAATAGAGCAGTAAGTGATTCTCACTATAACCACAAACTGATCTATTCCCCGCTTTGTATTTAAAGTAAACTATTTGAAGACAACAAAAACTTATTCAGATTCTTCCGATGATAATGATGATGATGAGCTCGTATCACTAAATAAGCGACGACGAACACAAAAGTTCCCTGTGACTGGATCTAGAACTACATCATCGATATTAATACTGCTTGGAGGGGTTTCACTATCAACAAGGTCCATTTCCTCCAAGCAAAGCAACTGATGATAAAATTCCGGTTCATTATTATCGACATCGTCGTCGTCAGTCAACAGCTCCATCTCTCCAAGATATGGTTCACTGCTAGCAAACTCACTCAGTAGTTCAAGATCACTAAATAGTTCACCTTCACTAAATAGTTCACCTTCCATCTCTGAATCGTCTTCGTCTTCATCTTCGTTTAAATTTAATGGAATATTTTTAATCAATTCTAGTATAGTCTTCTTAGAAGGGAAAATGTTATCTCTGGGCGACATGATTCCAAGTAGCAGACTGATTTACTACTAATACGAAACCACCTTTTATACCTGATTTCGGTGGTGGTGGGGGTAAGTGTTGAAAGTGCAAGTGGTAGGGAAAAGTGATAGGGAAGAGGTATTATTGTAACACAAATGATTAAGTCCTGTAAGTGGGTCAAGGTCACCTTATCCTATTACCAGAACGGGGAATAGAGCAGTAAGAGATTCTTATTCAAACCTCAAACTGATCTATTCCCCGTTCTGTATTCCCCCCCCCCCCTTTGGCGTTTTATTTAGTTTATGAGGTTGTGTAATAAAGGCACAGTGTGTAGCCTTCTTGTAATAATTGGTCAATTTTTTTCTTCAAAGGGATTGGTTTTACATCTATTTTTACTTCTTCTGTTCCACGAATACCCAATCCTTTGACCTGAACATGATGGTACTCCGTTAACAGTTGGTAAACACGCTGGATAAAAGTATCCGCTTTAGCAGTAGAGTCAATATAGTGGAAGTATACCATGGTAGGTGCTCTCTTGACGCAATTCAGAACCAAAGTGATAATTGTCTCTGTAACATCGGGCTTATATACCCATCGTTTTTTTTTGTTTTTTGCTTTAATTACAGGTTTGGAACAATATAAAATGTTATATTAATGTTCCATCCATTATTGACTAACCTTACCATATTACCAAAGATTTTATATAACTTTCTACTGTAGTTTATTTCAAATGCTTCATTTTCACTACTATAAACTTCACCTGTTGGTCTCCACATGCACAATTGACAACTAACCTCTATATCAAGATACCGTAGCAGTAATCTCCTTACAGCAAGCAACTGATCAATGTTTTCGACCCGTCTGCTAACTATTATAGTTGCTGCAGAGATAGAAGTAGTGGATGCATTCATTTTCAGCAGAGTACTAATTTTTACCAGCGATGGAGAACCTCCTTTATACTTAGTTTAGGTAGTGGTGGGGGTTAGGAAAAGATATTGTTGTTGTGAGAAATAAGAAGATCTTTCATTATTTTTTATCAAACGAATATTTTCTAAGTCCCAAGGTCATTTACACCAGTTGCCAAAACGGGGAATAGAGCAATAAGAGGTTCTCACTTTGACCTCAAACTGATCTATTCCCCGCTTTGTATTTCAAAGGACTTTAGTTTTTTTAAGATAGTTACTCGTCCTGATCTTCATCCATGAGGAAGATTTGTTTGTAAGCTGAAGGTTCTTCAGCGAAGAAATGTTGGTCCGCTAACTCATCCTCTTTAAGAAAAACAGCTTCAAAAGGTGGAGGGTTGTGTAAATCTTCTTTGTGAATTAAGGACGGTTCTTGAAGCTGCGACTGAAGGTTTGAAATGTATTTTATTGACTTTTGTATAGTGGTTAATTTAGAATCATACGGATTGGAAGATGGTAATATGCGTCTTAATACTTTATAACAATCAGCGATCCTTGTTCTCATTTTTCGAGAACTAGCATTGTTTCTCTCGGTTTTGAGAGATCTCGAGTTTAAGTTTGGCGAAGTATTACTAGTCTCTGGAAAAATGTTGGATAGAATCATAGCCTGGACAAGTATCGATGGGGCAGCAGAAGATGAAACAGTACAAGAAGAGGCGTCAGAAGTTGGTTTTCTGATGTGCTCTATGGTGTCTGAGGTGGGCGAATACAAGCAGCAGACTAATTTTACCATCGATAAGGTGTCTCTTTTATACCCAATGGAAGTGGTGGGAGTGCAAGTTTTAGGGAGGGGATGTTTTTGTAAGAAATATATATTTCAATATATTTTTTTTTTTTTTACCAAACAAAATTTTCTAAGTCCCAAGGTCATCTGAACAAATTGCCAAAACGGGGAATAGAGCAGTAAGTGGTTCTCACTTGGACCTCAAACTGATCTATTCCCCGCTCTGTATTTCTTAAAGTAAACAATAAATCTTCACACTATTGAGCAGCCTTTGCTCTTTGAAGCTCAAGTTCTAAGTCTGCAACCAGGCGAAAGTCTGCATCGTGCTCCTCCCATTGTTCAGGAGAACGCGGTTGTCCACACCACTTTGTAAAGGCGTACCTCATTGCCTCATTATACTCCTCCAGGATAACATGATAGGGTCTTGGTTGCTGCGTTGTAGACCGCATCGATGATGTAGTTTGTTGCGGTTGTGACTGGGCATCATTCTCCGCAACCTTATCAATCTTAGAAACCTCGGTAATTTCAGCAGCCTCAGCAATCGCGTACAACTCCTCTTCGCTAATTTCCTTTCCCCATGTGTTGCTGTTGACGCTCATGATGATACAACTAATAATTATATTCCGAATCGCTTGCTTAAATACCCGCTTACCCCCTCCCTTCTTCACTGTTGAATAATATCTTTAGTATAATATTTCTCCTTTTTCCTTTTACGTTTATCTTTGTCTTAGTGTAAAATATCTAAGTCCGTTATCTAGGTCAAGGTCGTTGTAACATTGTAAAAAAAAGTGTGGACAACCTATTTACACTTTGCAGCATATGCTACAATTTGTAAATAGGTTGTCCACACTTTTTTTTTTTTAATTTGGAAAAACTTTATTTAATTTGGAAAGAATGTTTTTTTTTTTTTTTTTTTTTTACAACTTATTCCACACAGTGGTTCCTGAATCGGCTCGGATTAGATAGTGCTTTTTTGTAGGGTTTTTGGGATGACGCATGCCTTTAGGTAATCTTAAAATGTAAAGGCGGTCTTCACATTTTAACATGACCTTCAGGAATCCCATTATTTTTACAAAGACGTATTGTTTGTTTTTAGCTAGCCTATTAATCCGAGTCTTAGCCGGTTTCACTGTTGGATGTGGTGAAGAAGGAGAAGCGGTATTTTTTAAATGAAGATTGCACAGTTCTTCATTTAAAGTACACTGTTTTGCACAGCGTTCGCCTTTCTTTGCACCTTTTTTGAAGATATAATTACATAGTTGTGCAGGACGTATGCACCTTCTATGCAATGACTTTAATTGATTAAATTTCTCTGAAGGAGATTGAATATTTGTGCAAATTACTGAAGGTCTGGTTGAACTAGTGGAAGGTGAAATTTCAATTGGGGGTTTTGTAGATATTTTAGAGCTTGATCTCGAGGTGGAGCTTGATCTTGAGGTGGATGATGAGGAGCTCGAAGAAGACCTTGATCTCGAGGTAGATGATGAGGAGGAGGAGCTCGACGAAAACCTTGATCTCGAGGATGATGGTGAAGGAGAAGTTGGTCGATCCATAATGGGTGGTGAAGTTGTCTTCTCAGGGATGATAAGAGACATTAAAAGAGCCTGACGAAGAATTGAACCAGCAGCCGAAGTCAAGGGTGATGCAGAAGTCGAGGGTGATGCAGAAGTCGAGGGTGATGCAGAAGTCGAGGGTGATGTAGAAGTAGAGGGTGATGCAGAAGTCGGTAGTGATATCGGGTGTGACTCCATAGTTCTGAGTTGAGCAAGCACAAGCAGCAGAATGATCTTACCAGTAATGGGAAGCCTCTTTTATACCCAATATAAGTGGAAGGGGAAAGGGGAAAGGGGAAGGGGGATAGGCTATGGTTTAAAATATTAATTTTCCTATATGTAACCAGACAGAGGTTTTATAAGTCCTGTCAGTGGGTCAAGGTCATCTGAACTTGTTGCCAAAGCGGGGAATAGAGCACAAATTGGTGCTCTATTCCCCGCTCTGTATTAGGGGACAGGGAATTACAAGCAATGATTTTAATAACAAAAAATAAAGAAAAAAAAACCCCCCAAAAAAAAAGGAAAATCACAACAGTTTCTCAGGCTAAGAAAGGTAATGTCAACCGGTTTACATGGCCGTATTGACAAGTCCGGTAGAGCACAAATTGGTGCTCTATTCCCCGCTCTGTATTAGGGGACAGGGAATTACAAGCAATGATTTTAATAACAAAAAATAAAGAAAAAAAACCCCCAAAAAAAAGGAAAATCACAACAGTTTCTCAGGCTAAGAAAGGTAATGTCAACCGGTTTACATGGCCGTATTGACAAGTCCGGTTTTCAGGGCCGAAACTTATTGTCAGGGGGTTAGGAAAGGGATGAGAAACAAATTACATTACTTTGAAACAAACTGGTCAGTTAGAGTTAACGTTAATTTTACAAAGAACAATCAGTATCACTGAAACCCGGACGGACGTAGATCACGAACGGGCGTCAGGATACTGCGGTCAGTTTAACAAGGTCACAACAGCAACACTGAAACCCGGACGGACGTAGATCAACGAACGGGCGTCAGGCTACTGCGAACCAATGTTTTGACCAAGGTAGTTTACAAAGACCGGCATTTAAATTACTTTGATAACAAACCCCACGGATATAAAGACTTTACCCAAGGATAAGGATTTGTAAGAAAGGTACATATTTCATCATTAAATATTTACAAAGACCGGCATTTAAATTACTTTGATAACAAACCCCACGGATATAAAGACTTTACCCAAGGATAAGGATCTGTAAGAAAGGTACATATTTCATCATTAAATATTTACAAAGACCGGCATTTAAATTACTTTGATAACAAACCCCACGGATATAAAGACTTTACCCAGGGATAAGGATCTGTAAGAAAGGTACATATTTCATCATTAAATAAAACACTTAAAACCAACACCAACATTCATTAAACTAACTACATTAATTAGCAGCAATCTACAAGCAATAATCTAACAAACAAACTACCATGCTTAACAAACTACCATGCACATGCAAAGGCGCGGATCTCTTAATTGCGCGTCGGGCCCAACGCACACTTAAAAGACCTACGCTGCAGCAGAATGCAACCCGGACGGACGTAGATCACGAACGGGCGGCAGCCTACTGCGAAGAGACTGCGGACTGCTCCCGCTTATAAAGGCGGCGGTCAGTGGTGGGAGGTGACTCCGCCCCGTGACGTCAGGGGGGGGGGATGACCCAAATGGGGGGGGGGGACATGACCCAAATGGGGGGGGGGCATGACCCAAATTGGGGGGGGGGACATGACCCAAATGGGGGGGGGGGGACATGAAGGGAAGGGGAACCGGTTCTTAGCTTTCTACCCGTATATGGAAGTGTCAAGGTTACACTTGGCAAGCCGCCAAAAACCTAATCAACGAGATAAACCGTCTGACCCTTCAAAAGTCAAGACATTAGGACTCATTCCAGCTTTGTCTCTCGAACTAAAACTACGTGCCGATCAGCAGCGCTACGATGACTTCCCCTGTGAACCTTGAGAAACTGCGACGTCTGAAGGAATCCCTGAAGGAGACGGTTGAGAGAAGAAGTGGTTTTAAGAGACCAACTTCTTTCAAGGCCACAATAAGAAGAAATTTTAAGAACCATCCGCTCTACTTCAACCAACATCCGTCATCTGAGCATCGACCTTCGACTTCGACTACAAGTCAGCCTCGACCTTCAACTCCACCTCTCACCGTGGATGAGGTGATGGAGCGGACGAGGGTGTTGAAGGAAGAAGAATTAGTCACTCCTCTAAACTTCAAATCACTTAAATTTAGAAAACTAAAAACAAATATCAAATACAAGTTTGTGGCAAGGCTCAGCGGAAACAGCTATATTTTACAACATGAAGATTTTCACTTCAAGGTCCAACTGCCTCATTCCCTGCCGCAACCGCCTAGAATCCCATCCAAAAAGGAACTGTTTTTCGTCAGACAAGAGGGCAAGGCGCATTGGTTAATTAAATAAATTGTCACAGCCCTTGTCCATTTCCTCCACCTCGACTAACCGCAACTCCTTCAGGACTCCTCTTCATGGCATCAAAAACGGTCCTTTTCAGGACCACCCTAAGCATTTCAAGTTAGGGACTTGGTCTGTATATAGGCAGGAGACTGTTAGTCTTATGTTTGTGTGCAGCCCACTTTGTAAAAATTTCGAAGTCCCAAGGTCCTTGACCTTGACCATGACCATGACCCAAGGGGGGGGGGGTATAAAGTTTGTGCAAAGTATGTCATGTGGGTACTCAAATTACGCGGATTGATCGGACGAACAAGTTGGTGCAAACAGAATTCAGATCCGACAAAGGGTATAGAAGCAACAGCGAAAAACTACTATTTTCAAGGATAAACCTAAATAACTTCTTTATTTACGGTTTAAAGTATATTAAGTGGGTACTCAAATTACGCGGATTGATCAGACGAACAAGTTGGTGCAAACAGAATTCAGATCCGACAACGGGTATAGCAGCAACAGCGAAAAAACACCTATTTTCAAGGACAAACCTAAATAACTTCTTTGTTTTTGGTTCAAAGTATAACATGTGGATACTTCAATTACGCGGCTTGCCAAGACAAACAAGAAGGTGCAATTTAAATTTAAATCTAACCAACAGTATAGCATCTGTAGCGTAAAAACGATGGTTTGAAGGACAAGGTAACGTTGTGGTGGGGGTTAGGTGCCTATCATACATGATAACGCTCCATCATTATTCTTCCAGCTCTTGACGGATGAACATCTACCTAGAGAGTCTGAAAAATGTCGCAGTTTTACAGGAACATGAGGAAGGTGACCTTCAGTAGTCCCCTTGACACTACTTTCTACTTCCCTGACAATGAAGACAGAAGGTCTACACTTTTAGTGGACAATGAGCGGTTTCGTCGAAGAATAATCGAGGTTGAAACACTTTTAGCTAGTTGTTTGCTTCGCAAAAAGAACCATATGAATACATGCACCGGTTTAGATCATAGTAGCTGTTATACTTATACAGCGTTGAAGCGCAAACATTATTGAAGTTTTTAGTTACGGAGCTAAGGTCTTGACAGTCTAAGAGCTAAACCCTAACTAACACATGTAAACTAGTTATTGTGCGATGTAAAACTCGGTGGGGAGACTGGTGTAGTGGGGGACTGGTGTAGTGGGGGGGGGGGACTACCATCTGCCGCACACTTGCCACCTGCCGCCTGCCACCTGCCGCCAACCATCTGCTTCGTTCTACTACACTTTTACCCCCACCATTTTGTTTGATACCAGAACGCTAGCTAGCGAATAGTCAGTACACCTCCGGCTCTCGACCGGTGAACATCGAGCTCTCCGAGACGCTCTTCACAAAATAACAATATCATTTCACTCAAGGTCTGATAGATGTTTCTATTTCATTGCCGTCACGTATTATTTCCTCCTGACAGCAATGAAATGCAAACACCTAACAGAACAGATAGGTGTCAAAAACACAACATGGACTCTGCGCAGGGATCGAAGTATCTACCGTCTTTCTTCAGAAAACAAAGTGATGGCCGCAACTCGTCCGGATCAACAACATCGATGACAACCAACAACGGGGAACTATTGTAAACATGAATTATTGTAAATAAAGTAATATTTGTAATATGAATTATTGTAAATAAAATAAAGTAATATTTGTAATTGTTCTACCTCGCACTCGTATCATTCGATTGCTTCATTCGATAATTTTCATTCGATATTTTATCGAATTAAAACTATCGAATCACAATCGGATTTTACGCGTGCGAGGTAGTACTTTTTTAAAATTACCTCCCCGTAACCTTGAACTTTGAACTTTAACTCATTTCGTCACAAAACCGCCTACGTCACTGGCTCAGCCTCAGATAACGTATTTTATCACTCAGCGCTTCCGGTCACGTGACCGGAAGCCATAAATCAAGTGAGCCAGCACCCGCAAACCCCCACTACTAACAGAGCACATTTCTTTTATACAAAAAGTAGCGGAAACACGTAAACAGGACAGATTACACAATAGGCATATAGAGGTTGTAAATATATGGATATTGTATATAAACATAGGCGAGCGGTAAGTGTAACATGTAAGTGGACACCCACGTGCAAATATGGAATACCCACAAATTCGACTAAATAAGTTTATAGTCTCAATATAATTAACATATTAACATTAGTACCCAAATTGTCGAAATTCTATAATTCTATTCTTAGTCCTTGTATTAGGTTTTGTACTATTAAACCCAACACCCCGTGCAGCAGAGTAATATATGTATTTAATATGCACATTGTACAAGACCTGTACATCTGTTGTATAAGCAGCAGAATAGACATCTCATTGTGTTGTTGTAAAGTAAAACATAAATGTGCTGGATACAACCAGCCAGATATTAGACAGGAAATGTGTTGGAAGTGTATTGCCAAAGACAAACACCACATAGTGCAGCATGTAATCAATCCATTACTATTTAGACAAAGGTCAGCATTGGTACAACATCCGATATATTAGCCAAACCCACAATCAAACTTGGAAAACAAACAGTAAAAGATAAATATTATAGTAACAGAAATAGTAAGAGTATAAGGACATAGTAATATTTAAAGTTTATAAAACAACACAAATGCAGAGAGACACAATAAATAACACACTCCAACACACTTGGACACAGGCACAGATACTGGTTTACATCCATTTAACACAACTTTACACGTTCTGTCAACCGACACAAAAATTGTTTGTAAATTGTGTAAGAAATATATGTAATATAAACAAATTTAACACAATCATAACATTGTCCACAATTCTCATAATGTATCCCTCTACTTAACACAGTTGATTATTTGGAATAAAATAATAATGATCCCCAACCATATAAATGAACTATGGTGTATATAAGACAGCTTATAAACAAAACGTTCAAGGTACTTATTGATGTCCCGTAGTATAAAAATCCATTGAAATTGCCTGTAAAACTAAAATAAAAATATATAGTAATACATTTTAGTTGCAGATATATTAATGGACTATCTTTATAAAACAATATATATATATATATATATAGAGAGAGAGAGCAACAGTCAAAGATTAACTCAAATTTAGGTTAATCGTGATCAACTTCAGCATTATTTCCAACGAATAAAATCATTTATCCTTCTACTACTTAAGAATACTGTCACATTCTTAAAGCGATTAATAGAGTTGTTTCGGTATCAAGTGGGAGTTGCTTGGACAATTTAACTCTAGTAAATACACAAAAGCAGAAGTGTTGTTCTTTATAAGCATCTACAGTTCCTTAAAAAGCATATTTTTTTATTTTAAAAGGAACTCATAAACGGAAATTGTGTCTTAGGGGCCTTATTTATTAATTTTTTCTGCACAAAAATGTTTTTCAATGGGTCAGCCTGGTTTTAATTTTTTATATAAAAGATTATTGGTTGTGAATTTTGTAATATTTATGTGTGTTTGTGAAAAAATAAAGATTTATTTATTTATGAGTTTTGAGTCAGTAAATTGAATAGTGATGAATTCCAATATGAATAGATAATACATTATACAGTCATACATCTATTTGGCGAATTCATCTGGTCCCAGTCATCAACGCCCTATCACCTTTCAGCCCTTCTGCCTTCATGCCCCTCAACAACCCTTGATCACTCACCTCGCTTCATGTTTATTCAATCATGTCGTTTACCTTCGACTACCCTTTGCCAACAAAGACAGAGTTTAAAACATTTACAATTGTTTTTCAGACACACTTTTGAGTTTTGTACCATCGAGATTTAAAAATAGTGATTGTTACAGGTTATCAAAAGGAACTTTATTTTAAGTTTGAAAACAAATTTTAGTAAGTATAAATAATGTATGCGGTTTTTATTATTTTTTACATAGAAACAGATTTTCAGTCTTAAATGGCTACTAAAAGTCACTTTATCTCATTTATCTAATCTTTATACAAAAATGTATACTAAAATAAGCAAACTCTATATATATATATATATATATATATATATATATATATATATTTATATATATATATGTATGTCACGATAGGATACTAGGACCCAATTTCCTCCGAAATGCTACATATAATTATTTAGGAATTTTGTTTCATCCAACGTAAGAAGTGAAGCGACTAATATTAAGAGCATAAAAGGTAAAAATGGATGAAGTAATGGATAGAGTAGGTTCATTTTCGCTATTATCACCTAAAAAACGCTACACGTTTTGCAGAATTTTTTTTTATATTCCATAAATAATGATCCTTCTAACATATTGGCGAGCACCTCTAATTCCCCTGACAACGCACTTATCGTTCCTAGAAATATTTTTATAAAGCTGTCTGTGTTCCTTTAAAAACATGTTTATGTAGATTGAAATTTTTAAAACTCTATTGCCACGAAAAATTGCAGGTTGTTTTGAAAGTACAGAAGGTTAGCACTGGTAACTAAAACATAAAATACATAGGCACATAAAAAATGTGCACATTAATTCATATTTGCTAATAAATCGTGAGATGTTTTGTGGTATTTATACTTTGTTCGGACTATCTCAAAAAACTAATTTTCTTAAATGTGTTCTTTCTAATAAATAAATCATGTTTAGTTAGATTACCAAGCTGGTAAAATAACTTGAACTATAGTTTATCAAATTAATAAAATATGAAATACTTGGGGTACGAAATCTTCCCATTCCGTGGATGAAGTGATGGCAGACCTTATGAAAACGAATAAATAATGACTTATACGGGAGTTTATGATGTTATTAAGGTTCAGTTTGCATGTTATAAGATTAAAGAAAACACACAATATCAGACATTCATAGACGGTTTATTTATAAGTCTTTGTGAATTTAGGAGATTCAAAAAGAAATATTCTAACTGCTATTAAGTGGCATATTATGAATATTCCAGAATAATTCCTACGCATGTGTTGTAAAACGGGGTGACTCCACAGTATGTCGAGAATATTGGTTTAGCTTGATAGAAGCTTTGAAGCCGCACACTTGATTAGTTAATCAGCAGACCTTACAGTGCCTTGATAACAATTAAGCGTTACTAAGCTCCGTTGTTCCTCCGTGATTTAGTGTGGAAATCTTCCTTAGTTGTTAAACACATTAACATTGTTCAATAAATTATATACCAGGTATTTAAATTCTATAATAAATTGTAAATGATAAATTCTAGCTTTTAAATCTAAGATGTATTATAAGTTATTTAAGGCAAGGTGCACTTTATCTCAAAAAGGAAACTTTTTTCCAGGGTTAAACTATCATTGTTTGGATAACTATGGTAATATATGATCTTTCCTATCTTCTTACAACGACAATTTCATACCAGTTTACTCAGTTATTAAAAAAGTATTACTTAACTTGTATAATTTTCCTAAAAGCTAAACTGAAAAATTTAAATTAATTCATTGAATGTTATATATATTTAAATCAAGTAAAACATTATACAATTGTCAAGGCTCCAAGCAGAGAATATGGTGATCGGGAAGTGGTCATTGATCGGTTCTTGGTTGTCTTTATTTGCGAGTTGGTTAAAGCAGTTGTTGCTCTTAAAAATATAACTAATATGTGTAATAAATTATAGATGAAAAATACAGAGCTCTACTTATTCTTAAGATATTCATTGTTTCTCAAAATATCCAATAAAACTATAAATATGTAAATCAATGAATTTAGCTTGGACACATGATTAATTAATTTACTTTGTAAAGTATACAGTTTTTTTGGATGTGAAGATGATCTCCCATATTTCTTATATGCCTCTTTAATACAAAATCATAAAATACAACATAATGTAAAATTGTCATTGGTATATTATCATTAGTATTATTTTAAAATGAAATTCACCTGTATGGGAGAACAGTAACAATAGAATCTTCCTACGTCTCACATTCATACCCCCCACAACCACACACTCCCTCATCCCCTCATCCCCTCATCCTTCACTTCCCTCTCAAGCACCCTCTTTATCTCCCTCTGACACAAAGGGAATCCCTCATTACTGCAGGATCACTGTCGATGATGCTCGGGCTCGCTCATCACCCGATGCTCTTTCCGCTGCTATTCTAATCGTACAGAAGGAAATCAGGCACGCCGCGAGTTTTAAATATTGTACAAGAAGCATCGTCGCTCTAACTTATGTTGTTAATGGGCAGGCTTAAATTTAAAATAACGACCCTCAAAACAGCATTGTTTACAATAAAATCATTTATATTGCTTAATAGAATGATAGCTTCATGTTAGTAACATAGAAATCTTTAGTATTTATAACTTTAAAAAATAAAATGCAGTATTTGTATTAAATATAAAAAATTAAGTACCTTTGAAGAGTGTAATTATCTTTACATCACAGCGGTCATTGCACTCAGATCATTGAGTGCCCGGAGGATTGTTTCCATCCTTATAAAAACAGGGAGGAATTTGCTTTGTTACTCCTGTTTTAATAGGGCATCATCACGCAAAAAAACCCTAAAGAGAATTTCCGGAATTCACCAGGTAACTTCCACGATTATTTATACAATTTATGTAGCATTTACATAAATGCCGTTGTCCTTGGAGAACGGCATGAACCGGCCCAAGACCTAGGCCCGGGATCATGATAACTTTTCGTTTTGAGGTCCCCAGATGCCAAAAACACCATTCGCTCAAAACTATATATATATGTGTGTGTGTGTGTGTGTGTGTGTGTGTGTGTGTGTGTGTGTGTGTGTGTGTGTGTGTGTGTGTGTGTGTGTGTGTGTGTGTGTGTGTGTGTGTGTGTGTGTGTGTGTGTGTGTGTGTGTGTGTGTGTGTGTGTGTGTGTGTGTGTGTGTGTGTGTGTGTGTGTGTGTGTGTGTGTGTGTGTGTGTGTGTGTGTGTGTGTGTGCGTGCGTGCGTGTGTGTGTGTTTGTGTCTGTGTGTGTGTGTGTGTATGTGTGTGTGTGTGTGTGTGTGTGTGTCCGTGAGCACAATAAATCTCGTAAAAATAATCCGATTTTGACGAAATTTGGTATAAACGTGTAAAGGAGCATTTATGACTTACAGTTCGAAAACCAGACAGATCGACTTATAAGAAGGGGTGTATGGGGGGGGTTGTACCCCAAAAATCGGTGTTTTGAGTTTTTACATATCATTTTGTTAAAAGTCAATTTCAGATTTTTTAAAAATTGGAATCATCTTAAAAAGACGCAAAATTTGGTTTTTTGATCATTGTTTAACGTAAAATGGTTACAGAGAACTTTAAAGTGCTAAACACAGTACGTTGTCCAATGTTATTCTTATGGAGAATAAGACAAATTGTATACCTCGCTTATTTATCAACTTATCCTGATGAAACATGGTACATTGCTTTATATCGTTGTGTTCTATTGATATTTGCACTAAAATAAATTTTTTGGCCTATAGTTCCCGTAGCAGCAAACCTGCGTACTCAGCCCCCATGTTATTCTTATGGAGAATAAGTAACGTGTTATCTCCCTTAATTATGAACATAAAGTGATACAATTTGGTATGTGGCTTTACCTACTTGAGTTATATTTGTATAAAACCCTATTTTTTTGCGTTTCTTGTTTCATCAAACCTGCATACTCATCCGCCATGTTATTGTCATGGAGAATAATTACAATGTCATAAATCGTTTATTTATGAATGTATATTGATGAAACTTGGTATGTGGCTTTATGTAGTATTAAGATACATATATTTGCATTGGGAATTCGCTGAGTACGCAGGTTTGCTGCTACGGGGGTATTTAGTAATATCCGCTTCAGCTTGGATTTAAAGGATTGTTGGAAAGCTAGAAATAAAATAAAATACCTGTAAATAGAATCTTGAATTGTTACAGGGAATTCATTGAAATAATGTTAGATCACTGTATTATTTTAATTACGATATCTAACGAAAAACTGCTTTCGAACTGTGTTCAGTATGTCCTGGTGTGAAACCTATGGCTTGAGGGATAGAAAGGATTATTATAGTTTTTTTTCCATTGTATAAGCAAAGATTAGTCGAAGTTATACGACCCAAAAAGATATAATTTTCTTGCCGGCCTTGTCTTCACTTATACAGCTGAATTATATGTACTAAAGGATGAACAAAACGCATATTAGAAACTTTAAAACAGGCGCCTACAACATGGCGCCTACTCAGAGATGGCGGATTTACGTTTATATCAAATTAGTCATATCTAGGTTATCCTTTACCGAAATTTGCCAAATATTTTTTGTTGGATAGAAAAGTTTATTTAAAAAATAAAGTGTTCGAACAGTATTTTCTGTTAATGGCTTGGTGTTCTATTTATTTAATAAAATATACAAATATTACACGAGATTAATTTCTTTATTAACTCATTATATCTCTTAAACTGTAGATTTTACATAAAAACAGTCATTTTATAAAAGATAGACCAACAAATGTACATATAAGAGGCGCAGCAGTGGTAGATGGCGGCGCTCGGCGCTATATGTGGTGACGCGGGCCGGCATCAGTATAGTCCGTGGCGTTAGGCTGAAAATATTTAACTTCTAACTACCGGTACCTAATTTCTGCAATGTTTTTAATATAACTAGCTTCCAAAATCCGCCGGGAGACACTCTCTCGGAGCTCCCTAACCCCCGTGATGACGTCATCAAAATGGCGGATTGGAAACAATACAGGGTTTGCTTTAAACATTGATAACTCCTATACATGTTGCTTGATTTCGACATGTAAGGTGACAATTTAGATACAATAACTTATTCTAAATTCACCGTTAATATCAAGATCGTTTAGTATTTTTTTAGACTGTCTGTTTAAATGTTAATTGTACAAATTCAGATTTTTTCAAATTACTCTGTAGAAAATACGCCATTACTATAGTCGGCACAGTAAGATTTGGACCCGTGACCATAATATCTTTACGCTTTAACCAACCTAGCTGAAAAAATATAGTTATTGTTAGAATTTTCCAGTGCATAATATATAATGTAATATATTTTTGATGAAACATGGAGAGATTGATCACAGGTAAATATATTTAATTCTTCTGTAAGTTTTTTAATGTCTAAAATATAATTTATGCAAAATGTCTTGAAATACTTTAAATGGCAATAACTATCTTTTAGAAATCTAGACAAGTCCATAAAAGTATAAATTAATTATCTCTTTATATAGTACCGTTTTATAAATTAACATTAACGAGCAGTTTCCAGTTTCTTAAATTTTATCAAACAAAACTGGGCACTGGAAGTGGCGTATTTTAATCATGTTTAACTTAAATTTCATATCAGACTAATCTGAAATCACAAGATTAGCAGCAATATTATACATTACAATATTTAGGGAAGCGGAAAAAATGAGAGAGGGCAAGGAAATCCTTTGCCAAATACGAAAGGGCAATGCTAAACGATCAGTAGTGGACAAGATCTGGGGCGGGGCCAACTTGTTAGAATTGACACAGCGAACTTTCATCCTCCAAAAAATCTCTTTTCATGTATATATTTTGAACTGTATAACGTGTAATTCATAAACGCTATATAAATTTAATATCATAAACGTAGTGAAAACAATTATATTGTATTATTATTATTTTAATATAAGTGTAATGTATAGTAAATGTTTTTTAGTCGAACGTTAACAGAATAATCACTCCCTATCATCGAATCTAATCTTTCCTTGATTCCCGTCAACAATGCCCCATCTTACTCCATCCCCGTCAACAACCCTTGATCAATCGCCTCTTTTCGTGTTTATTCAATCATGTTTTTCGGTTGCTTCCCTTTGACAGTAAATCAAGTTAAGAGATAATTGTGACACGATTACATGTGCTCTAAAGCAAAATAATATTAAAATTTTTTAGAGATTTGTTTTCATTAAAACTTTTGTTATTCATTTCGAATCACCAAAAACCTGCAAGGATTTAGGTTCTATTTCTTTACAGATTTTTCCCTATAGTTGTGGTATTTAATTGCACTTTTCCTAACATATGTATCATTGTGAGAAGGAAGACGAACCTAAACGTAGCTAAATTAACAAAGATGTGAAATTGAAATATTTGGCCGTCTCCATGGAAAAATTAATAAGTGCTATAATTAAAATAATTAAACAAACACTTTTAATTTATAATCCAACACCAATAATTAAACTGTCAAAGATTTCGTACTTCAACTGATATACTTATTTAGCAGCTAGAAGCTGATGGATTAGTTTCTTCTTACCTACAAATATAAATAATTACTAGGTCCACATAAAAACAAATTACAAAATTTGATAGGGGTTGAGTTTAATTATCTTCCTGGCTACGGTATAAGGGTGGTTTTGTCACCTTAATTTGGGCGCACCGTCTCTTACTCTGGTAATACTGAGAAAGATATTTTTCATCACACTTTGAAATTATTATTAGACAATTGGGTGACATTTATGGAATTAATAAAATTGATTCTTCACCACTAAAAATCGTGATCGATTTAAGTTTTTCAGTATTTAGATTTATTTGTTCACTAAGGTTGTGGATTAACAACTCAAAATTTTAGTTGTGTTTGTTGAATATAAAAGAAGCAGTTTTCCCCAGTAATGTAATAAAAACAGACACTGTATATTTCAGTTCATACAGCACATTTTGTACACACTCAAATATTCTGTGGATATAATGTCTCCAAATGTCTGCGATCAGTTTATGGCAGAGTTCCAGTACTCTTAAGTTTCTATAATACCACCATATTAAAGAAATTATGATTATTATTTCAAGAAAATAAAAACCAATATCTTGAGCCTATAATGTCAACGAGGTAGATTAGGGGCAACGCCTTGAGTTATTATTCATAAGGCCACACACAATCAAATGTAATAATTTTAAACTTTTTATCAATATACAAAAAGTGCAATAAATACTATGTTTTATTATTTTTGTTGTATGATTATCCTGTAAAATTTTAAGATTTGAATTTTTTCGTGTATGAAAAACTTGGAAACCCCAAAATTTCATAACACTTGAAAGAGCAATACATTTGGCCTGATTTTGAAATCATTGTAGATGTATTTTAATAACATTTGTTTTATAAAATCCAAAGTAAGAGTGGTCCTTTATTATTTGTTTAAAGTGTAAAGTCTCTGCTATTGGCTAATTGGTAAATTGAAATGTTTAACGGCTTTCAAATGTTACAGTACACAAAATATCGGCCATTTAACAATTTTTATAAAAAATAAATGAAATTTAAAGGTCCCAAAGTATAGAATCACGTAAATACCCCCGTCGAAGCAAATCTGCGTACTCAGCGAATTTCCAATGTATGCATATGTTTCTCACTACCACATAAAGCTACTTACCAAGCTTCATAAAAATACATAAATAAATAAGTGATCCATTGCACTTTATTCATTCTCAATAAGAATAACATTAGGGCAGAGTACGCAGGTTTGCTGCAAGAAGAAAGAGAAGAAATTTTTTTGTGCAATTATCAATATAAATCAACCAAGTGAAGCTACTTACTAAGTTTTATTAATTTATGTTCACAATTAAGGGTATACAATTAAGGATATACAATTTTACTTATTCTCCATAGAATAACATGGGGGCTGAGTATGCAGGTTTGCTGCTACGGGGATAATCAACATAAAATTCATGTTTTGCGCAAATATCAATATACTAGAACTACGTGAAGCCACATGCCAAGTTTCATAAATTTACCTTCATAAATAATCGAGATATACAATTTTATTTATTCTCCATAAGGATAACATTGGACAAAGTACTGTGTCTAGCACTTTGAATATTTCAGCAACGGTTGGACGTAGAATCACAACTCAAACACCAAAATGATTGTTTTGTATAGATGAACTAATTGGTAAAAGCGAATGTGAAGTTTAAATTAAAATGAACTGAGGAAAAGCCAAAAACCTTTTTCCTTGAGTTTAACACGGGGGATTTTATGAGCAGGTTTTTTTGGATTTTCTCCGCAACCACTTAACCTAGGTTACGAATTCAAAATACTATATTATTTGTGTTTTAAGCTCTATAAAATGGTTAGAACCAAAATTCAGTGTTTTAAAAATTATAGGGTGAAAAATTGCAAAAAAAATGCTTTTTGGAAAATTTAAAACCCCCATAAACCCCTCTTCCCATGGTCAGATTTTCTGGTTTTCGAACTTAAAGTTTCGAATGTAACTTTACAAATTTGGGCCAAATTTTATCGAAATCGGACGTTTTTTACTCAAGTTATCGCATTCACGGACACATATATATATATATATCTATATCATGACTTTAAGTTCGAAAACCAGAAAAATCTGACTATAGGAAGGGGAGTTTATGGGGGTTTTAAATTTTCCAAAAAGCAGTTGTTTACATTTTTCACCCTACAATTGTTAAAACACTCAATTTTGGTGCGAATAGTGTTTTTGGCACCTGGGGACCTCAAAACAAAAGTTATGGCATAAGGTAATAGCTTCTTCCCTATTGGGGAAATTCGCTAAAACCAAATAAAACATACATAACTGTACAAAATGTTTATAATTTTTTTAAATCTAAGAAATAGTGTGGATGATGAAAACAACTTTAATGTAAAGGTACGACAAAGTTCCAAGAGCGGATAAGTTGCGGCACCGCCTTCTTGACCTGAACTATCAAACAAAGAGGAACCGCTTGACTCCTCACCTCATTGTTATGCTCTCTTTGTTTAGCTCTTCAACAATAACATTTTTTGTTTCGGTTTAGTAATGTTTGACAAGTGATTTCAAGATTTTTTAATACATACACCTGGTTATTTTGTACAAAACCTAAGTGTCAAAACTGTTTTAAACCTTTAGATTCAAAATAATTTCGCTTTCGAATAACAAGTAAAATTAAAAATAATACGAGAAATAAATGAACTAATATTTTAGGAATAATTTATTTAAACAAAATTGAATTGACTTAAAGCTAATTAAAAGCTTATATAATCATCGTAATTATACCTATTTGAATTACCCACCGAAAATATATAATAATAAACAAAAAATCTATAACGAATTCTAATAAATAGTTTATTATAACTTTATGGTAAAATAGTTTTATTTTGCGTGTAGGCCTGAATAAAAAAAGCAAATTAATGTAAGGAAAAAGTTTAATACAAAATATCTACTGGTAATGTTTCACCTTGAATCTGCACAGACTAAGGTTACGATATAGGACTATAAATCATCAGTATTAGGTAATGCTTCCCTGAGGTGCTGACCATCTTGGTTAAGTTACTTACATTAAAATAGTCATTTATAGTTTGTTCACGTAGATGGATACTTAAGCTGCAAGCAATTATTGTTTTTTTTATCGTAATGATATGTCAATATTTGTATATTTAATTGATCAACGTAATTTGTAAATATTATTTTTATCGAAATTTTAAATTTATCGCAACTGATGAATACAATATTAGAATTTAAATATTTTCTGCAGAATAATGTAGGCAGAGGGTTAAAAAACCGAAACAAAAAAGCAGCAAAACCCGAAACAAATTAATTAAACATTCCATTATAAAGCTCGTTTACAAATATTGATAGTAAAATAAGCTTAAGTAAAGAACATTGAAGTAACTCAAAATCAATGTTAAAAATTTCACTTCGTTTTATTTTAGTTAATAAGTTATGTTATCAATGTTTAACCACCTAAAGGAGGTACCTTTTACACCTGAATATTATACTTTCCCAACCAAAAGTCACAGTTCCCTTAACAACATTTTAAAACAATCCAGTTGTTGAATTATAAGAAATGTAAATCAAATGCTCATTTATATTGAAAGAAAGCTGAGAGTAAACTCTGTACTGAGACCCTCAGTACAGATAACCAAACAAGCCTGGTGGAAAAGTAATTGGTTTTAATTGTCTTTAATAACTTTACAAGTTTGTACAAGTTCACATTGAAAACTTTTTACAAGTTTGTATTGAAAACCTTTAACTAACTTTAAATTAGATAAGGCAGAATATGAAGAAAATATATGAGATGGTTGGTCTATTAAAACATATTAATGCTTGTTTAGTATTAAAGCAATTGTGTACGCCTTAAAGATTTCAGCAAAACCCCAGGGGTGATTCTCAAACCAAATAATTCTGTTACAACTGGACTATTATCTTTACATAAATTGCATTTTATAGCAGCAGAAAGCAAAACATAATATTTTACTGAGCAACTTGCCTTGTTCCAATTTCGGGGATAGGCCTTAAACAATTTAATGCCTCCCTCCCATTAAAGAGAGGGAATTAAATACAATTGCCAGTTTAATTAATGTGCTACATCTAGTTCACCTTTTATGAGAAAACATTTTTTAAAGATTACTGACCATTCTGAACATTACTTATAATATTGTTGTATATCACCTTTCATTGCTTTATAGAGCGTTTTACATTAGTTTGTGAAATTATAATGATTAATGTTTCTTTAGCAGTCTGAATAAAAAACACTTAATTAGTCTGATAGTTAGAATAGTTCTAATTATTTATTTAGTTTCAATTTATTTTTCATATTGAGTCTCTCTCTCTAACAATAAACGCTTTTAATGCTTAAACTAACGGTTGTAATGTGTAAACGTATACATTGATAATTTTTATTTTAATAATATTTCAACATATTTATCCCTTAAAAGTACGAAATGTATATTTTACAATCACTAGGAGTGCATAATCTCAAAGAAACAAAGAAGATCAAACATAAAAGCGTGAGATCAAAAAATGTCTGGAATACCACTGTCGCAGATTCCACATCATTTTTGTATTAGATACATTCGGTCGTTCATCTTTTGATTTTCTCTTATATTTAAAATTATGTCCTCCATCGGTTGCACTATAATAATTATTATTGTTAAATTAAACATTAGTTTCAATAAGTATCTGATCAAACACAATTCAAAATTTGTTAAGTAACCAATACAAAATAAAAGCCCAAGCTATGGGGTGAAACCTAACGGAGTATTGATTTATTATTTTGTATTTTGATACATTAAGAACATGCTAATTTGCTAGACAAATGCGTGTTATCTCGATTACACCTTACAATTTATCCTCGGCTTTACCTTTTTATTACATAAATCCCAGATTCCCATGTGAAATAACAATCGAGGGCATATCTATGTTACAGCTGTACACAATTATATATATATATATATATATATATATATATACCTAAAGTCCTTTTAGATCAGATGATATTCACAATTCGCATGTTTAATTTGCCGTACTATTTGCTGATGACGCAAATAAATCACATATTATAACTCCTACTGTTTTTGTAACTGTTAAAATATATTTAAAAGAGAATGTCATACAGCTAGGGTTGTTGTAAGTGTAAAACACGTTTAGGAAAATGTCGGAGGGAAACTAGAAAATACAGGGACACCAGACGTGAATACGACCGTGGCAGTGACGAGGACAGATGTCCTTACAACGTGGCCTTCAGTCAGCTGTCCAGGGAACTTCAAACGCTGGGGAAGTTCCCGTTAAGTGCATTACCACATTACAGTCTCGAATACCAATTCAATTTTAATGCTTAACATTTTGGTTTTAGAAATAAGAGAAGATGATAAAAACCATTAACAAGTGAAGTCAGTTTGACGCGCTTATAAATATTTCAGCCCAGCAATTATTTTTAGGAGATTTAATTTTACATTTCAGTATAATTTATTTAGTCCAATAGTGCTTAGAAACAAATATTATAATGAAATACAGATAAAATTAACATTTCTGTTTTATTGAAAGGTAATGTGATTCAATTACATTTTGCATTCAATGACATAGAGTTTGGTTTTCGCTTAAAGCTATCATAATCTTTGCTCAGTTTAAAATTTACAAAAGCTCATGTTTAACACATTTTTAAAACACCCTAGGAGACTTTTTCCATTCATCCCAACTGAATTTCCATTTAGTACAGGATTATAATTATAGTATAATAAATACGCGGTTATTAGACTGTAAAAAAAATATTTACTGATAACATTTATTCCCCTATCATTGAAAGTTGTCCAAAGATAGCTGCATAACGGCTGCGTTGTAAGGACATCTTTTCTTGGGTGTTATGAGTTGTCTATATAACTCGCTTATGTATTCTCATCTGGTGAAGCTGTTTGTTCAGTTTCCCTCCCCCCACCGGTTTACTCCATGTGCCATGTGCAGAGAGTAATAATACCTGGGTGGAATCTTTCTACAGAATGGAAACCCAAAAGCCGCCCGAAATATAAACGACTTTGCACGTAGTACGCTTACTTTGGAAGCGATTTTCTGCAATAAAATCTTTAAAAATCAAATAACAGGTTCAAGCGAACACTTTTGGAAAATGGAAAACATTTGATTTCGAGTCATGTTAATTCCTATGTGACTTGTTATGCCTACTTAAATCAAATTACTAAAAGGATGTTATGTGTACTGAATTAAAGGTAATTGTAACATTACTCGAATGCTCAAAAGAAATATCGTAATATTAATAGAAGTAAATGCTTTTATAAATTTCGACCTGTCACCAAAGACAAACGTTCCATTAGGACAAAACTAATTTAAGTTGGTGACCCGCAGCGGTGGTGTACAGGGTCTCAGTCTGGTGGCTTTACTTTTTGTGACGTTACATTAATGTTATTATATCAGCTGGCCATTGAAACGTACTGTTCATTGGCACTGAAGTATGTTTTATGGTGATCGTTTAAATGATTAAAAAAAATTCAACACTATTGTATTTTGATGTGGATTTTAATCTTCTTCAAAACTCACATTTTGATATGTATTAGACAAATAGGTCAGATACGTGTTACAATTTACATTAAACCGATTCTCCAATACGACAAATTTTAACCAAATAAAAACCTTTAAGGGACGAAATAAAAACCTTTAAGGGACCAAATAAAAACAAATCTAAAGCATTTTAGATAACTCTAACCGCTATAGAAGTATTTAATGCCATTAGTTTGTATACTACGTACACAATATGTTTGGTTGTTTATGTTAAATCATAAAACGTTAGTCACTCTGATTAGAGGTTATTAGCGTAACAATATAAACTACCTTGTTTTAAGCTGAAAACCAAAGGTATGAAAGGAGGCTGTTTCTTTTGTTTGTGGACGATCACTTAGCCCAATAGACTGAGTTTCTTTTACTATCACTTTTTAGTTTCATCGTACCCTTAACTAACAATTTCACTCTGTTATTAAAGAAACTGTAAATTGACAAAATGAAGTCTTATGGGGAATTCACATTGGAAAATGCAGTTTTTCTTATCTTGATGCAATTTTATCACACCCAAACCAACTTCCGATACTGAAGAGACCTCCCCCAAACCTTATATTGTTCAATATTGCCATGCTAATATTGAATGTATATAGAACCACAAGTATCAGAACGCCAAAAAAAATGTTGTTCCATTTTCCAAAAGTATTTTCTTAAACCTATTACTTGTTTTTGTAAAGTTTGTATTGCAGAAATTCGCTTCCCAGGTAAGCGGACTACGTGCAAAGTAGTTTATTTGTTTTGTGGCTTTTTTGTTTCCATTCTGTAGAAAAATTACTGTAGAAAATACACCCAGGAATTATTACTCTCTGATTAGCACATGAAGTAAAGGGTGGTAGGAGAAAAAAAAATCAACGCCAGATGTGAATACATAAGCAAATAGAACAGACTGATAAGACACCAGAACAGATGTCCTTACATTGCAGCCATTATGTAGCTTTGTAATCTTTGGACAACTTTTAATGCTAGAGGAATAAATGTTATTATCAGGATATACTTGTTTTACAGTTTTATAAACGTGTATTTATAACAACATGTTTATAATTCTGTACTAAAGGTTAATTCAGTTTGGATGAATGGAGAAAATCTCCTTAGGTGTTTTATAAGTGAGTAAGAGGTTTAGTGTTTAAAATATTTATGACAAAAACCATGATAATAAGAATTTATAAAAATAGTATTATTATGTTATGATTTATGTACGTGTTGATAAAAATTGATCCCCGATTTTAAATTACTGCATTTTTTATTTCAGATTACAGATTTAGGTGTATTGTTAATGTAAATTTTACCCAGATTATCAAGAACAATTTGTTTTCCAAATCGTCTTTCTCATTATACCTGTTTTGCCCTGGGGATTAAAACTTACATCTTAAGTAACTTATGAAATAAAGATTTTTATGTTTTTGAGAGGTTCATTACTTTTATAAGAAATAGCAAAAAAAGAATACAAATGCCATAACGTAGACCTGTAACGAAAGACAAACCTTCCATTAGGACAGAACTAATTTAAGTTTTCGACCTGCAGACAGCGAGGTTTACTGGGTTTCAATTTCATGACTTAACTTATTTTTACTTTATTATATAAATTTACTAAGTCAAATGACCGTTTGAACTTGGACTCGTTAAACACTAATAATTGGTCATATATTTTTATTTTGTCCTTATCTCACTGATATTTGGGTTTTACAAAATATTTTTATTCTTATTTAGTTAAAAATCTTATCTAAACACGTGTTTTTGTCCTCTATAAGCATTTCTTGACGGAAACTATAAAAATGTGATGTTTAATTTAACTACGTTTGCTAGATTGAACAAAAACGATTAAATAATTGAAAAATAATTTCCAAACTAATAATATTATATCAACGATTTGAGCGTTTTATTAAGTGATTACTTAACAAACTTACTCATTACATCACATAGAACAGTTATTTATTATTATATTTTGTATGTAAGTATAATAGTTATAACATTTAAAATCTATAATTTTCTTGGGAACAAATCGTTGGCCGTCAGCGTACAAACTTTTTGCCTTTTTAGTAACTCTTTGTGCCTTTTTTCTTTTAAATCTCTGACAATATTTAAACTAGGAAAAACATGATAAACGGATTAAATACCTATAATTTTGAAACAATAACATTTTGATCAGTTCCTAGGATAAAAAATATTCTTTAATTAATAAGGAATTAGGTTTGTAACAGTTTGCAACAATTTGACATAAAGAAGACGATTTAGTTTACACGAATGTAAAAATTCGATTAGAAGCAAGTTCGTTGGATAACGCTGTATAAAAATCAAGCAGTGTAAATGAAGACGCTGTAACTTAGGTTTATGGACTGGAGGACGGTCAGCTTGAACCAATGGTCCGTAATTTCACGAGACACACACCACATTGTTCAAAGGCCTTCACTCTGATATAAATCGTACTCTTAACTAACAATTTCACTCTGTTATCTAATAAATCAATAGATATATCGTTAATATATATCCATAAAGTGTGCATAATACACATTAATTCCTAAATATACAAGTAAATTTTAATGTTGCAGTGGCTTGCGTTCAAAGTTATTCATTTGTATAATAGTTTGTTACTCCTATTTTTACTCAGGTGTTATTCATAAAGTAAATTAACATGTTTTAATTTACCTTTAACAATCATGTGGTTTATTTCTAATGAGTAAGTAATACTTACTACAACTGTAGTTGACAGAAACTTAATATACATACAAAAGTAAACTATCAATCAACCGCCAAACCTTTCCCCACAATAGTTTTATTTGTTCATTAGAATTAATATTAAATTGAAAAACTGAAATAAATATTCAAATTTGATTACACACCTCTTTTAGTCGAAGTATGAGGATAAATACCAATTTCTTCCTGGAAGGTTTTTATATATATTTGGTTCATTAACATTTTAAAACATACTTTCAGTTAACAAAAACCAATTAAATATATTCCTATCAGTTCAAAAATAAACACATACGCAATAAAACACGTAAGCAGCATATAACACTATGAATGAACAGTATAGTAATCACCATTCATTTATAGTATATTAAGATAATGATTTCCCAATCATTAAATAAATAGTTAATTGTTAATTTTTTCGAGTGAAAAAGTTAAAAGCTACTCCTTTTCCCTAAATATATTTATTTACAATTGTACATAAATTATTTGTTGATCATAAATGATTTGGCGTGTTTGGGTTTAAAAAGCTTAAAGCAAAAATGCCACTAATTACACTAAAGAATATAGTTTGTTAAGCATACAATTATTTTCATTCCCAATTCACACTGTAACGGCTTGAACGAAATAATATATTTCTCTACAAATTTGTGCTTCATGCAGTCAGCCAAGGAAGTTATAGTCGCCCAAAATATAGCGAAACTAGACTTGAATACGTGAGCGGGAAAAGGCGAAAAGACAGATGTCCTTACAACCCAGCCTATACAACACGTTTTCAGAATGTATTAAGTGTTCGAGGTAAATGTTCTCTTGTAGATATCGGTTGTATACAGATTGTACTAAGTGGTTACCCTTATGTCTTCGCATAGTATGCAAGGTACTTCTGAAAAGTCAGTGTTTCCAGATAATATCTTTCTGGTACAGAAAAGTAATCGTATCTATTTTACTACTAGTTTGATTCCTTTAAATTTTACATCAACGAATCCATGATTCATTTTTTTACGATAAACTGTTAATTTTGATACTGTTCACAGTTGAAAGGCTATAGTGGCTAAATATTTGAAATAGCTTTCCTTTTGAAATAAACTAATTGTAGATGTATTGAACTGTACATATGCTGTACAATATATCTGCCGTTGGAATTAATCATAGGAATTTAAGTGAAAATTACAAGCTTTTAAAAGTTAGATTCTTACTGATATCGAGGATTTGTATAATAAATTTCAAAGACAAATTTAACCCTATATAACGTGTTATTAAATAAACATTCTTAATGATCAGTTTACAAACATAAATTGAAAAAACATTAGTGGCTAATAGGAAATCCAATGAGTATTGGGCATTCTGTGTGCAACAATTAATTTGACTTAGGCATAGGAATAATATGTCAAGTGGCTGTTAGAGAGGATAAAGAAACCTTCAAAACCCATCACAGAGCAGTGTATTTAATAACTTTGAGTACATACTACGGGTTAAAACATAGGATTGTAATACCAATATCAGTTGAATAACTAAAATTGTTACCATGTAACTCATTACCATGTTGATATCAAAAGACGTGATATTCTTTTTAATTATTTTTATAATGGATACTTGATAACCTATCAAATTACACTTTGAATTAAGATTTGAGGGGTTTGGACCGCTTTCACTTAGAAAGGATTGTATAGTGGTTGTATGTGTTCAACAAGAATGCCACTGGCGTTGAAATACAAAAAAATTTTATTTTTTTTACTATGAAGGAAATAACCCATTCTTGTAATATTCGTTTATAACTTAAACAAGAGTTTATATTACTCCATAAACTTTATTATTTAAATTTTGCAACAGATATGGATTCATTGAAAGATATTTATTCACTATCGATTAACATACACTACAGGACATATACGATTATTATAATCTATACAAATATTCCTTAAAGAAATGTACGTCTAAAGTGGGCTTCATCTTGGAAATGATTGTTCGCGTTAACTTTTTTCAGACCAACTGGAACTTGAGAGATGAAAAGCAAATCTAATTACCTCGGCGGATATTGTTCTTGGGCTTCATATTTCCGGTAGCAGACCTCAAATCGAGGCCTGGCGTCAGTTTGTAAAAACTATATAAGTCTGCAGTTACCTGGCAAGCTGGAGAGCTCAAATAATACCCGGGTTAAATGTGTGTTACGCTAACGTCAAACTAATATTACTTTTTGTGTTTGTCTTATTTTCTTTAAGAAAATGTAAAAGTGATTTATAAACATAAGAAAAGAGAATTTGTGGGAGTAATGTAGTAAAAGTACAACGTATCCGAGCATCAATTTCAAAATCTATATTGTTATCAAAAATCGTAGGTTCAGTCTACATTTCAATTTCATTTCAATGTGATATTTACAGTTTTATAATTATTAAAATAAGCAGTTTGTTTCTTGTATAAGCGCAGGTGCTCGAATATACTACCGAGATCATAAATTTAGGTTTAAGATTTTAAAAATTAAAGAGTAAGAAGTCAAGTGTGAATCAGCAAACTGAAAACGATATAGGTTTAATGGTATTTTGGCATAAATCTGTTTCTGGGTATAGCTACACATATCATAAAACGTTTTAGGAAAATTTTAAGTGGTAAAGTTCTCATCAGAACGTTCTAATAGAAATATTCTTTGGCTAGGGACAATGTTTGTATATTAGGCAGAATAATTGTGTAATAGTTGTGAATTCAAATTTCTAAATTTTTTATTTAACTGATTTTTTATTGAAGCGCGTAACTCTGATTTATCCTATGACAATGGTTACAAAATTAATACAAATAGCAACCATAATTAGCTCTGAATGTTTGTAACAAAGAATGGCCAGACACACACATTGTTAAAACAATCCATTGATTTATTTTAGAAAGATGGTCACACAAACGTTAGTTAGATTTGTACATTTCGACTCCTAAACTGCGATTAAATCGATCATCTTCTCAGAATCTATGCTTAATAATATACCGTTTTTATGAAGGGGTATACATTTAAAATAGACAAGACCACTGAATAGACAACTTCATACAAACGGTATATTATTAAGCATAGATTCTGAGAAGATGGTCGATTTAATCGCAGTTTAGGAGCCTAAATTTACAAATCTAACTAACGTTTGTGTGACCATCTTTCTAAAATAAATCAATGGATTGTTTTGAATTGATACTAAACTCCTTATGAATTTTATGACAAAATGAAAATCTTGTGGTCTCTTAGCTGGAGTTTCTTCAGTAGGTGGTTATCGCTTAGTTGGGGGTAACAACCCACGTACGTGATTGAATAAACATGGAGCGAGGTGAGTGATCGAGGGTGGTTGACAGGAATGGAGGCAAACGGGAGTTTTTGTTGGGGGTGAGCAAATGAGGGGTTGGTGGGAAGAGGCGGCCGCGGCGTTGTACAATTCACCTCGTCAGAACGCGAACAAAAGCAATATGTATTACTTAATATACATAAAATGTGTTCTTTTACCAGTTTTCAACACAGTGTTTTTAACGTTGTACATATTATTACAATATACGAGTTATGTACACAAAAAACCTCAGTTATGTTAAACACGAGTGGAAGAGTGTGCTAAATACAACACGTACGAGTTTAAACCTTGTTAATGCAAGAAAATAGAGATTTTATAAATTTTGCAGGATAAAGCTGCTAATACAAACGTACAGTTATAGCGTAAATACATATATACATTAAATTTATCTTCTGTTTCAACATTCAAGTAAAATTTATTCTGTGTGAAAAAAATAATTACAAGCCTCATGGATATTCATTTTATGTTGGTTGAGTTTATTTATAATTTCTTATTTCTCCCTCTATATATTTATGGGGAAAGTATTGTTTCCGTTTCTTCAAAATCCATCAAATAAAATTATTGGCAAAACTATTTTTTTGCTGAACTAATAAAAATTGTTTTCTTTAGTGACGTCTTTTTGACTGGCTTGACATGTGACGACCTACAAATCACACCAGTGCACCCATATTAATTAAATGTGTTACTAACGTCCGACTACATGGTATCTCTATATTTATTTTAAATATAAAAAACACATATATCTCATAATCGGCTCAAACTATATTAATTCAAAATAAGTGGATGTTATTGCTCCAGGTCCCTAACAAAGCTGAATTACCTAAATGTCTGAAAAAGTTTTGGATCGTAAATTATAAAGTCTAAAATAATGACTAAAATATGCTAATTTTTTCGCTAACTCTAATTGATTCGATTCTCAAAACACAAAGTCACAAAAATTACTTACGATAACATATAAAACAGTTCCCTGAAATTTGATTTACAAAAAATAGTTTTATAGAATTTTAGAATATTAAATCAGCAGTAAACGAAATTCGTAGTTCAATGCCATTCATAAGAAAAATATTAAACTATAATTGATATCACATTTCTGTATTATTTTCACAAACAATTGGGATTTATGTTAAGCTAACAATGATAAATAGAATGTAAATTGAGGGAAAAGGGATGATCCTCACTGTCTTAATCTACATACTGTGTTTTTCAAACTACTTGCATCTGAAATACCTTTAATGAAGGGATTTGGAAGAAGCATGTTAGAAAAAATAGTTACTAGAATACCTGAACAAAATAAAATATATGAGGTTCTGAAAAAGGTTATTGTTTACATTAGCGCTTTTTTTAATGTGTCTCGTACTACAAATGAAAACAAAAAGATAACAAACAACAATTACGAATAAGATCGAAACTGAAGTTTATGTCTCGATATAAACTGGGATATGACCGGTAACTGGCTCCGGGTCGGCATCAGCCCACTCATATTGTTCGGGATTCAGGGCGCATTGATTTTATGGCAAATACTTCTATTTGAGTTTATAAGAATATTTACCTCAACTCGGATACTTTTACTATACTCAGAGTGTTTTTTTTAACTTTCAAGACAAATAATAACATATACAATTGCTATATAACAATTTGTTACAATATAAAATACATTAGCTGCAGTTGAATAAATAATAGATGCATTCAGAGAAATCTATAACTGTAAGGTGTCACATTTGAATATGAAGCTTCAAGGGTAAAAACACCATCACTGTCTTAAATTTTCACATTCAATAACATTAAAACTTTACCCTTTATAAATTGATTCCCTTTTTGCATTTAATAGACAGTACCTGGGGGCCGAGCTTTGCTCGAGGGAAGGTCAGTCAGTTTGTTTAAATGACTCGGTGTAATATTTCACCACTTCCCCCTACTGATAATCAAATTTGTATTATTCATTTGCCTCTTTTCTACATTTTGAAGGTCCCTCCAGTTGTTATTTATAGCTCAATGTCCCTTTGATTTATTTTACTACTCTATATATGTAATCTTAACTCAAATATTTTAATCTCTGCTCTCAGGAAACCACATGTTAATAATCATAAACAACATGAGTATTACTTTGACAGTTCCCTGGTTGATTATGAACAGCTGTTACAATTCTTTTTTTTTTTATTTGAAACTCCATAAGCCCAATGTTAATTTTTTTAACTTTTCATTTTAGTTTTTTTACATTATTTGATTTTTCCTAGGGATGAGGCCTGTCTAGAACTTATTTTTATCCCAGAAATGAGTTATTTCGAACATTTGAAGAAAATCGTTGGAGCCGTTTTTGAGATCCGTGTCGCAAGCAAGCAAGCAAGCAAGCACGCAAGCAAGCAAGCAAGCAAGCAAACCTTACTCATATTAGAGTATAAGATAAACATAAGTGACAGCTAAATTACATGCATACTATATATTTTCTTTTTGACAATAATTAGACATTCCATACTTTTTTGGTACACGGTTTTACATAGTTTAAAGACACCCATACCAAAAAACATAAGATCTTACCTATCTAAATAAAATTTAATATCCCTGTTTTGTAAATACTTTGGAATTTTTTTTTGCATTGCTAAACGACGTGCGTAAGGTAACAACGTAAGATGTGCAACGCTATAATTAGGAACAATCCATAGCGTTTGGTAACAGTTCAGTAACTAAAGTACCCATCTATGAAGAACCAGTAATCGATAATTCTCTCCCTCTTAATCTCTCTGTAGGGCGCCGTCATAACTAGGTCGTATTTTAAGACGAATATTTGAATGATGAGTGTAGAATGAGTTAGATGCCTAGTGTAGCCTTTTACTGACTAAGACCAACTGATTTTTTTAGCCAGGATCATTAATTATTAGCCCAATGACCAATGGCAGCTGGATCCACTACCGAACTTTTAAACAAGTTTCTCAGGATTTTTCTCAGGATCTGCCTGGCGAACTTCAGATTATGAAGCTAGCACGCTAACAACTGTGCTACCCAGCCAATTAAAATGTAAGTTAATCCTTGGGCTTATAATTACTTTTAATTCTCAGTTCCACGAGTAATAATTGTTAATACAATTTTAAGTTCTGCCACATATCTCTTTAATCTATAGAAAATACCCAACCCAATCAACCGATAGTGACTTAATCACACCAAGTGTTTTACACTGGTGAAGGGATGAGGGTGATAACTACCCCAGGAGTGCGGGCTACTGGGCTCCCTTTACAGCACGTTACCGCCTCATTACTGCTTGTAGCTTCAATCCAATTAGGATCAGGTGAAGCGTTTACCGCGTACAGTGTGTCCTCACTTTGGCAATTTCCCTGATTACTTTTGCTGAGGTTTACTGGTGCACCTCTTTGTTTTAAATATTTTTCAACTTAATAATTACTTTTTTGGTTAACCAGTTATGAACATTGTTATACTTAATTTGTTATAGGGTTCTAAAGTTCTATTCCAGTACAATATGTTCGGTTAGGAGCGTATCTGTAGGGACCGTTTATTATATTACACTCTTTGGAAAATTAAACTTCTTTATGGTTTTTAGGGTTATTTATTGTGCATGACTATCATATGTAGCAAAATAGGAAGAACGATAATATGAAATTTTATTAGTTTGTTTTGTTTGACTAACAATTTTATTTGTGGTATTCAAATTTGTGTTTTGCATTTAACAACTCAACAACTACGAGAAAATCAAAATTCATCTACAGACTATAACGTAAGAATCTCTTACGGTTAAAAATATATCTCCAGAAAAATGGTTCATTGAATGATTTAAAATTCAGATTTAGTTTCAGATAATTTATTACCAATAATACATGTAGATAAAAATTAAAATAAAACAAAACAATATGCATTGGAAATGTCTAAAACTATTAATTAAATAATAAGATATTTGACTCATTTATAGTTTATTTAAATAGCTGGTACGTCTAATCAGAGTTCAAGTGACATTAATTGCATTCATATTAATGACAAGCTTATTCACACTTTTACTAAAACTCACAACTCACTCAGACCTTGAGATTTTTTCCTATACTCATTATTTTAACGTTAGCCTAAGTAGTAAACCTTTTAATGAAAATGAGCAATGATCATTATTAAAAGTGTAGTAATTTAAAGTACTAATAATGATGATAAAACAACTGGCCATAAAAACTAAACTTGCGGCAAGCAAAAACAGTAACTATATTGATCACAGATCTGTAACTTATTCACATAATACAGTGGCAAAGCAGATATTTCTGTTTACATAACAAACTAACCGTGTATGATAAACATGTGTTGGCCAAAACAAATACAAGTTGTTAAGGCTACGTTATAAATCCTGTTCAAATACTAAAACGATATGTTTCCTCTTTCAGTTCATCATGAGTCTGTTGATTTTGTGTTTGAGAATAGTCCATTCAAAATCATTACTCTTTGATTATTCAGGATTGTAATTTAATTTTTTCTTTCCTGTTCTTAAAACATTTATTCAGTTAATATTTCGAATATGTTTAAACTTTTCTTTCCTTCTCAAAATATTAGTGTGACAATTTAAACGTACGCTTTATCTAGTACTTTTAACGTTACGTTTAAAGTCATCGAAATGTAACAAATTGTCGAACAGATGGAAAGTACGCAGTCAGGAACTGACCCAGCAGGAAACTCAGTAATAAACGTTTCGCACCCAAATTACCTTAACACCTCACCCAGCAGCCACGTGAACTGTGAACAAACAAGCCACGCCCTCGTTCCTCCTCCGATCTGCCAACTTCCAGCTTCTGCATAACATTATTATGTCCTCGGTCCCTCGGAAACTATTTTGTTGCATGCGGAAATTACAGTAACCTAACTAAAACCAACCTAACCACCACAGTGCACTGAGTAAATATTTAGTGCATTATGAAACTGTAATTTTAGTCTTTTCATACAAATTTCAATATGAAAGTGGATTTAAGTTGTTGTATTTTCTCAGTATTTTATTCTGTGCATAGTTCATATAATTTATTACCTAATTAAAAACCCATATTTATCTTTGAGTAGCATTTTTGAGCATTCTAAGTTACTCTTATTTGCAGGGATAATATGTGCTATGTTTGAACCCTATACCTTGGAATATAAGGCTATCACATTAAGGTGTGTTTGATTTTTATAAAAATTCAACTTTTATTCAATGCATGATTTATAGTTAACAAATTCCTGAAAACAATTTAATTGTTTTCTTTCAAGTAACCGATTAATTACCTGCATTTTTATATTTACAAAATACTAACAATGGCAATATTCGTTGTTTGACATTGCAGTATTTTATAAGTATCTTTATTCTGTAGTTTATGTATGTTGGCATCCCTGACGAGGAGTGAGTAACCTAACCATTGTCAGAAAGCGTCTGTTGGAAATGTTCACGTGGCAACAAGGTGCGTGCACACAATGAAGTCGAGTGCGAAACATTTATTGAGCGGGTTCCCTGCGGGTTCCTGACCGAACCAATTGTGTGACCCCAAAATCAATTTAGGAATATTTAAATATGTAAAATACAATCAAATGACATCGCTCAAAAGTGTATGTAGTTACATTACATTTTCATTTAATTCCCTATTTCTATTAATCAGTTTGAAATATGTGTCCAAGGGCGATTTTTAGATTGGTTTATGAGTCACAGAGGCCAACGTTGGATACAACAATATACCAAGAGCACAAATGCATTATCCTCATTATTATTTTAAGCTAAACGTATTGATGTATCAGTCTTCTCATATTTTCAGCTAAGCTAAGATTCATAACTGATATCTATCGGAATTGAAAGTAAAATGTATACCGAATCATATAGATTAAGAGATTATAGTGTTTTGCATTAGAAACGACATAGCTTATAAGGTCAAAACAACAGCAACAAACCAGCTCCCCACTTTTACGCTTACAATGTGCTTACACTCTTCTAGTGGACTATGCATTTTACCTGTTATTATAGTATAATTTATTATTAACTTATTAATATTATATAATAATTTAGAGCGTTAATACATTTTGGTTATTTTAGGGCAGTAAATAACTCATTTTAATCGTGAAGTTTTTTATTATTAAAATGAGCTGATTACGTTTATTTATGAAATTTAAACCTGTTGAATCAACAAAATGACAATATTTTGAACCAGAATCAACCATTCACTTTCGTTTAATTATATTATTCGTATTATATATATATTATTTATAGTGCCCTACTTTAAAAAAGAAAGGTATTATTTCCATTCTCTATCGTAATATGGTTTTGAGTTCTCTTCATAATTTGTTAAAAGTCTGTTTGCTTATGGCTTGGGTTTACCAGTCGAGGGACAGGCGGTATTATTCGGAAACATCCCAATCGGCGAAACCTGGCTTGGTGTCGCCAATGAGTGGCGACTGAAGGCGGCACGTCAAAGTGGTTCCCAGTATAAGTGTGAGTGAAGGGTCGTAAATCTTTGGCGAAAACAGGAGGGGTGGTGGTTCATCACCAAGGCCTTTTCTCACGGGACAGAATTTGACCTACATACTGAAACGGTGGACCGTTATTGCGCACCTAGCCGTAATCCCCAAAAGGGCTCCCCAATTTTGCGCACCTGACCCAGGTACCTTATACCTCACCGTCCGTATGACGAGTGGCTTTGTAATGTTTCACTGATGTCACTCCTACATAAACCGAACATAAACCGAACGGCTAACTAAGACTAAAACTATTGACATGGCATAAACCCTCTTCCCTCCTCAAATAATGGCGGCACGCACGGCAGACTCATCCGAATGTTTATGTATTTTTAAGGATCTATCAGGAAAGACTATTATAGGCATTGACAAAACTTTAGTCAATGTGCGTCTAAATTCGAATGAGGTTCATAAAAGTCGATAGAAAACCTTTAAGAGAAGGAGCATTTAACTTGTTAAATTGAGCAACTAAATAACAAAGCAATGAAATTATTAACATTCAATGAATGTGTAGGATACAAGAAATCGCGTATTGCTAAGCTTTAACTCATGCTTGTTGAGAATTAGTTGTTAGTAAATGTCACTTTTGTTTAACCAGCCGTAAGATTTATCTGATGAGTAGGTGCGCAATATTGGCGAGTTCAGGGGGCGGCCTCCCAACGAAGTGCGCAATTTCGGCTCCTACCTGAATTTTAGTGCGCAAATTCGGTGTGCCCTACTGAAATGTCAAAACCATCGTACCACGACAAAGAAAGGTGAAAATTAATAACAACCAATTGTCAACAAACATGTGTTAAAGCTTAGTGATACACGAATTCTTGTATCCTATTTTTCAAATTTCAAATTCATCATAACTATTGCATCTGAATGTAATGTATACAAGTCTCCTTCATGATAACCCTTCCAATATTCTAATCTTCAATGTTAGTGGGATTTATTTTAACTTAATACTCCTGCAATGTTGTATGATAATTATAAATAAAATATAAATGTAGTATTATATCGTCAAAGTATTGACGATAGAGTGTACCTTTCAGACATGTGCAAGGGACACTATTAAAATATGAATTTAATTTGTTTTGCGTAAAATAGGGTGGTATTTAAATCACACTTTAAACCAAAACTTCTCTTGAATTCTTGGAAGAAAAGGAGACAAATATCTGTTACACGCCAGCCAGATTATTGTCTCAACTTGTCAGGCTAGGTTAGCAGTTTGTCTCATATTGTTTTCACTTCTCAAAAAATTAAGTAACTAATTAATTAACAGCTCATCAAATTACTGTTCATACATAAGAATATTTGTTAAAACAGAAAACACTTTCTACCTTTTATCCAACCTACTATCAGGAATAGGTTGACATTTGACAATAATCTTCATTAGGTAAATACTATGTTTTCGTTATTTTCTATATGATTTAATGAAAAAATTATAAAAATCCCAACAAAAAATGCCAGATGAAGTAATCAGCTGAGGAGTAAATTGTGTTGTAGAATGCATAATTCTATTAGTTTATGAAATCGTTTTCCAGCTTTGACACCTGATTTCTATATTGTGACGAAAGACTTGCTTGTGTAGACAGATAGTGATTATTCAAATGTAAGCACGGGACCGCGTCTATTCGCCACCCAGTTAGATCGCCACCCCGACCCCCGACTTAGATCGTCACCTTTTCAAAATGTTTTGGAGGTGGCGATGTCTTGTATCGTACACGACAGACCGCCACCGTTTTAAAGGAGGTGTCAATCTGTCGGGGTGGCTACTTGTCGCAGCCGTGCGAGGTGGCGATATGTCGCGTACGTTACCTTCAGAAAGTACCACCTGTGTCGCTATCTACAAAGGTAGTTGAATCTCCAGACTAACCTACAAGTAATTTATATTTTTTGAATCCCCGGTTATTTTCGAAAAGATGCATATGAGTTTTACCAAACGTTCGTTTAAAAAAAATACATGGGATGGGATTGTGATGTATTTTAACACAATCAGGGAAGTATAAACAATCTATACGTGTGATGGTACCGACTATCGTTATGACCTCTTTTCCTTATTTCTAGAGGTCTTAGTTCAAAAACACTCAACTATAACACCATACCTTTAATCACGCAAATGATGTTTTTTGTTCTAGTTAAATTTAAATTGATATTATTAATACGCTACATGCAAACTTTGTAAACAATAAGGATTATTTGTTTTAGGACATACCCACACAGTATACAGAGTGGGTATGTCCATTGATTTTGAATTATTTATTCCATAAACAGCTGCTGCAGTTCTTATTTAACAGGTTGAACGAGGATTGGTAATAAATAACATAAGTATACAGAGTGGATATATTATCTAAACCTATATTTGTCAGACTCAAGCAATCACTGACATAGTGATCACTTTATCTAAAAAACGACAATGTCTAAAAAGATACATTTTGCATGGTGGTTCCCACCTACTAAATGTATGTTAATTCACTTTAATTCTTACTTATTGTCAATAGATAATCATTAAAAAAGGATCCAACGAATTTTCGAAACAGTATGGAATGGTCCAAGATCAGTTTTGAGGGGTCATTTCCCACCCATTCGCAGATAAATAGCAACTATAGCCGTGCGCCTTTCGTCGCTCTAAGAACAATATTTTTTCCATAACAATAACAAGGCATATTGTTAAGTAAATTGAAATAACATGACTTCGATATAGTCAGTTCTCTAGCCAGTATTATATCAAAATCATTAAAATTCCGGAATTCGAAGACCATGTTGAAATGTGTAGTAAAAAGGTAGTAAAATATTTTAATTACATAGAAGAACAACAGTCAACAACATACTTATCGATACACATATATTAGTGTACTAGGTAGTTTAAAACCAACGGTAAAAGTAAGGAATGTTAATTATTATAACTGACAGTTCAGAAGGCGGGGCACTGTAACGGCGTGATGTTGGTACTGCTGGCAACGCGTATTAAATGCCAATCAGGATGCCAGCGGAGAGACTGAATAAGTCCCGCACGCCCCTGCACGCCCCTGTAAAGTGTCTCTCCAACTTAAATACACTGGTTACAGCTCAAATAGCAGATTACCAAGACGATGAATGTGATTATATTAGTTTATTTTATATAAAGCAATTTCTAGTTCATCATAAATTACTTTTTTGCAATTAAAAATATACTATTTCCCTAGATGTGTTACGTAATATTACTGTATAAAGTTTTCTTCTTTGCTTCAGATACGAAAAGTAATTACATCATTATGATTAAAATTTACATTTACAGGGTATTTCCTGTGTCGCTAACGTAATAGTTGTTTCACAAAAGAAAACTATTTTTTTGTAAAAATATGTAGGCATACAATAACAGTCTTATCTTAAAAGTAATCTATTACAAAATAATTTGTATTACAATACTGCTTGAATAAAACTGCAATTAAATGTTATCACTTACAAATACATTTTACACTATAATAACATAATTGGTTACTACCCTTATTGCAGTTGCTTTCTTTGTGATTGGTGTTAATTTATTTGTGTAATAGCATCAATATGTTAATAGGCAAGCAACCAAATTGTGGTACGCTTATTTTGTGTCGTTTGAGAAATTCACGCGTACCGTTTGCAAGGAATTGTCCACTAGATTGGAAGAAATTCCTTATAAACTAATTTACATTGGTCCTCAGGGCTACAATCCACAGTCTTTCAATGTTTCAATTTAAATGTTATGGAAAAACATTAATAAATATAAGTGTTTATATTTGACAGTAGTTTTGGAACAGGAGCAGGCAAAGGTTTTATTCTGATGTATTACCTATCTTCCCAACAAAATTGCTCAATTGGCCCAGTTAACTACTAACGTCAGTGACGTTTAAATTGAAATTGTAAAGTCTCAAAGGACATAAGGGACGGAAAATATAGGCCTGTTTCTGATTATGGTTCAATGTCTGGCGTATTTCTACCAAACCTTTGCTTAATCAGTCTGGTAAGTAGTAATATGATTAACACCGAAATTTGTAGTCCTGTCCACACTTATGCGTTTCCCGTATACTAGTATAGATAGATGAATATTTTTGTTACTACCATTAAGACATTTTAAAAAGCCCTTTGTAATTTAAAGAGTACAAACAAGTATTAATTTTCATCTTGCTTCGCAAACTGTGGGCCGTCCGGTCACTAATCCACTATATCTCCAGGGGTTTTTTCATTTTTTTGAATTTTTGATTTTTAAGGGTATTATCCCCCAGAAAACATGACAAATCTAAATTTCTCAAAAACGGCTCTAACGATTTTAATTAAACTTCGTCGTTTGTAGAACTTTAGTTTTCCATCAAAATGACGCCACCCGCATTTCTGTAATAATTTGGGTTCAAAAGTTACAGACCTTAAAACTCAAAAATTCTGTTTTTTTACTTTTCACAAAAATTATAAATATAAACAAATATTACTATTCACCATTAAAAAGAGCTCAAGAAACTAAATAGTTTAGTACTTTGAATTACTATTCTACGATTGCTGGTTGCGGAGGAAATTCAAATTTTCATTATGCGGTAAACGCATTGGATACGTTGTCCAATGTTATTCTTATGGGGAATACAAAAATTACTATTTCTCTCTTATTTACTGATAAATTCCGTTCAAACTTGATATGCTTGTCAAGTTAGCATTGACCCAACAGAGGAAATTCGAAATATGTTGCCCCTTATAAACCTGGGGGGAATAGGGGGCATTTCCCCTCTTAAGACCACGTGTGTAACAATGGATCTGTAGTGCCCCCAAAACAGGGATTTGGGTGAATGTTTTTGGAAACAACTTGTTTACAAGATTTTCTGTACATTCGACCGTGCTTTATATTCTACTGTTTATTTAGTAAATAAAAAGTAATTTATTCATTAAAGTTGTGCTAAAAGGGAGAAAGTATATGTCAGTTTCCTGATACCGTTTATTAGTAAACATATTTAAAACTGACAGCTGTTTCGCGCTGGATGGGCACATGCATATCTTCAGGTAATGATCTTCAAAACTCACACATCCTTTTTGGATGAGTTCGTTTCAATATATAAAAACACAAAATACGCACAAATACGACAAATTATCAAGTATTTGTAATGATACTCTAATGTTTAAAATATAATGTTCATGTGTCGTATTTCATGTTTTAAATGTTTTTAAATATTGTGACAAATTCATCCAAAAAGGGTTCTCAACCTGAAGATGTGCCTATAAATGATCATTTGACGCACAGACAAAATGAACCTTGTTATTGATAATTTTTTTTAAAAGGAGACGAATATATCATGAAAATAAAATTGTGCATAGCATATCAATAAAAATGCCTACAGAAATCTCAAAATATATTACATACAGTGTGTAAAAAAAGTCCGTCCCCCCCCTTTAATTTTTTTGTTTGTTAAAACAGACAAATAACCTTTGAGGAACGATACCAACTTAACCCAAAGTATCTTTTGACGTTATCGGAAATTTTGAGTGTCCCCCAAAAATGGGGGATTTTGGGGGCAACTCAAAATTTTCAAATGTAAACCCCTTTTGAGTGACCCCTCATTTTAAAGAGCTTTAAAAGAATAGGTGAATGGTGGAGGTTGGAGGTCTGTAACCTTTTTTTTATAAAATAGTGTGATGGCCCATCGGTCGTGTTTGTTATTTCATTTATTTTATTCAAGCATCGATGTACCATCTATTTTATGTGTAATCGGCCCAGCCCTGCAAATTACACTCTCGCTTTGTCTCCGGTAGTACGGTCTAGCTTTGAACCAAGCACAGCTCTTGGGCATTCATTGTACTGGGCTAAAAACCGACTCCAGATGGAGCGCAGGCGAACCCGAGGCGGAGCGAATCGAGACGGTTCGAGACAAGCCGAGTCGAGCCGAGCGCATCAAGTCTGGCACCAAGAACACTCATCCTCTCACCTAAGTCTAGTTTCGGCAAGAGTGAACTGGTAGCATCAGTAGTACAGTTCGCCTCGGATGCCACGCCATGGATCGTTCAGAGCGTACAAAGCGGTTGATAGACCTCGCACTTCGAGGAAGCGACTCAGAAAGTGTGCCAACTTTGAGGTAAGTGTGCAACTACGTAAAAAGTATTAATATACTGTAATAATTGCAAATGTGAAAACAATAACTTTTAAAATATGAGTTACATTACATGTTGTGCTAACGTATAGTTGTCTATCACAGCATATTACTTAGTTGTATAGTTACAGTATAAATCTTGATTAATACTTAAACAAAAAGGTCTATATATTTTTGAGTGTACCTACCAATGATATTGAAGTTCTATCGGTTTAGTATGAATATTTAAAATTTTCTATATACCTATTATTGTACCCGAAACACGTTAACTAAATAAACGTGGATATTGTATTGGTGCGATATTGTATTGTTGGATTTTGTAGGACTGGCCTGTGTTTGTTTCAATTTATCAGCTTATTCTTAAAATGTTCAGTTCATTGAAGGCATTTTTTTTTAAAATGGTTTAGTGTATAGTACTTAATCCATTTCATTCTGTCTTGAAGTCCTGTGATTCAGCTGGCAGTGCTGTTAAATATTACAAACAGCTGATCAATTAAATTCTATAGTCAAAGGCGGCAGTAATACTATTTTTATCATGTATTTTGTTTGTTGTTATTTAATCGTAATAAAAACATATTTCAATGTCTGTTTTTAGTTTTAAAAAAATAATTAGTCTTTGTAGTGTAGCGAAAAGTATCGTTCAAAACACGAGCGTTCAAATTCAGGTATAAACATACGCTCCCCATAGGGTGTCTCAGAAACGGTTGCGTGTGCAGATCACGTTGGAAGAAGGGTAACCTTATAAAGTAAAATTTAATTATAATTCATTAAAATGTTACACATTACTAAATTAGGCTGGTTTAAAAATAAAACTGTAATTAAAAGGGATAATTAGAAATAATGTAACCAGATTAAATTACAAATTTAAATAATCACATGTTTTATTAAACTGTTAGACTTTAGTAATACAGTAAAAGGTAGCTACACAAACACTTTTCTAATTTAAATTATGTTGTTTCATATTTAATATTATTTTGCTTTACTCATAATTATACGAAAACGTATTTAAGACTCACATTCACCATCCTTAACTCGGAACCGGCAATATAATCGCAAACGTTTCTAGGACGTCTATTACCTCGTTAAAAAGCAGGTATCATAAATTAAGTAAAGTGTACGTAATATTGGTACATTTTGACATTAAACAACATGATGAACCTTTAAAAAAGCCAAGATAAATTTGCTTCTAGATATATAATGCATACATCTATTCACATTACCATATGATAAATGTCATAGTATGTCATAGTTTTTAAATATTTAATAATAATAATAATATCCTTACAATTTATTTAGGACGGTAAAAGATTATTTGAGAGGTATGATATATTGCGATTAGACATTAATAATTCAAAACACAATATTTGTAGTTGGTGTCGGCTCAAATTCTCTTTGTTTATAATAAGTATTACAGCTGCATAAAAAATGTATGAGTACCAAAAAATGTAAATGTTTATGACCTTTAAAATATTCATATAAAAAGGAACTCCAATGAAATATTTATGAGGATGGGCCTGATTCGCTGATTGGGCCTGTTGTTGACCGGTGTGACTGGTTGAAATCGATCGCCTTGTACCATATTTTTAATTTTTATTAGTGGTTTAGATCCGGGGGGAATCAGGGGGATATATCCCCCCCTTGTAATTTTGAAAAAAATATCTTATTTATATATCAAGAATATTGTTCGCGTACATTAAATAGTAGTAGTCTAAATGTACCGGCACGCGGCACGGTATTTGCGCGCCACAAGTGGGACGTGAGACGTGAGTCACCGAATAGTTAGCCCTCCACCCCTAGCGACCCGTGTCCACCGAGATCGTCGTGTCCGAGTTCGTCACATCTACGAAAATCAATGAGCCGTAATAATTAGGGTCGGCCGTCTACCTGCCCCGCCGGGTATGCCATGCCTCCTCCGCCCGAACGGGAACAACTTATCCTAGTCACAGATCACAAGAGAACGGTCAAATACCGTTCTGAATCTTTACGCTCAGAGTTTACTGATGTTGGTTCTTCATGTAGCTGAAAATTACAACTAGCCTGTACATTTCGCCGAGCAATATTAAAAGTGTTAAATATAAGTTCAATTAAACTTTTATCCATGATAGGATTTGGTTGTTATATTTATTAAATTCTCAAATTGTAAGAATGTATTTAACATATTTTTAAGTAAGTAATTGCGAAAATATCATATCAAAACTACTACAACTTTGGTAAATTTAAACTGACAGCTGTACTATTGTATTTATTTTATCCGCACGAATACCAAGCCCTTGCTAATGAACAAACATGCACATTTGCATTTTTTTAAACTCTATCTGAAATGTAAACAGCAATATTCTTTAAAAATGTTAACATTCCGCTTTATCAGTTGATAGTTGCTCTAATAATGAAGAGCCCACATGATTTAATAGTTGACGGAGTAAACATCCTGAAAATGTAAAATAAGCGAGAACATTATTACAATTAACATAAATAAAAATGCAATGTTATGCTTTGCAAAAAATGAATGTTTATCTCAGCAAGGCTATATACCCTTATCCAAGGTGGTCCTGAGGGCGGTGACCGCGGTGAGCCTCCTCACCCTTGCATTCCTCTACTCCAGAGGTCGACCACTCCAGATTCCAAATCACAGTTTAGACACCCCTCCCCTTAAAATATGCGAAAGAAGGAATGAATGATTTGAAAGGATTTAAATACACTTCATAAATAAGAGAGACACTACTGTTTTCTAAAAAAATAGTCAACATAGTTAACTTCTAAAAATAGTACCATACATAAATACGTTAAACCATATTTATTCAAGTAAACTAGATTCTTTTTACAGTACTAACAATTTAAAAAAAATAAAATTAATACTCTATCCAAGAACGTTTTTTAAAATCTCTTTTAAAATTTTGAATTGTTTGAATGTGTTGTGTGATTTTTACTGGGAACAAATGAAAAATTGGGCTTAAAAATACGAATAAGTTTCTTAAAATAATCTGTTATCCTAGTATAATATAATGAATGCACCCCTTTCAGTGCGATATCCTTTTGTATGACACTTCAATTTTGTAACACGAATCCTTTTGTACTAAGGCTGTTTTTCGGACTCACGGTCAAACATCAATCGGCCTAATTCATCCTTTCAGTGCGATATGTAGTCGTATGACTTCAATTTTGTCACGAGTTAGTTTGTATAATTTTTAGCTACATGAAGGAAACCCTGCAAACAATAATCGTTTATATAACTGTGGTAGTAGGTAATGTAGGCATACACTGTTTAGTCAACACACTTATTGGCTAATGTTTTTGTGAGAAACCAAAAGATGTGCCGAGGTCTGCTTGGTAAAATTGGTTTCAACTATAATACTTGGTGTAATAACGAGACAAAGTTAAATACCCATTCATAATTTGGCTGCAACATTTATTTGTTACAGTAAATATGTTTTATGAGTAGATCATTGTATAATTCAAGGTGGTGTATAAAATACTTTCAGTAATATATAGTTATTTTCATTAACAATACAAATGACAACGCTGTAAACGTTGTTCTCATTTAAAATGTTTAACATATAAGGATACGTTATTGATTACATTTATTAATTATGTTACCAATAAATAAATAAATTAAACAATTTTGTAAAAATACCTTTCAGTACCAATTTTTCCCCTTTAAAAATATTAATTTATTAAACACTTCGAGAACCATCAAAGTAGTAAATACCCAGTACCGGGTATTTATCTCGATCCTGTTAGGAAGTTAAATGTATGTGGTAACAATTATATACTCTTCACGACTGTTATTATGCTAATTTTAATATGTTTAACGCATGGGAATTACAATGAACCTGGTAACAATCTCCTAAATCTTATAAAAAATAAGAAATACTCATGTTTTTGGTATTTACCTAGTGCTTGGGGTAAGTACCCAGGTAAATACGCATTTATATTTAACTACCCATTGGGTATTTACCCGGCCCACATCACTGTCAGATAAGGCCAAGGAATTTATAAATTTTAATCTATAACTTGATCTAAAAAATTATTTTGGTAAATTAAATTTACATCTGTATATTGTTTATTTGTTTGTTAATTTTTGGGATTTTCAGGGAAAGAAGATATTCCATTGTAAAACTTTTGGAATTGGGAATACTGGTTATCGTACCATCGGAGAATGTTACACAGACAGAAACAAGGGATCTGAACTTGACAACTTATAACAACCAGGAATATTCGTGCATAACCTTTAATACTGGAGGTATGCTTCAATCGATAAAAATAATTTTACTTATTTGTACGAATTTTAGTAACTAATAAATGTAAGTGTAGTCTAAGGGGTAGTTAAAAACATATGCACATTACATCCCTAATTGTTATTAATTAAAACAAAAATAACTTTGGTTTACTAGTTCACCATTTAAAGTATGTTTCCATATTGATCTTACTACTCTAAACAAACAGCTGTAACACAAGTTTGTATTGTTAACAAGTTGAATAATTATTTATATTGTTATTTAACAGCTGACGACCTCGACCGAAAAGTGTCATTTTGATTCTGTTGGTTTGTCCTAGGATGGAAAATATCATAAAAATGATACTTTTCAGTCGACGTCATCAGCTGTTAATATGAATCGAACGAATTATTAAAATTGAAAACAATAAAAACTTTTGTAACAGCTGTTTGTTTAGAGCAGAAAAATCAAGAAGGAATCAAACTTGTAATGGTGAACCCGTTAAGGAAATTTAGTTTCTGCGAAAATGTTATCTTAATATTGTTTTCAGTATGACCAAAAAATAGTTCTTCACAATTTCCTCGCTCAATTTTCAGCCTCAGCCGGCCGTTAAAAATTGAGCTCCGCTTCAAAAGCGTCACTTTTGGTCCCACTTATATTATACCCATTATCACAAAGTGTTCACAGGTTGTCAAGACTAAACAATATATTTTATCAAAACGTATTCCAAGTCAAGTGCAGCTACCTACGTTGGTATGAAATTGTTTATCATAACTAATTCCTTAAAGATGTTCAGATAAAATAAACTTTAAAAGTTACATGACTAATAATAATAGCCCATGAATATAAATCTATCAGTCATGGGCATTTTCTTCCGCTTCCCGTATTTATTTTGCAAGTTAACTTGGAACGGGTGTAATGTTTACATCGTCACTTAAACTTTGATACTTACAAAAAATTTACGGATTAAGATTCTAATATAAAAAATACTGTACTTTTTTCTCTTGCGTAGTATAGTACGTAAAAAAACGTTTTATCCCGTGTAAGTTCGGACCCCCCCCCCATAGATCTGCCACTGGGCGCCATTGGCTATTGCGTTCTGGTTATATAAATTAAGGATCATATGTAATTACAAATCTATAATCTAAATACTTAAAGTTTTAGTATCACAGAAAAAGTATTCATCTCATGTTTCGCTTTACAATTAAATCATTTGTGGTAGCTATTATTATTATTATCATTTTTTCCAGGACTACGTGAAATGCAAGATATGTTGCAAGTACTGCATACATTTAAAACCCTAGAGGAAAAATTTAAATATTTAGGCAGTTCCACAAGAAACACCCAAACACAGATCTCTGATGTAGGCCTGAAGGAGGACGAGACACAAACTGGATATGTGTCGCATATAGACACACCGATTGCAGGTATGCACGTTTGCACATATTAAGTCTTTTTTTCCTGATTTTCAAACACATTAGAATTTTTTTTAACATGTGCAATGTTACATGTGATCACTTGTTAGCACCACCCTCAGTAATCTTTAACCATTTCTTTGATTTCCAAACTGAAGTTAAGTAGTATTTTCGGCATTAAGGCAACACTATTTGTATCTCTCCCAATACATGTCAGAATTTCAGAATAGGGCATGAGTAAAAACACTCAAGGGTCGAAATGGTATATCAGTTGGACTACCCCACAGTTGTAAACCTACATTGTACCTTCAGACATCACCAGCTTTATTAAACTATAAGTAATGGTGGTCATTGTAAGACTATCCAAGAAGGTTTTATGATGACATTGAGCTTTTTTATATTGAAGCAAATGGTTATGATTGTTCGGAAAAATGCTTTTTTCATCGTAGAATGATACAGTATGTATTGTTGTGATGGAATATGTCTCATTAATGGTATCCTGCTTAACACAATTTTATTAATGAACTAATACATTGTATAGTATATTTCTTGAACATCAATAGCTTTCTACTCAAGTAACGTCATTTTTAAAATAATTCCCTTATTTCAAGAAAGAGGTATTTTAGTATCATTATATACATACTCACCTTCACCAGCAATTAATATGAAACTAAATGGAATAGAATGGAATACCTCTGTTAGGTATAACAATTTATTTAATATTACCTGATATTACAGTGTCTTTTGTTTCAGGAGAAACACCAATCGCAGAATCAGGATTTGAAATACGAAGTGCTTTAGGCACACTGTGGGGGGAAGAGCAGGGAACTTCAAGTGCCGGCCCACATCTATTTTTGGAGGAAAACTATGAAGGTAATTTCCAATGACACCGATGGGAAACTTGTGGACGTTAAATAAGGATGTTGTAATGTCTTTGGTTGTCCCAGACTAATTTTTAATTAATAATCTGTTTTAACCAGTACAAATGTCTAGTTCTCTGGTATGTACTTAGTAAATGCATATATTACTAACCATAATATGCATGATATAAATTTGTAAAATTGTCTGTGGGAAATACAGAAAGAAATGACGGTAATATCTACCGTTTGGTTATGAGGTCCCGTTATGAAATAGCCTGGGACGCACACACACACAAGACTACTTTATTAGTATAAGAACCATACATGCACCACGTGCTCAACTCGCTGCGGAAATCATCTTGTCAATAAAATATTTCCCATTTCAATGTAATGACTCGGTAGGATTAATATTCAAGGCTGGTAGTGTTAAAATTTTCTATGCTCTGTCCATAACAGTTAATATAAAAGGTAGGTCTATAAAAAAGAAAAGCATATATTTTTTCAAAAAGTAACAAACTTCTTAATAAATGTAGTTTATGTATCCAATGTTTACAAAATTGTTAATCGTTTTTCAACATTATGAAGTAACATACAAGTAATAAAATAGAAAATATAAATAAACTTTTATAAGCTTGTTAAAAGGTTATTTATTTTCCTAACAATATTTAATTATTATTATCCATCATAATGAGGATAAACTGTTAAAAATATTGTACGCCTTGGATACATTGACTCAATTTATTAACAAGTTTTTCATTGTTTAAAAAAATTGTTTCTTTGTGATTTATGTTTACTTTACTTTAACAGACATATTTGACGGGCTTAAGCGGCGATTACTAATTATTGTGAGTTTCACAGGCATAGTGGAGTGTACATGGTTACTAACAGCGTATAAATATAATGCTTTAATCAATACAAACAGTTTATTGAAACCTTGTTGATAATATAACATAAATTACTATCATCTCACACTGGAGCATTTCCCACTACTACACTGTTATTTCCATTTATTTTACAAATGCTATTTTCTCTTTCCAGAAAACACCGGAAATGTCAACCCGTTACCTGGAGAAGAAAATATAATACATGAAATCATGGTTTTACCTGCAAAAGGGGACGTACATGAAGATACCCAAGTACCAGGAACATCAAAGTCTCTAAAAGCTATCTCTTCAAAGGACCGAATTCAATGTAAGACATTTTACATCAGGATATTTATATCAATAACATTGATGATCGCCACGCGGCCCGGGATGAGCGCCTTTGTTCTGACCTCAGTACTTCACAGGGATTTATTTTTAGTAATATGACTTATGCAGCTACAGGCGACGTTTGTAATAAAATTGACAAATCCAATTTTTGGCGCCAAATTGTTTTAAAGTCACTTTTAATTACACTCTTGAGATTAGGTGATTATTTACGTATTAATTTTTAAGACTTTTTATACTCACACTCGTACATCCTCAATGTATAATAGTATAGACTAATACATAAATATCAGCATTGTTCCACTGGTGGAAGATTTTAGGAATACTATTTTTATGGACGGTAAGAACTGTCGGCCTAAACACGATAACAAGTAAGAAGATTAACTATTTTCATTATCAGTATTGTTATGAATGAAACACTTATTTTATAAAGCTTTTCTTCTTTAAGGAATATTGCTTCATCTTGGCCTCCCTCTGGTATCGCTTATGTTACGTTTAGAGGGTGTCTGTAGTTCTTGGTCCTATAGTGGCCCATAGCTGGATTTATAAAATGTAATATAAACAAATTAAGTACCTATCACCAGCCTATTTATCTACTCATATAAGAAGCTAGACGGGTTCACTCACTCACTGACTCACTCACTGATAAAAACTATGAGGCACTTCCCGTAACACCCTCAACCCTATACTTTAATTAAAGCTTTTGACGAGAGACTGTCAGATAAATTTCCAAAAGTTAGCATCCTTGAGTTTTGGAGGCACTTTGTGGTCGGGAGAAATTACACTTTTTAAATTTTTCCACTTTTAGCGCGTTTTGTACGGAAACGTTAACATTAAGAGATGGAAAAAATGTTTAATACAAAAGTTGTATAAAGTTTCATTTCCAACTAACGATTTTTCGCCATATTTAAGATCCGATTGACCGTTGAGCACTATTCATCCCAGAAGGAGTAATTTTGAGAGTTTTCGCCCATTTAAATGTGTACAAGATCGCTTTATGGCTATTACCACATGTTACTAACAGCTGATTTATATAAAGCTCATTGATGTTGTTTTTATGGTTTTCAAGCTACAATAGTTGATATGGTTTAAACTTGGCGTTAAACACAGGTTACAAAAAGTGTGTTTTCTGTATAACTTTATATTGTAGGCTTACTAACACGTTTCTTACTTTTTAGTGAATCTGTTTGACTTTCTAGCCATCATTTCTTAAACTATCATACTTGAGTCGAGATTGATTAACTTGTGATGCTAAAATTGGTTTTCATCAGGCATATAACATAATTAAAACTGCAGTTTAACGTAGCTGGTACAGTACTTAAAAAAAGGCAATGGCTGAAGAGCACAAGTGAGCGAAGCGAACCTCAACAGGGGGTTTGGGGGCGAAGCCCCCAACGGCGATAAGCATAGTACTATTATATAGCTTACATTTTGAATGATCTGTTAACCTTAGGATGTCCTTGTCCTCCCACGCATTTCAGGATAATTTTAGTTCCTACTCATCCAGTTGTTTGAAAAAGGTTAACCCTTACTAACATTAGTAGGTCTAAATGTATTTATGTTGTACCTATATTGTTATACAGGGACAGAAGATTCTGACGATGATTTGTCTATGGAGAAACAACCAGAAGCTGAACAAGACATCTTATCTGAATCTTGTCAACCTCAGGAACCAATGGAATTAGACAGTAAGTTCTTAATGTACACTGTGATTGATTTATTAAATATTATCATCGATAGTGCTAATGGAATGCCCAATGACACATACATGTGCAGCACCTGATTTAAAGTCACATTACAGCTCTGTGTTAAACACAATGGCAGCATTGCACATTGTGGATAGAAACAGTAGGCGTAACAGTAGTAGTAACAGTACAACACTAGATATGGTAGATAAATTGCCAAATTGACAGTAACAGTAGTGACAGTATATAGTAATAGTATGCGTAACAGTAGGCGTTACAGATTGTAGACAGTAACATTGTAGGCGTAACAGTACCTAGACAGGCCTTTTGTCGCTGCAATAACATAATTTTCACCAATAAAAAAAAACATTTTAACCTTTTCAGTGCTAAGCTTCTAATAAAAGTAGTTGAATCTGTAATTTTTTGTTGATTTTTAACGTCTTTAACTCCTGAACAGTTAAAATTTAAAAAAAATCGTGCTTCCGGTGGAGACACACACACAGCCTTTTTCGCAACAAGGCAGCTTTTGATGTCACTGGAGGGGCAGCCCTGAGATATGAGGGGAAGGGGAATACAATAAGAAAGGTTTAAGGCCACTATTTATGTTTTTGACATACAGATATGAAAAACCTAAGCAGTTATTACCAATTGTTATGATTTTCACAGGAATAGTGGAGTGAAGATGCCTACCAACAGCGTCTACAGTACTTAATATAAAAAATTATTAAAACCTTCCTGGCAATGTAACAGAAATAACTAGCATCTCACACTGTAGCGTTTCCAAATACTCCAGCGTTATTTCCATTTATTTTACAAATGATATTTTCTCTTTGCAGAAAATACTTCAAATGTGGTTCCGTTACCTGTAGAAGAAAATATATCACATGAAATCACGGTTTTACCTGAAGAAGGAGACGTACATGAAGATACCCAAGTGCCAGGAACATCTCAGTCTCCACAAGTTACCTCTGGAAAGGACACTATTAAATGTAAGACATTTTAATTCAAGATATTTAAATTGTTATTGGCAGTGATATTGTAACATATTTAAGTTTGTGTAATGTTTTTAAGTTAAACGACGTTTCTCTCTAAACATTATTTTATGTTTTAAGGGGCACAAAATATTATGTGATCGAGAATGGGACATTTTAAAACGATTGGGGGGATAATGTATACCTAACCATATAATCATAACATACATATTTTTAAGGATCGCTCAGATAACCCTTGTTGTCTCATTGATCGCTCATTGTACAAGCAGAAGCTGCCACGTAATTCAGCACGTTCCTCATCTGATTTTGGATGAATGAACTTCAGTTTAGTGTGCTTGATCAAATTTTAATCTTCTGACTTCACGTTGTAAGTTACGATGGTCAGTAACAGTTTTTTACCGAAACCGAGAACCGATGGTCAAATGTCGGTTTCTGGTTTTATTTCGTTTTTTTTAACTGTCAGGAATAGTTTATGCTGCACTTTTAAAATTAACAAAAAAAATCAATATTACAGATAATTAAACTTTAAACCAAATAAAGGCGTTTAATAACTTTACAAATGTTCATAAATACAGTAAATTTCATCTAAATTTGGTAAAAAATCAGTGCATGGTTACACTTCCACACTGATGCCGTGGTTAAGTGAGGGTTAAGTCAGAGATTACTGCTTATCGAACACAAGTATTCTACATATTATCAATTATCACGGCGCGCACTGAGTCGACTCCAGTCCGGCCCGCCATTTTTTAAATGTAAAAATACACTAATTAAATGAGACGCCGCGCACTACACCGGCTCGGCTCGGCCCGCCCTCTACGAACCAATCCGGCTTCGGCCTCGGTCGGTCCTATAAGCCAGGGCCGGCGAGAAGCTAGCGCCGCTTTCAACCCTTTGATGTCACGCGGCCAACGTGGAAGTCCCCCTCCCCTCCCGCCAACGGCGGCTTCGGCCAAACTTCAAAGGAGTGGCTGAGCCCTTTCTAGCTATTCTCGCTGGCCCTGCTTATACCGATGGCTAAGCGACCGAGGACGGAGCCGGTAGTTGGGGGGGAGCGTAAGTGACTCATTCCTCCGTTCAGCAGACTAGGGATGAGCATCGAATGAAAAACATCTATGTTTACCATCGATAATAACATCGGACGTTTCCATCGATATGCCAAAAACATCGAACTCAAAATATCGATGTTTTTCGATGGTTTTAAACGTCGCATCGGCAGAATTTCACATAGGCCTACACCATAGACTAACTACATTAATGTAGTTAGTCTATGCCTACACTCACATTGTGTGACGTGATGATGTTAAAAAACATGTGTCCTGCAGTGACAGATTTATTTTTGTTTACTATAAAATACGCTAAACTTAAACCTTGACATCTTTAAAACAAAGTTTAAGTTAAAGATTACTTAGACTGCAGTACTGCCCAATCAGAAGACCTAGGCTATATTTGTTGTCACTTGCCTAAAAAAAGGTTTTAAGCCTAGGTGATTAATTAATTATGAAATGACCGATAATACCAAACTATTGAATTTAAATTCATTTTATTTGCCTTTGATTGATTCTTTAAGAAACTATACTGCGTTGTGTCTCTCCAGTATTCATGTAAACCAATGAAGCAATGCCTGAAATAGGTATTTTATAGGTACATAATAAATTTAATATGGGTAAAGTCGTTACTAGTGAATTTTTAATCACCCAGTGTATTGTAAGATAGACATCATTTCAGAACCTAGGTAGGAACTGAAATTTAAAGTATGTATGAGACAATTTTTCAGTAAGCTCATGAAAATAACCGAAAACCGACAACCGACAACCGGTTTTTGTAAATAACCGAACAAAAACCTAACCAATATAAGATGCAAACGACCCATCCCTTAGTGTTCTTTGATGTTTGAGTTTTTATCACACACTCGGCAATAGAAATTTCTATGCTGCTGATACAGAGGATTCCACTATCGTTGAATCATACCTATCGCTAAATGGTGTCTAAAATAACCTGATTCAGGAGCAAAATTAGGGAAGAATTTCCTTGACGTTTGTATCTATGTTTTATGAGGCGCTTAAATGGAATTCCTGATTTGCCACGTCAAAAATATAAACTTCAAAGAGACAACTACAAAATAAATGATAGTTTGTTTTTTTATAATTTGTTCATATTATTATAATCTCTCATACGGTAGTCCTTTCGTTTCTTAAAAACATGTCAAGGAAAAAAATGAATTATAATATAATTCCCTAACAAATCGTTCTATGCCTAAATATAGAATTAACTATTACCAATGAATAAATTTCAGAAGTTTTTATATTACAAACCAATGATTCCATTAGAACATGGTAAATTAAAAAACAACTGGGGCATATTCTTAAGGGAGTATGAAATGGGAATTAGGTTTAGTGAATTAGAGGACAACAAAAATAAAAAAGGCATTGATGTTCGACAATTTGGTGCAATGGATCTATATTATTTAAATAATTTCTTGATAATTCAAGATAATATTTGTTCAAGTTAATCTTAAAGTAATCTTCAAGTAAGTACACCTTAAACCACCTAAGTAAGTACACCTTCAAGTAAGTAAACCATGAATATGAGTAATCTAGGAATTTTTACAAATTGTCTGGCTTTTGAGCAAAGATTTTCGAGCAAAGATCGGTCACCAAGGTGCTTTAATAAATGTACTAGCTTATAAAAAATATTATTGTACTGTGGTCAAGAGCAAAGACACGACGGGCTACTACTAGTTATAAATTAAAGCTTATTTTTTCGATATACTACCCAAGTATTAATCCTAATGAGATGGCATTTTGCATAGTTACTTCTAAAAAGGGAATTTTTAAGTAAAGCCATAATCTCATTTGATACTCCCTTGGATATGCTCCAGTTGATTTTTAAATTTCCCTTTTCTTATGAATCATTGGTTTTCATTATACAAACTTGTGAAAGTTATTCATTGGGAACAGTTAGTTTTATGGGGTTTTTCATGAAATATTTCTTGAAATGACTTTGTAGGAAATTTGGTCGGCTTTAATCCTTGTGACTTGAAAATTTGTAATGTGACGTTTGGATTACTAAATATTTACGAAAGATTAAGAAAACTAATAACAGAGTTTGGCGTTTGTAGTTTGCTCTATTAAGCTAAGCTTTTATGAGGCGAACACCACAATCTTATATTCAGCGCCCCAGAAAACATATACTCGATGAGATTAAACTTCCCTACTTTTTCCCGTGAATACAAATACTTGACTGGATCCCATGTTAACTATGTGGCTGACAACTATGTCATTAATTTCTACTATATTTCAGTGGCTGTCAAGAGGAAGCGGCATTTCTGCGTGTTTTGCAGCACAGAAGTTGTACACCTTAAGAGACATATACTTACAAAACATGGAAATGAAGAAAGGATAAAACGTATAACAAATTTAGATGAGAAAAATCCAGAGTTGCTGAAAACCATTGGAGAAATTAGACGGGAAGGCAACGCCGTGTTGAATGAAATCCTGAGAAAAGAAGGTAAGGAATTAGTTCCTGTGAAGAGAGGTACTAAATTAGAGAATTTGTTACCTTGTCCCCGATGTGGGGCACAATACAGCAAGTTTTCGCTCCATAAACACTATAAAATGTGTACTGGTGACAATTCAGCCCCAAGAAAAATTATAGCAGTGGCCCAGGCAAAGGCAGGCGAAGTAATTCCTAATATGAGTGACACATTAAGAAAAGAAATAATACCAGGCATGCATCCGGGTGAGGTTCTAGATCAAATTATGTCAGATTCTGACTTAATATCTTTTGGGAACAGACAATGTCTGCGTTACCAACATGACCTAGACAGAAACAGGAACCCAATAAGAACACGCCTACGGTCATTAGCCAGGTTAAAACTGTTAATGATGGAAGATGACCAAAGCATAACGTTGCTGAGTGATATATTCAAGATAAGCAAGTGGGAAACTTTCATAGCTGCTATATCTAAATTAGCAAAACTAGAAAAAGAAACAAAAAAACAATCTCCTACAAATGTTAGAAGTGTAGGGTATCTAATGTTAAATTTAGCGTTAGATACTAAGGTGTCTTTACCTCATGCAGAAGAGGAGGGGTTACAACGCAGAAATGAAATCCAGGCATGGGTTGAACTGTTCCAAAGGCAGTTCAATGACGTGATTGGAAGACCTGCCACTCAACTAGTAGAGAAACAAAAATTTGAAAATAGGAAATATGTTCCATTTGCGACAGATATTGTGAAACTTTCTAACTACATTAAGAATGGACTAAAGGAATCAGTCTCCAAGTTAGAAGAAACCTTCACAAAACCTGATTGGATCAATTTAAACAAATTCGCGATGCTATCCCTGTTCATATTCAACAGGAAACGCAAAGCTGAAGTTCAGCTGTTGACGGTGGAGGACTATCAACGAAAAGAAAAAGTAAACCCCAACACCGATGTGTACGCTTCGCTGACGGAGAGTGAGAAGTTGATATCTATGCGATACTACCACGTGATGGTAAGGGGAAAATTAGGTCGGGGTGTACCCTTATTAATCGATGAAGATGTCGCTCATGCGATAGATTTGATCCTGAGCAACAGGACAAACGCTTGTGTCAGTGAAACAAACCACTATCTTTTTGGAAAAGGAGACAACGGTTATTTCAATGCATATACTGCATTGAAAGACATTTCAAGCTTCATTGGTGCTGAAGCACCAGAACTCCTTACAACACGCAGATTTAGAACTCACATTGCCTCTGTTGCTCAGGCACTGAGTTTAACAGACTCTGATCTGCGATCACTCTGCTCTTTCCTTGGCCATACAAAGGACACTCACTTAGAGCACTATCGCATGCCAAGTGACGCATTAAACACGGCCAGGATATCTAGATTACTGGTTGCCTTAGACCAGGGTAAGATATCTCAGTTTAAAGGCAAAACCATTGACGAGATAAATGTAGATATCGAAATGACTGACCTTGAGGAAAAAGATGAAGAAGACGAGATTAGTAAGCCAAGTGAGTGTCCTAGGAAAGCGTCGGCAAAAGGCTACCAAGAAGAAACGCCTAAAAAGAAGAGACGCTTAGCCACAACAAGTCCATCACCATCACGAAAGAAGAGACTTCGACTCTTAGGCAGTCCAAGTCCATCGCCAAAGAAGAAATTGAAACGGAAATGGACTTCAGAAGAAATAAGGACCATGAAAACTGCCTTTTCCAATCATCTTAAATGTGGTACTCTACCATCTTTTACAGAATGCTTCAATATCAGAAAAGCATTTAAGCCTATCCTTGACGAGAGGACACCTGCAGTAATGAAGGCGTGGATCCACAACCAGAACAAAAAAAGAGATAAATAAGTGTTTTATTGTATTCGCTTGCATATTCTTTTTAAATTGTACTTCATTACATTTTCACAACATTTGGTTTTAAACTATCAAATATGTACAAAGAACGTGTGTCCTATCTGTAACAGTTTTGTGTGTGACGGTTTTCACTTAATACATCATAACTTAACACCAGTTTAAGATACTAAAATTCAAACGTAGCACGTGCATTATTAGAAACAAGTAATAACATCATACAAAATTGGTTTTAATCAAATTGCTTTAATTGCATTTAAATCTGCTATAAAATGTTGACAATTGTACATTAGCACCACGTACGTTTGGTCCCCCAGTAGAATACTGTATGTTATTAGATCTTTTTGTATATTTCTTTATTTCAGGTATTACTGTCTGTTGTTGTTAATTTATATGTATGTCTATTAATTATGAATTGTTTTGAATTGTTGTATAGCTGTGTAATCGCATGTTATTATTTTACAATATTGCAATACATCATACGTGATCAATTGATTGGTGGAACAGTGCACTTAAGCCTTTATGATCTCTTGGGTAACCACTTGGCAGAGCACGGTATATTTAACATACGTGTAAGCAGTTCATGTTTGAATTAATCATATTATTTGTAATTATTATATATGTAATTCTCGATTGCACTCCGAAAAGCAATACCTGGTTATTACGGAGGTCAAAACTATCAAATATGTACAAAGAACGTGTGTCCTATCTGTAACAGTTTTGTGTGTGACGGTTTTCACTTAATACATCATAACTTAACATCAGTTTAGTATATACTGTATTGAAACGTAGCACGGGTATTATTAGAAACAAGTAATAACTTTATACAAATTTGGATGTTCCTAGCTATATTTGTTAAAAAATTAGCGTCCTCTTTAAATATTTATTTTAAAAAATCAAAAAAGCCACAAGTATTATGACATATTTTAAATTTATATCAAAGTGTAACATGTAATTTTATAACTAACGACACCATTTGTTAGTTATAAATAAAAAACCATCGAGTTATTGAAAATTGTTATAAACTAATATTTAGTTATTTGCATCATTTTGCTTGAAATATACATTTTCTTTGAGCAAAAACTTACAGTGAGTCATTTGATCGTTGTTTGATCTTAAAGATCATGGTGTCGTTGTTTATAAAATTATGTTTCAAATTTATTGTAAACAGTAACCAGGTAAAGTTTGTCACAGTGGAAGTGGTACAACCTGAATCGTTGTTAACTTTCCAATTTGACAAATTTATTTGAAGTTTTATAAACAGTACACACTATGTTACTTACTTTTTCTATTACATTTTAATTTGGTTTTCCTGATTTATTAGTGTCTTATTCTCTTTACCTGTAATATATTTATGATAAATGTAATGAGAATTTAGTATTGGGGTTTCATTTCAAACACACAATCAATTTCACTTTATTGAACGAAGGTAATTCAAATATGCCTTATGGTTTAATTTAAAAGGTATTATACATTAAATTTATTGTAAAGTTATATTGGCAACCTATTTTTAAATAAAAATTACTCTAATACCTAAGGATATGTGTACACCGACAACAAAACAGTCGCACCACTTTTCTGTCGTCTGAGGGCATTTTTGTGTACACCTTGCAACAGCACGGCGAAATATTGTCTCCTCGCCTGTGTGTGTACACTTGGTCTTTTAACTGTTTCTAGTGAATCAAAATTAAACGGACAGTTTAGCATTAAAAACATTTTATTTTCATCAGGGAACAAATCATTTACTTCTATAAGTTTAATTACTTGCGGTTGAAATCAAATGTTATCTTTGATTTCACGACTGCATAAATTGAGCAACTTTTAAATCAGTTTAATCTTTTTGATCATTATATTCTTGACACAGAACTTGCTTTTGTTTGTCAACCAAACTTGTTTCAAACTAAATACCTTGACATTAATAATGCAAGAAACAGAGTGTAAAGAACATTTACTCACTGATCTTTGCGTATAACATCATATAACAATCATATAAAATTTCTAGATAAATAAACTTAAAACCGGTTATGTATCTCCTTCAAAGTTATACCACACTCTGGAAGACCGTGTACGCAAACATACACAAAGACACGTTTATTTATTTGTCATAAAACTATATAACGTAGGTATATTTTAAGCCTTACTCTGGTGACAATAGTACAATAGTGTTTACAGTACTTGAAAAATGAACACCACCCATGACTATATAAATGTGAATATATAACGTGACTTCTGAATAAATGTAATTGCAAATATATTGGTGACGTAAATCCTAATGGGTAGCGAAGTGACGAAGTGGCACCCGTCATATTGCGATTCAGCACATCAATTTCATTTAGAATCTGCAGAAAAATCTTATATATTGAAATTGTTTCCTTACTTAAGAAAGGTATTCAGTGGCCCCCGGAATATTGTTCAAAAAGGTGACGGGTGACGCTAAGTAGCTTAAATACGTGTTTTCAACGTATAAAACATACAGAGTTTGAGGAATAACACTTTTAGTATTCGGAAAGCGTTCTATTGTTTAAATCCTAAGGCGGCTTTTATCTTTGCCTGCAATCAGTCAGCCCGTCGAATTCATCATCACCGACGTACAGATAATCGTTTCAATAGTGACAACCCGGGTTACAATTAATTTTAAGTTTCAATCTCAAGTAATGAGTTAAAATACAGTGCTAATGTTCGTATTATTTTCCGCGCCTCCGTTGTGTGCTCCTACTACAAAAGTCTCGAATGTTAAAACAAACCCGTGCAGCAAACCTGCGTACCTAGTGAATTTACAATGCGTGTATATGTTCCTCACTACCACATAATGAACTTACTAAGTTTCATATACATGCATACATAAATAAGTGATATATTGCATTTCATTTGTTCTCCGTAATTATAACATTAAGGCTGAGTACGCAGGTTTCCTGCAATAAGAAAGATAAACCCCTCAACACAGGGACAGAAAAGCGGTTTACGGTGCTTGGAAAAAAATACAAGGTACTTTAAGTGTTGATGTGTCACTCAAGGGGCTCAAGAATAAAAAAAATAAAATTTGATGTCTCCTTACATAAAGTTATCGGCTAAAGTAAAAAATAGCATATGAATGGGGAGCGCAGCTTTTGAGGTTTACAAACCGGAGTACATTCTGAATCAATCTATTATACTAATTTCCTAAGGAATTTCTTTTGTACAGCAAAACTCTTTCATTTATGAACCGACTTTGATGATCGGGGTGTCAAATTAAAGGGATTTCTCTGTAGAAGTCATTGAATAGTTTTTGTCGCCCTCAATTGAATGTGATTAGCCGGGACTGACTTAACCCCATTGGACTTTAAAGTTTCAATGTATTTGAAATATAAGAACAATTTTAGTAAGTTTACCTAACATATAATTCATTTAATGATAACAAACAGCTGTCTTCATAAAAATAACCTGTTACGCTCCTTTCACATTTCACGATATCCCCCGTGCGGGGAAAACTGTCACGAGTTTTAATCGTGACGGTTGTAATCGTGGTGTTGGGCGATTTCAACCGTACGAGTATTTTAATCAGTTCTGTGGAAGGTCTATCCTGGTTTGATTGCTATGTTGAACCGTGAACAAAACATTGCATAATGCTTGTGGTCCGGATTTAAGAATACTTAACAAAATACACGCTAAAATCCATCGAAAATCCAAACTTGTATTTGTATGTCTAAGTTGAGTATTATTGGCCAATTTTTAAGTATTACTGCGTGTATTTGGATTTGGATTTGTATGTTTGTAAATTAATACGAATAAATTACAAACAAATTATTATTTAATTGATTTTAAGCTATAGATTTCCTTTTATAAATTATTTTATGATGCACAACTGTAATTTCGTTTGTAATGCACTCAGCGTTTTTATTTTACGCGTAGTATTGAATCTGCCGAAGCCAATTAATTTATAATTAAAAATAAAAATAAATAGTAGGCGCATTAATTTTCAGTATTTAATAAAGTTATGGAAATACGTCTTGAATGAATTAGTAGTTATTAATACAATTTTGATAAAAATATAAAAAGCTTGTTATGTTGATTTTCTATCGCAGCCTGGTTTTGTGGCAAATAAAGTGTACAATAGCAATCAATGTATATTTTGCCCAATTTCAAAATTATTATAATTAACAAGGTTTTACGCAGTTAGATACACGTACTGAACATCTCTAGGCTTAGCAGCTGGTAGTACGACGACGCGACGGCGGGAGATAACAAGAGTCTCAGATTCTGACAGAAGAGGCAGTTCTAGCTTTCCCTCGCAAGCGGCTGGCAACGCCAGCGTAACTAGCGCGCCTGACGGCCACGCTTACAACCACTTGAGCTCGAACTGGCGCGAGACCATCCAATACGCCATCTTGAATTGGCTTCCGGCTGCCGGTTAGAGGTTAGAACCCACTTAAACACTGCGTAATAATTTTCGATAAGCTACCGTAGATTTGACAAAGAACGCCTTATGATTGTGAAACGCTTAACATTAGTGTATTGCGGGCATATACGCAAAAAAAATGTAGGCGCTAAAACGTAAAGTTACGTTTTGTCGTTTTTATTTCCAAAACAACCGCAACAATAGTAGTTTTTAACACTAGGAGCGAGACTGCCTCTTTTATGTACGCAATCGTGCAATACAAGCGAGGCGAAGCTGAGGTTGGAAATACGATTGAGTAAACACCCCCGTCGCAGCAAACCTGCGTACTCAGCGTATTTACAATGCGTTATACCTGTCTTAATACCTCATGAAGCCGCATACCACGTTTCATAAAGATATATTTAAAAACTAAGCGATATATATCAATTAGTCTCCATCTAGGATAAAATAGGGGATGAGTACGTAGGTTTGCTGAAACAAGGAATACAAACCATTCGTTTTTATGCAAATATAAATTGAATTCAACTAGGTGAAGCCCCAAACCAAGTTTCATCAACATTCATTTATTAATAAGCAATATATAACATTTCTGATTATTTTCCATAAGATTGACATGGGGGATGAGTACGCAGGTTTGTTGCAACAATGAACATAATCATCACACAATCATCATAGTTTTATAAATCATTTGCAGGGCGTAGCCTGCGGGCAACAGCTAGTTGAGAATAATGGCTAAAACTAGAAGGTTGGTAGCCATGACAACTATACAAAAAATTACGCGGGACACTATTGCCAAAGTCAATTATGTAACCTGAGAGGCTGAGGCTTCAGGTTACACAATGAACAGATATTTCTCTTCAAAACTGGCCATTTTGTACCGGCAATAATGTCACGCCAATTGTGACTTTGTTGACGGGTATTTCTCTGTTTGGAACACAATGGACTTGTATTTGAATCTAAATATATATATATATATATATAAATATATATATATATATATATATATATATATATATATATACATATATACAAATTTGAACGAATGGTGTTTTTGGCATCTGGGGACCTCAAAATGAAAAGTTATCGTGGTCTCGGGCTTAAGTCTTACCATGAGACCTACGGTAATAGCTTCTTCCCTATAGGGGAAATTCGCTAAAACGAAAATATAATTGATTCAAGTCATTTATCTGCCTCCTTATGTATTTTGCATATTAAAGGCAAAAATGGGAGCATTTTATAAAGGGTAAAATGGTAATGTTTAAAATATTGAATGTGAAAATTTAAGACAGTAATGGTTTTCTTCAGCCTCGAAGCTTCAGATTTAAATGTAACGTTACCTTGAATGGATGTATTCCTTATTAAACTACGTCTCATGTATTTTATATTGTCAAAAATAAAAATATATATAGCAAAGATATATGTTATTATTTGTCTTGAATGTTAAACAAACACTCTGAGTATAATAAATATATCTGAGTTGAGGTAAATATTCTTACAAACTCAAATAGAAGTATTTGCAATCAAATCAATGCGCCCTAAATCCCAAACGATGTGAGAGCGCCTGATGCCGACCCGGAGGCATTTACCGAACATATCCCAGTTTATATCGAGACATAAACTTCAGCTTGGATCTGAATCGTAATTGCTGTCTTTTCTTTTTGTATTCATTCGTCGTACGAGACACATTTCAAACAACAAAGCACTAATGTAAACAATAAGCTTCTTCAGAACGTCTCCTATTTAAATTTTTAATGGATTCTAGGAAGCTGTTTTTTTTCCAACAAGTTTCCTCCAAATCTCATTATCAAAGGTATTACAGAGGTAAGTAATTTGAAAATCATAGTTTTTAGATTAAAACAGTGAGGATCCCATAAATATATATTGTATAAATGTACCAATTGCATAAATACGCAAAATACTGGTATAACGTTTTTGTGTTGAAAAATGGTACAAACCAGTAGAACCTTACTGGTTAAACTTTGCTGTGCTGAAAACTGGTACAAGTAGAACCATACTTTTTTAACGTTCTTTTGTTAAAAAATGTTACAAGTAGAACAATTTTGATGTATATAAAGTAATAAATATTTCGGTTGTTGCCGTTCTGAGGAGGTTTAACCACCAGTAAAACGCCGTTGCCGCCTCTTCCCACCAACCCCTCATTTGCCCTCATCTCCAAAAACAACCCCCGCTTGCCTCAACCCTTGTAAACCACCCTCGATCACTCGCCTCGCTTCATATTTATTCAATCACGTTCGTGGGTTTTTTTTACCCCCAACTACGTGATAATCACATACTCAAGAAACACCAGTTACGAGACTTCGAGATTTACATTTTGTCATAAAACTCATACAGTTTTGTATCAATTCAAACTTACCATTGATTTACTTTTAGTACGTATTTCATTCAAACGTTAGTTGGATTAGTAAATGTTGACTACTGTAGTCTGCGATTAAGTCAATCATATACATGCTTAGTAATATTCTGTTTTTATGAATAGCGATAAATTTAAATAAAAAAAACGCTGAATAGTTGTTGTTTATATCTGTCCATTCTTTGCTGTAAACATTCAGAGCTAATTATGGTCGCTATTTGTATTAATGATTTAACCTCTGGGTTAGGATAAAACAGAGTTAGTAGAGAAGAACTGCCGGGGAGGGGCCACTTTCGGCGCTTTTTTCCCATGTTATTCTTATGGGGATCAGTTTTTGCACCGACGCCCGATCCTACCCTACACAAATTTTCTTTTTGGCCAGTACCCTTGCCTTAAATACATTTTCCCCATATATTTTTAAATTTTGCTCTAAATTCATTTTAATACATCCTTTGCAGAAATCCACGAGTTCTGGCTACTTGGGAACCCGAGCCATTTGACATATAATAAATCACCCTTCCTCCTAATTACCTTCTCTACCAAATACATGTCTTTATATTTAGTCTTTAACAATTCTTCTGTATAAAATCCTCCTTTGATTATATTGCCATTTTCATCTTTCAAAATATAAGTCACAGGCTTTGTTTTCTTAACTTCTGCTATTGTAAAAAGCTCTCCCGTCCAGTTAGGGGTATATCCTTTACTAAATACATGTTTATATTTAGATATCCTTACACTATCCCCCACCTTATATCTTGGCTTTTTAACTTGTACTTTAGATGCTAACCTTTCATGTACATCTTTAGAGTTCTTAGCGCTTACTTGGTTAGGCTTCATCCCTATGGATCTATGTACTTTATTATTATATATCCTTATTAACTTTGGAAGTAAATCCAACCACTTGTAACTCCCTTGTGCACTAAACTCTCTATACAACCAATTCTTTAAAGTTCTCTGGAACCTTTCCACAATAGCCGCCTTAGTTGTAGAGTAAGTGTGGTAGTGATTAATATTTAGAATTTTCATTAGTTTGGTAAAATGTTCATTAAAAAATTCTTTTCCGTTATCAGATTGAATATTTTTAACTCCCTTTGGGAGAATAGTTTTTATAGCTTCTGTGACTACTAATCCAGTTTTATTCTTTAGTGGAGCAGCATAAGCTTTTTTTAGAAAATGTGTCTATTAAAGTTAAAATATATTTATTCCCAGAATTCTCTCTAGCATAATTCCGCATATCTATTAAATCTATTTGAACAGTTTCGTTTATAGCCAACACCTTAAAAGACCTTCTAACAAAGTTCTTTCTCGCGGGCTTATGCAATTCGTAAGCAATTTTTTCCATTTTTTATTCTTTATTTTTAATGTTAACGTATCTGCCAAAGTTTGATAAACCAATATATTTAGGAATGACCATTTTGGATATCAGTAAAGTAATAATGTATGATTTCCACTATAATTATATGTCAAAATTTAAGAATAAAAAGTTCTTAATGACAGACACAGACAGCCTTCTTTATTCTATAGTAACAGAGGACTTTTACAAGGAAATACAAAGTGACTTGGACTGTTTTGACACCTCTGCATATAGTAAAGACCATTTCTTATACTCTGATAAAAATAAAAAAGTTACGGGCAAGTTTAAAGACGAATTAAATGGTCAAATTATGTATGAATATTGTGGTTTAAGGCCAAAATTATACTCTTTCATTCCTTTACAATGGTTATACGAAAAAGAAAATCAAAATGAGCTAGAGGTTAAAAAGGCAAAGGGAGCTGACAACGCTACAGTTAAACATCTCTTGCAACCGGGGAAGATTACTATGAGAATGTTACAAGAATTAAATCCACAAACCACCATCTTCAAACATTAACGATGAACAAAAAGGTACTCTCTTTTGATGACGACAAGAGGTTTATTCTGGATGGCATCAACACTCTTGCCCTTGGTCATTATAAAATTGGTCAAACATAAATCTATATTTCCCATTATTCTTTGGCCTTTCCTTGTCTATTACAAAAAAGCCATATTTAGACCTATCCCAGCATTGATGGCAGAGATTTCTAAATTGGTTAAATGAAAAATCATTTCCCACATGATTGTTATACACATGTTTTAAATTTAAATCGTCTTGTTTAAATAATATTAGGAAATTAACATTGTCACGTAAATGTTTGTTTACTTTACTGTAAGATTGACACAAGTAAAAACTGTTAATATTTTTGTGTCTGCCCATTGAGAAAAATTGTGTGATATTTGGACTATTTATGTCGTCAAATACAACTATTGAGTGTGATTCTACATCATTTGGTGTGATTTCACAGTTTGAATATGTGTGTAATTTAACTTCATCACACAGACGGAATATTTCAATTATTTTTTTATATTTTTCTTGTTCTAAAGATTTGGATATTATATATAAATTTGTAAACTTTAATCCTTGTTTTTTTACAATTAAGTTATAAATTACAACAGTCTTCCCCGAACCACTGGGCCCTATTATAAGACAGCGAATATTATTAGGAAATAGACCCAACTTCTTTGGTGTATTTTCTTTATGTGCTATTTTAAATTTGTTCTTTTGTTGAATAAATGACATTTTTTATATAATAAAAATGGTGTATTTTCGTTATGTGCTATTTTAATTTGTTCTTTTGTTGAATAAATGACATTTTTTATATAATAAAAATGGCAAAGAGAAAGTGTAAAAAGGTCCAAGGTAAGGGATTATTCTTAAAGCCATATAGAGGCCGTGGCTTGTTAAATACCCTCATAAACAACCTTCCTTTCCCTCTCCACATGCCTGGAAATTATAAATGGTGTGGACCTGGAACTAACGTGCGTGAAAATTTAGCCAGAAATGTACCTCCAAAAAATAAGCTAGACTCTTATTGTAAAGAGCACGACATATTCTACATGAATAATCCTGATACAGCCGCCCGGAACAAGGCAGATATGAGATTAGCGGACCAGGCTTGGACTAGGGTTTCGGCAAAGGACGCCAATCTGGCCGAAAAAGCAGCAGCTTATGCAGTGACAAATTTGATGAAGGCCAAGGCAAAAATGGGAATGGGATTAAAATTTAATAAAAAAGATGGACAACTTTCAGCTGTTAGAGGCCGCAAGAGACGTGCCTCACTTTCGAGGAGTGTACCTAAAAAACGAGCTAAGAAAACAGACCCCAAAAGTAAGAGAATGTGGAATTATTAATTTAGACAGTGACAGGGGCACACATTGGACAGCATATCGTAAAAATAAAGATGTTGTAATATATTTTGACCCTTTCGGAATACAGCCTCCAAAAGAGGTAATTGAATATTTTGTACCATCTAAAATTTACTATACAACTGATCAAATACAAGATTTAAACAGTTCCATTTGTGGAATTTTATGTTTATCATTTCTGAAAAATTTTAGTTTATAAAAATGGATTCATTTACTATAACATTTACGGGTACAGAGCCAGAGTTGAAGTCGGTGTTCTTTCCTCCTATAGAATTAAATGGTGATTATGTAATTGGACTGGTAGATTTTCAAAGTTATAATTCTATATTTAATGTTAAAAAACCTCTAAATACTTTGACATATTACAAAATGCACAAAATTACAACCCCAAAAGGGGAGGTCACAATTGACGAATTAAACCGGGCATTAGCTGGTAAAGTTGAAGTTATTATACAAAATAAAGTAGCATTAATTAATACAAAAGTCAAACTTATATTTTACAAAGGCCTAGTTCCAAAATTAAATAAACTTAAAGACACAAAATTAACTATAGACGAGGGTGAGGATGTGTATTATTACGATCACAAAGCTCCAAATGTAATTGAAATTGCTGAAGGTACATACGAAGTGTTTGAGCTTGCGAAGGAAATTCAAAAGCAACTCCCAGATTTTGTACTTATAGCCGATAATAAAACTATGAAAGCCACATTACATTCTAGCCATGTGTTTGATTTTACAAAACCGTGTTTAGGGTCTGAATTATTGGGATTTAAAGGATTTTCTACTCCAGATATTGCGTTTAAATCCGTAAATAAAATCAACATAAATAATGTAAATGTGATTAGAGTAAAATGTAATATTGCGAATGGGTCTTATTTAAATGGTGACAAATCACACACCATACAAAGTTTTTACCCAGAAGCTCCTCCCGGCTACAAAATTATTGAGGTTCCCAGAAATATTATATACTTCCCTGTAAATAAGAGAAGTTTAGATGTTGTTAGCATTACATTTGCAGATCAACACGACAAGCCAATTGACTTTAATAAAGAAGAAACTACAATTACTTGTCATATAAAAAAGATATGAGAATTTACAAGAACGGACTGAGTGTGCAAAATGCCAGGTTTCTGAGATCAATTGGGTTGAAGTTAAAATTTTCTATTAATAAAAATGGAAGATTTTCTAGACGTTACAGGAAAATTCCAATACGACGATAGCTTGGTTAAAATTACAAATCACTCCTATGTTCCACACAACACTTTAGCAATAAATAATTCCGATGAAATTCGAATATGCATAAATAATCAAGATTTACTAACACTCCCATGTAGGAGTTATCTGTATATTAAAAGAGAAATAGAGAATCATGATAAAGGACATTTTATAAATAATGCATTTGCATTCTTATTTGACGAAATTAGATACGAAGTTGCTGGTAAAGAAATAGATATTGTAAGAAATCCGGGAATTTCCAGTCTTATGAAAATATTGTGCTCTTACAATAAAACAACTAAATTGTCAAATGTAGCATTTGATTCTGATGAAAATTTAAAGGAGTTCCATAAAAGCGGCAAGTTTAGTACTTGTGTCCCGTTAGAGCTGTTAATGGGTGTGTTTGAGGATTTTAATAAGGTTTTAGTAAATGTTAAACAAGAATTGGTGTTGAAAAGATCCAAAAACGACTTAAATTGTATATTAACAACATCCAATGCTCCAACTGGTGTCGATCCTATTCCTAAAATTACACTTAAATCGATTCAGTGGGTGATGCCGCATGTGGTACCATCTGATGGGGAGAAGCTTCAATTACAAAAGATGTTATTGCAAAATAAAAATTTGCAAATTGCATTTAGAAGTTTGGAGCTACACGAACTCCCATCATACCCCGAAACCAAGAGACATACATGGTCAGTTAAGACGTCTTCGAGTTTGGAGAAGCCCAGGTATATTATATTTGGTTTCCAAACAGGTAGGGACAACAGTGCGCGAAAAAGAACTGATGAATTTGATCACTGTAAATTGAAAAATATCAAAGTGTTTTTAAACTCTGAATATTATCCTTATAGTGATTTAAATCTCGACTTTGAAAATGGAGATGCCTCTAAAGCTTATGAGATGTTTGTGAGGTTTAGGGAGAGTTACTACAACACCGTCCCCGATCCTATGTTTAACAGAGCTGACTTTATAAAGAAATATCCTCTAATTGTAATAGATTGTTCTAGGCAGAATGAATCAGTCAAAGAGGGGGTTGTAAATATTAAATTAGAAATTGAAACTGCAGAAAATGTCCCTTCAAACACATCTGCATATTGCCTAATAATACACGATAAAGTGTTTGAGTATAATCCTTTGACAAATGAGATAAATAAAATGTAAATAAAATGAAAACAAATATTCAACAAGAATTGGTAGAGTCTGCAAAACAAATAAGAGAAAAATATAGGGCGTTAAAACGTGGTAAATTTCTAGAGGCTGAAGAGAGGTTCCAAACATTCCAACCGTTAATAGAGCCTTTGCAAGAATTAAAAAATTTAGCCACAAAAACAGAGAGGCCAGTTCTCCCAATGATTTTAGAAAAGACCCCGTCTAGAATACCAAGAATAACCCAGATAACACCGCACAAATTAGATTTTGGTCTTTTAGCATCAGACTATTTAGGAAATTACCTTAGTAGAAGTAGTATGACAGACACCACATATGGTATTAGGCGAGAAGGAAATAAATTTTTTATTGGGAATCAGGAAGTTCAAATTGCCAATGATGATGTTACAGTTGGAGAAACAATTTATAAGGGGACAAAGGGATTGTGGGAATTGTTAACTTTAAAAGAACCCGTAAACTATAGTCAGGCTGATTTGCAAAATTATAAAGAGATTTTGGAAGCTACAAATGCACATTTAAAGGGTTATAAAACAGGTGCGGCGATGTCAAGTAATAAACACACTAAATATCTTAATATAATTAAACCCCTGTTTAAGACTGTTGGTGAAGGTTTAAGGCAGGTAACTGGTAATAAAATAGACTATGTTTATTGGGAAGATCCTAATGAGCTTGTAGATAGGTTAAGACTGCTTTGGTTAAGCCGATTGGCGGGAAATTCTGGAGTGGATAATGAGATAGATTCTATCATAGAAGAATTGAGGGAAAGTGGAATTGTTTATTAAATAAAAATATGATAGATAAATTTTATCGCGTATATAACCCGTATAGTAAACCAGAAGCTAGAAGTTTTAAAGAAACTACTTTAAATCTAAAAGATGATGGTTGGAATGCTTTAAATTATAAAATTATTAGTGTTAAAGGTGGGGAGTTTACTGACGATGTATCGACTTTGGGGCAGACGTTAACCAGGAAAGGTGATGCTTTTGTACAAGGTAATACTAAATATAAGTTTTTAGAATCCAAGAGTAATAATTGGAACGCTAATAAACGCAAAATTACTAATGTTAAACGAGGTGAAAGCTCAACTGATGTACCCACATTAGAGCAAACTTTAATAAGAAAAGATGGTGTCTTTGTACAAGACAAAAATAATTATGAATTTTTGGAATCGGAGAATGGTATTTGGAATGCCAAAAAGCGAAAAATAAGTAATTTGTTGGCTGGTAAAGAAAGCGATGATGTTGTAAACGTCTCTCAAGTACCAAAAATGGATCTAAACTTTTGGGATTTTAATAATAAAAGGCTAGTTCGTGTTAAACCCGCTGTTGATGAGAACGATTGTGTTATAAAACATCAGACTGTGACTTTAGACGGTCTTAAATTTGATGGTAAAAATAAGCAATTAACAAACATTTTACCTGGAACATTGCCAAATGATGTGGTTGTTGTTAAGCAAATATTAACAAAAGGTGAGAAAAGCATAATAAAACAGGGGGATAAATATTATAATGTATTAACATTAGATAGAGATATGTGGGATGCAGAGGACAAATTAATAAAGAATGTACCTGAAGGCAAAGATAGTAGTGATATTTGTTTAATGTCGCAGGTTTTGAGGTATGACGATAATATTAAAACTTTTAGACAAGACAATATTAAATTTAATATTTGTTTAAAATCACATGCATTAAGGTTTAACAATAAAACTAATAAATTTATGCAAGACAATAATGAAATCGATTTGATGATGTACAATCCTAAATTTTTGGTTGCAGACCCTACATCTTTAAGCGGATTTAAGACTTTAGATGGAGGGGCATATTTGCCAAAAAACTATGTATATCAAAGAATGAGTGATGGTATGTTAATTGGTAGCAATGGAGGTGTTTTTGAAACGACAGAGACTGGCAGATACGTTAACATAAAAATAAAGAATAAAAAATGGAAAAAATTGCTTACGAATTGCATAAGCCCGCGAGAAAGAACTTTGTTAGAAGGTCTTTTAAGGTGTTGGGTATAAACGAAACTGTTCAAATAGATTTAATAGATATGCGGAATTATGCTAGAGAGAATTCTGGGAATAAATATATTTTAACTTTAATAGACACATTTTCTAAAAAAGCTTATGCTGCTCCACTAAAGAATAAAACTGGATTAGTAGTCACAGAAGCTATAAAAACTATTCTCCCAAAGGGAGTTAAAAATATTCAATCTGATAACGGAAAAGAATTTTTTAATGAACATTTTACCAAACTAATGAAAATTCTAAATATTAATCACTACCACACTTACTCTACAACTAAGGCGGCTATTGTGGAAAGGTTCCAGAGAACTTTAAAGAATTGGTTGTATAGAGAGTTTAGTGCACAGGGGAGTTACAAGTGGTTGGATTTACTTCCAAAGTTAATAAGGATATATAATAATAAAGTACATAGATCCATAGGGATGAAGCCTAACCAAGTAAGTGCTAAGAACTCTAAAGATGTACATGAAAGGTTAGCATCTAAAGTACAAGTTAAAAAGCCAAGATATAAGGTGGGGGATAGCGTAAGGATATCTAAATATAAACATGTATTTAGTAAAGGATATACCCCTAACTGGACGGGAGAGCTTTTTACAATAGCAGAAGTTAAGAAAACAAAGCCTGTGACTTATATTTTGAAAGATGAAAATGGCAATATAATCAAAGGAGGATTTTATACAGAAGAATTGTTAAAGACTAAATATAAAGACATGTATTTGGTAGAGAAGGTAATTAGGAGGAAAGGTGATTTATTATATGTCAAATGGCTCGGGTTCCCAAGTAGCCAGAACTCGTGGATTTCTGCAAAGGATGTATTAAAATGAATTTAGAGCAAAATTTAAAAATATATGGGGAAAATGTATTTAAGGCAAGGGTACTGGCCAAAAAGAAAATTTGTGTAGGGTAGGATCGGGCGTCGGTGCAAAAACTGATCCCCATAAGAATAACATGGGAAAAAAGCGCCGAAAGTGGCCCCTCCCCGGCAGTTCTTCTCTACTAGAGTTAATTGTTAGATTAAAAAATTGGTTAAATAGATCATTTTGAAAATTGATTTCCAACTATTACACGAAAACTCTGCCTAATGTACAAACACATTGTCCCTAGCCAAAGAATATTTGTATTAAAACGTTCTGATGAGAACTATAATAAGTTTCCTAAAATGTTTAGTGATATATGTAGCAATTCCCAGAAACAGATTTTTCCCAAAATACCATTAAACTTATTTAGTTTTCAGTTTGCTGATTCACCCTTGACTTTTTACTCTTTAATTTTTAAAATCACTGTAAATTTATGATCTGGGTGGTATATTCGAGCACCAACGCTTAGACAAGAATCAAACTGCTTATTTTAATAATTATAAAACTGTAAGTCTTGCATAGAATTAAATTACTGTGTAATTAATATACAGTAATATCATTGAAATGAAATTTAAATGAAGATTGAACAATTAATACAATTGTTGATAACAATATATATAATGAAATTGATGCTCGGATACGTTGTACTTTTACTATATTACTCTCACAAATTCTATTTTCTTATGTTTATAAATCACTTTCACATTTTCTTAATGAAAATAAGACAAACACAAAAAGTAATATTAGTTTGACGTTAGCGTAACACACATTTAACCCGGGTATTATTTGAGCTCTCCAGCTTTCCAGGTAACTGCAGACTTATATAGTTTTTACAAACTGACGCCAGGCCTCGATTTGGGGTCTGCTACCGGAAATATGAAGCCCAAGAACAATATCCGCCGAGGTAATTAGATTTGCTTTTCATCTCTCAAGTTCCAGTTGGTCTGAAAAAAGTTAACGCGAACAATCATTTCCAAGATAAAACTCACTTTAGACGTACATTTCTTTAAGCTATATTTTATAAATTATATTAATCGTACATGTCCTGTGGGGTATGTTAATCAATAATGAATAAATAGCTGTCAATTAATCCATATCTGTTACAAAATTTAAATAATAAAGTTTAGGGAGTAATATAAACCCTTGTTTAAGTTATAAACGAATATTACAAGAATGGGTTATTTCCTTCATAGTAAAAAACATAACATTTTTTGTATTTCAATGCCAGTGGCATTTTTTTACAGACATACAAACACATTACAAACCTTTTTAAGAGAAGCGGTCCAAACCCCTCAAATCTTAATTCAAAGTGTAATTTGATAGGTTATAAAGTATCAATTATAAAAATAATTAAACAGAACATCTCGTCTTTTGATATCAACATGGTAATGAGTTTCATAGTAACAATTTTAGTTAATCAACTGATACTGGTATTACAATCATATGTTTTAACCCGTAGTATGGACTCAAAGTTATTAAATACACTGCTCTGTGATGAGTTTTGAAGGTTTCCTTATCCTCTCTAACAGCCACTTTACATATTACAGTATACCTATGCCTAAGTCAAATGAATTGTTGCACACAGAATGCCCAATACTCATTGGATTTCCTATTAGCCGCTAATATTCTTTCAATTTATGTTTGTAAACTGATCATTAAGAATGTTTATTTAATAATACGTTATATAGGGTTAAATTTGTCTTTGAAATTATTATATGATATCTGTAAGAATCTAACTTTTTTAAAGCTTGTCATTTTCATTTAAATTTCTATTATTAATTCCAACGGCAGATATATTTTACAGCATATGTACAGTTTAATAATACCCATCTACCATTGGTTTATTTCAAAATGAAGGCTATTTCAAATATTTAGCCACTATGGCCTTTAAACGGTGAACAGTATCAAAATTAACAGTTTATCGTAAACAAATGAATCATGGATTCGATGATGTAAATTCAAAGGAATCATAACTAGTAGTAAAATAGGTACTTTTCTGTACTAGAAAGATATTATCTGGAAACACTGACTTTTCAGAAGTACCTTGCATACTATGCGAAGACATAAGGGTAACCACTTGGTACAATCTGTATACAACCAATAACTACTAGAGAACATTTACCTCGAACACTTAATACATTCTGAAAACGTTTTGAATAGGCTGGGTTGTAAGGACATCTGTCTTTTCGACTTTTCCCGCTTACGTATTCAAGTCTAGTTTTGCTATATTTTGGGCGACTATAACTCCCTTGGCTGACTGTATGAAGCTCGAATTTGTAGAGAAATATATTATTTCGTTCAAGCCGTTACAGTGAGTATCAGGAATAAAAATAATGTTATGCTTAAAACTACTGTATAATCTTTGCTGTAATGAGTAGTTTTTTGCTTTAAGCTTTTTCATTCCGAACACGCCAAATCAATCATGATCAACAAATAATTGATGTGAAATTGTAAATAAATGTATTTAGAGAAAAGGAGTAGCTTTTAGCTTTAACACTTCAATAAAATTAACAATTAACTATTTATTTAATAATTTTGAAATCAATATCCTACAATACTATAAATGAATGGTGATTACTATACTGCTCATTCATAGTGTTATATGTTGCTTACGTGTTTTATTGCGTATGTGTTTATTTTTGAACTGATAGGAATATATTTAATTGGTTGTTGTTAACTGAAAGTATGTTTTAAAATGTTAATGAACCAAATATATATAAAAACCTTCCAGGAAGAAATTGGTATTTATCCTCATACTTCGACTAAAAGTGGTGTGTAATAAAATTTGAATATTTATTACAGTTTTTCAATTTAATATTAATTCTAATGAACAAATTAAACTATTGTGGGGAAAGGTTTGGCGGTTGATTGATAGTTTACTTTTGTTTGTAAATTAAGTCTCTGTCAACTACAGTTATAGTAAGTATTACTTACTCAATAGAAATAAACTACATGATTGTTTAAGGTAAATAAAACATGTTTATTTACTTTATAAATAACGCCTGAGAAAAAATAGAAGTAACAAACTATTATAAAAATTAAAAACTTTAAACGTAAGCCACTGCAACATTAAAAGTTACATCTATATTTAGAAATTAATGTGTATTTTTGCACACTTTATGCATATATTTAAACGATTTAACTATTGATTTATTACATAATAGTGATAAATCGTTGGTTTAAAGGTAGATTTATATCAGGTTCGCCTTTGAACAATTAGTTTGAGTCTCGTGAAAATACGGTCCATTTTCAAGCTGATCGTCCCCCAGTCAATAAACCTAAGTTACATCGTCTTCATTTACACTGCTTGATTTTTATCCAACGAACTTGATTTTTATCCAACGAGCTAGCGTTATCCAAAGAACTTTCTTCCAATCGAATGTTTACATTCGTTTAAACTACATCGTCTTCTTTATGCCAACTTGTTACAAACTGTTACAAACCTAATTCTTTATTATTAAAGAATGTTTTTGATCCTATGCACTGATTAAAATGTTATTGTTAAAAGATTATAGGTCTTTAATCCGTTTAACATGTTTTTCTTATTGTCATGTTTATTAGTTGAAATATTATCAAAGATTTAAAAGAAAAAAGGAACAAAGAATTACTATTTCACAATGCTGAAGACCTACGTTTTGTTCCCAAGAAAATTATAGGTTTTAAAATATATATATATATATATATATATATATATATATATTATACTTATATACAAAATATACTAATAAATAACTATTCTATGTGAGTCTATTAAGTGAGTTTGTTGATAAAATCATTTAATAAATCTCTAAAATCGTTGATATATTATTATAAGTTAGCAAATTATTTTTAAATTTTTTAATCGTTTTTGTTATAACTAGCATACTTAGTTAAACTAAACATCACATTTTGACAGTTTCAGTCAATAAATGCTTTTATAGGATAATAACACTTGTTTTACTGTGATTTTTAACTAAATCAGAATAGAAATATTTTGTAAAACCCAAATATTAGTTAGATAAGTAAAAAATAAAAACATATGACCAATTATTAGTGTTTAACGAGTCCAAGTTCAAACGGCCTTTTTACATAGTAACTTTATATAATAAAGTCAAAACATTAAGTAAAGTCACCAGACTGAGACCCTGTATACCACCGCCGCGAGTCACCAACTTAAATTAGTTCTGTCCTAATGGAACGTTTGCCTTAGGTGACAGATCTACGTTATAGAATTTGTACTATTTTTTGCTATTTCTAATCAAAGTAATGAACCTCTCAACAAATATAAAAATCTTTATTTTATAAGTTAAGAAATAGCTCCCAGGGCAAAACAGGTTTATTGACAAAGACGATTTGGAATACAACTTGCTAATCTGGGTACAATTTATATTAACGATACACGTAAATCTGTAATCTGAATAAAACAAATGCAATAATTTGAGATCGGAGATTAATTTTAATCTAATTGACAAATATCATAACATTAATTATAAAATATTTTGCAAAGTATTATTATTATGGTTTTTTTTCATACAAAGTTTTAATAATATATTTAATGGGTAACGATAACACTTATAAAACACTCGAGGAGACTTTCTTCATGTATCCCATCTTCATCCGAACTAATTAACCTTTAGTGCAGGATTATAGATATATTGTAATAAATAACGTTGTTATAAGACTGTAAACCAAGTATGTACTGATATTAACATTTATTCCCCTAACATTGAAAGTTGCTCAAAAGATAGCTGCATGACGGCTGCGTTGTAAGGACATCTGTTCTCGTGTCTTATTAGTTGTCTGATCTACTCGCTTACGTATTCACATCTGGTGTCGCTATTTTTCTAGTTTTCCTCCCCCCGCCGTTTTACTCCATGTGCTGATCAGAGAGCTATAGTACCTGGGTGCAATTTGTTTACAGAATGGAAATCCAAAAGCCGCACGAAATATAAACTACTTTGCACGCAATACTCTTACCAGGGAAGCGAACTTCTGCAATAAAAACTTTACAAAAATAAATAACAGGTTTAAGCCAACCCTTTTGGAAAATGGAAAACATTTTTTTTGCTGTTCTGATACTCGTGGTACTATTCAAATGCAATATTGGAATGGCAATATTGTACAATATAAGTTTAGAAGGAGATCTCTTTAGAATCGAAAGTTGGTTTGGTGGTAATAAAATTACATCGAGATAAGAAAAACTAAATTTTCAAATTAAAATGATTATTTTATTATTATTTTAAAATACATATTTGACTGTGTTTCGTCAATTTCCATTTTGTTAAATAATTAGGTAAAGATTTGTGCTATTAAGATGAGGGAAGGCTTGACATTTTAGTCTTTTTCATGCTATCTTTTTATAATCATTAACTCAAAATATTGGGCTTTTCTGATTCTGTTTGGGCCCAAAAACAAATTAAATCCCTAATAAAAAGAGTTTTCTAATTGTATTTTCCCAATTTGTTCAACTGATTATAAAAATAAATATATCTACCAAATCTAATTCAATTTCAGTAAATCTGACAGAAAATGCAACGCTATTGTGTAAACACACATAATTTGTAAGGACTCCACAAAAGTGTTCAGGGGTCACTTTTCACACGAACGTCTATGGTGGTCCCGGGCTGGAGTTTAGGCGTGCGGGTCATACCAATAGCTCACTTTTCCATACGAAAGTTGCTAACAAAGAATACTTATAACGATGGTTAAGATCCTTTGAGGACTCTCGCAAAACCTCTACCACACACTTTTTATTGTTATAAAATAATTATTATTACTTATTACACGAAGTCGGTGCAGCGTCTCATTACAATCCGTATAAAAACTCCAATCTGGTCCGATCATAATTATCTGATCAGACATGATTTAAAAGCAGATCAGGTATTAACCCGGTTGGTTATCTGGCAGTTTAAGATTAAGTTTAAATCAAGTTTTCATGTGCCTGACTCTGTTATTCATGAGCCTGATTATTCATACGCGGGTTTACCAAATCTCATAAAAAATATTTTCTCATTAAGAAACATTTAAACTACTTCAAATAATCGTATGTTGTCATTAAGGCTCTGTCCTTTGTTGGTCAAAGTTCCAATGTTAATTTTATTAGAATATTTTTTTACTACACAGAACTCGTCACTGGCTGGTTTGAACTAAAAATGCAGTCCATTCAATACAGTCAGTTATTAAAATCTAAAGGTCCCATAAGATATTATTAGTTTTTTAGTCATGTTGAAGTCTAATAAGTGACTACTTTCGACTACTTCATGTGTAGTGATAGTAAGAGAAACTCAGTCCATTGGGGCTAAGTGATCGTTCACAAACAAAAGAAACATCTTCCTTTCATAACTTTGGTTTTCAGCTTAAAACAAGGTAGTTTATATTGTTATGCTAATAACCTGTAATCAGAGTGACTTTCGTTTTACGATTTAACATAAACAACCAAACATATTGTGTAAGTAGTATACAAACCAATGGAATTAAATACTCCTATAGTGGTTAAAGTTATCTAAAATGTTTTAGATTTGTATTTGGACCCTTAAAAGTTTTCATTTGGTTACAATTTGTCGTATCGGAGAATCATTTTAATGTAAATTGTAACATCTACCTGACGTACTTGTCTAATACATATCAAAATGTGAATGTTGAAGAAAATTAAAATCCACATCAAAATAAATGTTTTTTAATAATTTAAACGATCACCATAAAACATACTTCAGTGCCAATGAACTGTACGTTTCAATGACCACCTGATATATTAACATTAATGTAACGTCACAAAAAGTAAAGTCACCAGACTGAGACCCTGTAGACCACCGCTGTGGGTCGCCAACTTAAATTATTTTTGTCATAATGGAACGTTTGTCTTTGGTGACAGGTCGATTTTGATAAAAGCATTCATTTCTATTCATGTTACAATATCTCTTTTGAGTGTTCAAGTAATTTTATAATTACCTTTTATTCATTAATTCTTTTAGTAATTTGATTTGTTACAAGTAATTTGGGGCATAAGAAGTCACATAGGAATAAACATGACTCTAAATCAAATGTTTTCATTTTATAAAAGTGTTTGCTTGAACCTCTTATTTGATTTTTAAATTTGTATTCCAGTAGTTTTTTCGTCACTTCCAAGGTAAGCGTACTACGTGCAAAGTCGTTTATATTTCTGGCGGCTTTTGGGTTTCCATTTTGTAGACAAATTTTACCCAGGTACTATAATTCTCTGCACATGGCACATGGAGTAAGACGGCAGGGGGAGGAAAACTAAACAAAACAGCCACACCAGTTGTGAATACATAAGCGAGTTATATAGACAACTGATAAGACCCAAGAACAGATGTCCTTACAATGCAGCCGTTATGCAGCTATCTTTGGACAACTTTCAATGGTAGGGGAATGACATGTTATTATCAGCACATATTTGTTTGACAGTCTAATAACCGCGTATTTATTACTGTAATATTGGGTCATATGATGCTAAATAATTATAAACAGATGATTATTGTTATTGTTTATTTGTTATTTATTATGTATTGGTTATTGCTTGAGATGTGATTAAAAATGATTGTTTCTCAGTTTGTAGCTTTCTTTATTTGAAATAAGTTTCAAATATCATATTGGCGACGAGGATGCCTAGAAGAAACCAAAAGAGTGATGAGGACATATGTATTGGTACACAAAATGACTTGGAGAGAAAAATGGAACGATTTGTTTTTTACCCATATAAAAGTGAACAAGCCACTTCTGAAGAGTATATCAGCGTGTCTGTCGGGTAAAAGGGCTGGGAGCTTCAAATGTACACAGCGAGGAAGCGAGGAAAGACTTACTGCTGGCGTATATGGGAAGTGAACCTCTACAGAAGCTGCAAAACTATTTTATCCCGAATTCACTTGACTCTTGTTCATATGATGAGATAAAGAGAGCCTTTGTCCAGCAAAGGGTCAAGAATGTAGGATATGTCATAAACTTGGTCATTTTGCGAGGGTTTGTAAACGGAAATTTATAATGAAAATTGATGACAACTGTGACGATATAGAATGTCATGTGAGTTTGAATGTCATCTTAATGCTGTAAATAAAAGCACAAGCAAAAACCCCCGAGCTTCAATCAAAGTGGTCATTAATGGTCTGCCCTGTCTTATGGAATTCGATTCTGGCACAAGAATATCTACAATTGGGCAAACGTGATGGCACAAACTGGGACAACCCAAGTTAACTCCACTTTCTGGTTTGACAGATTACGGGAAAACTCCTTTAGCATGTTTGGGTAAATGTTATGTTTCTGTGAGACTAAATGGTGAGACACAGAAACTACCAGTCGCAGTAATGGAGCAAGATGATACTCCTTTATTTGGACTTCCATGGATGTTATCATTTGGAATGGAACTTCCTCCTGAAGTTTCAGTTAAGACAAACAACATAGTGCAAGAAGAAATACAAGTTTCCAAAGAAGAAGTCCAAACTTTGGTCAAACAATTTGAGAATGTTTTCACTGATGGTTTAGGTAAGATTGAAGGAGTAAAAGCTAGAATAAACGTTAGGACAGATTTTACACCCATTGCATTAAAAGCCAGAAGTGTGCCATTTCCCTTAAGGAAATCAGTGGAGAATGAACTAAACAGACTTGTTGAAAATGGAGTTCTTGAAAAAGTGGATCCGAGCGAGACTGCAATTGTTTGGTCAACCCCGACTGTGAATGTAAACAAGGGTGGAGGAGTAGTTAGAATATGTGGAGATTTCCGAGTTACCCTTAACAAAACAGTAGTACCTGAAGTTCACCAAATGCCTACCTTTGCTGATCTTACAAACAAAATAGCAGGAGGCCAGTTGTTTACTGTCATTGATTTGAAAGATGCATACTTGCAGTTAGAGGTTGCAGAGGAAGATAGTAACTATCTTATAATAGCTACTCATATGGGCTATTTTCGTTACAAACGCCTTGCATTTGGCTTAACTGATGCTCCAGCGAAATTTCAGAGATTCATGGAAAATCTCCTCAAAGATATTCCTTTAGTTGATGTAAACCTAGATGACATAATCGTGAGTGGAAGAACCAAATAAGAACACTTCAATAATGTTAGGACTGTATTAAAGCGACTTGAAGTTGCGGGTATCAAAGCAAAAAGAGAAAAATGTCAATTCTTCCACAACAGTGTGTACTACCTGGGGCATAAGATTGATAAGTTTGGAATACATCCTTCAGAAGATAAGATACGGGCGCTAAAGGAAGCCAAGACTCCGACGAATAAGAAAAAACTCAGGGCGTTTTTGGGAGCGATTAACTTTTACGAAAAGTTCATTCCCCACCTTCATGGACTTTGTTCAAGATTGCATCGATTAACAAGCCCTAAAGTATCGTGAGTTTGGAATAAAGAAGACCAAGAGGCACGCAACTTAGATAGAGCACGCAGATAGAGCACGCAACTTACTCGCTGAAGATGCTTCAGTTGCCCCTTACAGAGATGACCTGCCCACAACACTGTCCTGTGACGCCTCTGAGGTAGGTTTGGCAGCGATTCTTTTGCAAACGTACCCTGATGGTATAGAAAGGCCAGTAGCATTCGCTTCACGTACTTTACAGGAAGCTGAAAAGCGATATTCATCCATAGACAGAGAAGCACTTGCCTGCGTGTTTGGAGTTGTAAAATTTCACCAGTACTTATATGGTAGACATTTTACATTGACTGGTGATCACAGACCTCTGGAGATAATTTTTGGAGTACGTCGGGATTTGACGAAGACAATGAATAACAGATTGGTTCGATGGGCTATTTTCTTAAACAACTACGACTTTGATATTAAGTATATAGAAGGAAAGAACAATGTGTTGGCCGATGCGCTTTCTAGACTGCCAAGTGAGAGCAGTAGTCCATCTAGAGAGGAACTGTCTGTGAGGCTACTGGTGCAAGAAAAAATAGATGATATGGCCCTTACATCTGCGGAACTGCAAAAAGAAACGAAAAAAGATGAGGTATGCAGGCGAGTTACGATGTATATGGAATCAACATGGCCACAAATATTACCTAATGATTTGTTGCATTTATCTCCTTATTTTCATAGACGGGAAGAACTTTCATCTGTTAAGGGAATTCTGATGTGGGGAAATAGAATAGTTATTGCACAAACTCTTCACAAGAAAAACACTACGTGTTTTACATCAAGGCCAACCTGGAATTTAAGCCATGAGGACTCTTTCACGCTACTATGTTTGGTGGGTGAAAATAGACGAAGACATATAGAAATATGTAAAGTGCTGTAAAGGATGTCAGGAAAATCGCCCACGAGAGCCAGAAGTACCTCTTTATTCTTGGAACATACCTGATGGTCCTTGGGAAAGTTTGCACCTAGATTATGCAGGTTCTTTTGAAGGGTCTTATTGGTTGGTCGGTATAGACGCATTTTCAAAATGGCCTGAGATATCAATGGTCAGATCGATTACAGCCATGAACACGGGGAGCAAGTTGAAAGAATGGTTTTCTCGCTATGGTGTTCCAAGGATGATCGTTACCGACAATGGGACTCAGTTTACAGCTGATATCTTTCAGAGGTTTTGCATGTACAATGGGATAACGCATGTACACAGCACACCGTACCATCCTAAAACTAATGGACAGGTTGAACGGTTTATCAAAACCTTCAAGTCTAGGTATTTAGCCAGCAAAGATGATAACGTAGATGCACAGCAACTCTTCAAACTGTTATTTGCCTATAGAAATTCACCCCAGAACACCACAGGTAAACCGCCTTCAGAACTGTTCTTTGGGAAACGTCTGCCCTCTCCATTGGATAATTTAAAACCCACTATGAAAGATGTGATTGCATAATATTTTCAAAACAGCAGAAATATTATAATGTGAAAGTACGATCAAGAGAATTTTTGGTAGGGGAAGAGGTCTGGGTGCAGAATGAAGTCGGCACAGGGTGGACTCCAGGTGTGATAAATTCGAGAACTGGTGAGCTTTCCTACCAAGTAAGAATTGGAGGAGCCATAAAAAGGAAACATGCAGACCAACTAGGCAAGAGAAGCGGGGCGTTGTCTGAAGGGGGAGAAGTGTAATATTGGGTCATATGATGCTAAATAATTATAAACAGATGATTATTGTTATTGTTTATTTGTTATTTATTACGTATTGGTTATTGCTTGAGCTGTGATTAAAAATGATTGTTTCTCAGTTTGTAGCTTTTTTATTTGAAATAAGTTTCAAATATCATAATTACACCATATTTATAATCCTGTATTAAAGGTTAATTCAGTTGGGATGAATGGAAAGTCTCCTAGGGTGTTTTAAATATGTGTTAAACATGAGCTTTTGTAAATTTTAAACTTTGCAAATATTATGCTAGCTTTAAGCTAAAACCAAACTCTATGTCATTGAATGCAAAATGTGATTGAATCACATTATCTTTCAAGAAAACATAAATGTTAATTTTATCTGTATTTCATTATAATATTAGTTTCTAAGCGCTATTGGACTAAATAAATTATACTGAAATGTAAAATTATATCTCCTAAAAATAGTTGCTTGGCTGAAATATTTATAAGCGCGTCAAACTGACTTCATTTGTTATTGGTTTTTATCCTCTTCTCTTATTTCTAAAACCAAAATGTTAAGCATTAAAAATGAATTGGTATTCGAGACTGTAATGTGGTAATGCACTTGATGGGAACTTCCTCAGCGTTTGAAGTTCCCTGGACAGCTGACTGAAGGCCACGTTGTAAGGACATCTGTCCTCGTCACTTCCACTCTCGTATTCACGTCTGGTGTCCCTGTATTTTCTAGTTTCTCTCCGACATTTTCCTAAACGTGTTTTACACTTACAACGACCCTAGCTGTATGACATTCTCTGTTAAATATATTTTAACAGTTACAAAAACAGTGGGAGTTATAATATGTGATTTATTTGCGTCATCATCAAATATTACGGCAAATTAAACGTGCAAATTGTGAACATCATCTGATCTAAAAGGACTTTAGGTATATAATTGTGTGCAGCTGTAACACAGATATGCCCTAGATTGTGTTTTATATGGGAATCTGTAATTCATGTAATCAAAAGGTAAAGCCGAGTGTAAATTGTAAGCTGTAATCGAGATAACACGCATTTGTCTAGCAAACAAATCTATGATGTTCTTTATTTATCAAAGTAATAAATTAATACTCCGTTAGGTTTCACCCCATTGTACCTTGGGCTTTTATTTCGTATTGGTTACTCAACAAATTTTGAATTGTGTTTGATCAGATAGTTATTGAAACAAATATTTCGTTTAACAATAATAACTATTATAGTGCAACCGGTATTGTCAGGTCTAGAATATTATTGTTTCAGTAAAATAATAAAACAATACCTGTATAGCCAGTGCATAATGGAGTGGTTTAATTTTGTTTTCTGTAAAATATGCAATTATCTACAATTGTAATGCTTAAATTAAAAAATAATAGCTATTTGGGGAAGTTAAATGAAAGAATAGTATTGGAAGATTTGGGGTGTAACGTAAAAGGAATACTGCCGTTAATTCTATGAAGGTTCTAGCCTATAAACCAAAGAATCGCCTTCTGTCCTAAATCTGATCACAGACAAAACCATTATAACATAAGTTGAGAAAACTAATGTGAATTAAGTAGCTATTCTACTAAATTAAGCTCTAGTTATGCCAAGTAAATGTAATTAAATTTTAGAAATCAAATTACATTTTATGAAAATACCTACAAACGAGTAACATTATTTCACGTGTAGAGTGAAAATTAAAATTAAACCAACTTTTTCACAAAGTTCTAATTATATAGTTATTTATATAATTCAAACGGCATTAACAATTAATTTGTTCGTGAAAGGATATCCCTCTTTCCACCTATGATCTGTTGTTTGTTTTGAATAGCTTATGTTATCTGAAGAATAATATAGTGCACATTTCATCTTTGCTTGCCTTATCAAATTAGAACATGACATTAGACTAGTTTCCTTGAATGAATTGAGACAGTGTAACAAAGAATTAATAAATATATAATTTAATTATGTTAAAATATAGTATTTTGTTTAGTTTAGCTGAAGATTTAAATTAATATAGACAAAAGATGTTTTCTTTATTTATAATATCAAACATATTAATGGTAATAAAATTCCGGGTTTCAACCAAAACCCTAATTTATTTAATACATAATTACATATAGGTTAATTAATTTTCTTTTAAATTGAATAAATATATTGTTTATCCATGATAAATTATTCGATTTTAAATTCAATCTAAAAATATACTTGAGAAATTATGTCCTTGCATTGAGTATACAATGTTAAATTGTATAAAGACTGTACTAACTAAGCAATATAAAAATCACTTACTTAATATGATTTTGTAAAAGGAAAGACATGACTATAAATAAAAGAAAAATCCAGTTGATATTTATCAGGATTTGAGAGCTTGCAGGAAACAACTATATAAGTACTGAAGGAAGCGAAAGCTTCGCCGTTTACCATTACACAGGTTATGTGTTACATTTTGTACGAGGCATTTGCCGGTATAAATAGCTAGGATGTGCCGCGCCTCCCAGATGGCTGGCTACCTGTGTACATGCTGTAGAATACAGTGTTATTAGTAGTGTTGTTGTTTAAATCATTTTCACTTCATTACTAGATTTTAATCCTTAAAATTATTACAGGGCAAATTCATGTTGGGGATTTAAGGATTGCCGTTATCAAAGTGTAACCTCTAAGCTTATACAATTTCTCAATCAAATAAATAATAAAACATCAAACTGAATCTTGTATAATTGCTTGTTGGAGTTATCTGTTATCTTATCTCTCTTATGTTAATTATCTTTTTCTAATTGCACGGTGGTAAAGTACTCCACTTGTAGAAAGTCCTGCAAAACCTCATGATGATAATGAAATCTCTATGGTAAATTCTACAACGATTTGCCAGATATTTTTCACCACTATAACCCACCCTTCCTTTTCAACTGATTGATATCGTCAGAATATTAGGAGATGGTTGTAAGATGGAGGAGTGTTGAATGGACAGGTCCCATTACAGTTGGACTGTGGGACCAACAGCAACTTAAACTAGGGCAAGCTGTTACCACAAAACAATTATCTGAAAAGGATAACCATTACGAATTATCTCATTGTAAATACTTCATTATAATTTTAATTTTGAATGTTGTTATAGTAGAGAAATATATATATATTATATATATATATATATATATATTAAAATTATTTGTTTCTAATCTTAATAAAACTTAATAAAAATCTTAGTAATACATGTTATTATTCCTTTTTATCGATCATAAATGAAGGACATAAATTTTAAATATAAGAGAAAATCAAAAGATGAACGACCGAATATATCTGAAATAAAAATGATGTGGAATCTGCGACAGTGGTATTCCAGAAATTCTTTGATCTCATGCATTTATGTTTGATCTTCTTTGTTTCTTTGAGATTATGCTCTCCTAGTGATTATAAAATATACTTTTAGTACTTTTAAGGGATACATATTTTGAGGTGGTATTAATATAAAAATTATCAGTGCATATGCTTTACACATTAAAAGAGTTAGTTTAAGCAGTAAAAACGTTTATTGTTAGAGAGAGACCAAAAATTAAAAATAAACTAAAACGAAAAAAGTTTAGAACTATTCAAACTATCAGACTAATTAAGTGTATTTAACATTAATCACTATAATTTCACTAACTAAGTAATGTTCAGAACGGTCAGTAATCTTTAAAAAATGTTTTCTCATAAAAGGTGAACTGGATGTAGCACATTATTTAACATATAATTGTATTTAATTCCCTCTATTTATTGAGAGGGAGGCGTTAAATTGTTTATGGCCTGTCCCCGAAATTTCAACAAGGCAAGTTGCTCAGTCAAATATTATCTTTTGCTTTCTGCTGCTATAAAATGCAATTTATATAAAGATAAAGTCCAGTTGTAACAGAATTATTTGATTTACGAATCACCCCTGGGAAAAAAGCCTACACTACTGCTTTAATATGAAATAAGTATTAATTTTTTTGAATAGACCAACCGACTCATATATTTTCTTCCTATTCTGCCTTATCTATTATAAAAACTAGTAAAAGGTTTTCAATGTGAACTTGTACAAACTTGCAAAATTATTAAAGACAAATAAATCCAATTACTTTTCCACCAGGCCTGTTTGGTTTTCTGTACCGAGGGTCTCAGTACAGAGTTTACTCCCAGCTTTCTTTCAATATATATGAGCAATTGATTTACATTACTTATAATTCAACATCTGGATTGTTTAAAAATAAGGGAACTGTGACTTTCGGTAGGGAAAGTACAATATTCAGGTGTAAAAGGTACCTCCTTTATGTGGTTAAACATTGATAACATAACTTATTAACTAAAATAAAAACAAAGTGAATAATTTAACATTGATTTTGAGTTACTTCAATGTTTTTTACTTAAGCTTATTTTATTATCAATATTTGTAAATGAGATTTATAATGGAATGTTTAATTAATTTGTTTCGGGTTTTGCTGATTTTTTCTTGCGGGTTTTCACCCTCTCCCTACATAATTCTGCAGCAAAGATTCAAATTCTAATATTGTTCATAGTATTCATAATATAGTAATAAGTAGTGTATTCATAGTGTTATCATCAGTTGCGATATATTTAAAATTTCGATAAAAATAATATATACAAATTACGAGGATCAATTAAATATTATTAATTAAAGTGATTATTCTGTTAAAGTTCGACTAAAAACATTTTTTATACATTATACTTAGATTTTAAAAAATACAATTTAATTGTTCTCACTACATCTATGATTTTAAGTTTGTATAGCGTTTATGAAGTACACGTTATACAGTTCAAAATATATTCATGAAAAGACACTTTTGTGGAGGATGAAAGTTCGCTGTGTCCAATTCTCACAAGTTGGCCCCGCCCCAGATCTTGTCCACTACGGATCGTTTTACATTGCCCTTTCGTATTTGGCACAGAATACCCTTACCGCTCTCTCAATTTTACAGCTTCCAAAAATATTGTAATGTATCATATTGCAGCTAATGTGATTTTTTTAGATTATTCTGATATGAAATTAAAGTTAAACATGATTAAAATACGCCATTTCCATTGCTCAGTTTTGTTTGATAAAAGTTAAGAAACTTGAAACTGCTCGTTAATGTTAATTTATAAAACGGTACAATATAAAGAGATAATTAATTCATACTTTTACGGACTTTTCTAGATTGCTAAGAGGTAGTTATTGTCATTAAAATATTTAAACACGTTTTGCATAAATTATATTTTTGACAATAAAAACTAATAAAAGAGTTGACTTGTGATCAATCCATCCGTGTTTCCTCAAAAATATATTACATTATATATTATGCATTGGAAAATTCTAACAATAATTATATTTTTTTCAGCTAGGTTTGTTAAAGCGTAAAGATATTATGGTCACGGGTCCACAACTTACAGTGCCGACTATAGTAATAGCGTATTTTCTGCAGAGTAATTTGAAAGAATCTGAATTTGTATGATTAATATTTAAACAGACTAAAAAAATACTAAACGATCTTGATATTAACGGTGAATGTAGAATAAGTTATTTTATTTAAAATAACACTTAAATGTCAAAATCAAGCAACAGGTATATGAGTTATCAATGTTTAAAAAAATCCTGTAATGTTTCCAATCCACCATCTTCATGACGTCAAGATGGCCGGGGGTTAGGGAGCTCCGAGAGAGTGTCTCCCGGCGGATTTTGGAAACTAGTTAGATTAAAAAACAACGCGAAAATTTGGTACCGGTAGCCAGAATTTGAATATTTTCAGCCTAACGCCACGGACTATACTGATGCCGGCCCGCGTCACCACATATAGCGCCGAGCGCCGACATCTACCACTGCTGCGCCTCTTATATGTACATTTGTTGGTCTATCTTTTATAAAATGAGTGTTTTTATGTAAAATCTACAGTTTAAGAGATATAATGAGTTAATAAAGAAATTAATCTCGTGTAATATTTATATATTTTATTAAATAAATACAACACCAAGCCATTAACAGAAAATACTGGCCGAACACTTTATTTTTTAAATAAACTTTTCTATCCAACAAAACATATTTTGCAAATCTCGGTAAACGATAAGCTAGATATGACTAATTTTATATAAACGTAAATCCGCCATCTCTGAGTAGGCGCCATGGTGTTAAACTCCTGTTTTAAAGTTTATAAAATTTATTTTGTTCATCCTTTAGTACATGTAATTCAGCTGTATAAGTTTCTGGCTGCAAAGAAAATTATACCTTTTTGGGTCGTATCACTTCGACTAATCATTGCTTATGCAATGAAAATATAAATATATATATTTTTGGGTCGTATCACTTCGACTAATCATTGCTTATGCAATGAAAAAAAAAATATATATATAAATAATACTCCTTGTTATCCCTCAAGCCATAGGTTTCACACCAGGACATACTGAACACAGTTTGAAAGCAGTTTTTCGTTAGATATTATAATTTAAATAATACAATGATCTAACATTATTTCAATGAATTCACTGTAACAATTCAAGATTCTATTTACAGGTCTTTTATTTTATTTCTAGCTTTCCAACAATCCTTCATTAAATCCAAGCTGATCCAGATATTACTAAATACCCCCGTAGCAGCAAACCTGCGTACTCAGCGAATTTACAATGCATATAAATGTATCTCAATACTACATAAAGCCACGAACCAAGTTTCATCAATATACTTTCATAAATAAACGATTTATGAAATTGTAATTATTCTCCATGACAATAATATGGCGGATGAGTATGCAGGTTTGCTGAAGCAAGGAACACAAAAAATGGGGTTTCATAAAAATATAACTGAAGTAGGTAAAGCCACATACCAAATTTTATTACTTTATGTTCATAATTAAGGGATATAACACTAACTTATTCTCCATAAGGACAACTTCGGGGCTGAGTACGCAGGTTTGATGCTACAGGAACTGTCAGCCAAAAAAAGTATTTTAGTGCAAATATAAATAGAACACAACGATATAAAGCAATATACCAAGTTTCGTCAGGATAAGTTGATAAAAAGCGAGATATACTTGTTTTCTTATTCTCCATAAGAATAGCATTGGTTAACGTACTGGGTTTAGCACTTTCAATATCTCTGTAACCATTTTAAGTACAGCAATAATCAAAACATAAAATTTTGCGTATTTTTAAAATGATTCAAATGAAAAAAAAAACTGAAATTTGATTTTTAACAAAATTATATGTAAAAAACTCAAAACACCCATTTTTGGGGTACAAACCCCCCCCCCAAATACCCGTTCGTATAAGTCGATCTGTCTGTTTTTCGAACCAGAAATCATAAATGCTGCTTTCCACATTTACATCAAATTTTGTCAAAATCGGATTATTTTTAGAGTTATCGTGCTCACGAACACACACACATATATATATACAGTTTTGAAGGAATGGTGTTTTTGGCATCTGGGGACCTCAAAACGAAAAGTTATTATGGTCCCGGGCCTAGGTCTTACCATACCGACTACGGTAATAACGTCTTTCCTATAGTAGAAAGTTGCCAAAAGGATAAAATAGCCTTCACAAAAACATTGCTAGGCAGGTTGTTAATAAATAAGTTGGGTTGGTGGTTACGCTCTATTTTTAAAGTTACAGAGAATGTAATGCTCATTTTTAATATGTTATCTGTGCATCACAATATTGTATTGTTTGAAAAAATATAATCATGCTCGTATGTAATATGAACATAACTATATTTCACTGAAGTATATAGTAATTTAAATTAACATGGTATTTTCGTCAAAGTCAACATTTATATCGAAAATTTTAATTAAAATCGAATGCTCGGCAAATACATAACATTTCAGATCATCTAAATATATCCAACCACATTCAAGTCCTAACCAGTTTATAATATTCTAGTTTAACTTGAGTTGAGATAAGTGTATTCAGAAAATGGTTAAACATTTTAAGTGGTACAAAATAAAATATTTTCTTTGAATATTTTAACTATATAATTTGTACCTATGCTGTTCTCTAAGAAAACTAATGTAAATGCTATATAAATAGTATAAATTATCGTGGAAGTTCTCCGGTGAATTCCGGTAATTTGTTTAGGGTTTATTGCGTGATGATGCCCTATTAAAACAGGAGTAACAAAGCAAATTCCTCCCTGTTTTTATAATGATGGAAACAATCCCCTGTGCGCTCAATGATCTGAGTGTAATCACCGTTGTAATGTAAAGACAATTACACTATTTAATTTGTTTATATTTAATACAAACACTCCATATGATTTTGTAAATAATATAAATATTAAAGATTTATATGTTACTAACATGAAGCTATCATTCTATGAAGCAATATAAATGATTTTATTGTAAACAACGCTGTTTTTAGGGTCGTTATTTTTAATTTAATCCTGCCCATTACCAACATAAGTTAGAGCGAAGATGCTTCGTAATCAATATTATTTAAAACTCGCGGCGTGCCTGATTTCCTTCTGTACGATTAGAATAGCAGCGGAAAGAGCATCGGGGGATGAGCGAGCCCGAGTATCATTGACAGTGACCCTGCAGTAATGACGGATTCCCTTTGTGTCAGAGGGCGATCAAGAGGGTGCTTGAGAGGGAAATGAAGGATGAGGGGATGTTCTCCCATACAGGTGAATTTAATTTTAAAACGATACTGATGATAATATACGAATGACAATTTTAAATTATGTCGTATTTTATGATGTTTTGTTTTAAAGAGGCATATAAGAAATATGGGGACCATATTCACATCCAAAAAAAAAAACTGTAATACTTTTCAAAGTAAATAAAGTAATTATATGCCCCAGCTAAATTCATTGCTTTACGTATTTATAGTTGTATTGGATATTTAGAGAAACAATGAATATCTTAAGACTAAGTAGAGCTCTATGTTTTTCATTCATAATTTAATATATTAGTTATGTTAGTTATTAGTTATGTTTTTAAGAGCAACAACTGCTTTGACCAACTCGCAAATAAAGAAAATCAAGAACCAATCAATGACTACTTCCCGATCACCATATTCTGTGCTTGGAGCCTTGACAATTGTATAATGTTTTATTTGATTTAAGGATACATAGAACATTCATTTCATTTATTTTAATTGTTTAGTTTAGCCTTTTGGAAAATAGTAATACATTTTTAATTTTTTTTAATACTGTTTTTAATCAACTGGTACGAAATTGTCTTTGTAAGAAAATAGGAAAGATAATATATTACCATAGTTATCCAAACATTGATAGTTTAACCCTGGAAAAAGTTTCCTTTTTGAGATAAAGTGCATCTTGCCTTAAATAACTTATAATATACCTTAGATTTAAAAGCTAGAATTTATCATTTACAATTTATTGTAGAATTTAAATACCTGGTTAACAATTTCCTGAGCAATGTAAATGTGTTTAACAACTAAGGAAGATTTCCACTCTAAATCACGGAGGAACAACGGAGCTTAGTAACGCTTAATTGTTATCAAGGCACTGTAAGGTCTGCTGATTAACTAATCAAGTGTGCGGCTTCAAAGCTTCTATCAAGCTAAACCAATTTTCTCGTCGCCTTATAAAGACGTGGAGTTACCCCGTTTTACAACACATGCGTACGAATTATTCTGGAATATTCATAATATGCCACTTAATAGCAGTTCTATTTTTTCCTTTTTGAATCTCTTAAATACACAAAGACTTATAAATAAACCGTCTATGAATGTCTGATATTGTGTGTTTTCGTTAATCTTATAACATGCAAACTGAACCTTAACAAACATTATAAACTCACGTATAAGTCATTATATATTCGTGTTTATAAGGTCTGCCATCACTTCATCCACGGAATGGGAAGATTTCTTACCCCAAGTATTTCATTTTGTATTAATTTTATAAACTATAGTTCAAGTTATTTTACCAGCTTAGTAATTTGGCAAAACATGATATATTTATTAGAAAGAACACATTTAAGAATATTAGTTTTTTTAGATAGTCCGAACAAAGTATAAATACCACAAAACAATCTCACAATTTATTGGCAAATACGAATTAATGTGAACATTTATTATGTGACAATGTATTTTATGTTTTAGTCACCAGTGTTAACCTTATGTACTTTCAAAACAACCTGCAATTGTTCGTGGCAATAGAGTTTCAAAACTTTCAATCTCCATACCTCGAGGATTTCCTGGCAAGTTTAAACCCAGTTTAAGTGGAACGACTTCACGGATGAACGTGTTTTTAAAGGAACATAGACAGCTTTATAAATACATTGTTATATATAAATACCCCCGTCGCAGCAAACATGCATACTCAGCGAATTTCCAATGCAGATATAAATGGCTTAATACTACATAAAGCCACTTACCAAGTTTCATAAAAATATATTCACAAATAAGCGGTATATACAATTTTAATTATTCTCTATAAGAATAACACTGGGGCTAAGTACGTAGGTTTGCTGCAATAAGGAACACAAAATAAATGGGTTTTTATGCTAATATCAATATAACTCAGTTAGGTGAAGTCGTATACCAGTTTTTATTAATTTATGTTCATATCTAAGGGAAATATAGCATTTAATTATTCTCCTTAAGAATAACATGGGGCTGAGTATGCAGGTTTGCTGCTACGGGAGCCTTTGGAATTTTTTTGAGAAAATATCAATAAACCACAACCAGATGAAGCCTTATACCAAATTTCGTCAATATACTCGTACGTTCATAAATAAGCGATATATAAAATGTGTCTTTTCCTCCATAAGAATAACATTAGACAACGTACTGTGTTTAGCACTTTCAATATCTCGGTAACCAATCGACGTAGAGGAATGATCAAAACACCAAATTGTGTGTTTTTAAGCTGAACCCAATGGCGAAAACTAAAATTTGACTATTTAAAAAATTATATTTATAAAAAATTCAAAAACCAATTTTTGGTGTAAAAAAAAAACAAAATACTCCTTCGGAAGTAGCGATCTGGCAGGTTTTCGAACTTAAAGTCATAAATGTTGCTTTACACGTTTATACCAAATTTCATCAAAATAAGATCATTTTTACGAGAGCTATCGTTCTCACGGACACACACACACACACACACACATATCACATATATATATATATATATATATATATATATATATATACTGTTTCGAACGAATGGTGTTTTTGGGCCCGGGGACCTCAAAACGAAAAGTTATCATGGTCCCGGGCCTAGGTCCTACCATGCCGACTACGGTAATAGCTTCTTCCCAATAGAATTTAAGCGAACGATAAGTTTGTTGTCAGGGGAATTAGAGTTGCATGCCAATATGTTAGGAGGATCATTATTTTTGGAATGTAAAACAAAATTCTGCAAAACGTGTAGCGTTTTTTAGGCGACAATAGCCAAAATGTACCTACTCTAGCCACATCATCCATTTTTACCTTTTATGCTCTTAATATTAGTCGCTTAACTTCTTCTTACTTTGGATGAAACATAATTCGTAAATAATTATATGTAGCATTTTGGAAGAAATTGGGTCCTTGTATCCTATCGTGACATACATATGTATATATATAGTTTGCTTATTTTAATATAAATTTTTGTATAAAGATTAGATAAATGAGATAAATTGACTTTTAGTAGTAATTTAAGACTGCAAATCCGTTTCTATGTAAAAAATAATATAACCGCTTACATTATTTATATTTACTAAAATTTATTTTTAAACTTAAAGTTCCTACTGATAACCTGTAACAATCACTTTTCAAATCTCGATGGTACAAAACACAAAAGTGTTCCTGAAAAAAAAAATTGTAAATGTTTTAAGCACTCTCTTTGTTGGCAAGGGGTAGTCGAAGGTAAACGACATGATTGAATAAACATGAAGCGAGGTGAGTGATCAAGGGTTGTTGAGGGGCATGAAGGCAGAAGGGCGTTGTTGGAAGGGATGAAAGGTGATAGGGTGTTGATGATTGGGACCAGAGGAATTCGTCACGTAGATGCATGATGAGGACTGTGTGTCTTCCTTTTTGCATCAAATGTGCCTTTAAAAAAGCGATTTTCGTCTATGACTGTATAATGTATTATCCATTCATATTTTAATTCATCACTATTCAATTTACTGACACAAAACTCATAAATAACTGTCTTACTATTGATTATGTAGACACCTATAAATAATAACACATCTGATTAAGAAATGTAAACTACGTAGTAGTTGTTTAGTTTAAAGAGCAAATCATCTCTACTCACTTACTAATACTGGATATCATAGTTTAATTGTTTTAAATTATGTTGAAATATGTGAAAATCAGCAAATTTGTGTATTTACTACAGTTAAATTGTCCAACCAACTCCCACTTGATACTGAAAATAACTCTATTAAACGCTTTGAGAACGTTACAATATTCTTAAGTGGTAGAAGGATAAATATTTTTATGTTGGAAATAATGTTGAAATTGATCACGATTAACCTAAATTTGAGTTAATCTTTGACTGTTGCTCTATATATATTGTTTTATAAAGATAGTGCAATAATACATCTGCAACTGAAATGTATTACTATATATTTTTAGTTTAATTTTACTGGCAATTTCAATAAATATGCTATGGGACATCAATAAGTACCTAGAATGTTTTGCTTATAAGCTGTCTAATATACACCGTAGTTCATTTGTATAGTTCGTGGTCATGATTAGTTCATTTGTATAGTTCGTGGTCATGATTAGTTCATTTGTATAGTTCGTGGTCATGATTAGTTCATTTGTATAGTTCGTGGTCATGATTAGTTCATTTGTATAGTTCGTGGTCATGATTAGTTCATTTGTATAGTTCGTGGTCATGATTAGTTCATTTGTATAGTTCGTGGTCATGATTAGTTCATTTGTATAGTTCGTGGTCATGATTAGTTCATTTGTATAGTTCGTGGTCATGATTAGTTCATTTGTATAGTTCGTGGTCATGATTAGTTCATTTGTATAGTTCGTGGTCATGATTAGTTCATTTGTATAGTTCGTGGTCATGATTAGTTCATTTGTATAGTTCGTGGTCATGATTAGTTCATTTGTATAGTTCGTAGTCATGATTAGTTCATTTGTATAGTTCGTGGTCATGATTAGTTCATTTGTATAGTTCGTGGTCATGATTAGTTCATTTGTATAGTTCGTGGTCATGATTAGTTCATTTGTATAGTTCGTGGTCATGATTAGTTCATTTGTATAGTTCGTGGTCATGATTAGTTCATTTGTATAGTTCGTGGTCATGATTAGTTCATTTGTATAGTTCGTGGTCATGATTAGTTTATTCTACATAATCAACTATGTCGAGTAGAGGGATATATTATGTGAATATTGAATATATATTACATATTTACATACATCATCTGTACGTTCCTCAGTGTTATATATATTTAATTAATATTAATGTGAATGAACATGAAAAAGAAATAAATAATGAAACTAACAAAGATATTAATTAACAGAAAACTGTGTCTAGAAATATTTAAAAAGCCAAAGTTCACATATTAGCAGACAGTCATAGGAGGAAATTAGCTTCAATCCTTACGCATAAACTTCCTCAATATAATGTATGTTCTACTATATTTCCTGGAACCCCCCTAAATTTCTTAACTTCAAAAGTTCACAATATTACAAAAAACTTGACAATAAATATTTTAGTTGTAATTGGGGGAACAAATGATATGGGAGGAAATAATTATGTTAATGTGGATAAACTGGTGAAAACATACCAAATGATGCACTGAATAATAAAGTAATACTTATGGATATCCCTTATAGATACGACAACAATTGTCTCAACAACACCATTGAAATTGTGAACTCAAAGTTTAAAAAGGAAGTAGAAAAACTTAATAGGAGAAAACACATTGTAATGCCATTACATTTGCTAAAACGTCAACACTTACATCTAAACATAAAAGGAAAGTCTGTGTTATGCAACCTTATAAAAAACCATATTCAATCCACAAGCGATGAAGGAAATAATGGTGGTTACCGATCAAAATGACTAGGAAGGAAATTCCTACATAGCAATATAAAAGAAATTTGTATATCTCACATATTTCTGACATATTTCTTTTTTTAAATTCAGGGTATTTTAAAAAAAGATGAATATTCAACTTTTTTGATGCAACTAATCCCAATATGAAAGTGTCCAGGATAACAGAACATTGGATTTCCAAAACAAATGATTATTTATTAAATAGAATTAAACATTTTAAATTAGTTTCAGGATTTTGTAAGGGAGCTTATGAAAAAGGAGATAGCTGCATTCTTGTACATAACAGCTGGCTTTCCGATGCTTATAAACGAACTGACCTTGAAAGTATTTCTGTAAAAAACATATGTGAAATATCTGCTGTACAGTTTAATCAAAACGAGTTACTCATTGTTTGAATTTATCACACTCCTTATCACAAAACAGTTCTTTGCTATCATAACCAACCTTCTAGCTGCAATATTTAAAAATTCAAATTCTTTTAAAATGAAAGTTGCTGTTGGTGGTGATTTTAATATTAATTTAATGAACATAAATCCTGTTTGTAAAAAGTTCAAATCAATATTTCAATCATTTGGTTTACATCCTAACATAATGGAACCAACACGATAACAACTAAATCAAAAACATATATAGATAACATTTTACAAATTTTGAAATTCAAAATGCTTATACTATTGATCCTGGTCTATCAGACCAAAATAGCCAATTTATCAGTATTAAACTAATAAAAGATATTATTAATTATAATGTTGAAGAACGTAGAATATATTCAATTTCAAATATAAGGCGCTTCTGCGAAGAACTATCATCAGCAAACTGGTCTCAGGTTTACGAAATAAATCATAACCTACCAGATAATGAATTTATTAACACAACTTATACTACCTTTTCAAACATATATAAATCTATTTTAGACAAGAAAATACCAATACAAAAGGTGCAGTTAAAGAAGAAAAATGAGAAGAAATGGGCAACAACAGAAATCAGAGAAGCATGTAAAAATAAAAGGAAATATTATTTAATTTCAAAAATAACTAACGATCCATTGGATTTAAAAACATATAAGATTTATACATCCAAAGTGAGAAAATTAGCTTATTTAAGCAGGAATAGTATGTATCAAAACTTAATGATGAAATCAACTAATGAAAGTAAAGCATTATGTTCATTAGTAAATTCAGAACTTACAATAAAAATACAATAAATAAACAAGTAGACTTTAGTAAAATAGGCTTGAATCCTGCAAATTAACTTAATGACTATTTCTATAATATAATAACATCATTGAACCTAAAACCAGATATGAAAAAAACATTTGAATATATGATGGAATATAAATCTATAAATAAACAAACAATCTACTTAATACAAACCTGTGAGAAAGAACTACAAAGTATTATTACAACTTTACCAAACAAATGGTCTCGGGGTTGGGATGAAATTCCAATTAATTTAGTAAAACACACTGCAGAATTTATAATACCACATCTAGTTTACATATTTAACCTATGTATAAAGAAAGAAATATTCCCAGACTACTTGAAATTATTAATTGTAAAGCCTTTACCTAAAAAGGCTGGATTTGGTACTAAAGAAAACGTTCGTCCTTTCCAACTTTTTCAAAAATATTAGAACAAATTATTTTTCCAGAATTACAACTTAAAATCCTAAACAATTTGGTTTTGTTGAAAACAAATCAACTTTAAATGCTATTTCAAGATATGTGAAAACTGTAAATGATTTTATTGAACAAAAATGCCATATTGCCTCCATAAAATGTGACTTAACTAAAGCTTTTGATTGCTTGAATCATAAAATATTACTAGAAAAAATGGAATATTATGGAATGCGAGGATTAGCCAAACATTTTATTGAATCTTATTTCAAAAATGGATTTCAACGAGTTGAATGTAAGTCTGAAAAAATAACGATGTTTCATCCTGGAAAAAATTAATATTGGCATTCCACAAGGATCTGTTCTGGAACCACTTATATTTTATGTGGCAGACCTTCCCTCAAATATTAGAAATGGAATTACAACTCAATTTGCAGATGACACATCTGTGGTGGTTGCCAATAAATCAACCCAATCTCTAATATTATCATTAAAATTGATTTTAAATGAGTTATATTCTCGGTATGGTGCAAATGGTATATTACTGAATAAATCCAAGACGAATATTCTTCACTTCCAGTTTAAAAATCTAAAGACAAATTATTAAATATCGAATTAGAAAATGAAAAAATGTCTAAGGTCTCTGAAATAAATTTATTAGGAATAACTTTAGATAACCACTTAAACTGGAATACTCAAATAAATAAAGTCATCAACAAATTAAACTCTGTCTGCCTTAATCTGAGAGTATTAACAAATTGCTTTAATTTTGAAAACGTAAAAATTGTGTATTACTCTTATTTTCAAAGTATATTACTATACTGCCTCTCTGTATGGTTCGGCACATCTAAGGAGAACCAAAAGAAAATTTTTAAATTCCAAAAACGAGCAATACAAATTATTATGCATGCCAAACACGATGAGCCAAGTCGGAAACTCATTGAAAAAACTCAAATTATATCAATTTTTGGACTTTATGTTATAGAAATTTTGAAATCATATGTAAATGAACAAAGCAAATTAAAAGAATTACAACATAATCATAATTATCACACTAGAAAACAATTCAGCGTTCAACATCAAATTCACAGAACCACTACATATGAGAATTCACCCCAATGGGTGATGATGGGAAGAGTCATAAATCAAATTAAAAAAATTCACAAAATTGAAGTAATTGGAAGAACAGAATTAAGAAAAGTAAAAGAAATTATAATGAACAATCATTTATTTTCATTGGATGATTTTTTAAAGAATAAAAACAAATTTAAAAAATAAGATAACATGAAAAAAAGAAAATTTAAGCTGCAATGTTTTTTAGACTTAAGATATGTTTTGTAAAAGCCTACACAATGATTTTTATGCTATGATCAGCAGTTTTGCCAACTTCCAGAATCCGGTATAAAATTGTGGGACCCGTGGAAACTATCGTGTTATAAGGCAATTAGAGAAACCATAACTTAACTATTCTAACCCCCGCAGTGCACTTTGTAAATCTTTAGTCCGGTATAAACATGTACCGGTAATTGTTTGCTTTTCATACAAATTCAATACCAAAGTGGATTTAAGTGGTCGTATTTTATGATTAATTTATTTTGTGCATAGTTTATAAAATGTACTACTTAATTTAAAAAAATGTGACTGGTAGAAATCGATTGCCTTGTACCATCTGTTATATATGTTTACTGTCTGTTAAGTGATTACACTATAAGTGTAAACATATTTTCAAGTGTTTTAATTCGAATTTTATTACATCCCGTAAAATAACAGCATTATCTCTGAATAACACTTTTCAACATTCTAAGCTACTGCTATTTTCAAAGATAACATGCCCGAGGTTTCAGTCCTGCACCTCGGTATATAGGCTATCACTTTGTCGTAGATTTGATTTTTTATAAATATCCAATTTTTATTCAATATACGATTTAGAGTTTACAAATTCATGAAAATAATTGAAGCGTTTTCTTTCAAACAATCGATTAATTATCTGTATTGCTAAACTAGTAGCGTAAGGTAACAACGTAAGATGTGCAACGCTATAATTAGGATCAATCCACATCGTTTAGTTATAGTTCAGTAGCTAATGCAACAACCCATCTATGAAGAACCAGTAATCGATAATTCTCTCCCTCTTACTCTCTCTGTAGGCCGCCGTCATAACTAGGTCATATTTTAAGACGAATATTTGAATGATGAGTGTAGAATGAGTTAGATGCCTAGTGTAGCCTTTTACTGACTTAGATCAACTGATTTTTTTAGCCAGGATCATTAATTATTAGCCCAGTAGCTAATGCAACAACCCATCTATGAAGAACCAGTAATCGATAATTCTCTCCCTCTTACTCTCTCTGTAGGCCGCCGTCATAACTAGGTCATATTTTAAGACGAATATTTGAATGATGAGTGTAGAATGAGTTAGATGCCTAGTGTAGCCTTTTACTGACTTAGATCAACTGATTTTTTTAGCCAGGATCATTAATTATTAGCCCAATGACCAATGGCAGCTGGATCCACTACCGAACTTTAAAACAAATTCCTCAGGATCTGCCTGGCGAACTTCAGATTATGAAGCTAGCCCACTAACAACTGTGCTACCCAGCCAATTAAAATGTAAGTTAATCCTTGGGCTTATAATTACTTTTAATTCTTAATTCCACGAGTAATTATTAATACAATTTTAAGTTCTGCCACATATCTCTTTAATCTATAGAACATACCCAACCCAATCAACCGATAGTGACTTAATCACACCAAGTGTTTTACACTGGTGAAGGGATGAGGGTGATAACTACCCCAGGGGCGGGGGCTGCTGGGCTCCCTTTACAGCACGTTACCGCCTCATTACTGCTTGTAGCTTCAATCCAATTAGGATCAGGTGAAGCGTTTACCGCGTACAGTGTGTCCTCACTTGGCAATTTTCCTGATTACTTTAGCTGAGGTTTACTGGTGCACCTCTTTGTATAGTGATATTTTTATCTTTAAAATTAAGTTATTTTTATCGTTAAAATTAAGTTGTTAGTGAACCAGTAATGAACATCATTATATTGTACTAAATTTCTTATAGGGTTCTAAAGTTCTATTCACGTACAATATATTAGTTCTAACACGTACGTTTGGATAGGAACGTTTCTGTAGGGACCGTTTATTATATTACACTCTTCGGAATATTTAAACGACTTAAACGACTTAAATGACTTATAATTAAACGACTTACAGCGTTTAGAGCTATTTTGTATTCATTACTATCAGATGTAGCAAAATAGGAAGAGTGGTAATAGGAAAAGTTAATAGTTAGTTTAGTATAATAACTGTTTTATGTGTATGTAAGTTTGGTGTTTACATTTTAACAATTTATCATACAAATTTAACAATTACACAGTACTTGATTTTGTTTGAAAACCTTTACTAAACTCACATAAATTATCTAAGACTAGGAATACAAGAATCTCTTTCGTTTGTCAAGATATCGCTAGAAACAGGTTTCATTGGCTGGTCTAAAAATACATTAATTATTGTGAGAGATTTTGCTTATTAAACACAGTTATCCAGTTAAGGGTTCTGTTGATAATCAAAACAAGAAAAGAAAGTTACTATGAATCAAATAATTTCTTTAGTAGCATGATTTGTGTTGGTACAACTAAACAGGATAAATAAAATACGTCTTAGAACACTACAAAGTATATTTACACTTATACTGTACTTACATACAAGACGGTGGAATATATATAAAAGATGATACAAGGCGATCGATTTCAACCACTTACACCGGTCATCATCAGGCCCAATCAGAGAATCACATATATAAATATAAATCTAAATAAAAATAAATATCAAATGTAAATAAAAGTTGATCTTGGGAATTTAACATGATCATAATAACCTGGCAATGTTGGATACATTTCTACTACTTCACTAATCTGGAATGTTAAATAATAAAAATGATTGAACAATTATGAACATGTGTTAATTATTGAACATGTTCATAAATTTGTTTATAATTTTCTAAAAACAAAAAATGATAAGATATTTGCATAACCAACAGTTACTTGAAACTTCTGCTAAATATAGTCAGTGTCCAAAAAACATTCATTACATTAATATTAATGACGAGCTCATAGACTTTTAAATTAAAAGTAACAACCCACTCAAACTTTGAGATTTGTTCCTATATAGGGCCTAGACTTCATTAGTAATTTATCTTAAAATTGTTGCATACAAATTTGCAATGATCATTATTAAAAGTGTGGACTAACAATGATAATAAACCAATAGGTCATGACAATTAAACTTGCGGAAAGCAAAAACAGTAGCTATATTGACCAGAGATCTGTAACTTATTTATATAATACAGTGGCAAAGCAGTTATTGCTGTTTACATAACAAACTAAACGTGTATTGTAAATACGTGTTGGCCAAAACAAGTACAAGTTGTTAATGCTACATTATAAATCCTCTCTAAATACTGAACCATATGTTTCCTCTTTCAGTTCATTATAAATCTGTTGATTTTATGTTCGAGAATCGTCCATTCAGAATCGTTATCACTGATATCTCTTTAATTGTTCATGTTTGTGATTACTGTGTTAATCTTTCTTTACTGATCCATGCAGAATTTTACCAGTTAATATTTTTACATTTTATTGTTATTCCATTCTTATAATATTAGGGTAAAAATTTAAACGTACACTTTATCTCGTTATTTGCGTAAAAATTAAACATAAATTATCGATGAAAAGAGCTCAATTAGGAACTGACACAGCAGGAAACTCGCCCAGTAGTAAACGTTTCCCGTCCGAATACCCACAGCACTCGTGAGTACTGTACCAACAAACCACGCCCTCGATCCCACTATGATCAGCAGTTCTGCCAACTTCCAGAATCCGGTATAAAATTATGGGACCCGTGGAAACTATCGTGTTATAAGGCAAATAGAGTAACCATAAATTAACTAATCTAACCACCGCAGTGCACTTTGTAAATCTTTAGTCCGGTATAAACATGTACCGGCAATTGTTTTGCTTTTCATACAAATTTCAATACTAAAGGTCGTATTTTATGAGTAATTTATTTTGTGCGTAGATTATAAAATGTATTACTTAATTAAAACAAATTTACTGGTCAAAATCGATAGTCTTGTAGCATCTGTTATATATGTTTACCGTATGTTAAGTGATTACAGTATAAGTGTAAATATATTTTAAAGTGTTTTAAGTCGTCTTTTATTACATCCCGTAAAAAAAAGAAAACAGAATTATCTCTGAGTAATACTTTTGAACATTCTAAGCTACTGTTATTTTCAAAGATAACATGCCCGAGGTTTCAGCCGTATACCTCGGTATATAGGCTATTACTTTAACGTAAGTTTGATTTTTTTATAAAAATCCAATTTTTATTCAATATACGATTTAGAGTTTACAAATTCATTAAAACAATTGAAGCGTTTTCTTTCAAGAAATCGATTAATTGCCTGTTTAAAATTAATTTTACAAAAACTGTCAACGGAGTATCTGTATTCTGTTGTTTATATAAGTTTGGCATCATTGACGAGGAGAGAGCAACGGAACCATTGATAAGCTGTCAGTGGACAGAGGGCATTGGTCTGTTGGAACAGAGCACATGACACCAAGGGGCTTGCACTCAATAAATTCGGGCGCGAAACATTTATTACTGAGCGAGTTCCCTGCTGAGTCAATTCCTGACCGAACCAATTCTGCAATCCCATAATATTTTTGGGGAATGTTAAAGTATGTAAAATTCAATCAAATTAAAGCGTTCAAAAGTGAACCAGTTTACTGGAATTTCCGTTAATTCTCTATTTCTATTATTTATTTTGAAATATGAGTCCCAGGACGAATTTTAGATTGGGATGTGAGGCACAGTGACCAACATTGGGAACAATAATATAGGATGAACACAAGTGCAGTATGCTCATGATTGTTTTAAGCTAAATCGAATGATGTATCAGTAATCTTATATATTTAGTTTGGTTAAGACTCAAAACTGCTATCTAACGGGTTTAAAAGTAAAATTTATTCCGAATAATATATCTTAAGAGATTACAGAGTTTTGTATTAGAAACCACATCGCTTGTAAGGTCAAAACAACAACAACAAACCAGGTACCCACTTTTACGCTTCCTCCAACTTCGTGCTTAAATTATTCTAATGGACTATGTATAACATCTCTACCCATTTTACCTGTTATTATAGTATAATTTAATATTATTATAATATCATAGTTTATAGCGTTAGTAATGTTTTTGAAGTCATTCTTTGCATTTTAAACTTTTGGTTTGGGCAGTTGCCAAATAAGAATTCATTTTTATGGCGACGTTTTTTTCTTAAAATGAGCTTATTACGGTTATATTATGAAATTTAAAACTTTTAAATTACAAAAATAATAATATTTGACTAAACAAAATACTGTATACACTTTAGTGTATGCACTTTTTGTGCTTTATGAAGAAATTACAAATTCAAATAGCCTAGATATTTCAATAATTTTCAATATATGAGTACATATATTTAAATAAACATGATTTGTTGTACTATTTACACTATAAATAAATCACTATATAAGAAGCTGACACAGACTCCTTTGTTTTTTAAGGCGCACATTATTTTACAGAACAGCAATTTTTATCTCAAAGATAATGTATTATTACTTCAATTGTATAAAAATTATAATTAATTTTAACTTATTAATTTGAGTACTGAGAGTAAAAATTTTGAAAGTTAATGGGTGTTTAAAAAACAATATAAATGAATCTCGTCCTATTACCATGTACATATTGTAAATAGTACATGTTAAAGATTTCGACTCATCAGGCTTTTATAAGAACCACGAAACTAGTTGCCACAGAATCCATTGGATAACTTAAAATGCAGTTGTTTAAACCATTACTTGGTATTTACCAGTAATCCGGAGGCTAAAAAACTTTAAAAATGAAAACACTGATTGAATCATATTTATTTATTTATTTCAAAGATACAACCATTTAGATTGTGTATAGCTAATATCCTTTATTAAGGGATAAATGGTAGTGAGTGTGATTTAAAACAAAAGTGCATGGAAAATAGAACATAACAAAAAACTGTACAAGATAAATGCATAATTTATCTTACTAGTTTAGTTATAGACTAATTAGTAGAGGCTGTGCTGTGGCATTATTTGGCATCGGTAAACCCAACTCGAACTCTGCGTAGTAACGGCCAATGAAAACATCGCCGAGGATCCAAAGATTTCGGATACTTTTATCCATTTTAAATCTGGATCTACAGATCTAAAATTGATGCGAGATCAACTGGAAAACGGTTTTAAAATCAGTCCTAAAATTAAATGTATAGAGACAATATAATGTATATATAACACATATTAGTTTATTCATCAAAACACATCTGGACGTTCAAAACTTAATTAATTTGACATTACATGTAAAACTTAATCTTGAATAGTAGTGTTCATATGAGGCAAGTCAACCGTTATTTTATATTTTAAAAACACATTGGAAGATCAATACTCTTCGTTTGCAAGTCACAAGTAGCTCAGGGATAAATAAATCGAATCGATTGTCAAGTCTTTTGGTGATGCATCATAATTAAGAAACAAATGAGGCAACATGATTACTCATGTTTTTTATTGCTCCTAATGTAGCAATAGGTGTGTTAGAAACAAAGGGTTCGTAAATTATTTAAAATATTTGTTTGGATTTCTTATTCTTAATTTATATTTATATTTCAGATAACAACATACTTCAATTATTAACTAGTTGGAACGGCAAATTATTATTCTCCTTTTGTTTTTCATAACTTAAATTTCAATGTTATCCATTTTTATAAAATGTATCCTCAGGTCTTAAATTACGTTAAATTTTAAAGGAAAACTTATTTTTAAATATTGGAATCTAGCTAAGTGATTTGATTTGACTTTGAATCTGGAATCAAGTCAAAAAACAAAGCTGTTGGGGAAAGCTAGTTTTATATAAAGAGCAGTATCTATAATAAACCAATGGTTAAACGATAAAATATTGGGTTGAAAATTTGTAGTTTATTTCAAGAAAGGACTTTGTAGGGGTGATATTTAGACATTCCGGGGTATTTCAAAGAACATACCTTAACTGTCCACAAAAATCTACAAAGTATGGAATTGCCATTGGATAATTTACTTAATGTTCAAATAAACTGATATACAGGTAACCCAAAATATATTTAGAAAGTAAAATATTGGACAGGACCAATTCTGTTCATGCCCAGGAATCCTTAACAACTTATTAACGTTTATTATTTATTCCTCATAGATAATTTACTTTGGGTTTCTCTAATTTAAATACCCCCGTCGCAGCAAACCTGCGGACTCAGCGAATTTCCAATGCATAATATTTGTCTGAATTCCACATAAAGCCGCAAACCAAGTTTCATAAAAATATATTCACATATAAGCGATTTTAATTATTCTCCATAAGAATAACATTGGTAATGAGTATGTAGGTTTGCTGAAACAAGGAACAGAAACAATTGGTTTTTATGCAAATATAAATAGAATTTAACTAGGCGAAGCCACATACTAAGTTTCATCGATATTCAATCATAAATAAGCGATATATGACATTCTAGTTACGTATTCTCCATAAGAATAACATGGGGGCTGAGAAAGCAGGTTTGCTGCAACAAGGAACAGAAAAATGGGTTTTTATAAAATTATCAATATAACTCAACCAAGTGAAGCTACATACCAAGTTTTATTAATTTATGTTCATAATTAAGGGAGTCAGTACATTTTACTTATTCTCCATAAGAATAACATGGGGGTTGAGTACGCAGGTTTGCTGCTACGGGAATAATCAACAAAAAATCAATTTTTTGTGCAAATATCAATATACCAGTACTACTTGAAGCCACATACCAAGTTTCATCAACATACATTCATAAATAATCTAGATATCAAATTTTATGTATTCTCCATAAGGATAACATTGGACAACGTACTGTGTTTAGCACTTCGAATATCTCTGCAACGGTTGGGCGTAGAATCACAATTTAAACACCAAAATGATTGTTTTGTGGAACTGAACAGATTGGTAAAAGCAAATGTGAAGTTTACATTAAAATAAACTGAGGAAAAGCCAAAAACCTTTTTCCCATAAGATTAACATGGGAGATTTTATGAGCAGGTTTTTTTGGATTTTCTCCGCAACTACTTAACCTACGTTAATAATTCAAAATACTAAATTGTTTGTTTTTTTAAGCTCTATAACATGGTTAAAACCAAAATTAAGTTTTTAAAAAATGTTAGGGTGAAAAATGCAAAAAACTGATTTTTGGAAAATTTAAAACCCCCATAAACCCCCCTTCCCATGGTCCGATTTTTCTGGTTTTCGAACTAAAGTCATGAATGTCATTTTACACATTTGAGCCAAATTTCATCAAAATCGGACGTTTTTTACTCAAGTTATCGTGTTAACGGACACATATATATATATACATATATATAAATTTGAACGAATAGTGTTTTTGGCATCTGGGGACCTCAAAACAAAAAGTTATCATGGTCTCGGGCTTAAGTCTTACCATGAGACCTACGGTAATAGCTTCTTCCCTATAGGGGAAATTCGCTAAAACGTAAAATGGAATACAAAAAGTGCTCGTAAGACACTATGGGAGGTGAGTCCAAGATATTACAAATTAAGGTGAAAACTTGCAAAATAGAAGAGTCCTGAATCATTGCTTACCATCGACTGCCTAGATCGGTATTATAATTTATAAAATAAGGAAAAGTTAAATATCAAAAAACCTTTGAACACGCCCGAATTGTTTTAAATAGCTGGAGGCTTACCAGCTACCGGTCCAAGGTTAAATCCTACACAACTATAAACATTTATTGGGATTTAGAGGTCTTTCTCACCATAACTTTTTTGAAAAGCATTACTTCTCTAGTTTCCAACATAACATCGCATTCGTTCTGAATATTTTAAAAGTTATATTTGTATTTTTAAGGTTAAAACATAAAAGGCTGCATTTAAGGATTAAATGTAGATTTCGGATAAGGTTTACATTTTTTAACTAAGGCGAATAAATCGTTTTATTTGATATGTAATTATAATTGACATATTTCTGTAAACTTACTGCCACACTTGTTCCATATTTCTGTGGCATCATTGTTTGTATTCATAGTGTACATATGTTTAGTTCTTACCTATGTTTTTAATAATATAATAAAAAATTGTTACACCTAATTTTTTATATTTATGATATTTAAGACTACTTTACCTGAGCGGAGTGGAGACACTCCCCTTTCATAAGGTATTTTGGGTTAATCATCTAAATTGGTCTTAGAACCCTGATATATCAGATTTGTGGTTTTTAAACAAGATTTAACCATTGGTTCCCAGCATACTAATGCTCAGCCAGGTAATGTATATTATTACGTGTAGGGGATGAAGTGCGATAACAGCGCCCCTGGCGGTCGGCACGCGACATTTGCATCTGTCTTCACGCAACAACGTTCATTATGGTCTTAACCTGTCTGACCAAGTAACTGAATATTTAACGTTCATCTAAAATTAATGCTCACTTTTTTAACTTTTAAAGTATTATTAATATTATATAATATATTCTTAAATGTTTAAAAATTACTTATGTAATGATGAGAGGTAAAATTATGTTTTTAAGGATCAGCTGGCATGCTGCAAGAGCGTAATGGACGTATTTTCAGTGTTTTAGTGACCACTCACTATCTAAGGATTTCAATATACTGAATATTCCTGAATATTACTGAGTACACATCGTTTTAGATTCCAGAATTTATGTCTTCAAGTATAATTTGTATCAACCTAGCCTTTGAACTAATCTGATCTTATTCCTAATAAATGTGTCCATTCCTAGAAAATCAAAATCCTATGGATATATCCTAGCCCTCCATAATATTTACTTATAGAAAACATTCTTTAATTAGGTATCAGAGAATGTCTATTAGCTCGGAAATTAACGGGCAATAACACCAATTGGAGAAAGATTTTAGCTAATCGCCTAAGAACATCTTAGACTATTAATTTATACGGATTTTATTGTTACCTTATTTTAATCTGGAGCCGCTTGAATGTCCACTCCAACCCCTGAGGGAGTTTAGATACAAATTACTGAATCCTCACGCATAAAGCTAAATGCTAATGAGATTTTTATTTCCCTTTGCATAAATTATAAACATTCCGGTAATGAGTTTGTTTCTTCTTATAACTTTCATTTTTTTCTGTATTTTCAAATTTGCAACATTTACTTCTGAAATTTAGTCTTCTATTTCAATTTTATGTGTCGAATTTAGATAGTACTGAACGTAAAAGTGAATCTATATTCTTATTATATTGTCTGTTTTATATATTTGAGTCATTTCGTACACAATGTTAGTGAGTATCCTTATATCTGATTTAATGAGATGACAAAAATAACATTCAAAATTAATTATTCATTTCATATGTAATAGCAATAGTTAAACCCACCAATGAATTGCAGTGCGATCGAAACTGTTAATTGTATCGTTAAAGTTATTGTAAAAATGAAAAAGCTTAACAAAAAACGTATTTCAACTGTAAAACTTATGGGCGTAATTTAATAAAACGGCAATCAAAAAGTTGTGTCGTAATAGTTTTACTGTAGAGTGGCTGAGAATAAATATAAAGAAGATTTAAATTTTTAAATCTCCATTTCATGAAGTTCTATCAACATTTTTAAGTTTTAAAAAAACTTAAACACTTATCATATTGAAGTGAATGTTATCCCAAATCTGACATCAATAGGCTGGTCATACATTATATATAGATCAATGTATTATTCAGCAGTTTACGGACTGATGTTCAACCTGGTATGAAGGAGGAAGTTTCTTTTCTTTTCTTTTTTGCTAAGTAGAAATATCTTTATTGTTATAATGGCAGTTCAAACTCTCTTTTTTAAATAAATATTCTGTTAAATTTACAAAATTCCAAGTTCATTTCACAGTTACAGATAACAAAACCTTTACATAAGATTTCATATAAATTATATACATGTAAATTTAGTCTAGCTTTCAGTTTAATATTTACAACCGTAGCTATCAATTTGTATTATGAAACGCATCATATAAAATGTATGGCATTATTTATAAAATTTTAAAAGATATGTCAACAAGTTTATTTTTTCTACTGTTTGATTGTTTATGCTAAACTACATATTCCGAGTTTATGCTGCCTTATAGAAAACTAATAAATATACCTTATATACCCAGTTTTCTATAAAACATTTTGACACTATATTTTCCTAATGATTGATTATTATGAAACTCCGGGAAAAGGTGACACACATGTACTTTATATGTCAGCTTATGAAACTTTTACTCTGACTAATTCCGGGTTGCCCATTCTGGAGAGAGGACTCACAATTACAAGCGAGTTTCTTTATCTAAATAATTATAGTCCTTGTGATTTCTCCCTCCTATTACTTCTACTATCTTTTCTTTCAAACAACTGTAAATTTTAACTTGAGGTATATCTATTATTATGCATTTTATAGATGGAAAATACCATTTTTATACGTCTTAAAATAGTTTTATTTGCTTTTAAGTATAAATATCATACAGATTCTGAGCACGAGAACTGACGAAATCCAATCTTTTACGCTTTATATAGTTCTTCTCCGTGAAAACCCAGTTATTATTTTAACCTCACCTTATCCTGTCGTTAAAAGGTTTGCTAAACCGTAATGATTATTTCCTGAATAATTCATAATAGAAAGGAATGAAAATTTTCCAAATTATATTTAAAACGAGTTTTATGTTTTCTGTAAGTCGCATTGGCTAAAGGTTATATGTCATACATATTTTTACATTAGTTTGGCAAAAGTACAGGTAATGAAAAAGCTAAACAACATTGAAGAAATAAGTGCCTTTGTCATTAATGCTCTTTTTGTTTAAACAGGATTAAAGGACAATTTGGAGGGAGAGTCAAGTCACATGTCATACAGCTTTATAAATACACTTATGTTATATACCTACTCAACACCTTTTTTATAAATACTCTGAGCAAAGTAAACATTGTCATTACTGCAATCGGCTAATTAATATTATTATCATCATTATTAATATCTATCAATTATTATTGATTTTTTTACATCAATAATTTGTATACATATGTTCTACATTTTACACACCAAATAAAGCATATTTTTTTAGAATTAATAATGTATTTTAGAAGATGTTATTGTTGCGCAAAAACTCCTGAATCATATAAATGTTTGTTTGTTATCAAAAAATCTTACGATATTCAAAAATCATTCTCATCAAAGAACGAATTATTGTATGATTAAAACAATTAGATATGACATTCACAATATGACCATAGCAAATTAATTATAGATTTGATCCTGCTTTTGATTTCGTTATACTTACCATCATAAATTAATTTAATAGAAATATTATAAACCAGCTTTTAATGTCTTTTTTATAATTTTCTAAAACATTTACTGAAACATAAAATATATATTTAACATAGTATTAATATTGTAAATGTATTTACTACTAGCATTGTGTTATAAAAATAAACTGCACGTAGAATAACTTTTCTGGAACGCTGTATGAATGTTTGTAAGAAATCGTATATGAACTGTTAACAAAATAACGTACCGAAAATAAAATAGTTCTACCAAGCTAATATACAGGTGCTTTATTAAAATAGAAGTTATTAGTTTATTAATCAATTTATTCTTCCCACAAAAGAGAAATTTTTTAGAGAGGACTGAAAGCACCGACCTTCTAAAAAATAAACCGAAGAAATTGTAATGCCTCTCCTTCATTTTTATGACTGGACCTTTCCAATGAATGGGTAAAGTTTACTGGGTCAACTCTTTATCTGTGAAGAAAATGTCTCTACTTGACTTTTAACTTACCTTGCCTTCGATTGTGAATTGGTTTAGCATGGTTATTAATCTATTACTCAATTATTGGTAGTAAAATTAACAATACAAATTACCACAGAGATTATTTCAAGAAATATTTGAAGAATCTGACTGTGTTAAATGTTGTCGTTTTAATTACAATAAATAAATTATCTTAATTTGAATATTAGTTCCATATATATTGTTTATTTATAGCATGGGTTTTAGATGTTTATAAGAAATGTATTAAAACGAGTTCGCACGCAGCACGCTGACGTGAGGGAAGTGAATTTCCACATAAAAACTTGTAAAACTCAAAATCAGTGTAAAAACATCCATTTGTCCAATTTTTATTGAAATCTGAAAACATTGTTTTTTTGGCTGTTCTGATACTCCTGGTTTCATTTACTTGCAAAGCTGGGAATACAATTTTACGCCTTATAAGGTTAGGAGAAGGTCCAGACAGGCTTGAAAGTAGGCGTGAGGTTGCTGTGGATAATAAAAGTACTCTAACAAAGGAATAACAGGCTTTTCTAGTGTAAAACCCCCATAAGACATCGTACTGTGTTTACCCGATACACATTTTCTTTAATAACTCAGTAAATATTTATGATAGAATGACGAGAGAGGGCTTAAAACTTTCGCCTTTCTAATTCCCATCTATTAACATGCATTGATTTTACATCTGGGGCTTTTCTGACCCTTTTTGGGCCCAAAAACCCAAAATTTGAATGATTAATCCCCAAAAAATGGGTTTAGAGTTTACCGATTGTTTTGCCCAACGAACTTGTCCAACAGGTTATAGAAAGGAATGTCCCTACCAAATTTGAAGTAAATCGGACAAAAAATGCGACCACTAGAGTGCATACACACACATATATATATATTCATATATATATATATACAATTTTGAACGACCCCCCAAAACGTGTTCAGGGGGTCACGTTAGGAACTTCTATGGTGGTCCCGGGCTTAAGTTTCACCGTGCGGGTCATGCTAATAGTTCACTTTCCAAAGGAAATTCACTAATAAATAAATTATCTTAATATGAATATTAGTTCCATATATATTGTTTATTTATAGCATGGGTTTTAGATGTTTATAAGAAATGTATTAAAATAAATAATTTTAGTAAAATTATTATTGATACTGAATTTACTAAATAGGGCTACAAAAATAGTTATGATTTTATTCCTCATGTATGTAAGCAATTAGGAAAATTCTTAACAATCTGGCGTTAAGGAAACATCATTTTAGCGCCGTTGTAACCATATGGAGTTCCAACTGGTTTATACCACCTACGGGTTTGACATTAGGTATTACCAAAGAAGTCGTTTCGCCAACAACAGCAGTCCCGTTTTCCTCTCCTGCTATGTTCTCTGAGTTTGGTTGCAAAGACAAGGCACTTGTGTATAAAAGGGCTCCCGCATGTCGATCCTGATCAAGGACCGGCTTACAGGAGTTAAGCCCTTACAAGGGTTGCACTGACTGCTCTGTCCTACCATTTCAGCCCTCAGATTCTCTGTTTACTATGTGGTTGTCACCGATCAGCCACTAAGTGTTTAACACTTGTTTTTCTACTTAACAGAGAGAGGTCTCCTAGTGCCAATCCAACCATATCTACATCCAATCATTGTTAACAAAATTGAATAATGCTTTCGTTGAAACATTGTAACAAAATGTTCTTGTATCATTCGCTTGAATTCAAGACGAATTATAATCAACAAATAAAATGACGAGACTTTTGTGGTACGAGATGTATATTGCAAAGAAATGGTGTATGATGTTTTTAAGAAAGCGATAAGTCAAATTCGTAGACTGTTGAACAACAGTGACAAATCAATAAATTCATTGCTAGGATCCAGGTACATGGACAATACAGCCTCAACAGTTCAATTTACTAAGCAAACACATATACTGTAAAGTTTTTAAACATATATTCAAACTTAAGGATGACTTTAAAGTTTACTACAAACACAACTATAAAAATCACTTTATTATTTTAAAGTAATATATACGAAACGGATCCCCTTATTATATTATCATTGTCATATTGGTAAGTTTGGTAAACATAAATTTACTTTATCGTCTTTGAAAGTTGGACAAATAGGTTTAAACTGTTTTTCAAAAATTAGAAATTACAGGAGAAATAGTCATAAGTGGACATCTAAAGATTTCCTAAAAAGGGAATAAATTTTATTTCCATCAACAGTGTAAATAAAATTTTTACTTTTAGTATAGTGAGATATTTATTTTTGTACCATGATTAGAAAATTTTTAAATAAATATAAATTTTGGAGGAATTAACAATATTATAAATAGTTTTCAAGTAAGAGACCAGTAGGAAATTTGAACAAAAGTTTGTTCAAGGATGAGTCACCAGATTAGTAAGAGGGACGCGTTTAGACGGGATTATTGTTTCTACAGGTTTTAAGTAGACAAGTAAATATCATGTTTGCACAAGTAAGTTGGTAGAAGTATAGAGGGGGTCAGGAGCGAAGTAGAGCGCCGTCTGTACGACACCAGAGACCGAGGGCGGAGGGTTGCTGCGGGTGCCGCGCCGGGGGAGTCTGCCATGCTGATAGAGTTGGTAGAAGTAGAGAGGGGGTCAGGAGTGAAGTAGAGCGCCGTCTGTACGACACCAGAGTCCGAGGGTGGAGGATTGCTGCGGGTGCCGCGCCGGGGGAGTCTGCCATGCTGATAGAGTTGGTAGAAGTAGAGAGGGGGTCAGGAGCGAAGTAGGGCGCCGTCTGTACGACACCAGAGACCGAGGGTGGAGGATTGCTGCGGGTGCCGCGCCGGGGGAGTCTGCCATGCTGATAGAGTTGGTAGAAGTAGAGAGGGGGTCAGGAGCGAAGTAGGGCGCCGTCTGTACGACACCAGAGACCGAGGGCGGAGGGTTGCTGCGGGTGCCGCGCCGGGGGAGTCTGCCATGCTGATAGAGTTGGTAGAAGTATAGAGGGGGTCAGGAGCGAAGTAGAGCGCCGTCTGTACGACACCAGAGACCGAGGGCGGAGGGTTGCTGCGGGTGCCGCGCCGGGGGAGTCTGCCATGCTGATAGAGTTGGTAGAAGTATAGAGGGGGTCAGGAGCGAAGTAGAGCGCCGTCTGTACGACACCAGAGACCGAGGGCGGAGGGTTGCTGCGGGTGCCGCGCCGGGGGAGTCTGCCATGCTGATAGAGTTGGTAGAAGTATAGAGGGGGTCAGGAGCGAAGTAGAGCGCTGTCTGTACGACACCAGAGACCGAGGGCGGAGGGTTGCTGCGGGTGCCGCGCCGGGGGAGTCTGCCATGCTGATAGAGTTGGTAGAAGTATAGAGGGGGTCAGGAGCGAAGTAGAGCGCCGTCTGTACGACACCAGAGACCGAGGGCGGAGGGTTGCTGCGGGTGCCACGCCGGGGGAGTCTGCCATGCTGATAGAGTTGGTAGAAGTATAGAGGGGGTCAGGAGCGAAGTAGAGCGCTGTCTGTACGACACCAGAGACCGAGGGCGGAGGGTTGCTGCGGGTGCCGCGCCGGTGGAGTCTGCCATGCTGATAGAGTTGACTTCAAGAGGTATAGTGCAAACAAGCTATTTGGAGTAAGAGTTATTTTTTCAGAAGTCGTTTTTCAAAAATTGAATGGTTTTATGTAAAAGCAATAAATCAGTGAGCAAATTATTGAGATTAAATTAAATCGAATTAAAGTAATTTTTAAAGTCCATCAAAAGCATCAGAGCAAGTTTAGTTTGAATTTGTTTAAATTATTGATTTGTTACAAGTAAAATAGTTTGAGCCAATTTTGAGATATTAACGTTGCATTTGAAATACACTGCAAAAGTGTATTAAAGTTAAAGGCTTGAAATAGTAAATAATTTTAAAATATTATTTTGGAAGTAAATGGTAGAAGGAGAAATGTTTTTAAATATTTAATTATGTTTGTTCAAGATTAAAGTAAAAGTTTAAATGAAGACTAGTTGTTACAAAAGTCGTGTTTCTGTTTAATTGTTACAGGGTTCTAGTAATACGGAGATTCTTAAGTATTAGAATCCATAAACCTGTCATGTCCATCCATACTATTCGATAAATTAAAGAGATATTGGATAATTTGTAAATATAACGCCAGTAAAAATTAAAATCAAAATTAACAGTGCCATGAGTTGTATAAATGTGAGTAAAATTTAAAGAGGGGTAGGAAGTATAAATTGTAAAGTCCAATATAGCAGAATATATATATTTTGAGTTTTAGTTGTCAAATAGAGACAAAGTTGTTATTATTAAATTTACCTAACGTCCAAGTGTACCACGCCAGGATGGCAAATTAGATTTAACAGTATTTATTTAAGTCCTGGAGGTGTGAGGCATTAGTACTTACTTAAGGAGTAAAATAATAAGTAAGTAGGTAATGTGTGGTATTTTTTATGATGAAAATAACAGTTTGTCAATAATATATTAATATATTGTAAATAGTATAATTACTTTTCTTTAAGTATTATAATTCAACTCACTACAATTACACCAGCTAGCGGAGACATTGGGACAAGTCCTGTTTGACTAACGACGCCATTATTTTGACTCTCATGTGCCGATAATGAACGTGATGTCGTTGGTTCTCGCCTAACGCCCGTCTCGTCCCACAGACAGTCTGGTGTAATTAATCCCTACAGACAGAACTCTTCGGTGAACTGGAGATTGATGATTTGGAGGATCTGTTATAGAACGTCTATCAGTGTGAAAACTGTAGTATGATGACGAATCGAATATCTAAAATATTTGATGTTTTATATTAAATCGCACAAGCACAGCTACTGTAGATTAATATTTCTTATACCGCGTGTCCAAAAAGTCTGGATACGCTTGAATATTTTTGTTTATAAATTAACATACAACAATGAAACTCTAGGATTACCTATTAGCTGTTACTAACTGTGAGGTCAATTTAACAGCCACTCGGGAGCTATTTGGTCAAATTTTTCCATTGGGGTCATCTTGTGGAGAAAGACTCAAAAATCTTAAATGCATGCATATGTCGAACAATTTTAAAGGTCCTTCCTGGACGAAAAACATTACCACAATCCCGACTGAAAACGAATTATTCCTTAGGAAATTGCAGGCTCTCAAGGTTTGTTTGACTTTAATGCAAGTAAAATCGTAATTAACTGTATTCCCAGATTAATTTATATTTGCTGTATAATATTATTAACTGAGGTTATTAAAGCTAGTAACTTACATTCTATAAAGTCTTAAACGAGGCGCTCTTCAATAAACAACTCGTCTTTATTTATTATGTTGTCTTATGTTATTTGTACTTATTACAAACTATATCAGTGAATAATGACTTAAATCCAGATAAATTTATATACATTTTAGTTAATGGCACAAGACAAAATATTGCTAAACAGGGGTTTTAATATGGCTATTGGCTAGCGTATTTTCATTGAGAGTCAGACGTGCATCACACAGTTTGCAATATAGATCACAACAACTTCAGAACGTTGATAACACTACGTTATCATTCGAGGGGTTGGGTCAACCTCTGGATGTCCATGTCTATCTGGGGCTGACATACATCCCCAAGGGAACTGATATGATATTAGACCAAACTTACCTACATGTGTTTCCTCTATTCACATATACACGAATACAAATATAATTTATTTAACATGGTTCATGATACATGTTCTCTATGACTGTTATTTATATTCTGAACCAAATTGGATGATAAAACAATAAATGAATAAATAAATGGGGATAAAACCGTCCAAAAAATAAGTAGTAGATCGATGTTGAGAGTGCTTTGTCCCTATGAGTGCCCTAGCAATGACTGTTCGGGATCACTTTTCTTTCTCACTGAAGTTGTATTCCGATCAGTAGTAAAACTTCATTGATATCGGAAATGGCTTGTGAAATATGTTTTACGGTCTTAGGATGATTTCTAAATTTTAAATTGTTTTGTATACATTTTAGTACACTTTTCAAAACGAGAATGAATATCAAAAAATTTCAAGATACGAATATAAGTGGCAAGATACGAATTTAAGTGTTACAAATATATAGTTGATATCAAAGTAAGTAAATAACTTGGTATATTACACACTTAATTATGCAACATACTATATTCATTAAAATTCGTTGAAAATAAACTCTTAATCAATAATATGTGTTTTTATTACATCCCGTAAGTTAATATTTTGTACTATTCAGTTTACAATTCAAGAAATACATGTTAACCTTGCACATGATGTGGCTGCTTTCAAAGTCTTCATTTCGATTTGTGTGAATACACTTCTTACCTGAAGAGTAGGGTAGAGAACAAAATGAATTGCCTTGTAAGAAAGAATGAAATTCACATACAAAGAACAAAATAAGCCATATTAAATGCGTCGTGCATTGCTAGCAGAACCTCCAGGTTTGCAAGCCCAGTTTATATATCTCACCTTATGATTTTCCTTCTTCCTTTACTCGTATATATCTTATATAATTATTTTACAAAATGTACATGAAATACCGACATTATAACAAAACAATTGGATGCCAAACAAACAAAGTAAATAGTACTTAATATTGTTTATATTTACTGTTTATATTAAATCATGAGGAAGCTGTAACAGAGCATGTTATATTTAGTACATTTATTTGGTACATCGTTAATAACATAGGGATAAGGGAAGCTTCCCAATATTAATTTAAGAATCTAAATTGTCATCATTTGTGTGCAAAATTTGACGCCCAGACTTACATAGGTAAGTCTGGAAGTCGTTCTGAGATCATTATAATAAGTTACCCTACCAGTGTTTCTTTAATCGCCATTACAAAATATAAAAAATTAGAATGAACGTTTATTAAATTACATCTGTTTGTTTTATAGTGCTATCTCATTAACAAAAACAAAAATGTGTTTTTACCCATTTCCATGTAGTCGAGGTTACGACAAACATTGGAATACCTGTTGTCATGGCAGCGGAATAGATTGTTTTTCCCTTTGGATCACAAACATCGACATTGAGACTAGCTCATAACACGAAAGCGAAGTCGGAATAACATGGGAATTAATTGTTTGTGCTTATGTATAACACATTATGTTGCATTAATTAATAGTGTACCCTCTTTCATTTTTAGTGATCAGTAGAAGAAACCAACTACAGTTTTAAAAACCTTTTATTATATAAGGAGTATCAAGAAAGTGGTTGAAAAAATCGTTATTTATTGTTCATATTGTTATACTATTCACATACTATTCCACTTGACAGCTCACTTGAGCTTCGCCATGTTCAGTCTGAAAGCTTCACAAGTAGCCCTGGATCGCCTCTCTACCACTGAACTGCGTTGAATGTTTAATTAACTGTGCACTCAACGCCCAATGCCTTCATTTTATGAATATTTAAAGACTGTAAAATGCATTGTTGCTTCAGAGCGATTAAATATTTTAAGTATATATAAAGGTGTTATACATAAGTATTTAGATTTTATCCTACCACTTTAAGGAAATTAAAACTTTGTTTGCCCACACCCGGTTATATATAGTTGTTCAAAATTATAAGAAACAGTTTAGTTGTAATATATTTGAACTTTTAATAATATGATTAACTCTACCATGACGCATTCCTAGTTTAACTCATAAAATATCCTGTGAAAATTTAAGTAAATCCACACATAAATTAAGCTTACACTGTATATTAGACAACTATAAAACATTCTATAGTAAAATATTAAACAATATTTGTGTTAAGATAAATCAAGTGATTGTAGGCGAATATATAGTTTATGCCGTTGTCATATTGTTCGGTAAAATACCTAATACAGTTAAAATACCACAATTATTTTACAGTACCTTGATACAGAAATATCTTACTTGTGCAATATATTTGTTCGTGTAAGTATAAGGCAAAAATGAGTTGATACAATTTGGAAGGTTTAATAGTATTTTCTTCTTATAAATTAACCACTTGCACATACATTTTACAGTACCAACATATAAATTAGACGTGTAATAATTTGTTCAAACAATTTAGTGAATCATTGTTGCTACGGTATGCAAACTTTTTTAATTTGACAGTGCTGTGCACGAATAAATAACAAGACTAGTTTAAATTTTAACATTTGGCTTATGGACGGCTTGGTTTTGCGCTTATCAATGCACCATAAGTTATTAAACAAAAAAATTAAAATACGTCTAGTAGACAGTCAAATAATAATTTAATTGATATATATGATACGGAAACTATTTATTTCAAGTTAACGTCTAAAAATGTATTTATAAGGAATCCATTTAGTTTAATATAATACTTGCATTTCTTCTAGTAAATTTTGCATTATCAACGTAAATTAAATATGCATTTAACAAAAGAAACATCGTCAACAAACCTAACACACTGTGGATGGAACATCCCTAAAAGTAATAATCTACAACATGGTAAATTGTCCTGCCTATTAAGTTACTGTTATTTTTCACACTTTTTAGGGCATTTCGTGTATGGATCTTTTAATTGGCTGGTTTAAAAACCAAACAATCTACTATCCCGCGCTTTTCAATGATAAATTTTATATTCAAAGTCGAAATATGGTTATTCTTCTTTCTGAACTTTTTTAAAAATTCCTTATTCACCTTTTACCTAAAACATGAATCTGTTTACCTAACTCCTAAAATCTTAAATGTTGTTATATTATGATACGTATATATATATATATATATATATATATATATATATACATATCAAACTAAAATACGGAAAGTATATTGTGAATCATAATAGAGCGACAGTTTACTAATGTTTGGAGAAGGTCGTTTACTTAGTATTTCATATGTTTAAGGGCTTATATACTGACAAGCTATTCAGGGAGGCTCAGCACTGTAGACGTCAAGTGGTCCGTGGTTGCCGACCAACGTAACACCAGGTTGTGGTCGGGGTTGAACCTAACAACGCCAGATCTGTCACTGCCACTCTCAGCTCTGTAGACATCAAGTGGTCCGTGGTTACCGACCAACGATGTAACATCAGGTTGTGGTCGGGGTTGAACCTAACAATGGCAGATCTGTCACGGCCACTCTCAGCTCTGTAGACGTCAAGTGGTCCGTGGTTGCCGACCAACGTAACACCAGGTTGTGGTCGGGGTTGAACCTAACAATGGCAGATCTGTCACGGCCACTCCCAGCTCTGTAGACGTCAAGTGGTCCGTGGTTGCCGACCAACGTAACACCAGGTTGTGGTCGGGGTTGAACCTAACAATGGCAGATCTGTCACGGCCACTCTCAGCTCTGTAGACGTCAAGTGGTCCGTGGTTGCCGACCAACGTAACATCAGGTTGTGGTCGGGGTTGAACCTAACAACGGCAGATCTGTCACGGCCACTCTCAGGTCTGAAGACGTCTAGTGGTCCGTGGTTGCCGACCAACGTAACATCAGGTTGTGGTCGGGGTTGAACTTAAAAATGGCAGATCTGTCACGGCCACTCTCAGCTCTGTAGACGTCAAGTGGTCCGTGGTTGCCGACCAACGTAACACCAGGTTGTGGTCGGGGTTGAACTTAAAAATGGCAGATCTGTCACGGCCACTCTCAGCTCTGTAGACGTCAAGTGGTCCGTGGTTGCCGACCAACGTAACATCAGGTTGTGGTCGGGGTTGAACCTAACAATGGCAGATCTGTCACGGCCACTCTCAGGTCTGTAGACGTCAAGTGGTCCGTGGTTGCCGACCAACGTAACATCAGGTTGTGGTCGGGGTTGAACCTAACAATGGCAGATCTGTGACTGCCACTCTCAGCTCTGTAGACGTCAAGTGGTCCGTGGTTGCCGACCAACGTAACATCAGGTTGTGGTCGGGGTTGAACTTAACAATGGCAGATCTGTCGCGGCCACTCTCAGCTCTGTAGATAACAAGTGGTCCGTGGTTGCCGACCAACGTAACATCAGGTTGTGGTCAGAGTTGAACCTAACAACGGCAGATCTGTCACTGCCACTCTCAGCTCTTTAGACGTCAAGTGGTCCGTGGTTGCCGACCAACGTAACATCAGGTTGTGGTCGGGGTTGAACCTAACAAAGGCAGGTCTGTCACTGACACTGTCAGCTCTGTAGACGTCAAGTGGTCCGTGGTTGCCGACCAACGTAACATCAGGTTGTGGTCGGGGTTGAACCTAACAATGGCAGATCTGTCACTGCCACTCTCAGCTCTGTAGACGTCAAGTGGTCCGTGGTTGCCGACCAACGTAACATCAGGTTGTGGTCGGGGTTGAACCTAACAACGGCAGATCTGTCACTGCCACTCTCAGCTCTGGAGACGTCAAGTGGTCCGTGGATGCCGACCAACTAGGTAACATCAGGTTGTGGTCGGGGTTGAACCTAACAATGGCAGATCTGTCATGACCACTCTCAGCTCTGTAGACAACAATTGGTCCGAGGTTGCCGACCAACGTAACATCAGGTTGTGGTCGGAGTTGAACCTAACAACGGCAGATCTGTCACTGCCACTCTCAGCTCTGTAGACGTCAAGTGGTCCGTGGTTGCCGACCAACGTAACATCAGGTTGTGGTCGGGGTTGAACCTAACAACGGCAGGTCTGTCACGGCCACTCTGAGCTCTGTAGACGTCAAGTGGTCCGTGGTTGCTGACCAACGTAACATCAGGTTGTGGTCGGGGTTGAACCTAACAATGGCAGATCTGTCACGGCCACTCTCAGCTCTGTAGACAACAAGTGGTCCGTGGTTGCCGACCAACGTAACATCAGGTTGTGGTCGGGGTTGAACTTACCAACTGCAGATCTGTCACTGCCACTCTCAGCTCTGTAGACGTCAAGTGGTCTGTGTTTGCCGACCAACGTAACATCAGGTTGTGGTCGGGGTTGAACATAACAACGGCAGGTCTGTCACTGACACTCTCAGCTCTGTAGACGTCAAGTGGTCCGTGGTTGCCGACCAACGTAACATCAGGTTGTGGTCGGGGTTGAACCTAACAACGGCAGATCTGTCACGGCCACTCTCAGCTCTGTAGACGTCAAGTGGTCCGTGGTTGCCGACCAACGTAACATCAGGTTGTGGTCGGGGTTGAACCTAACAATGGCAGATCTGTCACTGCCACTCTCAGCTCTGTATACGTCAAGTGGTCCGTGGTTGCCGACCAACGTAACATCAGGTTTTTGTCGGGGTTGAACCTAACAATGGCAGATCTGTCATGGCCAATCTTTAGCTCTGTAGACAAAAAGTGGTCCGTGGTTGCCGACCAACGTAACATCAGGTTGTGGTCGGAGTTGAACCTAACAACGGCAGATCTGTCACTGCCACTCTCAGCTCTGTAGACGTCAAGTGGTCCGTGGTTGCCGACCAACGTATTTTCGTCCTATTAACCTTTACAGATTCTATGTTTACCTAACATAGATGAGGTGATAAGGGTTTAGTATGATCTGATTACTATTTAAACCATCTCAATTATCACATTTGTGATGCCACTAAACGAATTGAAAAAATTTTATTTTTATTTCGATGAATCTTCCCAATATAATTGTGATTGTCATGTCTAAATTAAACACAAATAACTTGTATAACAAGTAGAACTAAATGGATAAATTTTAATTGGAGACTTTCGACTTCATTTATCAAGAGTGAGAATTATTCTTTTATATTTCATGTCTGAGTCCCTTGCATTTGACGTATAATCCGTTGTAAACGTTGTTTTCGCATCTGGTACTTTGTTCGATTATTATTATATTTGTTAGTTTAAGAGGAAGGGCAATGTGATAGTAAATAAAAAATGAATTGCAACTAAAAATAAATACTCTGCATGAGCATTGAACTCATATAATTTGAAAGGGTTTTATCGTGTCAAAAACTAAACGAGGCTACTTATGACACTGATGCAGTTTGTAGATAATATATTTTTCTGTGCACTTCCTTGTCTTATTTGTTAAGTTACCTCTCTACTTTCCCCCAACAGATAATTATAGTAATAGTTGAATGACTTTATAGTTTATTTTTCCCAATTTAAAAAAGTTGAAAGGTATTTTCTATTGTACTAATCTTTGTAGCTAATCAACAACTTATTGATACTGAACCAACCGTAAAACGTGTGGTGTTTCTCTTGCATAAGTTCGTTATTACTAACTGTTTTTATTAGTGGCTTAGTTATGTTTTGTTGGATAACAAATACAGTTTCTTCATATTGATGTTTTCCCGAATCGCGTGGAATGAAATAAAGGTTAAATACCTGTAATCTGCCTCCTGATCCTAGTTTGTCCTGTTGGATAGACACTTTGCGATGGAATCAATTTCAAAACCGCACAAAACCTCAAAATATTTTTTATACATTATGATTGCGTGATATTAAGACAATTTTAAGTTTTGTGCGGGTCTGAAGACGGCGTATAACCTTTCGTTCGAACGCGTTATACAACATTCAAAAGGACAAACTAGGATCACGAGGCAGATTGCAGATATTTAACCGTTATGCAGATATTTAACCATTATTACGAATACAGTTACCTATATAATTATACTCTGCACAACACTCTGCTGTATTTGAGTGCCTTAACAACCCTGCCTTATCTCGTCACAACATATTATGTAGTAAATTCTTGGAATATCTTCGCCAATATGTTGAAGATGATGTCAAAGGTTCGCTCGCGGCTTGTCACTGACACAAAGACTGCCGCATGATGTTGTGCGCGCATCCGAACCAGAGGCAACTGATACACTTCAGTGCATCTCCGTTTGGTATAAATAACAGTTTTAATGCATAATAATTGTGCATTGCCTTCACGCTTTCCAAACAACGCAATGAGATATGTATATCACATTGACATATCTCAATTCGTTCTAAATAACAATGCGCACAAAATCAAATACCTCTCCAACCTGCTAACAGTTCTCAATCTTACTGTCTGCATTTACACCTCAGTACAAAGGGAAAACATTGTTAAATATTATTGTACGGTAATTAACTATAGATTAATTAATCATAAAGTATTTAAAGGCTACATGTAATTTTTAACGTACATATAATGTGATGAAATACATTTGATGTAAAGTTTAGTTTATTTCAGCTGCTTGAACAAAACTATTCTGAAATACGCTTTCCGGAACGGAAAAGAATTGCCGGAAAAAGGAAATCGAAACTGGATCAAACTCGGAACTCCAACATTCCGGAATGTTTGACTTCCTGAGTGTATTATAAACCTGTAACGGTAACATCCAACTCTACGTTTAGCCACAGGTAAGAGATTATGTTTTGTAAAAATACCACTCATGTTTAAAAAATATTATTACAACTATTTCCTGACGAACAAGTTATAATTTATAAATAGTAAGAAATATGTGGAAGTATTGTTATTGTGTAAATTCTGCCATCGCATTACTTTGTTAGCGTTAAATATTGCACCGAAGTTTTACCTATACTTTAGACTGTTGTTATATAGCATAATTTGTCTTCGGTATGAAGTTGTTATTGACTATTGATTTGTTAACCAATAACCAAAGAGCTATCGATTTATTGCTGCTAGTATCACAACTAAATCCAAAGCAACAATTATTTAGGGTTAAATGTGATGAATCTTATATATATATATATTTATTATAGGCGTGTGAAGTGATTTCAGCTTCAATTCTTTACCTATAGGAGAGACGTGAAGTCGCTGCTCAAATTATGAGAACACGCTACACAAATCTATCATCGGTAAGGTCGGCACCATTGATTACTGATGTCACTTTTAATTGGTCACTGATGTATCTTTTAGCTGGTCACTGATGTCACTGACCACATGTCACTCATGTCACTAATCACTGGTCCCTGATGCCACTGATCACTAATCATTGATTTCTGGTCCCTGATGTTACTGATCACTGATTTCACTGATGATCAGAGTAGCTCTCAGTTTATATTATAATCTTCAACTATTGAACAAGTTAAAGGAGGCCAGTTCAATTCAACTTCCCTTTTAGATGTAGCTTACTCTTTAGACCTTCCTGTTTTACTTTACAATCTTTTATAAGTATTTCAACGTAATTGAACACATTTTTATTCTTTATACAAACTAAGTTTTATAAGCATACAAAATAAGATCTAATTTCATTACGGGTTGCATTAAATTTTTAATCAAAGTACATATCTGAAATTTACACCAAGAACAATGTACACATGAAACAATGGTGTTCTATAAAGATAGATATCTCTGCACATGTATCTGATACCAACCCCATTAGAGGATTGGGGCAACGTGAATGGCAACAGCTCACTTATGATGGTGGATAAAAGGAAACGTCTGTGTTAATTGGCCACAAAACCCCTCTACAGAATGTCACTTTTGTACTATCTATTTTGTGTTCTAGCGATTCGTAAGTGCCTATTGTTCGTACGGTTTCTTTTTCATTTTTGTGAAATGTTTAGTGGTTCCCAAGATGATGGTTTAACCTGCAAAACCAACGTAAAATCAGCGATTGTATACTCACACATTGTTGTTGCCATTATTCCTATTATTAAAACATGCGTCTACAAGTGGGAAGTAAAGAGAATTTAAATTCTCGTATACCCCCTCCAGGGAGAAATTTAGTGGAACCATTAGTTACGACAAAGATATTCCTCGGTTTATGGGGATCTTGTAGCAACATTTATAATGGTCGTATAATGGGGATTTCATTAAACAGTAACATTATTTTAAAGGGAAAAAATGCGAATTTTGAAAACCTAGCATTACTAATAAACAAATCTTTTGTTTCGAACGTCTATAGGTTAGTCAAACCAGAAGCAGGCTAGACTAGCCTGATAATCAATGTTGTTAGTGATAGTAAACCTAGAAATACTCTGCAAGTTTTTTTACACCGTTGAAGCACCCACGAGGGGACAGTTCCAATGGTGATTGGTTCTAACTTGCAAGATAATTTGACTTGGTGTCTGACGATAATTCTACGATTCTTGATGTGTTGCGAGGATTTCTAAAACTCTAATTGCTTCTATTGACCTAAACAATGACAAATTGTTACTAATGCTGCATTATTGTTTTACTTTGATTACCGTACCTAATTAGCCTAATACGGTGTTTGGTAATTAAAGTGGAAACACATTAGTTACCTATTTGATAGTGTCCAAATTATTTCGTAAACATTACGTAACCTCACCGAAGTTATGTTTTATATTTTTAGCCACTAGTAAAACGATCGTGTTGGTGGCATTGCTACAGTTGATACAAGGTTTATCTCAAGCAAACCAGAAGCTATTGATTACTAATTGTCAATAACATGTGCTATCATATGCTTGGAAAAATATAATTATCAATAATTATCAACGAAGGTAACAATATATCCTATGGATATTGTTTGTAGATACAATATGCTGTTTCCCTGGACGTGACCAAGGAAGTCTGTGGATGTTATCGTATGGCTGAAGACATCCTGAAGCAATGTTACTGCTACAAGCCATCTTGTGACTTTGAAAGGGAATAACATCTGCTCTGGTATTGTATAAACTGTGGAATCCTTGTCAGTGTCAAAGATCAGATAGAGGTGGATGGAAGTAATTTGGATTGTTCTTCTAAAGTATGAATTAAAGCTAAGCCTGTTTATTTAAGAGGTATATAAGTCTAGATGAAAATATGTTTACACACAATATACAAATGTCTAGCCTTGTAGTTTTCAGTTCGTATTGTATACTCAAGTAAATGTTGCTATTTAAACTTACACTTACAATTATGAATATGATATAAAAAATAGTTCTAAGGTCAGATGAATCAAACTCCTGATGTAATTACCAAGAGTTTGAATCTAACTGTATGTTAAAAAGTATCAATAGCGACTGCATTAAAAACAATTTCATAATTATAATTAAGTTACAGAAATAAAGTAATTGAAACAAGTATAAGTATATTAGATTAAAAAAGAAGTAAAAAACCTTTTGAACAACACACCCATTAAAAATCAGACAAAAATCAAACAGTGTTATACTTCATTATATCTACGTATTTTCTAATGTAATTACATAAACACATTAACGTTGTTGGTGACTTTCATTTCAAATGTTGTTTCCATGAGATGGCATATTCCTCTTTTCACAGCATTTCGTCCTAAAACATATAAACACAGCTACATACTTAACGCGAGGAACATCGCGCTGATAAAGTGTTTCTGAAAGAAACATGTGGCGCTTCACACCGGGGTGGTGTGAATGATGTAGACCTAAGCCTTGGATCTCTCTCTATCCTAACTCGGTCGAGAAACGAGAAAGGCTCTTTGTGGAAACAACGTCTTTATTATCGACTCCTGATGTAGAAGAGAAGCATATACACATTGTTCAGTTACGGCTTAATGTAGGTCATGTCGTATGAATGATGTGTTTATAATACATCAAATGTGGTTTAAAGTTTTACTTATTTGAGTTAGTGTGGGGGAAATAATATTAATCTATAGGCATGAAATATTAGTTTTTGCTTTGTATCAGTTTGAGAGTAGTTTGAAACAGTCAATCAGTTTCTTAGTTTCTATAAGCATACAATAGAAATATCGTTAAGGGGATGGATGCTTTTATTTAGAAACAGTTAAAGTACGAAAATGAAATATAATTGTACTTTCAACAATAAACATTGGACTCATAATTATCTTTTCTTGGCTTTCAAACCATCTGAACATTATCAATCATTACCTCCTACAACTGAGTTTAACTGAATGCATTATTTTACATATTTCATCTGTTCTTTATGATTTTCCATCAACACCATTAAAATCATTTTATACTCTTTTAATATTTTCTACTCAGTAGTGTTTTTTGTATTTACCTGATCAATCTTTGATTTACAATGTTCAAGAATAGGAGCATTTAATTATTTATTACTTACTTAGTCCGTGTACAACTGTACCCAAGCTACACTTAAGCTAATGAACAAATATTTATCTGTCTAATAATTTAAAAGCATCGCAAAATTCACTGTTATTCAACGTAGGGTGTGACATCAAAGACAAGAACGATGTAAATTGATGGGGTCTCAATTTACTTCACAATATTGTCTTCTTTGGCAAGCGGAACAGTGTTAAATTTATGGTTCTTGTGTAAAATTATACTGTAAAATGTATACTATGTTGAACTTTACATATAACATGGCAGGTAAAATTGCCCTTTTCTCAGAAACGAATTTTAATTAGTTTCGTTCCTTTTTTATGTAGTTTACATTTTAAATTATATTTACTTTTACCTTGCAATTTATATAGTTTTACAAATCCATCTGTAGAGAAATACCAATATGATTCCATTGGGAATTTGGCAGTGTTTAGATATAAGATTTGCTTTAAATAATCTATCATAGTAGGAACATTTAATGCTACTATTGGTCGAACAATTATTTGTTTCTGAAATTATTTTATAGATTTTATAAATGATTTATTTTTTTATAATGTAACAATATTTAATTTTTAATTTTTACTTTCCAAAAGGTTCATTCTAAGTTTAAATTTATGTATATTAGTTGTAACTCACACGAAATAGGATAGTTGTGCCATGGTTGAAACTTAATAAATTATGTTGTCTTCGAAAAGATGTCTTTTAATAAAGGGGTTTAATCAAATATAGCTATGATATTGAATGGTTACTAAACATTGTAATTCATATAGAAATCATATCGCAGAGTAAATTATAAATTGAACAAAAGGATTAAACCTTTCTCTCTTCCTTAACACTGATTTCGGTTTTGTGAAACCATTTCAATCTAGGATTATCACAGCTCATATTCAAATGTAATATTAGAATGGGAAACATGTAAATGTTACCTAATATCACGCGAAATGTGCAACAGGCTGTTAGCTGTGGCCATTTACACCGGGGCATTGACAGTATCAACAGTCATTTGGTGAGCCATGGCCGTTGACTTTGTCACAATACCGCCATTGAGATTGGGCCACATCAATTCAAAGAATTGTCTCCCATTGTTTTATCTACCTTGTGTTTATCCGTTTGATGGAAACCCCCGTAGAAATAAATGTTGTAATATCAGATATCGTCATTTCACAAGTAAATTCGTGGGGCATATTAATACGGTTAAACAATCTAATATCTGTGTATAAAGTTTGGGAATTAGGTCTGGGAATTGGCTGCATTGAAATCAATTGATGTGCTGATACAGAACTGCTAGTAATTACACTGCAGAGCGTTTTGTTTTTCTTTAACAGCATTAAAAAATGATTTATTAAATATTTCATGTTACCCCCTCATAATTAATTTTTGTCATTCAGGATGTTGAGAAAATTGAGACATCATTCGAGGAGGTATTTTGGGTCACTATTCCACAACACAGTATAGCGCTGTTTCCTCTTCATTTAAGAAGCCAACATTTGTTTGATGAAAGCAATCAAATTCTTGAAAATAATTTTACTAAAGACGCAAGATGGCATTGTTAAATTATAATTGCTTCACATATGTTAAGTATATTATAAAGAAAAGTATATTTATTTAGAGATACTAAGTTTATTTTGACAAGTCTATATAACAGGTGTGTAGAACACGTTGTCTAGATTGTACTGTAAATTTCGTGGTTTACTTTATTTATGGTTTACCGTCATAAAAATGTGCACTATGTATAAAATTAAGAAACGTTTAACAAAAATGTAAATTGAAATCACCAAGTAAAGTGGAAAGTTAAAATAAGATAGCATTCCCAAAAACACGGAGGATAATGAAATATAATCCAAGTGGTATTACAGCACGTGAAGTACGACCGACCGTCCCTTTCTTTTAATAACGTGTTTTAGTCAAGTCTGGGCTTAAATTACTATTAATATGAGCGTTGTAATACATTTGTATAATTTGTCTCGTGGCTTGTAGATCAATCATACATCACATTACGGATCACAAAAACTATAAAGAGCAATTAATTGTTGACGACTATTGTTAGCTTAATGGATATTAAACTTGTATAACTATAAAACTCTAAACTGTTTGTTAGGGCCTACTTTTAAACCATCAAAAGAAATATCATAACACTTGTCACTTATATAATCACACACTAAAAACTAACTTGACCCATCCTAACTTTTTTTCAGTCTCTAAGCAATACAAAAAATAAAACTCTTACAACACTCAAACACAATTCCTTTCCTAAAGTAAATATACTGTAGTTACAAAGCAATACTGAACCTCATACATGACTGCACACACGAACAACTCTTGACTTGACTTGTATTTGCTATCGGTGTGTAAGTAGTTAGGATTGGCTACTCCAGTTATACCAAGAGGATATAAATAAATCAACAAATGTTTCAATAACCCCTTTCAAATAAAATCATTGTCTACAATACATAAACGTTTACATTTTAAAGGCCCAATGCACTTGGAGTTTTCCTAATATCCCTGAATATTGACACATGCACAAACTAAACTATTAACCAAGTTAACTTTGGGAAATCTGAGTTCTTAAGACAGTTTCATGGAGAAAATTGATTAATAATCAAGTTGGTTAAATTGGGAATACAAATAATAGTTGAAGCAAAAACCAATAATTATTATCTTTTTGATTTGTTACAAGAATGCGGTTTTGGTGTTTTTTGTTAGTAATACAGCTAATATCACAGATTAAAACGTAATTAAATACATTCAAGTTGAAGAACACAAAGACGACAGAGATGGTAGACTCCTCAGTAGGAAAATATATAACACCAGTCCAAAATAAAGTCTACAATATAAAGCATGAAACATAACATTGCACCAATATAAAAATAATAAGTAATATTGTTTAAATCATCACAAATATATACTGGCATGCATCACTGTTTGTGTTATTCCCCCTAACTCTTACAGCAAGCTATTTACTTACAGTTTGCAATAATGAAAAGGACCTACAGTTTGCAATGTAGTGTATTTTATCTTGAAGTACTTGAAGACAGGGGTAAATTGGTAGTACTACAGATGTTACGTGTGTAGTACTACCGCGGTTGTCAATTACATCAGATCAATGAAGCGATGCGCGCACGCGCAAACATCGTCACAGTCGTGAGCGTCGTCTGACGGCGGTGGGCGGAACGATCGGCGACGTCTGCCACCCATGGACTCACTCATGCAATAAGGGATAACCGACAAAAGGGGAGGGGGCGAGTATTAGTTTGAGATATATTTAACTTGTTTTGTTGATTTTGCTAGCTATGAGGCTAAGTGGTACATCTTTACTTGGGAAATACAATTTGATGTGCACTTATCGATTTTCTTACGCTTTAAGCTAAAATCACTTAAATAAATCCGTACATTTCACAGTTTTGTACGCAATATTCGAAAGATATATCTAAAATTTATCCTGTTAAAGAATGACAAAAAATGTTCTACCATAGGAAAATATCATATACAAGAGCCAATTTTAGGTCATTTTTAGTTGTTGTATGGTGTGTTTTTCATTTAAAACTGAATAAAGTGATTAGTTCTTACAGTTGGTTGTGAGATAAATATGACATATAGGTTTGTAAGACTAGCTTTAATATGTTTATACCACAAACCACTTATCATTGCATTGAATTAGTTAGTAAAATATAGTTTACATTATTATTCCCTAATTTATTAAATATATACTGGAATAATATATTAAAAATGCTATTTGTAACCCTTCTTGTACCTTTTGTAAAGCGTGATAATGCGGAAATGTTTAAACAAAATTAATTGTTCAATCTTGTTGCGGTAAAAGTCAATAGTGAATTGGTCATTGGGCTATTAATTAATGATCCTGGCTAAAACATCAGTCGGTATTAGTAATTAACAAGGCTACACAAGGCATCTCACCAACTTTACACTCATCATTCATTCATATTCCCCTTAAAATACGCCCTAGTTGCGGCGTCTTAAAGAGGTATTAAGATAATCAAGCCATATATTACCACAATATCTTAATTACCATTTTCATTAATTTATTCGTTCATTTTTGGTTAGAGCATAAAACCTACGAAATTGAAATGTATAATTTTTACTTAAAAATAAGAACAAATTTACTTGAGTAAAAATATCGTTTTCTTTAATTTATCAAATATTTTGAGTGGTTTTGTGAAAAAGTTAATTTACCAATGTGGTTATTCACTGTGTGGTTGTATTGTGTGCCAATCCACGTGACATAACAAATGAATGCTTATACTAAACATAATTAATGGGCGATAAACTTTTTAAATGACTACTATTGTCAACTAAAACTATTTCGAAACACAGTAGATAGTAAATTAACTGTCAAAATGAATGGCCGCAGGGAAGAGATACGCAGGCGACCGCTGCCTTTGTACAGAGCACTTTAGTGCCGTGAGCGATCACTTCAACATTTTGACGTGTAAAGAATATTATATGGAATATATCTTGAAGTATGGAAACTTAATAAAACAAATTTTTCATATATTTTCTTAGATATGCGTTTACATTATACTGGACTATCGTTTACTATCGTTAATTTAATTGTAAGTTTTTGTTATACATTCGTGACGGAAACTTATGGAATTATAAATCAATTTAAAATGTTTGTTACTCTGCAGGTCAGAACACATTTAAAACCCCTACTGGGTGAAAAAAATCCTTCAAACTTTGTCCTGTTTGCATTTGCAGTTTTGATGTTTATCTAATTTATATAACGACTTTAATTAAGCACATGATTACACACATTTTACTAAGACTAAATGTATTTTTAGTGTATTTTTACATTATATATACGTTTAGTCGCACAATTTCATTAGTTTTACCACAAAATGCAGCAAACATATTTTCTTAGGTGTCCATTAATCTTATGGTATAACCAAGATTGTCAAACCAAGTAAATTTTAGTGTAAATTTTAACCAAGTAAAATTTAGTGAAGCGTAACCATTTTTGGAAGCATTTAACCTCTATATGGTTATTGCATTGGGTGTTATGGGCACAGTTACTGAAATATTCAGTGCTGTTAAGTGGCCAAAGTGCCATCTAGGGTACATCGATAGGCTTTTAGGTTCAGTGTGAAATTTTCTTAGTTTAATTAAATGTTCTTTTGGTTAGGTAATGTACCTGTTTTCACATATGCAATTTATTTAGAAAAGTATATATCTATTATTTAATTCGTAGTTAACAGTTATTAAATAAGCAGTTTATATGTATTACTAAGGCAACAGCTGTAATCAGTCATTTTTACTAATATATAAATATAGGATGGTGTGTGTCTGTCTGTCTGTCTGCTGTGTGTTCCTCAATCACTCAACAACTGAACCGATTGGAAAGAAAATATACAGGAATTTTCCTTATATACCAAATAAACACTTAAGCCTATTTTCGTTTTGAAAATCCTATAGGGCTCTGCCCCACGAGACTTCCAAGTTCCCATGTATGCCTTACAGACATTCATTTTTGATTGAGCTGGTGAAAATACAAACAGCTGATCATGATTCGTAGCAGTTCCACGGGTTAACCACAGAATGCAGCACACACAACTGCCATAGTTTTTATAAATCATTTGCGGGGCGAAGCCTGCGGGAAACAGCTAGTACTACATAAAGACGTTCATAAACAAATATTGGGTTTTAAAAACTATTTTAAAATTAGGTTACAACTTAATTAAATGTACCTAATAAATACTAGGATGTAGGATAGAATTTGATTTTAATCAAATAATGGTATTTTATAGTGTTTAACTTGAGTTTATCATTAATGCAGCATTATGTTCATCAGTTACTTTGAAATATACAACATTGTTTAATGATAACGTTTTTACCTTCAAAAATGGTGATAACTAAAAGTAATGTTCGAGCAAGTTTAATAAGCTTAATGAAGAACAAGCTGTGAAGCCATAAAGCTTCTGTTGCATAATTAAATCTTCATCACCTCAGGATCTCAAAGCAGAACTGATAACGTTCATAAAGGGATGATTAATTAATCCCGTACCCTTAAAGCAGTCTCAGAGATGAACTTTTAACTTAAAATAGCTCACGTTAAATAGTTTGTAGTTTTGAGCTATGTGAAAATGCATCATAAAGAGGAGCGAATTGAGGAGTTTGAGTATTCTTTGGTTCAAAGCTTTTTCAATATTATATGTATGTAATTTAATGAATGATACAGAATTTTGCAAAATTTTCTCGTACGATTATCGTTTTGATATTTGTATTGGGTAGTGGAGTAATCAGATTGGAAGAACTAGAATTCCTTTGAAATAATTTATATATAACTCGCCTGAAAAAAATCTTAAATTCAATGGGAACAATAAAAAAATAACAATCTCAACGTAGTATACCTTTAGATATACTATTCATTATAGTCCGCTGAACATTTTTTAAGGGAATTACTACTCAACTTCAGAGGCAAAAATTTTTTTTTTTTTATTCCCACATCGCTATGGCTGTCACTCACAGAAAACAAGGAGTTAAAGATTAAGGGAATTCAACATTCAACAAAAAATATAACTATACTAATATAAAAAAAACACCGCCCTCCGCGAATGAGCATAATCCTGCGCAAAATGGTTCTGGCCGACAATCGTAGAGTTTAGTAGATATATAGACTTCCATAAACTAAGCATTGGGAATTTTACATAAAAGGTTGATATTTTTTTCAAGAACTCAAAAGCACTTATTCTAAAAACGTATAATTTTGTTAATGTATCGGTTCTTCAGATCAAAAACTTAAAAAACAAGGTATATACAAAATAAGATATATGATATATTACCAATAACCTCCAGTATTTTTTTCAAATTGTCATAAAATAGACAATGACAGTCATAAGTGAGCATAAAACAATTTCCGAAAAATGCAATAAACTTTAACTGTATATTCAGTGTGTACTGAAAAATTTAACATTTCGTAAAGCGTTGTTTTGTTGTATGATAAAACTGACTGTATTGTCAGCAGTTTAATTATTATTTGATGTGTGGTAGCATAATGATTTTATATTTAGTAGTATAATTTAACTTGCTACAATTAAACCAGTGAGAGGAGACATTACTGCAAGTCCTGTTTGACTAACGATGCCATTATTTTGACTCTCGTGTGCCGATAATGAACGTGACGTCGTTGGTGCTCGCCTAACGCCCGTCTCGTCCTGTAATTAATACCTTCAGACAGAACTTTCCAAATGCTGATTTCGCGGATTTTTCTAGAACGTCTAACAATGTGTAAACTATAGTATAATGACGCATCTAAATGTTTAAAATATTGGATAACTTATAAGAAATATAAGGAAATCAGATACTGTGGATAAATAGTTCTTATACAGATCATACTGGAAAACATATCCTTACTTATAACAATTATGACTTATTAATGGTGATCGTCCCATGAGATAACAAATAATTTACTTGGACGATAAAACGTTCCTAAAAGAATTACATACATTTTAATCATACAATTTAATTAAAATATTGTTTCCTATTTCAGTGTACAATTATCAACATAAAGCGAAAAATAAAAATAAATAGAGAAAATATAGTGGTTTAGTCCGCTTTCTCTTCAAAACCGTTCCTGTGATAATTTAAAAAAAATGTTGGCGTTAAATAAAACTAGCTTATACTTAGACCAATTTATACTTACTATATGATCCTTACTGCATGACTGAGATTTAAAGGCTAAAAAGGATAATACATTTACGTCCCACAACACAAAACAATAGATTTACATTTATACTGTTATTAAATGCAACACATTAAACATAAAAAAGGGTTATACAAGGCGATAAATTTCAACTGTTACAGCGGTCAATATGAGAACCAATCAGAGAATCTGAAGAGAAGAGAAGATGGATTGGTTTGAATCCAAGTCGGTTTACGATTTGTTTAAATCGATCGTCTTGTAAAATCCGTTTTGTACAACCGGCTAGTATTTAAGTACAGTATAAGTGTAACTATTAGTATTGTAATACTTAGTTTATTAACCCTGTTTAACTCTAACAACACGTATCATGCTACTACAGAAACTAATTGAAATATTTATATTCGATTAAGTTTTAAGGCGCTCTTCAATAAACAACTCGTTCGTATTTATCTTGCTGTCTTACGTGTTCTTATTACAAACCATATCAGTGAACAATGAATTAAAAGTATAAATAATTTTAGATCTGTTAGTTATTGATACCACACAAAAGTAATGTTAAACTAGGAGTTTAATATTGATATTGGCTAGCGTATTTACACTGAGAGTCAGACGTGCATCACACAGTTTGCAATACAGATCACAACGTCTGAACATTGATAACACTCCACTATCGCACGAGTAGAGAGGGATGCGGTCAAACCCTGGATACCCATGGCTGCCTCGGGCTGACCTATATCCCCAAGGGAACTGATATGATAGGAGAGTAAACTGACCAACATATGTGTCCTCTGTACATATATACAAGTTTAATATGGATATTGGCTAGCGTATTTACACTGAGAGTCAGACGAGCATCACACAGTTTGCAATACAGATCACAACGTCTGAACATTGATAACACTCTACTATCACACGATGAGAGAGGGATGAGGTCAAACCCTGGATATCCATGGCTGTCTCGGGCTGACCTATAACCCCAAGGGAACTGATATGATAGGAGAGTAAACTGACCTACTTATGTGTCCTCTGTACATATATACAAGTTTAATATGGATATTGGCTAGCGTATTTACACTGAGAGTCAGACGAGCATCACACAGTTTGCAATACAGATCACAACGTCTGAACATTGATAACACTCTACTATCACACGATGAGAGAGGGATGAGGTCAAACCCTGGATATCCATGGCTGTCTCGGGCTGACCTATATCCCCAAGGGAACTGATATGATAGGAGAGTAAACTGACCTACTTATGTGTCCTCTGTACACATATACAAGTTTAATATGGATATTGGCTAGCGTATTTACACTGAGAGTCAGACGTGCATCACATAGTTTGCAATACAGACCACAACGTCTGAACATTGATAACACTACTCTATCACACGAGTAGAGAGGGATGAGGTCAAACCCTGGATATCCATGGCTGCCTCGGGCTGACCTATATCCCCAAGGGAACTGATATGATAGGAGAGTAAACTGACCTTCATATGTGTCCTCTGTACATATATACAAGTTTAATATGGATATTGGCTAGCGTATTTACACTGAGAGTCAGACGTGCATCACACAGTTTGCAATACAGATGACAACGTCTGAACATTGATAACACTACACTATCACACGAGTAGAGAGGGATGAGGTCAAACCCTGGATATCCATGGCTGCCTCGGGCTGACCTATATCCCCAAGGGAACTGATATGATAGGAGAGTAAACTGACCTACATATGTGTCCTCTGTACACATATACAAGTTTAATATGGATATTGGCTAGCGTATTTACACTTAGAGTCAGACGTGCATCACACAGTTTGCAATACAGACCACAACGTCTGAACATTGATAACACTACTCTATCACACGAGTAGAGAGGGATGAGGTCAAACCCTGGATATCCATGGCTGTCTCGGGCTGACCAATATCCCCAAGGGAACTGATATGATAGGAGAGTAAACTGACCTTCATATGTGTCCTCTGTACACATATACAAGTTTAATATATATATATATACATATATATATATATGTAGTTTGTAGTGTATGATCTCTATGACTGTTATTTAAATGTCCTGGAAACCAAATTGGATGATTTAAACAATAAATGAAGAAATGACGAGGATAATACCGTCTGAGAAAATAAGAAGCCAATCGATGTTGAGAGTCCTTTGTCCCTGTGAGTGTCCTGGCAATGACTGTTCGGGATCACTTTTATATCTCACTTGAGTTTTATCCAGCTTAGTAATAAAACTTCATTGCTATCGGAAATGGCTTGTGAAATTTGTTTTACGGTTTTATAATTAGCAGTAAATTGTAAATTTACTTGATATAATATTTAGTACACTTTACACCGGAAGTATGACGATTGAAGCAATGCCAAGATGCAAGTGTAAGTAATAAAAATTTATAGTTAACATTAAGTTAAGTAAATAACGTAGTCAATTACACACTTAACCGTGCAACATCCAATATTCGTTTAACATTGGTTAACATTACTAAACAACTTATTAATTAGCATAGTTTGTGTTGCTATTACATCCCGTAAGATAAGATTATTTACCGTCCATATGTTGGGATACACATATATTAGCCTTGCACATTATGTATTATAAATTTAATATATCATCTTTCGTAGTATACAATTAACTTCACTAGGTCATGTTTCATTTAAAAACAATCTTCCCAAGATGAAAAGTAAAATAGTCAGATCATTTGTAACAAGAGGAGACCAACCTTTAGGATGTCCTTTAATTTTTTGTAGACCTTTTATTAGCCTCCAACTGTGGTGGCGGGGGGGGAGTAGGGGTAGAAGGTCCATCACCATAGACTAATAAAAACTTTCATAATTTATGTACTAAATGTAACGCTCAGACTTAAAAGGGTTAGCCTTGAAGTCGTTCTGAGATTACAGTTCTACGTTACATGTTTAGTATCTAATTGGTCGCCATTGAAAACTGAAAACTAAACAAAAACGCACATTTATCAAGTCAAATATATTAGTCATAAAACCATCTGACTATGTACAACAACAACTAAATATTTTTACTGATTTTCTGTATGTCGAGATAACGGCAAACAGGAATCCCTTTTGCCGTGGCAACGGAATAAATTGTTTATTCTTTTGGCTCACAAACATCGAGATTCAGATCCAGTTATGAGTTAGCTCATAAGTTTACCCAAAATCTGACATCACGGGAAGTATTTACTTTGGCATATATTAAACATGTTTCTTTAATAAATAATACCAAAGAAGACTTAATAGACAGCCTCAGATAGCTTTGATTATATAAGAGGTATCGAGGTTGTGGTTGATATAAAATACAACTTTAATTTACTGTTCATATTTTTAATGACATACTATTGACATACCACTTGACAGTTATCTAGAGCTTCGCCATGTTCAGCCTGAAAGCTTCACAAGTAACCCTGGATCGCCTCTCTACCACTGAACTGCGTTGAATGTTTAATTAACTGTGCACTCAACGCCCAATGCCTTCATTTTTTGAATATTTAAATACTGTAAAATTGACTATCACTTGAGTACGTTTACTTATTTGAATCTATGCAAATGTATGTTAAATGTATAAATATATTATTATTCTATCCCACTGCTTCAAGCAAGTACAACTTTCGTTTATTCCGATCGAATGCTGTCCAAAATAAAATTATAAGAAACATGTTAGCGAGCATATAAGTGCACTTTTAAGAAAAGGTTACTCCGTTTTCATAACTTTCCGGTAAAATAATTACCACAACCCAAATGTCTCGGTGGTTAGATGTTTTGCCTACGTTTAGGAAAAGACTTAATTCTAAATTACTAAATAAAGTAAGTTTATAGCGTTAATTGCACATTATTGAACGTGGTATAAGAAAAAAACGAGCAGCTGAAATATCAGCTGACACGAGAGTTGGCTTGGAGAGAAATATAAGTGAAAAGGTTGTATTATGAGAGGGCGGAAACGTTTATTAAGTACATCCCTCAAAGGTAACTAAGGAAGGAATGTCAAAATAGTAATTTTATATCTCGTTCTTTAACTTTGAAGTTCTTCTCAACGATTTTAAGTTATGAAACAACATAATTATATTTCTGTACCTTTATACAGTAATATCATACTTGTCTATATATCTAGTTCCGTAAGCCAAAATTTACATGACAATGAAATTGTGAGTGAACGAAATTTCGTAGATTACTGGGAGGGGTATAATTTTAAAGACCTGTGCATGAAATTTTGGGGAAATTAGTCATTTTCCTTAGTTATGTACCTAAAGTTTGTTTCGGAATAAAATAACTTCCATTTAAATAGCATGGTGTTTTAAAATGTGTGATTTCTTTGTATTAAATTATGTAATTGCTTTGTATGTGAACTGCTATTTGTTCCTTCTTAGGATATTTGAATTTTCTCGCATCTAAATAGTAAAAGAAATAATACAAGGCAGAGTTTTTCAGCAAGGTTAGGGGCTATGGCCCCTTCAAGCCCCTAGTTTGTTATATTTGTTCTTTTATTTACGTAGTAAAAATTATTTGATTAAAAATCGGGGTGTTCAATAGTCATGTCATTGCTTCTAATAAATGTATCACTTACACATACTTTTTATTGCAACAAGGTAACTAATAATTTTGTAGGAAAGTATTAATTTAAAATTAACGTTTAAAAGTGTATTTACATAGATTAATTTAATTTAATATAATCCTAAACATTCTTTTCGAACATTTTCACTTTTAATGTAAATAAAATATGCATTTTAACGATTGAAAAATCGTCAACACCCTGACATACTGTGGACGAAACATCCCTAAAAATAATAGTTTTTACAATATGGGAAATAGTACTGACGCTTAAGTTACTGTATTTTCTTTCACGCTTTTAGACAAATTTCATGTATGTATATGTTTTTTTTTTACCAAACAATCTACTATCCCGCACTTTTCAATGATCAATTTTACATTCAAAGACAAAATATGGGTTTTCTTCCTTCTGAAATTATTTTTAAAATTCCTAACTCACCGTTTACCTAAAAATTTAATCTGCTTACATAACTGCTAAAATCTAATGTGTCGTAACATTATCACTATACAAATGCAAACAAAAATTGATTTATTTTTAACAATAAATCTTTATATAACAGTTACAAGAAAAATTTTAAATGTAGTCCCCACATAGGTGAAATCCTATGCGTGGGGACGAGCCGTTGTTTTTCGTTCTTCACTTAAAATTACTTGCGAGAGGATATTATGTTACCAGTTAGACAAAAAAAATACTAGAATACTTAAAAAGAACTAAATACAAATACTTTTGTCATAAAAACACTTTTTATCATTCATACCATGATTCTTCAAATATTAGTTTTTTATATGTTTACATACCTGGTACAGTTCGGGGACTGTTTAGTTAGTATTTCATATATGTTTGAGGCCTTATTTACTCACAAGTTATTCAGGGAGGCTCAGCTCTGTAGACATCAAGTGGTCCGTGGCTGCCGACCAACGTAACATCAGGTTGTGGTGGGGGTTGAACCTAACAACGACAGATCTGTCACTGCCACTCTCAGCTCTGTAGACGTCAAGTGGTCCGTGGCTGCCGACCAACGTAACATCAGGTTGTGGTCGGGGTTGAACCTAACAACGGCAGATCTGTCACGGCCACTCTCAGCTCTGTAGACATCAAGTGGTCCGTGGTTGCCGACCAACATAACATCAGGTTGTGGTCGGGGTTGAACCTAACAACGACAGATCTGTCACTGCCACTCTCAGCTCTGTAGACATCAAGTGGTCCGTGGTTGCCGACCAACGTAACATCAGGTTGTGGTCGGGGTTGAACCTAACAACGGCAGATCTGTCACGGCCACTCTCAGCTCTGTAGACATCAAGTGGTCCGTGGTTGCCGACCAACGTAACATCAGGTTGTGGTCGGGGTTGAACCTAACAACGACAGATCTGTCACTGCCACTCTCAGCTCTGTAGACATCAAGTGGTCCGTGGTTGCCGACCAACGTAACATCAGGTTGTGGTCAGGGTTGAACCTAACAACGGCAGATCTGTCACGGCCACTCTCAGCTCTGTAGACGTCAAGTGGTCCGTGGCTGCCGACCAACGTAACATCAGGTTGTGGTCGGGGTTGAACCTAACAACGGCAGATCTGTCACTGCCACTCTCAGCTCTGTAGACATCAAGTGGTCCGTGGCTGCCGACCAACGTAACATCAGGTTGTGGTCGGGGTTGAACCTAACAACGGCAGATCTGTCACTGCCACTCTCAGCTCTGTAGACATCAAGTGGTCCGTGGCTGCCGACCAACGTAACATCAGGTTGTGGTCGGGGTTGAACCTAACAACGGCAGATCTGTCACTGCCACTCTCAGTTCTGTAGACATCAAGTGGTCCGTGGTTGCCGACCAACGTAACATCAGGTTGTGGTCGGGGTTGAACCTAACAACGGCAGATCTGTCACTGCCACTCTCAGCTCTGTAGACATCAAGTGGTCCGTGGTTGCCGACCAACGTACCATCAGGTTGTGGTCGGGGTTGAACCTAACAACGCCAGATCTGTCACGGCCACTCTCAGCTCTGTAGACATCAAGTGGTCCGTGGCTGCCAACCAACGTAACATCAGGTTGTGGACGGGGTTGAACCTAACAACGGCAGATCTGTCACTGCCACTCTCAGCTCTGTAGACATCCAGTGGTCCGTGGTTGCCGACCAACGTACCATCAGGTTGTGGTCGGGGTTGAACCTAACAACGCCAGATCTGTCACTGCCACTCTCAGCTCTGTAGACGTCGAGTGGTCCGTGGTTGCCGACCAACGTAACATCAGGTTGTGGTCGGGGTTGAACCTAACAACGCCAGATCTGTCAGTGCCACTCTCAGCTCTGTAGACATCCAGTGGTCCGTGGTTGCCGACCAACGTACCATCAGGTTGTGGTCGGGGTTGAACCTAACAACGCCAGATCTGTCACTGCCACTCTCAGCTCTGTAGACGTCGAGTGGTCCGTGGTTGCCGACCAACGTAACATCAGGTTGTGGTCGGGGTTGAACCTAACAACGCCAGATCTGTCAGTGCCACTCTCAGCTCTGTAGACGTCGAGTGGTCTTTGGTTGCCGACCAACGTAACATCAGATTGTGGTCGGGGTTGAACCTAACAACGCCAGATCTGTCACTGTCACTCTCAGCTCTGTAGACGTCGAGTGGTCCGTGGTTGCCGACCAACGTAACATCAGGTTGTGGTCGGGGTTGAACCTAAAAACGCCAGATCTGTCACTGCCACTCTCAGCTCTGTAGACGTCGAGTGGTCCGTGGTTGCCGACCAACGTAACATCAGGTTGTGGTCGGGGTTGAACCTAACAACGCCAGATCTGTCACTGCCACTCTTAGCTCCAGACGTAGACATTCGATGACGTATGATATATGATATATATATATATATATATAAATGTAATATAATTTGCACAGCCGTTGTAAAAATATTTCACAATTTGGTGGGATTTTTAGATAGAAACTTATTACATTTTGGGAGTTTGTAATTATATATTTTCGTGATCTAAAGAATAAGGCTGATGTTTTTATTCTTTCACTGGTTAGCTACTTGACCGGGATATCATACTTCGCTCATTGTCTACAGATGCCGGATAACATAATTCAAAACAGTACGAATAGTATGTTTTAGTTACAGTAAGGTAAAAGAGTAATGTAAGAGTTGGACTACATCTAATGAACTAAATTTTTTCCAAGTTTAAAAGAACTTAACTCTTATCATTATGGTGAAATAACGTAAGGCAGTCCAAAATCCCTATTGTAATCTCTCATTGATAATGAACCCATTCATTTGTCGAGATTTTAAGTAGATTCAACAATATTATAGTTGTAAAATTGCCTGTATAAAGCTGAATTTAAAAAAAACAACTTGGACAAAATAAATAGTTAACTTGTTTTAATATAATAATTTTACATTACTAACTAACTACTTTAACCTATTTATATCATATCCATTGACTGTAACAATATATACAAAAAGTTACATTAAAGAAACAATTAATCGTTTATAATAAAGGGATAATTGGCAAAGTAAATTCCCCAAATTGGTTGGAGCTCTTTTGTGTAACTTGGTGAGAGGGAATTCCAAGTGAATAAACAATGCAACTATCGGAAGTGGAGCGGCCACCGTGTTTATTGGGGAAATTACATTTCCGGGCTAATTCTAGCAAGCGGTGGTTTGTATTCTCTCTGCAAATTTAGGAGGACGTGATCCCGCTTCTTAATATTAGTTACAGTTTGTATTTGTACTTAAAACTTCGTTTGTGATTATTTGAGTTTAAAGGGTTTAGAATTAAAAAAACCTACCCAGGACGATCCAAACTAATATTTATCTAATTTGTTTGACCTTTTTACCGAATTTTCCCTATAGGGAAGAAGATATTACCGTAGTCGGCATGGTAAGACCTAGGCCCGGGACCATGATAACTTTTCGGTTTGAGGTCCCCAGACCCCAAAAACACCATTCCTTCGAAACTGTATGTATATATATATATATATATATATATATATATATATATATTTATATATTTATATGTGTCCATGGGTGTGATAACTCTCACAAAAAAGGTCCGATTTTGATGAAATTTGGTAGAAAAGTGTAAAGCAACATTTATGACTTTAAGTTCGAAAATCAGACAGATCAACCTATCCGAAGTCATATTTTGGAGTGGGGTTTGTATCCCAAAAATGTTTTTTTGAACGTTTTACAAGTAATATTTTAAAAATCCAAATTTATTTCTATACGTCAATTGGTTACAGGGATATCGAAAGTGCTAAACACAGTACGTTGTCCAATGCTACTCTTAAAGAGAATAAGAATCATTTTATATCTCTTATTTATGAATGTATACTAACGAAACTTGGTATACGGCTTCATCTGGTTGTGGTCTATTTCTATTTGCACTTAAAAAGTAATTTTTACCGATAATTCCCATAGCAGCAAATCTGTGTACTCAGCCCCAATGTAATTCTTATGGAGAATAATTCAAATTGTATTTATATCGCCTATTTGTGAATATATTTTTATGAAAATTGGTATGCGACTTTATGTGGTATTAAGACATATATTATGCACTAGCAATTCGCTGAGTACGCATTTTTGCTGCGACGGGGGTATTAGTTATATATTTTAAGGCATGTAATAAACAATAGCTGTGCAGTTTAAATAATAACTCAAATATAAAAAAGTACTACTTAAGTGTGTCGGAAGTGAAAAAACAAAAACAAAAAAGTTCTTATTTTTATAAAAATTGCACTGATGATGTTTATTAATTACCTGTTTTTGTCCTGTGCTTGCTTATTATCACGGGTGTAATTGTATTTAAAGTAATTGTTTTTACTTTAACGGTTTACAGCTTAGAGCTATTTTCTGAACATTCGAACACAAAAAGAGGTTAGTCTTGACTCTTTAAGTAAAGAGTTTTGACAAAAAGGTTGTCATTAAAAATATAAACTAAATTAATTTTCAAAATATTAAACAAAACTCGACAATATTTAGAAACATACGTTGATCTCAAAATAAAACTATCGTTAACTTCTGACCTTATAGTAATCAAGCAATATATTGGCCAAAGAATCAGTTTGTCTTTGTCAGTAACAAGGCTATAAAAGGCATTTCACCCATTATGCACCTATCATTAATTCGTATTCGCCTAAAAATCCCATATTTGCGTCAACGTCTTATACTGTGATTAGGTGATTACTTGAATACACTTCTATCGATTAACAATCACTGATGATTGAACAAATCACCACACTCGAGTCCACGTGGAATCACCACAGATGACTCCTCCGAACGCGCGCTCTGTAAACGGTCTAAATGGACAATTCAGTCGCTAACCATTAACTCCCCACTTCTCCTCCCAAGAGGTTTTGGTCCTTTATATGCATTACATCTAAATTCTATTTACAGTAAATGCAACAAGGTGCCAATGATGATTACAAAAATCATTACAACATAACAAATATTAAAATGTTTCTTTACGTTAACAGTTTCAGATGACCGAACCAAAAACAAACAAACAAAACATCCATGATTATGGAACATTACCAAATTTATTAGTGAATTTCCTTTGGAAAGTGAACTATTAGCATGACCCGCACGGTGAAACTTAAGCCCGGGACCACCATAGAAGTTCCTAACGTGACCCCCTGAACACGTTTTGGGGGGTCGTTCAAAATTTTATATATATATATATATATATATATAGACATATATATATATATATATATGTATATATATATATATATATATATATGTGTATGCACTCTAGCGGTCGCATTTTTTGTCCGATTTACATCAAATTTGGTAGGGACGTTCCATTCTATAATCTGTTGGACAATTTCGTTGGGCAAAACAATCGGAAAACTCTAAACCCATTTTTTGGGGATTAATCTTTCAAATTTTGAGTTTTTGGGCCAAAAAGGATCAGAAAGGCCCCAGATGTAAAATTAATACATGTAAAAAGATGGAAATTAGAGAGGCGAAAGTTTTAAGCCCTCTCTCGTTATTCTAGCATAAATATTTACCGAGTTATTAAAGAAAATGTGTATCGGCTAAACACAGTACGTTGTCTTATGGGGGTTTTACACTAGAAAAGCCTGTTATTCCTTTGTTAGAGTACTTTTATTACCCCCAGCAACCTCACGCCTACTTTCAAGCCTGTTTGGACCTCCTACTAACCTTATAATGTGCAAAATTGTATTCCCAGCTTTGCAAGTAAATGAAACCAGGAGTATCAGAACAGCCAAAAAAATCAATGTTTTCAGATTTCAATAAAAATTGGACAAATGTATGTTTTTACACTGGTTTTGAGTTTTAAAAGTTTTTATGTGGAAATTCACTTCCCTCACGTCAGCGTGCTGCGTGCGAACTCGTTTATCATTCAAAAGTCCAGTTGTAACTTCAAATCAATATGTCATATTTTGTCATTATTAAGATGTTCGAAACATATGAGAAGAATATTTATCTTATACTAACAGAAAGGTATTAATTATAGAATGTATAACTGTGCATTTTGTGCAGAGTTTATCAGGTGTAACATGCGCTGGAAAGTTCGTGTTCCATTGATGTCTCCACACATCGTGAGCTGTTAACTCTCCCATTCACTTATATTATATTTTAGATCGTATAAATGGTCTGCAGTTTACACTGTATTCACTGCGGCTGTAAACTTTATCATACAACTCATAGACATGTATATCGAGTTTTTGGCTCAAATATATGTATGGTCCGTCCGTTGCCTAATGTTGATAACTTTGTTAGCAAAAGTTAGTTAAAAGGTAGTTTAAGCATCAACATTTTGGATTAAATTCAAGCAGTTATGTTTCAATTCAATCCAAATTGTGGCAACTAGTTAGTGAATTTCCTTTGGAAAGTGAACTATTAGCATGACCCGCACGGTGAAACTTAAGCCCGGGACCACCATAGAAGTTCCTAACGTGACCCCCTGAACACGTTTTGGGGGGTCGTTCAAAATTGTATATATATATAGACATATATATATGTGTGTGTTTGCACTCTAGCAGTCGCATTTTTTGTCCGATTTACTTCAAATTTGGTAGGGACGTTCCTTTCTGTAATCAGTTGGACAAGTTCTTTGGGCAAAACAATCGGAAAACTCTAAACACCTTTTTTTGGGATTAATCTTTCAAATTTTGAGTTTTTGGGCCCAAAAAGGGTCAGAAAAGCCCCGTATGTAAAATACATGCATGTAAAAAGATGGAAATTGGAGAGGCGAAAGTTTTAAGCCCTCTCTCGTCATTCTAGCATAAATATTTACCGAGTTATTAAGAAAATGTGTATCGATCAAACACAGTACGTTGTCTTATGGGGATTTTACATTAGAAGAGCCTGTTATTCATTTTTTGGTGTACTTTTATCATCCCCTACCACTTCACGCCTACTTTAAAGCCTGACTGGACCTTCTCCTAACCTTATAATGCGCAAAATTGTATTCCCAGCATTGCAGGTAAATAGAACCAGGAGAATCAGAACAGCCAAAAAATCAATGTTTTCAGATTTGAATAAAAGTTGGAACAAATGTATGTTTTAAACTGATTTTGAGTTTTTGTAGTTTTTTATGTGGAAATTCACTTCCCTCACGTCAGCGTGCTGCGTGCGAACTCGTTTCGATTTTAAATTATTAAATCTTCTTTAAGCTAGGCAAAGAATCATCAGTCTGTTCATTTCGAGATCGTCAACATTTGTTTACAACGTGTTGATTGCATAGGTATCTGCTCTTAGTATTACGCACCCTGTGAAAACCGATTCAGAATAAAAACTATACAAACTCTATATTATACTATATCCAAGGCTAAACATACTATGCGTTTAAAACTTTTAACTTTCAGAATTATTTTGCGTTTAAAGTTTATATTTAAAATTATTTTGACTTACAAAACATTTAGGTTTAATTTTGTATTTATTTTGAATCAGAAAACTGTTTTTAAATATCTTTTCCTCGAAAAACCACTCTGATATCTGATTTCAATTCCTAAATATTGTTTAAGTAAAATTAAATCGGTAGTCCACGTCAAGACTATACAAGTAGGGTGAATACTGTTTTAATGTTATAATGTTTGTTCTAATAAAGAGTAAGAGCGTAATTGATTTTTAAAAGTATATGTTACAGAATAAGTATTTATTTCTATAACATTCAAAAATAGTACACGAACAACACAAGGCAGATAACATAGTTCCTCACAGACAATCAATCCATCGTCTTATTGACTTTTCCTGCATATTTCACTCGTATCTGATTGGTCAGTTCCAAAATAGTTAGAGTAGGGGTAAAGGACGCTTCCCCATTTTTTAATTTTTTTGCCAGTTCTGACCCAACCTTCTGACAAACTCCGCGTTTATCGGTACATTTAAATTATGATGTATTTCCACAGACACAATTATATTAATATATTAAATATCGTTCGTTCTGATTTTCATTAAGTCATATTACTAATATAAACCCTCGTTGTTGAATTTGGTGTTTACTAAAAACAATTATGTCTTCATTGTCCAGATACGCTAATGACAGTACGTTTTTAGTTATATTTTTACGTACGATAAGTGAACTAACACTAATTTATGTGAAAGTGCTGAAAATTGAGATTAAAGTGCGCATCTTCAGTCTGTGAAACACCAACGCGACGCGACGTCACGACTCAGCTCATGCCCGCCAACACCTGCTCGTCACTCATCACACCTCCAGCCCTGGACCCATAGGCGCCTTCTCCCCCTAGCTGTGAGGCCCTAATTCCCCATGCAGAGAGGCCCTCAACCCACATATAGACGACAGCTCGCCACTACTACCCAGGTGCATCGTATGGCTTCGCAAATAGAGCAAAGTTACTCTTCGTTACTCATTCTTAACTTGTTTGCAATTCAGGTCATCTCGAATGCAGTTTAGGCATATTTCATAAACTATACTGGTCCAAATAGTCCGATGTAGCATATTCTTTATTATTCTGTGTAAGTTTCACGCTAGACAGATAACAAATTCTGCAGGTTGCGTATATGGTGGAAATTTTAAGGATGGACAATTATTTCCTTTTTTGTAAGATACGTATTGTTCAGTTTTCGTGCGATTTACGGGATGTAATAAAAGACGCCTTACAACACTTAAGAATATATTTACACTTATAATTATAATTATTATAATTTTTAATTATTATTATATTCTTAAGTGTTGTAAGACGTCTTTTATTACATCCCGTAAGTAATACAAAACTCGTAATATGCTAATCAAAAGTTGTTTCGTGTTATTTACATATCATCGAACAGGAAATACACCGCTCCACTAGTCATCACTAGTCTCTAATTCAAGTCCACCTAAAAGAAATCCTTGAAAATGTTGAGCCATCATCAGGCAAATTGCCTTCATTATTAATTTTAAAGCATACTTATTAGGGTTTATTAACTTTTCTTACTTATATATATAATATATATAATATATATATATAATATATATAATATATATATATAATATATATAATATATATATAATATATATATATATATATATATCTTAACATTAGTAAATACCGAATGAATAAATAAAATTTCTAATAGCCAAACAAAAATAACTAACAAGTTTACCACATAATAAAATATTTAATGCTAAACAAACACAAAGATATTCGTTGTAAATGGAATAAAATACCCCCGTCGCAGCAAACCTGCAGACTCAGCGAATTTCCAATGCATAATATTTGTCTGAATTCCACATAAAGCCGCAAACCAAGTTTCATAAAAATATATTCACATATAAGCGATTTTAATTATTCTCCATAAGAATAACATTGGTAATGAGTATGTAGGTTTGCTGAAACAAGGAACAGAAACAATTGGTTTCTATGCAAATATAAATAGAATTTAACTAGGCGAAGCCACATACTAAGTTTCATCGATATTCAATCATAAATAAGCGATATATGACATTCTAGTTATTCTCCATAAGAATAACATGGGGGCTGAGAAAGCAGGTTTGCTGCAACAAGGAACAGAAAAATGGGTTTTTATATAATTATCAATATAACTCAACCAAGTGAAGCTACATACCAAGTTTTATTAATTTATGTTCATAATTAAGGGAGTCAGTACATTTTACTTATTCTCCATAAGAATAACATGGGGGCTGAGTACGCAGGTTTGCTGCTACGGGAATAATCGATAAAAAATCATTTTTTTGTGCAAATATCAATATACCAGTACTACTTGAAGCCACATACCAAGTTTCATCAACATACATTAATAAATAATCGAGATATCAAATTTTATTTATTCTCCATAAGGATAACATTGGACAACGTACTGTGTTTAGCACTTTGAATATCTCTGCAACGGTTGGGCGTAGAATCACAATTTAAACACCAAAATGATTGTTTTGTGGAACTGAACAGATTGGTAAAAGCAAATGTGAAGTTTACATTAAAATAAACTGAGGAAAAGCCAAAAACCTTTTTCCCGTAAGATTAACATGGGAGATTTTATGAGCAGGTTTTTTGGATTTTCTCCGCAACCACTTAACCTAAGTTAATAATTCAAAATACTAAATTATTTGTTTTTGTAAGCTCTATAACATGGTCAAAAATAAAATTAAGTTTTTTAACAATTTTAGGGTGAAAATGCAAAAAACTGATTTTTGGAAAATTTAAAACCCCCATAAACCCCTCTTCCCATGGTCCGATTTTTCTGGTTTTCGAACTTAAAGTCATGAATGTCATTTTACACATTTGAGCCAAATTTCATCAAAATCGGACGTTTTTTACTCAAGTTATCGTGTTAACGGACACACACATATATATATATATATATATTTGAACGAATAGTGTTTTTGGCATCTGGGGACCTCAAAACAAAAAGTTATCATGGTCTCGGGCTTAAGTCTTACCATGAGACCTACGGTAATAGCTTCTTCCCTATAGGGGAAATTCGCTAAAAACATACGGGACTATATCTCAACTCAACTCAAAATATCTTTATTTGTCATATGTACACATGATACAAGTAAATAGTGTCAATACATTTTATAAACTATACAATTAAAGCCTAGGACTAGTTACAATTCTCATGCAATTCCTCAAATGAGTATAAAGACCTAGAAAATAAATATTCTTTCAGCAGTTTTTAAATCTATTTGGATCTCTTTCTTGTTGTAAGGAAGTGGGTATTTGGCTTAAAAATTTTGTTCCAATATAGGAAGGTTTTTTGTCATAAAATGCCAGTCTATGAGCAGGTATGATGATATTTTTATTTCGTGTACTATATGGGTGAGGTTGAACATGCTCTCTGTTCAAGGGATTGTTAATTGCTATTAAAATTGTGTCATATATGTATTGAGCAAAAACAGTTAATATTTTTAATGTTTTAAAATATTCTTTTACAGATTGATCAGGTTTCAATTTTAGAATAATTCTCACCGCCTTTTTCTGTTTCTTCAAAAATTCATTTAAGTTTTCCTTTTTTGTTGATCCATACAAAGCAAGGCCAAATGATGTATGGGAATGAATATGAGCATGGTAAATTGTTTTCAGTGTAGCGATACTATTGCAAAAAAATGACATTCTATACAAAGCGTAAATTCCTGAATTTATTTTAGAAAGAACCTTTTGACAATGATTATTCCAATTTAGATTTTCGTCTATTTCTAACCCCAAAAAATGTGTAAACTTTCCCATTTCAATTAGTTCAGAATCTATTGCAATGGTTGGTTCATGTTTTCTTCTACACTGTGCAGTTTTAAAAGATACAAAATTTGTTTTTGATGTGTTCAGTTTCAAATTGTGTTTGTCAAAAAAGTCCAAAATATTTGACAATTCCACGAATGATAGAATTTCAACATCTTCAACTGTTTGTGCAGATACTTTGAGGTTTGAATCATCTGCGTATAAAACTAAATTATTTTGTGGCAATTTTGATAAGGACTGAGCAATATTTGTTATATAACAGATGAAGAGGAGGGGGCCCAATACTGAACCTTGAGGCACTCCATACATTACAGCTCTTAAATTTGACTTTACTTTATAAACTCTGTCGTTATTAACATGTGTTAATTCAACGAACTGTGTTCTACCTGAAAGGTATGATTCGAACCACTCAAAAGCTGTCTTGTCTGTACCAAGCAATTTAAGTTTTTTCAAGAGAGTAGGATGGTATCAAAATTGTTTTTAATTAAACAAAGACTCCCATGAATTAGACAAAAATTTCTATTCAAATAAGATTACATCTTATAAGAAATACATCGATAAAAAAATCTTCGAATGACCAAATCAGCTTATCAGTGTCATAGCAAATATTTTCTGATAAAAATTCAGCTAAATTCTTTCAACTTCACTTTGAAACAATGAAGTAATACACGAAGCTATCGAAGATGCCACAGACAATCGCTGAGATATTGCTCTGGGACGGAGAAGCTCAGAGCTAATCACGCTATGATGCCACACAGTGTCACAGAGCTATTTATATGATTGAATTAAATATGTTGTAAATCATAAATGTGACGTGATAGTCAAAGAAAAAATTACACAACAATCTTGAGAATGATGTAATATTTTAACAGGTTTTTAAACACAATATTTTTTATCCAGCTATAGTTTTTCTTCCTTTGTGGATTTTAATGTTATTTATTTATAAATACATTATTCGTAAATGATCATAAAATCTTAACAATAAACTTAAAGCCATGTAGTTTTACGTTAAACAAACATATAGACGAAACCAAATGTAATTAATTATGTATATTTTTTATAATTTTGCTTAAAACCAATGGTTATAAATATTACAGTAAGTTATAAGTACTGACAATGTAACGAGTTTAAATACAAAAATTTTAAATACAGAAAATGCAGTTTATAATGTACAATGATACAGCAAAGGTGTAGACTATTCCTTTGTATGCTGTTTTTTTTTGTTTTTTTTTTTTTGCATGGTTACACCATACATACTGTAACTGGAATTAGTTAAATAATTGAATGATTCAACTAATATGAGTTTAAGATTAATTTAATTACCGACAGAGCGTTGTAGAGAGCTGCGCCGGAAATGAGAGGAAGTGATGAAGCCTCTTCTGACTTCCGCCAGCTGAGAGTCGTTGCAGTAGCTCTTTTTATTTTCTTGATTAAATGGAAAAGAAATCCGCACTTTTGTGTGGTGTTAATAATTATATCGGGTTTACAAAGAAAAACAATCAGTGGTTCTTACCAACATTTGGTAAGTTACAGTTAAAATTTAGTGTTTCAGTTGAGATAGAAAAAAGAACGCTTTTCTTATAAAAGACACATTTTTGCACACATTTTTGGATTGAAAACACAGTTTTAAACTTGTTATTTGTTCTATTATGGCTTCGTGATTCTTAATGTTAACTCAAGGCAGACACACACCACCGCTCTATACTCTATTTTTTTGTATGGGTAGTAGCTGTAAGTATAAAAGGTATTTGTATGCACAACACAGATAAAATACAACGTGTTACTAGAAAAAAAAAAAAAAAAACTCAATAACAACTAAACATTCGGACTTTGGACTGAAACTAGTTGTTAGGGCAAGTCCTGGTGCAAATAGTATTGGAAAAACTAAGTAAAACATTAAGCTGGTGTATGATTTGGATGAAAAACAAAAATATACTAAATCGATACTTATTGGTTTTGCAAAAACATTAACTTATAAAAATAATGTGAAAACAATATGAGAAGCTTTTTGTCAAACAGTACTCCAATTTAATATATCTACTCAATTATGAAGTTCAATAATAATTTTGTATCCAGCTTAAATATCCATTACTCAAATATGAACTGCTTGTGACTGGGATGAGAAATTTTATAAAAAAATACTCACATATTTTTCTAGGAAATGCGCTCAACCCTTACAGGATTGAAAATTCTCTGGATTTAATTATATTTGCATGTTTATTGTTACAATATTTTAACCCAAATTTAAAACAAATTCGCTCTGTTAAAGGCATTTTAATTTAAAACACTAAACTTTATTGTTTTAATTTTTCCCTACTGAAAATTATAGAAACTACTTATAGATAAATAAAGAAGAAATAATTCACTTGGTTTAAGTATCTCATCGATTGATCAACATTTCTTACATAAATATTCATCATTATCTTTATTTCAACAAAACAGGGTTTACCATAAACATTAGAACAACATAGGATAGTAGTACACAATTTTTAGTTTTACCTTCCACTTTAAATACTAAAAGCCTCCTAAAATTGAAGTCATGTTACTGCCTCCACCATGGAGAAAGATGGCCAATTATCACTTTTTGCTTATAACTTCTTAAATATTGAAGATGGATGATAATGTTTTAGGTAAAGAATTAATAGGTAGCATACAAAAATAAAATGTTTATATTGTCGTTTTTTAAATTATAAAATGAATTACGTGAACGATCAGGATTAAGTGTATAGTTGATACAACTCTATGTTATCCTGCTTGTTTCCAAATTCATATGATTTTGTTTACTGAAATATTCTATTTACCTCAAACATATATCGGTAAATAAACAAATACAATTTTATATTACTCATCTAATGTAAGAGTTACATTTAAAATATTACGGTTTGTACATATTATTTAATAGCACGTTTTTTATATGATTTAAGGCTAAAAAGTGTTATATAAGTTTTATTTGAACAAACAATGTTTGTATTTCTTTTAAATTCGTATACGGTAGGAAGTTGAAGATACAGAGATTAGAGTAATTGGTTTTCTGCACGCAAAAACAACGTTACTCTCCTCCCCCAAGGCAAAATGAGACGTCGTGACGTCGCCATGCCGCGTCAATCTAGTCGAAAAACTTAAAACTATTTCGAACCTACCTATATATAACAGTATCGTATAAAATACAATAACAACTGATGAACAAAAATATTTTAAGAGGTTCTATAAGTGATTAGTTATATAATCCAGGGCTCTAAATAAATCAACCATGGGAAGAACATCGTAAACTTTTGATATTATCCCTCATACCTTTATAAATGTTTTAGAACAATGCTTTATTATTTATCACAGAAATATAAACTCTAAAGGAATCATCGCTTCGCCAAAGTAACACCCCTGTATTAAAGAGTAATCTAATTGAACCTATAATTAAATTAAATTATTTATTTAATTTAAGTAAATCTTAGACGACAGGTCGTAATTAACTAATTCTCTTTTATTTAGTTTGCTTCTTCTTACAAATTAAATCAACTCGTAGCACTAGAGCTGTATGATTACACTGTAATTTCCTATAAACAAAGTTACCCTAATAATGAAGATTCCTTTATTTAGCAGGACAAAAATAACTAACACCTGAAGGTATGCTGGATTATAATAACAACTAGAGTAACATTATTTTGCAGAAACAACAAAAATGAGTGAAGAAAATCTTTTTGTAGTAAAGTGGGGTCAAAGTGGATAATAACCAGGCCTATAGAACAAACTGACTGGCCTACAGCCTACCCCAAGCTAAACTAAACAAAACGAGTTCGCACGCAGCACGCTGACGTGAGGGAAGTGAATCTCCACATAAAAAACTATAAAAACTCAAAATCAGTTAAAAACATACAATTATTCCAATTTTTTTTTCAAATCTGAAAATATTGATTTTTTGGCTGTTTTGATGCTCCAGGTTCTATTTACCTGCAATGCTGGGAATACAATTTTGCGCATTATAAGCTTAGGAGAAGGTCCAGTCAGGCTTTAAAGTAGGCCTGAGGTTGTTGGGGATGATAAAAGTACACCAACAAATGAATAACAGGCTTTTCTAAAGTAAAACCCCCATAAGACAACGTACTATGTTTGGTCAATACACATTTTCATTAATAACTCAGTAAATATATATGCTAGAATGACGAGAGAGGGCTTATAAGTTTCGCCACACTAATTCCCACCGGTTTTCATTCCTTAATTTTACATCCGGGGCTTTTCTGACCCTTTTTGTGCCCAAAAACTCAAATTTCTAAATTTAAAATCCCCAAAAAGGGGGGTTAGAGTTTTCCGATTGTTTTGCCCAACGAACTTGTCCAACTGATTACAAAAAGGAATGTCCCTACCAAATTTTAAGTAAATCGGACAAAAAATGCGACCGCTAGAGTGCATACACATATATATATGTGTATATATATAATATTATGTATGTGATATATACATATATATATATACATATATACATATATATATAAAATTTTGAACGAACCCCCAAAACGTGTTCAGGGGGTCTCATTAGGAGCTTCTATGGTGGTCCCGGGCTTAAGTTTCACCGTGCGGGTCGTCCTAATAGTTCACTTTCCATAGGAAATTCACTAATAATACTCTTAGTATATAGAACTGTTACATCAAGAATTTAAAAACATTAACAAAATTAAATCCATAGAGATAATATATGACTATATCAGAAGTAACGCATTTAACAGATAGTTAGCTTTAGTAACCAAAATTGAATATACCATTGTAAGGAATATTAATTGTATACTGTACATATATGCATATTTATATGAGATTCATTTGGATCATATGAAACATATCTAAACTTCTATTAAAGCAAACTATAATAGATTGCAGGTTAAGCTAATGTATATTTACCGAGCAAGGCTCGGTCCTCCCGGTAATTGTATATGTTTAAGTACAATCCATATATAGGGTGTTCATAAATTATTGGACACTTTTTAAGATTAAATAAATAAATAACCAAGCAACTTAGAAACATGGGAATTGTTTCATTAAATAGAAAATTTAAAACAGTTTTATACAGTAACTGCAAAAATATAATTATAAAAATGTCAGTAATTATAAAAAGTGGTTATAAAAAGTCTGTAAAAGTCACCTAAACTGTGAGTGTAAGTTATGTTTTCTTCTCAAAGACTTGTGTTGTGGCATTGAGCATAGACAGCCAAATGTTTACTGGCAGAAAGATGGCGCCCCTCCACACTGGGGTATAATAGTACGCGACTGCCTAAATGACAAGTTTCCTGGTCGTTGGATTGGACGGGATGGTCCAATTCCTTGGCCTCCACGTTCTCCAGACATTACACACTTAGATTTTTTTCTGGGGTTATGTCAAGGAGAGAGTGTTTGCAAAGAAGGCTCAAGACATTTAGGAACTTAAAAGAAGAGTTAGAGAGGTTATTGAAAGCATAAATCAAGCAATGCTCAGAAAGACATGGTCTGAGGTTGAATTCAGACTACAAACCTTTCGTGCAAACCATGGAGAGCACGCGGAAATAGTTTAGTTGGTTTAGTTGGAATTATGTAACAGTAATCTCTTTTTGTATTGTTATGATAAACACTGTTTTAAATTTGCTATTTAATAAAACAATTCCCATGTTTCTAAGTTGCTTGGTTATTTCGTTATTTAATATTAAAATGTGTCCAATAATTTATGACCACCCTGTATTACATAACAATATATTTATATGTTAAGTATAATTATGTGATTTAAGTACAACAGTTTCATAGGTTGTCCAATTTATGTGGCATATTCATAAGAAAGGTATCATAAGAGATGTGCCAGAAATACCTTAACCTGACAAGTTGATTCAAGAGGAGGTTTTCGCTGTCAGACGCCGCGGTTAGAGCCGATTCACTGCCGGATAGACCGCGTCGAGAATTTATGAGGGTAATGTTTTGGGGGGGAGAGGGTGTGTCCAGCTGACGACTGTCTTACACTCATCACTGATAACACCATAATATAACTTATTACAGTAAATTAATTCCATTTAGTTTTCAGTGAACTTTTCAATATTTCTATCAAGATATATTATATTATATATATTATATATAATATATATATAATATATATATAATATATACTATATATTATATATCAAGATATATATTCATGCTGGTAAACGATCGGGGATTGTAATGTCAACCAAACAGACCAGTTAAGGTAGCTAGGTCGAAACATGAAGTTTAATTTAGATTCAATAAATCTGAACCGTACAAATAAATAAATAAATAATGTACTTGTGCAAAAATACATTTAAATATTAAATACAACTCATTATACATTTTAAACATAAATAAAAGCATTTTAACCATAAGCCTGAAACAAAAAAAAACATAATTGTAAAATAAACGCTTAAAAATATACACACCCGTTGCCCGTCGTGTTGTGTAATTGGTGAAATTTAAAAAGCTTGGTAAATCATGGATAAATCACCACCTGATGAGGCAGTTTACCAAATGCTATCAAATTTATGTATAAATAAGCGATAGATATAATTTTGTATAAATTTGTATAACTAAGTTGAATACGAAGGTGTCGCTGCAGTAAAACAACAAACAATGGAGTTCATAGCAAATAACAAAAGTAAGACCTCAACTGCAACAATCCACATAACACGATCCATCACAATATGTTCATAGCATTTTTTCTCATTTCCATATGAACAATTTAATCTACATGGGAGTTTAAAAATCTCATAAATCTGGTAAAATATTGATATTTAAGTTGTTAAAAGAAATCATCATCAAATAAAATATTGTTTATTACAAATTAACAAAAACGTACACTTATTCGACAGTAAACACGTTGCATGTGATATTTTACAGTAATCACATTTACTCTAGCATATTCGTATGCACAATTGTAAATAGCTGTTTATTTATTTATGTAGCGGATTGCAATGTAAATATTATGAAGATTGTTAAGCGCCGCAACGCGCGCCGGGTATCACTAGTGTTCTATAAAACCGCTTAGGCAGACTGACTGATATTTGACGATTTAAATTTCACCATAATTCAGGTTTGGTAAGGTTGGTGGATTGGAAACAATGTTTAATGTTTAACACACAAAGCGATAAGTTATTTGTAACAATTTAAACATCAAAAACACGTGATCATAAAAAATCGCGTACAATTAACTGAAATAATTTTAAAACGTTTACATTAAATCATGAACAATCTACTACATATATGAGAAACTCAAATCAGACAAAGGGGAAGAAACCTCGAAATTTTAAGGTTTAAGTCACTGTCCCTCAACTCGAATCAACATTTACTTTGCCTTCCACTGCCTCCCCTCCCCTCCCCCCCCACTCGACTGAAAGCGCAAGAGAGACTTCGGTTCTAACTTTAAAGTAATAATTGTTTTCAAATATGTTAAGAAAATTAAGTTAACGAAAATAAAAAAACTCCCCCAACTTTTAAAGGCAATAAAGAAACAGTATTGTATACATAGTAACTAACAGTTAACTAACGTATATCAGTAGTAGTTGTTATATTTTAATATTAATGACACTCGTACTAATATTATAAAGCTGAAAGTTTGTGATTTTTTTTGTTTTCTTTCTGGCTCCATCACGCTTGAACTACTGAACTGATTGACGATATATTTGGTTGGATGGTTGCTAATATCCTGAAGTTACCTTATCTATTCACGTTTTAAATTTTGTATTGACTTTGCCCCAGTACCCTCTAAACTTCTCATTTTAATCTTACGGGCAATAAAATTTACTGGATCAGATAATAACTATAACAGGTGTTCTGCATTTTAAATTTTAAACAAGATTTTGTGTTTATTTATTTGTTTATATTTAGGTTTCCTCTTTTGTTGCACGTATATCCTTGAAGGTACCTGTATCTCGGTAAATGTAAATCAAATCCGTCTAAAGTTCAAAAAATCCCACTTAAATCAAGTGGATAGAAGTCAGGAAACTTCAGCACACGTTGAAATTAGAAGGCTTGAACCAGCTCTGTGGCAGGCAGCACACAAAGTAGAAGAAACTCCAGAAGAACAGCAACTTGACGTGAAGAGCGAGCTCATTGGCAGGCCAGATTGAAAGTAACTGAAACAGTACTATGGCAGATCTACAGAAACTGTTGAGGAAAATGAAGCTCGCAGACTAGCTATTGCTGTAAGGGCTGCGTAGCAGTGGCAAACGTTCGCCAGAAATACGTAGGGTGTCTTTGAAATTGCTACCCTGGAATACTACGCGACTCTTAGTCAGTTAGCTTTATCTTACTAATGCTAAAGTTAGATAAACAACCATGAACGCGGTTCAAAACCGTGATGGGTAACGGCTAGTATTTTATAATTATTAAAATATATCATGATTTGTATTTAATAGTTAGTAGGTTAGTTGTTTATACCTGTTCTGTCCTCGGCATTCTTGCTTTTTCATAATAGTGTGTTTACCTTTGATACATTTGATAAAAATGATCGGATGCTATATACTTTGTTTATATTTTCGAAGAGTTCATGAGTTAGATTTTTATAACGGCCTTAGTGCCTAAAAATGTGTCATTATACATAAAAAATAAAGCGTTGTTGTTATACTCCATTTAATATTCATTAATAATATATAACTCAAATTTAAAAACTTGATGGTATTTTATTATCTTTTAACAAACAAATCATTTTTCAAATTTAAAACTAATCTTGAAATATGTTCAATTGTTTTCTTGTGTAAAAACACGACACAACAACACAAGCGGGGCACAAGGTGCACAAGCGGTTTGTTGTATGTGTTTAGCTTAGCCTATGATTATTTTTTACATCAGCCTAACCTCTTCGATTATTTAAACAATTATTAGAAAATCTGTAGTTATTATACTTTTAAGTTTGCGAAACCTAAGGGTTTACTTACTTTCAATGTTGTCACGCTTTCCAAACTACTACCAAATAGAATAAAATATATTCATCTGAAAATTCTTGAGTAAATTTAATAAATTATTCATCTAACCTGAAGCTCATTTTGGGTAACAAGTTTGAAAGAATAATTTATTCTTATTTTCTTTGATCAGTTCTTGTGAAAGTGCAATAAACGCTCGACGGTGTTTTGAATACGAAATAATTTTGTATACAGTTTATAACTTAAGCAAGATGCTGATAGCGTTATCAGCATTGAGCACAATATTGTAAACAAGATGTATGGGTTGGGGCCGCCATAAAAATGTCTCTGGCAAACCTGAAATCCTTCAATATAAACTCAAACATTCTTGTCATATTGATATTAGAGAATTATACTACAAACATATACATCTGTAAATAAAATAAACTGTATGTTATTTTTCATTTAATTTCTACTGTAATACTCCTATACAGTGTTAGGAAATACATGCGAAGACTGAACACTGTAACTGTAACGTGCAGGGAGGAAACTGTTACTCTCTGATCCGCGTGTAATCACATTAATATCAAGCAAAGTCAGCTCTTGACTTTCAAAATATCTTCTATAAAAACTAGTATCAATTAAAATTAAAAACAAAATTAAATTATAATAAATTAATTATAAATATTTCAGTATAAAACATTTTTAAAAAGGTTTGGAAAATTTAAATTTATTAAAATATAAAAAAAATACATATTCTATGAAGGTTTTTAGGAAAAATGGCATTTTGGGAATATGATGTTGATACTGTTAATATTGTTTAAGCACAAATAGGATAGTTTCAGTATTTTGTTTGACACTACGTGTTTTACTTATACATTATATTTCTAACTGTCTAGCATTTTATTTCGATATCTTACGTAGACATATCCTGAATATGCACACAAAAAATGTAAACAAACATTAATGTAACATCTTCCTCCTAAATTTTGTTATGAAATTTTAAAGAAATAGACAACGTTATGCGTTGGAATTATATTTAGGCACGAAACGATATTCAAGTTTCAGATTTGGATACACAATTGCTCCACGCATATTTGACAAACTCCCCCAATCTTTTTTGTATTCTGTTGGTCTTGTCCGTTACAGTCTGCAGGGTTTCGGTGGTTTGCTATATTTGATTATTGATATTTTTCAATGGTTTATTTTCTATGTGTTCTGAACTACATTGTTATAGTTCTGGGTTAGATTGATGCAGACCTTTGCCTTTTACTTCATTGAACAACTTTTAAACACTTTATTATCACTTTTGATAGTATCCAGACGTTATACATTCCAGCTCTGTAGCAGGGGTGTATAGAGAAATGAAAACAACTCCTAATTAAAAGGTGATGAGTTAGTATAGTAAAAAGATTTGATTAAATCTTAATTCTATTATCGTATTCAGATATATGATTAAAATTTTTCTTAAAATTATAAATTCGGATTCGCAGAAAATACTACATGCAGATAATCATAATATTCCATGTATTTGAAAGAGGTTAGCAAACAATTTATTTAATTGATTATATGTGTATCTATATATGAATCAAATGATTAAAAATCTATATATGAATCAGTATTTACTTCAAAGCGATTAAATGTTGCGCTACATAATGTTGATATGGTTTATCAATAGATTTAAAACTACCCATCAGTTAGGTATTTCTTTTATTACTAACATAGAGAACATTCACTTTCGTAACGAGCAGGTAAAAGAGACAGGTTTTTATTTTTATAAAAATCCTACAATTAAGTTTGAAAAACATCATCGTAATTTACCTAAAATAGTCATTCCGCAGAGCCATGCTATTTTTTTTAATAACAAATATTTTTTTACAAAATGTTAAAATGTTATCCCGTGATAAATTAAATATATTTTTTATCATTTGTTAGGAAAAACGACAGCTATCGGAAATGTACTTGCGGAATCTACAATGGTCGTGTAGATCCTCGAATGTTGAACGTAGATTGACGGATGGCTGATATAAATCCACATGTTACAAGTGGCTCCGGCCCAGTCTGGTCTGGCTAGCTCTTGTTGGCAGAGACTTCTACTGACCTTGCCAAATATATTTCCTACGAAAAGGTTCTGTGAATATTTATGTAATACCAAACTTCCTCTTAACTGTGTGGTTCAAGTATACTTTAGATATCTGCTACTATATTTATATTGGATTAAAACAACAATCTAAGATGTTTTAAAGGCTTAAACTGAATCAATTTACTGATTTAAAATTCTCAAGATGCTATAAAAGCTATTTAAATATTTATCAAAGCAAATGCTGATTAGTTCATTTTCCCCAACTATTTTTAAAAGTATAAAAAGGAAACAGTACGAAAGGGTTGTAGGTTGTAGTAAAACTCAGGTAAGCGGTAGAAGTTGTGCTTCATTACAGATGGGTTCATACTTCGCCATCATAAATATCCAACCCAAAGCGCCACTGGCAGGCTGTAAATCGAGCGTGAAAGGCCGCATGTGACAGCAAAAACCTATCTTGCACTAACATGTCGAGTACCCCTTGAATGTATCCTTTACTGCTTTTGCTCAGTGTTTTAGTAGGCCTAATCTGTAGTTATTTATGGTAGCTAAACTTTTGTATAGTTCTAAATGATTATAGAAAAATATTAAAATTCTGTATAACTATTTTCCCGAAAAATCAAAAAATTATCCAAACAACAGACGTATATTTACATTCTGCCGATTTTAACTTTACAAAATAAGTTAAAATAACTAAAAAACTTAAGATTATAACTAATGTGTAGGAAATACTCTAAATATAATAGCTTTATTTTACTCGTTTACTGATATTAAAGGCTTCACTAACGAATGAGTCTTAAACTTGTGCTACTTGTTCTTATACTTAGAAATCTAATTGAAATTATCTCCTCAATTTCTAGTAGCACGGGTAAGGGGTTTGCTTAAATTAAATTACTTCAAATCAAAATCAGATTTATTTCCACAAAACATAAAATATATTTACAATTGTATAATAACACACTATGTCTGATAAAGAAAAAGAAAATTATTTCGTAAAGAATTACGGTGTTTTATTATTATACATTTCAAAACAAGTTTTTATAAAGAATCAATTCAAATTTAACATTGTACTAATTTATAATAAATCTGCACCAAACCATCAATAAGAGATAACACAGTAAAAATCCTTAAAAAAGCTAATACCTTTATTGTTTGAAACCGTTTATATTCATAATAAACGTTAAATTCTTCATTATGATGTTTGTTGTATGGAGGCGAAATAAATGTAAGATCTATAGCAGGACGAGTAGCGTCATTTATATATTGTATTTTTATGGAACTATGTATGAATAACAAGGGAGCAACATAACTCTCAGTCAGCAACGATTAGTTGAGCAAAGTAATTTATAATATTTATAAACACACAAATCTAAATTATTCAATCCGATTTTTCACTAATTTTCTTAGTTTCTCTCAAATCAGATCTTTATGAAAAATCTGAAGTTGTAAGGTCTCTTAAGTGTTCCTAAGAACATCATTCATTAGAATTATTCATTATAAAGTAAATGAAAGCCCTCGAGTACATTGCCCATCTGTTTAAAGTTACAACAGTTCGGTGAATCCAGTTGAAATACTATAATGGTCTGTTATTACACAAAACTCCAAGTTAGAACTGTACATTTCAGCTTAAATGCAAAATGTATTAATGTATAATATCAAGAACTATATTATAAATAGTTTTATATTATGTAATATTATATTATATAATATTCGAATATTCATTTATATTTTTATTTGACTTATTAATCAAAAATTTTCGTAAATATGTATAGAATTAATAAACAGAAGTAAACCTTTATCTACATCGTTAAGCCAATATATTTGGTAATATAATTTGGAATTGTAAAGTAAGATAATAATTGCAATGTACACGTATTAAAATTGGTGTATTCATAAAACTGTTTCACTCATTTGATAAATAGAAAAAACAAAAAAAAACAAAGTGTGATTAAAACAAAATTTCATAAGATGTTTAGCACATTGTCCTAAACTCATTTTAAAACAAATAATAAATACTTCTTAAATTTAATAGCTTACACTCTTAATGTACATAAGCCACGTACTTTACTAAATTTAATTAGAAACTTGGCATTTCGAGGAATAAAATTGATTACAAAATCACTTTTTTATCAAACTGTCTAAGGAAGTACTACCGTTAAACCGTTTTTTAATCTTCTGGTTAAAAGCACCATGTAAAACACGACCTAATTCACATGATTTATAGTCCAATATATTAAACACAATTTTGCTCCGACTGCAGTTCTAAGGGCCAATTACTCCACTAAACATCTACTATGCCATAAAACAGACGATTGGAGTGTTTAAATTATTGTTATATGAGGCACATTTTCTGTGGTAAACGTTTTAACTGGCGTAACATATCTAAGGAGCCATACACATATTACGTAACGCATTTTTTCGTTATTTCAGACTCCACCCTCCTACATGTAACGCACCATAACGCTTGACCATGCCCCCTCCCCCTATGTGTTACGTAACTCAATCGTAGTAGGCTTTAAAACAGCTTAAACCTTTGAAACATTGTTTTATTAGCAATTTGGAGTATGGATTTCATTAAACTTTAAATTACTTTCTTTTAACAACATTTTGTAATAAATTATTTCACAGCAAAGTGTATACAAACAAACAAGACTGTTACTAATAATATAAACAACAAAATAAACTACCTCAGCTAAAATGTAACAAATTTTATTCATAACTAATACAAATACAAGTACAAAAAAACCTAAAAATCTAAAGATGTGGGCAGCATTGCTGTATCAAGTCATGATTTTACACTCTAAAACAACAAAACACATAGGCGTAGAGCAATACAGAACTTAATCAAAACACGTTACATATTCATTTTTAGTTTAACTTTTATTAAAATAATATGACGGACCTATTTTTTATATAACAAACTGTAACATTGATTTAGGTATACAATCTGATTATTTTTGAATTTTTACTTTCTCCCCCTATACATAGTATATGGAGAAAGTATTGTTTTCGTAAAAATTTTCGAATTTGAGTTGTTAGTGGAAATATTCGTTTTGGTGCTCCCTGAACCCAAAAAAGTGGTTTTTACGTGATCTCTGTCTGTGTGTGTGTGTGTGTCCGTGTGTGTGTGTGTGTGTGTGTGTGTGTGTGTGTGTGTGTGTGTGTGTCTGTGTAGATGTTTACAGAGCTAGAGCCCTAACCTATGGGCCGATTTTTATGAAATTTGGTATGTAGCTACTAATCCACGATATCTCCAGGTTTTTTTCACTTTTTTGGATTTTTGATTTTTAAGGGTAATTATCCCCCCAAAACCGCCAAAAAACATGAAAAATCCAAATTTATCAAAAACGGCTCTAACGATTTTGATTAAACTTTATTCGTTTGTAGAACTTTAGTTTTGCAACAAAATGACACCACCCGCATTTCTTGAAAAATTCGGGTTCAGAAATTACAGGACTTAAAACATCCAAAATTCAATTTTTTGGAGTTTTTATAAAAAATCATAAATGTTAAAAAAGATTACTATTCACCATTAAAAATAGCTCAAAAAACTAAATAAATTAGTATTTTAAATTACTATTCTACGATTGCTAGTTACGGAGAAAATTGAAATTTTCATTTAGCAGTAAGCACAGTACGTTGTCCAATGTTATTCTTATGGGGAATACAAATATAACTATTTCTCTCTTATTTACTGATCAATTTCATTAAAATTTGATATGCAGGTCAAGTTAGCATTGACCAACAGATGATGTTCGAAATGTGTTGCTATTTAACCCTGGGGGGGCAAGGGGGCATTTCCCCTCTCAAAACCACTGTGTGTAGCAACGGACTTTATAGTGCCTCCCAAAAAGGGATTTGGGTGGATATTTCTGAAAACAACTATTTTAGACAATTTTCTGTACATTTATCTATACTTCATATTCTATATTTAGTAAATAACAAATATTTTTGTCATTAAAGTTTGGCTAAAAGGGAGAAAGTATGTGTCAGTTTCCTGATACCGTTTATTGAAGATTTATAACAGTATTAATAGATACGGTAGTACGCCAGCTCATAGGGTTAATATGTGGGTAACGTTGATCCAAACCCCCCCCCCCACATAACGCAGCATAACGCTTCGCCATACCCCTTCCCACCCTTAAGTGTGTTACGTAATATGTGTATGGCCCATACAAATTAACTGCATTACCAAGTTGTACGTTTTTTATAGTTCAAGTCATATCAAGTGCAATAATATCTGTCTCGACTTGTATTAATGAGTAAAATTAAACAGATTGTCCAAGGGAAACAAATTTAATGACAAGAATCTTTTTTCGTGTTTGCTTTAGTATGTGTGCTGTATTAAAATGATATACAAACTCAAGACTATATTTTACATTTGGCATGAATATAATAACAAAAGTTTCATTTTACTTAAAACATACTTAGATGATCTCAGAATAACAGTATCCAGTAAAATATTACAAACAAATATTAGTATAGTTTTTATTATTTTATTATAGCTGAGCCAAAAAAATAAAGTTTTGTGTGTCAAACCCAAAGGCTTTGTTAACATTTTGTATAGGGAACGGTGACACGTTTTTAAGCAAACATACAGAGTGAACTAGATTAAGGGTATGCAGTAATAACTTTACTTATTAACTTACTCCCGTGGACATACAAATCCTAAATTATTTTTAGCCTCGCCAACCATTTGCCTCCTCATCTGCCTCTACCAAATTTATTACCAATTTTTTTTGGTAGTAAATATAACAATTTTTAGAAGCAAAACATGAAGTATGAATGTTCATGATTTTGAAGGAGATACGGAGGTAACAACGCCGCGAACCATTACACAGGCTATGTGTTACATTTTGTACGAGGCGTTTGCCGGTATAAATAGCCAGGATGTGCCGCGCCTCCTGATGGCTGGTTATCTTGTTATACGCGCTGTAATATGGTTCCAACAGTAAACCAAGGTAATGCTGCAACTCTCTTCTCGTTGCATGGAAAATGCACTAAGTAACCAACAATTTCGCAATAACTAAATAGTTGAATATAATAATAAAAACATCAATATTAGTTACTGAAACAACTTTGCAACTATAATGTGTATTATCTAATTGAAGTTTTATCTGTTATTATTATATTAATTTATAATTTAATTATACATTTGTTGGCGTTAATTGTAACTTACTATAGACTAACTGTTTGTTACTAAAAAAAAACCAAATAACTGCTACAAATATAGAAAACAATGCTCCCGTTAAGTTTTTTGAACTTGAATATTTACACATTTATATACAAATGTTCATTGAAAAAAAAAATCAAAACATAATGGAATTTATTTTTTTCAGAATGACACCAAACAGTTTTGTTTTTTACCTTTTTAATACGTCCAACACTTCATTTGTTTAGGTAAAATATAAATAGTATAATACATATTTTGGCAGTAATTATATTTAATTTAAAACATCTTAGTAATAATCTCATCACAAAGTATTTTTAATGTGCCTTTTCCTCAATAACACAAAAATCTTCCTTTTAAATATGAATTAATTTAACTTCATTAATTTTACAATGTTTATGAACCAAATATTTCATATAACCTACAGCAGAGCACTCCAAAATTTCATTATAAATTCACATTCAAACCTCCTTCGGTACCGAAATAAAAGTGTATGTTTTCAATAGTACAGAGTTTAGTCTAAAGTGCCAAAATCAGAGAAATTAAAAAAAAATATATAAAATTAAATAAAATGAAAATGATACCTATAGTAGCGCTATCTAGTTATAAGAATTATGAAAACGCTTAAAATAATGTGTCACATTGATTCTAGTGGTGTTAATACTATTAAAACTCTTGTTTCAACTAGTTAAAGTATTAAAATCATGAATTATAAATTATTCAGAAGCTTGTTTTTTATTTATTTACCGAATCCTCTTTTACCACACGAGTAATTAGTTCATTAAAGATTGTGCTTCTTAATTCCCTTTATTTGTATTAATTATTGATACAAATAAAAATTTAAAAGCACAATAATTTGTATTTAACAACTTTAAGTTGTTTGTAAATATATTTATTCCAAGTTCTATTTTAAACATTACCTTAATAGAAAGATACACATTAATAATTAATGAGTATCTATCTTTTAAGGTGAAGTTTAAATGGATCTTGGAAAAAATATATTTACAAACAACTTGAAGTTTTATATAAAAATTGTTTATTTTGAAGTATTTATTTATCGTTCATATTAGTTCTAGAGCCTATGTTGAAAATGTGGTAATATTGAAAGGCTAGTAGCTATTTTAACATGATAAGGGTATTTGTATTAACTTCAATATTTGTTTAACCAAACCATAATTACTTAAGCTTTTTAACTTTAAATAAAACTGATATAAACTTATATTCAGCAAGAAGCCCGGTCTGTGGGAAACTAAGAACCTCAGAGTGCCATCAAGCTGGTCGTTGTTTTAAATATTAGGTCGAGCACCTCTTGGCAGCTACTCGTCCCTTTAACCTGAGGCTTAGACAAATAGTTCACCTCGAATGCACAAAATACAGTCATACATTTAAAATATGTATTTAAAATATATTATCAATGAAGATGATTTATCTTGGTCATTTGTAAAAATGATAAAAACATCAAACTTATTTCCATTTCACTTTTTGTAAGCTACAGCATGCACGAGACATTTCCCGGTAATAAGAGCTTGGTTTTGGTGTGCCTCCTTGACAAGTATTTACTTGTATCAGACACATATACAACTATAAAAGTAAATGTTATGTTGCTCCACAATTTTTTGAGGTAATCTAAGTACACAGGACGGTGGAATATTTTAGCCGACCGAATTTGTTTGGTTTATTCAGAATTTAAAATAATAATATAGAGGTCTTTGACATGATCTAGGATGATACTTTAAAAAGCAGGTCACAGTTTCCTAATTCCATCAAATACGTTTTAAGTTTTCATTTTAGCGAATTTCCCCCATAGGGAAGAAGCTATTACCGTAGGTCTCATGGTAAGACTTAAGCCCGAGACCATGATAACATTTCATTTTGAGGTCCCCAGATGCCAAAAACACCATTCGTTCAAATTTTTATATATGCATACACCATCACCAACCGAAGGGGGGTTTTTGGGGGGTTTTGTACCCCAAAAATGTGTTTTTTGGGGTTTTCACATGTAATTTTAATTTAAATCAAATTTTAATTTATACCATTGAATTCAACTTAAAAAAACAAACAATTTGGTATTTTGATTATTGCTCTACGTCAATTTTTTACCGAGATATTGAAAGTGCTAAACACAGTACGTTGTCTAATGTTATTCTTATGGAGAAAAATAAAAATTGTATATCTCGCTTATTTTTGAACATAAACTGGCGAAATTTGGTATATGGCTTGATCTGGTTGTGGTTTATTGTTGTTTGCACAAAAAGAATGTTTCCCCTATGGTTCCTGTAGCAGCAAACCTAGGTACTTGGTCCCAATGTTATTGTTATGGAAAATACTTAAAATGTTATATATCGCTTATTTATGAATGCATATGGATGAAACTTGGTATGTGACTTCACTAAGATAAGTTCTATTGATATTTGCATAAAACCCATTATTTTGTGTGCCTTGTTGCAGCAAACCTGCGTACTCATCCCCAATGTTATTCTTATGGAGAATAATTAATATTTTAAATATCGCGTGTTTGTGAATATATTTCTTATGAATCCTGTTAAGTGTTTTAATGTGTTATGTTATATATTCATTGAAAATTCGCTGAGTATGCAGGTTTGCTGTGACGGGGACTATTTTTAGTTACAGTACCGGAAGCATTTATACAAAATATCTCCAAAACGTTCAGTTACAATTTCAAAAGCTTATAGTATGGAAGACAATCATTATTATTATTCTTTAAAACTAAATGACATAATCGTTGTTGTTTTATTGGTAACTGTGGACAATCCTAACAATAATTTCCGTCAATTTAAACGGATATTAAGCTAGTGAACATTGAAACACAGATGTTTTAACAATAGTTTCGGCTTTTATTTTATTTATTATTTAACTGTGAATATATATAATTTAATGTATAATATTGAGTATTATTTCTAAACGCACCATGTAAAATCATCATCATATTTTTAAGTAACTTAAATCAAAGTTTTGGTAGAAGCCCAATCCATTAGGATATATTTCCTAGCCAAAATCCAATCGCTACTATTACGTTTATAACGATAACAGATTCCAGGTGGCTCTGCTTATTGTATCATTTTAGGGGTTTGCATTTGTAGAAGCTCTGTATCAACGTATTGCGTAATAAAATGGCCGAGCCCAACTTATAAATATCAGTAGCAATTCCAAAGACTTTTCTATGAGAAACGTCTTATGGTTAGCAAAAACGCCTTTTGAAGATCTAAACAAAAGATTGATAACAATGAGGCCAGAGTCAAGTGGTTGGCCTTTGTTTAAAGTTTGGATAGAGGAAAGTTTAGGTGGGCCACAACTTTGTCATACAACCTGAGCGTTCTTTCTGAATATAAAAATGCACAACTATTCTTTACCTAGTGTTGCTTTAACTGTAATACATACAAATATATAAATTATGGTAATTTACGATATGTCAATGATCACAATGATCCGTTTTATAAACATTTTACGATAATTATATATTTCGAGCATTGCTTTTGTAACCAAATATAAGGTTACTTTCAAATTGAAAAATTAAATACCCCCATCGTAGCAAACCTGCGTACTCAGCGAATTTCCAACAAATTATATATGTATTAATGCCATATAAAGCCGCATAGCAAGTTACAATCACAAACAAGCAATATATACAATTGTTATTATTCTCCATAAGAATAATATTGGGGATAAGTGAGTAGGTTTGCTGCAACAAGGAACACAAAATATGGGTTTTCATGCAAATATCAATATAAATCACCTAGGTGAAACAACATACCAAGTTTCATCAATATACATTCATAAATAAGCGATATATACCATTATGATTTTTCTCCGTAAGAATAACACGGGGGATTAGTACGCAGTATCGCTGGATCAAGGAACACCAAATACAGGTTTTTATGCAAATATAAATATAACTCACCAAGGTGAAGCAACACACCAAGTTTTATTAAATTATGATCATAATTAAGGGAGGCATTACATTTTACTTATTCTCCATAAGAATAACATGGGGGCTGAGTACGCAGGTTTGCTACTACGCAAATAATCAGTAAAAATTGCATCTTTTGTGGAAATAACAATAGCCCACAACCAGATGAAGCCGTATACCAAGTTTCATTAGTATCCGTTCAAAAATAAGCAAGATATAACATTTTCTTATTCTCCATAAGAATAACATTGGACAACATACTGTGTTTAGTACTCTCAATATCTCTGTAACCATGATGATTTCCCACTTAGAGAAATTATCAAAATACAAACTTGAGTGTTTTTTTAAGTTGAATCTAATGGTGAAAACTAAAATTTGACTTTTTAAAATATTACATGTAAAAACTTAAAAAAACATTTTTGGGGTAAGAACCCCCTCAAAATAACACTTCGGATGAGGCGATCTGTCTGGTTTTTGAACTTAAAGTCATAAATGCTGCTTTACACGTTTGTAACAGATTTCATCAAAATCGGACCATTTTTACGAGAGTTATCGCACCTAGGGTCACTTATATATATATATATATATATATATATATATATGTTTCGAAGGAATGGTGTTTTTGGGATCTGGGAACCTCAAAACGAAAAGTTATGAAGGTTCTGGGCCGAGGTCTTACCATGCCGACTACGGTGATAGCTTCTTCCCAATAGGGGAAATTCGTTAAAAATACGTTTGAAAAGCTTTCAGTATATTTATTATTTGCTTTGTAAATAGAACGATTGAAGCTGTATAGTACATTTTTTAAATTGGACCCCATAATATACAATTATCTAAATACTGTATGGTATTATTCAAGCAATGGATTTCATGATTTCCCATCGTTGTTCAACAGTTAGCAAGTTGATTTATTCGTGTTTTTAAAACATCACACAACATTCCTTTGCCGTATACATTCGCGTTACACCAATGTCACCCATATAAATGAAAAAGTCGTATTTTGTTTTTTAAATTAAATTGTTTTAATTTAAGTGAATAACACGAGAATATTAGTTTTTGAAAGGTGATTAGGCGTATATATTGTTGGTTGAAAATTAGGAGAGCTCTGATAAGTAGATAAACACGTGTTAAACACTTAATGGCTGTTCCTTGATAACTACAAAGTAAACAGACGCTGTGCTTTGTAATGGTAGGAAGAGCAGTCAGTCGAACCCTTGTAAAGGCTTAACTCCTATAAGCCGGTCCTTGATCAGGATCGACACGCGGGAGCTCTTTTATACACGAGCGAATCGTCTTTGCATCCAAACTCAGCGAACCATTCCCAGGAGAGGAAAACGGGACTGCTGTTGTTAGTTTGTTTTAAACATATAAAACCACTACCACTATTTCTATAACTTTTGTTCATGTTAAAATAATTTATTTTTTGCCATTAGATGCATTGTGACAACTAAATTTAACAAAGTAATTACATTGCATTTCATAAATTATATATTCATTAAAAATTCTCTGAGGTAATTTTTATTGATAACATTAGTACTATATAATAGACTTAAATACTAACAGTTGAGCTAAATCATTTCACAATCAAAGGCAAGGTAAGTTAAAAGTCAAGTAGAGTAATTTTCCTCCAGACCCAGTAAACTTTATCCATTCATTGGAAAGGTTCAGTCATAAAAACGAAGTTGAGGCATTACAATCTCTTTTGTTTTGTTTTTTAGAAGGTCGGTGCTTTCAATACCTATTAAAAATGTCCCTTTGTGAAAAAAATTAACCTACTATTTTGCTTCTCCTTACCCTTTTTTGTTTAAAAGGATTTGTAAATTAACTGGATTAAATAATTTTATTTCTACAGAGTATTTCATTAGGACAGTGTATATGCGATTTCTTGCAATTATTTATACAGCTTTCCTAAAAGATTTTCTACTTTTTTTATTATAATTATAGTAGTAAATACATTAAACAAATGATACTAACTAAAATATCAATTGTATGTCGTAGTAATTTTTTTTTTCAAAATGTCTAGAAAACATTAAGCAAGAGAACAATCAGAATTAAGTATTTACTGTCTTAGTTTCCAGTTACATAATTTTATTAGGATTATCACACTTTTTATCTACAAAATAATGTTCCAAACATAAATATACCAAGGTGATGGACGGTTAAAAATGTATAACACTAATTCGGGCCGAGGATTCGGGCCGTATCCTGAAGTGTTGTTAGTAAGAACTATCGTGCTCTGAGATTTTGTTTTGAATCCAGTTTAATTTACGTTATTATAAAGGGACACTTTGTCCAATGAACTTATTTCATCCAGTATACAGATTTAAACTATTACCTTGTTAAATTAAGTTGTCACACTGCATCTAATCACAAAAAATAAATTATTTTAACATGAATAAATTTTATAGAAATAGTGGCAGAGGTTTTATATGCTTAAAACAAACTAACAAAAGCAGTCCCGTTTTCCTCTCCTGGGAATGGTCCACTGAGTTTGGATGCAAAGACGATTCGCTCGTGTATAAAAGGGCGCTACAGGAGTTAAGCCCTTACTAGGGTTCGACTGACTGTTCTGTCCTACCATTACAGAGCACAGTTTCTGTTTACTTTATAGTTATCAACGAACAGCCACTAAGTTTTTAACACGTGTTTATCTACTTATCAGAGGTCTCCTAATGTTTATCCAGCAATATATAAGTCTAACAACCTTTCAAAAACTAAATGTTTTCGTGTTATTCACTTAAATACAAAAACAATAATTTAACAAATAAAATATGACTTTTAGCGAATTTCCCCTATAGGGAAGAAGCTATTACCGTAGGTCTCATAGTAAGACTTAAGCCCGAGACCATGACAACTTTTTGTTTTGAGGTCCCCAAATGCCAAAAACACTATTAGTTCTAATTTATATATATGTATATATATATATATATATATATATATATGTGTGTGTGTGTGTGTGTGTGTGTGTGTGTGTGTGTGTGTGTGTCCGTTAACACGATAACTTGAGTAAAAAACATCCGATTTTGATGAAATATGGCTCAAATGTGTAAAATTACATTCATGACTTCAAATTCGAAAACCAGAAAAATCGGACCATGGGAAGGGGGGTTTATGGGGGTTTTAAATTTTCCAAAAATCAGTTTTTTGCATTTTTCACCCTACAATTTAAAGAAAACTAAATTTTTGTTTTGACCATGTTATAGAGCTTAGAAAAAAAAATAATTTAGTGTTTTTAATTATTAACCTAGGTTAAGTGGTTGCGGAGAAAATCCAAAAAACCTGCTCATAAAATCTCCCATGTTAATCTTACGGGAAAAAGGTTTTTGGCTTTTCCTCAGTTTATTTTGATGTAAACTTCACATTTGATTTTACCAATTTGTTCAGTTCCACAAAACAATCATTTTGGTGTTTAAATTGTGACTCTACGCCCAACCGTTGCAGAGATATTCAAAGTGCTAAAGACAGTACGTTGTCCTATGTTATCCTTATAGAGAATAAATAAAATTTGATATCTCGATTATTTTTGAATGTATGTTGATGAAACTTGGTATGTGGCTTCACGTAGTACTGGTATATTGATATTTGCACAAAAAATTTATATTTGTTGATTATTCCTGTAGCAGCAAACCTGCGTACTCAGCCCCATGTTATTCTTATGGAGAATAAGTAAAATGTAATGACTCCCTTAATTATGAACATAAATTAATAAAACTTGGTATGTAGCTTCACTTGGTTGAGTTATATTGATATTCATATAAAAATCCATTTTTCTGTTCCTTGTTGCAGCAAACCTGCTTTCTCAGCCCCCATGTTATTCTTATGGAGAATAACTAGAATGTTATATAGCTCTTATTTATGATTGAATAGTTACGAAACTTAGTATGTGGCTTCCCCTAGTTAAATTCTATTTATATTTGCATAAAAACCAATTGTTTCTGTTCCTTGTTTCAGCAAACCTACGTAATCATTACCAATGTTATTCTTATGGAGAATAATTAATCGCTTATATGTGAATATATTTTTATGAAACTTGGTTTGCGGCTTTATGTGGTATTAAGGCATATATTATGCATTGGTAATTCGCTGAGTACGCAGGTTTGCTGCTACGGGGGTATTTTATTTATATGGGTGAGATGGGTGTAATACGAATGTATACTGCAAGGGGATGTTGTGTGATGTTTTAAACCACGAATAAATCAAATTGGTAAAATGTTGAACAACAATGAGAAATCATGAAATCCATTGATGGTATAATACCATACAGTATTTAGATAATTGTGTAATATGGGGTCAGAATTAAAAAAAATACTATACAGCTTCAAACGTTCTATTTTCAAAGCAGATAATACATATATTGGAACGTATTTCAAACGTATTTTTTTAATTTCTTAATTTGAAAGTAACCTTGCATTTGGTTACAATAGCAATGCTCAAAATACGTAATTATTGTAAAAGAATGTTTGTCAAACGGATCACTGATCATTGTCATATCGTCAATTATCATCATTTATATATTTGTATGTATTACAATTAAATTAACAATAGGTAAAGAATAGTTGTGCATTGTTATATATTAGTAAAAAAGCTCAGGTTGTATGACAAAGTTGTGGCCCACCTTAACTTGCCTCTATCCAAACTTTAAACAAAGGCCAACCACTTGACTCTGGCCTCATTGTTATCAATCTTTTGTTTAGATCTTCAAAAGGCGTTTTTGTTAACCATAAGACGTTTCTCATCGAAAAGTCTTTGGAATTGCTACTGATATTTATAAGTTGGGCTCGGCCATTTTATTACGCAATACTTTGATACAGAGCTTCTACAAATGCAAACCCCTGAAATGATAAAATAAGCAGAGCCACCTGGATTAATCTGTTATCGTTATAAACGTAATAGTGGCGATTGGGTTTTGGCTAGGAAGTATACCCGCATTATTCGCTACTCCATCCGCTGCCACCCTTTACGGCGACCGACTCGTCGTACTGCTACGAGAGCGCAATCCTTCTCCTATGACAGTCATCCTTCTGCGGTGTGTTATAGTTTTCCGTAGCCAAAATAACAAACCAGCAAGTTTTTTTATAAAAGGATTTTTATAAAATCTAGGTTGAGCTGTAGAATCCACTGGGTTATACAGCTAAAATAGTTTTTTTTAATCAACTGTAAACACAGTACTTTGATTTCTAATATTGTGTTTGGTAACAACATTTGTTTATATTTCGTTTATATTTCAGTAATTCACCTTTAAAAGTAATATTTCAAAGCGGATAGGTGGAGGTGGTCCCATGTAATGGCATTCTAGGAGCCCAGGCTTGATATCATGTTAAATTTGTTTCGTGATAAAGTATGTAAAACATAGTTTAGTCACAACCAATTTGTATTCTGGCTCATTCTAGAGAAAGAATATATGAGGCAGTATCCTCATTCCTCAGGAAAAATGGACATGTTGCACCATGTATTGGTTTAATTTCATAATCGTTTAGATTTTTGAAAATGCAAAAATTGCGGACATATTGAAACTTACTAATCATCCATATTCAACAATTTCCTATGGTGAATAACATATATATGTGGGTTATTTATTCTTTGTTTTTTGGTGTCTAATGCCAAAACTACACCATTATTTTATGAAAACCCTGTATTGTCTACCGCCATTTTGGAGGACTTGCAATCAAAAACCAGACATTTGCGGAGGCAACGTTCGAGCTGGGTCCTACATTAAGGTTTGCCGATTTTGACGGCGTCTTCGGACTCGGGTACCAATCAAACTCCGTGGACAGTGTGGTACCACCCTTTTCCAACATGACCAAGCAGAAACTAGTGGACAACGCCACTTCAACAGGTACAGGATGTGTCAAAACTCCATAAATTACCGATTTGCTCTGCCTTTCTCCCATTAAAATACTTATTTAGCCTAGTGTATATTTTTATCAAGATTTACCACGTTTGATCTGTACTGATGAATCTCTGATCACAACTGATCTGTTTTGGTGAAAACCTGATCCTAAACGTTTCTATAACTAGGCCAAACTCTGTCAGCTTTGGACTAAGTAAACTGAAATATTTTATGGTGGCTGAAATGCACTATTGACCTCATGGGATACAGATTATTTTGTGTAATAAGTAAAAATTCAATATTTCGTTTTATTTTTATATACAAAAATAAAATTGTGAAACATACATAAATATCTATACCGTACAAGTTTAGACTCATGAACAAAACATATATTTACAGTGTACTCTGATTCGCTCTCATAATATATGTTTTATCTAGGTTTTGATTTGGTTAAAAGTTGATAAACTTAAGATACCTTAAAAATTTCAATATTTTGCCAAAAATAGACTATTTGTGTAGCATGTGCTATATTTTCAGTTGACAATTTTCGAGTTGTTTTATCCCTGAGCTAATTGTCACTTGCAAACGAAGAATGTTGAACTTTTAATTTGTTTAAAATAATTAAAATAACACTTGACTCTTTTCATATCAATTCTACTTTCTCAGATTATAATGTATGTATAATTATCACAAAGTTTTGAATGTCCAGTAATGTTTTGATACATAACTTAATATGTGTAACATATTAATTGTTTTGCATTTGTATATTTGATTTTAAAAATAATTTTAAAACCGTTTCCCAGATGAGCTACCTTCAATTTCACGTCTGCAGATCCAAATTTAAAATGAACAAAAGTATCCGAAATCTTTGGATCCTCGGCGATGTTTTCATTGGCCGCTACTACACAAAGTTTGACATGGAACACAACCGAGTTGGGTTTACCGATGCCAAATAATGCCAAAGCACAGCCTCTACTAATTAATTAGTCTATAACTAAACTAGTAAGATAACCTATACATATATCGCCAACCTGTACATTCTTTTTGTAAATCAAAATGGTTGTACCGCTATAATAAATATGATTCAATCAAACACTATTCCTTGTTAAAGCCTGATGTGTCAATATCCTTACTATGTTTTTAACTATGTCATATAATGTCTACAATAGACATATGTTACAAAGACGAGATTTATTTGACGTATCATATTTTAAATATTATTTATTAATTATAGAGGGAGTATAATTCAACGTGTGTTAATTTTCAAATGGTTTACTCTCGGTTCTTAAATTAACAAGTCAAAATTATTAATAATTGTTATCAACTTAAAGGTATATTACAATGTTTGCTTTGAGATAAAATTTGTATAAAATAAATATTCATATTATACTGTCTATTTGTTGTACCCATATCAACTTAACTTTGGGAACAATGAAAAACCATCTTGATGGCCAAACGGATTATGAATCTTTTTTAAATGCATGAACTATTAAACATTACAAGTTATTTATATCTGATATTTAAATTTTCAGTTTATATATACTTTATAATTTTATAAGCAGTGTTACAACTGCATGTATTTTACTGTAAACGTACTACAGTTTACCATCAGGGTAATATATATAATGCAAATCGCATGAGTGTGCTAAAACGTGTTATCTTATCAAGGACTCTTAGTAAAAAGTAGACCCAACCTAAATAAGTTTTTAATTTTTATAATCAAGCTTTCTGAATGTTCTGCTCGTAATTGGGGGTAGTGTAGTGGTTAGAGCTTGCTAAATCTGAGGTTTGCTGGACCAGTTCTGAGCAAAACCGAAAGATTTGTTGATGGTTGGTAACAAAACCGAGCTGCCATTGGTCATTAGGCTGGCAATTAATTACCTTGGTAAATAGGCTACACAAGGCACCTCACTATTCTACACTCCAGCACTCTCTAATACGAAGGGAGTTTGTGTCAGTTTCTTATATAGAGATTTATTTATACTGTTAAATAGTACAACAAATATGTTTATTTTTATATATTATGAAAATTATGAAAATATCCAGACCATTTATTTATTTTCTTAATTAAGTATTAAATTTAAACTAGTATCCCGTCACAACTTCACTCGTGATCACAGTAAAATTTTGTGTTTTAAAAGTTAGTTATATTTGTTAAAGCACCGTACCCAATATTTTATTTCCATGCCGTTATTTTACATGGTTAGTATACCGTTGTAGAGAAGTAAAGCAGATGTATTTCCTCTATCCTGTGTTAAAAGATAATAGGCTCATTCATTTTGTTAAATCGAAACTTTTAAATATCATCATTTAGCCAACATCAGCTCATTTTAAGAATGCATAAAACGCTGTCACACAAATTAATTCTAAACTACCCTAACCTAAAGTTAAAACTGGAAAATTTACTACAGGCAAATTACTAAAATTCTAAACTATTAGGTATATTAAGAAAGCAAGTACGATGCTGTAAGTGTAAGAGTGGGTAGCTTGTTTGTTTGTTGTTGTTTTGACCTTAGAAGCTATGTGGTTTCTATTTCAAAACGCTATACTTGTTTGAACTGTATGATTCAGAATACATTACCTTGTTAAGCCTGATGAATAGTAGTTATGAATCTTAACTTAGCTAAATATATGAGGAGACTGATACATTAATACCTTTTGCTTACAATAATCATGAGGAACAATGTATTTGTGACCATCAAATGTATTTGTGATTATCCTATGTTTTGTAACCAACTTTAAAAAACTTTAAACTTTAAAATTTAAAAAAATCCAAGGTAACTGCATACACTTATAAACTATTTAATTTAATGGAATTTTAAATATTTTAATATTACACAAAAAGATTATGGGTTCGCAGAATTGGTTCAGTCAGGAATTGACCCATCAGGGAATCTGGTCAGTAATAAATGTTTCGCACCCGAATTCATTGTGTGCAAACCCCCTGCTGCCACATGTTCTGTTCCAACAGACACCTTCTGACCAATGACAGCTTATCAATGGTTCCGTCGCTCACTCTTCGTCAGTGATGCCAACAGTCATAAACAACTGGGTAATGATACTTATAAAATACGATAGTTTCAAACCACGAATTTTGCCGTTGTTAGTATTCTGTAAACATAATTTGATATAGGTAATTAAAATTCTTCATCATCGGAACTTTGTCACATAAGCCAATGTTAACTTTGTACCTCCGTTTTTCCTCACCTGATCGTCACGTACAGTTCATTTTAGTGCCAAATTACAAGTTTCGTTGCCCTCTAGTGAAATACAATGTCGAATTTATATTTTGCTTAAAAAATAATGAGAACATGTACAGTGTTGCAGTTGAAAATGAAACAATTTATTATGAAACAATAATACCCAAAATAAGGAATTCAACATTTTATTTCACTAGAGGACGTCGAAATATTTAATTTGACACCAAAATAAATTGAATGTGACGATCAGGTGAGGCGTAGCGGAGGCAAAACGTTAAAATTGGCCATATGAAACACCTAAGAGATGGCGTCTGACAACTTCCGGTGATGAAGACTCTTAATCGATTCTTTGAAAGAGAATATTTGAATTGTTATCATGAATGTGTAAACTGTAAAGCATGTATCGAAGTTAACGTTTTATAAAAATTAAACTGACTTTGAAGTGATAGGCAATATAATGAGGTATAAGTTTAAACCTCGAGCATATTATCTTTGCAAATAACAGTAGCTTAGAATTATCGCTCAAAAATGCTATTCAGTGGTGATTTTTCTTTTAAAATTAAGTAATACATTTTATAAACTATGTATTGAATAAAATACAAAAAAATACGACCACTTAAATCCACATTAATATTTAAATCTTCAAAAAGCATACTAACATATTATGACGGACTAAAGAATTAGACAGCGCACTGCTGTGGTTAGGTTAGGTTGGGTTACTCCAATTGCCGTATATAACACGCGTATGTATGTAACGTGTTCTAATATCTCCGCATACTAAATTTGATACTAATTTTACAAACTCATATAAGGTATACTTGAAAGGTTCCCTTCCCTGCGTAATATTTTGCTACCCAAAATACTTCATAACATATATTACAGTGTGAATAACATCCGGGATATCTAGAATGAGAGAATGTGTGAAGTCTCTGGTGCAGATGTTAACCAAATTTGACACTCGAGTGCCCCAGTAAAGGAGGTTAATGATGCGAAGTGATGCAGTTAGTAGTGACGCCCCGTGTGGCGGGCTCTGACGTCACGACCTGTGGGGTGACGTCATGCATGACACTGGGGTGTTTATTATACAACACTACCAACCAATGTATTGAGCATCCAAAATAAAAGAAGTTTAAACATTTTATACAAGAAAGTGAAGTTATGGAGTAAATTCTTGTAAGAAATCCCACAAAACGTATTCTGTTTTTTTAATTTGTTCAACCATTGTTATTTAGAGAAAAGTAGCAGCTAAGGAGGAGTAATGTAATTTACAAGATCTAATCCAGCTATATTTGAAATTATGTGTTTAATATTCTTATATTGAATAACTTAACACTGTTGGAAACGTGTACAAATCGCAGTAATTTGTTGTGCAGTATCACCATTAGTATAGTAATATGTAATATACTAATGCAGTTCTATCACTTTAAAAATGGTACTGTAATATTTGTTGGTGTGTTGAACGAATTAACGAATAAAGAATTAAACGATGAGCAATTTAAATTAGAATCTTTTATTGGTGGTAACGTGTCACATATTCACATATAATGTAAAGAGAATAAGGGAAAATTACTTTTTCAGGTTATTATCCCCGTAGATATGAAATGTGATTCTTAAATTTAAAATATATTTATTTTGTTTTAAAGTTAAATAAACCACTGTTTTAAGAACTATTCTTCGTTTTACTGAGCACGCTTTGCTTCTCGGACCATTAGGAAATCAAAAAATGTTTAAAGAAAGGCATTTATTTGATGCCAAGCCAGAATCGTTCTAGTAATATTTGCTCTTGTTCAAACTTAATTCTTCAATACATAATAAATATGCTAGTATCAAAATCGTTTATTTTTCATTAGACATACATGGTTACATGTAAAATTGTCACATATATATGTATATATATATATGTGTATATATATATATATATATATATATATATGTATATATAGCAAGGCTACAGTCAGGATGGTATTAGTAAAACACCATACAAGAAACTATCTTAAGAATAAAAAAAAACGAAAAATGTTAGCTAAGTGGAAAGCATTATTTCAGTTTACATATTATATTGGATTAAAGTTAAATAAATAAGATAACAGAAGTTACGATAAAGATTCATTTTATAAATATAACAATGATACAAATTAACAAGTTGGTTAAATAATTAAACAAGTATAAGAACAATGATAAACTATTTAAGATTAACAATATAAAAGAAGGTAAGGTACCTATAACAAGACTAGAGCTGACTAGCATCCAGCATGTATGTGACCCACCAACCTCCCTTAAATCGTGTAACTTTGGCCTCACGAAAATTTTACCTCTTAACCTCTTGTAACTAACGGGTTTTCCAAGTGAGTTATACTAAAATTTTAGAATCCAGCATATTTGTTTGAAATATAAGTAAAAAAGCAAATATATAAGTTGAATACAGAAAAGCTTATTTTTATCATATTGCACGAAAAGTAGCAGTTTTTGGGTCTGTAATTAATCCGTAAAATCAAAGTTTTCTGATATCTTAAAATAGAGCACTGAAAAAATCCACAGTTGATTTTTCTGTGCTCTATTTTAAGATATCAGAAAACTTTGATTTTACGGATTAATTACAGACCCAAAAACTGCTACTTTTCGTGCAATATGATAAAAATAAGCTTTTCTGTATTCAACTTATATATTTGCTTTTTTACTTATATTTCAAACAAATATGCTGGATTCTAAAATTTTAGTATAACTCACTTGGAAAACCCGTTAGTTACAAGAGGTTAAGAGGTAAAATTTTCGTGAGGCCAAAGTTACACGATTTAAGGGAGGTTGGTGGGTCACATACATGCTGGATGCTAATCAGCTGTGGATTTTTTCAGTGCTCTAACCTCAAAGATTGTTGTTGTTACATTGTACGTTTGTAACAAACGTAACATACAAGTGATAAAATGCAAGTCGATGTTTGTTTGTATATAAAAAAATGTAAATTTTGTAAAGTTAAGCTAGCTGAACTTCCAAAACTTCAAATGGTCGAGAATATGCAAAACACTTTCACTTGAGTTTGGAACGATATTTTTCACTACACTACAGATATTAACTATCCATAAGACTAATTATTTGTTTAAATTAAAACAGTCATTGGAGTATTTAATACAATTAGGAACAATTAGGAACATTTTTATTACAATTAGGAACATTTCAAAACTGTTATAGTATATTTCATAACAAGAGTGGAAAGTGAACATTTTCCACAATAGGCCCTAAACATTACTTTCCACTGTAAACATTAGACATCTGAATGCAAATAGGAAGTTTCTCAGGTGATAAACACATAACGAAAACAGCTTATCTCAAAGTAGTGTAGTGAAAACTACTATTTTATCACACTGAGCCGAAAGTAGCAATTGTCGATATCAGCTGTGAGGTCCGAAGTGATACTTTTCCATCCTAGAGCCGTAAAAACAGCTGGTGGTTTTTGCTGCACTGTTATTAGTTATTCTGTCACCAGTAGCGCTAGTAGCTTGCTGCGTCTGCCACTAGCAATGATGCATTCGAAATCGGCTGTTCTTGTTCATTTAGTTAGCAGTGTACCATACCTAACTCACGTTTATTTTCATCTAACCCTTTTACACTCCACAATTATAACACATAAGTTGCACCTCTCCAGTGCTTTAATACCTCCACACATTAGTTAAATTTTGAACACTGGCAGGTAGAGACAATTTGTTGAGGATTTATAATTAAAATTAATATTCATTTATGCTGTTACAAATGCTTCTTTTACTATGTTCAAATATAGAAATCAACCAAATTAAAACATTTCCTTAACCATCCTGTCTTTCCATTATTTTTGCTTACTTTTGCTACCCCCCTTAAGATACTATATTGTTATAACTTTGGAAAAAACCAAACCATAGCCCCAATGCCAAGGGTGGGGGTTATTTTTATAGCTTTGTGTTTATTGGTAGGGAATCTTCGTTCAGGTTGTGGATCTCATTTCCCATACACTTGAACTCTTTAACATAAAAAAGGCGCAATCCGCGTATAGAAATTGCTTCAGAAAACCCTACTCAATTATGGTTACATACAATATTATTTCCCCTTAATTGTTACTGCATTTAAAGTGACTATAAAATACTCGGTAGTCAGACTCAAATTATAATGAAAATAGACATAAATTGTTTTAAATTTTCTTAAAATACACCTGAAAACACATAACATTGTTTATTAAAATCTGCTACTACCAGTTATACAATTTGTTGTAAATACCTTCAAAAAGGGTGAAAATCACTTGACCAGTGATCCAGCTGACGCGCGCAGTCCCGCCGACCTTCTGAATGAGGAGTTCCGCCGTGATAGGGTTACTCCCTCTAGCTCAATAACTTAACTATCTACTATTCTGGTTTTAGTAAGATATAATGATGACTAATGCTACTACCTACTATCCTGTATATTCTGGCATAATGAGTCATGGCTTGGCTTAACGAGTTTTACTTCAAGCTTTTAAAATATTGACATAATTAATTAAATATATTTTTATACTAGATTTAAATAAATGTACCAAAAGTAGCAATTACGGTACAACAGCATAAATTGAAATGCGATTAGTGAATTTAAAATCAGAAACTATTAACTAATCTAATTACTAGTTTAACGTAAACATAATGTTACCACTATTGTTGTCATTATGTTGTGAGAAATATTACCCAGAACACCACATAAAAACTACTGAAAAATATGTTTCATTAGTATTATTATTATTTAAAATGTGATGAAAAATATCGTTCATAACTCGTACCTTAAGAGTTTTTCCAGCACTTGATCAAATTTCCTCACTCAGCTCGTGGTTCACAGAAAACACGATCGCGTGCCGGAGAATACCACTTTTGTCACTAGTAATGAAATATACTATTTTCTAATGTATCCACCTTTCTTTTTATATCGCATGACTACTCATTGCTTCCATGAACAATGAGAGCAGTAAATCCTCCCTACCTGCTGCAGTTGTTGGTATAATCTTGTAAGCGGCTTTCTTCCATCCCCGGGTGCGGCTTTGTGGCGGGCGACTCGGTAATTTACGAGGAATGCACTCGCGCTTTATAGTAATCCCCGTAATATTCCTCCTACAGCTGTGGTAATTACTATAATATAGCATTCTTATCGAGTAACTTAATAAATAAATAATTCACTATGATTTTATCCGAAAGTTTATTAATGCTTTTCAGATTGTTTACTGTGATGAGAACTCATCGTTCTGTAAAAACACGACTGATGAAAAATCAATTTAAGTCGTCTTATCTTAATATTTAATTCCGTAAACGAATTGGTCCCCACGAAATATCTCGAGCTAGGGAGAAGTTAAATTAGGTTATGACGATTCGTTTTAAAGCTTGAGGGCCAAGGACGTTGGGAAAAATATCAGATATATCAATAATTACGTGAGCTACGCCCCACTGGACTTCAAAGGTCCATAGATTTTCTTAGGGAAATATCAAAACAGTGTTTTTATTAATAAGCAAAATGAACTAATGATCAGCCGTGATTATCCACTTACACAAAAACCATATGTTAAAAGGGGCTATAGCCCCTTTTAAGCCACTAGTATATATATTATTTCTCTATCATTTTTTTCTGTCAGTCTGCGAGATCTTCCTTATTCCTTTATCAAGTGCCCATGATTTACCCCTCATTTTAAAGCTTTTAGTGCCGGCTACTGACGATAAATAGACCCACGGTCTAAAAATGTACCGCTTCTCGGAGATTTGAATAATATGAAAAATAAATAAAAGGAATGGTTTGTTTTGACAGGAGCGAAAATGTAAACAAAAGAACATCTGATCAGCTGACAAGATTTGGTTCACAGTGCGGAATTCCGCATGGTTCGACTGGGTTAACTGTTAATATGGAAAGGAAATAAGAAATTTAATATTTTAAAAAAATCTATGAACGCTGAGATTTTAGATAACTTAAGTGTAAAAGCATATTTTAGTATTGACGGGAATTTTTAAAAAGAGTATTTTTCTAAAACAACATTTGACAAGTTTTGAATTAAATATAACAATTTAAAATTCCCAACAATTATATCTATGGAAAATTTATATATATAAATAATACTTTTTGCACGATTGATGGATAAAATATATCTAACTAGCCGACCCGTTGCTTCTTTACCCGCGTAAACTATGATAGGTGTGTGTGTCTCAATCTGTGTTTAGCCTGTGGAACTAATACGAATCAAGATCAGCTGTTTGAATTTTCATCAGCTCACACCAAAGTGAATGTCCATAAGGAATACATGGTAACTTTGGGACCCAGTGGGGCGGAACACCCAGAAGATAAGGGAGAATTTCGTAATACCGTTTCTTAGGAAGCACCTAGGGCCTAAGAAGAACCTATATGTCAAATTTCAACTCTGTAGGCCTTATAGTTATGGAGATTTCGTGATAGGTCAGTCAGTCAGTTATTCAAACAGTGGTATTTGGATTTTATATATTAAGATTAAAGGTTGTTGAATTGCTAAACAAAACTATAGCTTTTCCCAGCAGCTTCTCTGTTCACCGGATTTTAGTCTTATAGTTAAATCATACAGCTGGTCAAACTTATATGTTTAAAAATGTTACCTTACATTTATTTAAATTTAAATTTAAACATTCTTAATATTTTAATATCATTTTATATTTTGTGAGGCATTTTGCCCTTCAATACAAGGTATTCTCTTACACTTAAGTTACCTAAAATCAAAGCATTGCTGGGAAAAGCCTCATATACTATACAAATTGCAAAGATATTGGTGAATGTTTTAATTTTAAATAACTGTATAACCAATATTACGGCTCCTTATTAAAGACTTACATTTATTTATTTTAGATCATTAGAAGAGGTTGTGTAAACATATCAGTAATATAATTTCTACAAATCTCTTACCTCAAACTTTTATTTAAGCAAACGGTTCATGGATGTCAGAATGATGGTTTTCTCACTCATTGACTTAAGTTCAATCTATTACGTTTATGTTCTTGTAGGCGAGAGGTCAGGTAAATGTAGTAGGTAAGTGTGTTTGTAGGTGAGGTTGTTGTGGAGGCACGCTACATCTAAGCTATTTATAACACACCATCTCACACAGACTATAGCTCACAAGTGATATTGATATAGGTTAGATGGTAGTATGACCCATGCATATGGCCCAGATATTCAACGATAATCTCTTTTGAAGTCAGTGTTTTAAATGTATGACTGTATTTTTTATATTCCCACATTCCAGGTGAACTATTTGTCTAAGCCTCAGGTTAAAGGGACGAGTAGCTGCCAAGAGGTACTCGACCTAATATTTAAAACAACGACCAGCTTGATGGCACTCTGAGGTTCTTAGTCTCCCACAGACCGGGTCTCTTGCAGAACAAAAGTTGATGTTCTCTAGTTTTATTTTAATTTCAAAATCAACGGATTTAGTTAATTATATTTTGAAGTTACAGTTATTCAATTTAAATGGTAACTATTTTTCAATATTATCTCCTTTATAAAATAGTGCTTTAGAAATAATTTAGAAAACAAATAAATACTTCAAAATAAAAAAATACGTATGACAAATTTAAGTTATGTAATAAATATATTATGTTTGTTTCATTTTCAAATGTACCTTAATGGATAGATGCTCGCTAATAATTAACAAAGGAGCACAATCGTTGAGGAACTAATTTTTTCGTGTGGTTATAGAGCATTCGGTAAATAAATAAAGAAAAAGCTTCTAGATCGTTTATAAATCATGATTTGGATACTTTAACTACTTGTAAAAAGCTTTAATCGTAACAAAATCATTCGAAACTGATCTGATCAGTTATTTGAAGAGTTTCCATAATCCATCTAATTAGATAGCACTACTAGAGGCAAATCCTATTCATTGCTCCAAATATAGCGTTAGATTAAACTTAATACTATCGAATGCATGCGCTTATATTTTTATACCAAAAATGGTTGAAATGTATGTTAAAAATATAGAAGTATTCTACTTTTAGTTATATGAGCTATTTGATTTATTAGAAAGTTATGCATTCAAATCAATTTGCATTTAAAAGTAACATGTTTATTTTATAGTGGAAAAGGAACGTTCAAAATACTTCCTGATGGAATTATAACTAATAAGGTTTGAAAGTAAATATAACTATTGCCGACAGTTGTATAGTTTACTTCACAAATAATATGGTAAACGTAAACAAATATATTAACAGCTGAAAAAAGTTGGGATTACGTTTTTTTTTGGAGGACATTATTTGTGTATTGAAGTTCCATAAATTGGAGGGTAGCATTTTTCCCAATATTTAGTAGTTATTAACTAATTCGTTAATAAAAACCGTTAGTATAAATGTCTATAGTAAGTTATAAATTATGTCAAAAACATTGTCTATAAATTATAAATTTACCTAATAATAACAAATACAGATATAATCAATTAGCTAGGCCATAGTTGCAAAGACGTGTCATCAACTGATATTTATGATTCTATTACTATCTGAAACTATTTAGTTATTGCGAAATTGTTGGTTACTTAGTGCATTTTCCAAGCAACGAGGTTGCAGTATTACCTTGGTTTACGGTTGGAACTGTATTACAGCGCGTATAACAAGATAACCAGCCATCAGGAGGCGCGGCACATCCTGGCTATTTATACCGGCAAACGCCTCGTACAAAATGTAACACATAACCTGTGTAATGGTTCGCGGCGTTGCTACCTCCGTATCTCCTCAAAATCATGAACATTCAAACTTCGTTTCGCTTGTAAAGATTGTAATGTATACTACCAAACAATAATTGGAGACAAAGACACATAGTTTAATTACTGCACTCAATCTAATTCACACTGTATGTATTTGTTACGAAAAAGTATACATCGTTTCCTACCAAAAGGTTTAAAGATGCCAATGGGTTTGATACACAAAATATTATTTATTGACTCCAAAACTAATAATTTGTTTGTAATGCTTTATTGGATACCGCTTATCCCTGAGATAATCTACGATATGTTTTTAAGTTAAACGAAACAATTTGTATTACATTTGTGAAAAATGTGAATTAAATTCTGATTTTGCATTTAATTGTAATGGATCACACATACGAAAGCATAAAGCGTATCCGCTTATATATTTATATCATTTTCCTTGAACAAACTGAACAATTGAACATAATAATGCAAGTCGGAATATGCATTAATGCACCTGATTTTACTTACACTATACAAAACGTACTGGTAATTGTAGTTAATTTAAAGTTGTTACCCCAGTTAAAATATCTACGACAGAAAATGTGCCTTATATTACATGAAAAAAATCTCTACTTGTCTTTTTTATGGCGTACTAGATGTTTAGTGGAGGTAGTTTGCACTTAGAACTGCATTCGGATCTAAACTGTGTTTGATATATTGGATTATAAATCATATGAATTAGGTCGTGTTTTATCTAGGACAGTTTATACAATGGTTAATCTTGTAAACAATTTTACCCCTTGCAATACCAAGTTCCTAATTACATTTTGTGAAAGACATAACCAATATGAGTGAAAGGTATTAAATTTAAGAACGTTTTAGTATTGGTTTTTAAAAGAAGTATAAGAAGTTGGATTAAAAACCATATAAAATGCTATATATCTAATCACAGTTTCGTTATTTTCTATTCTCAAATGTGTAATGAAGGTTTTTTAACTTAATATACGATTTTAAAACGTATATGTAGTAATTATTACACTTAATTCCAAAGCCAAAATATATTGCATAATTATTTTCCTTACGTTATTGATCCAGGCTTACTTTTATGAAGTTTTGTTTCTTAATTCTATCGTTAAATATACATATTAAGATAACCTATGATAAAAAAGTCAACACCGTGTATTTAAATAAATATAGCAATATTATATTTTATTAGGGGCATTCAAAATATTTGCGTAATAAGATGAGCGAACTCAGAAAAAAAAAATTTACTGCCGCTGATTTAATTGCTAATCTACTTTTGATACTAAATATATATATAAATTAGGTATTCTGACTCACTCTGTATTTATTAATTTAAACCTATGGTATTTTTGGCATCTGGGGTCCTCAAAAGAAAAAGTTATCATGGTTCCGGGGCTAAGTATTACAATGCCGACTACGGTAATAGCTTCTTCTCTATAAGGGAAATTTGCTAAAACTTACAATGGGTGATGTGAATAAAGCATAGTAAATGCTTATAAAAGTGTTAAGAAAATGCTATTTTATTATTTACATCACGCAATATATCAAACCCGTTTTTAGTTATATCAGTTTCCTGCGAGTAAGTCAATCATACAAAGTTTGTTTGCATGTGGCGTCCGCCTCGGTCAATAGAACCCAAGTGCCCAATTTGAGGTCAATAGTGACTGAGTTCGCGTGTTCATGTGTTTGCCCGATCCTTGACCTGGATCAAACTGATATTGACTGGCTGAATACTTGCTATTTGATTGAACAACTCATTTACTCGTTTAATATGTATGATTGTGTTCAGTGTAAGGTAACCAAGATTTGTTATAGGTATTCCATTAGGAATGTTAAAAACCGTTTATATAAATATCAGGTTATATAAATGAAAATAAATTATTATTGAAGTCCAAGGTTCCTTCCGGGTTAAATCTAAGTCCAAAGTGATTCAACTCAATTGGTTTTATACTTTTTTATTTTATTTGTTACCTGTACCAAATCATATGTTTACATTATAAAATGTCAGATGTTAAAAATTTGTTTATATTGTTATTTACCATTAAAGTTCCATTATGTACTATTAATTCTCCTATATTGCATAAACAAGATTGTATTAAGCGAAATTTAGCAAACAAACTTAATTTTCTTTAATTATTTCTATATTTGTTTAGTATTTTAGTATATATATTAAACATTTAAGGTTTTTTTTATTAAATGACTTTTATTATCAGTCGCGTAATCTCTTATTGACAGTTTGTATACGTGATCTCCATTAGCACACTGTTATAGTATAAGGTCTGTTTTTTTTATGTTCAAGACTTCGGTAATTTAATTTAGGCAAACAATTTTTCCGAGCTACCCGAAATGTAATAGGTACTTTCCATTTAGATTTCTAGGTACTAGTCTCAAATGTTAAGCCTATTACACTATTTAAGCCTTTCTTATTAATATAAATAAAATTATTGGATACAGATTTTTAAATTACATTAGATATAAACTTAAATTGTTTATTTATATTTTCTGTTTACGCATATGAAAAGAAAAATCGACGAAACGTAAATTTCTGTTTCACTGTGTTGTTAAGCTTCAACTTTTTTATTTTTACGGGAAAATGATTTTACTGAATGTTAACATTTTAAACATTTTTAAATTAATTTAGAGCTAAACATAAGTTTACCTATCACAAAGCGCTACAGATTACAAAAAAACACTGAGCCAAACCAGTGTTGGTTACATTCAAGGAGTACTCAACTCACGGCATGTTGGTTCAAGGAGAGGTTTTTGCTGTCACATGCGGCCTTTCACGCTCGATTTACAGCCTGCCAGTGGCGCTTTGGGTTGCATATTTATGATGGCAAAGTATGAACCCATCTGTAATGAAGCACTACTTTTACCGCTCACCTGGGGTTTGCTGCAACCTACAACCTCGTTGTCCTTTTGTTTTAAACAAATTAAAAAATTAAGTCAGCATAGGCTTTGATAAATATTAAAATAGCTTAGTCTATAAAATAAATATCATTTGTATTTTCAATCAGGAAATTAGTTTAACTATATTACCTAAGCCTTCAAAAAACCAAAGTGCTTTAATTAAAATTTAGTAGTAGGTATCTACAATATACATAAACTTAACAATTAAGGGTATTCGTATTATTTGGTAAATATAAACCTTTTCGGAACAAATATATTTGGCAAGGCCAGTAGCAGTCTCTGCCAACAAGAGCCAGTCAGACCAGACTGGGCCGGAGCCACTTGTAACATGTGGATTTATATCAGCCATCCGTCAATCTGTGTTCAACATTCGAGGATCTACAAGACCATTGTAGACCCTAGTACATGTTAGAAAGCTACAGTTAATACTAACACAGTATCAAGTAATTATTTCATTTATAACAGGATAACATGTTAACTTTTTGTTTAAACAAATATTTTAGTGGAAAATTAATATCCCGGCTCATCCGTATGATTATTTGTGGTGAAATAAAACATCAATAATGTTTTAAAAACGTGCTCCTTAAGATTTGTTATTTTATAAATAACTGTCTCTTTTACCTGCTCGTTAAAACCTTGAATGCTATCTAAGTTTAAGTTACCCATTTTGTACCCATTTAGAATTGTGTATGAAAGAAGATAATAAGTTTAAAGATTTATTAAAAAATACTAATAGATAGATAACTACAAGAATAAATTATATCAACATGATTTAGCAACGAAGGATTTAACAGATTTTAGATAATTAAGTTATACATGTGGATTTATTATAACGAATCTATTAAGTACAAATAAATGTTATTAATTCATTTGAATTATATACGATATTTGCATTTATAGTTTTTCTGAATCTGAAATTGCAATCATAAGCAGAAAAATCACGTATAAGAAGGAGTAATCAAACCCGTTAATGATATATTTACTCTTCATAAATGTTATCTATTATTTAGGAATCCAAGGTAAAAATCGGTTTTTGTGCAGAAAATTGGTAAATTTTAAATAATACTTTCGAGCCATTTTTACTATTCCAAAATCAAAGAAAAAAATATTCTTATATCGTATCTCAAGTGTGTATTTTATATTTTAAGTACTAATATTTATTAATACGTACGAAAATGTGTTGATAGTTGATAGTTGTACATTTTTGTGCCTCATTGTAAGGATTTTTACCAATAAATTATTCTTTTACTGTACACATCGTCTCCTTTGTTTGATTTTTAATCACTCCACTCACCCCTGCTCAACCTCCACTCACTCAAACATGTCAATGAAGGGTTTAAGTTTAACAAATTGTTAAACGGTAGAAGGCCTCCACTAATCTAACTCTGGAACCATGAAAGTCCTGTTTTGATCACCAGACAGACAATTTTAGAGAAACTAAACCACTAAACAAATATCAATATTAAGATATGGGAAACCACCGAAACCCTGCGGATAGTAACGGACAAGACAAACAGAAGAAAATAAAGATTAGGTGGGATTCTCAAACATGTGTGGAGCAATTGTGTATTCAAATCTGAAACTTGAATATCGTTGCGTGCTCAAACTCAATTTTTGTATTCCTGTAAAGTTGCATAACGAAATTTACGAGGAAGATGTTAAGGAAACATTTATTTAGTGCTTTTTTGTGCCAAGATATATATACTGGAGCATACTACATTAGCTGAAACCAGGGGAAGAGATGACGTAAGAGATTATCGAGCTACAGTAACGTGATGGATACAAGCAACAGTAGAGGGGCCTGAGGTTGAAGAATCTACAAGGTTGGACCTGCTGGAACTGAAATGTCATGGAAAAGACACATCGACCAAATAATGAAGACTTTTAACACAGGGGAATATCAAAGTGTGATTATACTTAGAAAGAGAGGTAATTTAATATACTCCGTGACCTAAACAATATAATCACATGTTAGATAGTCAGCTGTGTTATGAAATGTTATTGTTTTGTTTACTTTCGTTGTATTGTGTTTTAGTTGGAATAAAGATGTGTTCCTTATGTTAATTAATAGCGTAATTTCGTCGTATATCACACATACGAAAGGGTTGCTTCGATTAAATTGGTAGACAGTTAGAAATGAAATTAATAAGTAACTCTATAACAATACCTATTATAGCGCTATAAGTGACTGAAACTCTATTTTTCGTTTTTATAACAAATTGTAACAGTAGAAACATCATCTTCCCAAAATTATATTTTTTCTTGAAATTTACAGATAATATGTATTTTTGCGGTCTTAATCATATTTAAATCTACGGAACCTTTACAAATAATTTTATATACTTAAATATGTAAAATTAATTACTATTCATTTTCATTTCCACGAAAGATTTTTTCAAAGTCAACATCTGACTTTTCCAAAATAATTCATTCGTCCCAAGTCATTATTCGTTACCTATCGCGTGTTTACCACGTTAAACATTGTACAATTTAATTATATTACTTTGTACGGGAAATATAACTACTTTTTAATATAACACCACCATCTTACCAAATCTGAGCTATGGTGAAATTTAAGTCGTCAAATATGAACAAATCCGGTATTATCGTTATTACACACTATTCAGAGAGTAACAGTTTCCTCACTCAACATTTTGATTCCATTGTTCAATCGACGTGTGTATTTTCTACTGCTGCACTGGTGTATTACAGAAGAATTTAAATTAAATATATCATATAGTACTTTAGAAATTTTAAGAATCTAACTACAAATGTTGATGCATATGTTTAGGATATAATTCTATTTTATCAAAGTAGAAAACAATTACGAGTATATATTGAAGGTTTTTTATCTTTCAGAGGCTTTTTTTAGTGATTACTAAAAGGTTTTTAAGAGATGCAGTCCCAATCTAGTTAGTTTGATTGCTATATTGTGCTCATTGCTGATAGCACTATGAGCATCTCGCCTAATTAATAGACTGTATAAAAACATTATTCTATATTGAAAACACCGTCAAGTGATTATTGTACCTTCACAACGAGATCTTGTGAAAGAAAACAACTATAATTATTCTTGCAAACTTGTTAACCAAAATTACCTTCAGGTTAGGAGAGTAATTTACTAAATTTGCTCAAAACTTATCAGATGAAAATATTTTCTTCTATTTGGACATAGATTAGAAAGTGTGTCACCGTTTAAAGTGTTCATTTAGGTTTCGCAAACTCAAGCGTATAATAACTGCTGAATTTTGTTGTAAAAACAGTTGTAGGTAAACTGTAACCACTTGAAAACAATCTAAAGAATACATGTTTTGATTTAAATTTGATAAATGAACTGTTTGTCAGGAGATGAAATACGTGTAGGTTTAAAAATTTTAGTTATATATTAATTACTCGTAATATTGAATAAATTCGAAACGAAAACGCTCGAAATCTCTTGATTAAAATACTGATAAGTTTTGGCGCTAGGCCGTTCTTAAACTCAAATTCACAGCCTCTATAACAAATGCATAAACAAAATATATATCATTTGATCATAACAAATTAATATGAAAAAATTAAGAATGTTGAGGACAGTGCAGTTATATGCAACTTATTGTAATATGAATAACAGACTAGTGAGTAAAGCTATAAAATATTACTTTTTATATTACAATAACAACTGATACACTAATACTATTGCCTACAGAACGCTACTCTTAGAAGTTCTATAATACTATAGTGCTATGTTAGTGTTGTATACTTGATGGTAATATGACTTGGCGATGGTACCTCAGGTCCAATCAGCGGCTGGTACTGAAAGGAATTGCCAGTTAAAAATTTTTTTTATTGGAATTTTTATGTTTTGTTTTATTTCATGTTCAAAATTTATACTAATACCGTTTAAACTATGTATTTACATTTTATTTTTTACTGCCTTTAAAAGTTGACGAAGTTTATTATGTTTTATTTATTTTTGTTTCTTAGTTTTCATGACATATTTGGAAAACAAATCATTACTCAGTCACTTTCAACTTTAAAGGTCAAACCGAAGTCTCTCTAGTACTTGCAGTTTGCTGGGGGGGAGGGGGGAGAAACACGCTGAGAGAGTGAGCAAATGTTGGTGCTTGTTGAGGGACGATGACTTCATACATCGAGGTTTCTTCCACTTCGTTTATTTCAAGTCTTTCATTTATCTAACAGATTGTTCATGTTTTATGTAAATGTCTCAAAATAATTTTCGTTAATGATCATTATTCGTTACCTATCGCGTGTTTACCACGTTAAACATTGTACAATTTAATTATATTACTTTGTACGGGAAATATAACTACTTTTTAGCGAATTTCCCCTATAGGGAAGAAGCTATTACCGTAGTCGGCATGGTAAGACCTAGGCCCGGGACCATGATAACTTTTCATTTTGAGGTCCCCAGACCCCAAAAACACCATTCGTTCGAAACTGTATATATATATATATATATATATATGTGTGTGTGTACGTGAGCACGATAACTCTCTTAAAATGATCCGATTTTGATGAAATTTGGTATAAATGTGTAAAGCAACATTTATGACTTTAAGTTCGAAAACCAGCCAGATCGCTCTATCCGAAGGGGTATTTTGGGGGGGGTTTTGTACCCCAAAAATGGGATTTTTGAATTTTTTACATGTAATTTTTGAAAAAATCAAATTTTAATTTTTATCAATGGATTCAGCTTAAAAAACACACAATTTGGTATTTTTATCATTTCTCTACGTCAATTGGTTACCGAGATATTGTAAGTGCTAAACACAATCCGTTGTCTAATGTTATTCTTACGGAAGAAAAGAAAAATGTTATATCTCGCTTATTTATGAACGTATACTGACGAAACTTGGTATATGGCTTCATCTGGTTGTGGTATATTGATATTTGCTCAAAAAAATTATTTTTTGCCACTGGCACCCGTAGCAGCAAACCTGTGTACTCAGCCCCATGTCATTCTTATGGATAATAATTAAATGCCATGTCTCCCTTAATTATGAACATAAATTAATCAAATCTGGTATATGACTTCACCTAGTTGAGTTATATTGATATTAGCATAAAAATCCATTTTTTGTGTTCCTTGTTGCAGCAAACCTGTGTACTCAGCCCCAATGTTATTTTTATGGTGAATAATTAAAATTGTATATATCGCTTATTTGTGAATATATTTTTATGAAACTTGGTAAGTGGCTTTATGTAGTATTAAGACATTCATATCTATTGGAAATTCGCTGAGTACACAGGTTTGCTGCTACGGGGGTATTAATATAACACCACCAACGTACCAAACCTGAGCTATGGTGAAATTTAAGTCTCAAATATGAACAAATCAGTCAGCCTAAGCGGTTGTATAGATCACAAGCGGTACCCGGCGCCCGTTGCAGCACTAAACACATTTTCACTCATAATATTTACATTATTACAACTCGCTACACAAATAAACAGCTGTTTACCATTCTGCATTTGAACATATATGTTAGAGCAAATATGTGTTCACTTTAAAAGATTAGATGCAACATGTTTACTATAAAGGCTTTCACGCAGTATGTTTACTGTTTATTAAGAGTACATTTTTGTTAGGGAAAAAATTAAATCTCGTTTATTATGAATATATTTTTATGGATCGTAGCTTCATGCAGTCTGCCTCTTATGACATTTTCAACTCCATTTGTTGTAGTCCTACTGCATCAAACCTGGGTCTTCAGCTCAGTTATACTCAAACTGATGTAATTTACGAAGAGTAAATAGATAATATATAATATAATTAAAATATAACGCTTATTTATGAATTTAGTTTGATAAAACGTGGTAAATTGCATTTTCTTAGGATTTAAATAGCTTTGCAGTTTATCTTTTAGCTTTGCGTTGTTAATTTCAAGTACCCAAGACGATGATGGGATAATTCCATATACTTTAAAAGGTTTTATTTTACAATATGACTGTTTCATTTTATACTTGTTCTAGAACTTCAATGAGCTTTTGAAATGTTTGCATATATTCAACCTTTTTTGTAGTTTCTCTGAGGTATATGATTTCTTCCATTTATTTGTACAAGATTGATTTATTTACTCTAACAAAGATTGATTTATCGACTTATATACACTGGATTGTTTAATTGACTATAATAAACTCGTTTGATGAGTTCTAATTGGTGAGTGTAATGTAGTCTTCAGAGGCACGTTACCCCTCACCCCCACCCAGCCGCAACCCCAAACACAACATTATCATCAAAACCTGACGCGGTCTAGCCGGCAGTGAGTGGATTCCGAACCGCTGCTTCTGACAGCAAAAACCTCCTCTTGAATTGACTTGTCAGGTTAAGCCATTTCTGGTAAATCTCACTTGGTACCATTGTTATCCATAAACCATATAGATTAGACAAGCCATGAAACAGTTATACAATCTTTACTAAATTATCTTTAGTGTATACAAGATCCGGGAGGACCGAGCCTTACTTGGTATATAAATATTATCTTAACCTGCAATGGCAAGTTTGCTTTCATAGAAGTTTAGATAAGCCTATGTTTCAAATGATCCAAATGAATTGCATATTATTATTATTATTATACATATTATTCAATATTAAATTAATATTACTTACAATGGTATAATCAATGTTGGATACCAAAGCTAATTATCTGTTAATTGCATTACTTCTTAAATACTCATAATTTATTTTTAGAAATTTGTATTTAGGTGTTTGTAATTTCTTGATGCTACAGTTCAGTCATTTAGTACTAGTGGCTTGAAGGGGCCATGGCCCCTAAACTTGCCCTAACACACTGCCTCATCTAATTATTTTACTCTTTACATGCTGCGGTAAATAATACAATATAAGTAGGAACACATGTCAGTTCGTAAACAAAGTAGGCATGTAATTACATGTTTTAATGTAAACAAATCAGACAATTTAAATCCCCAAGCTTTTCTTATGGGGGATGTTTTACGCTATTTCTCATATGCTAGTACCATTTTGGAAATACCGCTATTTTTCCCGAGTCCCTGGGATCAAGACCTTTAGTTTGAGACCCCTCCCAACATTCCTAAATTTTGACTTTCAAAAATCGCTTACAGAATTATATATAAATATATTTTTTGTTAAGGTAGGCCATTCAGTATGTTCAGTAATCCTGGTTATTATTCAATTTGACCCCGCCCCATTGCAAGCAGATTTTCTCCTCTCATTTTAGTTTTTTCAGTTGTCATTATAACTCAGCGTACCTTCAGGTGTTATTTTGATCTTGCTAAATAAAGAAATTTTCATTATTAGGATAACATTATTAATCGGAAATTAATATACAGTCATAAATTTACATTGCTACGAGTTAATACAATATTATGTAGATACAAACTAAATAAAAGAAAATCAGTATATTACAAGCAACTGTTTAAGGCCTACTTAAATTAAATTCATAATTAATTGGTTTAATTTTAACCATGGGGAGATTCTTCAGTGAAATAAAAGTTCCTCAGAGTTTATATTTCCGTGATAAGTAATAAAGGTTTGTTCTAAGGTCATATCAAAATTTACGATGTTCTACCCATTGGATATTTACTTATTGCCCTTGAATATTCAAGTAATAACTTATACCACCTCTTAAAATATAATTTTCATCAATGGTTATAGTCTTTTAAACATTTTATTGTACTGTTCAAGTAGGTTTGGCCTGGTTTAAAGTTGTTCGTTTCGTCTCCCCAACGCAACGTCACGACGACGCGACGTCTTATTTCGACCTAGCGCGAGGGGGGTAATGATGTTGCGTGCAGAAAACCAATTACTCTAATCTCTGTATCTTCAACTCCATATCTTCCTACCCTATAAAAATCTAAGGGAAATATAAACATTTTTGTTAAATACAATTTATATTGACAAATTTTCAGTCTTAATTAATATAAAACACGAGTTTCTTATTCGAACCACAGTATTTTTAATACAACTTCTACATTACACAAGTAATTGTATTTGTTTATTTTCCGATATGTGTTTGAGATAAATAGAATGTTTCAGTCAACAATTTCTCTTGAATGTGGAAAAAACTGAACAACCGAGTTGTTTTGGTATTAAACCCACTTAAACCTGGTCATCCACGTAATCTTTTATCTTTAGGTATTATAGAATTAAAAAAAGGTAATGTACAAACAATTATTTTTTAATGCTATCTATTAATTTTGAACTGAACAAATTTTGTATCTATCTGCAATATTTAAGTGCTTAACAGAAAAAGTGAGAATTGGCCACTTGTTTCCATGGCGATGGCTGTAACACGACTTCTATTGTAGAAGGATTTTAACATTTAACAGGAAGATAAACCCAACAAGTGTACTAATATCCTAGTTTATACTAATGCACATTAAATAAATAATATTGATTTATAATATTGTTCTTTGAACAAAAAATCTATCTATAAGTAGTTTTTATATATTTTCAGTAGTGATGTTTTAACATAATTTCAGTTTAGTATTTATTTTAAAATACCTTTGAGAGAACAATATTTTTATTAGTGTTTGTAAAATAACAATAAAAATAACAATGTACAATATCAATTCACACATAATTAAATCCAGAGTGTTTTCAGATATGTCTGGATTTGGCGCATTCTCTAAAAAATATGTGCGTATTTTTTACAAACTTTCTCATTGCAATCACAAGCAGTTCATGTTTTAGTATTGGATATTTAAGCTGGATATAAAAGTATTAATACACTTCATAATTTAGAACAGGTATAAATCAGAGAGGAATATTTGCTAAATACTTTTCCCGTATTCTTACATTATTTTTATAAGTTTACTTGTTTTGCAATACCAATCAGCATTAATTATGTTTATTTTTTTATCATCCAAAACATAATTATGAGCTTAATGTTTTGTTTAAACCGGCTAATCCTATGAGCCACAGGACGTGCTCTCACAAGTAGTATAATGAAAAGTCCAGGTCCAAATGTATAATTGATATTGATGATTATTTTAATCTTAGTAACACTTTGTATTTGATACCTCTGTTGTACATACAAATACTTCTTTACTGCCTATTCAACAACAAATATTCTAGAGGAGCGGTGTGTATCTGCCAAGAGTGGACTTTAATAAAATCAGAGCAAGTTTAAAACTGTGTTTTCCATGAAAACCTTTTGATTTTTGATTTTTTTTATAACAAACCTCAACTGCCCGTCACCATGAGCCATTGACCTGTGCGGTGAACTAAAGGCAGCAAGGTATCGTAACGGTATTAGTCACATGGGCAAGCCAGAGGTGACCGCTCATGATCCTACAGGAGTCGGCCGGGACCGGGATCGAACCGGCCACGTCTGACTTACTAGTCAGACACTTTACCTCTGAGCTACCACGTCCGGTAAAATATTTCTTTTGCAGTAATGTATCAATATGGTTTCTAACTCAATTGAAACATTAAATTTCAACTGTATCTTACCACCCCTTATAGATCAGATGCAGATATTTATTTACTTTGACCAAGTGACATAATTACTAACATGAAATAAATTTGCAAATTTTAAGTAAAATAAAAACTACAACGTGCTCTCAACTGGCGGAAGTCAGATGAGGCTTCATCACTTCCTCTCATTTCCGGCGCAGCTCTCTATAATGCTCTGTCGGTAATTAAATTAATCTCAAACGCAAAGGTGCGATCATTCATACTTAACAAACCTAGTTGTTTGATTTACTTTTCCTTAATAGTATTACTTATATTAAAATGCGAACAAATAATTCCTGAATTAATTTTTTTCAAATGTATGAATTTTGTGTAATTTTATTAACAGTTAAGGTGTTGGAATGCTACCATGGTTTGAAGATTACTGTGACATTTATCAAATTAATTATTAAAGTCAAAAGTTATTTTGTATTCATCAAAGCTTTATTTGTATGCACTCGTTCCATTATTACAGTTGCATTATAATTTAAAGTAAACTTATGTCTTTACATAATATTTAATTCAGGGACTAAAAATAAATTTCAAATTACAGCTTTAGCATATATAATTCTATACATGAAAACAAAATGATCAGTATGAATATAATTATTTTATATATATACAGTAGACGCTTTTTTATCCGGCATTCTATGAACCGGCACATTCTATTAACCGGCACCAGGCGACTCGAGTTTTTCCAGGTATTTTCGGTCGTTTCCGTTTCGTACTGCGACTGCGCTGGACTGTTCCCGCCTTTTTCTTAGTCACCTGTTGTTTGTTTACGTCTCAAGCAGTAACGTTCAGTGATGTTCGTAAACTTTGCTCAGTACACTACTGTATTAAACCTATTTTTAGACGCCAACTTCCGCCCGGCTGTCTGTCCGCCCGTCTGTCTATCCGTCCACAAATGCAGGTGTTCCGGAGCAGTGCCAAGGTCAACCAATGCACGCGACCACAGCTCATTACTGTAGCGAGATGACAGACTCTCAGATTACTGTATTCCCATTAATAACTAAAAAGTTCTATTATCCGGAAAAATCGATTTACCGGCATGGGCGTGGTCCCAAACATGCCGGATAAAAGAGCGTCTACTGTAGTAGCTTTAAATAGATCACTTTCAAACACTTCTTTTTCTAAATTCTTTACTTTAGGTTTAGTAAGAATACAAAACTTCAGTTTCAAAAAAAAGAAACCGGAGAGCCATACATTTTATAAATTTGAATTAAAATAATAATAGGTTATTCATCCTATAGAAGGATGGATTCAGTGGTAGAACAGTGTATAAAAGAAATATTCTACACTTTTCGCAATATTATTGTACATTATACATGGTATTTTCTGAATTTAAAAATAAAAATAAAACTGATTTAATTTCATACAACTCGTTAACTTTTCAATACTTATAACTAACAATCACATTTATAACCATTGTTTTTAAGTAAAATTAAAAATATATATATAAATATTAAATTACTTTGGTGTCGCCTTATTCATGTTTACCGTATGGCTTTAAGTTTCTCGCTCAGTTCTTTTGTCAATTTACGAAAAAGACTTGAGGTTAACACTGTCAAGATCACATTATTGTCAATACTTTGCTGGCATTTGGTGTTTGGCTTCCATGTTTTATTTATGATTTACAACATATTTCATTCAATCATATAAATAGCTCCGTGACACTGTGTGGCATCATAGCGTGATTAGCTCTGAGCTTCTCCGTCCCAGAGCAATATCTCAGCGATTGTCTTCGGCATCTTCGATAGCTTCATGTATTACTTTATCGCTTCAAAGTGCATTGGAGAGAATTTAGTTGCAATTTTTTCAGTAGGAGAATTTTCTATCATACTGATATGCTACTTTGATAATTTTTTTGTATTGATGTATTTCCCTAAAACATTTAGTTTTATTTGGATAGATTTTTTAAATAGATTGGCGTCTTTGATTCATTTTAACACAATACATTTTTACCAGCCTCGTATGGTTTGTATTCCATTTACAGTATTTACATTTTTGTATTTGTTTAGAATTAAATAATTTATAAACTGGTAAAATTATTAATTATTGTTGTTTGGCTATAGAAAATTGTATTTATTCAATTGGTATTTACTAATGTTTCTTAATGTACAGAGAGACCCATAATTTCTTAGTGTCTTTCCATGCTGAAACCAATACCGCAATATGTTATTAAATATCACTTTTCGTTCTCACTATATTGACAGATTTTGGTTTAACATATCAAAAAGTGTAAATATCATTATAAAAAGTGATATTTATAAACAGATTGCGCCATTGGCTTCAGTGTGGGGATACAGTTGGAAATTATAGGTCACAACCCCACTTTTACTTTTGAAAAAAAATCTCATTCCAAAATGGCGGATCAAAAGTGGCGGTCAAAAATTGTAATTTGTTAAAAATGAAGCAATGCCCTCAAAAATTATCAGTAGCAGTTCATGGTCATTATTTGATTTAATGACGAGAATATGGGCATTACGAGCATGTTTTAAAGTTGGGTTTTGTTGGGGCATTTAGAATTCTACCTAAAATTGTTTTATTTAAATCACCAATATCTTGAGAGCGAATAATTATTTTCAAAAACGGATACCTTTACACTTAAACAAAATTGATTCCAATATGGTGGGTCTAAGATGGCGGCCAACAATATAAACTAAGTCAAAATTAAGGATAAGTCGATAAAAAACGATCAACAGTGGTCTGGAGTAAACATCTCAAGAAATAAAGAAAAATGTAAGTGTGGAGGGAGGGTGATTATTTAAAACTCACCATTTATAAGTAAGTAATGTTAAAAACCCATAGTAAGTATGCTTTAAAATTATTTATCAAAGTTAATTTTCCAAACTATGGCAAAACCACTTGTTGGAAACAAAGTTATCGACATTAGGCAACGAATGGACCATAAATATAATTCAGTCGAAAACTCGATATACATGTCCATGAGTTGTGTGATAAAGTTTACAGCCGCAGTGAATACAGTTTAAACTGCAGACCATTTATACGATCTAAAATGTATTATAAGTGAGTGGGAGAGTTAACAGCTCACGATGTGTGGGGACATCAATGGAACGCGAACTATCTAGTGTTTGTTACAGCAGAAAATGTACAGTTTCACATCTTATAATTTTTACTTTTCTGTTAGTGTACGGTGATTATTGTTTGCATTTTTTTTAAACTGTGCCACCAAGTGCACTTATATATATATATATATATATATATATATATATATATATATGCGTGAATCATCTGCATCCGTTGGCCCATAATATCCAGTTGCCAATTCCTTCTTTTCTCAACGCGGTTTAAATCTCAAACCGGCCCATTACGAGAAACGCCAGCTACTCTTCAAGACCTAATAGTGTACCTGAGCTAAGTTTAGATTATAAGTTGCACATTTTAAATATTAACATGGATTAGGAAGACCATTTAGGGGTCTCGAGGGGGGTTTCTATGATGGTTTTATATCATTCTTTAAGTAATCCACAATTATTGTTAATGTAGGTAAGGTAATTGTCTGACCACCTCACGGTCAGGCTATGTCCACGAGATATACAATTTGAGTAGATAATTAATTGTTAGTTCCTAATTTAAATAGCTCAGCTCTCCCAATCAGTAAATTACAGTGTAAATGCCAGATTTCAGGTGTATTCTCCGTTAATTGTAGCACCTTATTTAGGCATTGTAGCCATATTTATTGTAGGCATTTTCCTGTCTAATACAGGAAAGTGGTTGTCGAATCATGAATTTCAAGTAGGGTAGTGTTAACACAACAAAGCTGGCTTCAAGGTTTGCTATTGCTCTGGGTGAAGTACGATCCGACCTTTTGGTAACTACAGCGCCTTCCTTTAAACATTTTGGTAGCAGTTTACTATTTAATATCCTCCCAATTATTCTTCATTAAGTTCACCAACCATTGGCACCCAGTCAACTTGTTATCCATATTATTCACAATGCTCCAAAAAGCCACCCCTATCAATATTAACCAACATATAACACCTTAAACGCTACAAAACATAAATCCCACACGGAGGTTTGATTTGAGTGGATTCTGGACTTGAGAATGAGAAAGAAATTCGGTAATATTTCATATTTGTGTAAAGTTTTTTTGTTCTTTTTATGTCGGTCATCTGTAATTGTTAACGTTAAGAAACATTTGAATGTTTAATTATAGTGTAAATATTTAATATATATTATAATAAAGTACATTAATATATTTAATTATATTTAATTATTTTAGTAATCTTTTAAAGATGTCGAAATCATCATTGGCTCCAGTCACGGAGGTTTCCCTATCAGCTCGTTACGTTTACAGGAAATAGAATTTAGATGTAATGCATATAAAGGACCAAAACCTCTTGAGAGGAGAACAAGTGGGGGGTTAATGGTCCTTAGCGGCTGAACTGTCCATTTAGAACGTTTACAGAGCGCGCGATCAAAGGAGTGGTGATTCCACGTGGATTCGAGTGTGCTGTTCTGTTCAGTCATCATTTATTGTTAATCAAATTAAGTGGATTCAATTAATAATAATTAAGTGCCATTCAATAAAAAAATAATACACCGACTATGGCATAATTTAAGGTAAATATGAATTAATTCATGATGAGTGAGATAATGGGTGAGATGTACTTGTAGCTTTGTTATTGACTAAGACCGACTGATTATTTAGCCAGTACTGTATATTGAATTTCATGTATCATCAGGTCAATGGTTCATTTTGGGATCCAAATATGTTTCCAAAACTTGTTTGGTTTCATTTTCTATTTTATTAAACAATTAAAGTTTATAATTTTGATGACAACCTCTTCGTCGTAGTTATCTTTTCTTAAACAGTTTTGAATATGAAAACTTGATGTTAGCACTGATATGTAAGCCTTTTTCTACAAGCTGGAAATTGTCTCAGTGTAAAAAAAATTTAATACTAGTACACCGCTAACAATTAACATTGACGATAGTAATACATAATAATTATTAAATACAAATCTTTAATGAATATTATTTACAAAAATATAAAATTAGTTATGTTTTCCCCTTTATAACACACCTAGAAACGAGTACCACTGTACTTTTTACCTTTAGTTCTAAATGAACCTCAAACCATAATTTTTTATTAACTGGCTCTTGAAATATAAACAAATGGGAAGTAAATAAACTGATAACTAGTAGTTTAGGTCGCCCTGTATAACTATGGGCTTTAATTAAAGGCTTGTTGAACTCAATCACAAACTACATTCCAAGTACAAACACGTAACTAATATTAGAGAGAGGGCTGCTTCATGTGGAAAGAGAATTCAAACTACCGCTTGCCAGAATGAGTCTGGAAATGTAATTACCCCAATAAACACGGCGGCCGCTCCACTTCCGATAGTTGCATTGTTTATTCACTTGGAATTCCCTCTCACCAAGTTACACAAAAGCGCTTCCAACCAATTTAGGGAATTTAGTTTGCCAATTGCCACTTTAATTATATTAATACACGTTAACGTTTATAATCATAACCATTCCCACTAAGCCGCAAGAATAAAGCTAACTTGAAAACTTATTTAATGAATTTAATATAATTGTTTGTGTGTTTGTATGAAAATAAAATAATTAAGCAAGTGGAACATAGGGTCATTTTGTATATTCTCATCCATTTGCAGTAGTGTTTCGAAAATAAAAAGGAACCTCGTGCTGAGGTTTTTTATTTCGCACAAATTGTTATATAAAACTCAGCTTTATACTAGGACTTATTAGCTGAGGCCAATTGAAACCTTAACAACATGAACGGGTACATTATAAATGAGGGATTAAATTAGGGATTGTAGTTTGCCTTGTGATGTTTCGCATAGTGACAAGAGTTAAGTATTTTTATGCTTGATAGTAAATTTTAGTCCATTACTTGTAGTCCAGCTTTCTTATTACACAGTAACTTGGTGTAACTTGAACATACTATTCTAACTATGTTGCATTATGCAATCTGATTATTTAGGCACATTTAGATCCTGATTTAAGCACGATCGACCAGGTAAAAAAGCCAACAAGTGAAATAATGAAAAATAAATATTCTATAGATTTAAAACAAAATGTTACTAAAATTTATGTAACAATGTAAATAATTCAAACAAATCGAAAAATATAATAGGTTTGCCTCTACAAATTTCACCAACTTTTTAAATAATTTTTAAATTGTTTGATTAAATAATATCACAAATGATTACCCACTCACATCATCAGATGTCTACGTCTAGAGCTGAGAGTGGCAGTGACAGATCTACCATTGTTAGGTTCAACCCCGACCACAACCTGATGTTACGTTGGTCGGTAACCGCGGACCACTCGACGTCTACAGAGCTCAGCCTCCCTGAATAAATAGTGAGTATATAAGCCCTCAAACATATGAAATACTAACTAAACAGTCCCCAAACTGTACCAAGTATGTAAACATATAACAAACTATTATTTGGAGAATTTATTACGGTATGAATGATAACAAGTGTTTTTATGAATGAAGTATTTGTATATAGTTCTTTATAAGTATTATAGTAGTTTTTTCTGTCTAACTGAAAATATATTCTCCTCTCGCCAGTTATTTTAAGTGAAGAAAGAAAAACAACGGCTCGTTCCCAAGCATAGGATTTCACGTATGTGGGGACTACATTTGCAATTTTTCTTACTGTTATGTAAAGATTTATTGTTAAAAATAAATTAATTTGTATTTGTATTTGTATAGTGATAATATTACAAGACATTCCATTTTAGCAGTTATTTAAGCAGATTAAATTTTTAGGTCATCGGGGAGTAAGGAATTTTCAAAATAATTTCAGAATTTGATTTTGAATGTAAAATTGATCATTGAAAAGTGTGGGATAACAGAATGTTTGGTTAAAACGTTAACATAAATATACATTAACATAATATATTCAATAAACATTAACATATATATACATGAAATGTGTCTAAAAGCGTGAAATAAAATACAGCAACTTAGGTGTCAGTACCATTTCCCATATTGTCAAGACTAATTTAATTTTAGGGATGTTTCTTCCACAGTATGTCAGGGTTGTTGACGATTTTTCTATCGTTAAATTTCATATTTCATTTACGTTAAAATGTAAAATGTTCGAAAAGAATGTTTAACATTATATTAAATTAAATTATTCTATGTAAATACATTTTTAAACTTTAATTTGAAATTAAAACTTTCCTAGAAAAATATTAGTTATCTTGTTGCATATAAGTGTAAGTGATACATTTATTAGAAGCAATGACATTACTATCGAACACTCGATTTTGATCAAATAATTTTTACTACATAAATAAAAGAACAAATATATCATACTAGCGGGTTTAAGGGGCCACAGCCCCTAACCTTGCTGAAAAACTCTGCCTTATATAATTTCTTTTACTATTTAGATGCTGAGGAAATTCAAACATTACAAGAAGGAACAAATAGCAGTTCACATACAAAGCAATTACATAATTTGATACAAAGAAAGCACACATTTTAAAATCACCATGCTGTTTAAATGGAATTATTTGATTCCGAAACAAACTTTAGGTATATAACTAAGAAAAATGAATAATTTCCCCCAAAAGTTTCATGCACAGGTCTTTAAAATGATACCCCTCCCAGTAATCTACGAAATTTCGTTCGCTCACATTTTCAATGTCATGTCAATTTGGGCTTATGGAACTAGATATATAGACAAGTATGATATTACTGTATAAAGGTACAGAAATATAATTATGTTGTTTCATAACTTAAAATCGTTGAGAAGAACTTCAAAGTTAAAAAACGAGATATAAAATTACTATTTTGACATTCCTTCCATATTTACCTTTGAGGGATGTACTTAAACGTTTCCGCCCTCTCATAATACAACCTTTTCACTTATATTTCTCTCCAAGCCAACTCTCTTGTCAGCTGTTATTTCAGCTGCTCGTTTTGTTCGTATACCACGTTCAATAATGTGCAATTAACGCTATAAACTTACTTTATTTAGTAATTTAGAATCAAGTCTTTTCCTGCAGTAGGCAAAACGTCTAACCACCGAGACATTTGGGTTGTCGTAATTATTTTACCGTAAAGTTATGAAAACGGAGTAACCTTTTCTTAAAAGTGCACTTATATGCTGGCTAACATGTTTCTTATTATTTCATTTTGGACAGATTTCGATAGGGATAAACGAAAATTGTACTTGCTTGAAGCTGTGGGATATAATAATAATATATTCATACATTTAACATTCATTTGCATAGATTCAAACAAGTAAACGTTCTTAAGCGATAATGAATATTACACTATTTAAATATTCATAAAATGAAGGCATCGGGCGTTGAGTGCACAGTTAATTAAACATTCAACGCAGTTCAGTGGTAGAGAGGCGATCCAGGGTTACTTGTGAAGCTTTCAGACTGAACATGGCGAAGCTCTAGTGAACTGTCAAGTGGAATAGTATGTCATTACAAATATGAACAGTAAACATAAGTTGTATTTTATATCAACCACAACCTCGATACCCCTTATATAATCAAAGCTATCCGAGGCTGTCTATTAAGTCTTCTTTGGCATTATTTATTAACAAAACATGTTTAATATATGCCAAAGTAAATAATTCTCATGATGTCCAATTTTGGGAAAACTTATGAGCTAACTCATACTGGGTCTGAATCTCGATGTTTGTGAGCCAAAAGAATAAACAATTTATTCCGTTTCCACGGCAACAGGGATTCTGTTTACCGTTATCTCGACATACAGGAAATCAGTAAAAATGTTTAGGTGTTATTGTACATAGTCAGATGGTTTAGTGACTAATATATATGTCTTCATAAATGTACGTTTTTGTTTAGTTTTCAGTTGTCAGTGGCGACCAAATAGATACTAAACATGTAACGTAGAATAGTAATCTCAGAACGAATTCAAGACTAACATATTTAAGTCTGAGCGTTACATTTTGTACATAAATTATGAAAGGTTTTATTAGTCTATGGTGATGTACCTTCTCGGTTGGAGGCTAATAAAAGGTCTACAAAATTAAAGGACATCCAAAAGGTTGGTCTCCTCATGTTACAAATGTTTTGGCTATTTTAGCTTTCATCTTGGGAAGATTGTTTTTAAGTGAAACATGACCTAGCGAAGTTAATTTTATACTCCGAAAGATGATATATTACATTTATAATGCATAATGTGCAAGGCTAATAATATGTGTATTCAAACATATGGATGGTAAATAATCTTATCTTACGGGATGTAATAGCAACACAAACTATGCTAATCAAGAAGTTGTTTAGTAATGTTAACCAATGTTAAACGAATATTGGATGCTGCACAGTTAAGTGTGTTTGACTACGTTATTTACTTTATTTTAAGTTAACTATAAATTTGTATTACAAACACTTGTATCTTGGCATTGCTTCAATCGTCATACTTCCGGTGTAAAGTGTACTAAAAGTTATATCAAGTAAATTTACAATTTAGTGCTAATCATAAAACCATAAAACCAATTTCACAAGCCATTTCCGATAGCAATGAAGTTTTATTACTAAGCTGGATAAAGCTCAAGTGAGATATAAAAGTGATCCCGAACAGTCATTGCCAGGACACTCACAGGGACAAAGGACTCTCAACATCGATTGGCTTCTTATTTCCTCAGACCGTATTATCCTCGTCATTTCTTCATTTATTGTTTAAATCATCCAATTTGGTTTCCAGGACATTTAAATAATTAGTCATAGAGAACATACACTACAAACTACATATACAGGGTGAATCTCGTAAGTTGTCCAGTATTGATTTCAGACAAACCGTTGGTCCTACGATGATGAAATAAAATTATTTCCCACTAAACCAACCCCAAGGAATAACGTAAAAATATTTTTAACGATTTTTAAATACAGAGTGTACCAGAAACTGAGGGTCACTAGTCCGAATCTACGAAATATCAAATACAAACGTATATCATGTTATACATCAAATTAAAGCTCTTTTCAATCCAAACCATTTGGCGGAATCGGATTTTGATTATTATTGATTCATTTCAAAATGGCGGCTGTTTTTGTGAAAAATTAGTATTTTTTTGAATACCCTGTATTTTTCTTAAAAATGCAGATATCTTGATTCTGATTCAAATATCGCATTCCTTATGAGCTAAGCTTTATTTTGATATGCAACACTTCAATATTATCTCAAAAACAAAAAGTTTCAAAAATATCAGTTTTTGAAAATATGTACATAGCCAAAACTCAAAAATTTCAAATAGCACCATATGTCAAATAGCATATCATTTTAAAGGTATTGCAATTCTAAGAAACCTTCAAATTTAAACCTTATGCGTATCTATTTTGGTTTTCGAGTTATCAACAAAAAACATGTTTTTCCACATTAAAACGCATGTTATTTGTTAAACATGGTGGTAAAGGCTGGACCATAGTTCTAGGCGTCTGGCTGACGCATGCGTAATAACGAATTTGCATTTAATCATATGTTAGCCCAAGTTTTGACAGATGGGGAATTAACACAGCAAATTAATGCGCATGCGTCAGCCAGACGCCTAGAACTATGGTCCAGCCTTTACCACCATGTTTAACAAATAACATGCGTTTTAATGTGGAAAAACATGTTTTTTGTTGATAACTCGAAAACCAAAATAGATACGCATAAGGTTTAAATTTGAAGGTTTCTTAGAATTGCAATACCTTTAAAATGATATGCTATTTGACATATGGTGCTATTTGAAATTTTTGAGTTTTGGCTATGTACATATTTTCAAAAACTGATATTTTTGAAACTTTTTGTTTTTGAGATAATATTGAAGTGTTGCATATCAAAATAAAGCTTAGCTCATAAGGAATGCGATATTTGAATCAGAATCAAGATATCTGCATTTTTAAGAAAAATACAGGGTATTCAAAAAATACTAATTTTTTCACAAAAACAGCCGCCATTTTGAAATGAATCAATAATAATCAAAATCCGATTCCGCCAAATGGTTTGGATTGAAAAGAGCTTTAATTTGATGTATAACATGATATACGTTTGTATTTGATATTTCGTAGATTCGGACTAGTGACCCTCAGTTTCTGGTACACCCTGTATTTAAAAATCGTTAAAAATATTGTTACGTTATTCCTTGGGGTTGGTTTAGTGGGAAATAATTTTATTTCATCATCGTAGGACCAACGGTTTGTCTGAAATCAATACTGGACAACTTACGAGATTCACCCTGTATATATATATATATATATATATATATATATTAAACTTGTATATGTGTACAGAGGACACATATGTAGGTCAGTTTACTCTCCTATCATATCAGTTCCCTTGGGGATATAGGTCAGCCCGAGGCAGCCATGGATATCCAGGGTTTGACCTCATCCCTATCTACTCGTGTGATAGTGTAGTGTTATCAATGTTTAGACGTTGTGATCTGTATTGCAAACTGTGTGATGCTCGTCTGACTCTCAGTGTAAATACGCTAGCCAATATCAATATTAAACTCCTAGTTTAACATTACTTTTGTGTGGTATCAATAACTAACAGATCTAAAATTATTTATACTTTTAATTCATTGTTCACTGATATGGTTTGTAATAAGAACACGTAAGACAGCAAGATAAATACGGACTAGTTGTTTATTGAATAGCGCCTTAAAACTTAATCGAATATAAATCTTTCAATTAGTTTCTGGAGCAGCATGATGCGTGTTGTTAGAGTTAAACAGGGTTAATAAACTAAGTCTCACAACACTAATACTGTATTTAAATACAAACCGGTTGTACAAAACGGATTTTACAAGACGATCGATTTAAACAAATCGTTAACCGACTTGGATTTAAACCAATCCATCTTCTCTTCTCTTCAGATTCTCTGATTGGTTCTGATATTGACCGCTGTAACAGTTGAAATTTATCGCCTTGTATCATCCTTTTACTTTCTCCCCCTATACATAGTATATGGAGAAAGTATTGTTTTCGTAAAAATTTTCGAATTTGAGTTGTTAGTGGAAATATTCGTTTTGGTGCTCCCTGAACCCAAAAAAGTGGTTTTTACGTGATGTCTGTCTGTGTGTGTGTGTGTGTGTGTGTGTCCGTGTGTGTGTGTGTGTGTCTGTGTGGATGTGTACAGAGCTAGAGCCCTAACCTATGGGCCGAATTTTATGAAATTTGGTATGTAGGTACTAATCCACGATATCTCCAGGCGTTTTTTTCATTTTTTTGGATTTTTGATTTTTATGGGTAATTATCCCCCAAAAACCGCCAAAAAACATGAAAAATCAAAATTTCTCAAAAACGGCTCTAACGATTTTGATTAAACTTTCGTGGTTTGTAGAACTTTAGGTTTGCAACAAAATGACACCACCCGCATTTCTGGAAAAATTCGGGTTCAGAAATTACAGGACTTAAAACATCCAAAATTCAATTTTTTGGATTTTTCATAAAAAATTATAAATGTTAAAAAAGATTACTATTCACCATTAAAAGAAGCTCAAAAAACTAAATAAATTAGTATTTTAAATTACTATTCTACGATTGCTAGTTACGGAGAAAATTGAAATTTTCATTTAGCGGTAAACGCAGTACGTTGTCCAATGTTATTCTTATGGGGAATACAAATATAACTATTTCTCTCTTATTTACTGATCAATTTCATTAAAATTTGATATGCAGGTCAAGGTAGCATTGACCAACAGATGATGTTCGAAATGTGTTGCTATTTAACCCTGGGGGGGGGCAAGGGGGCATTTCCCCTCTCAAAACCACTGTGTGTGGCAACGGACTCTATAGTGCCTCCCAAAAAGGGATGTGGGTGGATATTTCTGAAAACAACTATTTTAGACAATTTTCTGTACATTTATCTGTACTTCATATTCTATATTTAGTAAATACAAAAATGTTCATTAAAATTTGGCTAAAAGGGAGAAAGTATGTGTCAGTTTCCTGATACCGTTTATTTTATGTTTAATGTGTTGCATTTAGCCACAGTATAAATGTAAATATATTGTTTTGTGTTATGGGACGTAAATGTATTATCTTGTTTAGCCTTTAATCTCAATCATGCAGTAAGGATCATATAGTAAGTATAAATTGGTCGAAGTATAAGGTAGTTTTATTTAACGCAAACGATTGTTTAGAAATCATTACAGGAACGGTTTTGAAGAGAAAGCGGATTAAAATACTATATTAGTTTTATTTTAGCGAATTTCCCCTATAGGGAAGAAGCTATTACCGTAGGTCTCATGGTAAGACTTAAGCCCGAGACCATGATAACTTTTCATTTTGAGGTCCCCAGATGCCAAAAACACCATTCGTTCAAATTTTTATATATGTATATATATATATATATATATATATATATATATATATATATATATATATATATATATTATATATATATATATGTGTCCGTAAGCACGATAACTCTCGTAAAAAAGGTCCGATCTTAATGAAATTTGGTACAAATGTGTAAAGTACCATTTCTTTGAACGAGTTCGAAAACCAGATGAATCGCACCATCCGAAGGGGGGTTTTTGGGGGGTTTTGTACCCCAAAAATGTGTTTTTTGGGGTTTTCACATGTAATTTTAATTTAAATCAAATTTTAATTTATACCATTAAATTCAGCTTAAAAAAACAAACAATTTGGTATTTTGATCATTGCTCTACGTCAATTGGTTACCGAGATATTGAAAGTGCTAAACACAGTACGTTGTCTAATGTTATTCTTATGGAGAAAAAGAAAAATTGTATATCTCGCTTATTTATGAACGTAAACTGGCAAAATTTGGTATTTGGCTTTATTTGGTTGTGGTCTATTGATATTTGCACAAAAATCCATTTTTTGCCCGATAGTTCCCGTAGCAGCAAACCTGCATACTCTTATGTTACTCTTATAACCTGCATGTTATTCTTATGGAGAATAATTAACGTGTTATCTCCTTTAATTATGAACATAAATTAATAGAACTTGGTATGTGGCTTTACCTAGTTGAGTTATAATGATATTTGTATAAAAGCCCATTTTTGGTGTTCCTTATTTCAGCAAACCTGCATACTCAGCCGCCATGTTATTCTTATGGAGAATAATTAAAATGTCATAAATCGTTTATTTATGAATGTATATTGATGAAACTTGGTATGTGGCTTTATGTGGTATTAAGATAAATTAATATGCACTGGAAATTCGCTGAGTATGCAGGTTTGCTGCTACGGGGGTATTTAGTTTTATGTTGATAATTGTACACTGAAATAGGAAGCAATATTTTAATTAATTTATATGATTAAAATGTAATTCTTTTAGGAACGTTTTATCGCCCAAGTAAATTATTTGTTATCTCATGGGACGATCACCATTAATAAGTCATAATTGTTATAAGTAAGGATATGTTTTCCAGTATGATCTGTATAAGAACTATTTATCCACAGTAGCTGTTTTCCTAATATTTCATTATATTATATTTTACACATTGTTAGACGTCCTAGAAAAATCCGCGAAATCAGCGTTTGGAAAGTTCTGTCTGAAGGTATTAATTACAGGACGAGACGGGCGTTAGGTGAGCACCAACGACGTCACGTTCATTATCGGCACACGAGAGTCAAAATAAAGGCATCGTTAGTCAAACAGGACTTGCAGCATTTTCTCCTCTCACTGGTTTAATTGTAGCAAGTTAAATTATAAAAAAATCATTAAAAAAACGCTGTACGAAATGTTAAATTATTCAGTAAACACTGTAACTGTATTGTAAGTTAAAGTTTATTACATTTTTCGGAAATTGTTATATGCTCACTTATGACTGCCATTGTCCATTTTATGACAATTTGAAAAAAATACTGGAGGTTATTGGTAATATATCTAATTTTGTATTTTCCTTGTTTTTTTTAGTTTTTGATCTGAAGAACCGATACATTAACAAAATATATTTAGAATAAGTGCTTTTAATATCTTGAAAAAAATATCAACCTTTTATGTGAAATTCCCAATGCTTAGTTTATGGAAGTCTATATATCTACTCTACGATAGTCGGCCAGGAACATTTTACACAGGATTATGGTCATTCGCGGAGGGCGGTGTTTTTTTTGTATTAGTATAGTTATATTTTTTGTTGAATGTTAAATTCACTTAATCTTTAACTCCTTGTTTTCTGTGAGTGACAGCAATAGCGATGTGGGAATAAAAAACAGATTTTTGCCTCTGAAGTTGAGTACTGTAGTAATTCCCTTAACAAATGTTCAGCGGACTATAATGAATAGTATATCTAAAGGTATACTTCGTTGAGATTATTATTTTTTTATTGTTCCCATTGAATTTAAGATTTTTTCTCAGGCGAATTATATATAAATTATTTCAAAGGAATCCTAGTTGTTCCAATTTGTTTAGTCCACTACCCAATAAAAATATCAAAACGAAAATCTTACGAGAAAACTTTGCAAAATACTGTATCATTCATTATATTACATATATATAATATTGAAAAAGCTTTGAACTAAAGAATACTCAATCTCCTCAATTCGCTCCTCTTTATGATGCATTTTCACATAGCTCAAAACTACAAACTATTTAACGTGAGCTATTTTAAGTTAAAAGTTCATCTCTGAGACTACTTTAAGGGTACGGGATTAATTAATCATCCCTTTATGAACGTTATCAGTTCTGCTTTGAGATCCTGAGGTGATGAAGATTTAATTATGCAACAGAAGCTTTATGGCTTCACAACTTGTTCTTCATTAAGCTTATCAAACTTGCTCGAACATTAATTTTAGTTATCACCATTTTGAAGGTAAAAACGTTATCATTAAACAATGTTGTATATTTCAAAGTAACTGATGAACATAATGCTGCATTAATGATAAACTCAAGCTAAAGACTATAAAATACCACTATTTGATTAAAATGAAACTCTACCCTACATCCTAGTATTTATTAGATACATTTAATTAAGTTGTAACCTATTTTTAAAATAGTTTTTAAAACCCAATATTTGTTTATGAACGTCTTTATGTAGTACTAGCTGTTTCCCGCAGGCTTCGCCCCGCAAATTATTTCTAAACTATGGCAGTTGTGTGTGCTGCATTCTGTGGTTAAACCGTGGAACTGCTACGAATCAAGATCAGCTGTTTGTATTTTCACCAGCTCAAACAAAAATAAATGTCCATAAGGAATACACGGCAACTTGGAAGTCCCGTGGGGCAGAGTCCTATAGGATTTTCAAAACGAAAATAGGCCTATGTGTTTATTTGGTATGTAAGGAAAACATCTGTATGTTATCATGCCAATCGGTTCAGCAGTTGTTGAGTGATTGAAGAACACACAGCAGACAGACAGACAGACACACACCATCCTATATTTATATATTAGTAAGGATGACTGATTACAGCTGTTGCCTTAATAATACACCTAAACTGCTTATTCAATAACTGTTAACTACGAATTAAATAATAAATATATACTTTTCTGAATAAATTGCATCTGTAAAAACGGGTACTTTACCTAACCAAATGTACATTTATTTAAACTAAGAAAATTTCACACTGAACCTAAAAGCCTATCAATTTACACTAGGCACTTTGGCCACTTATCGGCACTGAATATTTCAGTAACTGTACCCATAACACCCAATGCGATAACCATATAGAGGCCAAAGTGCTTCCAAAAATTGTTACGTTTCACTAAATTTTAGCCTTAAATTTTTTTCAGAGAATACAATGTAGCAGTGAACTACTTATTACTACAAATTACTTGGTCTGACAATCTTGGTTATACCATAAGATTAATGGAGACCTAAGAACATAGGTTTGCTGCATTTTGTGGTAAATAGTATATTTCACTTCTAGTCACGAAAGTGACCCATTTTAGGGCGAGACAGCGTTTTCCGCACGATGCGAAGCCGAGCGTGGAAAACACAGTCGAGCCCTAGGCTTTTGTGACGAGTAGTGAACGATACTTTTCATCACACTGCAAATAACCACATTAAACTTAAACAACAATGATCTGATATTTCATAGTCTATTAATTTTGTATAAGTAAACACAACACGGTTTTACAATTCATTTTAGTGTTAAAGTCAGCTGTTTGACACAGAATCGTCAAAAATAACGAAATCACACTGGTGCTCCTGTTGAGTAAAACCGGAACTTCAATTGTTTAGGACAGGTAAAGTATTGTTTGGGACAGGTAAAGTATTGTTTAGGACAGGTAAAGTATTGTTTGGGACAGGTAAAGTATTGTTTAGGACAGGTAAAGTATTGTTTGGGACAGGTAAAGTAAACTTTAGGACAGCTTAAGTCAGCTGTATGGTAATGGGCTATTTTCGAATAGAGAGTGATGAAAACTAATTAAATTATACGACTTAACATACATATAACGTAAAAATACACTAAAAATACATTTAGTGTAATTAAAATGTTGGTAATCATGCGCTTGATTAAAGTCGTCATTTAAACTAGATAAACATCAAAACTGCAAATGCCAACAGGGCAAAGTTTGAAGGATATTTTCACCCAGTAGGGGTTTTAAATGTGTTCTGACCTGCAGAGTAACAAACATTTTAAATTGATTTATAATTCCATAAGTTTCCGTCACGAATGTATAACAAAAACTTACCAATAAATTAACGATAGTCCAGTATAATTTAAACACATATCTAAGAAAATACATGCCAAATTTGTTTTATTAAGTTTTCATACTTCAAGATATATTCCATAGAATATTCTTTACACGTCAAAATATTAAAGTGATCGCTCACGGCACTAAAGTGCTCTGTACAAAGGCAGCGGTCGCCCGCGTATCTCTTCCCTGTGGTCATTCATTTTGACAGTTAATTTATATATCTACTGTGTTTCGAAATAGTTTTAGTTGACAATAGTACTCATTTAAAAAGTTCATCACCCATTAATTTGTTTAGTATGAGCATTTATTTGTTATGTCACGTGAATTGGCACACAATACAACCACACAGTGAATAACCACATTGGTAAATTAACTTTTTCACAAAACCTCTCAAAAGATTTGTTAAATTAAAAAAAAATATTTTACTCAAGTAAATTTGTTCTTATTTTTAAGTACAAATTATACATGTCAATCTCGTTTGTTTTATGCTCTAACAAAAAATGAACGAAACAAAATTAATGAAAATGGTAATTAATATATAGTGGTAATATATGGCTTGATTATCTTAATATCTCTTTAAGACGCCGACGCAACTAGGGCGTATTTTAAGGGGAATATGAGTGAATGATGAGTGTAAAGTTGGTGAGATGCCTCGTGTAGCCTTGTCAATTACTAAGACCGACTGATTTTTTAGCCAGGATCATTAATTAATAGCCCAATGACCAATTTACTATTGACTTTCACCGCAACAAGATTGAACAATTAATTTTGTTTAAACATTTTCGCATTATCACGCTTTACAAAAGGTACAAGAAGGGTTACAAATAGCATTTTTAATATATTATTTTAGTATGTATTTAATGAATTATGGAATAATAATGAAAACCATATTTTACTAACTAATTTAATGCAATGATAAGTGTTTTGTGGTTTAAACATATTAAAGCTAGTCTTACAAACCTATATGTCATATTTATCTCACAACCAACCCTAAGAACTAATCACTTTATTCAGTTTTAAATGAAAAACACACCATCCAACAACTAAAAATTACCTAAAAATGGCTCTTGTATATGATATTTTGCTATGGAAGGAAATTTTTTGACAATCTTTAAAAGGATAAAGTTTAGATATATCTTTCAAATATTGCGTACAAAAATATGAAAAGGTACGCATTTCTTTAAGAGATTTTAGCAAAAATGTGAAATGTGAAAATCAGTAAGTGCACATCAAATTGTATTTCCCAAGTAAAGATGTACCAGTTAGCCTCATAACTGGTAAAATCAACAAAAAAAGTTTAATATATATAAAACTAATACTCTGCCTAATCCCTTATTGCATGAGTGAGTCCATGGGTGGCAGACGTCGCCGATGGTTCCGCCCACCGCCGCCAGACGGCGCTCACGACTGTGACGGTGTTTGCGCGTGCGCGCATCGCTTCATTGATCTGATGTAATTGACAACCGCGGTAGTACTACACACGTAACATTTGTAGTAGTACCAATTTACCCCTGTCTTGAAGTACTTCAACATAAAATACCCTACATTGCAAACTGTAGGTGCTTTTCATTATTGCAAACTGTAAGTAAATAGCTTGCTGTAAGAGTTAGGGGGAATAACATAAACAGTGATGCATGCCAGTCTATTTGTGATGATTTAAACAAAATTCCTTTTTTTATATTGGTGCAATGTTATTTTTCATACTCTATATTGGTATATTGTAGACTATATTTTGGACTCGTGTTTTATATTTTGTTGACTGTGTAGTCTACTATCCTTGTCGTCTTTGTGTTTTGTTGTTGTTTTTTTTATAACTTTAATGTATTTATTTACGTTTTAATCTGTAATATTAGCTGTATTACAAAAAAAACCACCAAAACCACATTCTCTTAACAAATCAAAAGGTGTATAATTATTGGTTTTTGCTTAAATTTGCTGATTTATATTACCAATACAATTAACTTTTATCATTTTACCTTGATTATTAATACATTTCTCTCCATGAAACTTTGTTAAAAAAATATTCCCACAGTTAGCTTGGGTTGTAGTTTAGTTTGTGCATGTGTTAACATTCAGGAATATTATAAAATCCCTTAGAGCCTTGGGCCATTGAATTTTAAACGTCTATGTATTTTAGACCATGATTTTATTTGTAAGGGTGTTATTAAAACATTCTTTTGATTTATTTATTTCCTCCTGGGGTATCTGGAGTGTTTAATTACAGCTATTTAGACACCGATAGCAAATACAAGTCAAGTCAAGAGTTGTTCGTGTGTGCAGTCATGTATGAGGTTCAGTATTGCTTTGTAACTACAGTATATTTACTTTAGGAAAGGAATTGTATTTGAGTATGTTGTAAGAATTTTATTTCTTGTATTACATTAAGACTGAAAAAAAGTTAGGATGGGTCAAGTGAGTTTTCAGTGTGTGATTCTATAAGTGACTCACATAAATTATAATATTTCTTTTGATGGTATAAAATTAACAAACAGTTTAGAGTTTTAAAGCTATACAAATTTAAAATCCATTAAGCTTAGAATCGTCGAGAACAATTGCTCTTTATACTTTTTGTGATCCGTAATGTGATGTATGATTGATCTACAAGCCACGAGACAAATTGTACAAATGTATTACAACACTCATATTAATGGTAAGTTAAGCCCAGACTTGACTAAAACACGTTATTAAAAGAAAGGGACGGTCGGTCGTACTTCACGTGCTGTCACGTGGCTGTAATACCACTTGGATTATATTTTATTATCCTCTGTGTTTTTGGGAATGTTATCTTATTGTAACTTTCCGCTCTGCTTGGTGAGTTCAATTTACATTTTTGTTAAACCGTTCGTTAATTTTAAACATCGAGCACATTTTTATGACGGTAAACCATAAATAAAGTAGACCACGAAATTTACAGTACAATCTAGACAACGTGTTCTACACACCTGTTACATGGAATTGTTAAAACAAACTTAGTATATCTAAATAAATATACTTTTCTTTATAATATACTTAACATATGTGAAGCAATGATGATTTAACAATGCCATCTTGCGTCTTTAGTAAAATTATTTTCAAGAATTTTACTGATTTCACCAAACAAATGATGGCTTCTTCAATGAAGGTTAAACAGCGCTAGTCTGTTTTGTGGAGCAGTGACCAAAAATACCTCCTCGAATAATAATGTCTCAATTTTCTCAACATTCAGGATGCTTTGTTACAAAATTAATTATGAGGATTTAACATGACATTTTTCAATAAACATTTTATTTTTTTAAATTTCAGTTAGAGAAAAACAAAACGCTGCATTTTAATTTTTAACAGTATTGTACTATCACATGTATTGTACAATTGCTTTGATCGTCGTATAATCCCAAACCTAATTCCCAAACATTACACACAGATATTAAATTGTTTAACTGTATTAATATATCCCACTAATGTACTTGTGTAATGAAAATATCTGATAGTACAATATTCATTTCTACGGGGGGCTTCCCTCAAACGGATAAACACAAGGTAGACGAAACAATGGGAGACAATTCTGTGACTTGATATGACCCAATCTCAACGGCGGTATTGTGATAAAGTCAACGGCCATGGCTCACCAAATGGCTGTTGATACCGTCAATGCCCCGGTGTAAATGGACACAGCTAACTGCCTGTTGCACATTTCAAGTGATATTAGGTAACATTTACATGTTCTCCATTCTAATATTACATTTGAATATGAGCTGTGATAATCCTAGATTGAAATGGTTCAAAAAACAGAAATCAGTGTTAGGGAACGGAGAAGGGTTTAATGTGTGTGTTCAATTTATAATTCACCCTGCAATACGTTTTCTATATAAATTAATATATTTACTAACCATCCAATATCATAGCTATATTGCATTAAACCCCATTATTAAAAGACATCTTTTCGAAGACAACATAATTTATTAAGTTTCAATCGTAGCACAACTATCCTATTTTGTGTGAATTCCAAACAAAATACATAATGTAAACTTAGAATGTTCCTTGTGAAAACTAAAAATTAATAATTAAATATTGTGTAGTCTTATTACATTATAAAAAATAAATTATTTATAATATCTATAAAATAATTTTAGAACCAAATAATGACTCAACCAATAGTAGCATTACATGTTCCCACTATGATAGCTTAATAAAAACATATCTTATATCTAAACACTTCCAAATGCCCAATAGAATAATCTTGGTATTTATCTACAGACGGATTGTAAAACTACATAAATTACAAAGTAAAAGTAAACATATTTTAAAATGTAAACTACATAAAAGAGTAACGAAATTAATAAAATTCCTTTTAAACTTTTCTGAGGAAATTACAATTTGACCTACTATATTATATTTGCATATTTTATTTAAAAGATCAACATAGTATAACTTTTACAGTATAATTTTACACAAGAACCATAAATTTACATTAAATTTAACACTGATCCGCTTGCCAAAGAAGACAAAATTGTGAAGTAAATTTATACCCCTTTAATTTACATCGTCCTTGTCTTTGATGCCACATTCTACTTTGAATGATGGTGAATTTTGTGAAGCTTTTAAATTATGAGGCAGATAAATATTTGTTCATTAGCATAACTGTAGCTTGAGTACGTTTGTATATGGACTAACTAAGTTATAACTTGAACACCGTCAGTCAACTCAAAGATTGATCAGGTAAATACTAAAAACACAACTGAGTAGGAAATATTATAAGAGTATACAATTATTTGAATGGTGTTGATGGAAAATCATGAAGAACAGATGAAATATATAAAATAATGCATTCAGTTAAACTCAGTTGTAGGAGTTAACTTTTGATAAAGTTCAGATAGTTTGGAGCCAAGAAAAGAAAATTATGAGTCCAGTGTTTATTGTTGAAAGTAATTAAATTTAATTTACTTACTTTACCTGTTACTAAATAAAAGCGTCCATCCCCTTAACGATGTTTCCATTGTATGTTTATACAAAGTAAGAAACTTCTTGAGTGTTTCAAACTATACTCAAACTGATATAAAGCAAAACACTAATGTTTCATGCCTATAGATTTATATTATTTCCCCACACTAACTCAGATAAGTAAAACTTTAATATTTATTATTATTTATTATTATTTTATATATTATTAACACATCATTCATTACTGCCTGTAATGTTTACTTTCGTATTTATTTGTGGAACCCCCCACAAATTCGTATTTATATTATGGCTTTATATTATATCAAAAGGCATTGCATGATAAAAATGTAAATACATATTGATGTTGGTGAATTTTAAATTGGTTAGAACATAGTAATACGAGTTGAAAATAATAAAAAATAACGGTCGATATTCATGGTACCGTTATGACGAATCGAACTGATAAAATCGATTGTTTCTAAGAATAGAAGCAATATAATAGACATACTGCACAGTTCTAAGGGTTATATTAATTTTAATTGAAATATAGGTTTACGTAGCTTCAGTCAACTGGTCTATATCCAGTAGATCATTCCTACATGTTTCGAAACTCTTGTTCATCAGGGTTTACAAAAATGCCTTTATTCTATTGCGGAAACATATATTGTCAAAAATTAAAATTGAAATTAAATACTATAACACAACACATACGCACATTTAAACATTAAATACTTGTTCCGAAGGCCGGCAATATTCACCGACAATAGACTTGAGTCATTTAACAGTTCTGGAGTCATTCAACAATGAATTATTACGAGTTGTCACAGTTGGACGAGCTAGAATACGACATATACGACATGACCTACATTAAACCGTAACTGAACAATGCTTATATGCTTCTCTTCTACATCAGGAGTCGATAATAAAGACGTTGTTTCCACAAAGAGCCTTTCTCATTTCTCGACCCAGTTAGGATAGAAAAGATCCAAGGCTTAGGTCTACATCATTCACACCACCCCGGTGTGAAGCGCCACATGTTTCTTTCAGAAACACTTTATCAGAGCGATGTTCCTCACGTTCAGTATGTAGTTGTGTTTATATGTTTTAGGACGAAATGATGTGAAAAGAGGAATATGCCATCTCATGGAAACAAAATTTGAAATGAAAGTCACCAACAACGTTAATGTGTTTATGTAATTACTTTAGAAAATACGTAGATATAATGAAGTATAACACTGTTTGATTTTTGTCTGATTTTTAATGGGTGTGTTGTTCAAAAGGTTATTTACTTATTATTTAATCTAAAATACTTACACTTGTTTCAATTACTTTATTTCTGTAACTTTATTATAATTATGAAATTGTTTTTATGCAGTCGCTATTGATACTTTTTAACATACAGTTAGATTCAAACTCTTGGTAATTTCATCAGGAGTTTGATTCATCTGACCTTAGAACTATTTGTTATACCATATTCATAATTGTAAGTGTAAGTTTAAATAGCAACATTTACTTGAGTGTACAATACGAACTGAAAACTACAAGGCTAGACATTTGTATATTGTGCGTAAACATATTTTCATCTAGACTTATATACCTCGTAAATAAACAGGCTTAGCTTTAATTTATACTTTAAAAGAACAATCCAAAATACTTACATCCACCTCTATCTGATCTTTGACACTGACAAGGATTCCACAGTCTATACAATACCAGAGCAGATGTTATTTCCTTTCCAAGTCACAAGATGGCTTGTATCAATAACACTGCTTCAGGATGTCTTCCACAAACATCCTTGGTCACGTTCAGGGAAAATGCATATTGCATCTACAAACAATATCTATAGGACTTCTTGTTACCTTCGTTGATAATTATATTCCTCCAAGCATATCATAGCACATGTTATTGACAATTAGTAATCAATAGTTTTTGGTTTGCTAGAGATAAACCTTGTATCAACTGTAACTTGTAGTAAACCACCAACCCGATGGTTTTACTAGTGGCTAAAAGACAACACGTGACTTAACTTCGGTTAGGTTACGTAATACTTACGAAATCATTTGAACACTATGATATAGGTAACTAATGTGGTTCCACTTAATTACCAAACACCGTATTAGCCTAATTACAGTACGGTAATCACAGTAAAACAATAATGCAGCATTAGAAACAATTTGTAATTGTTTAGTTCAATAGAAGCAATCAGAGTTGTAGAAATCCTCGCAACACATTCAAGAGTCGCAAAGTTATCGTCAGACACCAAGTCAAATTATCTTGTAAGGTAAGACCAATCACCATTGGAACTGTCCCCTCGTGGGTGCTTCAACGGTGAACAACTTGCAGAGTATTTATAGGTTTACTATCACTAACAACATTGATTATCAGGCTAGTCTATCCTGCTTCTGGTTTGACTAACCTATAGTCGTTCGAAACAAATATTTGTTTTTTAATAATGCTAGGTTTTTATAATTCGCAACATTTTTTTCCCTTAAAAAAATATATATTTTTACTGTTTAATGATATCCCCATTATACGACCATTATAAATTTTGCTACAAGATGACCATAAGCCGAGGAATATTTTTGTCGTAACTAATGGTTCAACTAAGTCTCCCTGGAGGCGGTTTACGAGAACTTCAATTCGCTTTACCTCTCACTGATAGGCGCATGTTTTAATAGTAGGACTAATGGCAACAACAACGTGTGAGTATACAATCTTTTATTTTACGTTGGTTTATTGCCTACAGGTTAAACCATCATCTTGGGATCCACTACACATTTCACAAAAGTTAAAAAACAATACGAACAACAATAGGCACTTACGAATCGCTAGAACACAAAGTAGAAAATAAAAAGTGACATTCAGTAGAGGGGTTTTGTGGTCAATTAACACAGACGTTTCCTTTTATCCACCATCATACAGTGAGCTGTTGCCATTCACGTTGCCCCAATCCTCTAATGGGGTTAGTATCAGATACATGTGCAGAGATATCTATCTTTATAGAACACCATTGTTTCATGTGTACATTGTTCTTGCTGTCAATTTCAGACATATACTTTGATTAAAAATTTAGCACAACCTCTAATGAAATTATATCTTGTTTTGTATGCATATAAAACTTAGTTTGTATAAAGATAAACAATGTGTACAATTAACTTTAAATGCAGTACTTATAAAAGATTGTAATGTAAAACAGGACGGTCTAAAGAGTAAGCTACATCTAAAAGCGAAGTTAAATTAAACTGGACCCCATTAACTTGTTCAATAGTTGAAGATTATAATATAAACTGAGAGTTACTCTGATCATCACTGACATGAGCGGTCAGTGACATCAGGGACCAGAAATCAGTGATTAGTGATCAGTGGCATCAGGGACCAGTGATCAGTGACATCAGTGACATGTGGTCAGTGACATCAGTGATCAGTTAAAAGTAACATCAGTGATCAATGGTGCCGACCTTACCGGTGACTAGATTTGTGTAGCATGTTCTCATTGTTTGAGCAGTGACTTCACGTCTCTCCTATAGGTAAAGAGTTAAAGCTTAAAACACATTACGCGCCTATAATATATATATATATATATATATATATATATATATATATATATAGATATAGATATATATATATATATATATATATAAGATTCATCACATTTAACCCTACAAATTGTTACTTTGGGTTTTGTTGTGATACTAGCAACAATAAATCGATTGCACTTTGGTTATTGGTTAACAAATCAATAGTCATTAACAACTTCCTACCGAAGGCAAATTATGCTATATATTATGATAGTCTAAAATATAGGTAAAACTTCGGTAAACGCTACAGGTAATATTTAACGCTAATAAAGTAATGGTAAGGCAGAATTTACACAATAACAATTTAAAGTGGTGTTAAGGGAAGAAAACTTTCACATACTTCTTACTATTTATAAATTACAACTTGTTCGTCAGGAAATATCTGTAATAATATTTTTCAAACATGGGTGGTATTTTTACAAAAAGTAAACTCCCGATCTCTCGCCTGTGGCTAAACTTAGAGTTGGTTGTTAAAGATTTATAATACACTCAGGAAGTCAAACATTCCGGAAAGTTGGTGTTCCGAGTTTGATCCAGTTTCGATTTCCTTTTTCTGGCAATTCTTTTCCGTTCCGGAAAGCGTATTTCAGAATAGTTTTTTTCAAGTAGCTGAAATAAACTAAACTTTACATCAAATGTATTTCATCACATTATGTGTACGTTAAAAATTACATGTAGCCTTTAAATACTTTATGATTAATTAATCTATAGTTAATTACCGTACAATAATATTTAACAATGTTTTCCCGTTGTACTGAGGTGTAAATGCAGACAGTAGGATTGAGAACTGTTAGCAGGTTGGAGAGGTATTTGATTTCGTGCGCATTGTTATTTAGAACGAATTAAGGAATGCCAATGTGATATACATATCTCATTGCGTTGTTTGGAAATCGTGAAGGCAATTCACAATTATTATGTATTAAAACTGTTATTTATACCAAACGAAGATGCACTGAAGTGTATCAGTTGCCTCTGGTTCGGATGCGCGCACATCATGCGGCAGTCTTTGTGTCAGTGACAAGCCGCGAGCGAACCTTTGACGTCATCTTCAACATATCGGCGAAGTTATTCCAAGAATTTACTACACAATATGTTGTGACGAGATAAGACAGGGTTGTTAAGGCACTCAAATACAGCAGAGTTTTGTGCTGAATATAATTATATAGGTAACTGTATAACGGTTAAAAATCTGCCTCGTGATCCTGGTTTGTCCTTTTGAATGTTGTATAACGCGATCATACGAAAGGTTATTCACCATCTTCAGACCCGCACAAAACTTAAAATTGTCTTAACAACACACGATCAATATTTGTTAAAAATATTTTGAGTTTTTGTGCGGTTTTGAAATTGACCCTTTCGTCAAAACGTGTCCATCCAACAGGATAAACTAGGATCAGGAGGCAGATTACAGGTATTTAACCTTTATTTCATTCAACGCGATTCGGAAAAACATAAATATGAAAAAAACTGTATTTGTTATCCAACACAACATAACAAAGGCACTAATAAAAACACTTAGTGACAACGAACTTACGCAAGAGAAACTCCAAATGTTTCACGTTTGGTTTAGTATCAATAAGTTGTTGATGAGCTAAAAAATTCAGTACAATAGTAAATACTTTTCGACTGTATTAAATTGGGAAAAACAAACTATAACTTAACAAATAACACAAGTAAGTACACAGAATAATATATTATCTAAAACTGCATCAATGACATAAGTATATTCGTTTGGTTTTTGATAGATAAAACCCCTTCAAGTCATATGAGTTCAATGCTTATGCAAAGTATTTATTTTTAGTTGTAATACATTTATTATTTTTTATCATATTGTCTATCCTCTTAAATTATCAAATAAAATAAGAATCTAAAAAAGTAATAGTTGCGAAAGCAACGTTTACAACAGATTATACGTCGAATGAAAGGGACTCAGACATGAAATACAAAAGAATAATTCTCACTCTTGATAGATGAAGTCGAAAGTCTCCAATTATAATTTATCCATTTAGTTGTACTTGTTAAACAAGTTTTTTTGTGTTTAAGTTAGACATGAAAATCACAATCATATTGTGGGGGTTCGTCAAAATCAAAATACATTTTTTCAATTCATTTAGCGATATCACAAATGTGATAATTGAGATGGTTTAATAGAAATCAGATGAAACTAAAACCTTATCACCTCATCTATGTTAGGTAAACATAGAATCTGTAAAGGTTATTAGGGCGCGCACTAAGGACAATGTTATTAATAGTATTACAAATAATAATCTTAATTAGCATAACAGCTTAAAGTTTGGAACCCCAGATTTCCCATTTGAAACAAAAATTTGTTTCAAATCTATTCTAACTTTGACAACAATTTTTAATTATTCCATACTGACTTTCTTATCAATTGACTTTTTCTGAAAATTACTCAAAATGTAAAGGATTGTTAATCACGGACAAATGAGTTGGGTTCTCGTGATATTTTGAAACTAGGACAGAGGTCTCAATGGACCAGAGTTAGTCACTATCATTGTCGGTATTCCCCACTGTGATAACCCGGAGCCTGGGGTGGCCCTGGACTACCAATAGATAACCCACAACTCCAAATTGCTCTATAATAATTGACTTTATCGATAGTGGTAATGTTTCCTAAAATGTATTTTACGCTATAAGTGTTTTGATCAATGGAGCAAAATTATTTTTCAGCATTAATAAAACTGATTGTTTATTGTATTGTAATGACAAAGATTTTCTTATTTTTGAAAGCTATAAAATGTCCTACGTGTATAACAGGGCTACTTCATTGCATTTAAAAATATATAACAATACTGTAAATCAGTTTAACATTGTCTTAGTTATCTTTTATAACAGTACTGTTAAAAAACAAAAAGAATATTCATGTACAAAATAATTCTACAGTATTTGTTATCTAATTCTCATTAAATTTTGTTAAAATGGGATAAATCTTGAGGTAGTGGCGAATATGGTCACAAAACACTGCTGACACTACGTTTGATTTTACGTTCGTTACAGTTAGATTTTCATCAACAAATTATAAATCATGGCTTGCTTTATAGCACATGTGGTGTTTAAGTTAAATAAAACAATTTCAAACAACTGATGTATCAAGATTTCAAATTGTACAAAATAAATTATTTATACAGTATAAAGAAATTATGACCAGCATGTCTACAAAAGGTCAGCGATGAATTTGTAAGGCATAAAATATATCACCAACCTTTCTTTCCTCAAAAATAGTTTATTCTACTAATCAAATAAGTTTGCATATCTCGCCGTAGTCGATCCACCAGTTTTATATCGCACGCTAGTTGGTATCTTTTACTTACTATGTAGATTGCGTCCTGCCACAGTATTGGTGAAGGTTTACCATGCACTTGTCTGGACCTCAAGCTATGGTCTGGCATGTTGGGGAAGTGCATGTGCCACAACGTTATAGCCTTTAATAATAGTATGTAAAACCTTCATCTGCATGTTACCCAAATCCTCTAGAACCGATTATTCCTGCCCACTTTTCCAACAATTAAAAACTCTTCCGATCATAAATCTATACATATTTAAAGTTTTAAAGCATTTTTACATAAACAGTTAGTATAAGTCTTTATCAAAACATTAAATTGTATCGTGTCAATCTTTATACATTATCCACTTGTATTACCTCATTATGTCTTACCGCAACGAAACACTACCTCTATGCCAGCCTAGCCAGTGTGTTATTCCATTCTATTTCCTTTTGTATCGCTAAATATTCATTATTTCCTTGCTCAACCTACAACCTAATATTAATTCTATGCATTCTAAGCTTGTTTAAATTGGAATTCTAAAGTTTAATCAGTTTACGAAGAATTAATTACATTACAAAAGTATTATGACATTTTCTAATACTATACAGTAGTATATAGAAATGGCCGTACATTAAAAATCCTACAAATTGTTAAACAGTATCCATGACATTTTTCCTATATCAACCATTTTCTACACAAACCAAAATTATACTTTTTGTTACCTTAGAAATAATTTACCACAAGGAATCCAAAAATAACAACATAGTACATATTTAAACATTTATATTTGTACACAAACATACTGGAATAAATAATTACTAGGACTGAAAAAGGGGGTTTCCTGGCGAGATTATGTTTACCGAAATACCGATCAAACGGCTAAATAATCAAATTGTTAACGATATTTTTCTTCATACTGAAATAAAACGAGTAAAGTAAAATTGTGTTTAAATAACTGTAACTAATACTATATCTTTCGAGTAGTTGAATTTTTATTTAATCAAGGTTATGGTTATGGTTATTTAAAGTAATTAATTAGAAGGTTACTTTTAAAACTACTAATTAAAAATGTATTACTCAATTTAAAATGTGTTGTTTGTAGACACTCAGGTACAAAACACATTGTTTTTATCGTGTATTTAACAATAACCATTGTGCTAAAATGTCCCAATAACCAGATTTTAATCTACGAAGTACTGACAAACTAAGAAGGCCTTATACGAACACTGAACGTCATTAAGAGCATATCCTGGCTTTGAGGATCGCTCCCATATGGATACACACTGCTCGCCTCCCTCTCCAATATTGTTGGGTTCACCCGGCATCCACATATCTGACGGTGTTGTGATCGCTCTTCCAGTAGAAGCCCATATAAACTGTCCTTCGTTGCCGTGATCCGTGCCGGACACCCAAAAGACGTTGCGTCTTAGTCCTATAAATTACAAAGGATATTGATGAAATTCGAAACAATTTTTCATGAACTAACTTGAAGTAATAAATACCGTCGAAATTTCATCGTCCATCTAATTTTGTGTGCTTTATGTCAGTTTTCATCTTGTATAGTAAAAAGGACGAGAACGACATTTTAATCATTCAACATAGCTTATATCAAAGTAGCTCTTTAAAATCATAAGGGCAGCTTTTTCTAGCATTTTTGCCTGGAATCACTTGAAATCACTTATGCACAGTGAAATACTAGAGATACTATACTTTATCCATTATTTTGGTTTACATTATGTGGAAGAACGAACTCGCAACTGATATTTATTTATTTTGTGAAATATGGAGGGTTTATTTGCCTTAAGGTTCGTTTCTACTATGAAGTTTTTTCATCTGTCTGGCGCTGAATGCCCCAAATGTAGTTACTCGGTTAACTGCAAGCAAGCGCATGTGTTCCCCGAGACCAACGGGGAGCATCTTGCAACACCTGTGACTCACAGTGGATCTCTGTGATTATAGTTTCGTCTTCCTTCAGGTCAGGTATATCTGTTAATATCGTATCCAGCTTTGTAAACAAAAATAATTAATTTTCATAGTTTATTCATTGCGATTTAGAGTACTGATAAAATAATAGACTTAACCAACAACTATCAGAAAAAATTTGCATTGTGGCAAGCAACCCATACCAATTATAAAAACAGGACGAAACACAAACATGCACGTATCATTAGTACGTCGGGTACACAGAATAAAACGGCACTTTTAGATGGGAGTAAAGCATGTTTTGTGGCCATAGCTGATGCCGAAAGGTAACTTTTCACCAAGGGAGCCACTTAAAAATCCATGCAGGACTCCAAAATGGTGGCCATTAAATTTAATATAATTTAAAGCTAAAATGTATAAAAAATGTTAATGTTACTTAAGAAAACAAACCGTGCAAAAAGTGAAATTTAAATTTTGTTTTGCAGAACTGTAATTGGACAGTTAGCTACTAAGATACGACATTAGGTGTACTAATACAGTGGCTAATGGCGGCTAGCTTTTATGGCCACCATTTTGAAGTTCTGCACGGATTTTCAAGTGGGTCCCTATATGAAAAGTTTTCTTTTGGCATCAGCTATGGCTACAGAAAGTGCCATTCTCCAAATTAAAAGTGCCGCTTTTTGGCTGTATTAGCTGCATTGGAATTTACTGTTCTTGATTCCAAGTAATTACTAATTAAAAATAAGGTATTTTATTTTTTTCTAACTTGAAATTCAGAATGACTGCAGCACGTACTCGTCACTCTGGTTGCATTCTCAAACTGTCTGCAATTGGCACATGGATAGTGGAAAGGGCAACCCGCAAGTTGCACATTGCAAGATGTAACAGGCAGGCAACGTTGCATGCAATATTGCTCAGGATCAGAGGCAGTGTAATGATGAACCTTTACTCATTTGTTGCATTTAAATATGTTAGTGCACTAAGTAATGTTTCACATATACTTTGCATTTAACAAATCAGTGAGGCTGTCTATTAGACGCAGCCACAGTTTCTTACCAGTTTGGCGAATCAAGTTCCTGATTTCATCAAGTTCCTCGGAATTATCGATAGCAGCCAGTTGTGAGTTGTTCCTGACACAAGCCGTAAGAGCTCCAGCCCAATCCGTCTGAAAATAAATCTTTGTGTATAATCACCAGTTTTTTTATTGTTTTTTTTTTTGTCAGATGTCCGGATGAAAATTTCTCAGTGCCGTGATCAGAGGTCAGGAATATATTTTAAAGTTTATTACATAATATACCGTACGGTAAAATACCAATTAAAGGTCGAAATTTTGCCATTAAGAATAACAAGAAACATGTTTTTTTTAAATGCCACATTCGTTAGTTGATTGTAATAAACAATTACGTTTATCTATTCTTTGTTTAAAATTCATTGTTGGTGATGGTGAGTTTATGTTGTTTAAGAGATTATTGCGGACATTTTCCAACACTGATCACTGAAGGAAAATGTCCGCGAATATCTCTTAAACAACAACCGTATGGTTTTCAGTATTTTACTAGCCAGTATATAATTTCAAATTGTACTATTTGTTTATAATAATTCTGAAATATTTAAGCGTATTTAACAACAACCGGCTTCAATTAGTTGGTTGATATGAGTGACTATTTATTTATTGCTAGAAATTGCAAGAACTTTTTTGAAGTCTTTCTTTGTTCGGAGTTTTATACTATAATTTAAAAAAAGTGCTTAAAGTACGAGTAAAGGGTTCAAAATTGGCTTGAAATTTATATGGTACCTTAACCATTAAAAGTCATGGTAATACCTAAGGAAAAGTAAAACTAAAGTCATGGTGAAAATAAAGTTCATTGCACTTCCTATTCGAAATCATTTGTATGAAGACAACGAGTTAATCAATAATTAGGTCTACATATATTTATAAAACTGCAGTGCATAATCAGGAATGCATTTGAGGTGAAGAGTATTTCCATTAACGCTACGATTTCAAGCACTACCAATATAAAATATTCTGCAAAATTGAGCATCCTTTTGGTTATATCAACCCACTTCTAAAACTTGAATAATGACCTTAAATTATAGAATGCCATAACTATTTTTACAATATATTATTCTTTACTTATGGTTTATTGTTTTCTAATTAAAAATATCCTTGCTTCCAACCCCGATTGTATGATTCTTGTAGAAAATAAATCCAGGAGGCAATATATATCCTCTTTAAGGACTCACTTGAGATTATCAATACACACTTAATTATTTTCAGAACTAAATGATTTTATCGTTGTTTATTTATTGCTAATGTTAGATAATGATATTAATTGCCATTGATTTTTCAACGGGTGTCACGCTAGTATCATTATAATTGGTAGTTCTGCTACTAAATGGTAATCCTACAATCAGTGGGTTGAAATTTAAACTTTACTTTAGTGTGTATTTTAAACAGAAAACGCAAATCTGCTGAATATTTTGTTGAAATAAATGTATGACCATTAAATCTATGACAGTTTATTTAATTTTTTCATTAAAAACTGTCATTAGCAGTTAACATAATAGGAAGGGGCTTTAGAATACGAAATAAAATTTAAATGTGTTCATAGAATAGAAACGTTCCTATCAAAAGATAATTTTCAAAGAACAAGTTTTGATTTGGTAATAGGAAAACTCTTACATTTTAAGCCTTTTGGAACTAACAAAAAGTTATAATAGTTTTGAACGAGTAATTGTAACTTGTTTTTGTTAAAGTTAATTTATATATTTTGTTAATTTTGTATTCTCTCTGAGAAGTCAAAAAGATTGCAAAACATAAAGTATGTAATCGTTACCTTAAAACTACTGTTAACGTAGAACTTTTTGTGCCTAGGAGGTTCTGGACAAACGGGTATGGTTATCGCTGTAACAGAAACAGTTATAATAGAGTAAATTTATTATTAACGAAATAAATTTTTAAATTATGTTATTTGGTATTATATGGATTAAAAATATTAGTGAGTTGCAAAATTGTATCTATCAATAATATAATTTGGTTTACACTCAGAGAGAAGAAAAATATACTTCCAAGTCATCAAATCACTTCGAAGAATAACGGTGGGTTAAAGCTGTAACTCTACATAAACTTAAAAACAGTACGCAAACAAGTTCACAAATAAGAAAAATATATTCGTAAGGACATTCAACTGCATATTTTAAGCAACTTGAGTCAAAGGTTTTGTTTTACTTTCAACATGCATTCCAAAACAATAACAGAATAAATATATATAAAATCTATTTGTACATGTTGCACTCCGGATTAGGTTGTGCTCACTATTCCTGTATACACCTGTATTTGTATACTCAATGGCTGCAATACTGCATTGTGCTGACGGAAACACCGTGTGTGACGCTGTTACGAAAATACGACAATACCCTTGCATTATTATCACACAATCTCAATATTCAATGTATTTTTCAGGCAGCAAAAAGCGACAAAACCTTCCTTGAATTTTATGACAGACTCCAACGATCTAATAAAGGACAATATCAAATGTCATAGCAGATAATTTTTACTTTCTCCCCCTATACATAGTATATGGATAAAGTATTGTTTTCGTCAAAATTTTCGAATTTGAGTTGTTAGTGGAAATATTTGTTTTGGTGCTCCCTGAACCCAAAAAAGTGGTTTTTACGTGATGCCCTAACCAATGGGCCGATTTTCATGAAATGTGGTATGTAGGTACTAATCCACGATATCTCCAGGCATTTTTTCATTTTTTTGAATTTTTGATTTTTAAGGGTAATTATCCCCCAAAAACTGCCAAAAAACATGAAAAATCCAAATTTCTCAAAAACGGCTCTAACGATTTTGATTAAATTTTATTCGTTTGTAGAACTTTAGTTTTCAAACAAAATGACACCACCCAAATTCCTGTAAAAATTCGGGTTCAGAAATTACAGGACTTAAAACATCAAAAATTCAATTTTTTTGATTTTTCATAAAAATACATAAATATAAAAAATAATACTGTTCACCATTAAAAAGAGCTCAAAAAAGTAAATAATTTAGTATTTTGAATTACTATTCTACGATTGCTGGTTTCGGAGAAAATTGAAATTTTCATTTAGCGGTAAACGCAGTACGTTGTCCAATGTTATTCTTATGGGGAATACAAAAATTACTATTTCTCTCTTATTTACTGATCAATTTAATTCAAACTTGATATGCTTGTCAATTTAGCATTGATTAACAGAGTTAATTCGAAATATGTTGCCCCTTAATAACCCTGGGGGGGGGAATAGGGGGCATTTCCCCTCTTAAAACCACAAGTGTAGCAATTGGTTCTGTAGTGCCTCCAAAGCAGGGGTTTGGGTGGATGTTTTTTAAAACGACTTGTTCACAAGATTTTCTGTACATTCGACCGTGCTTTGTATTCTATATTTAGTAAATAAAAAGTAATTTATTCATTAAAGTTGGGCTAAAAGGGAGAAAGTATGTGTCAGTTTCCTGATACCGTTTATTACTTGTGTAAAGGTTCTAGAATAAATGGGAATCGAGGGGACATGATCGTTAAAAGCGTTATAACTCAAATATCTTTACGTGTTATATTACTAGATGTCGTATTACTTGGAAATATCTTTAAATTCACCCGGTGTTTCCCAAGGAAAATATTAAAACTGTTATCTAATTTGATAGTTCAAATTACATACATTACCACTAATACTAGCTATTATAAGTCAAAAACGAATTCAATATTTTTATTATAAATTAAGTAGCTTCAAAAATGTCCTTCAAAAATCTATATTAAACGCTAATCGTGAAACGCACGTATTCAAATGGGACATCCGCCGTACCAAATCTAAAGTTGTTATTGTAACACAGCCCCAATATATTGTATGTTCAAATATTCATTATAATGTGTCGTAATTCAGAAAATGTCTTTTTACGAAAGACATTTAACGCCAGCATGCAAAATAGGCCAAAAGGGGGTTACGTTGGTTTAATTGAACTTTTTTAAACGAATAAAATAGTTAAGTAATAAAATCAAAATCGATTTTTAACTTTGAGTTTGGTTTGATATTATAACAGACCCACATATTTATCACTTCAAACCAAATTCTATTACTTAAAAACTTAAAGTTAACTAGTTGGTACCCGTTGAAATTCGATTGATAAATAAATCAAAAGCTTGATGAGCTGCATGATGAAAATCTCCGGGTTGGGGTTATAATCAGCTCAACGTAGTAAAATAATTACACTATAAATCACACCAAAACTATTTGTATCAATTATATTGTGTATTATGTAAAAACTTAAGAGGAGAAAACTATACTAAACAATCACTTTTGTACCCGGTTTTCTCAAACTAAGGCCGAGTTTCACGATAAAAAATACTCCCATATGAATAACATGGACAACATTTTAGGACTTTGTATTTTATATCAATAAATGAAGGGAGATAGTGTTAAATCTGACGGTTTTGGGAAGTATCGGAGTGTTAAAGCTTCAAATTGGTACAAATTCCATGACCACGCGTTGCCCGGTTTTCTCAAACAAAGGCCGCTGAAAAATCCCCCCGAATGAATAATTTGGAGAATTTTAGGACTTTTTACTTTACATCATTCGACAACCGTAAAGGGGAAAAATTATTAATATGGCAACTTTGGGGAGTATCGGAATGTTAAAGCTTCATATTAGTATAATTCCCATGACCACACGTTACCCGGTTTTATCAAACTAAGGCCGAGTTCCTGGTCAAATATTCTGCCATATGAATAACAAAGAGAAATTTAAGGACTTTGTACTTTACATCATTTAAAACCCTTAGGGGGATAAAATGATAAATCTGACAAATTTGTGGAGTATCGGAATGTTAAGCTTCAAATTGATACAATTTCTATGACCACACGTTCCCTGGTATCCTCAAACTATGGCCGGGTTCCTTTACAAATATTCTCCCATTTCAATAACATGAAGCATTTTTTTAAATATCTATATTTTTAAAACTAAACCGGTATTTTTGGTTTTCTGGTAATCCGAAGTGTAAAATCTTTAAAATGACACATCGATTGTTCAAATCCGTTGAGAAATAACGACGTAGTGGGCCGAAAACTAAATTCCATAGATAAATTTATATAAAAGATGTTTATATGAATATTTTTACATTTTTATTCCAAATTGTTTCCAGCGGAAAAGACAGCGTTAAACTATATGTAGCATGACTACTGTCTCGTAAAGAATTCTGAAGTTTACTCCCAATATATTAGACCTAAGGACACTCCCAATATTTTAGAATACTACAATAGTTATAAGCTAAATTATAATCATACTTACGAGAGGGTGAGCATCCTATGATAGGATGGCCTGAATGACCTGGGCTGCATGAGCACATGGCCACGTGGTTGCTCATGTGACAGACAGTGTTGGCCCCACACACTGCCACACAAGGGTTCACACACTTCTGCTTGGCGCAAACCCTGTCAGCATCGCAGTCATCATTGGCCACACATTGGGGTATGTCTGAAACATATACACGCTTAGCTGATCACGTGACAATGTGTTGGCCCCACACACTGCCACACAAGGGTTCACACACTTCTGCTTGGCGCAAACCCTGTCAGCATCGCAGTCATCATTGGCCACACATTGGGGTATGTCTGTAACATACACACGCTTAGCTGATCACGTGACAATGTGTTGGCCCCACACACTGCAACACAAGGGTTCACACACTTTGAACAGCACAATCATTCCCTAGCTATATAAGGCATTGTACGTTTCAACCAGTATTTTTATAGAAACAACCGTTTGTGTAGTGTAACATCATCTGTTAAAACCTCGGAAAAAAAACAACGTTTATCACATCCAAGCAAAAAAACAAGCTTATGACATACATTGACCCTTCTGAAACACAACTTATTACCGATTTATCCAGTTAAATTTATAAAAATCAGATGTACTAATTCTTCTTCTGAAATGACTGAAAATATTTTGTTATTTCTGTGGGGAACCACAATTCCAATATTATTTTCGTTATATTTTTATCTTACTTCTTAATTTCCTAATGAATTAATTGCGTGGTTGGCTGCATTTCTGTTTCGTGACCAATGTTCACGATCGAGGTGTCAAACTAAATGACATTCCTCTACATATGTTGAAAGCAAATTATGTTTTCCTCGGCCCTCAGGCCTCAGTGCAGAGAACGACTCTGTGAAATCAAACTGAATTTTGTACTTAAAAATAGTTTATTGAACTAGGCAAACTACCTTAACATATACCTTCGCATTTTATCATCAGAATAACAAATACACCGCCCCACCCCAATTTCCGTTTTGTTGAATCGTGTATTTGTGACTTTAATCGTGGTTGTTAGCGAATTTCCCGATTGGGAAGAAGCTATTACCGTATGTCTCATGGTATGGCTTAAGCCAAACCATGATAACTTTTCATTTTGGTCCCCAGATGCCAGAAAAACCATTCGTTCAAATTTATAGTATACATATATATATATATATATATATATATATATATATATCCGTAAGCACGATAACTCTCGTAAAAATGGTCTAATATTAATGAAATTTAGTTCAAATGTCTAAAGTACCATTTATTTGAACGAGTTCAAAAACCAGATGAATCGCACCACTCAAGGGGGGTTTTATACCCCAAAAATGAGTCTTCTGAGGTTTCCACATGTAATTTTTATTAAATCAAATTTTCACCATTGAGTTCTGCATAAAAAAAGAAAACAATTTGGTATTTTGATCATTGCTCTACGTCAATTGGTTACTGAGATATTGAAAGTGCTAAACACAGTACGTTGCCTAATGTTGTTCTTATGGAGAAAAAGACAAATTGTATATCTCGCTTATTTAACAAAGAAATAAACTCTCGCTTATAAACTGACAAAATTATGTATATGGCTTCATCTGGTTGTGGTTTCATGATGTTTGCACGAAAATATTTCACCTATGGTTCCCGTAGCAGCAAACCTAGGTACTCGGTCCCCATGTTATTATTATGAAAAATAATTAAAATGTTATATATCGCTTATTTATGACTGTATATAGATTAAACTTGGTATGTGGCATCATTTAGATAATTTCTATTGATATTTGCATAAAAATCCATTATTTTGTGTTTCTTGTTTCAGCAAACCTACGTTCTCATCCCCAATGTTATTCTTATGGAGAATAATTAATATTTTAAATATCGCTTGTTTATTAATATATATCTTATGAATCCTGTTAGTGGCTTAATATGTTATGTTATTTATTCATTGGAAATTCGCTGAGTATGCAGGTTTGCTGAGACGGGGGTATTCTGTACTCAAATTTAAATCGCACTTTGGAAAAAATAATGACTATCATCATTTAGTTTACAAAAAGATTTCGATTGTTTATATTTACACAAAACTATAGAAACTGCCTAAACTGCATCAACAAAGACCACAATTTCAGATTTGAACTGCTATAATGCCGCTGTCGTAATAATTTCCGTGACACAGGATTAAACAAAGACAAAATCTACCTTACAATTAATTTTTCTATCACTTTTATACAGTATTATAAACTCTATTTCCACTCAGCATATATTTGTTTTTGTTTATTGCCTGCCAATTTCAATTAAACACCCTAATTTTATTCAAGATTGTCTGCTTTGTTTACAAACACAACTTGCTCAACTTGCTAACTTTACTCAGCTGTAGTGTTGTTGATTCTGTTGTTTGGATGCAACGAAGGGAAAGGGAACACATGACATGGTAAACAAAATTATTGATGAAAAATTGTCAAAATAAAAACTGTGTTTTTTCCAATTGCAAACTTATAACTGGGTAAATGTAGGATATCGTTTTTTTTTTTTCTTCATCCTTGGCCTATGGGAAATCTACCGATACCAACCTGGCCTCTCTACGTTCAGTAGTTTACTCGGAATAGGTTGTTACACTTTTTTTTATGCATGGGGATGGCGAAAAAGGCCAAAAAACAGTGTTTTTGCCGATTGCAAACGTATAACTGGGTAAATGTAGGATATCGTTTTTTTCATCATCCTTGGCCTATGGGAAATCTACCGATACCAACCTGGCCTCTCTACGTTCAGTAGTTTACTCGGAATAGGTTGTTACACGTTTCTTATGCATGGGGATGGCGAAAAAGGCCAAAAAACAGTGTTTTTGCCGATTGCAAACGTATAACTGGGTAAATGTAGGATATCGTTTTTTTCATCATCCTTGGCCTATGGGAAATCTACTGATACCAACCTGGCCTCTCTACGTTCAGTAGTTTACTCGGAATAGGTTGTTACACGTTTCTTATGCATGGGGATGGCGAAAAAGGCCAAAAAACAGTGTTTTTGCCGATTGCAAACGTATAACTGGGTAAATTTAGGATATCGTATTTTTAGCGAATTTCCCCTATATTAGCGAATTTCCCCTATAGGGAAGAAGCTATTACCGTAGTCGGCATGGTAAGACCTAGGCCCGGGACCATGATAACTTTTCGTTTTGAGGTCCCCAGACCCCAAAAACACCATTCGTTCGATACTGTATATATATATATATATATATATATATATATATATATATATATGTCCGTGAGCACGATAACTCTCGTAAAAATGATCCGATTTTGATGAAATTTGGTATAAACGTGTAAAGCAACATTTATGACTTTAAGTTCGAAAACCAGCCAGATCACTCTACCTGAAGGGGTATTTTGGGGGGGTTTTGTACCCCAAAAATGGGTTTTTCGAATTTTTCACATATAATTTTTGAAATATTCAAATTTTAGTTTTCACCATTGGATTCAGCTTAAAAAAACACACAATTTTGTATTTTGATCATTTCTCTACGTCAATTTGTTACCGATATATTTAAAGTGCTAAACACAGTACGTTGTCTAATGTTATTCTTATGGAGGAAAAGAAAAATTTTATATCTCGCCTATTTATCAACGTATACTGACGAAACTTGGTATACGGCTTCATCTGGTTGTGGACCATTGATATTTGCTCAAAAAGACAATTTTTTACCCAAGGCTCCCGTAGCAGCAAACCTGCGTACTCAGCCCCATGTTATTCTTATGGAGAATAAGTAACGTGTTATCTGCCTTCATTATGAAAATAAATTAATGAAATTTGGTATGTCGCTTTACCTAGATGAGTTGTATTGATATTTGTATAAAACCCCATTTTTTGTGTTCCTTGCTTCAGCAAACCTGCATACTCAGCTGCCATGTTATTCTTGTGGAGAATAATTAAAATGTCATAAATCGTTTATTTATGAATGTATATTGATGAAACTTGGTATGTGGCTTTATGTGGTATTAATATACATATATATGCATTGGAAATTCGCTGAGTACGCAGGTTTGCTGCTACGGGGGTATTTCACCATCCTTGTACTAATGAGAATCAATTGACACCAACCTGACCGCTCTACGTTTAGTAGTTTACTCGGAATAGGTGGTTACACGTCGCCTTGTACACACTATTATTATATAGGATTTGAATCTAAATAATTGGCTGTTGTAAGATGTATTTATAACTACAAACTGTCACTGTGTTGTTTATCTTTTAATTTTGTACTGAATTGCAATTATTGCGGGATACTAGTGCTGTAGAGAGAGGTTTTGAATTGCTACGATTTTTATTGACAAAGCTTTATGCCACTACCTGCACCTGATTTCGGTATAAGCGTTCTTGAATGGTAAAAAATAACACCTATGGAAATGAATAGTTGTTATCAGGAATCCAAAACGTTTTGTTCCAGATCTTATATGATTCTTATAAGACTTTGCCGAACTGACTCTGCTGCCTATGGAAGAATAAAACGTTTGATTTAAACATTTATTTGTACTGGAACACTAACTGCCTATATAAACTTGAAGCTAAACCCATTGTAAGTGTCAGCTTAAAACATCTGTTCTGGCTTCTGTACTGTGTTTTGTTACAAGCAATAGCTTTGGAATGTTCAGGTTATTTATTTATATTCTTCCATATCATTGACATTGGAATTTTGAAAGCCCAAGGGGCGAAATCCTGAAAGTTGACATTTTCCAAAACCCCGAAAGGCACATGTAGTCGTTAAGGTGTTCAAATGACACATAAACAATCATTCGAGACCTAATAGTTTCGCCGATAGCCCGCACACAAAAGTTTAATTATTTTTGTAATATAATGATAAAAACAAGTTGAATGTAATGTACGCAAAAATGTGCATTTATAACAGTTTATACGAGTAATAGAACATATTTAACTTACAACTAGTGTTGTTAGCCAGACTAGGTGTAACACATACTGTGAAAAGTAAAATATATGAACAAATCTTCATAGTGAAAGCTCCAACGACGGACTGACTACTGGCCTTAGTTTCTGATTATTCTTAATAAATACATGAACCCTGACCTATTGCGCGATAGTTGCAGCAATGTACAGTAATCTACAGCAATCACTGTAATTACCCAAGTAAACATCACAGATAATGTGGATACGCTATTTGACCTTGTATTGCACAACCGAAAGAAACACAATAACCTTATGCGGTTATAGAGCGGCCTGGTTGGTGTCAATAGATTTCCCTTAGCCCAAGGATGATGAGAAATTATGATATTATAAATTTACTCAGTTATAAGTTTGCTATTGGAAAAAAACTGTTTTTGGGACATATTTTATTTGCAATCATTTTGTTTACCGAGCCATGTGTCCCATAATTTGCATTCAAATTCAATACAGCTGAGTAAAGTTAAGGTTGTTTTTATAAACAAATCAGACAACTAAACTTAATTAAACTAAGGTGTTTTGATTGAAATTGACAAGCGATAAGGAACAAATATTCGTTGCTAAATGGGAATAGAGTTTATTATACTGTGTGTCTACAAAGTTCTAATTCGAATTGCGTATTCCATATTTTCTATTTATATTTTAGGTTGTTTTTACTTTTACTCTTGTGGCAAAATCGTGGTTTATCGGAGATAATGGAAAAACAAGTAGATTATTTTCCTTTGATAAGTCCTGGATCTCAGGAAATATGAGAGCAGGGCGGTATTCTAGCTGGAATTTTAGTTTTTTATGTAGTTTTTGTAGTTTTGTGTAAAACTGAATCAAAAGCTTTTTGTAAACAACGATGATAGCCGTTATTCTCCCTAAAGAGCGATTAGTATATGAGTATATAACAAAAACTGATAAATAGCAAAATACAGTTAAAATAGGAGGGGTTATGTTATGTTTATGGTAAAAATTATAATTTAAAATTAAACACTCAAGGTTTGTGAAGGTTAAGACGATCAATATGATCCAGTAAACTATTTTTCGTCATACTGCTTCAAAAACAACTGTTTTTGACAGATGCGTTGAGATTCAAAAGTTCTTCTTTTTAGTCTTTGGATAATAACATATGTTTTGATGATCATTATCGTACTAGTACTAAAAAGATCATTGTTGATGATACTTTTGATTCGAGGTCGTCATAAAGCAATTAAAATTCATTCGATTATAAATAATCGAAACATTCATTGTTATTATCGAAACATTCATTGTTGTATTGTTATTATTTTTGCGTTCGTTTCCCGTACACCACTGGTGAGTGACAACTGTGAGTGACACGATGGACGAAGTTAGTAGTCCTAACGATTCGTATCGAAATATAATAGAGAAAGCCCAAACAATCATATTTCCATGGCAACCGTGCCCAAATCGAATGTTTGTTTTGAAGAACAACTGATTGATTCGAACCACAATGATTGGTTTGAACTGATCGACTCAACAACCGATAGATATGAATGAACCGAAGTTATGCATGTGCAACAGCTGATTGTTTCAAGAGACAAGCTGAAAGAAACATTTGAGGTTATGAAGACACAGTACGTAAATTTTACTTTTGTTTTTATTTAAACTTTAAGTTTTTTTGGCAGTATGACGAAAAATATAGTTCGTTACTCGGATCAAAAGTGTCTTTTTAATACTCGCTCATTTCCCAGCCTCGGCTTCGCCTCGGCAGTTAAACTGAAGCTCGTATTAAAAAGATCCACTTTTGATCCTAGTGACGAAATATACTATTGTTTCGGTTGCATATTTTTAAAATAAAAATCCAATAAAATTTGTATCTGAAAATTTAGTTGGATTTTTATTTTAATTGCACAATACATAAACACATAAACTTTATTTCATAACAAAACCAGATGCATAGGAATTATATGTAAATAAAATGAGTAATTTAGTAAATATTGACCAGGGACTAATTCCAAATTCTCCGTTATTGAATTGTGTATGCAAGATTATACGAAGTCCTTGTAGAGTATACTTAAAAATATTACTATATTATACATTTGATTTCATAAATAAATATATATATATATATATATATATATATATAAGCCTACTTAAAACTTATAATGCTCTGGTTTTCTTCAAATCATATGTTTATGATATTATTATTTTAAATTATTATTATAAATGTAACCTATTTCAGTTTGTGAGTTTGTCTGGGGATGGCAGCGTTGCTGGCGAAAGACTTCATGATATATAACGAATTTTAAGAATGTTTGTGAATGTTTTAATTTAAAATTAGTTTATAACCAATATTACGGCCCCTTATTAAAGAATATTTCCTTAGTTTTCTAAGCCCGTCATTTTTGATGGTCTAAAGAATGCTAGTAATATTATAATTCTATATGTAAGTAGAATACTTACTAGACATATGTCAATGTGACTATTTACTAGCCATAAATATTGTTAGTAAAGCTAATTGTAGTTTGTTACATTTTTTTAATGTAAAAATCCTCCCGTTTCTTATCGCGATTTATTAAGTACTATGGTCCAACGTTATTGTCTCACTGGGTCTGAAGATAATCACTGACCGATCGAAATCGATGACTTGGTACTTTATATATTTTTACTGCATTGAATGTAAATCCAGCATAAGATTTAGTATGTTTGATAAGATGTATTTTAAAAGTTCCATTATTTTTCTTTGAACGGTTAACTAAGTATTTCTCTCTGGTATAATCCATAGTACAATTATTTATTAAGAGCAATTCAATTCCCCAACTCATCTGGGAAACAGCATTTCGTATCCTCTGTGGGTTTGTGTGAGTATTTCCTCGCAATATATATATTTACTCTCAATTCTAAGCCTGCACATCTTAAGATACGTTTTTCGTTGATAACACAGTGTAATCATTTAGCTTGCAATAGATTCTAAAACCGATAATAACAGGATTACTTTTAATTTCTCGTAATTGGGATCTCACGATATTGTTTGGACTTTCATGGTTAAATTAAACGTGGGGTTACCGACAAATCAGAATAATGAGAATGGGTGCTAAAACGTCTTTTAAGTTGTTTAGCTTAATAGCTTAAAATTGTTTGTCTCAAACACACTTATTATGATTGAAAAAAGGCGGTCACCATTAAAGAAATTGCAAAGGCTAAATAAACTATGTATTATTTTACAAGAATACTTAAATGCGAGATTTTATGGATGGAAATAGAGAGATGTATGTATATGGTTAAGACGTTAAATATTTATTAAATTAAAAGTTAAAAAATTACAAAAATCTGTTATCGACAGTTGTTTAACAAAAATCTAAAATATAGCTTAAGCAACCATTTATTAATAGAGACATTTATTATGACATGATAATCCTAAAAGCTACTTGAGGTATTTTTTATCGGAAATGTAGAAACATAAGTAAACCCGCCTGTGGGAGGTGGCAATCGATGTCGAGGGCCCTTTGTCCCTCTGAGTGCCCTAACGACGGGCTGACTCTTCTGTCTGTCATTCCCTTGAGTAGTCGGAGCTCCTGTGGTTCACTTGTCGTATACATTTCTGTAATCGTTGAATACGAAAAGCTACATTTGTAACTGTTTGGACACGGAAACGTTTAGAAGGGATTTGAAATAGTATTGAATTTCTCCCCTTTAATGTTATGTTTGATTATAGTCAATTTAAAGCTAAACTTATATTTTATTTACCAAAGATTTCGTTTAATTACATATATTTAAGTAATATTAGAATAACACTTGCAATTTCGTAATTTCTTATAATACGGACAATCTTTTAAATATTTATCACAAAGCGTTAGTGTGTCTAGAAACATATTCATGCTGAAGATTGTTTACAAAATGAGTGAACCATCATAGCCGTGGCTACAATAATCTGCACTGAGTGTTTTTTTGCCGTGTTATGTAAATGTCTTTACCACAACTAGCTCACCAGGTCATTGAGTACTTCCATGAACACATAACAGTAAAGAAAGAAGAAAGAAAGAAAGAAAGAAAGTATTTATTTCTATTCAAGTACATAACATAACATTGAATTCACTTATTACATAAATAAATAACAAATCAATAAACAACAAAATGATTCAACATAGAGTCTTAACCTAACAAAACAAAAGATAATTAAGTGCTAGTTAATAAGTAAACAAAGTACCTAAACAGAAATTAGGTCCCCCAAAGGCGAACCTGTGTCGGGGTGACCATCATTTTAATAAGAAAGGGATGCAGGCCGGTGCATTACAAAAACTGAATTAACAAAGTAACAGTAATGACAATAAATAAAAAGTGCTAACTATCGTAATAAAGAAACATATATCGTACAAATAATAAACAGTATCAGGCATAATGACATAATACCGAACAATTTTAACAAACTAACTTTACCTGGCCAAAGCGCTATACTCAAACATTGAATTCAAAAAGAATATTTATATCTGGAATATCAAATAGCCAAATAATTATTAATTTTTGAAACTTCTTTAAACTAAAACAATTCCTTATGGTATTTGGTATGTATTTGGAAAGAGTAGTGTTGTCTGTTTAGATGGCGTAACCAAATTGAACTATATGTAAAGCCAAACTATTCGAGTAACTTTTGAGAAAACCATAAGTCTGATACCCACGAACCATATACTTGAATGAAAGGACGTAGTGAGAAAATTGCAAAATCGGAGGTGTGATTTAACTAAAAAACTAAAATCCGGTGAACAGGTGAAAATGTTTGGCAAAGCTATAGTATTATTTTACAATTCAACAACCTGTATATTTTTTAATCATTGTGTAAACAATTTATTATTTATTTTTAATAAATTTACGTTGACTACATTTTTGGCCATTTACAATTTGTCTTTTTTTAGTTCAAACTTTTCAAATGTTGTCTTAGAAAAATAATACACTCGCAACCCCTTTCATTACCTAGACATGATTTTACACTTAAGTTATCTAAACACTAAGAGTTCTTGGTTATTTTCAAAGGAATATTCGATCACTTTATTTCCAATTTATGAATAACGATTTTTAATTTTAACAGTTTAATAAGTAGATTGGTTTATCTGATCAGTCGTCTTTTTACAGAACAATGAGATCAGATCACAATAAACCATCAGACGGATTAAATAAACAAAGAACATTCCATGTACAATTGAAGGTTTAGACTATTTATTTTAGGTTACACGATAAATATGCTTTATTATAGTATTAATTACCACAGCTGTAGGGAGATATTACGGGACTACACGACTGTAGGAGGTAGGGAGGATTTTCTGCTCTCGTTGGTCAGGATAGCAATGAGAAGTAATTACCACAGCTGTAGGGAGATATTACGGGACTACACGACTGTAGGAGGTAGGGAGGATTTTCTGCTCTCGTTGGTCAGGATAGCAATGAGAAGTAATTACCACAGCTGTAGGGAGATATTACGGGACTACACGACTGTAGGAGGTAGGGAGGATTTTCTGCTCTCGTTGGTCAGGATAGCAATGAGAAGTAATTACCACAGCTGTAGGGAGATATTACGGGACTACACGACTGTAGGAGGTAGGGAGGATTTTCTGCTCTCGTTGGTCAGGACAGCAATGAGAAGTAATTGAATATTCAGCTGTTATACACAGTGTATTCATTTTTACTTTTTTAACAAATATGTTACATGTTCTACCTATTAGTTTTTTACTTTCTCCCCCTTATACGTAGTATATGGAGAAAGTATTGTTTTCGTCAGAATTTTCGAATTTGAGTTGTTAGTGGAAATATTCGTTTTGGTGCTCCCTGAACCCAAAAAAGTGGGTTTTACGTGATGTCTGTCTGTGTGTGTGTGTGTGTGTGTGTCCGTGTGTGTGTGTGTGTGTCTGTGTGGATGTGTACAGAGCTAGAGCCCTAACCTATGGACCGATTTTGATGAAATTTGGTATGTATGTACTACTCCACGATATCTCCAGGCATTTTTTCATTTTTTGAATTTTTGATTTTTAAGGGTCCCCCCAAAAACCACCAAAAAACATGAAAAATCAAATTTCTCAAAAACGGCTCTAACGATTTTGATTCAACTTTAGTCGTTTGTAGAACTTTAGTTCTCCAACAAAATGACACCACCCACATTCCTGTAAAAATTCGGGTTCAGAAATTACAGGACTTAAAACATCCAAAATTCAGTTTTTTGGATTTTTCATAAAAAAAACATAAATATTAAAAAATATTACTATTCACCATTAAAAAGAGCTCAAAAAACTAAATAATTTAGTATTTTGAATTACTATTCTACGATTTTTGGTTTCGGAGAAAATTAAAATTTTCATTTAGCGGTAAACGCAGTACGTTGTCCAATGTTATTCTTATGGGGAATACAAAAATTATTATTTCTCTCTTATTTACTGATAAATTTCATTCAAACTTGATATGCTTGTCAATTTAGCATTGGCCAACAGAGGAAATTCGAAATATGTTGTCCCTTAATAACCCTGGGGGGGGAATAGGGGGCATTTCCCCTCTTACAACCACGAGTGTAGCAATGGATTCTGTAGTGCCTCCAAAGCAGGGATTTGGGTGGATGTTTTTTTAAAAAAACTTGTTTACAAGATTTTCTGTACATTTTACCCTGCTTTGTATTCTATATTTAGTAAATAAAAAGTAATTTATTCGTTAAAGTTGGGCTAAAAGGGAGAAAGTATGTGTCAGTTTCCTGATACCGTTTATTGTTATTAAAAAACTCAGATTCAATAAGAGCTAAGTTTCACTAAGATGATTAGGCTAAGAATAAGTTAAATTACGTCAATGCCTTACAAATAATGTTCAAAGTAAACAAATTTAACTGTTTTTATTGAAGTGTATCGATTATGTAATCAGTGTAACGCAATATGTTGAAGCCTGAAACACAAACTGTCCATAGAATTTAAATTTGCTCAGTGTAACCCAAAATTTTAATTTTCTCTCATTTCCTTTACATTTAAAAAAATATTATTCATATTACCAATTATGGTACTGATTTTTACACGTTTACCATTAATGTTCGTTATTAAATATAAGAAGAATAAAAACATAATATAAAAGATGGTAGAAGTTGCTGTCAAAAATTATATTATTGTTTCTTGTATGCTTCTTTAATCTCTTATAATATTCTTTTAATAGGTTAAAGAAAATAAACATTGCAAAACAAGGTATTGGTTGGATTTCTAACAAGAATTAAACACCATGACTTTTATTTAATTCAAGTAATTTTTAAATGAACTGTTTTTTGTTCTATGACTCAATGGGTATTTTTGATTTCTTGGTTTTTATTTTTTAAATAAACACCCCAGCGTCATGCATGACGTCAGGTCGGGACGTCATAGCCCTCCTCACGGGGCGTCACTACTAACTGCATCACTTCGCATCATTAACCTCCTTTACTGGGGCACTCGACTGTAAAATTTGGTTAACATCTGATACAGAGACTTCTCACATTGCCTCATACAAGGAATACCGGATGTTATTCACACTGTGAAATTATTTATAAATTATTTTGTATACAAAATATAAATATAAATACCCCCGTAGCAGCAAACCTGCATACTCAGCGAATTTCCAATGGAGATATAAATGTCTTAATACTTCATAAAGCCACTTACCAAGTTTCATAAAAATATATTCACAAATAAGGGCTATATACAATTTTAATTATTCTCCATAAGAATAACATTGGGGCTGAGTATGCAGGTTTTCTGTATCAAGGAACACAAAAACTGGGGTTTTATGCTAATATGCCGACTCAACTAGGTGGAGTCATATACCAGTTTTTATTCATTTATGTTTATAATTAAGGGAGACATATCATTTAGTTATTACCCATAAGAATAACATGGGGCTGAGTATGCAGGTTTGCTGCTACGGGAGCCTTTGGCAAAAAATTATTATTTTGAGCAAATACCAATTTAAATAGAACAATAGAACACAACCAGATGAAGCCGTATACCAAGTTCCATCAGTATTCGTTCATAAATAGGGGAGATATAAAATTTTTCTTTTCCTCCATAAGAATAACATTAGACAACGTACTGTGTTTAGCACTTGCAATATCTCGGGAACCAGTTGACGTAGAGGAATGGTCAAAATACCAAATTGTGTGTTTTTTTTTAAGCTGAATCCAATGGTAAAAACTAAAGTTTTACAATTTCAAAAATTATATGTACAAAATTAAAAAAAAAAAACATTTTTGGGGTACAAAACCTTCCCGAAAATACCCCTTTCGAACTTAAAGTCATAAAGGTTGCTTTACATGTTTATACCGAATTTCATCAAAATCGGATCATTTTTACGAGAGTTATCGTGCTCACGGACACACACACACACACACACATATATATATACAGTATCGAACGAATGGTGTTTTTGGGGTCTGGGGACCTCAAAACGAAAAGTTATCATGGTCCCGGGCCTAGGTATTACCATGCCGACTACGGTAATAGCTTCTTCCCTATAGGGGAAATTCGCTAAAAATAGTATGTAGGAAAATGTTTCATGTATACCTCATAAGAGGTTGTAGAATTGGTATTGCATATTGAAGGTGACGGTATCAGAACACGTTCTAAGCTTTCATGTATCTGGCGAACTTTGGATTTAAAATATTCTAGTTCTAAAGTTACACAAATCAAAGTGTTTATTTGTCTTACTAACTTTATCTGTTTAGACGAATAAAACAATGAGCCTCAAGATAACCACGGTGACCTCTTAAAACTGATAACTTGTACCAATTAATTGAATGTGTTTACTTTCTTGTATGTAAATCCAGTATAATCTGAAACATATTTTATAAAACGTATTTAATTGGACACCTACTTTTGATGAAACTGTTAACTGTGATCTACTCGATTTACATTCATAAGCTTTACATTATACAGTTACAAACTAGTAATATCGGTACTAAAAATTACAACTTTCCATAACAAATGTTCCTCAAGAGATCATAGAGTATTGTATTAGTTACTAACTTTGCCTGGAGTTAATTGAGGCAAAACATCGGCATGCCGGAAGCCACGCCGGCCGCGACGTTTATTGAAGGGCAATTCAATTTCCCAACTCATCCGGGGAAACATCATTTCCTATCCTCTGTGGGTTTGTGTCAATATTGTCTCACAATAACAACACTTATTCTAAGCTCACATATCTTAAGATACGTGTTTCATTGTGAACACAATGTAATAAATTAGCTTGCAATGAACTTGCTATAACATGATATAACGGTTTTCATAAAATGGTAAAATTAGTTTGAAATCAATAAATACTCTAATGAGACGGAACTCTAATGTATAAAGTAAATCTTTCTGTTGCCTAAAATATAATAAAACTAATTTGTATCCAATCAACGTACCATATCGTGTAGCAGTCGTATTAGCTATTGTATATAAAAATGATTTTGTTGTTTAGTGAACAAAGTGTTTTATTAGCGAATTTCCCCTATAGGGAAGAAGCTATTACCGTAGGTCTCATGGTAAGACTTAAGCCCGAGACCATGATAACTTTTTGTTTTGAGGTCCCCAGATGCCAAAAACACTATTCGTTCAAATTTATATATATATATGTATATATATATATCTATATATGTGTCCGTTAACATGATAACTTGAGTAAGAAACGTCCGATTTTGATGAAATTTGGCTCAAATGTGTAAAATAATATTCATGACTTTAAGTTCGAAAACCAGAAAAATCGGACCATGGGAAGGGGGGTTTATGGGGGTTTTAAATTTTCCAAAAATCAATTTTTTGCATTTTTCACCCTAAAATTTTCAAAAAACTTAATTTTGGTTTTGACCATGTTATAGAGCTTAAAAAAACAAATAATTTAGTATTTTGAGTTATTAACCTAGGTTAAGTGGTTGCGGAGAAAATTCAAAAAAAACCTGCTCATAAAATCTCCCATGTTAATCTTATGGGAAAAAGGTTTTTGGCTTTTCCTCAGTTTATTTTAATGTAAACTTCACATTTGCTTTTACCAATCTGTTCAGTTCCACAAAACAATCATTTTGGTGTTTAAATTGTGATTCTACGCCCAACCGTTGCAGAGATATTCGAAGTGCTAAACACAGTACGTTGTCCAATGTTATCCTTATGGAGAATAAATAAAATTTGATATCTCGATTATTTATTAATGTATGTTGATCAAACTTGGTATGTGTCTTCAAGTAGTACTGGTATATTGGTATTTGCACAAAAAATTGTTTTTTGTTGATTATTCCCGTAGCAGCAAACCTCCGTACTCAGCCCCCATGTTATTCTTATGGAGAATAAGTAAAATGTACTGACTCCCTTAATTATGAACATAAATTAATAAAACTTGGTATTTAGCTTCACTTGGTTGAGTTATATTGATAATTATATAAAAACCCATTTTTCTGTTCCTTGTTGCAGCAAACCTGCTTTCTGATTCCCCATGTTATTCTTATGGAGAATAACTAGAATGTCATATATCGCTTATTTATGATTGAATATCGATGAAACTTAGTATGTGGCTTTGCCTAGTTAAATTCTATTTATATTTGCATAAAAACCAATTGTTTCTGTTCCTTGTTTCAGCAAACCTACATACTCATTACCAATGTTATTCTTATGGAGAATAATTAAAATCGCTTATATGTGAAATATATTTTTATGAAACTTGGTTTGCGGCTTTATGTGGAATTCAGACTAATATTATGCATTGGAAATTCGCTGAGTCCGCAGGTTTGCTGCGACGGGGGTATTTTATTATTCGGCTCAGTAGTTTGCCGAATGTAGATTTACGTTAGCAATAAAATCACTAAATAGGTTTCTTACCTCCGTCAATAGTCCATTATAATTCTGGAGCATTGACGGAGGTAAGAAACCTTTTAGTCTTGATAGTCCAGAGGCTAGTAAAAATGGATTTAAATAAAATTACCATGTGCAGCCAGAATATTTTTTCTGATAAGTTTAACAAAGAAAAACATCTTAATACAATCACTAATTGTTATGGTGTTGCGTTACTATACATGGAAGTCTAGGGTCGTGGGGTTTAAAACTAAAAACGACAGGTTCATTTGAATAATGGAAGGTACAAGGAAGGAAATAAAACATCAATTAAATTTTCAGGCATAGATGTAGATAAATATTTAAATTCGAATAATAATTTAGCAATATGAAGTACCAGCTTTTATAAAATCATGGTATTGACATGTTCTCAATATCCCAATACAGTCAAGCTTCACCACAAAAATTGATTTATGGGTTTAGCAAACTTCAAAAACATTATTTCTAATTTTAACTCAGATCCGATGACTTTGGCATAATGAATGCATAAAATATGATGCAACAATATAAGATAGGGAAATGAGGGAAAAATGTAAATACAACCGTATTACAGTTATATTTAGCTTATTAAGTCAAGAGCGTTTATAGAGAGGGTTTCATAAAGTAGGGAAAAGATTTAGCAGGGGAAGTGGGAGGAAGTAATGAGGCGTCCAGTGCCTTCCGCTGTGCCGGCTAATAAACTATTATAAGTATGTAGTTATTTTAGTTAAACATATTTTTAATAAATAGTGGTAAAACTTATCAACATTAACAGTTACCATTTGCTTGCAGCTTCATTTTGTGGATTTGAAATTTCCCCATCTACTTACTTTAAAAGTTATTGTCTAACATAAATAATTGTTTACGACATTTACATTAACTAAATGTTAAATAATTCTAATACAAATTTAATTATTAAAAAACCTTAGAAGACTAAAACAAATTATTAAAGTCAATAACAAATCAGAATGAAGGTTTGTTTTAAAGTAAAGTAAAAACTAAAGGTATAAGTACTTTCAAAGTGCAAAACATATTTGTTTCTGTGCCATCGTGAAGTGTTATCGACGTAACCCGGAATAGAACTGTCACATCCAGCGATCTATTTTAAGCTTGTCCCTAGACTGTCGGTATCCCGCAGGTAGATGTATGAGGTAAAACAAACAAGTGTAACCTAAGACATATTCATTTTCACACGGCAATAGGTTACAAATACGTTGTAATAAAGTGACGTATATGAATATGAAATTTTCCCTGGGTAACGTTACTGTATTGAGGGGTTGCTTTACCGGCATAGAAACCGTTAAATAGAGATACTATCAAACCAAGTTTACAAGGGTACTAATATTGTAAAATACCTTGAGGGGACTGAAAGTTTTAAGAGCATAAAAAGAGAGTTTTAAGAGGTTGCCTCCAAAAGTTTAGTTTCAAGGTATAAACTAATAAACAACTGAGGACAGCTAATTTACGTAGTCAAAACAGAGAACTAACAAATAATTATAATTTCAGCTAGATTGATTTTTAGTAATTTTAAACTTCTGATAATTTAAGTAATAATATATAAGACCACTTTGTCAACAGTATGATCCAAATTAATTTGTTCGTGCAATTGTGCACGTAGAATTTCGCTTGGCACTCGTTGAAACGATGGGAAGCAAGATATTCTTTTTATTCAGTATTCTAATATTTATTGCACTTACTAGTTTATGCAATAATTAATTTATGACCATCCAAAAACTTGTATAATAACGTGGGAAGCACTCAGATTACTTAGATTATAGATACGACCAAAATGTACTTCTTCAAAACATAGGCCGATAAAAAATGAGACAACAAAGCTTTCAAGTCGTCATCTAGTTTGTTGCATTACAATCCTCATTAGTGAATTTCCTTTGGAAAGTGAACTATTAGCATGACCCGCGCGGTGAAACTTAAGCCCGGGACCACCATTGAAGTTCCTAACGTGACCCCCTGATCACGTTTTGGGGGGTCGTTCAAAATTATATATATATATATATGTATATATATATATATGTATATATATATATAGAAATATATATATATGTGTGTATGCACTCTAGCGGTCGCATTTTTTGTCCGATTTACTTCAAATTTGTTAGGGACGTTCCTTTCTATAATCTGTTGGACAAGTTCGTTGGGCAAAACTATCGGAAAACTCTATACCCATTTTTTGGGGATTAATCTTTAAAATTTCGAGTTTTTGGGCCCAAAAAGGGTCAGAAAAGCCCCAGATGTAAAATTAATGCATGTAAAAAGACGGGAATTAGAAAGGCGAAAGTGTTAAGCCCTCTCTCGTCATTATAGCATAAATATTTACCGAGTTATTAAAGGAAATGTGTATCGGCTAAACACAGTACGTTGTCTTATGGGTTTTTTACACTAGAAAAGCCTGTTATTCCTTTGTTAGAGTACTTTTACTACCCCCAGCAACCTAACGCCTACTTTCAAGCCTGTCTGGACCTTCTCCTAACCTTATAATGCGCAAAATTGTATTCCCAGCTTTGCAAGTAAATGAAACCAGGAGTATCAGAACAGCCAAAAAATCAAAGTTTTCAGATTTCGAAAAAAATTCACAAATGTATGTTTTTACACTGATTTTGAGTTTTAAAAGCTTTTATGTGGAAATTCACTTCCCTCACGTCAGCGTGCTGCGTGCAAACTCGTTTGTTACTTCATATGAGTCTCCTCACACTTTATGCTTTTAAATCGTTGAAATAACGCGGAAAGAACTAATTTATCTATTAACTGAACAAACATAGTTTAAATTTGTCAATATGTTTATCTCATATACATTGGTGTTACTAGGGTTTTTCAGCAGTTTTTTAGAGAACAAAGCTTTCTACTTTGTTGTATTTTCAATATTAAATCATTTTTAAACTTCTAAACATTAGTCTTGCACGCCCTTTTCAATAACCAGTGGCAATAGAGAATTCCTATGAATTTTAAAATATCTTTATTTAAGGAACCTTTACTTAAATTTGGGTCAAAATCTATCTGCCATTAAGTTAAAATAAAATCGTCGTACATTTACATATAGGGACTATCATGACTAGTTTATGTGCAAATTTGTTGCAAATTAGTGTGACAGTTTATATAGTTATAATGTAAGTTAAATTCCCATAACTCTCCACAACTTTTTATTTATGCCGTGTAAATTATAAGCCAGACATTTCACGAGAGAAGGTTGGTAACCCTGAGACCGGCCTGATATCCGGCGGAAATGATCGCGTGCCTCGGATCACGCTCGTTTATCTCTACTAGTTTGTGGTTTGAAACTTCTAACTGTAGTCAGCATGTGAACAATTTTCTCAACCATTTAATGCTATAACCATTGGTTAAACAGCCAATATAACACATTTGAGTAAATAAAGAATTTATAACGAAGTGTGACTGCGTATTTATTTTTATTAATATACTGTTAATTAATGGGATATTGCTTTCCCTTTTAAATTGCGTTACCGACAAGATGTATGCATCGTTGACAAATGTAAATAAATATTTCAGAAGAAAAAATAATATAATAAACCAACATTGCAATGTGAAAATTTCAAACAATTGGAACAGCTAGCTGAGTTTAAATACAACCGACGTAAACACAGTTGACTAAAGAAGATACAGCGATGACTTTGAGTTCGCCAAACACTTCTCGGTGTATTTCCGGCAATATATTCTAATTTATGACAACCATAACATTTTGTATAAAACAATTACCTCTTGTCGTTTAACATATTTAAGCATTTTAATTGGTAATTAACATTCTTTAAATCATTAACCTACATAACTCTTATCAGGATACTCTTATCAGGAGACGAATATTTGCACATATGTTGGTAAAAATATGTTTTCCTGGCATGTATTCGAAGTATAGTGAACGAAAAAGGAAACTACTTTTCCAAGACATGCATTTAAAATAACGAAAACCTATATGAATAAGTAAATATTATTTATCCAGCCATTTCACTTAAAATCCATGATCTTAAATAATTAAATATATTTTAACCGTCCCAATTTTAAGAGATGTATGAAAGATTCCGTGGCTCTTAGCCAATGATATCATTACAGTTTAGAATAAAATAATTTTAACTATAAACTTTACATAAAATAGACGTAATATAAAACAAATTTTAGTGTAATGAAGTGTTAACGTCAATTAATTCATAAATTAACTGACGTAAACACTTCATTACACTAAAATTTGTTTTATTTTACGTCTATTTTATGTAAAGTTTATAGTAAACAATTATTTTGTATACAGTCCAAAATATTTATCTCCATATTTTTAATATATATTCGGGATAGTCATACCCTCTAACAAACGGCTTTACATATTCAACAACTGAACTTAAAACTTCATGTACTTGAAAAAAAGCGAAAAAGCAATTTATTTTATTTGTACGCTTCTGTAACCTGTATGATTTACTGTGCTACATGCATTTAGTAATAAACTCAACAAAGTCTTGAGTAAAAGTTAGTTACAAAACAAAGATTGCCTTATAATATAACAAGCTGTATACTTGTAACAGACAAAGACACCGTCTGAGTGTTAGCAACACAGTTTCAGCTGACTGCTGGTGGAGACTTTTACTTCTCAGGTGTTGTCTCCACGTCATGTTCAGCTGCAACAAATTTAGTAATAAACTCAACAATGTCTTGAGTAAAAGTTAGTTACAAAACAAAGATTGCCTTATAATATAACAAGCTGTATACTTGTAACAGACAAAGACACCGTCTGAGTGTTAGCAACACAGTTTCAGCTGACTGCTGGTGGAGACTTTTACTTCTCAGGTGTTGTCTCCACGTCATGTTCAGCTGCAACAAATTTAGTAATAAACTCAACAATGTCTTGAGTAAAAGTTAGTTACAAAACAAAGATTGCCTTATAATATAACAAGCTGTATACTTGTAACAGACAAAGACACCGTCTGAGTGTTAGCAACACAGTTTCAGCTGACTGCTGGTGGAGACTTGTACTTCTCAGGTGTTGTCTCCACGTCATGTTCAGCTGCAACAAATTTAGTAATAAACTCAACAATGTCTTGAGTAAAAGTTAGTTACAAAACAAAGATTGCCTTATAATATAACAAGTTGTATACTTGTAACAGACAAAGACATCGTCTGAGTGTTAGCAACACAGTTTCAGCTGACTGCTGGTGGAGACTTTTACTTCTCAGGTGTTGTCTCCACGTCATGTTCAGCTGCAACAAATTTAGTAATAAACTCAACAATGTCTTGAGTAAAAGTTAGTTACAAAACAAAGATTGCCTTATAATATAACAAGCTGTATACTTGTAACAGACAAAGACACCGTCTGAGTGTTAGCAACACAGTTTCAGCTGACTGCTGGTGGAGACTTTTACTTCTCAGGTGTTGTCTCCACGTCATGTTCAGCTGCAACAAATTTAGTAATAAACTCAACAAAGTCTTGAGTAAAAGTTAGTTACAAAACAAAGATTGCCTTATAATATAACAAGCTGTATACTTGTAACAGACAAAGACATCGTCTGAGTGTTAGCAACACAGTTTCAGCTGACTGCTGGTGGAGACTTGTACTTCTCAGGTGTTGTCTCCACGTCATGTTCAGCTGCAACAAATTTAGTAATAAACTCAACAAAGTCTTGAGTAAAAGTTAGTTACAAAACAAAGATTGCCTTATAATATAACAAGCTGTATACTTGTAACAGACAAAGACACCGTCTGAGTGTTAGCAACACAGTTTCAGCTGACTGCTGGTGGAGACTTGTACTTCTCAGGTGTTGTCTCCACGTCATGTTCAGCTGCAACAAATTTAGTAATAAACTCAACAATGTCTTGAGTAAAAGTTAGTTACAAAACAAAGATTGCCTTATAATATAACAAGTTGTATACTTGTAACAGACAAAGACATCGTCTGAGTGTTAGCAACACAGTTTCAGCTGACTGCTGGTGGAGACTTTTACTTCTCAGGTGTTGTCTCCACGTCATGTTCAGCTGCAACAAATTTAGTAATAAACTCAACAATGTCTTGAGTAAAAGTTAGTTACAAAACAAAGATTGCCTTATAATATAACAAGCTGTATACTTGTAACAGACAAAGACACCGTCTGAGTGTTAGCAACACAGTTTCAGCTGACTGCTGGTGGAGACTTTTACTTCTCAGGTGTTGTCTCCACGTCATGTTCAGCTGCAACAAATTTAGTAATAAACTCAACAAAGTCTTGAGTAAAAGTTAGTTACAAAACAAAGATTGCCTTATAATATAACAAGCTGTATACTTGTAACAGACAAAGACATCGTCTGAGTGTTAGCAACACAGTTTCAGCTGACTGCTGGTGGAGACTTGTACTTCTCAGGTGTTGTCTCCACGTCATGTTCAGCTGCAACAAATTTAGTAATAAACTCAACAAAGTCTTGAGTAAAAGTTAGTTACAAAACAAAGATTGCCTTATAATATAACAAGCTGTATACTTGTAACAGACAAAGACACCGTCTGAGTGTTAGCAACACAGTTTCAGCTGACTGCTGGTGGAGACTTGTACTTCTCAGGTGTTGTCTCCATGTCATGTTCAGCTGCAACAAATTTAGTAATAAACTCAACAATGTCTTGAGTAAAAGTTAGTTACAAAACAAAGATTGCCTTATAATATAACAAGCTGTATACTTGTAACAGACAAAGACACCGTCTGAGTGTTAGCAACACAGTTTCAGCTGACTGCTGGTGGAGACTTTTATTTCTCAGGTGTTGTCTCCACGTCATGTTCAGCTGCAACAAATTTAGTAATAAACTCAACAATGTCTTGAGTAAAAGTTAGTTACAAAACAAAGATTGCCTTATAATATAACAAGTTGTATACTTGTAACAGACAAAGACACCGTCTGAGTGTTAGCAACACAGTTTCAGCTGACTGCTGGTGGAGACTTGTACTTCTCAGGTGTTGTCTCCACGTCATGTTCAGCTGCAACAAATTTAGTAATAAACTCAACAATGTCTTGAGTAAAAGTTAGTTACAAAACAAAGATTGCCTTATAATATAACAAGCTGTATACTTGTAACAGACAAAGACATCGTCTGAGTGTTAGCAACACAGTTTCACCTGACTGCTGGTGGAGACTTGTACTTCTCAGGTGTTGTCTCCACGTCATGTTCAGCTGCAACAAATTTAGTAATAAACTCAACAATGTCTTGAGTAAAAGTTAGTTACAAAACAAAGATTGCCTTATAATATAACAAGCTGTATACTTGTAACAGACAAAGACACCGTCTGAGTGTTAGCAACACAGTTTCAGCTGACTGCTGGTGGAGACTTGTACTTCTCAGGTGTTGTCTCCACGTCATGTTCAGCTGCAACAAATTTAGTAATAAACTCAACAATGTCTTGAGTAAAAGTTAGTTACAAAACAAAGATTGCCTTATAATATAACAAGTTGTATACTTGTAACAGACAAAGACACCGTCTGAGTGTTAGCAACACAGTTTCAGCTGACTGCTGGTGGAGACTTGTACTTCTCAGTTGTTGTCTCCATGTCATGTTCAGCTGCAACAAATTTAGTAATAAACTCAACAATGTCTTGAGTAAAAGTTAGTTACAAAACAAAGATTGCCTTATAATATAACAAGCTGTATACTTGTAACAAAGACACCGTCTGAGTGTTAGCAACACAGTTTCAGCTGACTGCTGGTGGAGACTTGTACTTCTCAGTTGTTGTCTCCACGTCATGTTCAGCTGCAACAAATTTAGTAATAAACTCAACAATGTCTTGAGTAAAAGTTAGTTACAAAACAAAGATTGCCTTATAATATAACAAGCTGTATACTTGTAACAGACAAAGACACCGTCTGAGTGTTAGCAACACAGTTTCAGCTGACTGCTGGTGGAGACTTGTACTTCTCAGTTGTTGTCTCCACGTCATGTTCAGCTGCAACAAATTTAGTAATAAACTCAACAATGTCTTGTGTAAAAGTTAGTTACAAAACAAAGATTGCTTTATAATATAACAAGCTGTATACTTGTAACAGACAAAGACACCGTCTGAGTGTTGGCAGCACAGTTTCAGCTGACTGCTGGTGGAGACTTGTACTTCTCAGGTGTTGTCTCCACGTCATGTTCAGCTGCAACAAATTTAGTAATAAACTCAACAATGTCTTGAGTAAAAGTTAGTTACAAAACAAAGATTGCCTTATAATATAACAAGCTGTATACTTGTAACAAAGACACCGTCTGAGTGTTAGCAACACAGTTTCAGCTGACTGCTGGTGGAGACTTGTACTTCTCAGGTGTTGTCTCCACGTCATGTTCAGCTGCAACAAATTTAGTAATAAACTCAACAATGTCTTGAGTAAAAGTTAGTTACAAAACAAAGATTGCCTTATAATATAACAAGCTGTATACTTGTAACAGACAAAGACACCGTCTGAGTGTTGGCAGCACAGTTTCAGCTGACTGCTGGTGGAGACTTGTACTTCTCAGGTGTTGTCTCCACGTCATGTTCAACTGCAACAAATTTAGTAATAAACTCAACAATGTCTTGAGTAAAAGTTAGTTACAAAACAAAGATTGCCTTATAATATAACAAGCTGTATACTTGTAACAGACAAAGACATCGTCTGAGTGTTAGCAACACAGTTTCAGCTGACTGCTGGTGGAGACTTGTACTTCTCAGGTGTTGTCTCCACGTCATGTTCAGCTGCAACAAATTTAGTAATAAACTCAACAATGTCTTGAGTAAAAGTTAGTTACAAAACAAAGATTGCCTTATAATATAACAAGATGTATACTTGTAACAGACAAAGACACCGTCTGAGTGTTAGCAACACAGTTTCACCTGACTGCATGTACTTGTACTTCTCAGGTGTTGTCTCCACGTCATGTTCAGCTGCAACAAATTTAGTAATAAACTCAACAAAGTCTTGAGTAAAAGTTAGTTACAAAACAAAGATTGCCTTATAATATAACAAGCTGTATACTTGTAACAGACAAAGACATCGTCTGAGTGTTGGCAGCACAGTTTCAGCTGACTGCTGGTGGAGACTTGTACTTCTCAGGTGTTGTCTCCACGTCATGTTCAGCTGCAACAAATTTAGTAATAAACTCAACAAAGTCTTGAGTAAAAGTTAGTTACAAAACAAAGATTGCCTTATAATATAACAAGCTGTATACTTGTAACAGACAAAGACATCGTCTGAGTGTTAGCAACACAGTTTCAGCTGACTGCATGTACTTGTACTTCTCAGGTGTTGTCTCCACGTCATGTTCAGCTGCAACAAATTTAGTAATAAACTCAACAAAGTCTTGAGTAAAAGTTAGTTACAAAACAAAGATTGCCTTATAATATAACAAGCTGTATACTTGTAACAGACAAAGACACCGTCTGAGTGTTAGCAACACAGTTTCAGCTGACTGCTGGTGGAGACTTGTACTTCTCAGGTGTTGTCTCCACGTCATGTTCAGCTGCAACAAATTTAGTAATAAACTCAACAATGTCTTGAGTAAAAGTTAGTTACAAAACAAAGATTGCCTTATAATATAACAAGCTGTATACTTGTAACAGACAAAGACATCGTCTGAGTGTTAGCAACACAGTTTCAGCTGACTGCTGGTGGAGACTTGTACTTCTCAGGTGTTGTCTCCACGTCATGTTCAGCTGCAACAAATTTAGTAATAAACTCAACAAAGTCTTGAGTAAAAATTAGTTACAAAACAAAGATTGCCTTATAATATAACAAGCTGTATACTTGTAACAGACAAAGACACCGTCTGAGTGTTGGCAGCACAGTTTCACCTGACTGCTGGTGGAGACTTGTACTTCTCAGGTGTTGTCTCCACGTCATGTTCAGCTGCAACAAATTTAGTAATAAACTCAACAATGTCTTGAGTAAAAGTTAGTTACAAAACAAAGATTGCCTTATAATATAACAAGCTGTATACTTGTAACAGACAAAGACATCGTCTGAGTGTTAGCAACACAGTTTCAGCTGACTGCTGGTGGAGACTTGTACTTCTCAGGTGTTGTCTCCACGTCATTTTCAGCTGCAACAAATTTAGTAATAAACTCAACAATGTCTTGAGTAAAAGTTAGTTACAAAACAAAGATTGCCTTATAATATAACAAGCTGTATACTTGTAACAGACAAAGACATCGTCTGAGTGTTGGCAGCACAGTTTCAGCTGACTGCTGGTGGAGACTTGTACTTCTCAGGTGTTGTCTCCACGTCATGTTCAGCTGCAACAAATTTAGTAATAAACTCAACAAAGTCTTGAGTAAAAATTAGTTACAAAACAAAGATTGCCTTATAATATAACAAGCTGTATACTTGTAACAGACAAAGACACCGTCTGAGTGTTGGCAGCACAGTTTCACCTGACTGCTGGTAGAGACTTGTACTTCTCAGGTGTTGTCTCCACGTCATGTTCAGCTGCAACAAATTTAGTAATAAACTCAACAAAGTCTTGAGTAAAAGTTAGTTACAAAACAAAGATTGCCTTATAATATAACAAGCTGTATACTTGTAACAGACAAAGACATCGTCTGAGTGTTGGCAGCACAGTTTCAGCTGACTGCTGGTGGAGACTTGTACTTCTCAGGTGTTGTCTCCATGTCATGTTCAGCTGCAACAAATTTAGTAATAAACTCAACAATGTCTTGAGTAAAAGTTAGTTACAAAACAAAGATTGCCTTATAATATAACAAGCTGTATACTTGTAACAGACAAAGACACCGTCTGAGTGTTGGCAGCACAGTTTCACCTGACTGCTGGTAGAGACTTGTACTTCTCAGGTGTTGTCTCCACGTCATGTTCAGCTGCAACAAATTTAGTAATAAACTCTACAAAGTCTTGAGTAAAAGTTAGTTACAAAACAAAGATTGCCTTATAATATAACAAGCTGTATACTTGTAACAGACAAAGACACCGTCTGAGTGTTAGCAACACAGTTTCAGCTGACTGCTGGTGGAGACTTGTACTTCTCAGGTGTTGTCTCCACGTCATGTTCAGCTGCAACAAATTTAGTAATAAACTCAACAATGTCTTGAGTAAAAGTTAGTTACAAAACAAAGATTGCCTTATAATATAACAAGCTGTATACTTGTAACAGACAAAGACACCGTCTGAGTGTTAGCAACACAGTTTCAGCTGACTGCTGGTGGAGACTTGTACTTCTCAGGTGTTGTCTCCATGTCATGTTCAGCTGCAACAAATTTAGTAATAAACTCAACAATGTCTTGAGTAAAAGTTAGTTACAAAACAAAGATTGCCTTATAATATAACAAGCTGTATACTTGTAACAGACAAAGACACCGTCTGAGTGTTAGCAGCACAGTTTCAGCTGACTGCTGGTGGAGACTTGTACTTCTCAGGTGTTGTCTCCACGTCATTTTCAGCTGCAACAAATTTAGTAATAAACTCAACAATGTCTTGAGTAAAAGTTAGTTACAAAACAAAGATTGCCTTATAATATAACAAGCTGTATACTTGTAACAGACAAAGACATCGTCTGAGTGTTGGCAGCACAGTTTCAGCTGACTGCTGGTGGAGACTTGTACTTCTCAGGTGTTGTCTCCACGTCATGTTCAGCTGCAACAAATTTAGTAATAAACTCAACAAAGTCTTGAGTAAAAATTAGTTACAAAACAAAGATTGCCTTATAATATAACAAGCTGTATACTTGTAACAGACAAAGACACCGTCTGAGTGTTGGCAGCACAGTTTCACCTGACTGCTGGTAGAGACTTGTACTTCTCAGGTGTTGTCTCCACGTCATGTTCAGCTGCAACAAATTTAGTAATAAACTCAACAAAGTCTTGAGTAAAAGTTAGTTACAAAACAAAGATTGCCTTATAATATAACAAGCTGTATACTTGTAACAGACAAAGACATCGTCTGAGTGTTGGCAGCACAGTTTCAGCTGACTGCTGGTGGAGACTTGTACTTCTCAGGTGTTGTCTCCATGTCATGTTCAGCTGCAACAAATTTAGTAATAAACTCAACAATGTCTTGAGTAAAAGTTAGTTACAAAACAAAGATTGCCTTATAATATAACAAGCTGTATACTTGTAACAGACAAAGACACCGTCTGAGTGTTGGCAGCACAGTTTCACCTGACTGCTGGTAGAGACTTGTACTTCTCAGGTGTTGTCTCCACGTCATGTTCAGCTGCAACAAATTTAGTAATAAACTCTACAAAGTCTTGAGTAAAAGTTAGTTACAAAACAAAGATTGCCTTATAATATAACAAGCTGTATACTTGTAACAGACAAAGACACCGTCTGAGTGTTAGCAACACAGTTTCAGCTGACTGCTGGTGGAGACTTGTACTTCTCAGGTGTTGTCTCCACGTCATGTTCAGCTGCAACAAATTTAGTAATAAACTCAACAATGTCTTGAGTAAAAGTTAGTTACAAAACAAAGATTGCCTTATAATATAACAAGCTGTATACTTGTAACAGACAAAGACACCGTCTGAGTGTTAGCAACACAGTTTCAGCTGACTGCTGGTGGAGACTTGTACTTCTCAGGTGTTGTCTCCATGTCATGTTCAGCTGCAACAAATTTAGTAATAAACTCAACAATGTCTTGAGTAAAAGTTAGTTACAAAACAAAGATTGCCTTATAATATAACAAGCTGTATACTTGTAACAGACAAAGACACCGTCTGAGTGTTAGCAGCACAGTTTCAGCTGACTGCTGGTGGAGACTTGTACTTCTCAGTTGTTGTCTCCATGTCATGTTCAGCTGCAACAAATTTAGTAATAAACTCAACAATGTCTTGAGTAAAAGTTAGTTACAAAACAAAGATTGCCTTATAATATAACAAGCTGTATACTTGTAACAGACAAAGACACCGTCTGAGTGTTAGCAACACAGTTTCAGCTGACTGCTGGTGGAGACTTGTACTTCTCAGGTGTTGTCTCCATGTCATGTTCAGCTGCAACAAATTTAGTAATAAACTCAACAATGTCTTGAGTAAAAGTTAGTTACAAAACAAAGATTGCCTTATAATATAACAAGCTGTATACTTGTAACAGACAAAGACATCGTCTGAGTGTTAGCAACACAGTTTCAGCTGACTGCTGGTGGAGACTTGTACTTCTCAGGTGTTGTCTCCACGTCAAGTTCAGCTGCAACAAATTTAGTAATAAACTCAACAATGTCTTGAGTAAAAGTTAGTTACAAAACAAAGATTTCCTTATAATATAACAAGCCGTATACTTGTAACAGACAAAGACACCGTCTGAGTGTTAGCAACACAGTTTCAGCTGACTGCATGTACTTGTACTTCTCAGGTGTTGTCTCCATGTCATGTTCAGCTGCAACAAATTTAGTAATAAACTCAACAATGTCTTGAGTAAAAGTTAGTTACAAAACAAAGATTGCCTTATAATATAACAAGCTGTATACTTGTAACAGACAAAGACACCGTCTGAGTGTTAGCAACACAGTTTCACCTGACTGCATGTACTTGTACTTCTCAGGTGTTGTCTCCACGTCATGTTCAGCTGCAACAAATTTAGTAATAAACTCAACAAAGTCTTGAGTAAAAGTTAGTTACAAAACAAAGATTGCCTTATAATATAACAAGCTGTATACTTGTAACAGACAAAGACATCGTCTGAGTGTTGGCAGCACAGTTTCAGCTGACTGCTGGTGGAGACTTGTACTTCTCAGGTGTTGTCTCCACGTCATGTTCAGCTGCAACAAATTTAGTAATAAACTCAACAATGTCTTGAGTAAAAGTTAGTTACAAAACAAAGATTGCCTTATAATATAACAAGCTGTATACTTGTAACAGACAAAGACACCGTCTGAGTGTTAGCAACACAGTTTCAGCTGACTGCTGGTGGAGACTTGTACTTCTCAGGTGTTGTCTCCACGTCATGTTCAGCTGCAACAAATTTAGTAATAAACTCAACAATGTCTTGAGTAAAAGTTAGTTACAAAACAAAGATTGCCTTATAATATAACAAGCTGTATACTTGTAACAGACAAAGACATCGTCTGAGTGTTAGCAACACAGTTTCAGCTGACTGCTGGTGGAGACTTGTACTTCTCAGGTGTTGTCTCCACGTCATGTTCAGCTGCAACAAATTTAGTAATAAACTCAACAAAGTCTTGAGTAACAGTTAGTTACAAAACAAAGATTGCCTTATAATATAACAAGCTGTATACTTGTAACAGACAAAGACACCGTCTGAGTGTTGGCAGCACAGTTTCACCTGACTGCTGGTAGAGACTTGTACTTCTCAGGTGTTGTCTCCACGTCATGTTCAGCTGCAACAAATTTAGTAATAAACTCAACAAAGTCTTGAGTAAAAGTTAGTTACAAAACAAAGATTGCCTTATAATATAACAAGCTGTATACTTGTAACAGACAAAGACACCGTCTGAGTGTTGGCAGCACAGTTTCACCTGACTGCTGGTGGAGACTTGTACTTCTCAGGTGTTGTCTCCACGTCATGTTCAGCTGCAACAAATTTAGTAATAAACCCAACAATGTCTTGAGTAAAAGTTAGTTACAAAACAAAGATTGCCTTATAATATAACAAGCTGTATACTTGTAACAGACAAAGACACCGTCTGAGTGTTGGCAGCACAGTTTCAGCTGACTGCTGGTGGAGACTTGTACTTCTCAGGTGTTGTCTCCATGTCATGTTCAGCTGCAACAAATTTAGTAATAAACTCAACAATGTCTTGAGTAAAAGTTAGTTACAAAACAAAGATTGCCTTATAATATAACAAGCTGTATACTTGTAACAGACAAAGACACGGTCTGAGTGTTAGCAACACAGTTTCAGCTGACTGCTGGTGGAGACTTGTACTTCTCAGGTGTTGTCTCCATGTCATGTTCAGCTGCAACAAATTTAGTAATAAACTCAACAATGTCTTGAGTAAAAGTTAGTTACAAAACAAAGATTGCCTTATAATATAACAAGCTGTATACTTGTAACAGACAAAGACACCGTCTGAGTGTTAGCAGCACAGTTTCAGCTGACTGCTGGTGGAGACTTGTACTTCTCAGTTGTTGTCTCCATGTCATGTTCAGCTGCAACAAATTTAGTAATAAACTCAACAATGTCTTGAGTAAAAGTTAGTTACAAAACAAAGATTGCCTTATAATATAACAAGCTGTATACTTGTAACAGACAAAGACACCGTCTGAGTGTTAGCAACACAGTTTCAGCTGACTGCTGGTGGAGACTTGTACTTCTCAGGTGTTGTCTCCATGTCATGTTCAGCTGCAACAAATTTAGTAATAAACTCAACAATGTCTTGAGTAAAAGTTAGTTACAAAACAAAGATTGCCTTATAATATAACAAGCTGTATACTTGTAACAGACAAAGACATCGTCTGAGTGTTAGCAACACAGTTTCAGCTGACTGCTGGTGGAGACTTGTACTTCTCAGGTGTTGTCTCCACGTCATGTTCAGCTGCAACAAATTTAGTAATAAACTCAACAATGTCTTGAGTAAAAGTTAGTTACAAAACAAAGATTGCCTTATAATATAACAAGCTGTATACTTGTAACAGACAAAGACACCGTCTGAGTGTTAGCAACACAGTTTCAGCTGACTGCATGTACTTGTACTTCTCAGGTGTTGTCTCCATGTCATGTTCAGCTGCAACAAATTTAGTAATAAACTCAACAATGTCTTGAGTAAAAGTTAGTTACAAAACAAAGATTGCCTTATAATATAACAAGCTGTATACTTGTAACAGACAAAGACACCGTCTGAGTGTTAGCAACACAGTTTCAGCTGACTGCATGTACTTGTACTACTCAGGTGTTGTCTCCATGTCATGTTCAGCTGCAACAAATTTAGTAATAAACTCAACAATGTCTTGAGTAAAAGTTAGTTACAAAACAAAGATTGCCTTATAATATAACAAGTTGTATACTTGTAACAGACAAAGACATCGTCTGAGTGTTAGCAACACAGTTTCACCTGACTGCTGGTGGAGACTTGTACTTCTCAGGTGTTGTCTCCATGTCATGTTCAGCTGCAACAAATTTAGTAATAAACTCAACAATGTCTTGAGTAAAAGTTAGTTACAAAACAAAGATTGCCTTATAATATAACAAGCTGTATACTTGTAACAGACAAAGACACCGTCTGAGTGTTAGCAACACAGTTTCAGCTGACTGCATGTACTTGTACTTCTCAGGTGTTGTCTCCATGTCATGTTCAGCTGCAACAAATTTAGTAATAAACTCAACAATGTCTTGAGTAAAAGTTAGTTACAAAACAAAGATTGCCTTATAATATAACAAGTTGTATACTTGTAACAGACAAAGACATCGTCTGAGTGTTAGCAACACAGTTTCACCTGACTGCTGGTGGAGACTTGTACTTCTCAGGTGTTGTCTCCATGTTATGTTCAGCTGCAACAAATTTAGTAATAAACTCAACAATGTCTTGAGTAAAAGTTAGTTACAAAACAAAGATTGCCTTATAATATAACAAGCTGTATACTTGTAACAGACAAAGACACCGTCTGAGTGTTAGCAACACAGTTTCACCTGACTGCATGTACTTGTACTTCTCAGGTGTTGTCTCCACGTCATGTTCAGCTGCAACAAATTTAGTAATAAACTCAACAAAGTCTTGAGTAAAAGTTAGTTACAAAACAACGATTGCCTTATAATATAACAAGCTGTATACTTGTAACAGACAAAGACATCGTCTGAGTGTTGGCAGCACAGTTTCAGCTGACTGCTGGTGGAGACTTGTACTTCTCAGGTGTTGTCTCCACGTCATGTTCAGCTGCAACAAATTTAGTAATAAACTCAACAATGTCTTGAGTAAAAGTTAGTTACAAAACAAAGATTGCCTTATAATATAACAAGCTGTATACTTGTAACAGACAAAGACACCGTCTGAGTGTTAGCAACACAGTTTCAGCTGACTGCTGGTGGAGACTTGTACTTCTCAGGTGTTGTCTCCACGTCATGTTCAGCTGCAACAAATTTAGTAATAAACTCAACAATGTCTTGAGTAAAAGTTAGTTACAAAACAAAGATTGCCTTATAATATAACAAGCTGTATACTTGTAACAGACAAAGACATCGTCTGAGTGTTAGCAACACAGTTTCAGCTGACTGCTGGTGGAGACTTGTACTTCTCAGGTGTTGTCTCCACGTCATGTTCAGCTGCAACAAATTTAGTAATAAACTCAACAATGTCTTGAGTAAAAGTTAGTTACAAAACAAAGATTGCCTTATAATATAACAAGCTGTATACTTGTAACAGACAAAGACATCGTCTGAGTGTTAGCAACACAGTTTCAGCTGACTGCTGGTGGAGACTTGTACTTCTCAGGTGTTGTCTCCACGTCATGTTCAGCTGCAACAAATTTAGTAATAAACTCAACAAAGTCTTGAGTAACAGTTAGTTACAAAACAAAGATTGCCTTATAATATAACAAGCTGTATACTTGTAACAGACAAAGACACCGTCTGAGTGTTGGTAGCACAGTTTCACCTGACTGCTGGTAGAGACTTGTACTTCTCAGGTGTTGTCTCCACGTCATGTTCAGCTGCAACAAATTTAGTAATAAACTCAACAATGTCTTGAGTAAAAGTTAGTTACAAAACAAAGATTGCCTTATAATATAACAAGCTGTATACTTGTAACAGACAAAGACACCGTCTGAGTGTTGGCAGCACAGTTTCACCTGACTGCTGGTGGAGACTTGTACTTCTCAGGTGTTGTCTCCACGTCATGTTCAGCTGCAACAAATTTAGTAATAAACCCAACAATGTCTTGAGTAAAAGTTAGTTACAAAACAAAGATTGCCTTATAATATAACAAGCTGTATACTTGTAACAGACAAAGACACCGTCTGAGTGTTGGCAGCACAGTTTCAGCTGACTGCTGGTGGAGACTTGTACTTCTCAGGTGTTGTCTCCATGTCATGTTCAGCTGCAACAAATTTAGTAATAAACTCAACAATGTCTTGAGTAAAAGTTAGTTACAAAACAAAGATTGCCTTATAATATAACAAGCTGTATACTTGTAACAGACAAAGACACCGTCTGAGTGTTAGCAACACAGTTTCAGCTGACTGCTGGTGGAGACTTGTACTTCTCAGGTGTTGTCTCCATGTCATGTTCAGCTGCAACAAATTTAGTAATAAACTCAACAATGTCTTGAGTAAAAGTTAGTTACAAAACAAAGATTGCCTTATAATATAACAAGCTGTATACTTGTAACAGACAAAGACACCGTCTGAGTGTTAGCAGCACAGTTTCAGCTGACTGCTGGTGGAGACTTGTACTTCTCAGTTGTTGTCTCCATGTCATGTTCAGCTGCAACAAATTTAGTAATAAACTCAACAATGTCTTGAGTAAAAGTTATTTACAAAACAAAGATTGCCTTATAATATAACAAGCTGTATACTTGTAACAGACAAAGACACCGTCTGAGTGTTAGCAACACAGTTTCAGCTGACTGCTGGTGGAGACTTGTACTTCTCAGGTGTTGTCTCCATGTCATGTTCAGCTGCAACAAATTTAGTAATAAACTCAACAATGTCTTGAGTAAAAGTTAGTTAGAAAACAAAGATTGCCTTATAATATAACAAGCTGTATACTTGTAACAGACAAAGACATCGTCTGAGTGTTAGCAACACAGTTTCAGCTGACTGCTGGTGGAGACTTGTACTTCTCTGGTGTTGTCTCCACGTCATGTTCAGCTGCAACAAATTTAGTAATAAACTCAACAATGTCTTGAGTAAAAGTTAGTTACAAAACAAAGATTGCCTTATAATATAACAAGCTGTATACTTGTAACAGACAAAGACACCGTCTGAGTGTTAGCAACACAGTTTCAGCTGACTGCATGTACTTGTACTTCTCAGGTGTTGTCTCCATGTCATGTTCAGCTGCAACAAATTTAGTAATAAACTCAACAATGTCTTGAGTAAAAGTTAGTTACAAAACAAAGATTGCCTTATAATATAACAAGCTGTATACTTGTAACAGACAAAGACACCGTCTGAGTGTTAGCAACACAGTTTCAGCTGACTGCATGTACTTTTACTACTCAGGTGTTGTCTCCATGTCATGTTCAGCTGCAACAAATTTAGTAATAAACTCAACAATGTCTTGAGTAAAAGTTAGTTACAAAACAAAGATTGCCTTATAATATAACAAGTTGTATACTTGTAACAGACAAAGACATCGTCTGAGTGTTAGCAACACAGTTTCACCTGACTGCTGGTGGAGACTTGTACTTCTCAGGTGTTGTCTCCATGTCATGTTCAGCTGCAACAAATTTAGTAATAAACTCAACAATGTCTTGAGTAAAAGTTAGTTACAAAACAAAGATTGCCTTATAATATAACAAGCTGTATACTTGTAACAGACAAAGACACCGTCTGAGTGTTAGCAACACAGTTTCAGCTGACTGCATGTACTTGTACTTCTCAGGTGTTGTCTCCATGTCATGTTCAGCTGCAACAAATTTAGTAATAAACTCAACAATGTCTTGAGTAAAAGTTAGTTACAAAACAAAGATTGCCTTATAATATAACAAGTTGTATACTTGTAACAGACAAAGACATCGTCTGAGTGTTAGCAACACAGTTTCACCTGACTGCTGGTGGAGACTTGTACTTCTCAGGTGTTGTCTCCATGTCATGTTCAGCTGCAACAAATTTAGTAATAAACTCAACAATGTCTTGAGTAAAAGTTAGTTACAAAACAAAGATTGCCTTATAATATAACAAGTTGTATACTTGTAACAGACAAAGACATCGTCTGAGTGTTAGCAACACAGTTTCAGCTGACTGCTGGTGGAGACTTGTACTTCTCAGGTGTTGTCTCCATGTCATGTTCAGCTGCAACAAATTTAGTAATAAACTCAACAATGTCTTGAGTAAAAGTTAGTTACAAAACAAAGATTGCCTTATAATATAACAAGCTGTATACTTGTAACAGACAAAGACACCGTCTGAGTGTTAGCAACACAGTTTCAGCTGACTGCATGTACTTGTACTTCTCAGGTGTTGTCTCCATGTCATGTTCAGCTGCAACAAATTTAGTAATAAACTCAACAATGTCTTGAGTAAAAGTTAGTTACAAAACAAAGATTGCCTTATAATATAACAAGTTGTATACTTGTAACAGACAAAGACATCGTCTGAGTGTTAGCAATACAGTTTCAGCTGACTGCTGGTGGAGACTTGTACTTCTCAGTTGTTGTCTCCATGTCATGTTCAGCTGCAACAAATTTAGTAATAAACTCAACATTGTCTTGAGTAAAAGTTAGTTACAAAACAAAGATTGCCTTATAATATAACAAGTAGTATACTTGTAACAGACAAAGACATCGTCTGAGTGTTAGCAACACAGTTTCACCTGACTGCTGGTAGAGACTTGTACTTCTCAGGTGTTGTCTCCATGTCATGTTCAGCTGCAACAAATTTAGTAATAAACTCAACAATGTCTTGAGTAAAAGTTAGTTACAAAACAAAGATTGCCTTATAATATAACAAGCTGTATACTTGTAACAGACAAAGACACCGTCTGAGTGTTAGCAACACAGTTTCACCTGACTGCTGGTGGAGACTTGTACTTCTCAGGTGTTGTCTCCACGTCATGTTCAGCTGCAACAAATTTAGTAATAAACTCAACAATGTCTTGAGTAAAAGTTAGTTACAAAACAAAGATTGCCTTATAATATAACAAGCAGTATACTTGTAACAGACAAAGACACCGTCTGAGTGTTAGCAACACAGTTTCAGCTGACTGCATGTACTTGTACTTCTCAGGTGTTGTCTCCATGTCATGTTCAGCTGCAACAAATTTAGTAATAAACTCAACAATGTCTTGAGTAAAAGTTAGTTACAAAACAAAGATTGCCTTATAATATAACAAGCTGTATACTTGTAACAGACAAAGACACCGTCTGAGTGTTAGCAACACAGTTTCAGCTGACTGCTGGTGGAGACTTGTACTTCTCAGTTGTTGTCTCCATGTCATGTTCAGCTGCAACAAATTTAGTAATAAACTCAACAATGTCTTGAGTAAAAGTTAGTTACAAAACAAAGATTGCCTTATAATATAACAAGCTGTATACTTGTAACAGACAAAGACACCGTCTGAGTGTTAGCAACACAGTTTCAGCTGACTGCTGGTGGAGACTTGTACTTCTCAGGTGTTGTCTCCACGTCATGTTCAGCTGCAACAAATTTAGTAATAAACTCAACAAAGTCTTGAGTAAAAGTTAGTTACAAAACAAAGATTGCCTTATAATATAACAAGCTGTATACTTGTAACAGACAAAGACATCGTCTGAGTGTTAGCAACACAGTTTCAGCTGACTGCATGTACTTGTACTTCTCAGGTGTTGTCTCCATGTCATGTTCAGCTGCAACAAATTTAGTAATAAACTCAACAAAGTCTTGAGTAAAAGTTAGTTACAAAACAAAGATTGCCTTATAATATAACAAGCTGTATACTTGTAACAGACAAAGACACCGTCTGAGTGTTGGCAGCACAGTTTCACCTGACTGCTGGTGGAGACTTGTACTTCTCAGGTGTTGTCTCCACGTCATGTTCAGCTGCAACAAATTTAGTAATAAACTCAACAAAGTCTTGAGTAAAAGTTAGTTACAAAACAAAGATTGCCTTATAATATAACAAGCTGTATACTTGTAACAGACAAAGACACCGTCTGAGTGTTAGCAACACAGTTTCAGCTGACTGCTGGTGGAGACTTGTACTTCTCAGGTGTTGTCTCCATGTCATGTTCAGCTGCAACAAATTTAGTAATAAACTCAACAATGTCTTGAGTAAAAGTTAGTTACAAAACAAAGATTGCCTTATAATATAACAAGCTGTATACTTGTAACAGACAAAGACACCGTCTGAGTGTTAGCAACACAGTTTCAGCTGACTGCATGTACTTGTACTTCTCAGGTGTTGTCTCCATGTCATGTTCAGCTGCAACAAATTTAGTAATAAACTCAACAATGTCTTGAGTAAAAGTTAGTTACAAAACAAAGATTGCCTTATAATATAACAAGTTGTATACTTGTAACAGACAAAGACATCGTCTGAGTGTTAGCAACACAGTTTCACCTGACTGCTGGTGGAGACTTGTTCTTCTCAGGTGTTGTCTCCATGTCATGTTCAGCTGCAACAAATTTAGTAATAAACTCAACAATGTCTTGAGTAAAAGTTAGTTACAAAACAAAGATTGCCTTATAATATAACAAGCTGTATACTTGTAACAGACAAAGACACCGTCTGAGTGTTAGCAACACAGTTTCAGCTGACTGCATGTACTTGTACTTCTCAGGTGTTGTCTCCATGTCATGTTCAGCTGCAACAAATTTAGTAATAAACTCAACAATGTCTTGAGTAAAAGTTAGTTACAAAACAAAGATTGCCTTATAATATAACAAGTTGTATACTTGTAACAGACAAAGACATCGTCTGAGTGTTAGCAACACAGTTTCACCTGACTGCTGGTGGAGACTTGTACTTCTCAGGTGTTGTCTCCATGTCATGTTCAGCTGCAACAAATTTAGTAATAAACTCAACAATGTCTTGAGTAAAAGTTAGTTACAAAACAAAGATTGCCTTATAATATAACAAGTTGTATACTTGTAACAGACAAAGACATCGTCTGAGTGTTAGCAACACAGTTTCAGCTGACTGCTGGTGGAGACTTGTACTTCTCAGGTGTTGTCTCCATGTCATGTTCAGCTGCAACAAATTTAGTAATAAACTCAACAATGTCTTGAGTAAAAGTTAGTTACAAAACAAAGATTGCCTTATAATATAACAAGCTGTATACTTGTAACAGACAAAGACACCGTCTGAGTGTTAGCAACACAGTTTCAGCTGACTGCATGTACTTGTACTTCTCAGGTGTTGTCTCCATGTCATGTTCAGCTGCAACAAATTTAGTAATAAACTCAACAATGTCTTGAGTAAAAGTTAGTTACAAAACAAAGATTGCCTTATAATATAACAAGTTGTATACTTGTAACAGACAAAGACATCGTCTGAGTGTTAGCAACACAGTTTCAGCTGACTGCTGGTGGAGACTTGTACTTCTCAGTTGTTGTCTCCATGTCATGTTCAGCTGCAACAAATTTAGTAATAAACTCAACAATGTCTTGAGTAAAAGTTAGTTACAAAACAAAGATTGCCTTATAATATAACAAGTTGTATACTTGTAACAGACAAAGACATCGTCTGAGTGTTAGCAACACAGTTTCACCTGACTGCTGGTAGAGACTTGTACTTCTCAGGTGTTGTCTCCATGTCATGTTCAGCTGCAACAAATTTAGTAATAAACTCAACAAAGTCTTGAGTAAAAGTTAGTTACAAAACAAAGATTGCCTTATAATATAACAAGCTGTATACTTGTAACAGACAAAGACACCGTCTGAGTGTTAGCAACACAGTTTCACCTGACTGCTGGTGGAGACTTGTACTTCTCAGGTGTTCTCTCCACGTCATGTTCAGCTGCAACAAATTTAGTAATAAACTCAACAATGTCTTGAGTAAAAGTTAGTTACAAAACAAAGATTGCCTTATAATATAACAAGCTGTATACTTGTAACAGACAAAGACACCGTCTGAGTGTTAGCAACACAGTTTCAGCTGACTGCATGTACTTGTACTTCTCAGGTGTTGTCTCCATGTCATGTTCAGCTGCAACAAATTTAGTAATAAACTCAACAATGTCTTGAGTAAAAGTTAGTTACAAAACAAAGATTGCCTTATAATATAACAAGCTGTATACTTGTAACAGACAAAGACACCGTCTGAGTGTTAGCAACACAGCTTCAGCTGACTGCTGGTGGAGACTTGTACTTCTCAGTTGTTGTCTCCATGTCATGTTCAGCTGCAACAAATTTAGTAATAAACTCAACAATGTCTTGAGTAAAAGTTAGTTACAAAACAAAGATTGCCTTATAATATAACAAGCTGTATACTTGTAACAGACAAAGACACCGTCTGAGTGTTAGCAACACAGTTTCAGCTGACTGCTGGTGGAGACTTGTACTTCTCAGGTGTTGTCTCCACGTCATGTTCAGCTGCAACAAATTTAGTAATAAACTCAACAAAGTCTTGAGTAAAAGTTAGTTACAAAACAAAGATTGCCTTATAATATAACAAGCTGTATACTTGTAACAGACAAAGACATCGTCTGAGTGTTAGCAACACAGTTTCAGCTGACTGCTGGTGGAGACTTGTACTTCTCAGGTGTTGTCTCCACGTCATATTCAGCTGCAACAAATTTAGTAATAAACTCAACAAAGTCTTGAGTAAAAGTTAGTTACAAAACAAAGATTGCCTTATAATATAACAAGCTGTATACTTGTAACAGACAAAGACATCGTATGATTCTTAGCAACACAGTTTCAGCTGACTGCTGGTGGAGACTTGTACTTCTCAGGTGTTGTCTCCACGTCATGTTCAGCTGCAACAAATTTAGTAATAAACTCAACAATGTCTTGAGTAAAAGTTAGTTACAAAACAAAGATTGCCTTATAATATAACAAGCTGTATACTTGTAACAGACAAAGACACGGTCTGAGTGTTAGCAACACAGTTTCAGCTGACTGCTGGTGGAGACTTGTACTTCTCAGTTGTTGTCTCCACGTCATGTTTAGCTGCAACAAATTTAGTAATAAACTCAACAAAGTCTTGAGTAAAAGTTAGTTACAAAACAAAGATTGCCTTATAATATAACAAGCTGTATACTTGTAACAGACAAAGACACCGTCTGAGTGTTGGCAACACAGTTTCAGCTGACTGCATGTACTTGTACTTCTCAGGTGTTGTCTCCACGTCATGTTCAGCTGCAACAAATTTAGTAATAAACTCAACAAAGTCTTGAGTAAAAGTTAGTTACAAAACAAAGATTGCCTTATAATATAACAAGCTGTATACTTGTAACAGACAAAGACACCGTCTGAGTGTTGGCAGCACAGTTTCACCTGACTGCTGGTGGAGACTTGTACTTCTCAGGTGTTGTCTCCACGTCATGTTCAGCTGCAACAAATTTAGTAATAAACTCAACAAAGTCTTGAGTAAAAGTTAGTTACAAAACAAAGATTGCCTTATAATATAACAAGCTGTATACTTGTAACAGACAAAGACACCGTCTGAGTGTTAGCAACACAGTTTCAGCTGACTGCTGGTGGAGACTTGTACTTCTCAGGTGTTGTCTCCATGTCATGTTCAGCTGCAACAAATTTAGTAATAAACTCAACAATGTCTTGAGTAAAAGTTAGTTACAAAACAAAGATTGCCTTATAATATAACAAGCTGTATACTTGTAACAGACAAAGACACCGTCTGAGTGTTAGCAACACAGTTTCAGCTGACTGCATGTACTTGTACTTCTCAGGTGTTGTCTCCATGTCATGTTCAGCTGCAACAAATTTAGTAATAAACTCAACAATGTCTTGAGTAAAAGTTAGTTACAAAACAAAGATTGCCTTATAATATAACAAGTTGTATACTTGTAACAGACAAAGACATCGTCTGAGTGTTAGCAACACAGTTTCACCTGACTGCTGGTGGAGACTTGTACTTCTCAGGTGTTGTCTCCATGTCATGTTCAGCTGCAACAAATTTAGTAATAAACTCAACGATGTCTTGAGTAAAAGTTAGTTACAAAACAAAGATTGCCTTATAATATAACAAGTTGTATACTTGTAACAGACAAAGACATCGTCTGAGTGTTAGCAACACAGTTTCACCTGACTGCTGGTAGAGACTTGTACTTCTCAGGTGTTGTCTCCATGTCATGTTCAGCTGCAACAAATTTAGTAATAAACTCAACAATGTCTTGAGTAAAAGTTAGTTACAAAACAAAGATTGCCTTATAATATAACAAGCTGTATACTTGTAACAGACAAAGACACCGTCTGAGTGTTAGCAACACAGTTTCAGCTGACTGCATGTACTTGTACTTCTCAGGTGTTGTCTCCATGTCATGTTCAGCTGCAACAAATTTAGTAATAAACTCAACAATGTCTTGAGTAAAAGTTAGTTACAAAACAAAGATTGCCTTATAATATAACAAGTTGTATACTTGTAACAGACAAAGACATCGTCTGAGTGTTAGCAACACAGTTTCAGCTGACTGCTGGTGGAGACTTGTACTTCTCAGTTGTTGTCTCCATGTCATGTTCAGCTGCAACAAATTTAGTAATAAACTCAACAATGTCTTGAGTAAAAGTTAGTTACAAAACAAAGATTGCCTTATAATATAACAAGTTGTATACTTGTAACAGACAAAGACATCGTCTGAGTGTTAGCAACACAGTTTCACCTGACTGCTGGTAGAGACTTGTACTTCTCAGGTGTTGTCTCCATGTCATGTTCAGCTGCAACAAATTTAGTAATAAACTCAACAAAGTCTTGAGTAAAAGTTAGTTACAAAACAAAGATTGCCTTATAATATAACAAGCTGTATACTTGTAACAGACAAAGACACCGTCTGAGTGTTAGCAACACAGTTTCACCTGACTGCTGGTGGAGACTTGTACTTCTCAGGTGTTCTCTCCACGTCATGTTCAGCTGCAACAAATTTAGTAATAAACTCAACAATGTCTTGAGTAAAAGTTAGTTACAAAACAAAGATTGCCTTATAATATAACAAGCTGTATACTTGTAACAGACAAAGACACCGTCTGAGTGTTAGCAACACAGTTTCAGCTGACTGCATGTACTTGTACTTCTCAGGTGTTGTCTCCATGTCATGTTCAGCTGCAACAAATTTAGTAATAAACTCAACAATGTCTTGAGTAAAAGTTAGTTACAAAACAAAGATTGCCTTATAATATAACAAGCTGTATACTTGTAACAGACAAAGACACCGTCTGAGTGTTAGCAACACAGCTTCAGCTGACTGCTGGTGGAGACTTGTACTTCTCAGTTGTTGTCTCCATGTCATGTTCAGCTGCAACAAATTTAGTAATAAACTCAACAATGTCTTGAGTAAAAGTTAGTTACAAAACAAAGATTGCCTTATAATATAACAAGCTGTATACTTGTAACAGACAAAGACACCGTCTGAGTGTTAGCAACACAGTTTCAGCTGACTGCTGGTGGAGACTTGTACTTCTCAGGTGTTGTCTCCACGTCATGTTCAGCTGCAACAAATTTAGTAATAAACTCAACAAAGTCTTGAGTAAAAGTTAGTTACAAAACAAAGATTGCCTTATAATATAACAAGCTGTATACTTGTAACAGACAAAGACATCGTCTGAGTGTTAGCAACACAGTTTCAGCTGACTGCTGGTGGAGACTTGTACTTCTCAGGTGTTGTCTCCACGTCATATTCAGCTGCAACAAATTTAGTAATAAACTCAACAAAGTCTTGAGTAAAAGTTAGTTACAAAACAAAGATTGCCTTATAATATAACAAGCTGTATACTTGTAACAGACAAAGACATCGTATGATTCTTAGCAACACAGTTTCAGCTGACTGCTGGTGGAGACTTGTACTTCTCAGGTGTTGTCTCCACGTCATGTTCAGCTGCAACAAATTTAGTAATAAACTCAACAATGTCTTGAGTAAAAGTTAGTTACAAAACAAAGATTGCCTTATAATATAACAAGCTGTATACTTGTAACAGACAAAGACACGGTCTGAGTGTTAGCAACACAGTTTCAGCTGACTGCTGGTGGAGACTTGTACTTCTCAGTTGTTGTCTCCACGTCATGTTTAGCTGCAACAAATTTAGTAATAAACTCAACAAAGTCTTGAGTAAAAGTTAGTTACAAAACAAAGATTGCCTTATAATATAACAAGCTGTATACTTGTAACAGACAAAGACACCGTCTGAGTGTTGGCAACACAGTTTCAGCTGACTGCATGTACTTGTACTTCTCAGGTGTTGTCTCCACGTCATGTTCAGCTGCAACAAATTTAGTAATAAACTCAACAAAGTCTTGAGTAAAAGTTAGTTACAAAACAAAGATTGCCTTATAATATAACAAGCTGTATACTTGTAACAGACAAAGACACCGTCTGAGTGTTGGCAGCACAGTTTCACCTGACTGCTGGTGGAGACTTGTACTTCTCAGGTGTTGTCTCCACGTCATGTTCAGCTGCAACAAATTTAGTAATAAACTCAACAAAGTCTTGAGTAAAAGTTAGTTACAAAACAAAGATTGCCTTATAATATAACAAGCTGTATACTTGTAACAGACAAAGACACCGTCTGAGTGTTAGCAACACAGTTTCAGCTGACTGCTGGTGGAGACTTGTACTTCTCAGGTGTTGTCTCCATGTCATGTTCAGCTGCAACAAATTTAGTAATAAACTCAACAATGTCTTGAGTAAAAGTTAGTTACAAAACAAAGATTGCCTTATAATATAACAAGCTGTATACTTGTAACAGACAAAGACACCGTCTGAGTGTTAGCAACACAGTTTCAGCTGACTGCATGTACTTGTACTTCTCAGGTGTTGTCTCCATGTCATGTTCAGCTGCAACAAATTTAGTAATAAACTCAACAATGTCTTGAGTAAAAGTTAGTTACAAAACAAAGATTGCCTTATAATATAACAAGTTGTATACTTGTAACAGACAAAGACATCGTCTGAGTGTTAGCAACACAGTTTCACCTGACTGCTGGTGGAGACTTGTACTTCTCAGGTGTTGTCTCCATGTCATGTTCAGCTGCAACAAATTTAGTAATAAACTCAACAATGTCTTGAGTAAAAGTTAGTTACAAAACAAAGATTGCCTTATAATATAACAAGCTGTATACTTGTAACAGACAAAGACACCGTCTGAGTGTTAGCAACACAGTTTCAGCTGACTGCATGTACTTGTACTTCTCAGGTGTTGTCTCCATGTCATGTTCAGCTGCAACAAATTTAGTAATAAACTCAACAATGTCTTGAGTAAAAGTTAGTTACAAAACAAAGATTGCCTTATAATATAACAAGTTGTATACTTGTAACAGACAAAGACATCGTCTGAGTGTTAGCAACACAGTTTCACCTGACTGCTGGTGGAGACTTGTACTTCTCAGGTGTTGTCTCCATGTCATGTTCAGCTGCAACAAATTTAGTAATAAACTCAACAATGTCTTGAGTAAAAGTTAGTTACAAAACAAAGATTGCCTTATAATATAACAAGTTGTATACTTGTAACAGACAAAGACATCGTCTGAGTGTTAGCAACACAGTTTCAGCTGACTGCTGGTGGAGACTTGTACTTCTCAGGTGTTGTCTCCATGTCATGTTCAGCTGCAACAAATTTAGTAATAAACTCAACAATGTCTTGAGTAAAAGTTAGTTACAAAACAAAGATTGCCTTATAATATAACAAGCTGTATACTTGTAACAGACAAAGACACCGTCTGAGTGTTAGCAACACAGTTTCAGCTGACTGCATGTACTTGTACTTCTCAGGTGTTGTCTCCATGTCATGTTCAGCTGCAACAAATTTAGTAATAAACTCAACAATGTCTTGAGTAAAAGTTAGTTACAAAACAAAGATTGCCTTATAATATAACAAGTTGTATACTTGTAACAGACAAAGACATCGTCTGAGTGTTAGCAACACAGTTTCAGCTGACTGCTGGTGGAGACTTGTACTTCTCAGTTGTTGTCTCCATGTCATGTTCAGCTGCAACAAATTTAGTAATAAACTCAACAATGTCTTGAGTAAAAGTTAGTTACAAAACAAAGATTGCCTTATAATATAACAAGTTGTATACTTGTAACAGACAAAGACATCGTCTGAGTGTTAGCAACACAGTTTCACCTGACTGCTGGTAGAGACTTGTACTTCTCAGGTGTTGTCTCCATGTCATGTTCAGCTGCAACAAATTTAGTAATAAACTCAACAAAGTCTTGAGTAAAAGTTAGTTACAAAACAAAGATTGCCTTATAATATAACAAGCTGTATACTTGTAACAGACAAAGACACCGTCTGAGTGTTAGCAACACAGTTTCACCTGACTGCTGGTGGAGACTTGTACTTCTCAGGTGTTCTCTCCACGTCATGTTCAGCTGCAACAAATTTAGTAATAAACTCAACAATGTCTTGAGTAAAAGTTAGTTACAAAACAAAGATTGCCTTATAATATAACAAGCTGTATACTTGTAACAGACAAAGACACCGTCTGAGTGTTAGCAACACAGTTTCAGCTGACTGCATGTACTTGTACTTCTCAGGTGTTGTCTCCATGTCATGTTCAGCTGCAACAAATTTAGTAATAAACTCAACAATGTCTTGAGTAAAAGTTAGTTACAAAACAAAGATTGCCTTATAATATAACAAGCTGTATACTTGTAACAGACAAAGACACCGTCTGAGTGTTAGCAACACAGCTTCAGCTGACTGCTGGTGGAGACTTGTACTTCTCAGTTGTTGTCTCCATGTCATGTTCAGCTGCAACAAATTTAGTAATAAACTCAACAATGTCTTGAGTAAAAGTTAGTTACAAAACAAAGATTGCCTTATAATATAACAAGCTGTATACTTGTAACAGACAAAGACACCGTCTGAGTGTTAGCAACACAGTTTCAGCTGACTGCTGGTGGAGACTTGTACTTCTCAGGTGTTGTCTCCACGTCATGTTCAGCTGCAACAAATTTAGTAATAAACTCAACAAAGTCTTGAGTAAAAGTTAGTTACAAAACAAAGATTGCCTTATAATATAACAAGCTGTATACTTGTAACAGACAAAGACATCGTCTGAGTGTTAGCAACACAGTTTCAGCTGATTGCTGGTGGAGACTTGTACTTCTCAGGTGTTGTCTCCACGTCATATTCAGCTGCAACAAATTTAGTAATAAACTCAACAAAGTCTTGAGTAAAAGTTAGTTACAAAACAAAGATTGCCTTATAATATAACAAGCTGTATACTTGTAACAGACAAAGACATCGTATGAGTGTTAGCAACACAGTTTCAGCTGACTGCTGGTGGAGACTTGTACTTCTCAGGTGTTGTCTCCACGTCATGTTCAGCTGCAACAAATTTAGTAATAAACTCAACAATGTCTTGAGTAAAAGTTAGTTACAAAACAAAGATTGCCTTATAATATAACAAGCTGTATACTTGTAACAGACAAAGACACGGTCTGAGTGTTAGCAACACAGTTTCAGCTGACTGCTGGTGGAGACTTGTACTTCTCAGTTGTTGTCTCCACGTCATGTTTAGCTGCAACAAATTTAGTAATAAACTCAACAAAGTCTTGAGTAAAAGTTAGTTACAAAACAAAGATTGCCTTATAATATAACAAGCTGTATACTTGTAACAGACAAAGACACCGTCTGAGTGTTGGCAACACAGTTTCAGCTGACTGCATGTACTTGTACTTCTCAGGTGTTGTCTCCACGTCATGTTCAGCTGCAACAAATTTAGTAATAAACTCAACAATGTCTTGAGTAAAAGTTAGTTACAAAACAAAGATTGCCTTATAATATAACAAGCTGTATACTTGTAACATACAAAGACATCGTCTGAGTATTAGCAACACAGTTTCAGCTGACTGCTGGTGGAGACTTGTACTTCTCAGTTGTTGTCTCCACGTCATGTTCAGCTGCAACAAATTTAGTAATAAACTCAACAAAGTCTTGAGTAAAAGTTAGTTACAAAACAAAGATTGCCTTATAATATAACAAGCTGTATACTTGTAACAGACAAAGACATCGTCTGAGTGTTAGCAACACAGTTTCAGCTGACTGCATGTACTTGTACTTCTCAGGTGTTGTCTCCACGTCATGTTCAGCTGCAACAAATTTAGTAATAAACTCAACAATGTCTTGAGTAAAAGTTAGTTACAAAACAAAGATTGCCTTATAATATAACAAGCTGTATACTTGTAACAGACAAAGACATCGTCTGAGTGTTAGCAACACAGTTTCAGCTGACTGCTGGTGGAGACTTGTACTTCTCAGTTGTTGTCTCCACGTCATGTTCAGCTGCAACAAATTTAGTAATAAACTCAACAAAGTCTTGAGTAAAAGTTAGTTACAAAACAAAGATTGCCTTATAATATAACAAGCTGTATACTTGTAACAGACAAAGACATCGTCTGAGTGTTAGCAGCACAGTTTCAGCTGACTGCTGGTAGAGACTTGTACTTCTCAGGTGTTGTCTCCATGTCTTGTTCAGCTGCAACAAATTTAGTAATAAACTCAACAAAGTCTTGAGTAAAAGTTAGTTACAAAACAAAGATTGCCTTATAATATAACAAGCTGTATACTTGTAACAGACAAAGACACCGTCTGAGTGTTGGCAACACAGTTTCACCTGACTGCTGGTGGAGACTTGTACTTCTCAGGTGTTGTCTCCACGTCATGTTCAGCTGCAACAAATTTAGTAATAAACTCAACAAAGTCTTGAGTAAAAGTTAGTTACAAAACAAAGATTGCCTTATAATATAACAAGCTGTATACTTGTAACAGACAAAGACATCGTCTGAGTGTTAGCAACACAGTTTCAGCTGACTGCTGGTGGAGACTTGTACTTCTCAGGTGTTGTCTCCACGTCATGTTCAGCTGCAACAAATTTAGTAATAAACTCAACAAAGTCTTGAGTAAAAGTTAGTTACAAAACAAAGATTGCCTTATAATATAACAAGCTGTATACTTGTAACAGACAAAGACACCGTCTGAGTGTTGGCAACACAGTTTCAGCTGACTGCTGGTGGAGACTTGTACTTCTCAGGTGTTGTCTCCATGTCATGTTCAGCTGCAACAAATTTAGTAATAAACTCAACAAAGTCTTGAGTAAAAGTTAGTTACAAAACAAAGATTGCCTTCTAATATAACAAGCTGTATACTTGTAACAGACAAAGACACCGTCTGAGTGTTGGCAGCACAGTTTCAGCTGACTGCTGGTGGAGACTTGTACTTCTCAGGTGTTGTCTCCACGTCATGTTCAGCTGCAACAAATTTAGTAATAAACTCAACAATGTCTTGAGTAAAAGTTAGTTACAAAACAAAGATTGCCTTATAATATAACAAGTTGTATACTTGTAACAGACAAAGACATCGTCTGAGTGTTAGCAACACAGTTTCAGCTGACTGCATGTACTTGTACTTCTCAGGTGTTGTCTCCATGTCATGTTCAGCTGCAACAAATTTAGTAATAAACTCAACAATGTCTTGAGTAAAAGTTAGTTACAAAACAAAGATTGCCTTATAATATAACAAGCTGTATACTTGTAACAAAGACACCGTCTGAGTGTTAGCAACACAGTTTCAGCTGACTGCTGGTGGAGACTTGTACTTCTCAGGTGTTGTCTCCACGTCATGTTCAGCTGCAACAAATTTAGTAATAAACTCAACAAAGTCTTGAGTAAAAGTTAGTTACAAAACAAAGATTGCCTTATAATATAACAAGCTGTATACTTGTAACAGACAAAGACACCGTCTGAGTGTTAGCAGCACAGTTTCAGCTGACTGCTGGTGGAGACTTGTACTTCTCAGGTGTTGTCTCCACGTCATGTTCAGCTGCAACAAATTTAGTAATAAACTCAACAATGTCTTGAGTAAAAGTTAGTTACAAAACAAAGATTGCCTTATAATATAACAAGTTGTATACTTGTAACAGACAAAGACATCGTCTGAGTGTTAGCAACACAGTTTCAGCTGACTGCTGGTGGAGACTTGTACTTCTCAGGTGTTGTCTCCACGTCATGTTCAGCTGCAACAAATTTAGTAATAAACTCAACAATGTCTTGAGTAAAAGTTAGTTACAAAACAAAGATTGCCTTATAATATAACAAGTTGTATACTTGTAACAGACAAAGACATCGTCTGAGTGTTAGCAACACAGTTTCAGCTGACTGCTGGTGGAGACTTGTACTTCTCAGGTGTTGTCTCCACGTCATGTTCAGCTGCAACAAATTTAGTAATAAACTCAACAATGTCTTGAGTAAAAGTTAGTTACAAAACAAAGATTGCCTTATAATATAACAAGTTGTATACTTGTAACAGACAAAGACATCGTCTGAGTGTTAGCAACACAGTTTCACCTGACTGCATGTACTTGTACTTCTCAGGTGTTGTCTCCATGTCATGTTCAGCTGCAACAAATTTAGTAATAAACTCAACAAAGTCTTGAGTAAAAGTTAGTTACAAAACAAAGATTGCCTTATAATATAACAAGCTGTATACTTGTAACAGACAAAGACACCGTCTGAGTGTTAGCAACACAGTTTCAGCTGACTGCTGGTAGAGACTTGTACTTCTCAGTTGTTGTCTCCACGTCATGTTCAGCTGCAACAAATTTAGTAATAAACTCAACAATGTCTTGAGTAAAAGTTAGTTACAAAACAAAGATTGCCTTATAATATAACAAGCTGTATACTTGTAACAGACAAAGACACCGTCTGAGTGTTAGCAACACAGTTTCAGCTGACTGCTGGTAGAGACTTGTACTTCTCAGTTGTTGTCTCCACGTCATGTTCAGCTGCAACAAATTTAGTAATAAACTCAACAAAGTCTTGAGTAAAAGTTAGTTACAAAACAAAGATTGCCTTATAATATAACAAGCTGTATACTTGTAACAGACAAAGACACCGTCTGAGTGTTAGCAACACAGTTTCAGCTGACTGCTGGTGGAGACTTGTACTTCTCAGGTGGTGTCTCCACGTCATGTTCAGCTGCAACAAATTTAGTAATAAACTCAACAATGTCTTGAGTAAAAGTTAGTTACAAAACAAAGATTGCCTTATAATATAACAAGCTGTATACTTGTAACAGACAAAGACACCGTCTGAGTGTTGGCAACACAGTTTCACCTGACTGCTGGTGGAGACTTGTACTTCTCAGGTGTTGTCTCCACGTCATGTTCAGCTGCAACAAATTTAGTAATAAACTCAACAAAGTCTTGAGTAAAAGTTAGTTACAAAACAAAGATTGCCTTATAATATAACAAGCTGTATACTAGTAACAGACAAAGACACCGTCTGAGTGTTGGCAACACAGTTTCAGCTGACTGCTGGTGGAGACTTGTACTTCTCAGGTGTTGTCTCCACGTCATGTTCAGCTGCAACAAATTTAGTAATAAACTCAACAATGTCTTGAGTAAAAGTTAGTTACAAAACAAAGATTGCCTTATAATATAACAAGCTGTATACTTGTAACAGACAAAGACACCGTCTGAGTGTTGGCAACACAGTTTCAGCTGACTGCTGGTGGAGACTTGTACTTCTCAGGTGGTGTCTCCACGTCATGTTCAGCTGCAACAAATTTAGTAATAAACTCAACAATGTCTTGAGTAAAAGTTATTTACAAAACAAAGATTGCCTTATAATATAACAAGCTGTATACTTGTTACAGACAAAGACACCGTCTGAGTGTTAGCAACACAGTTTCAGCTGACTGCTGGTGGAGACTTGTACTTCTCAGGTGTTGTCTCCATGTCATGTTCAGCTGCAACAAATTTAGTAATAAACTCAACAATGTCTTGAGTAAAAGTTAGTTACAAAACAAAGATTGCCTTATAATATAACAAGCTGTATACTTGTAACAAAGACACCGTCTGAGTGTTAGCAACACAGTTTCAGCTGACTGCTGGTGGAGACTTGTACTTCTCAGGTGTTGTCTCCACGTCATGTTCAGCTGCAACAAATTTAGTAATAAACTCAACAAAGTCTTGAGTAAAAGTTAGTTACAAAACAAAGATTGCCTTATAATATAACAAGCTGTATACTTGTAACAAACAAAGACATCGTCTGAGTGTTAGCAACACAGTTTCAGCTGACTGCTGGTGGAGACTTGTACTTCTCAGGTGTTGTCTCCATGTCATGTTCAGCTGCAACAAATTTAGTAATAAACTCAACAATGTCTTGAGTAAAAGTTAGTTACAAAACAAAGATTGCCTTATAATATAACAAGCTGTATACTTGTAACAGACAAAGACATCGTCTGAGTGTTAGCAACACAGTTTCAGCTGACTGCTGGTGGAGACTTGTACTTCTCAGGTGTTGTCTCCACGTCATGTTCAGCTGCAACAAATTTAGTAATAAACTCAACAAAGTCTTGAGTAAAAGTTAGTTACAAAACAAAGATTGCCTTATAATATAACAAGCTGTATACTTGTAACAGACAAAGACACCGTCTGAGTGTTGGCAGCACAGTTTCAGCTGACTGCTGGTGGAGACTTGTACTTCTCAGGTGTTGTCTCCATGTCATGTTCAGCTGCAACAAATTTAGTAATAAACTCAACAATGTCTTGAGTAAAAGTTAGTTACAAAACAAAGATTGCCTTATAATATAACAAGTTGTATACTTGTAACAGACAAAGACATCGTCTGAGTGTTAGCAACACAGTTTCAGCTGACTGCTGGTGGAGACTTGTACTTCTCAGGTGTTGTCTCCACGTCATGTTCAGCTGCAACAAATTTAGTAATAAACTCAACAATGTCTTGAGTAAAAGTTAGTTACAAAACAAAGATTGCCTTATAATATAACAAGCTGTATACTTGTAACAAAGACACCGTCTGAGTGTTAGCAGCACAGTTTCAGCTGACTGCATGTACTTGTACTTCTCAGGTGTTGTCTCCACGTCATGTTCAGCTGCAACAAATTTAGTTTGCAATGTCAAGTGAGCTTCCCTTTTATGGGAATGACAAAGCGAAACACTAGTTGTCTTAGTAATTCTACTTAGTTAAACTGTTCTATCTGTACCGCTTACTCCCCCCCACTAGCCCCATTTAAAATTTTATTTTACTAAATATTTAGCATATCCAACCACAGCACTGAATGTTACTAAGTTTGAAATTTAAATAAAAGTGTATTTTTCGCTTTAATATACAGGTGTTCAGAAAGGGTCATTAGAAAATTAGGAGGCTGGTAGGAGTTATCAATTTTAACAAAATATTTTATAGAAACATAGGTCGAAAAATTCTCCGTTTAGCCGCTAGCCGTGTTATGTTCTTTTGCATTCTTAACATATTAATATCTGTAGAAATATTTAAGCAACAGAAACTAATTTTTTCACGTACTTTAATTAAATAACCAAGTCGGGGACAAGGAGCAGGGCATTTGGGCGCTGAATGTGGTCCCTGACTTGTGCAAGCAAACCTTAAAAGTGCATTTTCTTGTTTATGCGTCGACTGATTGCATTAAATAAGGTGTCACATTAGATTTGTAATATAAATGTTTTTGTATCTTTTAAAATGTATATAAAATTAATGTTTTGATTGTTATTTGACTTTAAAATATTAAAACGGGCACCATTTTGAAAATATTTAAGACGACTTAATAATAATTTTTATTTTTTGTACCTTTGTTTATTTAACGTACGTGCAAAGTTTAGTTTCTGTTGCTTGGATATTTCTCGAGATATTATTTTTTATATATAAAAATGGCGGCTAGCGGCTAAACGAAAAATCTTTCGACGTATGTTTATTACAATTGTTTTGTTCAAATTTATAAGTACTACCAGCCCCCGAAGTTTGTAACTACCCTTTCTGAACACCATGTATATTATGTGTGTGTTCACATTTACTCGATGATAATTATAATGATATATCGTTCTTGAATAAATAACATTTGTTTATTATTTACTGACTGTCTTGCAAAAAATCGTTCAGGGTTCGGACAATATGTAAGATACAAAAGTATGGTGCACTATATAACTATATGTAGAGACCACACCAACAAACAGTCCATTTCCAAACGTTTTTTCTTTTCTTTTTTTGTGAAATTGGAGGGTAAGCGTTGTTTGCATAAGAATGGAAATATCCAATCTGACTAGGTCAGAAATCTGGTTCAAGAGATTTAAGAACAAGTTTCAAGGGTCCAAGGCTCAATGCTAAGTTACACCAGCACGTATGTTTGTTCAAAGTAACACTGAAACCAATTTTAAACTCAAAATTATGACTTTTCCATATTTATGGTTTGCAATTAATTAAATTGCTATTTTTTCATTGTAAATTATAACGATTATGTACATTTTAGCTTGAAGTGACGAGAGAGAAAGCTATTTGAGCTCACGACGTAAGGCAGCGGGATCAGTGGGAAGTTTAAAGATTTGGGGATAATGTTATGACACTTAAATGAAAAACACCAGTGTTGTTCCCCTGTGATATGAATCCGGTGGGTTGTATATGTAACATATTTATATTTCTGTGATGAAGTGAGAACCTACGTTAAAAAAATGTTATGACAAATTCATGGTCGTATCCATGTATATGATTTATTTTACGGATTGCTTTTATTAAAATTGTTTACAGAATAGAGTTATAATTTTTACATAGACTATTTCTTTCTCTAAGGAAAACTGTGTGTCACAGTAATTTAACACATCAAAGAAACATAACCTGTGAGAACAGTTCTAAACATGACTTTAGCGGGTTTCAATTTCTGTAGGTTTTAAGAAGATAACACAAGCTGACACGCAGACTTATAACATGGGGTAAATTCCAGAACTGTTACTACAAAAACTCTTGATATGTAATTGGGATATAAGTTTATTTTGTTTTGAGATACTACATTAAACAAATCTATTTATAAGGCAATACGGTAATCATAATTTACTTGGAATATAACAGTTAGATCAGTCTGTTAGTTAGATAGGTATTATCAGTTAATAAAACCTAAAATATTCTTAAACATTAGGTAAATCGAAGAGGTATGTAATAATCTACCCAAAAAGGTAGCTCAGATAAGAATTGTCTGGAGGAAACAGGTGTCTGTTCCCAGAAAGGCATAAATGATGCAGCCTGATATTTCGTCGCTCTCTCTCGCACGATAGCGAATTGTTTCCCAGAAACTAACTGTTCCGCCTCTCACTCGCGCAAAACTATATCGTATATCATTTTGTATCAGTTTCCAATGAGATAATATGGGAACATGTTAGGATTTAAATACTCATATTTATGGTAGGACTGTAATAGCTACAATCGTATAGTTAAAAAGTGAGAAACTAAAAATGTTATAACAGGTTACAATTGGATATTAAACTTTAGTTTGACCTTTAGAGAATAATCAAGTGGAGATATGAGTGTAAATTTAGAAACGACGATTCCACCTCATTCTCAGAAGCGTTTGGCATTACCTTTGCATGCATTGCATCTTGTAACCTTTCCATTAAGTTTAATAAAAATCTTTTTTTTCTTGTGCAACTGCGGTAAACACATTCAGAAAAATATCACTGAATTATGATGAACCGTTTGTATTAAGTGTTATCAATTATAATCTTGGTAGTTTACGTTCATTCAAGAAAATTAATATGAATTGTTTCGGTGTTTTAGTAATACAGGATAAAATCCCAATTTGTATTTAGTAAGATAATCATATATTTACACAAACAAGAGAGGCGTGAAATTACCGAAAATACTACTATTGAACTATTGAAGAAATAAAAAGTCGATTTAAATGTTATTAATAGACATTTTTCCAAGAATGAATTAACAAACCAGATCAGATCAGAGCTCAAACCTAAAGCTACAGACAAAATTATTATAAATATAATGAGAATGATAAAACAAATACTGTCCAAGTATGCAAGAACCAACTACCTATTCCAAATAATTAATTTTTAGAAATAAAGTAACATACTAAATAAAGGTTTTAAATTTCGTATAGCTTTAATTGACATAGTTCAAAGCAATTAAACAAATATACGTACGTGTTTCATGGCTTACATAATACATTAAATGTACTCAAGCTTCCCTATTAAACTACAGTATATATGAAATATATATAAAAATATTTGTAGATGACTCAAGGAAGTAAAATCCTTAGGAAAGTTTTTTAAAGAAAATGTTAAACATTCATCACCAGCACTTTCAGTAAACGAACCTAAACAAAACAAAACAACTAACAGAGAATGTGTTCTTGTTGCTTTTGCTCGGCACGTCCAGTTGATCTAAGCCCGCTGAGAATTGTTAAGTAAAGATAACCTTTGAAAGAACCGTTTCTTTTATCCAGTGTCTGATAAAGACTCATTTCGAATCTTTTGAAAACGTGTTTCCAGTTACATTTTAAAATGGTTATAAAAATATCCTTAAGATAACCGTTATCTAAAGTTTTTTCAGAGACAAACCTCATAAACACTTGTAAACAACATAAATAACTATAAACCGATACAAGATTGATTATTACTACTAAAATTAATTAGCAACATAACATAAAAGAAATAAATTGCATTACGTTATTTTTTTTTGTTTTGATAAATCTACTATTTTACGAAATTGTTTCCTCTTGGTACACTTTCCGAATTCCTCAGTTTTATATTTTACGAAAAGTAAGTTGTTTTTCAGTCGTGTTCATTGATGTGTTCAGTCATTAGTTTGTTTTAAAGATGCTAATTAAAATTGCTTACTAATAAAATATTAATTTCTAGGGTTGAAAATTTAATGGGGATAAGATTATTAAATAACTTTAATACTGATACATATTTTAAAGTAATAATTATGAGCAGTGTATAATATTATAATAAGAGTAGCAAAAAGAAAAATAAGAATAACCAGAAATAGAAGGGTATCTTAGACCCTAGTCTTATAATTTTGAATCCCCGCAAACTACGCCATATTAAACTTTCAACTGGTTAACTATTCGGTAATACTAAACCATGTAATAAATGTCATAATCTGTTGCAGGAATTACAAAATATGTATTTATCCATAGTTTACTGGATTTGGTATTCTTAGATTTTATATTATGTATTACGAACCAATCTTCATTAATACACAAATATTATAAAATATATTATATGAGATTGTTTAAATATTTTGTAATGCCATTTAGCTAATTAATGATGTTCTAATTCAAATCTACTTTAATAGATTTACTAGTAAAACAAAAAAACCACACTTCACTTCATTAAGCAGCATTAAATTAAATCCCGACGTAATTCCACCAAATTATACCTTTCTTTGTTACAGCCCAAAAAGTCTTCAGCGCTCTTAGAAAGTAGCTGGAAGAAACATTTGTTAGGAAACGTGACCTTCCATTGTAACAATAGGCAAGAGGGAACCTCCAGTAGGAAGTTTATCCAGCCTTCGATTGCTGGTGTGAATGTGTTTGTTCGTTTGATTGTTGTGTGAATGTGTTTGTTCGTTTGATTGTTGTGTGAATGTGTTTGTTCGTTTGATTGTTGTGTGAATTTGTTTGTTCGTTTGATTGTTGTGTGAATGTATTTGTTAATTTGATTGATAGTTTGAATGTGTTTGTTCATTTGGTTGCTGGCGAGAATGTGTTTGTTCGTTTGAATGTTGTGTGAATGTGTTTGTTCGTTTGATTGGTGTGTGAATGTGTTTGTTCGTTTGATTGTTGTGTGAAAGTGTTTGTTCGTTTGATTGTTGTGTGAATGTGTTTGTTCGTTTGATTGTTGTGTGAATGTGTTTGTTCGTTTGATTGTTGTGTGAATGTGTTTGTTCGTTTGATTGTTATGTGAATGTGTTTGTTCATTTGGTTGCTGGTGAGAATGTGTTTGTTCGTTTGATTGTTGTGTGAATGTGTTTGTTCATTTGGTTGCTGGTGAGAATGTGTTTGTTCGTTTGATTGTTGTGTAAATGTGTTTGTTCGTTTGATTGTTGTATGAATGTGTTTGTTCAATTAATTGCTGATGTGGATGTGTTTCATACATTCATCAAATGTTCGTTTGATTGTTGTGTGAATGTGTTTGTTCGTTTGATTACTAGTAAGATTACTAGGCATCTCGCTGGCCTAACGGTTAGCGTCTTGGACTTCGGTTTATGGGGTCACGGGTTCAAATCCCGGGGTGTCCACAAAAACTTGAGGGGTTTGGACAGCTTTCACTAAAAGCGTTTGTGTACTCTTTTATCAAAAATGCTATTGGCGTTGAAATAATAAAAAAATATGTTTGTTCTTTTGATTGTTGTATGAATATGATTGTTTGTTCGATTTCTGGTGTGAATGTGATAGCTTGTTCGTTTGATTGTTGTGTAAAAGTGTTTGTTCCAACGATTGATGGGTTGAATGTGTTTGTTCCCTCAATTGCTCTTTGTTTTTAATTGTTAGTTTGATTGGAGGTGTGAATGTGTTTGTTCGCTTGATTAATAACTGTGCTGACCGTTTAAAATCTTCACATTACTTGTTTTAACAGAATTCAAATGTTTACAAACCAACGAGAAAAACTTTAAGCATAAATTAATTTACTATTACTCATTTCATTTTATAATCATTTGCTCTTTGCATTAAGCTATAGAAACATTTACAAATAGTACTTTTCACAAGAAAAAGTATAGCTTTGTAAATAGATAGCTGTATGTAGCTGTATGTATAGCCAGATAGCTGTAAGTATCTGGCATTGTTTAAATAAAATGTCAACTTTACAATATCGGTATTTAAACAAACTTAGTCCAAACGACCTTATTGATTAGTGGTTTCAAGTTGTACAGGTTCTAATCGCAACTACTTTAAGTGATTAACCTTTATATTAAAAACATATTGTTATGTGAGATGTGGTAAATTTCTTATGAGAGCCAGTTTGTAACCGAAGTCTCCTAGCGAACGTTACTTATTTACTGCGAGTGGCGTGAAAGACCTGTTAAAAGTGACGTAACTGAAGCATAAAGTTACGTAACTGTATCTAAATGATGTTTGATGTGATATAACTATATATAATTAAAACCTAAATGTATTCAAAATATAACTTTATAAGTATTTTGTAGCATAATTAGAACTAAACATGTTTTTTCTATATAAATGTTTTTTAGCGAATTTCCCCTTTAGGGAAGAAGCTATTACTGTGGGTCTCATGGTAAGACTGAAGCCCGAGACCATGATAAATTTTCATTTTGAGGTCCCCAGATGCCAAAAACATCATTCGTTCAAATTTTTATATGTATATATAAATATATATTTATTTATATATACATATATAATATATATATATATATATATATATATATATATATATATGTGTCCGTAAGCACGATAACTCTCGTAAAAAAGGTCCGATCTTAATGAAATTTGGTACAAAGTGTAAAGCACCATTTATTTGAACGAGTTCGAAAACCAGACGAATTACACCATCCAAAGGGGGGTTTTGGGGGGTTTTTTACCCCAAAAATGGGTTTTTTGAGGTTTCCACATGTAATTTTTATTTAAATCAAATTTTAATTTTTACCATTTAATTCAACATAGAAAAACAAACAATTTGGTATTTTTATCATTGCTCTACGTCAATTGGTTCCTGAGATATTGAAAGTGCTAAACACAGTACGTTGTCTAATGTTATTCTTATGGAGAAAACTAAAAATTGTATATCTCGCTTATTTATGAACATAAACTGACAAAATTTGGTGTATTGCTTCATCTGGTTGGGGTTTATCGTTGTTTGCACAAAATACAAAATTTTCACGTGTGGTTCCCGTAGCAGCAAACCTAGGTAATCGGTCCCCATGTTATTCTTATGGAGAATAATTAAAATGTTATATATCACTTACTTATAAATGTATATGAATGAAACTTGGTATGTGACTTTACTTAGATGAGTTCTAATGATATTTGCACAAAAACCCATTATTTTGGTTCCTTGTTGCAGCAAACCTGCGTACTCATCCCCAAAGTTATTCTTAGGGAGAATAATTAATATTTTTAATATCGCCTGTTTGTGAATATATTTCTTATGAATCATGTTAAGTGTTAATGTGTTATGGTATGGTATGGTATTTATATATTTTTTAGTATAAATTACATTTAAGAACAACGGACATATTGTATTAGTGCTGTAAATAGTGTTAACATAAGTAATTCTTCAATTTTCTCGCATAAAGCTTTCAATTTATAGTGGAATAGATTTCACCATTAAGTGACCAAAGTCTCAATCCGTATTATCTACAGGAATATGAAGACAATAACTGAATAAAATAATTCTAACGCATGTGAAACACATATACCATTTTACGACCAATAACATGCGGGAAACCCCTACTAAAAATTTAGTAACGATACAAATAGTTTTTATTTATTTCGAACACTTCTTTTTCAGTTTATGTATTTTCCAGATTAGGTAAAGCTAACTTAATACTCACGTAAAATACACGTCAACTTTATCTTTTTACCGAACAAAATATACGTCTTCATAAAAAGCATTGATTAATTTTGATGGAGTTAATGTTGTTTACAACCTACGTTTCTGCGGACATACTATTTTTTAATGTAACCAATTATTATATTCTTAAAATGTATATTCTCTTATTGGACCTCGAAGATGAGAAACTGCTTAGTGAACTGCAGCATTGTTCAAGTATTAGCAGAGCTGCTGTATTACTAGCAGAATGTCTGTAGTGCTGGAATAAATGCTATAGCAGTACTAGCAGAATGTCTGTAGTATTGGAATAACTGCTAAAGCAGTACTATCAGAATTGCTGTAGTACTAGCAGAATGTCTGTAGTATTGAAATAACTGCTAAAGCAGTACTAGCAGAATGTCTGTAGTATTGGAATAACTGCTAAAGCAGTACTAGCAGAATTGCTGTAGTACTAGCAGAATGTCTGTAGTATTGGAATAACTGCTAAAGCAGTACTATCAGAATTGCTGTAGTACTAGCAGAATGTCTGTAGTATTGGAATAACTGCTAAAGCAGTACTATCAGAATTGCTGTAGTACTAGCAGAATGTCTGTAGTATTGGAATAACTGCTAAAGCAGTACTAGCAGAATTGCTGTAGTACTAGCAGAATGTCTGTAGTATTGGAATAACTGCTAAAGCAGTACTAGCAGAATTGCTGTAATACCAGCAGAATGTATGTAGTATTGGAATAACTGCTAAAGCAGTACTAGCAGAATTGCCGTAGTACTAGCAGAATGTCTGTAGTATTGGTATAACTGCTAAAGCAGTACTAGCAGAATTTCTGTTCTAATAGCGGAATTGCTGTAGTACTAGCATAATTGATGTTTTACAAGCAGTATTGCTGAGTACTATAAGTATTCCTGTAGTATTAGCAGTATTCCTGTAGTACCATCAGTATTTCTGTAGTACTAGCTGGATTGCTGTAATACTGTCAGTATTCCTTGTATTACTAGCAGTATTGATGTAGTACTATCAGTATTCCTGAAGTATTAGCATTATTTATGTAGTACTATCAGTATTCTGATGTTTTACAAGCAGTATTGCTGTATTACTATCAGTATTCCTGTAGTACTAACAGGATTGATTTAGTACTAGCATAATTGATGTATTACTATCAGTATTCCTGCAGTACTATCAGTATTCCTGTAGTACTAGCAGGATTACTGTAGTACTAGCGTTCAACGTACCGAGTTGTAACAACGTGGCTTCAATCACCCAGATCAATGATGGTGCGCCTGCGCGCGCTCTAGCGCAGCATCTGGACACTGCTGGGTGTAATTCACCGCTCTCTACGATTGTTCAACACATTACATCGACGTTTCTCATGTTCTCCTGAGTTTTAATTCTAATAATTATGAAGTAATTTATTATTGACATAATTTCCCTCAAATAATAAGTTGTAGGATTGTTACTCAAAATAAAAACATGATGTATAAAAATCAGTTAAATTTGGGGTTTGAAAATAATTTTCGATACATTTTCATTTGTTTATCTTGTAGTCTCAACGACTGTTTAAATTTAACAAAACATTGCAAAATAGCGTTCCATACCGACAGTTATTGGTTTAGTTAATTCATTTATTAAATTCAAATCTGTTTTTGAGCGATTTAATTGTCTTAGCAAAATTAAAACATCTTTTTAGTCTTATTAGCAAAAACTCATGGTGTTGTGACTTACACAGAAGCAATCAAAATTAAAGTAGTTTTACCCCTCTGGATATTTCAGTACTACATGTTTAATTTCTTTTCGAAATACCAGGTATTTTAAAAATAACTGGACAACTTTGTTAATACCTTACAGATCACTCAGACAGAAAATTATTTTTATTACAAGTAAAATACATATTTTGCAGTTTTAATGGATATATTTTTTGTTGGTAAACTTAGTTAGCAAACATTTTAGTAATTTTGCTATCCAGACATAACCAGCCTATGGCGCGTTTCATCACTATTGCTGCAAAGGCCATTTTACTTCTTAATTCTGATTCTTAAACATTAAAGACTTTCGGCTTCTTCATATCAGTGACGTCAGCAACCATGTTTCTTATATTCATAAATGATTTATTGAAACTTCCCTTTAGAGGTAGAATAAATGCTTTTGCAGACGACATAGCTTTTTTTATTCCCATGAACGTGAACATGTAATATAAAATAGTATTGCTCTTGATCTTGTATTATTAAGGAAGTGGTACGTGAAAAATTGTACGGAAGATAATGTAAGTAAGACGAAATATATTAATTTTGATTTTGTAGGTTTTACCCTTCCTTCTCCTTTAAAATACAATGTCCTTAAGTGCAACACCGTTAACTGTGATTGTCAAGTTATTGAGCAAGTGTCAAGCTTTAAACATCTAGGTGTAACTTTAGACGAAAAATTAAATTGGTAAAATCACACTACCGAACTACATAGTAAAATTAGAACGTCAATAAGATCTTTTTTATTTTTTAAGAAATTTCTGTAACACTTCACTTCTTCGAACATTAGGCCTATATTTTTCTTTAGTTAACTCTAGACTACAATACGGAATAACTTGTTGGGGGGGAACTTACAAACATTTAATTACAGATTAAGAGTAACATAGAACTTTTTTAAAAGAATTATCCTGAGAAAAAATGTTAGAGAAAGCTTATATCCCTTGTATAAAGAACTGAAAATCTTACCAATTCAACACCTTTTAATTTATAAAGTTTTAAGGATCTTTTACGTAAGAAGCAAAAACAGAGGTGATGATTACAGGTTTTATAATACAAGGAATGCAGAGCACGGGTTTATTACTCTTCCCAAGATTAGAAAGTTAGTATTCTGACGTTCTTTATTATATCTAGATCCAAAATTTTTCAACCATATTCCGGAAAATATTAGAAAAATGAATTCCAAAAATTATTTTAATATCAAAATATTGAATTGGCTTTTGGAATAAAAAGACGTAAGTTACATGTATTTAATTCTAACATAAGTTTTCAAGGGAATGAATGTTTGTATGAATGTAAGTGTGATTGTGATAAACGGTTAGCTTGGTAGCCTTTGCGGGCAGCCGGCCAACTAAGAGCGTCTCATACTGGGCCATACAGGGACGGAGTTTTGACGGCCCTACGGGCTACCAGCCGCCTGATGGTATCGGTGTGAGGTAGCGCTGGCGACAGAAGCATTGCTATCTAGAGTCAAGGGTCAACTGTGTGTATGCGTTTGCGAGTGATAACAGTATCAGCTGGCCTCTCTAATATCTCAAAATTCAAAGTATTTCGCTTAATCTAGTTTATGAGTAAATCTTGTTTTTGATTGTATCCTTTATAAATGGTAAACGTTATATTAGTCTTTTTTAAATATTATTCTCGATAATTTTGTTGGTGTAAAGTTAATTCAAATCTGGCATTATTACTACTTTTTAGCGAATTTCCCCTATAGGGAAGAAGCTATTACCGTAGGTCTCATGGCAAAGCCGTAGCCAGGAACATTTTTTTGGGGGGGGGTTTGGGCTCCGCGGTTATAGGAAGTAACTTCCAAACTTTCATTTTAACGCAATTCTTAATATAATCTAATGTTAAAGTAAGATTTTTGAAGTTTTAAATATTTAAATAGTACTTATATATTATATATATATGTATATATATATATATATATATATATATATATATATATATATATATAGTTATTATTATTATTAAATAACCCAGAAAACACAGCAGTAATCGTATCAACTAAATTCTTCTTTCTTCTTTTTATTTCAAGCTTGCCAACTTAAAAAACATACTTTTGAACGTCCTTAACGGACGAAATTAATTTGCGCATATTATTACTAAAAACCATACGCATATATTTATATAAATTCCTTTTAACAAACAAAAGTCAACTATTTTTAATGCAGCACAAAATATATTGCCATAAAACAATGCTAATGCTAGAAGTTAATTTGATAGCACTATTATACTATATTTAATATTATAATTCAGAAGCTTTGACAAATCCTAACCATTATTAAAAGGCCTTTAAAGTGAGAAATAAGACACAAATATAAGGTAAGTAAAATGGAGTAAATTGAACCAAGTAAATATATTCAACGGAACTGCTGTACAAAACAACTAACTTACTACAGTAAAATGCCGTGTTTTAATAGACATATATTTTGAAGACGTAGAAGCTTAACGTATTGCCTATGCTTATTTCGTCCAGGAAGTAATCGAATTCAACCTGTACGTTTTTAATGTTAGACTACATGTGTGTATGAACATGACAATAATCATAGGTACTGTTCTACAAGTAGTATAATCATAAGTAGCTTTAATGCCAGTACATATAACTTTAAATTTAAAATTAGCCTATGTATTACGGAAATGATAAGCGAGGAATTTGGCGTGACTGTAGTCCCTAGTTGGGTACTCCGTATGGAAGACAAAAATTATTGGCCCGGTTTTTCCATTCTTAATATTCACACGGTCTTAAGCGGTTGGCCATTTTAACTTAAGACTCCTAAAGGTGTTTTACAAGATGTAAGTGCAGGTGGCTTGTGAAGGTGGTTCTGGTTGTCACCTAAGTTTTTTTGTATAGTTTAATTTTAAAATATCAACTAAATAAATATTATTCTTAAGTCAGATCATTCGACTTTATTACATGTAAATAACATAATGATACAATGAGCCAACTTCTCCGAGGTTTTTTATTTAAATATCTTTTTACTTGATTGTTTGGTGTTTATAACTGGTACTGGTGTTTATAACAGGGGTTGTAAATCTAAGTTTGCGACCTCTAAAGCCATGGGGAGAACTTTTAGCAGGCGAAAACCTCATATTTTTTAAACTTTTTCCATATTTCTTCTTGTAGGTCCTAAATGACGCCTCGTACAGAAATTGTTATACATGCTCAATTTAAAGTTGACAAGATTTTTGATCAAATACACTGGTCAAAAGTGTTATTACTAAATTTGATTCATATTCCAAAGAACTTTGAAATTTGATGAAATTTGCCGATAAACCTCATAAAGTTCCCACTTCTTTCATTTATTTACTGTAACTCGTAAATGAGACCTCGTGCAGAAAATATTATAATTGTTGGAATTAAAGTAGTCATAATTTAATATATAAAAATAAATGTTTGTACGTCTGATAGTCTGTCCGTTCGTATTTTATGCGTTGCTATACCGTTCATCCGATTGCTTTGAAATTTTGCATGGTAACACACGTTAACCCTGGGAAGGATACCTTGTAAACGAGGTCCCGTACAGAAAATAGTTGCTCCATAGAGTAGACAAGATTGAATGTAAAACGAACTGGTAAAAGTTAGTATTACAATGTGTGGTTCATATTCCGAAGAACCTTGAAATTCGACGAAACTTGCCGATACACCTCAAAATTTTCGCACTTCTTTAGTTTTTTATCCACACCGACGAGCTACGGTCCAACCCAACAGTAAAATTCACCAATTGGTAAGTTATTTTGTTTTAAATAAACCATTTCGTATAGAACAAACGTTTTTCAGTGTTTGAAATCTTATAATTGTAACTATAAATCGAAACTACAATGACCCAAAACATCTACAGTAATGTAGTAAATAATAAATACCCCCGTCGCAGCAAACCTGCATACTCAGCGAATTTCCAATGAATATATAACATAACACATTAAAACACTTAACAGGATTCAGGAGAAATGTATTCACAAACAAGCGATATTTAAAATATTAATTATTCTCCATAAGAATAACATTGGGGATGAGTATGCAGGTTTTCTGCAACAAGGCACACAAAATAATGGGTTTTTATGCAAATATCAATAGAAATCATCGTAGTGAAGTCACATACCAAGTTTCATCCATATACATTCATAAATAAGCGATATATAACATTTTAAGTATTTTCCATAAGAATAACATGGGGACCAAGTACCTAGGTTTGCTGCTACAGGAACCATAGGCGAAAACTTTTTTTGTGCAAACAACAATAAACCACAACCAAATCAAGCTATATACCAAATTTCGCCAGTTTATGTTCATAAATAAGCGAGATATACAATTTTCCTTTTTCTCCATAAGAATAACATTAGACAACGTACTGTGTTTAGCACTTTCAATATCTCGGTAACCAATTGACGTAGAGCAATGATCAAAATACCAAATTGTTTTTTTTTAAGCTGAATTCAATGGTATAAATTAAAATTTGATTTAAATTAAAACTACATGTGAAAACCCCAAAAAACACATTTTTGGGGTACAAAACCCCCCAAAAACCCCCCTTTGGATGGTGCGATTCATCTGGTTTTCGAACTCGTTCAAATAAATGGTACTTTACACATTTGTACCAAATTTCATTAAGATCGGACCTTTTTTACGAGAGTTATCGTGCTTACGGACACACACATATATATATAAATTTGAACGAATGGTGTTTTTTGCATCTGGGGACCTCAAAATGAAAAGTTATCATGGTCTCGGGCTTAAGTCTTACCATGAGACCTACGGTAATAGCTTCTTCCCTATAGGGGAAATTCGCTAAAATGAACTTTAATTAATTAAACATAGTATTTTTGTAGTTCCTATTTTATAATAATGTTATATGAGTTTTAATAGTACAACCATCCTATATAATAATACCCCCGTTGCAGCAAACCTGCATACTCAGCGAATTTCCAATGCATATATATATATATATATATATATATATATATAAAGCTATTTACCAAGTTTCATAGATACATATTAAAAAATTAGCTGTATATTAAATTTTAATTTTTCCCCATAAGAATAACATGGTGATTGAGTACTCAGGTTTGCTGCAACAAGGAGCAGAAAATATTAATTTTTAATGCAAATATCAACAGACCACAACCAGGTGAAGGCACATACCAAGTTTCATCCGTATACATTTATAAATAAGTAATTTATACAATTTTAATTATTCTCCATAAGAATAACATGGGGGCTGAGTACGCAGGTTTGCTGCAACAAGGAATACAAATTATGGTTTTTTATACAAATATCAATGTAACTCAACTAGGTGAAGCTACATACCAAGTTATATTAATTTATGTTCATAATTAAATGAGGCATAACAAATTTGTATTCTTCATAAGAATAACATGGGCGCTGAGTACGCATTTTTTATGTAGCATTAGATTGCAAATACTTGTTGTTTTTTCTTTACTTTCCAAATTACAAGGTAATAATTAAATTAGTTGTTGGAGTAATGAGTTCTATGCAATTGTCTTCAGTGTCGGTTATTTTTAGCGGATTTCATTTTTCGGTATTATTAATCTGAAGGGCATGAGCCACCCTCAAAATTAGTTTTTTTGCCCTTAAGATTAACATAGGGAATAATTTGATTTGAATTACAGCTGTTAATACATTATTGACAGGTTATTATCAATACCAGATTTTACAGGTAAGAATTTATTTATTTATTTATGTTGTATGCAACGGAGATATTTAAATTGTTCTTAAAATTTGTTTATCCGTTTGTCTTTTTATAAGCCAGATTTGTTTAGCGTTTCACAAACAACGACAATATTGAATGAAATAAAATGTTTTGCCTATTTTCGTGAGGAGGAATTCTTTTGACTATTTTAAAGCATTAGGGTGATGCCCCTTTGTCCGGCACCGCAACAAAATCGATCTTAAGGGTACAGGTCACTCAAATTTTCACTGCAGAATGCACCATATTTGTGCTATTGAGCATTTAGTCAGCTTATTAAATTTTATCAGAGAACGGAGGAAATATGATTTACTACTCTACAAAGGTATACTAAACCAATCCAATAACGGCAAGACAATGAATCATTGGCTACAGAACACGTAAGCCCTTGCAACATGGTATGTAAAGCTCAGTTTGTCTAGGTACCATTGTGATTATAATACCGAATATTTTATGTATTTAAATCCACCTTTAATAAGTCCAACAAACTACTGGAGTTACTGGTCAGATATTTGAAAGAAGATGGGTAAAAAAACAGTTATGGGTTTATTCCTGTTCCAATAAGGCTCGGCCTTAAAGGCCTTCAAAATTTCCATGTTAATTATACTAGACCGATTGAGCAAATATTGGTAGAAAGACAGCAGGCAATGAACTATAGTAAGAAACAGGCCTATACTTTCCATCCTGTATGCCCTCTGCTCCGTCGGCCTTACACTTTAAATTTATTCATCAATGACGTTAGTAGTTAACTGAACAAATTGAGCATACATTTGTTAGGAGAATAGTAAATACATCAGAAAATAACCTTTGCCTACTCATGGTCCAAAAATGAATTACAAAATGATGGAATAACATATATGGGTTAATAAATGTGTTCTAATCAGGCCTCATCCTTGGAAAAATATCGTATTGTATAGAAAGATATTCGAAAATACTAACATCGGGGTTAAGGTTTGTAAATAACAAAATAAAAAACTAACAGCTGTTCAAAAGCAACCATTCAATTGTAAAAATAACACTCACCTGGTAAAGTATCATGTGATTTTCTTGAGAATTGTGATTATTACCTATGCGTACATAACTTTAAATGTGCATGATTAGGTTATGTATAAATTGCGAGAACCATTCAAACTAAAGATTGAACATAAAACAGGCATGCCCAAGTAATCGAGGAAATAAGCAAAGCAAATACGCTAGCCTTGGGTGGAACCGTGAATATAAGTCTCTAGGCATTTTTTTAAAAACTAACTGGCTTTTCGAGCAAAGCTCGGTCCCCCAGGTGCTTTAAAAAATAAACGAATTTCTCAAACATACCATTGTACAGTGATCGCGAGCGAAGCCACGACAGGATACTAGTATTAAGTAACCATGTATCTTATAAAATAATAGCGTGTAGTGGCGAAGTGTAACCCTCTATTCAGAGCAAACTATTCAACGTAAAGAGGCCAGGGTTGTGTCAAAAAATGTCCCTTAGCCCAAGGACAGAATAGAGTTTTGATAATGGAACCAGAAGTAGATGATTTTCCTTTGATAAATCCTGGGTCTCAAAAAATATGACAGCAGAACGGCATTCTAGTGGTTTACAGCTGGAATTGTAGTTTGATTTGCAATTTATGCAGTTGTTTAACAGTTTTTGGAAAAAATTACAGTAGTGACTATCCTTCCTAAAGTTCGATTTGTGTATCAGTATAAAAAACGATGATTAAAGACACAAACACAATCTGACAAAACGTATATGGGAGGAGCTATGTTATGTTTATAATTAATAAAATGTGAAGATACAAGTGAATGCAATTGATATAATTCAGTAAACTATATTTTGGTTAAACATTTAAAGTCTAAAATTCCGATTTAGTTCTTTTATCTGAAAATTTTGTTTCATTTTACAGAGTATGCTTTATTTGATGAAATTGGATGAAAATATGGTAAGAAGTTTTAATAAAATTGATGAGAAAACTAAAGGAGTAATGGACCTATCCCACTATTAGCATTGAATACATAAATATTTATACTAGCTGTCACCATACCCGGTTTCGCCTGGGAATAAACATTGTGGTGTGTGCTGTATTATGTGGTTACCCATGGAACTACTACGAATCATGATCAGCTGTTTTAATTATAATAAGCTCAAACCATAAGAGCTTATAATGAAGTGAATGTCCATAAGAATAACATTATCTAGTGATTAAATTATCACAAGTAGACTTGGTGAGATCTTGCTGTATTTTAGGCCAAAAGACAAACCTTAGAATTTCATTAGCAAACGTTACCTCAAGATTTAATAAATTATTTATTTATAAACTTTGACTTTATAATGGACTATAACTTTTATAGACAACAAGAAGTAATAAATAACAAATTCTAAGATAAATAATAAATTTAAATCACAGCCTTAGAGGTTGTGTCTATTATTCACCATCTTTAATTTAGAGCTTGTGAAGAACTACAACAGTGGCATTAATTAACTAACTAGAGATCTTTAATTAGATATTTATTCAATTTGAAAATTATTTTTATTGGTTTTTAATTTTATTTAAGTTAATTTCCTAGTATTTTATTATATATTACTCAGAGATTTTTAGAGCTTGTCAGCTCGGTCAACCAAGACCTTGAGATTAAAATATATACCTTTGTGTAAACCAAAACTAACTAGGCCAGCATTATTATATTTAAATCACCTACTGAAAATGTATTTAATTGAAATCCAGCAAATTTGTAACATCAGTTTGTGATTCCCTTGAATCAGTTAATCAAAACCGAATACACATGTAAAGTCACAATTAAGTGAATCTGTTCATATAAATAGCTGGTTTATTTCATTACTGTAGATAAGCTAAACATAAGGTAAAACAGCTGAATAAATAGGGTCAGATAAAATAATTTAACAGTTTATCAGGTAATCTTATTAGGTTTATCTTATTAGCGTAATTTTCAAATAATCTCAGATTTATTTTGGAAGTTTAATTAAATAATATTATAATAATATTATTAAACCCTCTGGAATCCAAACAAACATCGGTATTTCGTGATGATTTTATTATTATTTATTATCTTATACTATTCAGATTATGGCGGGATAGTAAATTCTACCAAATATTATATGTGATTTGCAGGAGGGAATATCTGTTATTTGTTTAATTATGAGGATGTATTTAAAGAGATAAATATAAATGCAAAGGTTGTGTATGCATTTGTTTTTAAGGTATCTACAAAACGGATCTACAAATAACATAATCTGTTGAACAAAAGTATGACACGGTGCGGCAGAACACATCGTACAGCCTAAGTTGGTATAGGCTGCTAAATTAAACTCGTTACGTGTTCAGTTATCTCAGGCTGTATCTGTGTATAAACAGAGCATGAGATACGATTTTACTAATTAGCCTTTTTATAAATGTAATATATTTTTTTAACCACAAATAAGTATTTTATTTACAATTACTTTATAACACATCGTGAAATTTTACGTAATCCAAATAACTAACTTAATAAATAGTCCGTAAGTTAAGCTGTATTTAACTATGGTACAGTAAAAATTACAAAACTAAATGTGGACTTATTAGTTCCGATACCGTTTAGAAATTAGATAACTTCTTATATCTTATAAAATAAAAAAAATGCCATCAAAGAGAAACTAATTTACGCTACTGTTATTTAAAATGTTAAAATCAAATATATGTTTAAACTAATTTAACTATTAATTTAGCATTCACAAATTTATTTATTTTGCAAAATAGAACATTTTAAATTAATTTACTCCACTAAACAACATCATTTACTGTTTCAATTGAATGAAAACATAAATACTGTAACGCTACATAATAGTAATTTTTTACTGACTTTTTAACAACTTTTAAAATGGAAGCTGAGAACGTTAAAACAGTTAATGGTTTATTTTAACTTTACCTATCGCTTGAAGTGGGGCTTTAAGAGCCACTGGGGCAAAGCCAAATGAACATATATTAGTTTGTATAAGTGATCTAGACATAATAAGCTATCAATTAAAAAAATAATGATTAAAATAAGCCCAGTAGATCGGCCCGTTGGACTGGTCAAAGTTTTAATTATTTTGAAATATATATAGTGATATCCACTTACACAAAACCCCGAGTTTAGGGAACATATCCCCTAAGCCTGCTGAGTTTCTACCAATTATTTGTTCAATTGGTCTAGTAAATATATGATTAACATGGCAATTTTGAAGGTCATTAATAGGAACGAGTCTCATTGGAATTGAAATAAGCAAGGGCTTATTAGTTAAGGAACTGTTTTTGTGGTGGACCTATCTTCTTCCAAATATTTACTCAATAACTCATGTAGTTTGTGCATGATGGGCTTAAAAACACATAACAAATTCAGCATTATAATCACAATGACTATCTAGATAAATTAAGCTTTAAATACCATGTTGCAAGGTCTTATGTGCTCCCAACCCAATGTTTAGTTGCCGCGCCTTGATTTTATATTGTTTAGTACACCGTTGTGGAGTAGTTAGTAAAGCACGTGTTTTTTCCATTCTGTGGTAAAAGATAAACGATCTGACTAAATGCTCATTAGAACAAACATGGTGCATTGTACGGTGAAATGTTGAGTAATCTGTACCCATAAACTCTTCTATGGGACAGTGACGGACCAATGGGCATAACCCTAATGACGTACGTAATGATTTGCAGAAGCCTAGACGTTTCCTGCCCAACACGAAAATGGGCAACATATTTTATTTAATTAGGTTCAGTATTTTTTTGAGAAACACTGAACAAATATGTTTCATAAACACATATTTAAGTGAACACATAGACAGGTGAATAAAATTTAAATATCTCCGCTGCATACAATATTTCACTGCTCAAAGCGATGTAGAAAAATATGTATTTTATTTATATAGATAAATACATTCCTTATGTGTAACATCTGTTATTGCCTGTCCATAATGTGTGAACAGCTACAATTCAAATCAAATTATTCCCCATGTTATTATTATGGGCAAAAAACGAACTATGAGGTCAGCCCGTGCCCTTGAGATTAAAAATATCGAAAATTAAAAACCTTATTGCAAAACTACGAACTGAGACGAATTGTTTTGACACTTCAATCATTAAAATTGGCCAAGAAATAAGGGAGAAGTTGTGTTTACAAAAAACGGCTTAACGTATTATATACATGGATACTGGAAATTTACCGATCATACACATTTGTCATTTGACTTTCGTAATAAGTCAGCAAAGGGCAACGCTAAGCGCAAGCGTCACAAGGTAAAGCGCCTACAGTTTGACAGATACTATTACCGCGCAGTGTAGTACGATGATCTGTAGAGTAAATGGACCGTTCATTTCAGTTTAAATTTAGTTCACATGAAATGGCTCGTTGTGTCAACGGTCTTATTTTATAAAATTATAAAAATATATCGATGAAGATCCGTTGTCGCAACGAGCCTGTAGACGCTTTGGACCGTTTTGCTTATATTAAATGGGTTCATTGGCTCTATGACCCTCTTTAAAAATATAATAATAATATAAGGGGCCGTTGTATCAACGATCTGTAGAGTAAATGGACCTTCTTTTTTTAAATTAAATATAACGGAGGGTCATAGTATCAACGAGCTGTAGTGTAAATGGACCTCATATTAAATTAAATATTATTAAATAGGTCCGTTGTGCCAATGATCTGTAGAGTAAGTGAGCTGTCCCCTATTTATGGTAGGACTGTAATAGCTACAATCGTATAGTTAAAGAGTGAGAAACTGAAAATGTTATAACAGGTTACAATTGGATATTAAACTTTAGTTTGACCTTTAGAGAATAACCAAGTGGAGATATGAGTGTAAATTTAGAAACGACGATTCCACCTCATTCTCAGAAGCGTTTGGCATTACCTTTGCATGCATTGCATCTTGTAACCTTTCCATTAAGTTTAATAAAAATATTTATATTTTTTCTTGTGCAACTTCGGTAAACACATTCAGAAAAATATCACTGAATTATGATGAACCGTTTGTATTAAGTGTTATCAATTATAATCTTGGTAGTTTACGTTCATTCAAGAAAATTAATATGAATTGTTTCGGTGTTTTAGTCATACAGGATAAAATCCCAATTTGTATTTAGTAAGATAATCATATATTTACACAAACAAGAGAGGCGTGAAATTACCGAAAATACTACTATTGAACTATTGAAGAAATAAAAAGTCGATTTAAATGTTATTAATAGACATTTTTCCAAGAATGAATTAACAAACCAGATCAGATCAGAGCTCAAACCTAAAGCTACAGACAAAATTATTATAAATATAATGAGAATGATAAAACAAATACTGTCCAAGTATGCAAGAACCAACTACTTATTCCAAATAATTAATTTTTAGAAATAAAGTAACATACTAAATAAAGGTTTTAAATTTCGTATAGCTTTAATTGACATAGTTCAAAGCAATTAAACAAATATACGTACGTGTTTCATGGCTTACATAATACTTTAAATGTACTCAAGCTTCCCTATTAAACTACAGTATATATGAAATATATATAAAAATATTTGTACATGACTCAAGGAAGTAAAATCCTTAGGAAAGTTTTTTAAAGAAAATGTTAAACATTCATCACCAGCACTTTCAGTAAACGAACCTAAACAAAACAAAACAACTAACAGAGAATGTGTTCTTGTTGCTTTTGCTCGGCACGTCCAGTTGATCTAAGCTCGCTGAGAATTGTTAAGTAAAGATAACCTTTGAAAGAACCGTTTCTTTTATCCAGCGTCTGATAAAGATTCATTTCGAATCTTTTGAAAACGTGTTTCCAGTTACATTTAAAAATGGTTATAAAAATATCCTTAAGATAACCTTTATCTAAAGTTTTTTCAGAGACAAACCTCATAAACACTTGTAAACAACATAAATAACTATAAACCGATGCAAGATTGATTATTACTACTAAAATTAATTAGCAACATAACTTAAAAGAAATAAATTGCATTACGTTATTTTTTGTTTGTTTTGATAAATCTATTATTTTACGAAATTGTTTCCTCTTGGTACACTTTCCGAATTCCTCAGTTTTATATTTTATGAAAAGTAAGTTGTTTTTCAGTCGTGTTCATTGATGTGTTCAGTCATTAGTTTGTTTTAAAGATGCTAATTGAAATTGCTTACTAATAAAATATCAATTTCTAGGGTTGAAAATTTAATGGGGATAAGATTATTAAATAACTTTAATACTGATACATATTTTAAAGTAATAATTATGAGCAGTGTATAATATTATAATAAGAGTAGCAAAAAGAAAATAAGAATAACCAGAAATAGAAGGGTATCTTAGACCCTAGTCTTATAATTTTGAATCCCCGCAAACTACGCCATATTAAACTTTCAACCGGTTAACTATTCGGTAATACTAAACCATGTAATAAATGTCATAATCTGTTGCAGGAATTACAAAATATGTATTTATCCATAGTTTACTGGATTTGGTATTCTTAGATTTTATATTATGTATTACGAACCAATCTTCATTAATACACAAATATTATAAAATATATTATATGAGATTGTTTAAATACTTTGTAATGCCATTTAGCTAATTAATGATGTTCTAATTCAAATCTACTTTAATAGATTTACTAGTAAAACAAAAAAAACACACTTCACTTCATTAAGCAGCATTAAATTAAATCCCGACGTAATTCCACCAAATTATACCTTTCTTTGTTACAGCCCAAAAAGTCTTCAGCGCTCTTAGAAAGTAGCTGGAAGAAACATTTGTTAGGAAACGTGACCTTCCATTGTAACAATAGGCAAGAGGGAACCTCCAGTAGGAAGTTTATCCAGCCTTCGATTGCTGGTGTGAATGTGTTTGTTCGTTTGATTGTTGTGTGAATGTGTTTGTTCGTTTGATTGTTGTGTGAATGTGTTTGTTCGTTTGATTGTTGTGTGAATTTGTTTGTTCGTTTGATTGTTGTGTGAATGTATTTGTTAATTTGATTGATAGTTTGAATGTGTTTGTTCATTTGGTTGCTGGCGAGAATGTGTTTGTTCGTTTGAATGTTGTGTGAATGTGTTTGTTCGTTTGATTGGTGTGTGAATGTGTTTGTTCGTTTGATTGTTGTGTGAATGTGTTTGTTCGTTTGATTGTTATGTGAATGTGTTTGTTCATTTGGTTGCTGGTGAGAATGTGTTTGTTCGTTTGATTGTTGTGTGAATGTGTTTGTTCATTTGGTTGCTGGTGAGAATGTGTTTGTTCGTTTGATTGTTGTGTGAATGTGTTTGTTCATTTGGTTGCTGGTGAGAATGTGTTTGTTCGTTTGATTGTTGTGTAAATGTGTTTGTTCGTTTGATTGTTGTATGAATGTGTTTGTTCAATTAATTGCTGATGTGGATGTGTTTCATACATTCATCAAATGTTCGTTTCATTGTTGTGTGAATGTGTTTGTTCGTTTGATTACTAGTAAAATTACTAGGCATCTCGCTGGCCTAACGGTTAGCGTCTTGGACTTCGGTTTATGGGGTCACGGGTTCAAATCCCGGGGTGTCCACAAAAACTTGAGGGGTTTGGACAGCTTTCACTAAAAGCGTTTGTGTACTCTTTTATCAAAAATGCTATTGGCGTTGAAATAATAAAAAAATATGTTTGTTCTTTTGATTGTTGTATGAATATGATTGTTTGTTCGATTTCTGGTGTGAATGTGATAGCTTGTTCGTTTGATTGTTGTGTAAAAGTGTTTGTTCCAACGATTGATGGGTTGAATGTGTTTGTTCCCTCAATTGCTCTTTGTTTTTAATTGTTAGTTTGATTGGAGGTGTGAATGTGTTTGTTCGCTTGATTAATAACTGTGCTGACCGTTTAAAATCTTCACATTACTTGTTTTAACAGAATTCAAATGTTTACAAACCAACGAGAAAAACTTTAAGCATAAATTAATTTACTATTACTCATTTCATTTTATAATCATTTGCTCTTTGCATTAAGCTATAGAAACATTTACAAATAGTACTTTTCACAAGAAAAAGTATAGCTTTGTAAATAGATAGCTGTATGTAGCTGTATGTATAGCCAGATAGCTGTAAGTATCTGGCATTGTTTAAATAAAATGTCAACTTTACAATATCGGTATTTAAACAAACTTAGTCCAAACGACCTTATTGATTAGTGGTTTCAAGTTGTACAGGTTCTAATCGCAACTACTTTAAGTGATTAACCTTTATATTAAAAACATATTGTTATGTGAGATGTGGTAAATTTCTTATGAGAGCCAGTTTGTAACCGAAGTCTCCTAGCGAACGTTACTTATTTACTGCGAGTGGCGTGAAAGACCTGTTAAAAGTGACGTAACTGAAGCATAAAGTTACGTAACTGTATCTAAATGATGTTTGATGTGATATAACTATATATAATTAAAACCTAAATGTATTCAAAATATAACTTTATAAGTATTTTGTAGCATAATTAGAACTAAACATGTTTTTTCTATATAAATGTTTTTTAGCGAATTTCCCCTTTAGGGAAGAAGCTATTACTGTGGGTCTCATGGTAAGACTGAAGCCCGAGACCATGATAAATTTTCATTTTGAGGTCCCCAGATGCCAAAAACATCATTCGTTCAAATTTTTATATGTATATATAAATATATATTTATTTATATATACATATATAATATATATATATATATATATATGTGTCCGTAAGCACGATAACTCTCGTAAAAAAGGTCCGATCTTAATGAAATTTGGTACAAAGTGTAAAGCACCATTTATTTGAACGAGTTCGAAAACCAGACGAATTACACCATCCAAAGGGGGGTTTTGGGGGGTTTTTTACCCCAAAAATGGGTTTTTTGAGGTTTCCACATGTAATTTTTATTTAAATCAAATTTTAATTTTTACCATATAATTCAACATAGAAAAACAAACAATTTGGTATTTTTATCATTGCTCTACGTCAATTGGTTCCTGAGATATTGAAAGTGCTAAACACAGTACGTTGTCTAATGTTATTCTTATGGAGAAAACTAAAAATTGTATATCTCGCTTATTTATGAACATAAACTGACAAAATTTGGTGTATTGCTTCATCTGGTTGGGGTTTATCGTTGTTTGCACAAAATACAAAATTTTCACGTGTGGTTCCCGTAGCAGCAAACCTAGGTAATCGGTCCCCATGTTATTCTTATGGAGAATAATTAAAATGTTATATACCACTTACTTATAAATGTATATGAATGAAACTTGGTATGTGACTTTACTTAGATGAGTTCTAATGATATTTGCACAAAAACCCATTATTTTGGTTCCTTGTTGCAGCAAACCTGCGTACTCATCCCCAAAGTTATTCTTAGGGAGAATAATTAATATTTTTAATATCGCCTGTTTGTGAATATATTTCTTATGAATCATGTTAAGTGTTAATGTGTTATGGTATGGTATGGTATTTATATATTTTTTAGTATAAATTACATTTAAGAACAACGGACATATTGTATTAGTGCTGTAAATAGTGTTAACATAAGTAATTCTTCAATTTTCTCGCATAAAGCTTTCAATTTATAGTGGAATAGATTTCACCATTAAGTGACCAAAGTCTCAATCCGTATTATCTACAGGAATATGAAGACAATAACTGAATAAAATAATTCTAACGCATGTGAAACACATATACCATTTTACGACCAATAACATGCGGGAAACCCCTACTAAAAATTTAGTAACGATACAAATAGTTTTTATTTATTTCGAACACTTCTTTTTCAGTTTATGTATTTTCCAGATTAGGTAAAGCTAACTTAATACTCACGTAAAATACACGTCAACTTTATCTTTTTACCGAACAAAATATACGTCTTCATAAAAAGCATTGATTAATTTTGATGGAGTTAATGTTGTTTACAACCTACGTTTCTGCGGACATACTATTTTTTAATGTAACCAATTATTATATTCTTAAAATGTATATTCTCTTATTGGACCTCGAAGATGAGAAACTGCTTAGTGAACTGCAGCATTGTTCAAGTATTAGCAGAGCTGCTGTATTACTAGCAGAATGTCTGTAGTGCTGGAATAAATGCTATAGCAGTACTAGCAGAATGTCTGTAGTATTGGAATAACTGCTAAAGCAGTACTATCAGAATTGCTGTAGTACTAGCAGAATGTCTGTAGTATTGAAATAACTGCTAAAGCAGTACTAGCAGAATGTCTGTAGTATTGGAATAACTGCTAAAGCAGTACTAGCAGAATTGCTGTAGTACTAGCAGAATGTCTGTAGTATTGGAATAACTGCTAAAGCAGTACTATCAGAATTGCTGTAGTACTAGCAGAATGTCTGTAGTATTGGAATAACTGCTAAAGCAGTACTATCAGAATTGCTGTAGTACTAGCAGAATGTCTGTAGTATTGGAATAACTGCTAAAGCAGTACTAGCAGAATTGCTGTAGTACTAGCAGAATGTCTGTAGTATTGGAATAACTGCTAAAGCAGTACTAGCAGAATTGCTGTAATACCAGCAGAATGTATGTAGTATTGGAATAACTGCTAAAGCAGTACTAGCAGAATTGCCGTAGTACTAGCAGAATGTCTGTAGTATTGGTATAACTGCTAAAGCAGTACTAGCAGAATTTCTGTTCTAATAGCGGAATTGCTGTAGTACTAGCATAATTGATGTTTTACAAGCAGTATTGCTGAGTACTATAAGTATTCCTGTAGTATTAGCAGTATTCCTGTAGTACCATCAGTATTTCTGTAGTACTAGCTGGATTGCTGTAATACTGTCAGTATTCCTTGTATTACTAGCAGTATTGATGTAGTACTATCAGTATTCCTGAAGTATTAGCATTATTTATGTAGTACTATCAGTATTCTGATGTTTTACAAGCAGTATTGCTGTATTACTATCAGTATTCCTGTAGTACTAACAGGATTGATTTAGTACTAGCATAATTGATGTATTACTATCAGTATTCCTGCAGTACTATCAGTATTCCTGTAGTACTAGCAGGATTACTGTAGTACTAGCGTTCAACGTACCGAGTTGTAACAACGTGGCTTCAATCACCCAGATCAATGATGGTGCGCCTGCGCGCGCTCTAGCGCAGCATCTGGACACTGCTGGGTGTAATTCACCGCTCTCTACGATTGTTCAACACATTACATCGACGTTTCTCATGTTCTCCTGAGTTTTAATTCTAATAATTATGAAGTAATTTATTATTGACATAATTTCCCTCAAATAATAAGTTGTAGGATTGTTACTCAAAATAAAAACATGATGTATAAAAATCAGTTAAATTTGGGGTTTGAAAATAATTTTCGATACATTTTCATTTGTTTATCTTGTAGTCTCAACGACTGTTTAAATTTAACAAAACATTGCAAAATAGCGTTCCATACCGACAGTTATTGGTTTAGTTAATTCATTTATTAAATTCAAATCTGTTTTTGAGCGATTTAATTGTCTTAGCAAAATTAAAACATCTTTTTAGTCTTATTAGCAAAAACTCATGGTGTTGTGACTTACACAGAAGCAATCAAAATTAAAGTAGTTTTACCCCTCTGGATATTTCAGTACTACATGTTTAATTTCTTTTCGAAATACCAGGTATTTTAAAAATAACTGGACAACTTTGTTAATACCTTACAGATCACTCAGACAGAAAATTATTTTTATTACAAGTAAAATACATATTTTGCAGTTTTAATGGATATATTTTGTTGGTAAACTTAGTTAGCAAACATTTTAGTAATTTTGCTATCCAGACATAACCAGCCTATGGCGCGTTTCATCACTATTGCTGCAAAGGCCATTTTACTTCTTAATTCTGATTCTTAAACATTAAAGACTTTCGGCTTCTTCATATCAGTGACGTCAGCAACCATGTTTCTTATATTCATAAATGATTTATTGAAACTTCCCTTTAGAGGTAGAATAAATGCTTTTGCAGACGACATAGCTTTTTTTATTCCCATGAACGTGAACATGTAATATAAAATAGTATTGCTCTTGATCTTGTATTATTAAGGAAGTGGTACGTGAAAAATTGTACGGAAGATAATGTAAGTAAGACGAAATATATTAATTTTGATTTTGTAGGTTTTACCCTTCCTTCTCCTTTAAAATACAATGTCCTTAAGTGCAACACCGTTAACTGTGATTGTCAAGTTATTGAGCAAGTGTCAAGCTTTAAACATCTAGGTGTAACTTTAGACGAAAAATTAAATTGGTAAAATCACACTACCGAACTACATAGTAAAATTAGAACGTCAATAAGATCTTTTTTATTTTTTAAGAAATTTCTGTAACACTTCACTTCTTCGAACATTAGGCCTATATTTTGCTTTAGTTAACTCTAGACTACAATACGGAATAACTTGTTGGGGGGGAACTTACAAACATTTAATTACAGATTAAGAGTAACATAGAACTTTTTTAAAAGAATTATCCTGAGAAAAAATGTTAGAGAAAGCTTATATCCCTTGTATAAAGAACTGAAAATCTTACCAATTCAACACCTTTTAATTTATAAAGTTTTAAGGATCTTTTACGTAAGAAGCAAAAACAGAGGTGATGATTACAGGTTTTATAATACAAGGAATGCAGAGCACGGGTTTATTACTCTTCCCAAGATTAGAAAGTTAGTATTCTGACGTTCTTTATTATATCTAGATCCAAAATTTTTCAACCATATTCCGGAAAATATTAGAAAAATGAATTCCAAAAATTATTTTAATATCAAAATATTGAATTGGCTTTTGGAATAAAAAGACGTAAGTTACATGTATTTAATTCTAACATAAGTTTTCAAGGGAATGAATGTTTGTATGAATGTAAGTGTGATTGTGATAAACGGTTAGCTTGGTAGCCTTTGCGGGCAGCCGGCCAACTAAGAGCGTCTCATACTGGGCCATACAGGGACGGAGTTTTGACGGCCCTACGGGCTACCAGCCGCCTGATGGTATCGGTGTGAGGTAGCGCTGGCGACAGAAGCATTGCTATCTAGAGTCAAGGGTCAACTGTGTGTATGCGTTTGCGAGTGATAACAGTATCAGCTGGCCTCTCTAATATCTCAAAATTCAAAGTATTTCGCTTAATCTAGTTTATGAGTAAATCTTGTTTTTGATTGTATCCTTTATAAATGGTAAACGTTATATTAGTCTTTTTTAAATATTATTCTCGATAATTTTGTTGGTGTAAAGTTAATTCAAATCTGGCATTATTACTACTTTTTAGCGAATTTCCCCTATAGGGAAGAAGCTATTACCGTAGGTCTCATGGCAAAGCCGTAGCCAGGAACATTTTTTTGGGGGGGGGTTTGGGCTCCGCGGTTATAGGAAGTAACTTCCAAACTTTCATTTTAACGCAATTCTTAATATAATCTAATGTTAAAGTAAGATTTTTGAAGTTTTAAATATTTAAATAGTACTTATATATTATATATATATGTATATATATATATATATATATATATATATATATATATATATATATATATATAGTTATTATTATTATTAAATAACCCAGAAAACACAGCAGTAATCGTATCAACTAAATTCTTCTTTCTTCTTTTTATTTCAAGCTTGCCAACTTAAAAAACATACTTTTGAACGTCCTTAACGGACGAAATTAATTTGCGCATATTATTACTAAAAACCATACGCATATATTTATATAAATTCCTTTTAACAAACAAAAGTCAACTATTTTTAATGCAGCACAAAATATATTGCCATAAAACAATGCTAATGCTAGAAGTTAATTTGATAGCACTATTATACTATATTTAATATTATAATTCAGAAGCTTTGACAAATCCTAACCATTATTAAAAGGCCTTTAAAGTGAGAAATAAGACACAAATATAAGGTAAGTAAAATGGAGTAAATTGAACCAAGTAAATATATTCAACGGAACTGCTGTACAAAACAACTAACTTACTACAGTAAAATGCCGTGTTTTAATAGACATATATTTTGAAGACGTAGAAGCTTAACGTATTGCCTATGCTTATTTCGTCCAGGAAGTAATCGAATTCAACCTGTACGTTTTTAATGTTAGACTACATGTGTGTATGAACATGACAATAATCATAGGTACTGTTCTACAAGTAGTATAATCATAAGTAGCTTTAATGCCAGTACATATAACTTTAAATTTAAAATTAGCCTATGTATTACGGAAATGATAAGCGAGGAATTTGGCGTGACTGTAGTCCCTAGTTGGGTACTCCGTATGGAAGACAAAAATTATTGGCCCGGTTTTTCCATTCTTAATATTCACACGGTCTTAAGCGGTTGGCCATTTTAACTTAAGACTCCTAAAGGTGTTTTACAAGATGTAAGTGCAGGTGGCTTGTGAAGGTGGTTCTGGTTGTCACCTAAGTTTTTTTGTATAGTTTAATTTTAAAATATCAACTAAATAAATATTATTCTTAAGTCAGATCATTCGACTTTATTACATGTAAATAACATAATGATACAATGAGCCAACTTCTCCGAGGTTTTTTATTTAAATATCTTTTTACTTGATTGTTTGGTGTTTATAACTGGTACTGGTGTTTATAACAGGGGTTGTAAATCTAAGTTTGCGACCTCTAAAGCCATGGGGAGAACTTTTAGCAGGCGAAAACCTCATATTTTTTAAACTTTTTCCATATTTCTTCTTGTAGGCCCTAAATGACGCCTCGTACAGAAATTGTTATACATGCTCAATTTAAAGTTGACAAGATTTTTGATCAAATACACTGGTCAAAAGTGTTATTACTAAATTTGATTCATATTCCAAAGAACTTTGAAATTTGATGAAATTTGCCGATAAACCTCATAAAGTTCCCACTTCTTTCATTTATTTACTGTAACTCGTAAATGAGACCTCGTGCAGAAAATATTATAATTGTTGGAATTAAAGTAGTCATAATTTAATATATAAAAATAAATGTTTGTACGTCTGATAGTCTGTCCGTTCGTATTTTATGCGTTGCTATACCGTTCATCCGATTGCTTTGAAATTTTGCATGGTAACACACGTTAACCCTGGGAAGGATACCTTGTAAACGAGGTCCCGTACAGAAAATAGTTGCTCCATAGAGTAGACAAGATTGAATGTAAAACGAACTGGTAAAAGTTAGTATTACAATGTGTGGTTCATATTCCGAAGAACCTTGAAATTCGACGAAACTTGCCGATACACCTCAAAATTTTCGCACTTCTTTAGTTTTTTATCCACACCGACGAGCTACGGTCCAACCCAACAGTAAAATTCACCAATTGGTAAGTTATTTTGTTTTAAATAAACCATTTCGTATAGAACAAACGTTTTTCAGTGTTTGAAATCTTATAATTGTAACTATAAATCGAAACTACAATGACCCAAAACATCTACAGTAATGTAGTAAATAATAAATACCCCCGTCGCAGCAAACCTGCATACTCAGCGAATTTCCAATGAATATATAACATAACACATTAAAACACTTAACAGGATTCAGGAGAAATGTATTCACAAACAAGCGATATTTAAAATATTAATTATTCTCCATAAGAATAACATTGGGGATGAGTATGCAGGTTTTCTGCAACAAGGCACACAAAATAATGGGTTTTTATGCAAATATCAATAGAAATCATCGTAGTGAAGTCACATACCAAGTTTCATCCATATACATTCATAAATAAGCGATATATAACATTTTAAGTATTTTCCATAAGAATAACATGGGGACCAAGTACCTAGGTTTGCTGCTACAGGAACCATAGGCGAAAACTTTTTTTGTGCAAACAACAATAAACCACAACCAAATCAAGCTATATACCAAATTTCGCCAGTTTATGTTCATAAATAAGCGAGATATACAATTTTCCTTTTTCTCCATAAGAATAACATTAGACAACGTACTGTGTTTAGCACTTTCAATATCTCGGTAACCAATTGACGTAGAGCAATGATCAAAATACCAAATTGTTTTTTTTTTAAGCTGAATTCAATGGTATAAATTAAAATTTGATTTAAATTAAAACTACATGTGAAAACCCCAAAAAACACATTTTTGGGGTACAAAACCCCCCCAAAAACCCCCCTTTGGATGGTGCGATTCATCTGGTTTTCGAACTCGTTCAAATAAATGGTACTTTACACATTTGTACCAAATTTCATTAAGATCGGACCTTTTTTACGAGAGTTATCGTGCTTACGGACACACACATATATATAAATTTGAACGAATGGTGTTTTTTGCATCTGGGGACCTCAAAATGAAAAGTTATCATGGTCTCGGGCTTAAGTCTTACCATGAGACCTACGGTAATAGCTTCTTCCCTATAGGGGAAATTCGCTAAAATGAACTTTAATTAACTAAACATAGTATTTTTGTAGTTCCTATTTTATAATAATGTTATATGAGTTTTAATAGTACAACCATCCTATATAATAATACCCCCGTTGCAGCAAACCTGCATACTCAGCGAATTTCCAATGCATATATATATATATAAAGCTATTTACCAAGTTTCATAGATACATATTAAAAAATTAGCTGTATATTAAATTTTAATTTTTCCCCATAAGAATAACATGGTGATTGAGTACTCAGGTTTGCTGCAACAAGGAGCAGAAAATATTAATTTTTAATGCAAATATCAACAGACCACAACCAGGTGAAGGCACATACCAAGTTTCATCCGTATACATTTATAAATAAGTAATTTATACAATTTTAATTATTCTCCATAAGAATAACATGGGGGCTGAGTACGCAGGTTTGCTGCAACAAGGAATACAAATTATGGTTTTTTATACAAATATCAATGTAACTCAACTAGGTGAAGCTACATACCAAGTTATATTAATTTATGTTCATAATTAAATGAGGCATAACAAATTTGTATTCTTCATAAGAATAACATGGGCGCTGAGTACGCATTTTTTATGTAGCATTAGATTGCAAATACTTGTTGTTTTTTCTTTACTTTCCAAATTACAAGGTAATAATTAAATTAGTTGTTGGAGTAATGAGTTCTATGCAATTGTCTTCAGTGTCGGTTATTTTTAGCGGATTTCATTTTTCGGTATTATTAATCTGAAGGGCATGAGCCACCCTCAAAATTAGTTTTTTTGCCCTTAAGATTAACATAGGGAATAATTTGATTTGAATTACAGCTGTTAATACATTATTGACAGGTTATTATCAATACCAGATTTTACAGGTAAGAATTTATTTATTTATTTATGTTGTATGCAACGGAGATATTTAAATTGTTCTTAAAATTTGTTTATCCGTTTGTCTTTTTATAAGCCAGATTTGTTTAGCGTTTCACAAACAACGACAATATTGAATGAAATAAAATGTTTTGCCTATTTTCGTGAGGAGGAATTCTTTTGACTATTTTAAAGCATTAGGGTGATGCCCCTTTGTCCGGCACCGCAACAAAATCGATCTTAAGGGTACAGGTCACTCAAATTTTCACTGCAGAATGCACCATATTTGTGCTATTGAGCATTTAGTCAGCTTATTAAATTTTATCAGAGAACGGAGGAAATATGATTTACTACTCTACAAAGGTATACTAAACCAATCCAATAACGGCAAGACAATGAATCATTGGCTACAGAACACGTAAGCCCTTGCAACATGGTATGTAAAGCTCAGTTTGTCTAGGTACCATTGTGATTATAATACCGAATATTTTATGTATTTAAATCCACCTTTAATAAGTCCAACAAACTACTGGAGTTACTGGTCAGATATTTGAAAGAAGATGGGTAAAAAAACAGTTATGGGTTTATTCCTGTTCCAATAAGGCTCGGCCTTAAAGGCCTTCAACATTTCCATGTTAATTATACTAGACCGATTGAGCAAATATTGGTAGAAAGACAGCAGGCAATGAACTATAGTAAGAAACAGGCCTATACTTTCCATCCTGTATGCCCTCTGCTCCGTCGGCCTTACACTTTAAATTTATTCATCAATGACGTTAGTAGTTAACTGAACAAATTGAGCATACATTTGTTAGGAGAATAGTAAATACATCAGAAAATAACCTTTGCCTACTCATGGTCCAAAAATGAATTACAAAATGATGGAATAACATATATGGGTTAATAAATGTGTTCTAATCAGGCCTCATCCTTGGAAAAATATCGTATTGTATAGAAAGATATTCGAAAATACTAACATCGGGGTTAAGGTTTGTAAATAACAAAATAAAAAACTAACAGCTGTTCAAAAGCAACCATTCAATTGTAAAAATAACACTCACCTGGTAAAGTATCATGTGATTTTCTTGAGAATTGTGATTATTACCTATGCGTACATAACTTTAAATGTGCATGATTAGGTTATGTATAAATTGCGAGAACCATTCAAACTAAAGATTGAACATAAAACAGGCATGCCCAAGTAATCGAGGAAATAAGCAAAGCAAATACGCTAGCCTTGGGTGGAACCGTGAATATAAGTCTCTAGGCATTTTTTTAAAAACTAACTGGCTTTTCGAGCAAAGCTCGGTCCCCCAGGTGCTTTAAAAAATAAACGAATTTCTCAAACATACCATTGTACAGTGATCGCGAGCGAAGCCACGACAGGATACTAGTATTAAGTAACCATGTATCTTATAAAATAATAGCGTGTAGTGGCGAAGTGTAACCCTCTATTCAGAGCAAACTATTCAACGTAAAGAGGCCAGGGTTGTGTCAAAAAATGTCCCTTAGCCCAAGGACAGAATAGAGTTTTGATAATGGAACCAGAAGTAGATGATTTTCCTTTGATAAATCCTGGGTCTCAAAAAATATGACAGCAGAACGGCATTCTAGTGGTTTACAGCTGGAATTGTAGTTTGATTTGCAATTTATGCAGTTGTTTAACAGTTTTTGGAAAAAATTACAGTAGTGACTATCCTTCCTAAAGTTCGATTTGTGTATCAGTATAAAAAACGATGATTAAAGACACAAACACAATCTGACAAAACGTATATGGGAGGAGCTATGTTATGTTTATAATTAATAAAATGTGAAGATACAAGTGAATGTAATTGATATAATTCAGTAAACTATATTTTGGTTAAACATTTAAAGTCTAAAATTCCGATTTAGTTCTTTTATCTGAAAATTTTGTTTCATTTTACAGAGTATGCTTTATTTGATGAAATTGGATGAAAATATGGTAAGAAGTTTTAATAAAATTGATGAGAAAACTAAAGGAGTAATGGACCTATCCCACTATTAGCATTGAATACATAAATATTTATACTAGCTGTCACCATACCCGGTTTCGCCTGGGAATAAACATTGTGGTGTGTGCTGTATTATGTGGTTACCCATGGAACTACTACGAATCATGATCAGCTGTTTTAATTATAATAAGCTCAAACCATAAGAGCTTATAATGAAGTGAATGTCCATAAGAATAACATTATCTAGTGATTAAATTATCACAAGTAGACTTGGTGAGATCTTGCTGTATTTTAGGCCAAAAGACAAACCTTAGAATTTCATTAGCAAACGTTACCTCAAGATTTAATAAATTATTTATTTATAAACTTTGACTTTATAATGGACTATAACTTTTATAGACAACAAGAAGTAATAAATAACAAATTCTAAGATAAATAATAAATTTAAATCACAGCCTTAAAGGTTGTGTCTATTATTCACCATCTTTAATTTAGAGCTTGTGAAGAACTACAACAGTGGCATTAATTAACTAACTAGAGATCTTTAATTAGATATTTATACAATTTGAAAATTATTTTTATTGGTTTTTAATTTTATTTAAGTTAATTTCCTAGTATTTTATTATATATTACTCAGAGATTTTTAGAGCTTGTCAGCTCGGTCAACCAAGACCTTGAGATTAAAATATATACCTTTGTGTAAACCAAAACTAACTAGGCCAGCATTATTATATTTAAATCACCTACTGAAAATGTATTTAATTGAAATCCAGCAAATTTGTAACATCAGTTTGTGATTCCCTTGAATCAGTTAATCAAAACCGAATACACATGTAAAGTCACAATTAAGTGAATCTGTTCATATAAATAGCTGGTTTATTTCATTACTGTAGATAAGCTAAACATAAGGTAAAACAGCTGAATAAATAGGGTCAGATAAAATAATTTAACAGTTTATCAGGTAATCTTATTAGGTTTATCTTATTAGCGTAATTTTCAAATAATCTCAGATTTATTTTGGAAGTTTAATTAAATAATATTATAATAATATTATTAAACCCTCTGGAATCCAAACAAACATCGGTATTTCGTGATGATTTTATTATTATTTATTATCTTATACTATTCAGATTATGGCGGGATAGTAAATTCTACCAAATATTATATGTGATTTGCAGGAGGGAATATCTGTTATTTGTTTAATTATGAGGATGTATTTAAAGAGATAAATATAAATGCAAAGGTTGTGTATGCATTTGTTTTTAAGGTATCTACAAAACGGATCTACAAATAACATAATCTGTTGAACAAAAGTATGACACGGTGCGGCAGAACACATCGTACAGCCTAAAATGGTATAGGCTGCTAAATTAAACTCGTTACGTGTTCAGTTATCTCAGGCTGTATCTGTGTATAAACAGAGCATGAGATACGATTTTACTAATTAGCCTTTTTATAAATGTAATATATTTTTTTAACCACAAATAAGTATTTTATTTACAATTACTTTATAACACATCGTGAAATTTTACGTAATCCAAATAACTAACTTAATAAATAGTCCGTAAGTTAAGCTGTATTTAACTATGGTACAGTAAAAATTACAAAACTAAATGTGGACTTATTAGTTCCGATACCGTTTAGAAATTAGATAACTTCTTATATCTTATAAAATAAAAAAAATGCCATCAAAGAGAAACTAATTTACGCTACTGTTATTTAAAATGTTAAAATCAAATATATGTTTAAACTAATTTAACTATTAATTTAGCATTCACAAATTTATTTATTTTGCAAAATAGAACATTTTAAATTAATTTACTCCACTAAACAACATCATTTACTGTTTCAATTGAATGAAAACATAAATACTGTAACGCTACATAATAGTAATTTTTTACTGACTTTTTAACAACTTTTAAAATGGAAGCTGAGAACGTTAAAACAGTTAATGGTTTATTTTAACTTTACCTATCGCTTGAAGTGGGGCTTTAAGAGCCACTGGGGCAAAGCCAAATGAACATATATTAGTTTGTATAAGTGATCTAGACATAATAAGCTATCAATTAAAAAAATAATGATTAAAATAAGCCCAGTAGATCGGCCCGTTGGACTGGTCAAAGTTTTAATTATTTTGAAATATATATAGTGATATCCACTTACACAAAACCCCGAGTTTAGGGAACATATCCCCTAAGCCTGCTGAGTTTCTACCAATTATTTGTTCAATTGGTCTAGTAAATATATGATTAACATGGCAATTTTGAAGGTCATTAATAGGAACGAGTCTCATTGGAATTGAAATAAGCAAGGGCTTATTAGTTAAGGAACTGTTTTTGTGGTGGACCTATCTTCTTCCAAATATTTACTCAATAACTCATGTAGTTTGTGCATGATGGGCTTAAAAACACATAACAAATTCAGCATTATAATCACAATGACTATCTAGATAAATTAAGCTTTAAATACCATGTTGCAAGGTCTTATGTGCTCCCAACCCAATGTTTAGTTGCCGCGCCTTGATTTTATATTGTTTAGTACACCGTTGTGGAGTAGTTAGTAAAGCACGTGTTTTTTCCATTCTGTGGTAAAAGATAAACGATCTGACTAAATGCTCATTAGAACAAACATGGTGCATTGTACGGTGAAATGTTGAGTAATCTGTACCCATAAACTCTTCTATGGGACAGTGACGGACCAATGGGCATAACCCTAATGACGTACGTAATGATTTGCAGAAACCTAGACGTTTCCTGCCCAACACGAAAATGGGCAACATATTTTATTTAATTAGGTTCAGTATTTTTTTGAGAAACACTGAACAAATATGTTTCATAAACACATATTTAAGTGAACACATAGACAGGTGAATAAAATTTAAATATCTCCGCTGCATACAATATTTCACTGCTCAAAGCGATGTAGAAAAATATGTATTTTATTTATATAGATAAATACATTCCTTATGTGTAACATCTGTTATTGCCTGTCCATAATGTGTGAACAGCTACAATTCAAATCAAATTATTCCCCATGTTATTATTATGGGCAAAAAACGAACTATGAGGTCAGCCCGTGCCCTTGAGATTAAAAATATCGAAAATTAAAAACCTTATTGCAAAACTACGAACTGAGACGAATTGTTTTGACACTTCAATCATTAAAATTGGCCAAGAAATAAGGGAGAAGTTGTGTTTACAAAAAACGGCTTAACGTATTATATACATGGATACTGGAAATTTACCGATCATACACATTTGTCATTTGACTTTCGTAATAAGTCAGCAAAGGGCAACGCTAAGCGCAAGCGTCACAAGGTAAAGCGCCTACAGTTTGACAGATACTATTACCGCGCAGTGTAGTACGATGATCTGTAGAGTAAATGGACCGTTCATTTCAGTTTAAATTTAGTTCACATGAAATGGCTCGTTGTGTCAACGGTCTTATTTTATAAAATTATAAAAATATATCGATGAAGATCCGTTGTCGCAACGAGCCTGTAGACGCTTTGGACCGTTTTGCTTATATTAAATGGGTTCATTGGCTCTATGACCCTCTTTAAAAATATAATAATAATATAAGGGGCCGTTGTATCAACGATCTGTAGAGTAAATGGACCTTCTTTTTTTAAATTAAATATAACGGAGGGTCATAGTATCAACGAGCTGTAGTGTAAATGGACCTCATATTAAATTAAATATTATTAAATAGGTCCGTTGTGCCAATGATCTGTAGAGTAAGTGAGCTGTCCCCTATTTATGGTAGGACTGTAATAGCTACAATCGTATAGTTAAAGAGTGAGAAACTGAAAATGTTATAACAGGTTACAATTGGATATTAAACTTTAGTTTGACCTTTAGAGAATAACCAAGTGGAGATATGAGTGTAAATTTAGAAACGACGATTCCACCTCATTCTCAGAAGCGTTTGGCATTACCTTTGCATGCATTGCATCTTGTAACCTTTCCATTAAGTTTAATAAAAATATTTATATTTTTTTCTTGTGCAACTTCGGTAAACACATTCAGAAAAATATCACTGAATTATGATGAACCGTTTGTATTAAGTGTTATCAATTATAATCTTGGTAGTTTACGTTCATTCAAGAAAATTAATATGAATTGTTTCGGTGTTTTAGTCATACAGGATAAAATCCCAATTTGTATTTAGTAAGATAATCATATATTTACACAAACAAGAGAGGCGTGAAATTACCGAAAATACTACTATTGAACTATTGAAGAAATAAAAAGTCGATTTAAATGTTATTAATAGACATTTTTCCAAGAATGAATTAACAAACCAGATCAGATCAGAGCTCAAACCTAAAGCTACAGACAAAATTATTATAAATATAATGAGAATGATAAAACAAATACTGTCCAAGTATGCAAGAACCAACTACTTATTCCAAATAATTAATTTTTAGAAATAAAGTAACATACTAAATAAAGGTTTTAAATTTCGTATAGCTTTAATTGACATAGTTCAAAGCAATTAAACAAATATACGTACGTGTTTCATGGCTTACATAATACTTTAAATGTACTCAAGCTTCCCTATTAAACTACAGTATATATGAAATATATATAAAAATATTTGTACATGACTCAAGGAAGTAAAATCCTTAGGAAAGTTTTTTAAAGAAAATGTTAAACATTCATCACCAGCACTTTCAGTAAACGAACCTAAACAAAACAAAACAACTAACAGAGAATGTGTTCTTGTTGCTTTTGCTCGGCACGTCCAGTTGATCTAAGCTCGCTGAGAATTGTTAAGTAAAGATAACCTTTGAAAGAACCGTTTCTTTTATCCAGCGTCTGATAAAGATTCATTTCGAATCTTTTGAAAACGTGTTTCCAGTTACATTTAAAAATGGTTATAAAAATATCCTTAAGATAACCTTTATCTAAAGTTTTTTCAGAGACAAACCTCATAAACACTTGTAAACAACATAAATAACTATAAACCGATGCAAGATTGATTATTACTACTAAAATTAATTAGCAACATAACTTAAAAGAAATAAATTGCATTACGTTATTTTTTGTTTGTTTTGATAAATCTATTATTTTACGAAATTGTTTCCTCTTGGTACACTTTCCGAATTCCTCAGTTTTATATTTTATGAAAAGTAAGTTGTTTTTCAGTCGTGTTCATTGATGTGTTCAGTCATTAGTTTGTTTTAAAGATGCTAATTGAAATTGCTTACTAATAAAATATCAATTTCTAGGGTTGAAAATTTAATGGGGATAAGATTATTAAATAACTTTAATACTGATACATATTTTAAAGTAATAATTATGAGCAGTGTATAATATTATAATAAGAGTAGCAAAAAGAAAATAAGAATAACCAGAAATAGAAGGGTATCTTAGACCCTAGTCTTATAATTTTGAATCCCCGCAAACTACGCCATATTAAACTTTCAACCGGTTAACTATTCGGTAATACTAAACCATGTAATAAATGTCATAATCTGTTGCAGGAATTACAAAATATGTATTTATCCATAGTTTACTGGATTTGGTATTCTTAGATTTTATATTATGTATTACGAACCAATCTTCATTAATACACAAATATTATAAAATATATTATATGAGATTGTTTAAATACTTTGTAATGCCATTTAGCTAATTAATGATGTTCTAATTCAAATCTACTTTAATAGATTTACTAGTAAAACAAAAAAAACACACTTCACTTCATTAAGCAGCATTAAATTAAATCCCGACGTAATTCCACCAAATTATACCTTTCTTTGTTACAGCCCAAAAAGTCTTCAGCGCTCTTAGAAAGTAGCTGGAAGAAACATTTGTTAGGAAACGTGACCTTCCATTGTAACAATAGGCAAGAGGGAACCTCCAGTAGGAAGTTTATCCAGCCTTCGATTGCTGGTGTGAATGTGTTTGTTCGTTTGATTGTTGTGTGAATGTGTTTGTTCGTTTGATTGTTGTGTGAATGTGTTTGTTCGTTTGATTGTTGTGTGAATTTGTTTGTTCGTTTGATTGTTGTGTGAATGTATTTGTTAATTTGATTGATAGTTTGAATGTGTTTGTTCATTTGGTTGCTGGCGAGAATGTGTTTGTTCGTTTGAATGTTGTGTGAATGTGTTTGTTCGTTTGATTGGTGTGTGAATGTGTTTGTTCGTTTGATTGTTGTGTGAATGTGTTTGTTCGTTTGATTGTTATGTGAATGTGTTTGTTCATTTGGTTGCTGGTGAGAATGTGTTTGTTCGTTTGATTGTTGTGTGAATGTGTTTGTTCATTTGGTTGCTGGTGAGAATGTGTTTGTTCGTTTGATTGTTGTGTGAATGTGTTTGTTCATTTGGTTGCTGGTGAGAATGTGTTTGTTCGTTTGATTGTTGTGTAAATGTGTTTGTTCGTTTGATTGTTGTATGAATGTGTTTGTTCAATTAATTGCTGATGTGGATGTGTTTCATACATTCATCAAATGTTCGTTTCATTGTTGTGTGAATGTGTTTGTTCGTTTGATTACTAGTAAAATTACTAGGCATCTCGCTGGCCTAACGGTTAGCGTCTTGGACTTCGGTTTATGGGGTCACGGGTTCAAATCCCGGGGTGTCCACAAAAACTTGAGGGGTTTGGACAGCTTTCACTAAAAGCGTTTGTGTACTCTTTTATCAAAAATGCTATTGGCGTTGAAATAATAAAAAAATATGTTTGTTCTTTTGATTGTTGTATGAATATGATTGTTTGTTCGATTTCTGGTGTGAATGTGATAGCTTGTTCGTTTGATTGTTGTGTAAAAGTGTTTGTTCCAACGATTGATGGGTTGAATGTGTTTGTTCCCTCAATTGCTCTTTGTTTTTAATTGTTAGTTTGATTGGAGGTGTGAATGTGTTTGTTCGCTTGATTAATAACTGTGCTGACCGTTTAAAATCTTCACATTACTTGTTTTAACAGAATTCAAATGTTTACAAACCAACGAGAAAAACTTTAAGCATAAATTAATTTACTATTACTCATTTCATTTTATAATCATTTGCTCTTTGCATTAAGCTATAGAAACATTTACAAATAGTACTTTTCACAAGAAAAAGTATAGCTTTGTAAATAGATAGCTGTATGTAGCTGTATGTATAGCCAGATAGCTGTAAGTATCTGGCATTGTTTAAATAAAATGTCAACTTTACAATATCGGTATTTAAACAAACTTAGTCCAAACGACCTTATTGATTAGTGGTTTCAAGTTGTACAGGTTCTAATCGCAACTACTTTAAGTGATTAACCTTTATATTAAAAACATATTGTTATGTGAGATGTGGTAAATTTCTTATGAGAGCCAGTTTGTAACCGAAGTCTCCTAGCGAACGTTACTTATTTACTGCGAGTGGCGTGAAAGACCTGTTAAAAGTGACGTAACTGAAGCATAAAGTTACGTAACTGTATCTAAATGATGTTTGATGTGATATAACTATATATAATTAAAACCTAAATGTATTCAAAATATAACTTTATAAGTATTTTGTAGCATAATTAGAACTAAACATGTTTTTTCTATATAAATGTTTTTTAGCGAATTTCCCCTTTAGGGAAGAAGCTATTACTGTGGGTCTCATGGTAAGACTGAAGCCCGAGACCATGATAAATTTTCATTTTGAGGTCCCCAGATGCCAAAAACATCATTCGTTCAAATTTTTATATGTATATATAAATATATATTTATTTATATATACATATATAATATATATATATATATATATGTGTGTCCGTAAGCACGATAACTCTCGTAAAAAAGGTCCGATCTTAATGAAATTTGGTACAAAGTGTAAAGCACCATTTATTTGAACGAGTTCGAAAACCAGACGAATTACACCATCCAAAGGGGGGTTTTGGGGGGTTTTTTACCCCAAAAATGGGTTTTTTGAGGTTTCCACATGTAATTTTTATTTAAATCAAATTTTAATTTTTACCATTTAATTCAACATAGAAAAACAAACAATTTGGTATTTTTATCATTGCTCTACGTAAATTGGTTCCTGAAATATTGAAAGTGCTAAACACAGTACGTTGTCTAATGTTATTCTTATGGAGAAAACTAAAAATTGTATATCTCGCTTATTTATGAACATAAACTGACAAAATTTGGTGTATTGCTTCATCTGGTTGGGGTTTATCGTTGTTTGCACAAAATACAAAATTTTCACGTGTGGTTCCCGTAGCAGCAAACCTAGGTAATCGGTCCCCATGTTATTCTTATGGAGAATAATTAAAATGTTATATATCACTTACTTATAAATGTATATGAATGAAACTTGGTATGTGACTTTACTTAGATGAGTTCTAATGATATTTGCACAAAAACCCATTATTTTGGTTCCTTGTTGCAGCAAACCTGCGTACTCATCCCCAAAGTTATTCTTAGGGAGAATAATTAATATTTTTAATATCGCCTGTTTGTGAATATATTTCTTATGAATCATGTTAAGTGTTAATGTGTTATGGTATGGTATGGTATTTATATATTTTTTAGTATAAATTACATTTAAGAACAACGGACATATTGTATTAGTGCTGTAAATAGTGTTAACATAAGTAATTCTTCAATTTTCTCGCATAAAGCTTTCAATTTATAGTGGAATAGATTTCACCATTAAGTGACCAAAGTCTCAATCCGTATTATCTACAGGAATATGAAGACAATAACTGAATAAAATAATTCTAACGCATGTGAAACACATATACCATTTTACGACCAATAACATGCGGGAAACCCCTACTAAAAATTTAGTAACGATACAAATAGTTTTTATTTATTTCGAACACTTCTTTTTCAGTTTATGTATTTTCCAGATTAGGTAAAGCTAACTTAATACTCACGTAAAATACACGTCAACTTTATCTTTTTACCGAACAAAATATACGTCTTCATAAAAAGCATTGATTAATTTTGATGGAGTTAATGTTGTTTACAACCTACGTTTCTGCGGACATACTATTTTTTAATGTAACCAATTATTATATTCTTAAAATGTATATTCTCTTATTGGACCTCGAAGATGAGAAACTGCTTAGTGAACTGCAGCATTGTTCAAGTATTAGCAGAGCTGCTGTATTACTAGCAGAATGTCTGTAGTGCTGGAATAAATGCTATAGCAGTACTAGCAGAATGTCTGTAGTATTGGAATAACTGCTAAAGCAGTACTATCAGAATTGCTGTAGTACTAGCAGAATGTCTGTAGTATTGAAATAACTGCTAAAGCAGTACTAGCAGAATGTCTGTAGTATTGGAATAACTGCTAAAGCAGTACTAGCAGAATTGCTGTAGTACTAGCAGAATGTCTGTAGTATTGGAATAACTGCTAAAGCAGTACTATCAGAATTGCTGTAGTACTAGCAGAATGTCTGTAGTATTGGAATAACTGCTAAAGCAGTACTATCAGAATTGCTGTAGTACTAGCAGAATGTCTGTAGTATTGGAATAACTGCTAAAGCAGTACTAGCAGAATTGCTGTAGTACTAGCAGAATGTCTGTAGTATTGGAATAACTGCTAAAGCAGTACTAGCAGAATTGCTGTAATACCAGCAGAATGTATGTAGTATTGGAATAACTGCTAAAGCAGTACTAGCAGAATTGCCGTAGTACTAGCAGAATGTCTGTAGTATTGGTATAACTGCTAAAGCAGTACTAGCAGAATTTCTGTTCTAATAGCGGAATTGCTGTAGTACTAGCATAATTGATGTTTTACAAGCAGTATTGCTGAGTACTATAAGTATTCCTGTAGTATTAGCAGTATTCCTGTAGTACCATCAGTATTTCTGTAGTACTAGCTGGATTGCTGTAATACTGTCAGTATTCCTTGTATTACTAGCAGTATTGATGTAGTACTATCAGTATTCCTGAAGTATTAGCATTATTTATGTAGTACTATCAGTATTCTGATGTTTTACAAGCAGTATTGCTGTATTACTATCAGTATTCCTGTAGTACTAACAGGATTGATTTAGTACTAGCATAATTGATGTATTACTATCAGTATTCCTGCAGTACTATCAGTATTCCTGTAGTACTAGCAGGATTACTGTAGTACTAGCGTTCAACGTACCGAGTTGTAACAACGTGGCTTCAATCACCCAGATCAATGATGGTGCGCCTGCGCGCGCTCTAGCGCAGCATCTGGACACTGCTGGGTGTAATTCACCGCTCTCTACGATTGTTCAACACATTACATCGACGTTTCTCATGTTCTCCTGAGTTTTAATTCTAATAATTATGAAGTAATTTATTATTGACATAATTTCCCTCAAATAATAAGTTGTAGGATTGTTACTCAAAATAAAAACATGATGTATAAAAATCAGTTAAATTTGGGGTTTGAAAATAATTTTCGATACATTTTCATTTGTTTATCTTGTAGTCTCAACGACTGTTTAAATTTAACAAAACATTGCAAAATAGCGTTCCATACCGACAGTTATTGGTTTAGTTAATTCATTTATTAAATTCAAATCTGTTTTTGAGCGATTTAATTGTCTTAGCAAAATTAAAACATCTTTTTAGTCTTATTAGCAAAAACTCATGGTGTTGTGACTTACACAGAAGCAATCAAAATTAAAGTAGTTTTACCCCTCTGGATATTTCAGTACTACATGTTTAATTTCTTTTCGAAATACCAGGTATTTTAAAAATAACTGGACAACTTTGTTAATACCTTACAGATCACTCAGACAGAAAATTATTTTTATTACAAGTAAAATACATATTTTGCAGTTTTAATGGATATATTTTTTGTTGGTAAACTTAGTTAGCAAACATTTTAGTAATTTTGCTATCCAGACATAACCAGCCTATGGCGCGTTTCATCACTATTGCTGCAAAGGCCATTTTACTTCTTAATTCTGATTCTTAAACATTAAAGACTTTCGGCTTCTTCATATCAGTGACGTCAGCAACCATGTTTCTTATATTCATAAATGATTTATTGAAACTTCCCTTTAGAGGTAGAATAAATGCTTTTGCAGACGACATAGCTTTTTTTATTCCCATGAACGTGAACATGTAATATAAAATAGTATTGCTCTTGATCTTGTATTATTAAGGAAGTGGTACGTGAAAAATTGTACGGAAGATAATGTAAGTAAGACGAAATATATTAATTTTGATTTTGTAGGTTTTACCCTTCCTTCTCCTTTAAAATACAATGTCCTTAAGTGCAACACCGTTAACTGTGATTGTCAAGTTATTGAGCAAGTGTCAAGCTTTAAACATCTAGGTGTAACTTTAGACGAAAAATTAAATTGGTAAAATCACACTACCGAACTACATAGTAAAATTAGAACGTCAATAAGATCTTTTTTATTTTTTAAGAAATTTCTGTAACACTTCACTTCTTCGAACATTAGGCCTATATTTTGCTTTAGTTAACTCTAGACTACAATACGGAATAACTTGTTGGGGGGGAACTTACAAACATTTAATTACAGATTAAGAGTAACATAGAACTTTTTTAAAAGAATTATCCTGAGAAAAAATGTTAGAGAAAGCTTATATCCCTTGTATAAAGAACTGAAAATCTTACCAATTCAACACCTTTTAATTTATAAAGTTTTAAGGATCTTTTACGTAAGAAGCAAAAACAGAGGTGATGATTACAGGTTTTATAATACAAGGAATGCAGAGCACGGGTTTATTACTCTTCCCAAGATTAGAAAGTTAGTATTCTGACGTTCTTTATTATATCTAGATCCAAAATTTTTCAACCATATTCCGGAAAATATTAGAAAAATGAATTCCAAAAATTATTTTAATATCAAAATATTGAATTGGCTTTTGGAATAAAAAGACGTAAGTTACATGTATTTAATTCTAACATAAGTTTTCAAGGGAATGAATGTTTGTATGAATGTAAGTGTGATTGTGATAAACGGTTAGCTTGGTAGCCTTTGCGGGCAGCCGGCCAACTAAGAGCGTCTCATACTGGGCCATACAGGGACGGAGTTTTGACGGCCCTACGGGCTACCAGCCGCCTGATGGTATCGGTGTGAGGTAGCGCTGGCGACAGAAGCATTGCTATCTAGAGTCAAGGGTCAACTGTGTGTATGCGTTTGCGAGTGATAACAGTATCAGCTGGCCTCTCTAATATCTCAAAATTCAAAGTATTTCGCTTAATCTAGTTTATGAGTAAATCTTGTTTTTGATTGTATCCTTTATAAATGGTAAACGTTATATTAGTCTTTTTTAAATATTATTCTCGATAATTTTGTTGGTGTAAAGTTAATTCAAATCTGGCATTATTACTACTTTTTAGCGAATTTCCCCTATAGGGAAGAAGCTATTACCGTAGGTCTCATGGCAAAGCCGTAGCCAGGAACATTTTTTTGGGGGGGGGTTTGGGCTCCGCGGTTATAGGAAGTAACTTCCAAACTTTCATTTTAACGCAATTCTTAATATAATCTAATGTTAAAGTAAGATTTTTGAAGTTTTAAATATTTAAATAGTACTTATATATTATATATATATGTATATATATATATATATATATATATATATATATATATATATAGTTATTATTATTATTAAATAACCCAGAAAACACAGCAGTAATCGTATCAACTAAATTCTTCTTTCTTCTTTTTATTTCAAGCTTGCCAACTTAAAAAACATACTTTTGAACGTCCTTAACGGACGAAATTAATTTGCGCATATTATTACTAAAAACCATACGCATATATTTATATAAATTCCTTTTAACAAACAAAAGTCAACTATTTTTAATGCAGCACAAAATATATTGCCATAAAACAATGCTAATGCTAGAAGTTAATTTGATAGCACTATTATACTATATTTAATATTATAATTCAGAAGCTTTGACAAATCCTAACCATTATTAAAAGGCCTTTAAAGTGAGAAATAAGACACAAATATAAGGTAAGTAAAATGGAGTAAATTGAACCAAGTAAATATATTCAACGGAACTGCTGTACAAAACAACTAACTTACTACAGTAAAATGCCGTGTTTTAATAGACATATATTTTGAAGACGTAGAAGCTTAACGTATTGCCTATGCTTATTTCGTCCAGGAAGTAATCGAATTCAACCTGTACGTTTTTAATGTTAGACTACATGTGTGTATGAACATGACAATAATCATAGGTACTGTTCTACAAGTAGTATAATCATAAGTAGCTTTAATGCCAGTACATATAACTTTAAATTTAAAATTAGCCTATGTATTACGGAAATGATAAGCGAGGAATTTGGCGTGACTGTAGTCCCTAGTTGGGTACTCCGTATGGAAGACAAAAATTATTGGCCCGGTTTTTCCATTCTTAATATTCACACGGTCTTAAGCGGTTGGCCATTTTAACTTAAGACTCCTAAAGGTGTTTTACAAGATGTAAGTGCAGGTGGCTTGTGAAGGTGGTTCTGGTTGTCACCTAAGTTTTTTTGTATAGTTTAATTTTAAAATATCAACTAAATAAATATTATTCTTAAGTCAGATCATTCGACTTTATTACATGTAAATAACATAATGATACAATGAGCCAACTTCTCCGAGGTTTTTTATTTAAATATCTTTTTACTTGATTGTTTGGTGTTTATAACTGGTACTGGTGTTTATAACAGGGGTTGTAAATCTAAGTTTGCGACCTCTAAAGCCATGGGGAGAACTTTTAGCAGGCGAAAACCTCATATTTTTTAAACTTTTTCCATATTTCTTCTTGTAGGCCCTAAATGACGCCTCGTACAGAAATTGTTATACATGCTCAATTTAAAGTTGACAAGATTTTTGATCAAATACACTGGTCAAAAGTGTTATTACTAAATTTGATTCATATTCCAAAGAACTTTGAAATTTGATGAAATTTGCCGATAAACCTCATAAAGTTCCCACTTCTTTCATTTATTTACTGTAACTCGTAAATGAGACCTCGTGCAGAAAATATTATAATTGTTGGAATTAAAGTAGTCATAATTTAATATATAAAAATAAATGTTTGTACGTCTGATAGTCTGTCCGTTCGTATTTTATGCGTTGCTATACCGTTCATCCGATTGCTTTGAAATTTTGCATGGTAACACACGTTAACCCTGGGAAGGATACCTTGTAAACGAGGTCCCGTACAGAAAATAGTTGCTCCATAGAGTAGACAAGATTGAATGTAAAACGAACTGGTAAAAGTTAGTATTACAATGTGTGGTTCATATTCCGAAGAACCTTGAAATTCGACGAAACTTGCCGATACACCTCAAAATTTTCGCACTTCTTTAGTTTTTTATCCACACCGACGAGCTACGGTCCAACCCAACAGTAAAATTCACCAATTGGTAAGTTATTTTGTTTTAAATAAACCATTTCGTATAGAACAAACGTTTTTCAGTGTTTGAAATCTTATAATTGTAACTATAAATCGAAACTACAATGACCCAAAACATCTACAGTAATGTAGTAAATAATAAATACCCCCGTCGCAGCAAACCTGCATACTCAGCGAATTTACAATGAATATATAACATAACACATTAAAACACTTAACAGGATTCAGGAGAAATGTATTCACAAACAAGCGATATTTAAAATATTAATTATTCTCCATAAGAATAACATTGGGGATGAGTATGCAGGTTTTCTGCAACAAGGCACACAAAATAATGGGTTTTTATGCAAATATCAATAGAAATCATCGTAGTGAAGTCACATACCAAGTTTCATCCATATACATTCATAAATAAGCGATATATAACATTTTAAGTATTTTCCATAAGAATAACATGGGGACCAAGTACCTAGGTTTGCTGCTACAGGAACCATAGGCGAAAACTTTTTTTGTGCAAACAACAATAAACCACAACCAAATCAAGCTATATACCAAATTTCGCCAGTTTATGTTCATAAATAAGCGAGATATACAATTTTCCTTTTTCTCCATAAGAATAACATTAGACAACGTACTGTGTTTAGCACTTTCAATATCTCGGTAACCAATTGACGTAGAGCAATGATCAAAATACCAAATTGTTTTTTTTTTAAGCTGAATTCAATGGTATAAATTAAAATTTGATTTAAATTAAAACTACATGTGAAAACCCCAAAAAACACATTTTTGGGGTACAAAACCCCCCAAAAACCCCCCTTTGGATGGTGCGATTCATCTGGTTTTCGAACTCGTTCAAATAAATGGTACTTTACACATTTGTACCAAATTTCATTAAGATCGGACCTTTTTTACGAGAGTTATCGTGCTTACGGACACACACATATATATAAATTTGAACGAATGGTGTTTTTTGCATCTGGGGACCTCAAAATGAAAAGTTATCATGGTCTCGGGCTTAAGTCTTACCATGAGACCTACGGTAATAGCTTCTTCCCTATAGGGGAAATTCGCTAAAATGAACTTTAATTAACTAAACATAGTATTTTTGTAGTTCCTATTTTATAATAATGTTATATGAGTTTTAATAGTACAACCATCCTATATAATAATACCTCCGTTGCAGCAAACCTGCATACTCAGCGAATTTCCAATGCATATATATATATATAAAGCTATTTACCAAGTTTCATAGATACATATTAAAAAATTAGCTGTATATTAAATTTTAATTTTTCCCCATAAGAATAACATGGTGATTGAGTACTCAGGTTTGCTGCAACAAGGAGCAGAAAATATTAATTTTTAATGCAAATATCAACAGACCACAACCAGGTGAAGGCACATACCAAGTTTCATCCGTATACATTTATAAATAAGTAATTTATACAATTTTAATTATTCTCCATAAGAATAACATGGGGGCTGAGTACGCAGGTTTGCTGCAACAAGGAATACAAATTATGGTTTTTTATACAAATATCAATGTAACTCAACTAGGTGAAGCTACATACCAAGTTATATTAATTTATGTTCATAATTAAATGAGGCATAACAAATTTGTATTCTTCATAAGAATAACATGGGCGCTGAGTACGCATTTTTTATGTAGCATTAGATTGCAAATACTTGTTGTTTTTTCTTTACTTTCCAAATTACAAGGTAATAATTAAATTAGTTGTTGGAGTAATGAGTTCTATGCAATTGTCTTCAGTGTCGGTTATTTTTAGCGGATTTCATTTTTCGGTATTATTAATCTGAAGGGCATGAGCCACCCTCAAAATTAGTTTTTTTGCCCTTAAGATTAACATAGGGAATAATTTGATTTGAATTACAGCTGTTAATACATTATTGACAGGTTATTATCAATACCAGATTTTACAGGTAAGAATTTATTTATTTATTTATGTTGTATGCAACGGAGATATTTAAATTGTTCTTAAAATTTGTTTATCCGTTTGTCTTTTTATAAGCCAGATTTGTTTAGCGTTTCACAAACAACGACAATATTGAATGAAATAAAATGTTTTGCCTATTTTCGTGAGGAGGAATTCTTTTGACTATTTTAAAGCATTAGGGTGATGCCCCTTTGTCCGGCACAGCAACAAAATCGATCTTAAGGGTACAGGTCACTCAAATTTTCACTGCAGAATGCACCATATTTGTGCTATTGAGCATTTAGTCAGCTTATTAAATTTTATCAGAGAACGGAGGAAATATGATTTACTACTCTACAAAGGTATACTAAACCAATCCAATAACGGCAAGACAATGAATCATTGGCTACAGAACACGTAAGCCCTTGCAACATGGTATGTAAAGCTCAGTTTGTCTAGGTACCATTGTGATTATAATACCGAATATTTTATGTATTTAAATCCACCTTTAATAAGTCCAACAAACTACTGGAGTTACTGGTCAGATATTTGAAAGAAGATGGGTAAAAAAACAGTTATGGGTTTATTCCTGTTCCAATAAGGCTCGGCCTTAAAGGCCTTCAACATTTCCATGTTAATTATACTAGACCGATTGAGCAAATATTGGTAGAAAGACAGCAGGCAATGAACTATAGTAAGAAACAGGCCTATACTTTCCATCCTGTATGCCCTCTGCTCCGTCGGCCTTACACTTTAAATTTATTCATCAATGACGTTAGTAGTTAACTGAACAAATTGAGCATACATTTGTTAGGAGAATAGTAAATACATCAGAAAATAACCTTTGCCTACTCATGGTCCAAAAATGAATTACAAAATGATGGAATAACATATATGGGTTAATAAATGTGTTCTAATCAGGCCTCATCCTTGGAAAAATATCGTATTGTATAGAAAGATATTCGAAAATACTAACATCGGGGTTAAGGTTTGTAAATAACAAAATAAAAAACTAACAGCTGTTCAAAAGCAACCATTCAATTGTAAAAATAACACTCACCTGGTAAAGTATCATGTGATTTTCTTGAGAATTGTGATTATTACCTATGCGTACATAACTTTAAATGTGCATGATTAGGTTATGTATAAATTGCGAGAACCATTCAAACTAAAGATTGAACATAAAACAGGCATGCCCAAGTAATCGAGGAAATAAGCAAAGCAAATACGCTAGCCTTGGGTGGAACCGTGAATATAAGTCTCTAGGCATTTTTTTAAAAACTAACTGGCTTTTCGAGCAAAGCTCGGTCCCCCAGGTGCTTTAAAAAATAAACGAATTTCTCAAACATACCATTGTACAGTGATCGCGAGCGAAGCCACGACAGGATACTAGTATTAAGTAACCATGTATCTTATAAAATAATAGCGTGTAGTGGCGAAGTGTAACCCTCTATTCAGAGCAAACTATTCAACGTAAAGAGGCCAGGGTTGTGTCAAAAAATGTCCCTTAGCCCAAGGACAGAATAGAGTTTTGATAATGGAACCAGAAGTAGATGATTTTCCTTTGATAAATCCTGGGTCTCAAAAAATATGACAGCAGAACGGCATTCTAGTGGTTTACAGCTGGAATTGTAGTTTGATTTGCAATTTATGCAGTTGTTTAACAGTTTTTGGAAAAAATTACAGTAGTGACTATCCTTCCTAAAGTTCGATTTGTGTATCAGTATAAAAAACCATGATTAAAGACACAAACACAATCTGACAAAACGTATATGGGAGGAGCTATGTTATGTTTATAATGAATAAAATGTGAAGATACAAGTGAATGCAATTGATATAATTCAGTAAACTATATTTTGGTTAAACATTTAAAGTCTAAAATTCCGATTTAGTTCTTTTATCTGAAAATTTTGTTTCATTTTACAGAGTATGCTTTATTTGATGAAATTGGATGAAAATATGGTAAGAAGTTTTAATAAAATTGATGAGAAAACTAAAGGAGTAATGGACCTATCCCACTATTAGCATTGAATACATAAATATTTATACTAGCTGTCACCATACCCGGTTTCGCCTGGGAATAAACATTGTGGTGTGTGCTGTATTATGTGGTTACCCATGGAACTACTACGAATCATGATCAGCTGTTTTAATTATAATAAGCTCAAACCATAAGAGCTTATAATGAAGTGAATGTCCATAAGAATAACATTATCTAGTGATTAAATTATCACAAGTAGACTTGGTGAGATCTTGCTGTATTTTAGGCCAAAAGACAAACCTTAGAATTTCATTAGCAAACGTTACCTCAAGATTTAATAAATTATTTATTTATAAACTTTGACTTTATAATGGACTATAACTTTTATAGACAACAAGAAGTAATAAATAACAAATTCTAAGATAAATAATAAATTTAAATCACAGCCTTAGAGGTTGTGTCTATTATTCACCATCTTTAATTTAGAGCTTGTGAAGAACTACAACAGTGGCATTAATTAACTAACTAGAGATCTTTAATTAGATATTTATTCAATTTGAAAATTATTTTTATTGGTTTTTAATTTTATTTAAGTTAATTTCCTAGTATTTTATTATATATTACTCAGAGATTTTTAGAGCTTGTCAGCTCGGTCAACCAAGACCTTGAGATTAAAATATATACCTTTGTGTAAACCAAAACTAACTAGGCCAGCATTATTATATTTAAATCACCTACTGAAAATGTATTTAATTGAAATCCAGCAAATTTGTAACATCAGTTTGTGATTCCCTTGAATCAGTTAATCAAAACCGAATACACATGTAAAGTCACAATTAAGTGAATCTGTTCATATAAATAGCTGGTTTATTTCATTACTGTAGATAAGCTAAACATAAGGTAAAACAGCTGAATAAATAGGGTCAGATAAAATAATTTAACAGTTTATCAGGTAATCTTATTAGGTTTATCTTATTAGCGTAATTTTCAAATAATCTCAGATTTATTTTGGAAGTTTAATTAAATAATATTATAATAATATTATTAAACCCTCTGGAATCCAAACAAACATCGGTATTTCGTGATGATTTTATTATTATTTATTATCTTATACTATTCAGATTATGGCGGGATAGTAAATTCTACCAAATATTATATGTGATTTGCAGGAGGGAATATCTGTTATTTGTTTAATTATGAGGATGTATTTAAAGAGATAAATATAAATGCAAAGGTTGTGTATGCATTTGTTTTTAAGGTATCTACAAAACGGATCTACAAATAACATAATCTGTTGAACAAAAGTATGACACGGTGCGGCAGAACACATCGTACAGCCTAAGTTGGTATAGGCTGCTAAATTAAACTCGTTACGTGTTCAGTTATCTCAGGCTGTATCTGTGTATAAACAGAGCATGAGATACGATTTTACTAATTAGCCTTTTTATAAATGTAATATATTTTTTTAACCACAAATAAGTATTTTATTTACAATTACTTTATAACACATCGTGAAATTTTACGTAATCCAAATAACTAACTTAATAAATAGTCCGTAAGTTAAGCTGTATTTAACTATGGTACAGTAAAAATTACAAAACTAAATGTGGACTTATTAGTTCCGATACCGTTTAGAAATTAGATAACTTCTTATATCTTATAAAATAAAAAAAATGCCATCAAAGAGAAACTAATTTACGCTACTGTTATTTAAAATGTTAAAATCAAATATATGTTTAAACTAATTTAACTATTAATTTAGCATTCACAAATTTATTTATTTTGCAAAATAGAACATTTTAAATTAATTTACTCCACTAAACAACATCATTTACTGTTTCAATTGAATGAAAACATAAATACTGTAACGCTACATAATAGTAATTTTTTACTGACTTTTTAACAACTTTTAAAATGGAAGCTGAGAACGTTAAAACAGTTAATGGTTTATTTTAACTTTACCTATCGCTTGAAGTGGGGCTTTAAGAGCCACTGGGGCAAAGCCAAATGAACATATATTAGTTTGTATAAGTGATCTAGACATAATAAGCTATCAATTAAAAAAATAATGATTAAAATAAGCCCAGTAGATCGGCCCGTTGGACTGGTCAAAGTTTTAATTATTTTGAAATATATATAGTGATATCCACTTACACAAAACCCCGAGTTTAGGGAACATATCCCCTAAGCCTGCTGAGTTTCTACCAATTATTTGTTCAATTGGTCTAGTAAATATATGATTAACATGGCAATTTTGAAGGTCATTAATAGGAACGAGTCTCATTGGAATTGAAATAAGCAAGGGCTTATTAGTTAAGGAACTGTTTTTGTGGTGGACCTATCTTCTTCCAAATATTTACTCAATAACTCATGTAGTTTGTGCATGATGGGCTTAAAAACACATAACAAATTCAGCATTATAATCACAATGACTATCTAGATAAATTAAGCTTTAAATACCATGTTGCAAGGTCTTATGTGCTCCCAACCCAATGTTTAGTTGCCGCGCCTTGATTTTATATTGTTTAGTACACCGTTGTGGAGTAGTTAGTAAAGCACGTGTTTTTTCCATTCTGTGGTAAAAGATAAACGATCTGACTAAATGCTCATTAGAACAAACATGGTGCATTGTACGGTGAAATGTTGAGTAATCTGTACCCATAAACTCTTCTATGGGACAGTGACGGACCAATGGGCATAACCCTAATGACGTACGTAATGATTTGCAGAAACCTAGACGTTTCCTGCCCAACACGAAAATGGGCAACATATTTTATTTAATTAGGTTCAGTATTTTTTTGAGAAACACTGAACAAATATGTTTCATAAACACATATTTAAGTGAACACATAGACAGGTGAATAAAATTTAAATATCTCCGCTGCATACAATATTTCACTGCTCAAAGCGATGTAGAAAAATATGTATTTTATTTATATAGATAAATACATTCCTTATGTGTAACATCTGTTATTGCCTGTCCATAATGTGTGAACAGCTACAATTCAAATCAAATTATTCCCCATGTTATTATTATGGGCAAAAAACGAACTATGAGGTCAGCCCGTGCCCTTGAGATTAAAAATATCGAAAATTAAAAACCTTATTGCAAAACTACGAACTGAGACGAATTGTTTTGACACTTCAATCATTAAAATTGGCCAAGAAATAAGGGAGAAGTTGTGTTTACAAAAAACGGCTTAACGTATTATATACATGGATACTGGAAATTTACCGATCATACACATTTGTCATTTGACTTTCGTAATAAGTCAGCAAAGGGCAACGCTAAGCGCAAGCGTCACAAGGTAAAGCGCCTACAGTTTGACAGATACTATTACCGCGCAGTGTAGTACGATGATCTGTAGAGTAAATGGACCGTTCATTTCAGTTTAAATTTAGTTCACATGAAATGGCTCGTTGTGTCAACGGTCTTATTTTATAAAATTATAAAAATATATCGATGAAGATCCGTTGTCGCAACGAGCCTGTAGACGCTTTGGACCGTTTTGCTTATATTAAATGGGTTCATTGGCTCTATGACCCTCTTTAAAAATATAATAATAATATAAGGGGCCGTTGTATCAACGATCTGTAGAGTAAATGGACCTTCTTTTTTTAAATTAAATATAACGGAGGGTCATAGTATCAACGAGCTGTAGTGTAAATGGACCTCATATTAAATTAAATATTATTAAATAGGTCCGTTGTGCCAATGATCTGTAGAGTAAGTGAGCTGTCCCCTATTTATGGTAGGACTGTAATAGCTACAATCGTATAGTTAAAGAGTGAGAAACTGAAAATGTTATAACAGGTTACAATTGGATATTAAACTTTAGTTTGACCTTTAGAGAATAACCAAGTGGAGATATGAGTGTAAATTTAGAAACGACGATTCCACCTCATTCTCAGAAGCGTTTGGCATTACCTTTGCATGCATTGCATCTTGTAACCTTTCCATTAAGTTTAATAAAAATATTTATATTTTTTTCTTGTGCAACTTCGGTAAACACATTCAGAAAAATATCACTGAATTATGATGAACCGTTTGTATTAAGTGTTATCAATTATAATCTTGGTAGTTTACGTTCATTCAAGAAAATTAATATGAATTGTTTCGGTGTTTTAGTCATACAGGATAAAATCCCAATTTGTATTTAGTAAGATAATCATATATTTACACAAACAAGAGAGGCGTGAAATTACCGAAAATACTACTATTGAACTATTGAAGAAATAAAAAGTCGATTTAAATGTTATTAATAGACATTTTTCCAAGAATGAATTAACAAACCAGATCAGATCAGAGCTCAAACCTAAAGCTACAGACAAAATTATTATAAATATAATGAGAATGATAAAACAAATACTGTCCAAGTATGCAAGAACCAACTACTTATTCCAAATAATTAATTTTTAGAAATAAAGTAACATACTAAATAAAGGTTTTAAATTTCGTATAGCTTTAATTGACATAGTTCAAAGCAATTAAACAAATATACGTACGTGTTTCATGGCTTACATAATACTTTAAATGTACTCAAGCTTCCCTATTAAACTACAGTATATATGAAATATATATAAAAATATTTGTACATGACTCAAGGAAGTAAAATCCTTAGGAAAGTTTTTTAAAGAAAATGTTAAACATTCATCACCAGCACTTTCAGTAAACGAACCTAAACAAAACAAAACAACTAACAGAGAATGTGTTCTTGTTGCTTTTGCTCGGCACGTCCAGTTGATCTAAGCTCGCTGAGAATTGTTAAGTAAAGATAACCTTTGAAAGAACCGTTTCTTTTATCCAGCGTCTGATAAAGATTCATTTCGAATCTTTTGAAAACGTGTTTCCAGTTACATTTAAAAATGGTTATAAAAATATCCTTAAGATAACCTTTATCTAAAGTTTTTTCAGAGACAAACCTCATAAACACTTGTAAACAACATAAATAACTATAAACCGATGCAAGATTGATTATTACTACTAAAATTAATTAGCAACATAACTTAAAAGAAATAAATTGCATTACGTTATTTTTTGTTTGTTTTGATAAATCTATTATTTTACGAAATTGTTTCCTCTTGGTACACTTTCCGAATTCCTCAGTTTTATATTTTATGAAAAGTAAGTTGTTTTTCAGTCGTGTTCATTGATGTGTTCAGTCATTAGTTTGTTTTAAAGATGCTAATTGAAATTGCTTACTAATAAAATATCAATTTCTAGGGTTGAAAATTTAATGGGGATAAGATTATTAAATAACTTTAATACTGATACATATTTTAAAGTAATAATTATGAGCAGTGTATAATATTATAATAAGAGTAGCAAAAAGAAAATAAGAATAACCAGAAATAGAAGGGTATCTTAGACCCTAGTCTTATAATTTTGAATCCCCGCAAACTACGCCATATTAAACTTTCAACCGGTTAACTATTCGGTAATACTAAACCATGTAATAAATGTCATAATCTGTTGCAGGAATTACAAAATATGTATTTATCCATAGTTTACTGGATTTGGTATTCTTAGATTTTATATTATGTATTACGAACCAATCTTCATTAATACACAAATATTATAAAATATATTATATGAGATTGTTTAAATACTTTGTAATGCCATTTAGCTAATTAATGATGTTCTAATTCAAATCTACTTTAATAGATTTACTAGTAAAACAAAAAAAACACACTTCACTTCATTAAGCAGCATTAAATTAAATCCCGACGTAATTCCACCAAATTATACCTTTCTTTGTTACAGCCCAAAAAGTCTTCAGCGCTCTTAGAAAGTAGCTGGAAGAAACATTTGTTAGGAAACGTGACCTTCCATTGTAACAATAGGCAAGAGGGAACCTCCAGTAGGAAGTTTATCCAGCCTTCGATTGCTGGTGTGAATGTGTTTGTTCGTTTGATTGTTGTGTGAATGTGTTTGTTCGTTTGATTGTTGTGTGAATGTGTTTGTTCGTTTGATTGTTGTGTGAATTTGTTTGTTCGTTTGATTGTTGTGTGAATGTATTTGTTAATTTGATTGATAGTTTGAATGTGTTTGTTCATTTGGTTGCTGGCGAGAATGTGTTTGTTCGTTTGAATGTTGTGTGAATGTGTTTGTTCGTTTGATTGGTGTGTGAATGTGTTTGTTCGTTTGATTGTTGTGTGAATGTGTTTGTTCGTTTGATTGTTATGTGAATGTGTTTGTTCATTTGGTTGCTGGTGAGAATGTGTTTGTTCGTTTGATTGTTGTGTGAATGTGTTTGTTCATTTGGTTGCTGGTGAGAATGTGTTTGTTCGTTTGATTGTTGTGTGAATGTGTTTGTTCATTTGGTTGCTGGTGAGAATGTGTTTGTTCGTTTGATTGTTGTGTAAATGTGTTTGTTCGTTTGATTGTTGTATGAATGTGTTTGTTCAATTAATTGCTGATGTGGATGTGTTTCATACATTCATCAAATGTTCGTTTCATTGTTGTGTGAATGTGTTTGTTCGTTTGATTACTAGTAAAATTACTAGGCATCTCGCTGGCCTAACGGTTAGCGTCTTGGACTTCGGTTTATGGGGTCACGGGTTCAAATCCCGGGGTGTCCACAAAAACTTGAGGGGTTTGGACAGCTTTCACTAAAAGCGTTTGTGTACTCTTTTATCAAAAATGCTATTGGCGTTGAAATAATAAAAAAATATGTTTGTTCTTTTGATTGTTGTATGAATATGATTGTTTGTTCGATTTCTGGTGTGAATGTGATAGCTTGTTCGTTTGATTGTTGTGTAAAAGTGTTTGTTCCAACGATTGATGGGTTGAATGTGTTTGTTCCCTCAATTGCTCTTTGTTTTTAATTGTTAGTTTGATTGGAGGTGTGAATGTGTTTGTTCGCTTGATTAATAACTGTGCTGACCGTTTAAAATCTTCACATTACTTGTTTTAACAGAATTCAAATGTTTACAAACCAACGAGAAAAACTTTAAGCATAAATTAATTTACTATTACTCATTTCATTTTATAATCATTTGCTCTTTGCATTAAGCTATAGAAACATTTACAAATAGTACTTTTCACAAGAAAAAGTATAGCTTTGTAAATAGATAGCTGTATGTAGCTGTATGTATAGCCAGATAGCTGTAAGTATCTGGCATTGTTTAAATAAAATGTCAACTTTACAATATCGGTATTTAAACAAACTTAGTCCAAACGACCTTATTGATTAGTGGTTTCAAGTTGTACAGGTTCTAATCGCAACTACTTTAAGTGATTAACCTTTATATTAAAAACATATTGTTATGTGAGATGTGGTAAATTTCTTATGAGAGCCAGTTTGTAACCGAAGTCTCCTAGCGAACGTTACTTATTTACTGCGAGTGGCGTGAAAGACCTGTTAAAAGTGACGTAACTGAAGCATAAAGTTACGTAACTGTATCTAAATGATGTTTGATGTGATATAACTATATATAATTAAAACCTAAATGTATTCAAAATATAACTTTATAAGTATTTTGTAGCATAATTAGAACTAAACATGTTTTTTCTATATAAATGTTTTTTAGCGAATTTCCCCTTTAGGGAAGAAGCTATTACTGTGGGTCTCATGGTAAGACTGAAGCCCGAGACCATGATAAATTTTCATTTTGAGGTCCCCAGATGCCAAAAACATCATTCGTTCAAATTTTTATATGTATATATAAATATATATTTATTTATATATACATATATAATATATATATATATATATATGTGTGTCCGTAAGCACGATAACTCTCGTAAAAAAGGTCCGATCTTAATGAAATTTGGTACAAAGTGTAAAGCACCATTTATTTGAACGAGTTCGAAAACCAGACGAATTACACCATCCAAAGGGGGGTTTTGGGGGGTTTTTTACCCCAAAAATGGGTTTTTTGAGGTTTCCACATGTAATTTTTATTTAAATCAAATTTTAATTTTTACCATTTAATTCAACATAGAAAAACAAACAATTTGGTATTTTTATCATTGCTCTACGTCAATTGGTTCCTGAGATATTGAAAGTGCTAAACACAGTACGTTGTCTAATGTTATTCTTATGGAGAAAACTAAAAATTGTATATCTCGCTTATTTATGAACATAAACTGACAAAATTTGGTGTATTGCTTCATCTGGTTGGGGTTTATCGTTGTTTGCACAAAATACAAAATTTTCACGTGTGGTTCCCGTAGCAGCAAACCTAGGTAATCGGTCCCCATGTTATTCTTATGGAGAATAATTAAAATGTTATATATCACTTACTTATAAATGTATATGAATGAAACTTGGTATGTGACTTTACTTAGATGAGTTCTAATGATATTTGCACAAAAACCCATTATTTTGGTTCCTTGTTGCAGCAAACCTGCGTACTCATCCCCAAAGTTATTCTTAGGGAGAATAATTAATATTTTTAATATCGCCTGTTTGTGAATATATTTCTTATGAATCATGTTAAGTGTTAATGTGTTATGGTATGGTATGGTATTTATATATTTTTTAGTATAAATTACATTTAAGAACAACGGACATATTGTATTAGTGCTGTAAATAGTGTTAACATAAGTAATTCTTCAATTTTCTCGCATAAAGCTTTCAATTTATAGTGGAATAGATTTCACCATTAAGTGACCAAAGTCTCAATCCGTATTATCTACAGAAATATGAAGACAATAACTGAATAAAATAATTCTAACGCATGTGAAACACATATACCATTTTACGACCAATAACATGCGGGAAACCCCTACTAAAAATTTAGTAACGATACAAATAGTTTTTATTTATTTCGAACACTTCTTTTTCAGTTTATGTATTTTCCAGATTAGGTAAAGCTAACTTAATACTCACGTAAAATACACGTCAACTTTATCTTTTTACCGAACAAAATATACGTCTTCATAAAAAGCATTGATTAATTTTGATGGAGTTAATGTTGTTTACAACCTACGTTTCTGCGGACATACTATTTTTTAATGTAACCAATTATTATATTCTTAAAATGTATATTCTCTTATTGGACCTCGAAGATGAGAAACTGCTTAGTGAACTGCAGCATTGTTCAAGTATTAGCAGAGCTGCTGTATTACTAGCAGAATGTCTGTAGTGCTGGAATAAATGCTATAGCAGTACTAGCAGAATGTCTGTAGTATTGGAATAACTGCTAAAGCAGTACTATCAGAATTGCTGTAGTACTAGCAGAATCTCTGTAGTATTGAAATAACTGCTAAAGCAGTACTAGCAGAATGTCTGTAGTATTGGAATAACTGCTAAAGCAGTACTAGCAGAATTGCTGTAGTACTAGCAGAATGTCTGTAGTATTGGAATAACTGCTAAAGCAGTACTATCAGAATTGCTGTAGTACTAGCAGAATGTCTGTAGTATTGGAATAACTGCTAAAGCAGTACTATCAGAATTGCTGTAGTACTAGCAGAATGTCTGTAGTATTGGAATAACTGCTAAAGCAGTACTAGCAGAATTGCTGTAGTACTAGCAGAATGTCTGTAGTATTGGAATAACTGCTAAAGCAGTACTAGCAGAATTGCTGTAATACCAGCAGAATGTATGTAGTATTGGAATAACTGCTAAAGCAGTACTAGCAGAATTGCCGTAGTACTAGCAGAATGTCTGTAGTATTGGTATAACTGCTAAAGCAGTACTAGCAGAATTTCTGTTCTAATAGCGGAATTGCTGTAGTACTAGCATAATTGATGTTTTACAAGCAGTATTGCTGAGTACTATAAGTATTCCTGTAGTATTAGCAGTATTCCTGTAGTACCATCAGTATTTCTGTAGTACTAGCTGGATTGCTGTAATACTGTCAGTATTCCTTGTATTACTAGCAGTATTGATGTAGTACTATCAGTATTCCTGAAGTATTAGCATTATTTATGTAGTACTATCAGTATTCTGATGTTTTACAAGCAGTATTGCTGTATTACTATCAGTATTCCTGTAGTACTAACAGGATTGATTTAGTACTAGCATAATTGATGTATTACTATCAGTATTCCTGCAGTACTATCAGTATTCCTGTAGTACTAGCAGGATTACTGTAGTACTAGCGTTCAACGTACCGAGTTGTAACAACGTGGCTTCAATCACCCAGATCAATGATGGTGCGCCTGCGCGCGCTCTAGCGCAGCATCTGGACACTGCTGGGTGTAATTCACCGCTCTCTACGATTGTTCAACACATTACATCGACGTTTCTCATGTTCTCCTGAGTTTTAATTCTAATAATTATGAAGTAATTTATTATTGACATAATTTCCCTCAAATAATAAGTTGTAGGATTGTTACTCAAAATAAAAACATGATGTATAAAAATCAGTTAAATTTGGGGTTTGAAAATAATTTTCGATACATTTTCATTTGTTTATCTTGTAGTCTCAACGACTGTTTAAATTTAACAAAACATTGCAAAATAGCGTTCCATACCGACAGTTATTGGTTTAGTTAATTCATTTATTAAATTCAAATCTGTTTTTGAGCGATTTAATTGTCTTAGCAAAATTAAAACATCTTTTTAGTCTTATTAGCAAAAACTCATGGTGTTGTGACTTACACAGAAGCAATCAAAATTAAAGTAGTTTTACCCCTCTGGATATTTCAGTACTACATGTTTAATTTCTTTTCGAAATACCAGGTATTTTAAAAATAACTGGACAACTTTGTTAATACCTTACAGATCACTCAGACAGAAAATTATTTTTATTACAAGTAAAATACATATTTTGCAGTTTTAATGGATATATTTTTTGTTGGTAAACTTAGTTAGCAAACATTTTAGTAATTTTGCTATCCAGACATAACCAGCCTATGGCGCGTTTCATCACTATTGCTGCAAAGGCCATTTTACTTCTTAATTCTGATTCTTAAACATTAAAGACTTTCGGCTTCTTCATATCAGTGACGTCAGCAACCATGTTTCTTATATTCATAAATGATTTATTGAAACTTCCCTTTAGAGGTAGAATAAATGCTTTTGCAGACGACATAGCTTTTTTTATTCCCATGAACGTGAACATGTAATATAAAATAGTATTGCTCTTGATCTTGTATTATTAAGGAAGTGGTACGTGAAAAATTGTACGGAAGATAATGTAAGTAAGACGAAATATATTAATTTTGATTTTGTAGGTTTTACCCTTCCTTCTCCTTTAAAATACAATGTCCTTAAGTGCAACACCGTTAACTGTGATTGTCAAGTTATTGAGCAAGTGTCAAGCTTTAAACATCTAGGTGTAACTTTAGACGAAAAATTAAATTGGTAAAATCACACTACCGAACTACATAGTAAAATTAGAACGTCAATAAGATCTTTTTTATTTTTTAAGAAATTTCTGTAACACTTCACTTCTTCGAACATTAGGCCTATATTTTGCTTTAGTTAACTCTAGACTACAATACGGAATAACTTGTTGGGGGGGAACTTACAAACATTTAATTACAGATTAAGAGTAACATAGAACTTTTTTAAAAGAATTATCCTGAGAAAAAATGTTAGAGAAAGCTTATATCCCTTGTATAAAGAACTGAAAATCTTACCAATTCAACACCTTTTAATTTATAAAGTTTTAAGGATCTTTTACGTAAGAAGCAAAAACAGAGGTGATGATTACAGGTTTTATAATACAAGGAATGCAGAGCACGGGTTTATTACTCTTCCCAAGATTAGAAAGTTAGTATTCTGACGTTCTTTATTATATCTAGATCCAAAATTTTTCAACCATATTCCGGAAAATATTAGAAAAATGAATTCCAAAAATTATTTTAATATCAAAATATTGAATTGGCTTTTGGAATAAAAAGACGTAAGTTACATGTATTTAATTCTAACATAAGTTTTCAAGGGAATGAATGTTTGTATGAATGTAAGTGTGATTGTGATAAACGGTTAGCTTGGTAGCCTTTGCGGGCAGCCGGCCAACTAAGAGCGTCTCATACTGGGCCATACAGGGACGGAGTTTTGACGGCCCTACGGGCTACCAGCCGCCTGATGGTATCGGTGTGAGGTAGCGCTGGCGACAGAAGCATTGCTATCTAGAGTCAAGGGTCAACTGTGTGTATGCGTTTGCGAGTGATAACAGTATCAGCTGGCCTCTCTAATATCTCAAAATTCAAAGTATTTCGCTTAATCTAGTTTATGAGTAAATCTTGTTTTTGATTGTATCCTTTATAAATGGTAAACGTTATATTAGTCTTTTTTAAATATTATTCTCGATAATTTTGTTGGTGTAAAGTTAATTCAAATCTGGCATTATTACTACTTTTTAGCGAATTTCCCCTATAGGGAAGAAGCTATTACCGTAGGTCTCATGGCAAAGCCGTAGCCAGGAACATTTTTTTGGGGGGGGGTTTGGGCTCCGCGGTTATAGGAAGTAACTTCCAAACTTTCATTTTAACGCAATTCTTAATATAATCTAATGTTAAAGTAAGATTTTTGAAGTTTTAAATATTTAAATAGTACTTATATATTATATATATATGTATATATATATATATATATACATATATATAGTTATTATTATTATTAAATAACCCAGAAAACACAGCAGTAATCGTATCAACTAAATTCTTCTTTCTTCTTTTTATTTCAAGCTTGCCAACTTAAAAAACATACTTTTGAACGTCCTTAAATGTCACTACTAACAAGCTATAACAATATAAAACGAATATTTTTCAACACAATAAATACCAGAGTTTCGTTGTCGGCATATTTTCACTCAGTCCTCAGTCTATAATGATAGAAAGTGGTTGGTACAAGAAAAAAAAAACTAAAGTATATGGAAATGGAAAAATCAAGTTTTAATGATTACAGATAAACTAAACACGTTCTTGTAAGAAAGCTACTTCATTTACAAAACAAAGTTAAGCCTCCAGTTCTTTTTTTGGGAAAAACTATTAATTACATCTTCCGTCGGAATTTCACAAAGCTTTAGTAAGACTAACTGTCACTATGAAAAACTGTAAACTGCACAGTGCACACACGATCAGCCGAATACGTCCTGATGAGTGAATTGACAGGTTATGTCAAATTCCCGCTCATTTGTTCACACTCCCCCGCGATCCCTACGACGGCGTCCTCACAGCTGACTAACTACGACTTTCGTTATGACTTGAACGAACAAAATTAATTAAACAAATAAGTAAATTTGTATTTCCTTTGTTTTTAAGTTTATTCCTTGTCATCATTACATTTTCAAACAATTTGTTATGATAAAATTCTACACATTTTTTGTTGGTCTGTTTTTTATTATTTATCTCAAAATTTCGGGGGGGGTTTCGACCCCCTGACCCCCCCATTGGCTACGGCCTTGTCTCATGGTAAGACTTAAGCCCGAGACCATGATAACTTTTTGTTTTGAGGTCCCCAGATGTTCAAAACACTATTAGTTCAAATTTATATATATATGTGTGTATATATATATATATATATATATATATATATATATTATATATGTATATATATATATGTGTGTCCGTGAATGCGATAACTTGAGTAAAAAACGTCCGATTTCGATGAAATTTGGCTCAAATGTGTAAACTGACATTTATGACTTTAAGTTCGAAAACCAGAAAAATCGGACCATGGGAAGGGGGGTTTATGGGGGTTTTAAATTTTCCAAAAATCAGTTTTTTGCATTTTTCACCCTAAAATTTTTAAATCACTTAATTTTAGTTTTTACCATGTTATAGAGCCTAAAAAACAAATAATATGGTATTTTGAATTATTAACCTAGGTTAAGTGGTTGCGGAAAAAATCCAAAAAACATGGTCATAAAATCTCCCATGTTAATCTTATGGGAAAATGGTTTTTGGCTTTTCCGCAGTTAATTTTACTTTCAACTTCACAGTTACTTTTACCAATCATTTCAGCTCCACAAAACAATCATTTTGGTGTTTAAATTGTGATCCTACGTCCAACCGTTGCAGAGATATTCAAATTGCTAACCACGGTACGTTGTCCAATGTTATCCTTATGGAGAATAAATAAAATTTGATATCTCGATTATTTATGAATGTATATTGATGAAACTTGGTATGTGGCTTCACGTTGTACTGGTATATTGATATTTGCACAACAAATAAATGTTTTGTTGGTTTTCCCCGTAGCAGCTAACCTGCATTCTCAGCCCTAATATTATTCTTATGGAGAATAAGTAAAGTTTTATATCTCCCTTAATTATAAAAATAAATTAATAAAACATGGTAAGTAGCTTCACCTGGTTCAGTTATATTGATAATTGCATAAAACCTCATTTCTTATCTTCCTCGTTGCAGCAAACCTGCGTACTCAGTCCTAATGTTATTCTATGGGGAATGAATAAAATGTTATAAATCACTTATTTATGAATGTATTTTTGTCAAACTTGGTAAGTGGCTTTACGTAGTAGTGAGAGACATATAAATGCATTGGAAATTCGCTTAGTACGCAGGTTTGCTGCGACGGGGGGTATTATATTTATATTTTTCTATTGATCAAACATCACAGTTTTACATGTTGAGCTAGACTGAATTTTTTTTTTTTTTTTCATTAGCTTTATTTTAGTTTTACTGACCACACAACTGGTTAAAGTGGTCAGTTTATTTCCAACTTCTCCACTGTATTTATTTTGTATTGTTTTTAAGGAAATAAAATCATTTATCATTTATCATATTTCAAAAAAACCATTCAAAATAACATGGTTTTGAGATACGGAGACCGTGGGGGGTTAGAAACTAATGTACGCTATCATTGTTCCTGATTTATTGTAGGTCATGTTTTAAAGTTCAAAGATTTAAATAACTCATTATTCCAATTGCGATTTTAAGAGTACATCAGCTGATCTTGCAAATTATTTTAATATATAAACTTTAATATAAAAAACAATGTTTTTTCCAACCTACGGTGATTTTTTATCATATAAATGAGACCTAAAAAATATATTAGTCATACCATTTGTTCATTTTTAAAGGAAACCCAGTTACAAAAAAATAATAGGACTTAGGGATGATTTATTTTACTATAAAACTAATTTACTTGGCTACATTATGTGTTGTTAAAATTAACTGTGATACAAAGTGCATCTATATTCGTTGGACGTTTTTATGATTTTAATTTAAAATAATACTAAATGTATGTAATATAATTTTCGCAGGGTATGTATATCCTTCAAGTAATATCGAATATAGCAACAGCTATTAACAGGACTGTTCATTGAATTTTCATGGACAAACCTCAAATTAAAAGGTATGGTTAGTGAAAAAAAATTTTCATATCTTATAAAAGTGTTTACAGCCAAAATTTTACAACATTTAATACCCCCGTCGCAGCAAACCTGCGGACTCAGCGAATTTCCAATGCATAATATTTGTCTGAATTCCACATAAAGCCGCAAACCAAGTTTCATAAAAATATATTCACATATAAGCGATTTTAATTATTCTCCATAAGAATAACATTGGTAATGAGTATGTAGGTTTGCTGAAACAAGGAACAGAAACAATTGGTTTTTATGCAAATATAAATAGAATTTAACTAGGCGAAGCCACATACTAAGTTTCATCGATATTCAATCATAAATAAGCGATATATGACATTCTAGTTATTCTCCATAAGAATAACATGGGGGCTGAGAAAGCAGGTTTGCTGCAACAAGGAACAGAAAAATGGGTTTTTATATAATTATCAATATAACTCAACCAAGTGAAGCTACATACCAAGTTTTATTAATTTATGTTCATAATTAAGGGAGTCAGTACATTTTACTTATTCTCCATAAGAATAACATGGGGGCTGAGTACGCAGGTTTGCTGCTACGGGAATAATCAACAAAAAATCAATTTTTTGTGCAAATATCAATATACCAGTACTACTTGAAGCCACATACCAAGTTTCATCAACATTCATTAATAAATAATCCAGATATAAAATTGTATTTATTCACCATAAGGATAACATTGGACAACGTACTGTGTTTAGCACTTTGAATATCTCTGCAACAGTTGGGCGTACAATCACAATTTAAACACCAAATGATTGTTTTGTGGAACTGAACAGATTGGTAAAAGCAAATGTGAAGTTTACATTAAAATAAACTGAGGGAAAGCCAAAAACCTTTTTCCCATAAGATTAACATGGGAGATTTTATGAGCAGGTTTTTTTGGATTTTCTCCGCAACCACTTAACCTAGGTTAATAATTAAGAATACTAAATTATTTGTTTTTTAAGCTCTATAACATGGTCAAAACCAAAATTAAGTTTTTTAAAAATGTTAGGGTGAAAAATGCAAAAAACTGATTTTTGGAAAATTTAAAACCCCCATAAACCCCCCTTCCCATGGTCCGATTTTTCTGGTTTTCGAACTTAAAGTCATGAATGTCATTTTACACATTTGAGCCAAATTTCATCAAAATCGGACGTCTTTTACTCAAGTTATCGTGTTAACGGACACATATATATATATATATATATATACATATATATAAATTTGAACGAATCGTGTTTTTGGCATCTGGGGACCTCAAAACAAAAAGTTATCATGGTCTCGGGCTTAAGTCTTACCATGAGACCTACGGTAATAGCTTCTTCCCTATAGGGGAAATTCGCTAACAAATATTACATCCATAAAGTGTTTTATTGTTTTAGTTATATTTATAAAAAGAAAACTTAATTTAATAATAGCGTAATGAAGTCATTTTACTACTATTTATATTTATACAAAAAAGATCACCGGTCCCTTTTTAACAAAAAAAACACATATTTAACGTGCTCTAGAAAAATATGGCAAACTCTAGAGACAACTAATGTTAAAATTAAAACCACAGCAGTAGAGCAAGTCATCTGACCTCGTGTACTGCTGTTTAGATAGCTCTATCGACCCTTGTTCGTTTACAATGGCAGTGACAAGGCCATCGGTAAACGGAGCATAGCCAATTATCAGATTGCAACTGACTGTTAGCTATTTAATTTGGATTAACTTGTAAACCCAAGGCTTTATAAGTGCTTGCTTGGTTCGTTACTGAATTTGTTGGAATTTTATTTTTGTTATACAACGATTTAATAATTGTTTTATTTGTTTCAATCTACAAAGTTTATGATAAAAATATCAAGCGCTTTCATTGAGCATAAAGTTTATTCACACAAATAGTAATAAATAAAAATAACAAATATGGAATGTTTTGGACTTTTAGCGAATTTCCCCTATAGGGAAGAAGCTAATACCGTAGGTGGCATGGTTAGACTTAAGCCCGAGACCATGATAACTTTTTGTTTTGAGGTCCCCAGATGCCAAAAACACTATTCGTTCAAATTTATATATATGTATAAATTATATATATTATATATTATATGTATATATATATATATATATATATATATATATATATATATATATATATAGGTGTCCGTTACCGCGATAACTTTTGAAAGAAGCACCCAATTTTGATGAAATTTGGCACAAATGTGGAGAGTTTATTTATGACTTTAAGTTCGAAAACCAGATCGATCGGTTTATGGGAAGGGGGTTTTAATATTTTCCAAAAATCAGTTTTTTTTTTTACTTTTTATCCTAAAATTTGGGAAACATTAGATTTTGGTTATAGCCATTTGATAGAGCTTAAAAAAGAACCAATTTAGTATTTTGAATCATTAAGCTAGGTTTAGTGGCTGTGGAGAAAAGTCAAAAAATGTCTCCATAACATTTCCCATGTTAATCTTATGGGAATACGGTTTTTAGATTTTCCTCAGATAATTTCACTAAAAACTTCTCATTTCTTTCTACCAATCAGTTTAGCTCTACAAAACAATCATTTTGGCGTTCTAATTGTTGTTTTACCTCCAACCGTTGCATTGATATTCAAAGTGCTAAACACAGTACGTTGTCCAATGTTATCCTTATGGAGAATAAATAAAATGTTATATTTCGATTTGTATGTATGTACATTGATGAAACTTGACATGTGGCTTCAACTAGTTGTGGTATATTAATATTAGCACAAAAAAAGTTTCTGTTGATTTTTCCCGGTAGCAGCAAACCTGCATACTCGTCCCCCATGTTATTCATATGGAGAATAAGTAAAGTTTTATATCTCCTTTAGTTATGAACCTAAATTAATAGAAACTTGGTAAGTGGCTCTAGGGAGTAGTGATTCCCATATATATGCATTAGAAATTCGCTGAGTACGCAGGTTTGCTGCGACGGGGGTATTTGCAAAATCAAATTCTTTCTCATTCAGTAATGTGGTTTTTTAAATAAGCCATAGATCAACTATACCGGATAGCTTGTGGGGATGGTTGGGATTTGGAAGTTAACGTTGGTCATCGAAGAAGCAGATCAAAACACGATGTTATTCATGACTAGAGCCCCCTCTTAAACTCTTGTCTTGATCACATTTACTTCAAGACTTTCAAAAACATCTAAAGGGTTTCACAAAATTGCGTAGCGTGCTATGCAGAACCGTATTTTACATAGCAAAAAGTCGAAAATGCATTGAAAATTGTTTTCGATTTCGGTAAAATTGCCTTAGTTTAGCTGTTATCCACCATTTTGTATTATTTTTAAAATTAATAATTCAAACACCCTTAGAGATATTTTTATAACTTGGAATAAACTTTTTTTTTTTTTTAATTACAATTTTCCAAAAATATTGTTTTCAAACTTTTCAAATTTCAAAATGGCGGTCATTTAAAGATTTCAAATACAAATTCCATAAACAATAGCAGCTAAAACAACATTTTACAAGACATTGAATTTAATTCACTTTGTAATCCAAATCCAACGACACTTTGATTGTAAATATCGATTAATAAATAAAAAGTTGTTGATAATTTTTAATATTAAATTTCAAAATGGCAGCCATTTAAAACATTTCAAAGTTATATTCCATGAAAACTACCAACAACAAAATTTTACAAGTCATCAAATTTAAAGCACTTGCAATTAGCTGATGAAATACACTAGGGAATTTCACTTTTGAAATTTTCAAATGGCTGCCATTTTGAAATTTATTATTAAAAATTACCAAATCCTTTTTAAGACTTGAAAAATTTAGTTTTAGCTGCTAGTTTTCATGGAATTTGACATTGAAATCTTTAAATGACCGCCATTTTTAAATTTGACAAGCTTAATAAAAGGTATTTTTTAACATTTTAATAAATTAAATAAAGTTTATAAAAAGGTTCGTAAAAACATCCCTAAAGGTTTTTAAATTATTAATTATTTTCAAAACAATAGGAAATGGAGGATTACGGCTAAACTAAGGAGAAACCGAAAAAATCTTAGTGCGCATTTTCGACTTTATTTTGTATGTAGAGTACGGTTCTGCATAGCACGCTAAGCATTTTTGTGGCACCCTGTACAATTCTATCAAATTTATATTCCTCTTATTATTAAATACTCCTTAGAATCTTTATGCATTTAACAAGATAGATTCACAGGGTATTATTATTTAGTCAATATAACTTTTAAATACATTTATTTTCTAACATTGATCTACAGGTTGATTAACAACCACTTGTCAAAATTTGACATTTATGTACTACTCACCCGCTGGGAGATCGTTATCGATGGTTTGCAATATGGTAACCCATCGTAAAGAATTACCAGTCTTTATTCAAGAATTGTGACCTCTGTTGGGGTGTTTTACCTGTAAAATAGTTTTTAACGTCAAATACACCACATCTAAACCATTTTAGATATAAAATATATAAACAATTTATTAACTACAATACAATTTGTTTATTAACTATTTATAATGATGGTTGTATCGAATCAGTACTTTTATAATTATGAATATGAATTATAATTATGATAATTTATGATCAATTCATAATTATAATTATAATTATGAATTGATCTAAATGTCATAATTTAGGTAAAATAATGCAAAAGTATTAATATTCAAAACAACAGCCCATTAGCACTTATTACATCTAATACCTTAACAATAATCTATTTATGACATGTAAAACTAACGAAACTTTTTCAATATAACAATGAAATAAAATAATACCCCCGTCGCAGCAAACCTGCATACTCAGCGAATTTCCAATGGAGATATAAATGTCTTAATACTACATAAAGCCACTTACCAAGTTTCATAAAAATATATTCACAACTAAGCGATATATACAATTTTAATTATTCTCCATAAGAATAACATTGGGGCTGAGTACGCAGGTTTGCTGCAAAAAGGAACACAAAAAATGGGTTTTTATGCTAATATCAATATAACTCAACTAGGTGAAGTCGTATACCAGTTTTTATTCATTTATGTTCATAATTAAGGGAGACAGAGCATTTAATTATTATCCATAAGAATAACATGGGGGCTGAGTACGCAGGTTTGCTGCTACGGGAGAATTATGCAAAAACAATTTTTTTGAGCAAATATCAATAGACTTCAATGAGATGAAGCTATATACCAAGTTTCGTCAGTATACGTTCATAAATAAGCGAGATAAAAAAATTTTCTTTTCCTCCATAAGAATAACATTAGACAACGTACTGTGTTTAGCACTTTCAATATCTTGGTAACCAATTGACGTAGAGGAATGATCGAAATACCAAATTGTGTGTTTTTTTAAGCTGAATCCAATGGTCAAAACTAAAATTTGACTTTTTCAAAAATTATATGTAAAAAATTCAAAAAACCCATTTTTGGGGTACAAAACCCCCCCAAAATACCCCTTCGGATAGGTCGATCTGTCTGGTTTTCGAACTTAAAGTCATAAATGCTGCTTTACATGTTTTTACCAAATTTCGTCAAAATCGGATCATTTTTACGAGAGTTATCGTGCTCACGGACACATATATATATATATATATATATATATAGATATATATATATATAGATATATATATATATATATATATATATATATACAGTATCGAACGAATGGTGTTTTTGGGGTCTGGGGACCTCAAAACGAAAAGTTATCATGGTCCCGGGCCTAGGTCTTACCATGCCGACTACGGTAATAGCTTCTTCCCTATAGGGGAAATTCGCTAAAAACAGTATTACCCTTATTAATGAGAGAGTCCTTATCTATTTGAGAGTTAACTATCAATAACACGCACAAAACGAGTACAGAATGATTGTTAAACCATGAAAATATCATACAATTACAGTAGCGCATGATTCAAAGCCAGCCACCTAACCATCTTATTAGTATTCATATGTTGTTCTCAACATCTCGTAAAGAAAAGGGAGAACGAAATCGAATATTTATGAAAGAGCTTGAATTCAATCTTCCCAATGTATTAAGTTAGACTTATGTTACCTGTAACTCCGTTGCAGATCAGTATTACAACTTCTCAAAAATGTATGGTTAAAAGTTGAAACCACAGTTTAACCATATGCAATCTTTGAACAAAATTTCCTCACCATTTAGGCAGCTTATTCACTATATTTTCAGCAAACTTATCTTAATACTATTTGTCAATAATGTTGTAAGCAGAGCAGATTTCTAAGAAGTCGAGTATAAAGTTTCAATAATCGACTATGAAAAATTATTTTTTTCAACAATTGCATTTAATTTTAAATAAGTAATATTGTAGTGAAATTTATATCATAACACATGTTAACTTTGGTTGTTTCACGCAAAATTAACCTAAAATTTTCATTTGAACTTCATGCTAACTCTACGTAATAGTAAATAGACGTGCGAATGTTAACCACTCAAAAGATGATTATGGTGTTTCATGTACACCACGAACGATAGCTTGTTAAATTTAATGATCAGTGTGCTTAATTGGCGTATAAGTAAGGTTTGATATTAATTAATTGTAGTATTTTATAAGTTCAATATGACATTAGTTTTAACAGCAAAGCAACTGAGGTATCAGCTGCAAACAACAACTGGCTAAACTTTGGACTAAGGCGGAATTTATATTGGCTCATTGGCTGCATCCGAGGTCTGACACTTTGGGAAAGTCAACCATAATTGAATGGACAGGCAAGTAAAGTTACATTTGGGGTTAAGTACTCATGGAATAATTTAATCGATATTAAATATAAAGTTAAATGTTGTAGGAGAAAGTAAAACTAAGACTTGAGACGGTTAACAGTAAAGTAAAGAAGTGTGTTTATGTTCTCGGTGTGTCTTACTTTCTTGATGAAGCTCACTTTAAAACTGTGAATTGCGCTTTAAGTCCAGTCTATGATTCAATTTTGTGTTTAAGCGTGAGTAGATTCCTTTGATTACGTTAACAATTCGTTGCAGAAAACATAGAAATCAGTTATTAAAGCAGCTCTTAAAAAATCCCAAATGATTCACCAACCGTAGTTTATTTAATTCATTTAAAGTGTTCGAAGTAAGAAAACTAATCGTTAAATTAGTTCTTATTTAAAGAAATAGCAGTACTTGTTGTTAATAGAGGAAAAACAATTTGATCAGTGATTGGTACGGGAATCACAGTGGGCTTGGTCACCTTAGCATACCGGTACGTCACAGTAATTTGCTTACAATATATATTCTCTTTGTTTTACCTGCACACGCATTTAAGACTCAGTACATAAATAGAGAAGCCACAGGTGTAGGTGCGAGCGAGAAAGAGTGCGTTGTTTTGAGTACGAGTTGCATGCTGGCTCGGATGTATAAGAGAGAAAGGAAGTGTAAGGTTTAGTTTATATGCGTCTGAGCATTTTAGCTGGTAGGAAAGCGTTTACCATGCAGGATGGTGGTGCAGGATTGGAATGTGTTGCATGTGTGTGGGGAGTGTGCGTGTATGTTATGTTTGCATACATGTCCAATTGTACACGTTTTTGGGTACGTTTTTGGGTATTTGTATAGTTTTTATGTGTATAATGTGTATGTATGAAGGAGAGACACTGAGATGGAGAGAGTGAGTGATTGTTGGAATGAGTGAGAGAGAGATGGGTTTTTGCGTTTGTGTGTGTGCATTAGAAAGTGCGGGTGTGGTGTTTGGCTTTAAACTGTTGTAGTTTCATTATTTATGACATGATATTGCTTGCACTAGATCAATAATATTGCATGTTTAATCCTCCTCAACGCAACTAGTGGCTTGATGTAGTAAAGAAAAATAAAATATCTTTAACAGTTATTGGTTGGGTTATCTTTATTATTTATCATGTTACGCATTTGTACGATTAAAAGAGAGAATGATTACAAACACTTTGTTATTATTTTACTTCAATTAATAAACTGAAGGATTCTGTCCCGCTCACACGCTTTATCTATGTGGGGACTTTTTTACTCTTGTTCATTTATCCTCCGAAGGAGAACCAGTTATGTTTCCTATAATTTTTTGTTTGTTTGTTTACTGATGTGTCATCGCTACAAAAACTAATTTGTGGATGTATTAATCTCTACAATCATAAATTTGACAATATTTAACTAAACAAGAATTAAATTAGTATATACAGTACACTAATTTCCATTGAAATTCACTGGAATGTATGTTATAAAATGGTTCGTTTACTAAATAACGTTTTTCGGATTAATTTTAAGCCAGCTTTCTCAGAATGGTCATTACATTTGAGACAAATATTAATAAGGTTCATCAAACATAAATTTTTGGCAATTTTGTTTGTCGAAGTAGGTTAAGGAACTCAAGGCGAGAACCAACAGAGAGAAGCAATTTTCCACCGGCTGAGCGGCATCTGTTGACACCTACTCAACTGTTACTCCCTCTAAACAATTCAAATCTTTCAACTCGCACTTTCAGAATCTTGAAAATGTCCTGTTATTAGGAACAAATAAGCGATACTGGTAACCTAATTGATGTAACTGTTAACACAATACCCTGTAATATCCATTAAATCGTTTGTCATTCAAATCGTGTTAAAGTAATAATAACATTTAAGGATTAATATTAAATCTGTAATATTATACCATACTCCTTTAAAATCCATATTTGGGAATTCTGGTTTTATCAGTTCACATAACTACTTTAAGTAACCTATTATTGTAATTTTGTTTCATGCTTCTTCCCATTTATATCTGCTACCACGATATATTCGATTTGTATTTTCTCTGCCCTGTCCGAGCAGGAATTTTGAATTGTTCATTGCCCTTCTGTTAATGGATTTAGAGTTCACTTGGCCAGTTTTGTTGAATTGTTCATTGCCCTTCTGTTAATGGATTTAGAGTTAACTTGGTCAGTTTTAAACTATTTTAGGTTTTTAGACAAAGTTGAATCATAATTCATTTGTTGTAGGGAATAAAGACTCCTTTTGTTACATTCTGTGGGGTTTTAAGTGGACCTCCTATTCATCCATCTACCCTGTGAGGTTGGTGGCAACATATTGATCATATCACATACATATTATCATATTTATCATATCATATTTATCATATTGATGCTAGGCTAATATTTTTTTCAACGATTAAAAGATAATTATTAATCCACTAAAATAATAACACTCAACCATTAATAAGTTGTTACCAAAATGTTTAATCTTAAACAAAAGATAATATTAGTGATAGAAGGGTAAATACTTATTTTTAATCATATTATAAATCTACGAAGCATGGGAATGGGTATAGAAGGATATGCACGACTGCATTTTCATTTCGTTGAAATAACCGAGGTAGCATTGTATTGTATTTATTTTCATTCAATTATAAATAAGAATCACAACATAGATCCGGTTATTTCGTAAATTAAAGGTAAACGACAACATGTTTCATCATTGGACTTATACCATTATAGTCAATGTTTATACTTTAAACTCATTTTATTTTAACGAAATGTATATTTAAACTCTAACTTAAAACTTTAGTTTAAGTATACTTGGGCTGATTTACGTATTAAATAAATATAATGAAAGTATATTGAACAATGACTCGATCCAAAATAAATTTACAAAAATAGTCGGCAATTCTTTATGAGACATTTTATACAATACAAACCCATACCCCTATATTGTTTGGTAATGTCGAGCTAATCAATAGGATAGCTGGACTTATTTAAACGCCATTGAAATACATGTGACTAACAACTACTAATAACACCAAACTTAACAGTGACTTAAAATAAAAAAATGATACCAACAAACTACTACTCTTCTATTTCTCTTCTAAAAGCAATAAACTAATAATCTCTCCAAGAGTAAAAATACGAGTTTATAGATCGAATGATGAGTTGGATCAGTTTTAAATGAATATGCGATTACAGCAAATGTATTCCATTTGTTATTCAAACGCATTTATCCATATTGGCATTGGTTTTACAGAGAGCCTGTTGGTTAATAAAATATACTGTCATGCATGTGTGGCTTGTTAAACTCAACGGATCAGTTAGTGAAGCGTACATTCTAAAGGGATATTACATACAAAACAGTTCGTATACAGAAGCATCGTTACAAATATATGTATTTTAATGTTTTATAATAAATATGTCATTTCTAAATTAAATTTTCAGATTCGTTTTCCAACTACCGTTAGTAATTAATTTAAACGTCTTAAATATAGAAGTTATCTAAGCATTGACTGTTAAATAATAGTTCATTGCTGTTATTGCTGCTGGGTCGCTTTGGTGTTTTACGAAAGTAAATACGGAGTCCGCAGTTTATTTCCATGCAGTGTTGTTTGGCTTCATATAAATTGTTAATTTACTTTACCAAGGTGCTTGTCACATTATAAAGTATTGCTATGCGTTTATGGAGTTGATATACGTAATTATAAACGATAATAATAAAACGATTAATGTACTAAAAATAAAAAATAAATAAATAAATAAGGTCTTTAATTAGCGATTTTCAAACAATAATGTTTATACTAAACTAAGTAGTCATAATTTTTCTATTTTTGGTCATTTATAAAGTCCAATTTTAGTTATATATACGAAAACCAAAGACTTTTGTAAATCATACGTGATTAAATAAAGACAATTTTATAGTACAGTGATAATTTATAGATTTTACTTCGTGTACGAGATATTGGAAATGAGGAGTACAACCTTTTAAATTAAACTTGAACCACACATCCCGTGCTCAATTTGGGGCAATATTCGAGGTCCGAAGGCCCCAAGGTCCCAAGGTCCCAAGGTCCCAAGGTCCAAAGGTCCCAGGGTCCCAAGGTCCCAAGGCCCCAAGTTCCCAAGGTCCCAAGGCCCCAAGGCCCCAAGGTTCCAAGGTCCCAAGGTCCCAAGGTCCCAAAGCCCCAAGGTCCCAAGGTCCCAGGGCCCCAAGGTCCCAAGTTCCCAAGGTCCCAAGGTCCCAAGGTCCCAAGGTCCCAAGGTCCCAAGGTCCCAAGGCCCCAAGGCCCCAAGTTCCCAAGTTCCCAAGATCCCAAGGTCCCAAGGTCCCAAGGTCCCAAGGTCCGAAGGTCCCAAGGTCCCAAGGCCCCAAGGCCCCAAGGCCCCAAGGTCCCAAGGTCCCAAGGTTCCAAGGTCCCAAGGTCCCAAGGTCCCAAGGTCCCAAGGTCCCAGGGTCCCAAGGTCCCAAGGGGATAAAAATGTTATAGTTATAATTGGTCTAATAACTTATATATAATTAACTAAAATAATAAGAATGTGTTTCTTTGATATTGTGGTATTATTTTGGCTAAGGTGAAACTTACCTTGTAGGATATCCCGCCAACAATCTGATATGATGAGATGATTGACGATCCCTCTTAACTTTTGACATTGAAAAATGGCTGCCATCAGAGTAAATGCCTACGTTAGTGTTCACGCACAATGCAATGTAACGACTCTGTTATTTTATGTACATGTGGCTACTGACTATGCAATTAACATTACAAGTGTCTGCATAGTACCTAATTAATTTGACGACTCAAAGGTTATTTGAAGATATATGGCCTTCTTTAACTTATATTAACGTTTTCTAATAACTGAATGAGTAAAGAATTTTGTTATGAGTTTAAATTTATAAGTAGACTTTTCTGGTTACACGGTACGACAGTCAGTTTAACCCAATTGAAACCCAATTTCTAAGATCCCTTTGTCAAACTAAATCCATTCGTACATCAAGTTATAATGTGTATATAGGTTACATTTCGTTTAATTATTAACCTACATATTTTGAGTACTTAGGTTGAAATTTTGTGTTGGTTGAATAAAGAGTAGGAAATGCAATTAACATTACAAATGTCGAAATTTAAACTCAACTAATTCGACGATGCAAATTTTATTTGAAGTTATCTGGCCTTCGTCATATAATATTAACGGTTTCTTAACTGAGTATGTGAAGTAATTTTTTTAATGATTTTAAAATTATAAGTAGAGCTTCCTGGTTACACCTGGCAATCAGTTTATCCCAATTTTAAAGATCTCTTGATCAAACTAAATCCATTCATACATCAAGTTATAATATGTATATAGGTTACATTTAATTTAAATACTAACCTACATATTTTGAGTACTGAGGTTGACATTTATTTTTTGTAGAAATATAGAGTGGGAAAAGTTTTGTCAGTCATATATCTTTTACTTTCTCCCCCTATACATAGTATATGGAGAAAGTATTGTTTTCGTAAAAACTTTCGAATTTGAGTTGTTAGTGGAAATATTCGTTTCGGTAGTTCCTGAACGCAAGAAAGTAGTTTTTACGTGATGTCTGTCTGTGTGTGTGTGTAGGTGTATGTCTGTGTGGATGTGTACAGAGCTGGAGCCCTAAGCAATGTACCGATTTTTATGAAATTTGGTATTTAGGTACTAATCCTCGATATCTCCAGGTGTTTTATCACTTTTTTAATTTTTTATTTTTAAGGGGAATTATCCCCAAAAATCGTCAAAAAACATGAAAAATCCAAATTTCTCAAAAAAGGGTCTAACGATTTTGATTAAACTTTAGTGGTTTGTAGAGCTTTAGGTTTCCAACAAAATGACACCACCCGCGTTTCTGGAAAAATTTGGGTTCAGAAATTACAAGACTTAAAACATAAAATATTAAGTTTTTGGTTTTTCAAAAAAATACATAGAGCTAAAAAATATTACTGGTCACCATTAAAAAGAACTCAAAAAACTAAATAAAGTAGTATCTCTAATTACTATTCTACGATTGCTAGTTGCGGGGGAAATTAAGATTTTCATTTAGCGGTAAACGCAGTACGTTGTCCAATTTTATTTGTATGGGGAATACAAAAATTACTATTTCTCTCTTATTTACTGATCAATTTCATTAAAAATTGATCTGCGGGTCGTTAGCATTGACCAACAGAGGATGTTCGAAATATGTTGCCATTTTACCCCGGGGGGGACAAGCAGGCATTTCCCCTCTCAAAACCACCATTGTTTGTAGCAATGGATTCTATAGTGCCTCCCAAAAAGGAATTTGGGTGGATATTTCTGAAAACAACTATTTCAGAAAATTTTCTGTACATTTATCTGTACTTCATAGTCCATATTTAGTAAATAAAAAATTATTTTTTATTAATGTTTGGCTAAAAGGGAGAAGTTATGTGTCAGTTCCCTGATACCGTTTATTTATAAAACGAGCACTCGACGAGTAGGCAGTTAAAATCCCAGGGTTAACAACGTTCAACGGATTAGTTTAAACGATGTGGTATGTTTAAATGGTACTATGTTTCTCTAATGCATCGCACTAAAGCGCCACATGTTGAAAATATTGGTTTTCGTCATGGATTTACAAAAACCAAAGCAATCAGCTACCTTTCAAATATATGTCCTACAGTATTAGATTATTCCTGAATTTTCAGCAAACAGTGTCATAGGAATTTCATATGCTCCTGGCTTTATTCCAATATGCCATAGGAATAGTGTTATGGATTATTTATCCTAGGAAAAAAAACCATATAACCATCGATTAAACATAGACCGGGAACACAACATGTATTTATTGCATTCCAGAATATATTGTACAAACTGGTCATATAACTTAGTACCTAGTAATATTACGTCACTAGTAATATAGTAGTGACGTATATCGGCACTACTGTGTAACCACCAAACCACCAACAGTCAAACCCCACAATAACATAAAGGTAATATTGGTTTTTAAAGAATCTGCAAAATCTAAACGAAGTATTGGTGCTGCTACAAGCTTTTAAAGCAGTTATTTTGTATTATTTTAGCCTTCCTCAATAAACTTTCTCTTCCCATACTTTATTTTCCAACAGGTTCAAACAGGAGTGTGTTCTTACTGTACGACTTTCTATTCAATAGTGTAATCTGTAACAATAAAAGTTATCTGCAAAATATTTTGAAATGCTAAATTTCATTGCCAGGGAAAACTGTGTTAACAATTCTAATACTCCTCCCCATCCCAATTTTGTTATTTGCGTCAAACAAGTTTGTTCAAAGTCTACAAAGTGCTTAGAGCAAGTGGTTTGCACCTCCTGATAAGCAAAGCAAATATTAATGATATAGTCCCAAACGCAAAAATCTATTTTAGGATTGATATAGATTTTTCTCTTGAACGGATCACACAAACCCCGTTGTATGCATGACATTTGTTTTACCCGTGCTTAATAAACTACCAACTAATATACTGTTTTATACAGAACTTATAATAAAATAATAAGTTTCAAAAAGACAAGTAATCATGTTTTTAACTAAGTATAATCATAACACAACTGAGAGCCTTGTTTACAAACATCACATACAGTCATCTGATTACATCTGAATTATTAATAACATTGTTGCCAACTTATATATATTACATCTTCCTCCTTTGGAAATAAAAATTAAAGTAAACAAATAATTATTTACAACAGTCGCCTCCCTGCTTACAAGAATCTGGCTGGTATCTTAATTTTCCTTTTTGGTCTCTGTTGCTTTAGATCTTCTTGCCCGTGAACCCCTGTGACGTCATTAGACTTTGTTATTGATGGTTTCAGGTGACGGCGATTCCTTCTTAATTCTGCACCATTGTCACCTTTCACCCAATAACTCCTCGGGGTAGGGCCTGAATCAATGATCTTGCCTGGTTCCCACCTTCCATCTTTTCTATATACCACCCTTTCTCCATTAATGACATCCCGAAGGTCTTTGGCTGATATATCATAATATTTTTTCTGAATTTGTTGTCTTGTCTTTAACCTCTCTTGTACATTTTCGTTTATCACAGGCTTCAGTAGTTCTTCTGAGATTGGGATCGTAGTTTTACATCTGCGTTGGAACATCAACTGTGCTGGGGAATATCCCAGATGCTTAACTGGCATGTTCCTAAGTTCCAACAAAGCCATTTTGAAATCCTTCCCATCAGATTCAGTTTTTCGAAGTAACTCCTTTGCCATCCCCACTGCTTTTTCAGCAAGACCGTTTGACTGAGCATAGTTCGGGCTTCGCGTCACAATATCAAAATTCCATTCACGAGCGAAACCCTTCATCTGTGCACTGTTATATGGGACATTATCAGCAACCATAACATCTGGAGGTCCGAATCTGCTGAAAACTTCTTTGCTTGCAGAGATTACCGATGCAGTAGATTTGTCTTGCATTCTTATAACCTCCAACCAGTTAGAATAAGCATCCATCATCACTAAGTAACTTTGTCCTCCGAACGAAAATATGTCACATCCAATACGCTGCCAGGGTCTTGTAGGTACAGGATACTGCATAAGGGTTTCCTTGGCATTGTTTCGTGAAAACCTTTCACAAATCCTACAACGGGACACAAAATGTTCTATGTCTGTTGCCATTCGTGGCCAATAAAGGATCTGTCGAGCCCTGGCTTTGCACTTTTCTATTCCTCCATGAGCTGCATGGATTCGCTGCAGCATATCTTGCCGGAGCTGCTTTGGTACAATCAATTTATGGTTCATGAACAGTAAGCCATCTTCTTCTGAAATTGTATTTCTTTGGTTCCAGTAATGTCGCAGGATTTCTGGTGTGTCTTGCTTCCTATCTGGCCAACCATCCTTGCAACATTTTTTCACTAACGCCGTTTCTAGATCCTCTTCAATATATCGCTGGAAAAGAATCTTTTTCTCTTCAGTCATTGGTAATGAACTTGATAGGGCATGCACTTGAAAATCTGATGAATCTGGTTCTTTACATCTTAAAGAGGCTCGTGATAAGGTATCAGCAATGAATTGATTACTTCCAGGCATAAATTTAACTTCCAGATCGTAGCACAAACATTTCATTCTCATTTTCTGAAGCCTACTTGGTACTTTGTGCAAATCTTGTTTGAAAATACTTACTAAGGGCTTGTGGTCTGTGTGAAGCGTCACTTTGAAGCCATAGATAAATCTGTGGAACTTCTCAACAGCGAAGACGATTGCCAGTGTTTCTTTCTCAAGTTGAGAATATCTTTGCTCAGTGCCAGTCAACGAGCGTGACATGAAGGCCACAGGCTGCCCATTCTGCAACAAGCAGCAGCCTAGTCCATCCTGGGAAGCATCAGTTTGAATCTCAAGAGGTTTACGTGGGTCAAAGTATGTAAGAACTTGTTTACTAGAAATAATAGTCTTTATCACCTTGAAAGCAGTTTCCTCTTCGGTTGTCCAGGAAAAATCTACATCCTTTCGTGTCAAGTGTCTGAGTGGTGCTGTGATTTTCGCTAGATTTGGTATAAACTTCGATAGGTACTTGAGCATTCCCAATAACCGCAACACAGCTTTCTTGTCAGTCGGAGGAGACATCTCCACTATTGCCTTCACATAATCTGGGTCAGGTCGAATTCCAGTAGCAGACACTATGTGGCCCAAATACTTCACTTCGTTCTTCTTAAATTGCATCTTGGCTGGGTTAAATTTAATACTATACTTAACTGCTGTGTCCAACACTGCCCTCAAATTTTCATCGTGCTCTTCTGCTGTCACTCCTCCAATAATTATGTCATCATGAACTATGTTCACCCCCTTCAGATCTCCAAAGCACTTAAAATTGTTCTTCTGACATAGTTCCGGGCCTGAACATATTCCAAAAGGAAATCGACAAAACTGGTATCTACCAAACGGGGTGCTGACTGTGCAAAGTTCCCGGCTCTCTTCATCCAAAACTATTTGGAAAAACCCATCCTTAAGGTCCAAAACTGTGAAAAACTTGTAACCGCTCAATGTTACAAGCATATCGTCAGGATGCGGCATTAAGAAGTGTTCTCTCATTACCACTTTGTTCAGTGGCATCGGATCTATACAGACTCTTAAAGATTTGTCAGGCTTTTCCACTATTACCAGGGGATTAACCCACGCTGTCGGCTTGTCGACTTTTCGAATCACCCCAGACTCCTCAAGCTGATCCAATTTCTCTTTTAGTCTCTTTTGTAAGCTATAAGGTACTCTTCGCGACTGCTGAACTTGTGGTATAGCGCCCTTTTGAATCTGGATATGATGTGTGTTAGGAAAAGCTCCCAAACCTTCAAAAACAGTTTTATATTTCTCTAAAATCTCATCCTTATCCCTGAAAACAGGCCGCAACGATGACACTCTTTTGATAAGACCCAAGTTTATGCAGTCATTCAATCCTAAAATTGGAAGTTCATGTTCGACACTAACCACTGCAAAGTCCACATCAGCAGTTGTTCCAGCTACGGTTTTACATGGTAATACAACATGACCAATTGGGTTTACCTTAAAACTTTTATCTCCCCAGGCAGAGAGAATTAAGTTACTACGTTTCACATGTGTTATGTTCATTTTCTTGACATAACTAACTGGTAAAATACTGATCTCTGCACCTGTATCTAGCTTGAATTTTATTTCTTCTTCACAGACTGTCAGGTTTTCTATCCACGACCTTTTCTTCTGGTTGTTTACTCCACCAATACTCAAGCTAACTGACCCTAGACTAAATTCACTTCCATCAGAGTCACTCTTATTTTGATTTTCGTTTGCAACAACATAAGCGTTTCTGGTTTTACTTCGACACACATTGGCAAAATGATTTTTGCCCTTGCATTTTGCACAAGTCTTGCCATATGCAGGACATTTTCCTCGGGTATGCTTATAACCACAAAAGTTGCATAGATTTTTCTGGTCTTCCTTATCACTAGCTTCTTGAGAATTGTTTTTGTGTCTGCTATTTACTGCACTAACGCTACAAGGCCCCTTAACGACCGAATAATTCTTGGCCTGTTCTTGCTCTTCAATTGCTTTACTTTGATTCTTGCTGTTCTCTACAATTGTGCAAAAGTCAATTGCTTTTTTCAAATCAAGCTTTGTGTCCCTAAGTAGACGTTCCTGAGTAGCTTTGTCGCGTATCCCCAGTACTATTCTATCCCTTATCATATTGTCTGATTCAAGAAATTCACAAGATTTAGCTGCTAATTTCAGCTGCTTAACAAACTGTCCAAAATCTTGTCCCTCCTCTTGCTTTATTTTATAAAACTTAAACCTCTCAAAGACAACATTTTTCTTTGGGCAACAGTATGAATCAAACTTTTCCAGGACACAGTCAAAACTATTCTTCTCATGCTCTTCAAAATCAAAAGTATTGAAGACATCTAGGCCTTCATCGCCTAACAAATTCAGTAATTGTGCTATTTTAACATCATCTTTCAATTTCTTTCCATGACAAGTGGCCACTAAATACAGTTCAAACTTCTGTCGAAACCTTTTCCAATTGTCACTAACATTTCCTTCAAAACTCATTGGCTCAGGCAACCTAAATGCTCCAGATCCTTCCATTTTCCTTCTAGGTTGATATAATTACACCTGACACCATGTTTTATACAGAACTTATAATAAAATAATAAGTTTCAAAAAGACAAGTAATCATGTTTTTAACTAAGTATAATCATAACACAACTGAGAGCCTTGTTTACAAACATCACATACAGTCATATGATTACATCTGAATTATTAATAACATTGTTGCCAACTTATATATATTACATATACTACTTTTCCTTCAACTATTAAAATACTAATATTAAAATATAGTACAACTATACCTACCCCGCTGAGATTTGATTACGAATCTTAGCATACAAATCATTCAAATACAAATTTTAAAATAAATTGTTAACGTTTTTGTCTGTCCTAGTTTTTAACGTCATTAAGGATGTAAGTACAAATACAAAGCGCATAGTGTACGAATTACTCCCTACGCATTAGTACTGCCGATCATCTTATTAAATATTGTTATTTATTATAATTTTCAATTCATAGAACTATAAAACTTTATTCAATAATAATTCAAATAAAAAACACTGACCTGATACTTTAAAACTTTAACTCTTAAGCTTAAATATCTATTATTAATTTAAGTTAAGTCCTATTTTTCATTACACGACCGTTATTACGTCAGTATAAAATACCTTGCATGCCTGCACTCAGGAATTCTTGGACTCGCATCAACTCCCACCTTCGTTCCCTGGTTTAATGAAAGTTCCACCTACTCCTACGTTTGAACCGATTCTTATTAAAAATAAAAATATATCCGTCAGCATTGACTCCAAATCACGTCCACATTACAGCCTCTTGCTCTCTCATGCGGGTTTCAATCTCTAATCAAAAGATAAATTTTAACTAATTGGTGGTTTTTCTTTGGTTATTTCAGATAATCTAACTACAGTGTTAATCAAATTCATCAATTTTGTTCAGTATTAGTGTTATTCGATATAATTTAGAAAACTATTTTTAATATAAACATTGTATAACTTGTATAAAGTATGAAAAATTATGGTTCTAACCTTCTCTCCAAGACTACCAAGAACTTTAAAAGTGCAAGATATCAGGTTTCAGGTCACAAGATTGCTATTAACCAGTTGCACAATGTACTGTCTCTGAGGCACATAGTTTGTTATCACTAATATATATACCGTTGATTACAAGACATTATTTAATCCTTGGTACAACGTATATAACGTAATGTATAATTTACCTCACTCTGCGTTATATACTAAAAAGCGCCTATCAACCAACAGGCTTTATAAGATTGTCATAAAGAACTGTGAAGAACCACAAAGAAAGGGGAAGCATAAAATATGGGAGGAATAATTTAAAACTCACCCTGTGTACTTTACTCTAATACAGTACACATTGCACTGCACATGTAGCAAAGTCCTAAGTTTATTACATTGATATTAGTCATTGGTGATTTTTACAAGTTTCCAGTCTTTGGAAATGCATTAAAATGTTCAATCCTCGAGTTACGATTAACACTGGTTTCTCGGAGACTTTTATTACAGTTAATACAAATTCCAAGTTTGGCAAGTTTGTCCTAGTTTATGGTCCAAGGTTTCTCAGGTATGTGGTTAGACCTCCTAGCTCCAACTACTTTGTTAACATTATTCCAATATAATAAAATAAAATGGCTCTCTCCTAGTACAGTCATTGGATATGACTCTGAATGTGCAAAAGGTCATTATATACGTTTAATTTCTACTTCATATCATTTTTGTTACTGTTTACAAACTAGATTTTATACATTTAACTAGTGTAACGCCCGTTGGAAAATCAACGGCAATTATCATCACTATCTAACATTAGCAATATATCAACAACGATCAAATCATTCATCTAGTTCCAAAAAAAAAATCACGGTGTCGCAATAATCAAAGGAGGTTTTAAGATGGATTTATATTGCCTTCACAATCAATTTTTGAAGCAAAGATCTTTTTAATTTTCAAATGACAAACCATAGGTAGCAAATAACATATCATAAATATAAGTATGTCCATTATATAAGAACATAATTCTAGTTTTTAAATGGGTTAGTACAACCAAAGGAAACTTCGATTTTGCAGAATAGTTTATATTGGTTGAGCTTGAGATCGTAGAGTTTGGAAATACTCATCGCCTCAGATGCATCCCCGACTATGCACTGCAGTTTTATAAATTCATGTGCAGACGTAATTTACTCGGCGTCTTTGTCCACATTATTCAGAATAGTACGTGCAAATAACATAAGTTATACACAGGTCTTACTATAACCTTTAACGGTTAAGTACCATTGGTATTTGAAACCAATTTTGACCTCTTTACTTATACTTTAAGCATTTTTGGAAATTATAGCATCAAATTAAAAATGAAGAAATACAACCACAAATTACTTGTAATTTCTAGCAATAAATAAATAACAGTATACTCTTTAACAAATATCACCCACCAGTAATAGAGTAAAACACGTTGTAAAATTAATATATTAATAATCCAAAATAGTTATCAAGAATTAAACATCGCAGTACATTCACATAACATTGATTTGACAGTTAAATAAAAGTGATTTGTTTATATTTCAATCAGCTGATCATACATTATATAAAAATTTACGTTACAGGATGACATAGCAAGTCATCACATAGAATAAATGTGTAATATAATTTATGTATATCGTATAAAGCATGTATATCTTACCTAAGTTTGTAGTCATCAAGATCCTACAAAAAACCGAATTTTTTGTACACTACACCAAAAACCGAATTCAAACACATTGCAAGGCAGTGTCAAGGCTATCTTATTACGATAGTTATGTTGCGCTATAGGTTACATTATTGAAAATGTTGTATTAATATAATAATTACAAACTAGTAATACTATTTTATTTCATCAGCCTCATTTATTGGAAATTAATTTATAAATAATTATAACTATCCTCACTAGAAGCGGGCGGCCGGCACGCGCAGGGTAATTGATACGTAGGTTAACTCCAATATTTAGTTAGAGCTCAGTGCTTGCGACCTATCTACCAACTTAATCAAATAACTAAATTATTGGTGTGTTGCCGAACCATTGAATAAATAACTCTTTTTCCTATTGTTTTTGTTGTTTAATTGGTATATGTGAAAATTCGCGTAAACAGTAAATAGTAATTTAATCTATCGCCAATTATTGTGCATAGTGAAAAATTTTAAAAACCAATAACGCGTTTGATTTTAATTGTTTGAGGATAAATAGACTACAGTTATTGAGTTGCGACTCTACTATAAATTACTAAAACAACTACCTCTTGTGTTCACATTTATTTAAAATTGTTTTAACCAGCAGTTACAATCTTAAATTTTCATAAATAATCTACTTTTTACTTATGACAACCAACTAATTGAAGCCAGTTGTTTTTTAAATACACTTTAATATTACAGATATAATTTTAAAACATATAGTAACATTTGAAATTATAATATGCTGGCCAGTAAAGAACTGAACACCATATGGTTGATGTAAACTACTGCTATGAACTTTTCATTACACAAATCAGCTGTTTACTTTAAACTGCAAAAATATTCGTAAATATAGATAGACGTATTTGTTTATCACAACCAACTAATGAATGTGGCATGACAAAACATATGTTTCTTGTTATTTTTAATGGCGAAATGTCTAAATTTAATTAATATTTTACCCTACGGGGCCTTAGATAATGAACTTTTAAATATAATCCTGCACCCCTACGACCTACCATCTATTTATATTTAAAATTTTGTAATTGGGACACTTCTGGTTACTGAGAAATTTTGATCCCGGTTTGGTCTGCGGTTACACCTCCTAGCTCCAACTACTTTGTTAACGTTATTCCAATATAATACAATAATACCCCCGTCGCAGCAAACCTGCATACTCAGCGAATTTCCAATGAATATATAACATAACACATTATAACACTTAACAGGATTCATAAGAAATGTATTCACAAACAAGCGATATTTAAAATATTAATTATTCTCCATAAGAATAACATTGGGGATGAGTACGCAGGTTTGCTGCAACAAGGCACACAAAATAATGGGTTTTTATGCAAATATCAATAGAACTCATCTTAGTGAAGTCACATACCAAGTTTCATCCATATACATTCATAAATAAGCGATATATAACATTTTAAGTATTTTCCATAAGAATAACATGGGGACCGATTACCTAGGTTTGCTGCTACAGGAACCATAGGCGAAAAATTGTTTTTTTGTGCAAACAACAATAAACCATAACCAGATCAAGCCATATACCAAATTGTGCCAGTTTATGTTCATAAATAAGCGAGATATACATTTTTTCTTTTTCTCCATAAGAATAACATTAGACAACGTACTGTGTTTAGCACTTTCAATATCTCGGTAACCAATTGACGTAGAGCAATGATCAAAATACCAAATTGTTTGTTTTTTTAAGCTAAATTCAATGGTGTAAATTAAAATTTGATTTAAATTAAAATTACATGTGAAAACCCCAAAACACACATTTTTGGGGTACAAAACCCCCCAAAAACCCCCCTTCGGATGGTGCGATTCATCTGGTTTTCGAACTCGTTCAAATAAATGGTACTTTACACATTTGTACCAAATTTCATTAAGATCGGACCTTTTTTACGAGAGTTATCGTGCTTACGGACTGCACGAATAATCTCTAATCAAAAGATAAATTTTAACTAATTGGTGGTTTTTCTTTGGTTATTTCAGATAATCTAACCACAGTGTTAATCAAATTCATCAATTTTGTTCAGTATTAGTGTTATTCGATATAATTTAGAAAACTATTTTTAATATAAACATTGTATAACTTGTATAAAGTATGAAAAATTATGGTTCTAACCTTCTCTCCAAGACTACCAAGAACTTTAAAAGTGCAAGATATCAGGTTTCAGGTCACAAGATTGCTATTAACCAGTTGCACAATGTACTGTCTCTGAGGCACATAGTTTGTTATCACTAATATATATACCGTTGATTACAAGACATTATTTAATCCTTGGTACAACGTATATAACGTAATGTATAATTTACCTCACTCTGCGTTATATACTAAAAAGCGCCTATCAACCAACAGGCTTTATAAGATTGTCATAAAGAACTGTGAAGAACCACAAAGAAAGGGGAAGCATAAAATATGGGAGGAATAATTTAAAACTCACCCTGTGTACTTTACTCTAATACAGTACACATTGCACTGCACATGTAGCAAAGTCCTAAGTTTATTACATTGATATTAGTCATTGGTGATTTTTACAAGTTTCCAGTCTTTGGAAATGCATTAAAATGTTCAATCCTCGAGTTACGATTAACACTGGTTTCTCGGAGACTTTTATTACAGTTAATACAAATTCCAAGTTTGGCAAGTTTGTCCTAGTTTATGGTCCAAGGTTTCTCAGGTATGTGGTTAGACCTCCTAGCTCCAACTACTTTGTTAACATTATTCCAATATAATAAAATAAAATGGCTCTCTCCTAGTACAGTCATTGGATATGACTCTGAATGTGCAAAAGGTCATTATATACGTTTAATTTCTACTTCATATCATTTTTGTTACTGTTTACAAACTAGATTTTATACATTTAACTAGTGTAACGCCCGTTGGAAAATCAACGGCAATTATCATCACTATCTAACATTAGCAATATATCAACAACGATCAAATCATTCATCTAGTTCCAAAAAAAAAATCACGGTGTCGCAATAATCAAAGGAGGTTTTAAGATGGATTTATATCGCCTTCACAATCAATTTTTGAAGCAAAGATCTTTTTAATTTTCAAATGACAAACCATAGGTAGCAAATAACATATCATAAATATAAGTATGTCCATTATATAAGAACATAATTCTAGTTTTTAAATGGGTTAGTACAACCAAAGGAAACTTCGATTTTGCAGAATAGTTTATATTGGTTGAGCTTGAGATCGTAGAGTTTGGAAATACTCATCGCCTCAGATGCATCCCCGACTATGCACTGCAGTTTTATAAATTCATGTGCAGACGTAATTTACTCGGCGTCTTTGTCCACATTATTCAGAATAGTACGTGCAAATAACATAAGTTATACACAGGTCTTACTATAACCTTTAACGGTTAAGTACCATTGGTATTTGAAACCAATTTTGACCTCTTTACTTATACTTTAAGCATTTTTGGAAATTATAGCATCAAATTAAAAATGAAGAAATACAACCACAAATTACTTGTAATTTCTAGCAATAAATAAATAACAGTATACTCTTTAACAAATATCACCCACCAGTAATAGAGTAAAACACGTTGTAAAATTAATATATTAATAATCCAAAATAGTTATCAAGAATTAAACATCGCAGTACATTCACATAACATTGATTTGACAGTTAAATAAAAGTGATTTGTTTATATTTCAATCAGCTGATCATACATTATATAAAAATTTACGTTACAGGATGACATAGCAAGTCATCACATAGAATAAATGTGTAATATAATTTATGTATATCGTATAAAGCATGTATATCTTACCTAAGTTTGTAGTCATCAAGATCCTACAAAAAACCGAATTTTTTGTACACTACACCAAAAACCGAATACATATATACAATACAATACATATATAAAAATTTGAACGAATGGTGTTTTTGGCATCTGGGGACCTCAAAATGAAAAGTTATCATGGTCTCGGGCTTAAGTCTTACCATGAGACCTACGGTAATAGCTTCTTCCCTATAGGGGAAATTCGCTAAAATGGTTCTCTCCTAGTACAGTCATTGGATATGACTCTGAATGTGCAGAAGACATATACATTTAATGTGTACTTCATATTAGTATTGTTACTGTTTACAAACTAGATTTTATACAACTAAAATAGAATTTATTTCTGAAAATCTTAAATGCCTTCTGCTTGTTTACAAAATAAATTTATTTCATACTACACAAACTTTATACAAAGTTCATATATTTATGCTGTAGTTTTTCGTAATCGAATGTGTTTGTTTTATATTTTCGCCCATCTAAACTATATAATTCAACACATGTAGAAGGTAACCTATTTTAAGTTGTAAACAAATTATTTCTCAGGCTATGAATGCACCTTTTTTTAGACATAATTTTAAATAAATTATTACTAAAACTATATTTTAATCATATATCTAACGTTTCTACTATTTGGAGTAACATTCCATCAGTTCGGTGGAACGTCTGCATGCATCTGTGTACTTCAATTACCTCAAAAGACCCTGAATCAGTTGATTTAATTACCAAGCATAATTTCCCAAGCATTTCTTGTTATAGTTACCTTGACGTTGCTTTATTTTAAGCAAATCAGCCTTTGAACTTGGTCTTGTTACCTACATATTTTAAAACGTATAATACACATACGCTAAGCATGTCTTTCGTTGAAACGATTGATTTCTTATAATTTTAAGCAGGATAAATAAAATACGTCTTACAACACTATAAAGTATATTCACACTTCTCTATATTAATACTTTATAGTGTTGTAATACTATTTATTTATCCTGCTTAGTTATAACAACACGTATCATGCTAATAAAGAAATTATTTATAATTTTAGACAATGTTTTTCTTTAAAATAATTAAGGAGCTAATTAAATATTAACTGTGTCTCGTTGAAACTTATTTAATAGATCACGGTCACTTATTTTAGGTTTATTTAGTAACATTTATGAATTTCTCAACATTGTCAAGATCGTCAAGATAGATCATTTCTCTTCAACTCCAGATAAAGAATCCAGTGTTGTAGCCTCAACCGAGAAAAGCAATTTCCACCGACTGAGTGGCAACTGTTGACACTTTTCAAAAGTTTCTTTAACTATTGAACCAAACATTCAGCGCTGAAAAATAATTCTTCATACCTCCAAGCGTATCTTACAACTGATAACCACAAAAAATATGGAGTTACATCACCTCCATTAACAGTGAGTTGTTGACTAAAATGACTATTTATATTTATAATATCAATTTATAACATTTTATAGTTTCGGAAACACAGTTTTGTATGCCCCTATTGGCCCAGGTGAGCTGAAAACAGACGGATCGGGGTCATTGGTAAATGTTTGCTGTCTCGTTGTCACAGCGCCTGTGAATGATGGGGATTTAATGGAGGCTCTCCCTTTGTCCCTGGAATAATGGTTCAGGTTGACGGAAGATCATTTACAATATTTTCCATGAAATATACAATTTTGATGGATCTAAACAGATTTGTTAGATGCCGAATTAATAACAATAAAATTTCAACGTTACAATTTAAATAGGCACAAGTACTCATAAATATAACCACCACTATTGATTGAACTGAATCCTAAAGTCAGTACTTGGTGTACAAATATAGAGTTTAGTCCCTTAAATGAACTGAAAGAATGCTTAAAACCCTATATAAAACCAAAATAAATTTGAAGTAACTAAACTGTTCAACGAAATACAATTTTATTACATTGAAGATTCTGTGAATGCACTCCCGAGGGAAAAAATCATCATCCCAATATTTCCTTATGTTGGTTCACTCTACCTCTCAAAAGGGAAACGATGGAAACCTTTTTAAATAATTATTAAATTATGCTGTACAATTGTAATAATGACTCAATATACTAAAGCAAAAAGCCACGATAGTTTTGTAGATGTAGCAGAGCAAGTTTTGTCAGTGTCTTTACTAAACAAACAGTTATACTGAGCAAATTCCAAAAAGTAAAATGGGGAAATTAATAAGGTGATAGTTTTCATTTTTGAAACTTTCATATAAAAACAAAACGTTTATTTTTTGCAAATCCCCAACTCGGCAGATTAAAGATGGCTTCACGATTTTGCAGTTTTGTATAACAGGCATTCAGTCCTAGCCGTTCAACCCAACAATCTGATATTGTATGATTGACGATCCTCTTAACTTGTGACATGAAAAAATATCTTCCTCATGTTAAACGTCTATCGTTGCTGTTTCCTCACAACAAAATAACAACTATCTGAACACGAGTGGTCTTAGGTTCGGAATTTATTGTGTCAGCCCATTGTGTGGAGTGGGGGTTGCACAGATTGTATAACCAGATGTAAATGTGTGGAGTGGGGGTTGCACAGATTGTATAACCAGATGTAAATGTGTGGAGTGGGGGTTGCACAGATTGTATAACCAGATGTAAATGTGTGGAGTGGGGGTTGCACAGATTGTATAACCAGATGTAAATGTGTGGAGTGGGGGTTGCACAGATTGTATAACCAGATGTAAATGTGTGGAGTGGGGGTTGCACAGATTGTATAACCAGATGTAAATGTGTGGAGTGGGGGTTGCACAGATTGTATAACCAGATGTAAATGTGTGGAGTGGGGGTTGCACAGATTGTATAACCAGATGTAAATGTGTGGAGTGGGGGTTGCACAGATTGTATAACCAGATGTAAATGTGTGGAGTGGGGGTTGCACAGATTGTATAACCAGATGTAAATGTGTGGAGTGGGGGTTGCACAGATTGTATAACCAGATGTAAATGTGTGGAGTGGGGGTTGCACAGATTGTATAACCAGATGTAAATGTGTGAATTGGGACAGGCTAGTTAAAGATGCTTCGTGGAATTAGAAAATAAAATATACGCTAGGTGTATACCATTAGTAGTACCTACATAGTAAGGCAATATGTTTATGTAGAAATAAACTAGATGTTCAAGAATCAGAAGGAGGACTACACTCCGGAGCTCTCTGCCTGGAATAAAGTGATAAACTGTTACCGAAGACAAGAAGACAAAACACCAGGTACCTTATATGATAGTTGGGGAGGAGGAGTTATTCAGTATTTGTTTCTTAAACTAATATCAACATATACACAAACTTATAATTTTATTTTATTACTTAGAATAATTTACTTTCACAAAACATAATATAAGTCAGCCAGCAAAAAGATGAAGATAGTCATCTTAGTTGCAATTATTGCAAGTGCACTGAATTCTCCACAGGTCCGACTAAATTAGCCGTTTGGGCGTAACTTCGTACCTTGAGGTCTTAGGAAGAAAATAGGTTCTACCATAAATGTAATGGCAAAACAAAATAAGAAAGATAAATTCAATATAAATACCGGGCATTTCTCGGCTCACGTATCCCCCACCACACTCACGCGGAACGTTTAATATCAGCTTATCAGCTTATCTGCGCACCGCCCCGTCCTCAACGCGTGACGACAACCTGATTTTCAAAAAGAGTTTACAAAAACATATTATTAAAAGGTAAACTACAATTTGTGTAAACTATAAATGGTATCACTCTCCAACCCCAATAGAGGCATAGATAACAAATAATTATATTTTACTGAAAACATGTTAAAGTCAAAATACATTAAGATTTGTAAAAAAAACTATTTGCAATACAAAAACTATACATTTTCTTCAATAGTTATTTGATTTTTTTTTATTAAATTATTCAAAGCACTTTAATATCCAACCCATTTACCAAACCAACTTTTTTATTAGCATGGTACTTGTTGTTATAGTTACGGGATGTAAACAAAAACGTCTTACAATACTTCAAAGTACTCTTACACAGTACTTGCAACAAGTCGGTAAACACACATAACATATGATAGGCCTAAGATGCAATCGTTTTCGGACTAGATTCTCTCATTGGGCATGATTAAACATTGTGATAGGTCGAAATAGATGCCTTATACGTCTTTTATATATATTGCTAACTTATCTGTGAGTACTTTGTAAGAGTAAATATATTTTAATTGTTGTAAGGCTTTTATTATCTACATCCCCTTTCCATTGTTCTTAAATTACACTGAATTATTATTAAAAACTCAGTTTTTCAAAAGTTTTAATGATGAAAAATAAACATAATTACTCAAATATGTAATAATAACTTGAATCTATTTATCATACAGAAAAATTGATCTCCCTTATGAGATAAGATTTTTTTAAATTTATAGAACAATAATACATATTTAAAAAAGTACTATGCATCATTAAAATACATATACAATATTCTACCATATGAGATTGTGTATCTTCAACATTCTCCTAGAATTGGAGGTGAAGATGCCAAAGTGGGAACAGAGAGAAGCAATTTTCCACCGTCTGGGCGTCAACTTTTGCACCTCCGGAAATGTTTGTCTTAAGGAGAGGCGGCGGTTTCTGTATTTTGGTTGACTGGAAATACTTTTGTCAGCAGATCAGTGTGTTTCCAAAAATTTAAACTTGTATAAGTTATAAAACGTAATTTGATGAACGGAACGAAATCTAATATATAAAATTCTCGTCAAAACTCCTCCCAAACGGCTTGACCGATTCTTATGAAATTCTGTGTATATATTCGGTAGGTCTGAGAAAAGGACGAAAACTGTTTTGTTTCGATAGACGTGTGAGCGAAGCGAACGAGCTTATATTGAAAATGAAAGAGTATTTGAATAAATCAAATTCAATGACATTAGGACAGGACAACGTCTGTCGGGCCAGCTAGTGTTATATTATATTTTTGGACTTATATGGTTTTAAACACATTATTTCACGCCAAGCTTACATGATTAGAAAATACACATTATATAGTTAAATGTGTAATGACAAAACTGTATTTAATATTTACTTAGGGGTGTTTCGTCATCAATATAAGCCTCACGTTTGAACGATATTTGAAAAATATAATGACTAATTTTAGAAATTCGTAGAACATGTTCCAGTAAAAAATACGCCCGTCGCAGCAAACCTGCATACTCAGCTGCGACGAGGGTACATGTACACCGCAATATATTAATATAGTAGTATACAGCCTACTATTTTTAACAAAACTTCCTTACGCTGACATGTTGTAGCTACAACGAAACATGTCACCGTGTGGATTCATTTTCTTCATTGGATTATCTCCGTCAATGTAAAGTACCTCTTTAGTTGTGATTGTTCGAGGGCTTCATGCCAAAAGGGCGAACCAACCAATTTTCCGATTTTGAGCCATGACAATTAAATAAATAAAATGTACATATTAATTAAATGTTCCCTCAGTATTATCTCTCTAAATCGATAAAAAATAACATATTAAGTGTACAGGTGTTTAAAAAAGAGGTATTTAAATTATTACAAAGCTTTAATCACCAGTCATGAAAAGGTGTGTTTTGGTGGATACGCTCTTCTGGCATGAGGCCCTCGATAGTCCAGGGAGTTTAATTAATATATATATATATATATATATATATATATATATATATATATATATATGTATGAATATATATTATGTTTATTCTTTAATTTAAAATATCTGTGGTTTTTTAAATATCTTTAATAAAGCTTAGGGCAGTTACATTCTATTTATTGAAAAAGAGAAAGAGTTATGGTGCTCAATAGTACATAAGAATATCAGGTTTTATAAAACAACATCTTATGGGTTTGTTTCATTTTTGTTGCAGTTACATTTCGGGAGAGAGATGACCTCCAACATATGCAGACACGTTCGGTCTATCAATCAATGAGACTCCAACTTTCTCTTAGGATGGGCTTAACCTATTATAAAGCTCTTTGTAACTTTGGTACTTGTAATCGTGAAATACTAAACATTACTTGACCAATCACTTTTCTCAACCCCCACACCAGGGTGGCCCAATTGTAATTTTACAGGAATCTTTCAGAAACTTGTAAAGTTTCCTTCTTTAAGTCCATTGAAAACATCAAATTTCTTAAAACCGAATGCAAAAATGCTTCTAGCCATTAATAAAACTCAACATCCATTATTGATTGCTATAAACTTCCTATTAACTATCAAACATTTATTTTCTAATGAAACAATAACATCACAAACCCTTCAAACATGCAACATTTATTTGATTATAATCCTCATTTTAATAATCTTGTATTCTTCATCCCAAGTTTCCTGGCCACCTTGTCATTGCCCCTGTATCCCCACCCTGTGGCACTTGTAACCGTGACATACTAAACATAATTGGACAAGAGTAAACTGACCAGTACCCAGGAGGTACGGTTATCGAGACTTTTGAACCGTGCACCTTAGAAATCCAAGTTAGAATCGTTCACTCCTCGCGGGTGGACCGAACCCTTCTAGGTGTTCAACGAGGCGACTCACTCAGTTCACACTCCGCTTGAATGTTCATCTAAAGGAATTCAAAACGCAATAGGTCTGTTGCTTGGAAACCAAGATACAACACATCTTTCCCTAGATGACCTCCTCTCTGGAATGTACCTTCTACAGGTTCCTTCCAGAGAAAAATCTGCCCAGTGCTGAAACCTACTTCGGCATCAGAGTAGACCCCACTACTAAATCAGGTTAACAACCTATCAACCTTACAACAAATATATAAATAATATATATCAGTTGGATCTGTTTCCATGGCTCCAGTATGACTGTAAGTACCAGTGCCTGACACACATCCTCTTATTTTTATTAAACATGTTTGCAATTTGTTACATTGTGTTCGATAATTTAACGTTTCGTTAATATTTAAAATTATGATGAAAAGCATCTATATTTGTGGCAATCACTGATGATAGGTTGGTGAAGGAAAATAATTGTTTGGTATAGTTTTAATTGTTCTACCTTCCTTAAAATTTCGACATTTTTGCATACCAAGTTATGCCCAAGAATAGTAAAATAATCAGTGTAAAGAAATCACCCATGTGTTTAAATAACATATTACGGTATCTTCCACCATCTAAACCTATAACTTTTAGACACATTTGGAATCCTAAAAGCTCTTCTCTACCAGATGCGTTTGGAAAACACGAAAGTCCGCCGCGCATTGGAGCGAGTTGAGAGTTTAGCGAGGCCGAGGCGAGGAAGAGACGAGGGACGGGACGGCCTGGAGGAGTTTATTGCCTCAAGGCCGACGAGCTTTAATAAAAGAAAATCACTATAGTCGGTTAGAAAAACAAACTACATAGAGGATGCGTTTGGAAAACACGAAGGTCCGCCGCGCATTGGAGGGAGTTGGGAGTTTAGCGAGGCCGAGGCGAGGAAGAGACGAGGGACGGGACGGCCTGGAGGAATTTATTGCCTCAAGGCCAGCGAGCTATAATAAAAGAAAATCATTATAGTCGGTTAGAAAAACAAACTAAATAGAGAAAAATAACGCTAAATAACTCTAAATAGACTTTGTTGAATCCAAATAAAATGTAGATTTTTAAAACCAAAACAACAGAGTGCAATAAGGAAAGAAGCAGGTAGATTGTTGGATTGAATTAGAAATGAGAAGAAGGTGTAATCTATTAGTGCAATTAGGTTGCTGAGATCAAAACCAATGACAGTCAACCTACTGGAATCTATTGCCCAGCTACGAAAAATAATCCAAAAGGTTGGTTAACAGAAACTAGATGAAAAGAATGAAAAAATCGAAAATATAATTTCGCTGTTGCGAAGGCCAATATTCAAATTGTATGGGAGTTATCCTAATAATACATAATACGTGGCACACAAGTACAAGTTACACGTTCTAACTGTCACGAAGACTCGTCACAGGTCACTTATTACGTGACGTCCAACAAGCAATTAATCATTTTTGTTAATACGGCTAGTAGTAGTAACGGGTACATCAGATCGTATGAGGAATTGAATTGTATGATAAGACTTTGTGCTGTTTCAAACCACTATAGAAATAGATTATAGGTTTAAGGTCTGTGCCTTAAAGTCCGTCAAAGTCCCAACTTAAAATTTCATTACAGAGTGAACCTCTAATTCCTTTATCTTGTATCTAGACAGCTAATCAGTTTTACTCACATAATTTACTGGGCCGTCAACTAGTGTAGGAAAAATTAAGTGACACGGATAAGATATCAATAGTAAAATTATGTTTCGAAAGGTTGATGAACTTATTACAGCTGTATTACTTATATTCCGGGATTGTTTATCTGACTTAATATTCAATAATATTTCAATAAAAGTTACATACAGAGTGGATATTTATATATAAACAATACTACTTCTTCACCATATGTCATATTTGGCAACTATATCAGTTTTAGGCAAGTAATCAGATTTAAATAAAGAATATTCTTAGAATTAATTAGTAGTGGCTTGTCGGGGCTTATCCTTTAACCTTTGTTTAAATACTAACCTTGGGTTAGTTATCTTCTTTCAAGTAATACTAATTGTTGCAGAAGCAACTTTGTAAAGCTAAACATGATCTACATGCTAAGGAAAATAAGCTAGTACGATAGTATGGATGGGTTATATTTAGGTGAAGACAGTATGCAGTTCCCATGGTTTTGTTAAATACACAATTTGTCCTAGCTTATACAAATATATTGCCAATACCGTTCTTGAGCCACCTCCCATCACCCTGTGTTTTACTCAACATCAAAAGTTGCTCTTCCCCATTTCTCTTCCATAATGTGATATAGGTACATCTTGTGACGATAATGAAGTGTTTACAATTAATATAAATATAAAAACCTAAACTATGCTACAAGCACATTTTATTGATGCTTATTACTATTTCCTGAGAATTACACAATACTATAACTCGATATTACAATTTGGTTCTATTTTATACATATTAAACGTTATAGTTTATTCACTGAGCAGCCTGTAATCCAAAGACACCATACGGCTGGAAGTTCAAAGAGTGGTAAGTAAACTTTGGGGAAGTAAATCAGTGAACCAAACTAACGTTGTTTCCTACCTTCTTTGTAACAATATTTTTTCGGCTTATGTAACAGCCTGAAATATGTTTTTACAGTACCTGTTCTGTTCAGTTCATATGAGTAATCATAGGATTATTGCAGTTTCGAGATGAGTTTATGTAATATTAATTTGTACTTCTAATGGATATATTTAAAATACTCGTATGATAAAACTACCTATATCCTAAATAGCTTGTTGTACACTATCTCCAATCGGTTTGATTGTTGAAGTAACCACAAAGCATATTACAAAAAATATCAAAATGTATCTTTGGTACAGAGCAGCTGTATTATTTTTTCAGAGAAGGAATTTTACATTGAAACGTTTACAGATATATTACACAATACATTACAGATTACAAATTAAATTAATAATTAAGAAAATAAATGGCCTGGACCTATTCCATAGTTTCCTAGATTAAATTAAAAGTGTAAAAATATACAAACAAATTGTGCATCTAAATATATAAAAACAATATTAAATTTTAAACCATGTCATACATTTTGATTTCATCAAGACATTTTTATACAGTTTTCATATTAATCTGTTTAAATTGTATAACTCTCAGATATTTAACAAAACATGTTTTATATACCTATTTTGTAATGCTTCAAACAATTGTAACTTAAAGTTTGTGAGTTTGCTTAAAGAAAAATAACAACTTTTTTGAAATATTATAAAAGTTGTTTACGGCAAATTACTCAGAAGTTAGTGTTTTGGATAGATATCACTCATAACGATAAGGAAACATTTATTTTTATATATTAGATGCTTAGTTTTTATTTTGAACTTTTTCACGATTTGTATTAATTATAATCATGATACAATGTTGTAGTTGTGTAATAAAGCTGTGCTACGCATATTAAGTTAAATTCAATTGTCATATAGTAGAACCTCACATATTGGAAATTCAGGGGACAGCCAATTTATTTTGAATTAAAGGAAGTTTGAAATCGAAAGTTTGAATTATAGAGGTTAATGTGAATGGAATTCGAATTATAGAGGCTAAGAAAACAAACGTCAATGAATTCAGATCTGGATAAAACTGAATACAGTATACGCATCAGTTCAGGTTTCAGTAGGTCTGTTTTTTGCACTTAATTCGAGTATCAGAGGTTTACGGTATCACAGTTCGCACTGTAGAGGTTAACATGGAATTTCAGGGGAAGGTAACAGTTTAGAATTACAGCAACACAATTTTAATTCTAGAGGCCCGAGTATAAACATATTCGAATCTTAGAGGCTACATTATACATTAAAAAAACTTTGAAATTGGTTAAATTTGTTTCGAATATTGGTGGTTTTCTGAAGGGAACAGACAAAATTAATTATAGAGGTTTTCGAATTATCGATGTTCAAACTAGTGAGGGTCTGCTGTACTACTTATTTTATGCGATCGAAATTACTTGTTCATATCAACAGTTTGATTCCTACCATTTTTCTCATTGTTTCTTGACACTTTACAAACTATCTATACCCTACCGATTGGTTGGTATCGAATAAAATATATTCTAACGTGCCAAAACATTTTAAATCACACATTTAAAACAACATTTAACAATAATAAGAATTTAAAGTTTAAACGGAACTATTCTTATCCAAACACGATAAAAACTTTAAATGGACTTTTTTTATGTATAGATGCATGTAATGGAGTTACCACTGAAATGGCCTGCCTTGAATGGCGAACAGCCAGTGAAATACGGACAGCTGTACTGATCTTGAATACAAACTACTTGCTTTTGGACAAAAACTAAGATACTTTCCATACAACAAACATTTACAACTGCTATTTTATTCTATTTATTCTTAAATTCACGTTTGGTAAATATCACATTGTATGTAAAACGAGTTTTGACATCCTAGGAAGTATTTGTAGTATGGCTTAGCTCAATAATTAAAGTAAATCATAAAATTAATAATTTTTAATAATGTTTTCCAAAACCAATCTATTTTAGTTCAGTTTAAAATAGAAACGCTATTATTTTTTTTAGGTTGTTGTAATTTAATTGACGTTTGATTAAAATATCACTAGATATAGTTAGTGTAACAGAGGGTTAGCTTGTATCGATGTAACTACCGCCTTAAAAGTAGGTATTAGATTAATAAGTTTATTTAAAATCATTCAAACTCTCATTCATATGTAAAACGAAGCTTAATCACAAAAAAACCTTTTAGTGAACCAGTAACAAAGGAATCTCATAGACATACATTTGATGTAGATAAAAAGTTGTGATAGAAACAATGGTTAAAATTATTTTGTATTAATTGAATATGTTTATGACAATAGACCAAGATGTCTTTAGAAAGAAAATCATTCGTACATTGGTAATTTTGTTGGTTTATTTTAAACCTTCGTAAAAGTGATTTTATTTGTTTCGATACTCAACAAAAGAGGCGCATTTACCGATTACACACGTTTAGTTTTGAGGTCTTGATTAGAATCAGAGATACAGTTTGGTATAAGACTCAGATTTGCCATTGAGGCTGTGCACGCACTAAACTAAGAACTACAGCTGTGACGGTTTAAGGAGGACAAATTCATTTACTTCATGAGCATTTTAAAATAATCTTTAAGGCGTTATAAATATAGTATGTATATTTGTTGTTTGTAAAACATTAAACGCAGAATGATTTCCAACGTAAAGCGGACAACAAAATCTAGGGAGGGAGCGCCAAAGGATTAAGTGTGTCAGTGAGTTAATCGTACACGGTTGGCCCATTGTTATGGACTCGACTGGCTTACAGGCAGTGATCATGAGGCGGATGACGAGCGTTTGAACATGAGAGAGTTTATTTTGATGAATTTCGTTAAATTTGAATCACATTGAAGTCATTGTTGTTTTTAAGCTAAAGTAAAAATACAAACATAGATTATATTTCCCGTGCTGTAAATTGCATCACGATTGGTTTAATCTGCGAATCATACTATTGAGTAACTTAATTACTGTAAATAATAACATTCTTAACTTTTTAAAATAAGTGTTATATTTTGATAAAATTTCATCAAGACTTAAATTAGTAGATTGTTAAACAGTAGATTGTCCAATGATTTTTTTTTAACCTCAACTGTCCAACACTAAGCAGTGATCTAAAGACAGCTATGTACCGTCGACAGAATGGTCTCATGGGCAGTGGTGACCAGTCGAGAAAAGATCATAGTAGTCAGTCGGGATCGAACCTGCGCTTGACCAAGGCTTACTTGCGAGGCCAGTGAGAAAGACACGACGTACTCTACCTCTTAGCTACCGCGTCTGGTAATTTTGTTTTATTGCTATTAAAATATAAATAATTTGTTACGTGTTTGTGTTATACTCTATTTTCTAACATACAGAGTGTCCCCGAACTTTCTGCGGAAACTTATGTAGCTTGTTCCTAGGGTCAACACAAACAATGTATGTTTAAATGTTATATAAACAGAATTCTTTCCTCGCTTCGTTACCCATTTAAGTGCCTGTATGTGTTTTTCAATCAATACAGCATACCTTAGAACCCTTCACAGGGCAATTGTAATTTTCATGAGGAAAATCGTGGTAATTCCTGGTAATTTACACGGAATTTGTACGATTTTACCTATAAAAATTGCAATTGCCTCATATCACATAGGGTGTCTTTAAAGTCTTTAGGCCTATACCATAGTTTTTGGCTCAAACTTTTACATTTTTAAAATATATAGATCAATTAATAAAAGGTTTTATGTTTTCAAGAAATGAAGCATTACAAACCTAAACTGACCGCCTTTTGAAACGGTTAAAGCTATAAACATCAAATTCAATACAACATGTCTAGTTCAGTGCACGTGACAAGTTAAAAGTTAGTACCTCAAGCGGTTGCTAAGGTATTCTCTATTGATTAAAAACCATAGGCTCACAAATGGGTAACGGCTGAGATAAGCCCTTTGTTTATATAACATTTTCTGTTTTTTTTTTATCCCAGGAACAAGGTTCAGAAGCTTCCGCAGAGAGTTCGGAGTCACTGTATATTTTTATTGACTAAATAAGGGAAAATTAAAAATATTAAATAGCCACTATTGACTAGTGATATTTTGCACACTTTTTTGTTTCGTGATATTAATTGTAATTGAATCTCTATATTTGCACTTCTGACTTTTACTACCGGTTTGCAATGATTTGTAATGGATGAAATATTTTAGGTGACAAATCTAAGACCAGTATTTTATTAAGTTATGTTATTTCACCAAAAATTTATTCAACTTTGATCGTTTATAAAGTAGAGTAATTTAAAGATACCTTACACATACACATGTTTTTATTTCCCTTAAAACCCCAAGATCTCTTCATCAAAGTGTAAATACGTGATAAGCTGAAAATAAAATCGGAACATCCAGCACCTAAAATACATTAAGAAAATGTTTAACACCTGCATTAAAAAATTCATACGTTTTTCATGTTTAATATTTTTTAAATTACGTTATTTATTACTTTTTGTTGAGTAAAGTGATAATAGATATTTAAAGGTGAAACTATTTTATTACAAAATGGAGACAATGAAGCTAGACTGGAGAGACCTCGCAAGCCCCCACACAATAATGGGTGGTCGGGGTGTTGAACTGATAATCTATTAATGCAGATGTATTCATTGGCTCTTCAGTGACCCCACACTGTTTGCATGCAATTTTGTGGCGACTCGTTTTAAACGCTTTTATTACATTCGTGATCTGTGTTTACAAATACAGTTACTTGTACAAAACAGTTTACCATGGCAGACAACAAAATAACCTTTAATAATCACAGTAACAAAGCTTGATACGAATTTGTGCTAGCCATATCTTTGTTCAGTAAATGTTTAAATGGTAATTTTAATTGTATCTATGAGCATTATGTTCAGAAGACGTGTTCAAATTTGTTTAATTATAACTGATTTGATAAACATTCTGCTAATGGTTTGCTCAAACAAAAAAGTAAAATACCTGTAATTTTTAAAAACAAGTTGTTTAAGATTTATTTATTCAATTACAACAAGATTATTTCCTCTATAATAATTTGTGTTAAGGTTGAAAGCTATTACAAACTTTCTTGTTGCCAGAATATTTAGCTGTAACAACTATGGGAAACTAATTAACAAATCTTGTAGGGGTTAAGTGTCAGAATAACTATTTTGGGAATGTTACGCACATATTTTCGCTGTTCTGAATTAAATAAGCACTTTAACTTTTTCACGTACAGTACATAGTTATTTTTCCTGTGAAAATGTCTTGTTACTATTAGTTAACAAAAATAAAGGACATGGTGTGGTGGGATTTAAAGTCACAAATGTTAATATATCATATAACATATACCTTGCATTTCTTCGATGAATCTATGGGTACATATTCTAAAAAAAAATCTTAATGAGAGTGTGACAAAGTAAAACCTTGAATTGAAAAAAATAACACGAATTTTAGTATCATAATAGTTTTTCTATCTTAGTTTATAACATTTATATTAAGATTTCCTACCAATAAATATTTTATTTATTACTTCAGCTCTTTATAAATATGGTACGTGTTGTTAATTTTCCTACATTTTTAACCAAAAAGAAAGAGTGTCAGTACAAACAACATCTACTCCGTCAACGTTTTGCGATATGGAGATAAATTATTGGGGATAATTCAAGATAATGTATTGCTTTTTTATGTGAAGGATGGTCAACTTAAAGGTCTTCAAAGGCAAAATATTCCAATAAAGATATGCTTTAAGATACCTACTATTTGCAAAACTATCTTAGACAAAGCCATTTATATATTAGCGTACTTGATTTATTGCCACGAGAAAATAATATTACCCTTTATTCAAACTGGTAAATTTTTCAACATAATTTTATAATATGTTATTTTTAATATCACTGAACAAATATGATTTTTTTTAAATTTTATCTACGTTATTCATGAATTATGATAAATTAAGATGAAATCATAATCATGAAATATTTTAATAATTATTTAAAGGCACAAGGGTTAGAAAGTAATATTGTTTAAATGAATGCGAAATACTAAATAAATAACTTAAATTTACTACAATTACTCCGATGGCTCATTGATTGAAAATAGATTGCAGTTTGTTTAATTATTCCGAATATCCATAAGTTTATTTTTTAAAAGACATTTAATTGAAATGTTAACCACTTAACACTAACAAAGAAACTACACATAAACATGATTGTTAATATTTAACTAGAATTTTTTGCATTTCGTTAGATCTGACAAGTTTGTATGATATTGAAAAGGGTCTAAAAATATAATTAATGATTTTCTAAACAGGTGAGTCCACTTTTAATACCGGTAATCATACAAACTGTTTCTTCCAAATAATACAGATCCTGATCCCTTAGTAAGATTATTAATGTGTATATTACTGTTTAATTAACGACATAAATTAATACAGAATAACTAATTTTACAAAAATCCTAATAATTGTTAAGGATGTATTGTTGTATTAATAAAACCGCACTGTATTTCTTACCTGTATAAACGACTGTTGTTAAAGAATTCCAGTAAAAAAATCATCTAAATACAAAACGAAAAAGTATTAAAAAAATAAATTTGAATAAAATGACGAAAATTTTATTTTGGAAAAAAAACTATTTTCTTTAGGATTTTGAGGAAATATTATTTATTAAACTGTCATCCGTCATAGATTATTTTTAGTTACTGCATTAAACTGTTATTACTTGAAATTATATTTATTCAAGTTTACAATATTGCCAGGTATTATAAATTTTGTTTTGTGACTTACGTTATTTAATCGACTGTTTACTAAGAATCCAAACATTCTTCATTAAGTTAAACAAATTGAAAAGTACAAATAGAATACCAAAATAGGTGAGGAAATTGATTTTAAATGCAACAAATTACAATATTTCTTAGTGTAAGAGGATTTTCTAGTAAAAAGATGTTTCATATATCAGAAGAAAAGGTAGAAAAATTCACACATCCCACAGATTATTCCTTGCTCTCGCGTTATTCAATTGAATCCGGTTTCGCTCACTCCAACTACGACCTTTATGTGTATTTATATAATTTTAATCGTATTCAATCTGAAAATAGCAGAGCTCTTTCAAGCTTATCCATTAAGCTTTAAGTTAATCTATTACTTTTCAGCTAGTTAAAAAAAACATCAATTCATCTGTATTTACATTAATATTTGTTCCATCCGTTTTTGTCGGTTTGCACCTGTAAAAAACATATATTAGGGGAGTACTGTATAGATCACTTAGTCCAGTACTTCTGGAAATAAATTCAAGACAATTACACTACTGTATCAGAATGTTATGAATTATATTTCAAAAGATTGATTATTATATTTTTATATGGAACAGTCATTGCACTGCATACGATTTTAAATAATACCCCCGTCGCAGCGCACCTGCGTTCTCAGCAAATTTCCAGTGCATAATATATGTCTTAATACCCCATAATATAAAGTTCCATGAAAATATATTCACAAATTAAGCAATATATACAATTTTTATTATTCTGCATAAGACTAAAATTGGGGATGAGTACGTAGGTTTGCTGAAACAAAGAACACAAAAACAATTGATATTCATGCAAATATAAATACAATTAATCTAGGTGAAGCCACATACCAAGTTTCATCAATATACATTCATAAATAAGTGATGTATACCATTTTGATTTCTCTCCATAAGAATAACATGGGGCTGAGTAACCAGGTTTTTTGCAAAGTTGAATGTTTTTTTCAATTAGAATAGCTTGAATATTAACAATAAAAATTTTGAACATTTGTCCTTAAAACTGTTTTTAATTGATAACGACGGCTATTAAAATATTTCAAATCACATTTTAAAACAGTATAAAACTTATTATGTGATACTATTACTTAAGCTGTTTCAAATTCTAAAATATTCTTAACTTACGTATCACTTTAAAACGAATTTAAAGTATATTAAGTATACATTTTAAAATTATGTAGTGGATAGACAATTTTTGAGAAAATATGATAAATAGTGAGATGAATTGATAAGAAACAATAAATATTGAGTTTTACATAGATTGTTCATTAGATTTTTTTTAAATATCCCGGAATGCGTAACCTTTAATATCACGATGTAATGATAATTTGACCAGCCCTTTAATTCTTTCTGTACAGTTTTAAAACGAATCTATCTACGTAGAAATAAAATTTGTGTAGTATTAGATTTGAGAAATAATAAAATCAGCTAATTCCAACCAGCTATTAACATGAAAATTGGTTGGTTCGCCATTTTGGCATGAAGCCCTGGAATAATCACAACTAAAGAGGTACTTTACATTGACGGAGATAATCAAATGAAGAAAATGAATCCACACGGTGACATGTTTCGTTGTAGCTACAACATGTCAGCGTAAGGAAGTTTTGTTAAAAATAGTAGGCTGTATACTGCACTCATTTGGATTTGACCGAAGGTTAATCAAAATTGGTAGTTTACATGAACATTTCATGAAACGGTTAATCCAATTTAGTTTTATTATATGGCAAAGCTTGACACCAAATGTAAATTCAGTCACATAGTAACAGTCAGTGAATACTTCTGCATTAATGGGTTATTGGCACGACAATCTCGCCCAAGCGCTAGTGTCGCCCGTTGCTATGGTTTTCCACAGCACGAATTCTACTAGATTATATGGCTGCATTTTCAAAAGTGTTTATCATACGGATTAATACATAATGCTTTTAACTAACTATAACTGGATGAGTTATTCACTAAGAACTTATTAAATTGTTTCAACCAATTTCACTTAAAACGTCAAATGTTAACTTATTTTATCAATGTCGATAGTAAAAGTGTCAAATTATTAAAGGTACAAAATTTTAAAAGAAAAAGAAACTCCATTACTTGATGTATCGGGACAAAAATAAATATTATGATCAGTGTTAGTCACTACAGGTAGTTTATAGATTACCAAGTGTGTCAGTGATCAGTGTTAGCCACTACAGGTAGTTTATAGATTACCAAGTGTGTCAGTGATCAGTGTTAGTCACTACAGGTAGTTTATAGATTACCAAGTGTGTCAGTGATCAGTGTTAGCCACTACAGGTAGTTTATAGATTACCAAGTGTGTCAGTGATCAGTGTTAGCCACTACAGGTAGTTTATAGATTACCAAGTGTGTCAGTGATCAGTGTTAGCCACTACAGGTAGTTTATAGATTACCAAGTGTGTCAGTGATCAGTGTTAGCCACCACAGGTAGTTTATAGATTACCAAGTGTGTCAGTGATCAGTGTTAGTCACTACAGGTAGTTTATAGATTACCAAGTGTGTAAGTGATCAGTGTTAGCCACTACAGGTAGTTTATAGATTACCAAGTGTGTCAGTGATCAGTGTTAGCCACTACAGGTAGTTTATAGATTACCAAGTGCGTCAGTGATCAGTGTTAGTCACTACAGGTAGTTTATAGATTACCAAGTGTGTCAGTGATCAGTGTTAGTCACTACAGGTAGTTTATAGATTACCAAGTGTGTCAGTGATCAGTGTTAGCCACTACAGGTAGTTTATAGATTACCAAGTGTGTCAGTGATCAGTGTTAGCCACTACAGGTAGTTTATAGATTACCAAGTGTGTCAGTGATCAGTGTTAGTCACTACAGGTAGTTTATAGATTACCAAGTTTGTCAGTGATCAGTATTAGTCACTACAGATAGTTTATAGATTACCAAGTGTGTCAGTGATCAGTGTTAGTCACTACAGGTAGTTTATAGATTACCAAATGTGTCAGTGATCAGTGTTAGTCACTACAGGTAGTTTATAGATTACCAAGTTTGTCAGTGATCAGTGTTAGTCACTACAGGTAGTTTATAGATTACCAAGTGTGTCAGTGATCAGTGTTAGTCACTACAGGTAGTTTATAGATTACCAAGTGTGTCAGTGATCAGTGTTAGCCACTACAGGTAGTTTATAGATTACCAAGTGTGTCAGTGATCAGTGTTAGTCACTACAGGTAGTTTATAGATTACCAAGTTTGTCAGTGATCAGTGTTAGTCACTACAGGTAGTTTATAGATTACCAAGTGCGTCAGTGATCAGTGTTAGTCACTACAGGTAGTTTATAGATTACCAAGTGTGTCAGTGATCAGTGTTAGTCACTACAGGTAGTTTATAGATTACCAAGTGTGTCAGTGATCAGTGTTAGCCACTACAGGTAGTTTATAGATTACCAAGTGTGTCAGTGATCAGTGTTAGCCACTACAGGTAGTTTATAGATTACCAAGTGTGTCAGTGATCAGTGTTAGTCACTACAGGTAGTTTATAGATTACCAAGTTTGTCAGTGATCAGTATTAGTCACTACAGATAGTTTATAGATTACCAAGTGTGTCAGTGATCAGTGTTAGTCACTACAGGTAGTTTATAGATTACCAAATGTGTCAGTGATCAGTGTTAGTCACTACAGGTAGTTTATAGATTACCAAGTTTGTCAGTGATCAGTGTTAGTCACTACAGGTAGTTTATAGATTACCAAGTGTGTCAGTGATCAGTGTTAGTCACTACAGGTAGTTTATAGATTACCAAGTGTGTCAGTGATCAGTGTTAGCCACCACAGGTAGTTTATAGATTACCAAGTGTGTAAGTGATCAGTGTTAGCCACTACAGGTAGTTTATAGATTACCAAGTGTGTCAGTGATCAGTGTTAGCCACTACAGGTAGTTTATAGATTACCAAGTGTGTCAGTGATCAGTGTTAGCCACTACAGGTAGTTTATAGATTACCAAGTGTGTCAGTGATCAGTGTTAGTCACTACAGGTAGTTTATAGATTACCAAGTTTGTCAGTGATCAGTGTTAGTCACTACAGGTAGTTTATAGATTACCAAGTGTGTCAGTGATCAGTGTTAGTCACTACAGGTAGTTTATAGATTACCAAGTGTGTCAGTGATCAGTGTTATTCACTACAGGTAGTTTATAGATTACCAAGTGTGTCAGTGATCAGTGTTAGTCACTACAGGTAGTCTATAGATTACCAAGTGTGTCAGTGATCAGTGTTAGCCACCACAGGTAGTTTATAGATTACCAAGTGTGTCAGTGATCACTGTTAGTCACTACAGGTAGTTTATAGATTACCAAGTGTGTCAGACAGAGTTGCAGTAAACATAAATGGTTTTCACATCACCATAAATACATTGTGGCCAAAATTAGTTTTGGATCTTCAACCATAATTCCGGCAAAATCATCATTTCGTTCAGCACTGACTTGACCAAGGAAAAGTCAGTGCTGAATGAAAGCACTTACTTATTATAATACAATAAGATTCTTGAATAGAATTTGGAACTTCCCTCGCCCCCAAGACTTCTAGACTTCTGGGAAAATCTCAAAGCAATTGTAAGGTTAAGAATTTTACTGCAGTCTATACTTCAGTCTTAGTGTCTATTAATCCTGTGTTAGCAGTGCAGTTTTTACATGATATATCTTATATCCCTTCCAGATTAAATTGAAATTTGCTTAGTCTTTTATTCAGACACTGAAAGTTTTTAGTAAGTTTGAAATATTTCCTTTCCTCAGTACTAAATACACAATTAAACATTTCTTATTAGTAAAAAAAAGACTGTTTAGGGTTTATAAATGATAACGATTTGTTTATCTTTGAAATATTTCCACAGAATACACAAATTATTATCAACAAAAATAGTTAATGTGTAGGTGGGAAGCAAAGTTAGTTTGGTTCGGTGATTTACTCTCTCAAAGTTTACTTTTCACTCTTTGAACTCTTCGCCGTATGGTTTCTTTCGCTTACAATTTTGCTCAGAGAATTAAATAATTTGTTTTACACGCTAATATTACCGGAGTGTTATTTTAAATACAAATATTTTGATATTTACAAGCCAGACATCTTCATATGAATAATCTTTTGTAAACCCAATGTTAATGAGATAAATTTAGCTAGTTTCTCGATTTTTCCACCATTTTCCAAACTGGTGCCTTTAAGGTTGGTCGCACATTCAAATAGCAAACACATAAAATCGTTAGATAATTACAAGACTAACTACTTAGACTTCAAACCATTCTTTGTAAAACCAACGAACGGCTAAGCAGGTAAAGCATCAAAATGCCTTTTTTTGCCGCCTTTAAGCAGGTAAAGCATCAAAATGCCTTTTTTTGCCGCCTTTTCTAAGATGGCAGCTTAAGAAATACTTTTGATTTTGGAGAATTTATAGGTTGTCAATGAGGAGGCACAGGTAACATTTGTATAAAGGTCCCTTTTAGAAAAGCCATTTTTAAGATCTTTAATATATTTTAAATGATAATGTTTAAAATTAATTGAGGAATAATTTATAACACGTAGCATAAATAAGATGTTTCAATTAAATAAACTACATTAAACTTAAAAGTAATCTGGTCGCATTTTAAGGACACAAACTATTGGCAGGGCAGCGGATGTAAGTATATTAGGAGGTAACGGTTATATCTCTTATTAAAGAATAATAGTTAATTAAATTTTGACACTTGCACACTTACAGATCTGAAAAATTAAAATATTTTAGTATAAAGACGCCCAGCAATAAGAATGTAACCTAAAAATCTAAACTCTGGGCGATTTATTGATAAAATCATAATTCTATTATAATTTCATTTGGTAGAATCAATAGCCTCGACACAGAGTAACTTAAAGCTAAAACCTTATTGATTTTTACCATTGGACCTAACCTGAATCGGAAGTGTATTGAATAATTTGTTTTTACTGAATATTACGCAAAACGATATACAGTGGAGTCTCACAAACTCGACACAATGTGGACTAAGACCCTGTCGAGTTTGTGGAATGTCGAGTTATCCAGAATTACATGGGGAGGGGAGGAAAACACATTATTTAGCTGTAAATTGTATACTGTATTAGATTTTACTTAAACACATTATAGTATAAATGTATAATGATACTGTATTACAAACTTAAGAAAAATATAAAAATTAGATAAATACTTAAAAATTGAGAATTAATAACTAATTGTCCTTGTTTCCAAAATATATAGTCTTGTAATACATGTACTGTAAAGTGAATGAGGTGTCGAGTTTCCCAGAGTGTCGAGTTATCGGGAGTCGAGTTTGTGAGACTCTACTGTACCTCATTCCCCAAACTATAGGGCAAACTCTTCACCAAATGCAAATTGTGCAGCAGAATGAACAGTCAATGAATTATCGGGTTATTGGTATCACATTTTCGCCCAAGCGCTTGTGTCGCCAGTTGCTGTGATACACCCACATTATGTTAGCTGCGATGTCACTCACAGAACAAGCTTTTATATATATATATATATATATATATATATATATATATATATATATATATATGTAAGCAATAATTACCTATTTAATAATTTAATAATTACCTATTTAACCTAAGCAATAATTAATCTATTTTAATGAAACCATATGTATAATGAATTGAACATAACAATAAATACCCCCGTAGCAGCAAACCTGCATACTCAACGAATTGCCAATGCATATTAATTTATCTTAATACACCATAAAGCAACATACCAAGTTTCATCAATATACATTCATAAATAAACGATTTATGACATTTTAATTATTCTCCATAAGAATAACATGGCGGATGAGTATGCAGGTTTGCTGAAATAAGGAACGCTAAAAATGGGCTATTATACAAATATCAATATAACTCAACTAGGTAAAGCCACAAACCAAGTTCTATTAATTTATGTTCATAATTAAAGGAGATAACACGTTAATTATTCTCCATAAGAATAACATTGGGCTGAGTATGCAGGTTTGCTGCTACGGGGACTATCGGCCAAAAAATGGGTGTTTGTGCAAATATCAATATACCACAATGAAATGAAGCAATATACCAATTTTCATCAGGATAAGTTGATAAATAAGCGAGATATACAATTTTTCTTATCCTCCATAAGAATAACATTGGACAACGTACTGTGTTTAGCACTTTCAATATCTCAGTAACCAATTGACGTAGAGCAATGATTAAAACATCAAATTGTGCATCTTTTTAAGCTGATTTCAATGGGGAAAAATAAAATTTTACTTTTTCAAGAATTGTATGTAAAAACCCATTTTTGGGGTACAAAACCCCCCCAAAATACCCTTTCGGATAGGTCGATCTGTCTGGTTTTAGAACTTAAAGTCATAAATGCTGCTTTACACGTTTGTACCAAATTTCATCAAAATCGGACCTTTTTTACGAGAGTTATCGCACCCACGGACACACACACACACATATATATATATATATATATATATATATATATATATATATACAGTTTCGAACGAATGGTGTTTTTAGGGTCTGGGGACCTCAAAACGAAAAGTTATCATGGTCCCGGGCCTAGGTCTTACCATGCCGACTACGATAATAGCTTCTTCCCTATAGGGGAAATTCGCTAAAATTTGTATTTTATCAAATTGCATTTTGGTCAAAAAACTACATTTCCTAAATGCTTGTAATCATTTGAAAAGGACTTATTAAAAGAAATCAACTAATTTACCTCTTGTTTTACATTGCAGCAAAATGATAGTTCATTGTAGTATACTTGTTTCTACTGTTCGTTGACAAAACTCGATTGTTTGATTTGCTTACTTTAATTACATACTAACCAATCATTTTAACCTTAAAAGACACAGTTTTTCAAATTATCGTAAATATTTTAACTATCTATTGTGATCATTTTATTTTGAGATAGAAGTTATCGTATAATCTGTTATCTTCGTCAAAATAAAGAATACAAAATTAATGGAACACAACTAGAAGGCAGCATTATTATAATCATATTTAAATCGGAAAATCAGTACGTACAGCTACAATCCAGCACATCAGTACGTACAGCTACAATCCAGCACATCAGTACGTACAGCTACATTCCAGCACATCACTACGTACAGCTAGAATCCAGCACATCAGTACGTACAGCTACAATCAAGCACATCAGTACGTACAGCTACAATCCAGCACATCAGTACGTACAGCTAAAATCCAGCACATCATTACGTACAGCTACAATCCAGCACATCAGTACGTACAGCTACAATCCAGCACATCAGTACGTACAGCTACAATCCAGCACATCAGTACATACAGCTTCAATCCAGAAAAATGTTTTATTATTTATGGATCAATCCTTAAAATCGTTATGGATCAACCAAAACGGAAATTTGGATGTTATTTTTATTCGTAGAAATATTTTGATACAATTCGATACAAGTCCCATAGATGGTTACATCTTTGCGAAATGACTGTGCGTTTTTTGTTACTTATATTGCTCTGTCAACATACCTTAGCTTCAGTGTAGAATTTCAACAAAACCTTTTCATAACGAGGTGATGATGGCAATAAAGTCAATATAAATACCTGACATTCTCCCGCCCAACCCACCCTTCCTGCCGGGATTAATGAAAACTAAACTGCGTTCCGGTTGCTCGATATTAATATCGAAATAAAATTCACTTATGTTGCGAAATGGATATATTTAAACAGCTAATTATATGATTTCTTTTATACCCATTTATTTGTTTTGTTTACTTTTTGTTACTAAAATTGTAATGAATGTTGTGATAGAATTAACCAACTTCATTTATCATTGTTAACCTTTTCTTTGCCTTGTTTACTTTTTGTTACTATAACATAAATTGATGTTTTGATTGTATAAACCAACTTCAAGTTACCAAAACTGAACGCTTAATTTTACTTTATTTTAATATAGTTTAACTTTAAACTCACACGCAAACTCACAACTAACACTACCAAAATAATAACATTTATCTGAGCTATAAGTCCAAACAATATTTAAACTCTAATAATTTGTTAGTTTAAACACAAGAATACAAAATCGTAAAAACTGTTTTTAGTTAGGTAAAAAACTATTTAACGAAATATACAAAAGTGTAGACAAATTTAATGATGCTATTAATAAAACCCATCTCAAATTGAATACCGGAAATTACAATATTTTAACTATAGCATTACCTTTTGTAAAATTGTGCCCTACAAGATACGAGGTACAAGATATATCATTGTTGCAACTCATGAGAATGCAAATGTGAAATCAATATTCCAATAATACCGAGTGTTCTTTACTGCATTTTCTGTCACCGAATTACATTTCATCTATAGAACATTTTTAACTAGATAGATTACCAAATATATTCAGAAAACAATAATTAAAGGTTTATTTTGAGTTTAATTATTATTTGCACATTAACTGCTGAAAACAAAGCAATTGAAACGTTTATAATTTGTTTACATAATAAATAATGACACTATTTTTTACCGTAACCCATCCCAACCCCTAACTCTTTTTGTGTTGCGGTGTGATTATGAAAATAATTCTATTTATAGCAATTTTTAGACACAAAATTAAGGGAGTGTTAACGGTAATGGCTGATCATTTGTGAAGTTTTTATGTTCTATATTCCCCTCCTATATTATTGTATTCAGTAATATCTTAAATTTATAAGTGGTTCTGAGGTAAAGTGGTTTACTTCTTGTACGCGTGCTGCCCCTGACGTCAGGTAATTACTCTCTCTAATCCTAAATACACGACAATGGACCGAACCCATTGTTCCCCCACAAAGACGTAATTAAAAAATCAAACGTCCCTCCCAACAATTCCAAGGACTTCAAAATCCATTAAACTAACTTATGACACGTTTTAATGTTTTTACTAACGATTGTTTACGTTCAACTACAGTTATTTTTAGTTAAAATAATTAAAGTGGTAAAATGAAAATATATAGATTTTCATCAATAAATTCGAAGCTTGACTAGTTTTTTGGAGGAATATGGTATTTAAATAGCATATACATATATAAATCATTTAATAGTCTATGACTCTGGGTTTGTTACCGAAGAAAGAAAGATTCAAAATATCCATATTGGGTTAAAAAATTGAAATACATTGACTCATTATTATTTTAATCCTGTTTTAAACAAACTTTTTCTTAACTTCAATGAGATTGTTTTATTGTTTCTTGAAATATTGGCAATTGGCATAATATATTGTTTATTCTGAACACTAAATAATGACTCATGTGGCTCGTTTTTTAACTTAAATAATTTCCTCACTTATATTCTAGAGCGTATATAAGGTAAAAACTATATTGTATCGAACTGTAAATGAATTAAGTTAAAAGATTAAAGTAATCATATTGTACGATGTACAAAATTACAATCTTCTCAGTCTAGATTGAGATCAATAAATATCAATCGAAGAGATGGAACAGCAAACACAAAACTGTGATAAGCCAGAGATGGCATTACTTCGTGAAGATTCTTCAAATCTTGTGGAACAACTTCGAGAACATGAAGAATAAAATAAATGTTTCTGTACAATTATTTATTTTAATATCGCAAGATAGCATTGCTCAACCTTTATTATAATGTGAAAACAACGTTTATTCTAGTTAGGCTAATAGTTAGGTTTATTTAGATAATTCATTGGCATACAGAACGAGATAAACTTATATATTTGTAATTATTTGTAAACTAATAACACTACCACGCCATAGCAAGGTGCTTTACAATATATAAACTTAATGTTTCTGATGAAAAACTAACCCAAACTTTTAATCAATTTCAAAATGTATTTATTATTCAAATTCAATTAAATAAAAGCCTAGAAAATCAAACAATTGTTAAGTAATATGATACGTGTTTTAGCGAATTTCCCCTATAGGGAAGAAGCTATTACCGTAGGTCTCATGGTAAGACTTAAGCCCGAGACCATGATAACTTTTCATTTTGAGGTCCCCAGATGCCAAAAACACCATTTGTTCAAATTTGTATATATGTATATATATATATATATTTATATATATATATATATATATATATATTTATATATATATATGTGTCCGTAAGCACGATAACTCTCGTAAAAAAGGTCCGATCTTAATGAAATTTGGTACAAATGTGTAAAGTACCATTTATTTGAACGAGTTCGAAAACCAGATGAATCGCACCATCCGAAGGGGGGTTTTTGGGGGGTTTTGTACCCCAAAAATGTGTTTTTTGGGGTTTTCACATGTAATTTTAATTTAAATCAAATTTTAATTTATACCATTAAATTCAGCTTAAAAAAACAAACAATTTGGTATTTTGATCATTGCTCTACGTCAATTGGTTACCGAGATATTGAAAGTGCTAAACACAGTACGTTGTCTAATGTTATTCTTATGGAGAAAAAGAAAAATTGTATATCTCGCTTATTTATGAACGTAAACTGGCAAAATTTGGTATATGGCTTTATTTGGTTGTGGTCTATTGATATTTGCACAAAAATCCATTTTTTGCCCGATAGTTCCCGTAGCAGCAAACCTGCATACTCAGCCCCATGTTATTCTTATGGAGAATAATTAACGTGTTATCTCCTTTAATTATGAACATAAATTAATAGAACTTGGTATGTGGCTTTACCTAGTTGAGTTATAATGATATTTGTATAAAAGCCCATTTTTTTTGTTCCTTGCTTCAGCAAACCTGCATACTCAGCGGCCATGTTATTCTTATGGAGAATAATTAAAATGTCATAAATCGTTTATTTATGAATGTATATTGATGAAACTTGATATGTGGCTTTATGTGGTATTAATATACATATACATGCATTGGAAATTCGCTGAGTACGCAGGTTTGCTGCTACGGGGGTATTTGCAAATAGTCAGGCTAAAATACAGATTGTACAAGGCAATTAATTTCCTTGTGCCACTGAAGACTTTCCTTCCTCTTTTTAGCGAATTTCCCCTATAGGGAAGAAGCTATTACCGTAGGTCTCATGGTAAGACTTAAGCCCGAGACCATAACTTTTCATTTTGAGGTCCCCAGATGTCAAAAACACCATTCGTTCAAATTTGTATATATGTGTGTCCGTAAGCACGATAACTCTCGTAAAAAAGGTCCGATCTTAATGAAATTTAGTAAAAATGTGTAAAGCACCATTTATTTGAACGAGTTCGAAAACCAGACGAATCGCACCATCCAAAGGGGGGTTTTGGGGGGTTTTGTACCCCAAAAATGGGTTTTTTGGAGTTTTCACATATAATTGTTATTTAAATCCAATTTTATTTTATACCATTAAATTCAACTTAAAAAAACAAACAATTTGGTATTTTGATCATTGCTCTACGTCAATTGGTTACTGAAATATAACAAGTGCTAAACACAGTACGTTGTCCAATGTTATTCTTATGGAGAAAAATAAAAATTTTATATCTCGGTTATTTATGAACATAAACTGACGAAACTTGGTATATCGCTTCATCTGGTTGTGGTTTATTGTTGTTTGAACCAAAAACTAATTTTTCGCCTATGGTTCTCGAAGCAGCAAACCTAGGTACTCGGTCCCCATGTTATTCTTATTGAGAATGATAAAAATGTTATTTATCGCTTATTTATGAATGTATATGGATCAAACTTGGTATGTGACTTCACTTAGATGAGTACTATTGATATTTATATAAAAACTCATTATCTTATGTTCCTTGTTGCAGCAAACCTGCGTACTCATCCCTAATGTTATTCTTATGGAGAATAATGAATATTTTAAATATCGCTTATTTATGAATATATTTTTTATGAATTCTGGTAAGAGGCATAATGTAATATTAAGACATATATATTCATTGGAAATTCGCTGAGTACGCAGGTTTGCTGCGACGAGGGTATTGTTCCTATTTGTTATGTCTTGTATGTAAGTATGCCTTGTATGTTTGTATGTATGTATGTATGTTTGTATGTAATTACAGTACAAAATTAAACATATTTCGTAGCACTGAGAGACTTAATTAATCTCATCCTGTTTAGGAAATAAAACAAAACAATGAAGTACTTAAGAAAATTATCATATAATTTAAAAAAATATTTACAATAGAATTTTGTTAAATATTTTTTGTCACAGAATTATTATCTTATGAAGTCTTATATACTTTATAAATTACAAATCACATTATCAAGGTGTTTAGCATTGTTACTACTTACTACGTACACCACATTCCTTATAATATGTATGTTTTAGGTAATTTTCCTGGTTCTATATTTAAAAAATTTTATTTGTTCTCTAATATACACTTTGAACCAACTAACTATGTTACATATAGATACATTTATTTAATACCAATATAATAATTATATTTCTAATTGTGTATATTCAGTTTTTTCTGTAAATGGAGTTTCAATGGTCATTCTCAGTGCGTTGGTTTTATCTTGTAAAAGGCGATTTCTCCGACGGCTCCCCCATTGCTTTACAACAATAAGAGGCCCCATTGTTTCTGAAACAATAGGAAAGACTATAAACAAAAGAGACTCAACGTCAATATCTACTGTCTGGGGAAACTTTCGATGATCAGAAGATCGGGAAACAGACTTATAGCGAAGACAGGAACATGTTTCATTTTATATTTTTTAATTTACAAACTTTGGTCTTATTCCGTTACAATTTTTACTGTCTATAGGAAAATCTACACTTTAAACTATGTCTCACTTACTACTATTTGACATAGACTTAATACTGCGGGGTAGCACGAGAGTGATGGTCTTTGATGCTGGTTGGGTGACACTTGTAGTGAATGTGACGCTTTAATATTAGGTTAAAATTAAGTTAAGCAAAGTAGTATTTTTTTTATTATTTATGATTTAATTTAGTGTTTCTTTCAAAGTTTAAGGGGTATAAATGAATTTCTAGGCCTAACTTCAACTCGAGAATAGTAATTTTTCATTTCTTAAATTATACTTTACATAACAACTTTTAAGACTATGAGTTCAACATATATTTTAAAATTCTTATTTAAACGATTTCTTAGTATTTTTCGTTCCTGGCTTTTCTTTTTTTATTAGATCGTCTTCGTTAATACATTTTGTAGGAACGTTTTAATTCTATATAACATACTTTTATATTGGGATGAAGTCAAGGGGAGAGAAAGATGAAAGAAACCATACATAATAAAGTTCAAGAGAGTATAAAGTAAAGTTTTGTAAAGTTTAACACTTTATCCAACCAACTTAGTACTCTACTTCCATTGCCAAAGGTTCCTTTTGCTCTTCACATTTATTAGTAAAATTGGTGAAATGGTAAAATCCCTTATTCAATTGGAATATAGCAAGAAAATTTAGCTTACCAAAGTTATTTTAGTGATATTAATGATTACATAATACCTAACATGTAACGAAATTACTTCCATTTATTTTCAATATTCGCGGAAATGTGTTTAGTGACAATAAACAGTTGTAAGTTAGTTATGGGTTACACTACAATGATAACTCATTACAAGAGAGTGCATCTAATATGACGTGCAACAATTTGAAATCAGTGGAAATTATGTAAATGCCCCGCAACAATGATCTGCGAAGGTTAAGGTTATGTGATCTGACGAGAACAGGAGCTTGTTATAAGGTTGGGACATTTGAAACTGGCTTAAAAACCAATTTTAAAATGTACCAATATTATGAAAACGGATGTGTTTATTTTGATCAGAACGCAGAATTGTGTTCAGCATAGAAAAAAGGTTAAATGGGTCACAAAAACCTTTACATTTGAAACTAAGTAATTAGTATTGGATTCAAGTGAATCCAACATAGTCAATACAATACGCCGCCAAAATTCAACTTATTCATAATAAATTACTTACCACCCAACAGTATTCGGTGGTTTCCCGGAGTTGGTATTTCAACAAATGTCAAAAAGTAGGGAGGAGTTGACATTTTAAACTTTCGGTATATTCGAAAATTCCTTTGTACTTGTGTTTACAAAATTGTTTTCTTTATATTCGTTTTGACAGTGTTAAGGAACTCAATAAACTATGGATTTTATTTGTTCGCCTTCTGAAAAAAAGAATAATTGAATTTCCAAATTAAAACTATACATATTATATAAAGGATATATATCCAATAACCACATAAAACCATGACATTTATAGATAAAAATAACAAGTACACAAATAATACTATCTGAGACTGTTTGTCAGCCCAATCGTATTCAATTATAGCGATTTTAGCTTATGAATTGGACAATCGATAATTTATGCTATCTATTTGAAAAGAACATTAACATGACAAATGCAAAGGAAGTACACCACAGGAAGCAGGTTATACGGGGTCCGACTGTTTCCGGGGGAGGTTTACCACAACCCACCCCTCCCCACCACCCAAAGTGACCAATGACGTTCCTTGCACTTCACTGTTTAGTGCAACAGGTATTCTTTAATTATAATAAAATTTAGAATTTGTTTGCTTACCAAACAGTGTGTTATCTACATATTTATTTTACCAACTATCAACATAAAGTTATTATAATTTCCGTAATTTTCTCTGAGTTTTGTCTACATTAAAAAAACAGACTGGGTTGTTTTCAGTAAGAAAAAATCTTTATTTATAAAATTCTGTAAGCGACATTTTTTTAAGTAAAAAATGTGGGAGTTTGGCAAATCGCAGGATGATGGATGACGGCTCAAATTAAAGGTCTTGATCCCAGGGACTCAGGAAAAATAATAGTATTTCTAAACGGTTACTGGCAAACGATAAATAATGTAAAACATCCCTCATAAGAAAAGCATGGGATTTAAAAAGTCTGCTTTGTTTACAGTAAAAGGGGTGATTAATTGTCTACTTTGTTTAGGCATTGACATGTTTTCTTATCCATGTTATATTTTCCTCAGCATGTAAACAGTAAAACAAGTCAGATGATTCAGAGTATTGTAGCAATTTTAGCGGCTATTGCCCCTTCAAGCCACGAGTGAAAATAGATTTAGAATAGATTAGAACATTTATTTTATATAATTACTCATACTGCATACATGAAATACTTCGAATAGCGTTCCAATTTCCATTGAAACACTATAATTTAATATAATATTTGTGACATGTAAAATGGAAATAATTTATATAATATAAAAGAAGTTTTGTAAATAATTGCTGACAATTGCGAATAAGAATTGCTAATGCTACTTGGTTTTTCAAGTCTAGGCAAACTCGTGATTTTCTTGTCCGGGAATCTCGGAAAGAAGTTGAAGACAATGATTTGAATTGTTTCTTGGCCTGAAGGGACAGGAGCCGAGTCACGTGACGGCCGGCGGTCTCGGCTTCTAGAACCTTCTGACCAAAGCTTATATATTCACGCTCGCTGGGGGACTGCGGCATTTTACGTACATTTCTGGTGAAGGACGTTTGTCGCTAGTCTACCCAACGAGACGTGAATTTCTTCAGATTGGAAGGTACAAAATTTGTTTTAAAATTTAGAGTCTTAATTCAAATCATTGCTCCATTTCTCATTTTGTTGTTTTTCAAAAAGGGGATCAGTCTGTAAAACAATTATTTGTTTTTCAGGGCTCGAAGCGTTTCTATTATTGGGTTGAAGATAAACTAAAACCAGACTGTTCAAGTACTGATAGAAGGATTATATAATTAAAGTTCAGTAAAGTCAAATATCGAACAATTTACTTTTATTTTGAAATATTGAAGCAATAAGCAAAATCAAAGTTTAAATTTTATTTTGAATTTTTAAATTATTTTATTTTACAGCAGACTTGTAATTTGTTTGCTTAAATAAATACAAGAAGATTTTATTTAGTTCATTTATTTTTATTTTAAATGACCACTTCTTAGCCTCAAGAAACATTATAGCCTGCTAGTCAGCGCTATATTAGCTACCATACCCACCACCATACTCTCAGCTGCTCACAGGTACAGTACCCTTCACCACCCTCAGCAACCATACCCACCCCCTCCCCCAGTACCATACCCACAGCCGACCATTATTATTTTAAGTCAGAAACATATAGAGCATATCATGGACATTTATTGAATAAATTCCCTTGATCTGTATTTTATTTGTATCATGTCTGTTTAAAAAATATCACAAATTCAGTCATTTTTACCTTTCATATGTATCAGGTACGTTTTGCTATGTCTCTGATTCATATCCTGTGTTGCAAGGTAATGTATACGATACCTGTCTGAACTGTACTTGTGCTGTATGGATTAATCTACATATTTGTTGGAGTATGAATTGTTAGTTATTTTCTTAAATATTTTGTTTGTACTTTGTTTTAAGCAACTATTTTTTTAAACTAGGGTCTATTCATAATTGCTATTTAAAACGCAGACGGAACTCTAACATAATAAGTGACAAATACAAAGATTATCTAGGTACTAAGGTGCTCAACTTAAAAGATTATTTTCTATAGTGACAGACAAATGGTCTGTATTACATGTTTCGTATAGCAGAGTTAACCTTTATGAGTTAATGATGTAACATATAGAGATCGGCTGACAGACATACTTTTTTAAAGTTAATATTTAATTTAAACTCAGAAATCGTACAGCTTCACTTTGGAAGGTTTATTAAATGCCATACGGCCGCCAGGAACTTTCAATTGATATAAGTTAACATTCTCATTTAAAACTCTTGTCTTCTGTTATAAGTTAACTATTTACTCAATGTTATTCTCGGGAAAATTGTAAAGGGGATTATTTACATCCATATAAAGGAGAAACTTGTAAGTAGAAAAGAATACCGTTGAACATGCAGTATGATGATATATTACTGTGCTGTTCAAAGGTAAGTCCATAAATACAAGTCCCTGTCATGGCAGCCTAGAGAGACTTGCAGATCCATAAATATCCACCTTACACCCTTGTCATCACAACCTAACTACTAAGCATTACTGGACGTTCTCCACAATAGAAACCAGTGGTTTAATTTTACTAATGTAGCAGTATTAGTAAAGTTATATTCAGTACAGTGTCGTGTACTAGTGGACACAAAAAGTGCGAACGTTTGTAGTTAGACTGCTTAGTTATGGATCGTTAAATTGTATTACGAGGTGCAGTAATACGCTTAAAAAGCTAGTCAATATATTTAAAGAAAACGTTATTTTAAATTTTAAATACAATTTTGTTAGCGTTTAAGTTAAAATTTCCACCTCTTTGGGATTGAACCGTACTTCTCACTACCTGTAAAAGAACGCGAAGATCAATTACTTTCTATGTGCATCTTTGTACTACACAACATTCCTCGATATATCCAAGCAACAGTCCAACGACGATATAGAACTGATAGTGAAAAAACTGGAAAGGAGTCGCTAAAAAACTTAGATTCAATTACAACTTAACAGTTGGTCCATTTAATCAAATCAAAGTCAAATAAATAACCTAAAATAGTTATTCTAATAAGTTACTCCCAAAAATGTGTAAGTTAATTTAAACTACAACTAAGCGAAGTGAATATGTGAAGCGAGCTAACTCTCAATGTAAATTGGATAATAATTTCTGAGGTAAAGGTGAGGACTGGCGCTGCTCGTAAATACAACAATTGAAATATAGTTTAAACACCTTCAGTCAACAGTCTTCAGTCAACAATTCCAAGTCGATGATATCCCACATATGTTTCGGAGCACTTGTTCCACCATCAGGTACGATCCAAAAATGGCGTTCTTCTGTTTTGGACTAATAATTAAAATTAAAATATTAAAATCACAACACATAACAGATTCTCATAAACATTTAATTATGAATTACTTGTTTTGCCGACTGGTTAAAAATATGTAGGATATAATCTACTTGTTGACTAAAGATGTGTAAACCTATATTTCAATTGTCATTTAACAGATATGGAGGCATTCAGCAATGAATAAAATAAATCAACTATAAAAGTACATTTATGTCTTAATTTCATTAGGTTTGCATTACATCAATATTTTACCATGTTTAGTTTGTGTAATTTAGACATTTCAAAGTAATTTGTTTTGAAATTTCCCCTACACGTTAAGCAATGGGAAGCTTCACTTCCTTCGAGGGTTAAAAGCCCCTGAAGATAACAATGATATCCGCCGGGCCGGAAATAAGGTGAACCCTCAAGGCCGCGACTGCTTCCGGCCGGAAATGGGTTTGCAACTACTGCCATAATTATTCATCCTTCCTTTTAATGCTTCGTACCTCGATTACGATGATACATTAAATAATACAGGATAAATAAACTACGTCTCACAACACTACAACGTATATTTACACTTTTACTGTACTTACATTCAAAATGGTAAAATATACGCAAAATATGGTACAAGGCAATGCCTTATAAAAAGCATTATTATGAAACCACAGAGGTAGTTATTGAAAAAGTAGTTAATTCTGAAGGACTATTAAGTTCACTAATTATTTTCATATTTATTTGTTTTATTTAGGGTACAAAAGATGTTTAAATATTCTTAACACACAATTAATAGTAAATGTATTTATAATTAGATAAAGGACAATTACAAGTTCAAAATATAATGGACAACTAAACTGGTATGGTAGTGTTATCCCTATTATTATTATTATTATTATTATCTTTATTAATATTATTATTTGATACATTATTTCTTGACTAGCATTCTTCGTGCTGTTCCAACTAAACAGGGTCAATAATACGGCTCACAACACTACAAAGTACAAACACTACAAGGCAATACCTTGTACCATCTTTTGTGTATATTGTACCGTCGTGTATGTAAGTACAGTATTAGGGTAGATATAATTTGTAGTGTTATGAGACACCGTTTGTTTACCCTGTTTAGTTGTAACAACACGGATCATGCTACTAAAGAAATATTTTATTAAATAATAATTATAATAATAATAATAATAGGGATAACACCACCATACCAATTTGGCTGCAAAATAAATGTTTAACTTGTAATTGAGCTTTATTTAATTTTAAATACGTTTGCTATTAATTTTTTGTTATAATTAGTAATCATTTGTTTGCAACCAAAATAAAAAATAAATGTGGTGAGCTTAATGGTCCTTCAGAATGAACCAATTTGTCAGTAACTATCTCTGCGGTTTCATTATAAAGCTTTTTCAAACATCTTTGCAGATTTTAATTTTGAAAAGCAAACAAGTGTGTAGGTATTCTCTTACAGTTTTACCTTATGTAGTTTTTTAGCATGAATAGATATTGCGCCCCAAACACCTGACATTGTTGAGACAGCCTGCAGACTATAGCGTCATATATATAACCTTCCCTTCCCACCTCACCCTGTGCAGTGACAATCACACATAAATACATTATCACTCGCAGAATCTGAATCTGTCAGACTTACCAACATAAATATATTTCAGGACAAATATCTCACATGATAACAAGTATTTAGAAGTTATTGAAGGTAGAACCTACCGTCTAATTAGTATTCTAATGTTAACTATTTCTTTGTGGATTTTATATTCATTTATTTTCTCTGTATCAAAACTAAAGTAAGTAATTTTGTTATATCAAGCTGCAATTTAGGTGGTATAGTTTTCTTCTTAAACAATACATATTGTGTTTCATTGAAAGAAGCAGTGGAGATAAATATTATTAAATATTATAAATAAATATCTTACTATATAATATTATAATTTAACTGTATGTTTGTCAAAGCCAAACATTTTAACTGTATGTTTATTAAAATTACAAACTAAAACAAAAATTTGTGAATATTTAAATTACGATATATGTACACTATCATAACTATTTTTTATAAATATATTTTCCTTGACGATCGGCTGAACATTCACTAACATTAGGTCTTCTTTTATAATACCCGAATATGTAAAGCTTGGATCTAATTTCAACAAGAATAAAAATATTTTATAAACATTGATGGTTTTCATCATGCTACTTAAATATTGAAAATTGTAAAAAAAAATTGTTTTTTGAAAGAATCATTAGACCACAACGAGATAAAGCAGTATACCAAGTTTTGACAAGATACGTTCATAAATAAGCGAGATATACTATTTTTCTTATTCTCCATAAGAATAACATAGATAACCTACTGTGATTATCACTTTCGATATCTCTGCAACCACTTGCTGTAGAAAAACATTTCAAATTACTATAACTATTGTTTTTTTTCAAGCCAATTGTGTTGGTAGCATCAAACATGACGTTTTAACAAAACTCAACTGTGAAATACGCAACATTTTCCAAAAGAATAGCTAAATAGGGAAATTAGCTAAAACATGAGACAATTAACAAAACGGTTTATTTATTTATAGTGGAAGTTAAAACACATTGCTATTCACCTTTAAAATGGTTTTTACAACAAACTGACCTAAGTTTCATGCAAATCGGTCAAGTATTGCCTGAAATATGAGAAGTTCTGTGATTGAGCGGCCGCCATATTTGATGACGTCATAGCTGGAAAATGTACGATGTAGCGGATGTCCACCCAAGTCCAAAACACTTACTAGGACTTCTACTAAACATTCTTGAAGAAAGATTCTCCCTACTCGAACTTTCCCACAGGACCCTAGTGCAGGTCCTGGACTGGAACAATTTTAGGGGCCTAGGCTGAACCCTGTATGTTAGTCAAAGAATTTTATTAAAATTACGAATTAATTGAAACTATTTGAATATTAAAATAACCATATATATATATATATATATATATATATATATATATACATACATACATACATATATATACACTATCAAAACTATTTTTTTATACTTTCCTTGACGATCGGCTGAACATTCAATAACAATGTCTACTTTTATAATACCTAATATTTATAGCTTAGATATAATTTCAACAAGAATAACAATATTTTATAAACATTAATGGCTTTCATCATGCTACTTAAATATTGAAAATCATAATTTTATTTATATGTGCGTTCATATTTTATACATCTTATTGATTAGTTGTTCTAACTGGCAGCGGATTTTTATGGGTATGTTGACTTATAAGTTGAACTTCATGATTCGATTTAGCTATAAAAATATCTTCGTATTACTGTTATCTCTATAAAGGCTCCATAGAGGTTTCTGTGAAATGGGATTTAAAATTGAGTGGTTACATACGGCTGATACCATGGGTGTAACCGAAACTGTGCGACTTTAATATCCATATAAGGCAGAATGGATTTTATCATCTATAACAAAAATGTCAAAGGTTAACGTTCCTGTTCGTTTGCTCTTGTGCATTAACAATGTTATTTTAATGTAAAATTAGTTTTGAAAAAAACTGTTTACCACCGACTATTACAAAAGTGGTACAGGTAAAATGTAAGACAATTATTTCAGCTGTTAACTATGATAATAAATTATGGGTTTAATATAAATTCAATACGATTCGTTTAAAATAATTATTCATATTGGGCCACTACTGTAGGCGTGATAAACTAATATAATCAACCACAAATGTCCAGACTATACTCCATCAAATATTATTTATATTTAAACCAAATTTTGGTTTAATTAATGGTGTCGAAAAACAGTAATTAATTTTTAAACAGTGAATTCAATCAAAAACCTATTATAACACCAACCAGAATTATGTTTATTTACAGTTCCTACCAATTTGAAAAATATTTAAAAATAATAATTATAACAAGGCTACGAATTTTTTTCCTTTTTTGGTGATCTGTCCATTCACAGGTCGAGTGTATTTTTAGAAGAGATTTGAGTATTATATCAAACAATTATTTTCAGCCCTGTAAATTTATATAACACTTCAAGTAACACATTTTAAAACTGCTTTAAACATGAGAAACGGAAGAAATTATAATATGTGCAATAGGTTTTAAAACTATTTTCTGATGAAATAGTATCATAATTTTTTTTAACTTGATCGACCTTGGTAAAATACTTTTGTTCAAAGTCAAAGTCAAAGTCAAAATTCTTTATTGTCGTAAGCAAAATAAAATGCGATGGCAAAAGTCAGTAATATGTACATGGAATTATCAAAATGTTTGTCGATATGTACAATACAAGTCAAACTTATAACTAAACAATTGAGTCATCGTTTAAAAATAAATGTACACTGTAATATTCTTTAACAACTAAAAATTCTTTCACGCTATTCCTGAATATTTTAAAATCATTTAACAATCTAAACTTATTTGGAAGGCTATTGTACATCTTTATTGCTGAATACAAAACTTGCTTCTGAAAAAATGTGGTGGAATGAGGTAGGATTGCCAGGCGGTTGATAGAGCGAAAATTGTATGAGGAGGACCTTTTTTGAAAATATTCTCGATTTTTCATAACTAAACAGGTTGATTCCAAAATATATAGACAAGGGAAAAGTCAGAATTTTATTCTGTCTAAAAATTCCTTGACATGACCTAGACGATCTCAGCCCGAACATGACTCTCAGTGCCTTCTTTTGCAATTTGAATATGCTTGCAGTAGCCGTTCTTTCATATCCCCAGATAGGAACAGCATATGCAAGGTGTGGATAAAAACAACCATAATATGCTGCCATTAAAATATCTAGATTAGAGAAAGTAGATAACCTACGCAGTATAAAAATACCACAGCTAAGTTTCTTAAACACTTGATCAATATGGGAGAGAGTTTCAGATTTGAGTCAACTATTAAACCTAGAAAATTATTTTCGCAGCAAGAATTAAGTTCAATATCACCTATTAAGACTAACTGACTAGAAGATTTAGATCTTATACAAAAATCAATGTACTTAGTTTTATCACCGTTAACAAGAAGATTATTTGAGTCCAACCACTGCAATAAGGAACTACCCTGAATAAACATCTCAATTTCAAGTTGATTTATATTTTCGTTTGATACAAAATGATGTATCATCTGCAAAGAGGCAAATATTACCTTTACCAACTGAATCAGTTATATCATTCACAAAAAGCAAGAAGAGTATCGGACCAAGAACCGAACCTTGAGGAACACCAGAACTTATCAAAGTTTGAGTTGATTCATGGTAACGAAGACATCCAGAAGGGTCAATGTAAGGCATTGTTACAGACTGAATCCTTCCCTTTAAATAAGACGATATTCAGTCCTGTGCGACTCCTCTTATACCGATACGCTCTAGTTTTTAAAGCAATAAATTATGGTTTACGACATCAAATGCCTTTTTTAGGTCCAAAAAATGCCCATTACATGTTCGTGACTATCAAAGGACGAGACGATATTCGAAATAAAATAAAATCATCAAGGGTAGACCTACCCTTCTGAAAACCAAACTGCTTGTCAGACAGAACATTATTTGTATTCAAAACATTGTTTAAGTGAATTAGAAAGATTTTTTCCAATAATTTAGAAAACGTGGATTGGATTGCTATTGGTCCAAATAGCAATAGCAATAGCAAATAGCAATATAGGCATTTTCTGCCTCGTCAGAGAGCCCTTTTTTAAATACAGGCTTAACCAATGACATTTCTAATGGAGTCGGGAACTCACCACATTGGAAGGATGCGTTAATCAAATGACACAAAGGAGGGGCGAGTACCTCAACACACTCTTTCAGGACCTTAGAAGATATGCCATCCCTACCCGCAGAACAACTTGAACGGAGAGAACGTACAACCTGAATCACCTCACCATCAGTTGTAGACAACAAGAACAATGTTTTATCCATGAAAGATATTGAGGTTCCATGGCTTGGAGAATTACCGTCCTTAGATCCACGCCCTATTCCAGCAAAGTATGAATAAACAGCTCCGAAACAGACTTTACATCTGTAAGCAAAACTCCATTTTCATCCTTCAAAGATACTTGTTTGAAAGGCTTAGGTACTTTACTAGGATTGAAATCATTAATCACTTTCCATATGGTTTTAGGTACGTTTTGAGAAGAACTTAATTGGTTAAGCACACTTTGCGCTTTGAATGACTGAATTCCCTTTTCAAATCCAAGTATTCTCTCCTGAGGTAATGAGTTGATCGAAGGTTCTTAGTCAAAGAGTACATCAGTAACATCCTATTGCGCAATTTTAGCACTGAAGAATCGAGTTGAACTTTTCTAGGAACCTGGTTGCTCTTGCACTTTACTGTGCGTTCAGGAAAGGATATTTCAAAGTAATAATCAATACAACTTAAAAAACATTGCCATTTTTGACATTTTTACGTTATCTGAAGAGAATATGTCATTCCAGCTTTCTTTATGCAGTAAGTATTTAAAAATATGTATATTAGCTTGAGAGAATTCTCTCCTGAGGCTATAAAGAGGAAAAGACCGTTCCTCAACACCTAACTTAACATTAGCTACTTGCCCATGCTGATCCGAGACCGCTGTAATAATTACTGACGAATCAAACATATGCGATTCAATATTAGTGAAAATGTTATCAATAAGAGAACTCCCAAATTCTCGCGTGTATGTGACAATAGTATTCCTCATTCCAAAAGAGAGCATCAAATTGTTGAACCTCTCTGAATGATGACTATCAAACAAGTCGATGTTAAAATCTCCTACTACATAAATTAAACAACTAGGTTTGGCAACACTCTCAAGGCAAGCAGTCAACGTATAAAAAATATATCAATCTCCTGGAGTTTAGATATCGGAGGTCTATACACTACAATTAAAACAAGTTTTGAAGGCAAGTTTTGAAGATCAAGTTTGATCCCTGCCATTTCACAAATCCCCTCATGACAGAAATCACTAATGTCAAGCGGTTCATAGCACAGAGAATGTTTTGCTAAGATACACACTCCTCCCCTCTTTAGAGAAGAGCGGCCAAATCCTGATGCAAGAGAGAAACCAGGCATGCAGAACTGACTTAAGTCAGAGTGGCTCAGAAAGTGTTCAGACAAACAAAGAACATCAGGAAGCAAAGATTCAACCATAATTTCAACCTGTTCTAATTTAGACATTAATCCTTGAACGTTCTGGTGAATCAGACGGAAGGAAGGTGGGACATATACATTTTCTACATGCCTCTCTCTAACTTCCTGTTTTTCTCTAATTTCTGGAATTTCTGTTTTTCTGGAAATTTGACTTGTCGTTGAAGACTTTAGAGACAATGTCAGTACGGGTGGTGCTTCTCCTATTCCTAGCTACAGGACGATGGTTGGTTAGTATTACAGGAATCCTGTTATAGACGACGTCAGGTGAGGAGCAGGTGAAGGCATGGATTACTTTTACAATGCCACTTTTTCCTACGTCATTAAAATGCAATCCGAACCTAGTGAACCTAGTGTGTTCTTTATTCAATTTGTTTAACTAAACCGTAATCCAAACCAAAATTCAAATAAACGACATATTACCATTAAATAATGTTAAACTAATGGTACATCGACGTTTTATTGCATACTAAATAAATTAAACTAAGGTGATTAAGTGTTCATGAACTCGTAAATAATCAAGCATTCGATGATGTAATACAGGGCAGTTTACAATTTTATTAACAAGGTAGTCTCAAGATATAATAATTATAAAAAAATAAAAATTGGTCAATATTCGTTAAACCAATTTTACAAATTTATTTATCCTAGCAACAATATCAGTTGTTTGTTTTCGTAAGCAAACAGCTACTCGGTATTTGCGGTTTCATCTCACACAGTACAGTAACTCATCTCCCGAGTGTTATTGATTCCACATTTGGCTTTGTATAAAGGCATGCACAATATAGTTTATTGTTACATGATATAACATAATAAGTCACTACTATAAAATAATACGGTAACTACTTATAAAAAATAGGTGGAGACAAATAATATACAATATACTTTTTTTCTACCGCCTTATTTATTTTAAGTCCTATTTAGCTTGGTATTTTATCGTTGTTAAATTAAATTTATAAACACCAAAAGTGACTAACACAATTACTCATTTTCGGCCTCTTATATTATTATTTTGTATACATAGATGGTATCAATTTCTGCCCCATAGGCTTTTAAAGTTCCAATGTTAATCTATGCAGTTATTTTATTTAAGCAATCAGTTGATTATAATGTTTTATCATTTCAAACCACCTGACCCTATGCCTGTGTGATTCCTGTTCAGCAAACGTAACAGCCTGATAGTTTCATATTTATTTAAATATGCAACTGTTTAAATGTTTTCTGTGCATAAAAATTTGATAACATATATTATTTTAGGTTTTTTGAAATGTGTAAAGTTAATCTACACTTTTCATCTTTCTCACTAAGCCCAGTTTTTGTATTGACAATATAGGGAATACACATCAGAACTATGGCTGATTCGTTTCACAATACGTTTAAAAACCGATAAAGTTGGTTATTATCAAGCATTTCCCTTCAGGATATCAATAACAACTTTGCACAAAACAAACCTGGTCGTTTACAAGGAAGTAGTGTGGGTTTGCGGGTTTTGCGCCGGAAGTGACGTCATCCGGTCACGTGACCGGAAGTGCTGAGTCATGAAAGATGTTATCTGAGGCTGAGCCAGTGACGTAGGCGGTTTTGTGACGAAATGAGTAAAAGTTCAAAGTTCAAGGTCACGGGGAGGTAATTTTAAAAAAGTACTACCTCGCACGCGTAAAATCCGATTGTGATTCGATAGTTTTAATTCGATAAAATATCGAATGAAAATTATCGAATGAAGCAATCGAATGATACGAGTGCGAGGTAGTACTAATACAAATATTACTTTATTTTTATTTACAATAAGTTATGTTTACAATAATTCATGTTTACAATAGTTCCCCGTTGTTGGTTGTCATCGATGTTGTTGATCCGGACGAGTTGCGGCCATCACTTCGCTTTCTGAATAAAGACGGTATATACTTCGATTCCTGCGCAGAGTCCATGTTGTTTTTTGATGCGTAAAGTTCCAAAGATAAATCGTAACCGGACGCAATGAGAAGTCTTAACTCTTCATTAAAAACCTCGAGGTCTTGGAAAGTCGCCAGATGAATAGAGTCATAATGAATACACCTAATTTTAATGGACATTTTAATACAATGTTTTACGTTTGTGAAGAGCACTCGATGTTCACCAGTCGAGAGCCGGAGGTGTACTGACTATTCGCTAGCTAGCGTTCTGGTATCAAACAAAATGGTGGGGCGGAGAAGATGGCGGACAGCAGATGGCAGGCGGCAGGTGGCAGCTGGTTGCTACTACATTCGCCGCCACAGTAATGCAATCCTTCGGCGTAATTCTTGTAGTTTATCTTGTCGGTTCATTTGATACGTTTTACATCTACATATGCAATAGCTGAAACACTTGCACTTACGACAAGCTTTCCCGTCAACTTGATCGCCTGGTATTTTAAAACATTGTAACTCGCAACAATATGTCTTCAAATTGTTATCGAAAAATAAATTTTTCATAGGTGACACCGACATGTTAGCTGCAGCGTGTGTTAGACAAGACTGAGACTAACTTCACTGCTCCCTCTCTTTTATACCTCTTCATAAGTTAACCCTGAATGAAAGTTCAAGGTCATCCATTTGAATTTTAAAAAAAGCAACACAGCAGTATATAAAATAATATACTGCTGTGTTGCTGTTTTTATTTTTTTTTATTTTATTTTATTTTATTTTTTTTTATTTTCTTTATTAAACAAACATCTTACAATACAATAAACTTAAGTTTAACATTGATAACTAGAAATACAAACAGAGACATTATGTACAAGGATGCGTGATGTGCAGAGTGAGTTCCGTCGAGTTGTTGCCGCTTACACCGTGTGATACCAAATACAACGTCCCCGGTTGAATATCTCGCAAATCTTCATTTTGTAGCAGTTGAACAAATCGTTTTGGAAGAAATACTTGAAACTTCGGCTCATCTCCTGGAGAGAAAGGTCCTTCGCTCAATGAAACTAGAATTGCTTCTCCATGTGTGGTTTCCACTTTCTTGATGTTATGAATAATGTAGTGTTTTTGTTCTTTTAGTTCTGAACACTTTTTAGTTAGCAGAAGGTCGGATTTTGAATGAGTGTTGAATTGATCAACCAGTGTTTGTAGAAACTGTTGTGATGTCATCTTCGTCAGTGGTGTCTTCTGTGATGTTGCCTCTTCGGAGTCTCGAATAATACTCGTGCTGGAGCGGTGCTGTCTCCTCGTATTTATAGGCCCCGCTACCCCCACCACATTTCTGTTCTCCACTACCCCCACCACATTCCTGCGTTTGTTTCAAGTAAGCAGCCAAACGATACGCGTTGTACAATGCACAGTTTGTTTGGCCGTGTTTAAGATCTTTTGCAGCGACACAAATATTACCGAGATTAATGTTAAAGTCCTTACTGATAGTTATATCGAAAACATCACCGTGCGTGTACTTTTGTATCCAGTTCTTTTTTTCTAATCCTCTTGTGTATATATGTGAATATTGTTTGCAAAAGTTAAACATAATACTGTGCAGATTACTGTAGCTTATAAATCCTTCATACCAATGTATGTGATGAAAGTAGTTTGTTATCCATTTGTTTGTACTTTTTGCTTTGGTGTTAAGTTTGTTAAAAGAAAAAGGAGCATCAAACGTGAATGGGTAGGCTACAAATGTAAGCAAGTCTAAAATTACTAATTCCTTGATAATAAACCTATCATCATTATTTCGAAATGCTTGAAATTCTATTACACAAGGCTTTACACTCACTTCTTCATCCCCTCCGCTCATCATGGCACCTAGCGATCAACTAAACTGTTTTCCACACCACGGTAGGTTAAATACCAGGCCGTACAGTTGCAGGCGCGTTGGTGTATATTTAACGTGGGCACCGTCCCCAATAGGCCTACCCCACGTGTGTTCTTCTTTACTAAGTCAAACTTTAGTCTTTTTTAACTTCTTCTTCTTGTGTTTCGTTTTCTTCTTCTTCTTGTTTCTCCGTTTCTTCTTCCTGTGTTGTTTCTTCTGTAGCTTCTGTAGCGATTTCTACAAGTGGTTCAAAATCCTTTAACTTTCTCCACATGCAAACTTCATGAGGTATTCTATTAAAAATAGATGTATCCACAGGTCCGTACACGATGGTGCTATCAGGTTGTTTTTCCAAGGTATCGACCAAATATTCTTTAATAATAGCGCTTGCAAATACCAACTGTCTCATGTACCTTGTAATAGGTTCTGTTGCGTAGTTTAAAACGTAGAATTCTTCATGTGACAGTAGAATCTTATTTTCATGTTGAGTCAAGTCTCTAATTCGCACTTGTAGTTGTCCACGATGTTTAACAATATCGATTTCATTGTCACAATCCAAAAGTCGAATATGTGTTTTCCTTCCACACAAACTGTTAGTTAAATAACATTCTATTAAATGTACATGTTTCAAAAATGACTCCCAAGCATTTTGCGAAAATAAAACCTTTTTTGTTCCATGGTGTAGTATTACTGTAGGGGAATAATCCAATGACTTCATCAATCCAACTGATACACTTTTACTGATGCATGCTGAGATGGGGTAAAAGATTCGCAAAAAAACTTCAGTTAAAATGTGAGGAGGAATATTTTCTTCAACTTTCTTCTTCCTCTTTGGTACTACCTTTGATGGGTCTGCATTACTTTCCTCCTCTCTATCTCTTTTACCAAACTTTAAAAATGCAGTTATTTCCTTGATGATTTTTTCTTCACTAGTATTATCACGTTCCAATAACGGTGCTACCTCTGCATCACCTTGTACAACAGATGGAGAACTCATTTTGTAGAAGATGTTGCCCATGCGATGATAGACGATCAACTGAAGACCTGCATTGTTGCTCCGCTATTTATAGGTTAGCGACAGTGGCGGTGCCGGTGGTGGTACAACGTTTTACAATACCGTCTTTACGATACCAGTCAACGGTGTGTATGTAACAATTTTATCGTGCAAAATTAAACAATACGCAGATGTATTTGCAGGTACGTTTTCTTGAAATTCCATTTCTATTTTTATATCAACACTAGACGATTTTACAGATTCGTTTTGTTTGGAGCAATCAATTACAACAATCGGAGATTTCGATTCAAACTGTACGGGAGATAGTAGAGGTGTGTTTGTTTTGCCGTAATATGAATTTTGGAACCTAGCGTACATATCGTATAAAACACTGTACCTTTTTTTATCAAAAGAGATATTAAAGTTGTCGTAGGGAAAGAATTGTGAATTCAGGAACACTTTACAGTTTGTTAATTTACAATGGTCAAATTCACCAGCATTTTCAGTTAATATACTTTTTTTCTTTGTTTGTAATCCAAAGATTACATATCTCGCTTTTTCCAAATGAGTAGAAGTTTTTACAGTCCATGTATGCCGTTGTGTTGAAGGTAAAACGGGGTATTCATGAAACTCCCAGCTTCTGAATGGCATTACAATGTCTCGATCTGATTTTAACTTTCTTAATAATGTAATCCTGTGTTCATCATTTAGTCGCACATGTGGTACTCTCCAAACAATCTTGTCTAATGTTAGTTTCCAGTCTAAATTGGCTTCAGTTGTTCCAGCAGATGCTTTAATAATATCATTATCGTTTGATGACCTTAATAAAACTAGTTCTTGTTTTACATTTATTATTATTCTTCTGTAATCTTCAGCAAATCCTAAAAGTAATCTTAAAGGTACGTAAAAATCAAAGTTTCCCGAAGCGTCAGGAGTAATTATACTTTTGTCTGGTGCAACCCATCCTGCAACAGCTAACAGATTCTTCTCATTTGGTGTTAAAGACGCTAATCCTTTTAAGGTACTGGAAATTCCAACCTTTTTTGTTGAATCGACTGTAACTCCTGAAATTTCATATCTAATCTCGTCAAACAAAAATGCCATAGGATTATTTATGAACGGAACAGTGGTTCCAACAGTACCGTCAGCTTTTGTTACTTTTCCTTCAATATATAAATAACTTTCGCATGGAAGAGTATAAATGTCTTGTTGTTGTATAGGAATCCTAATTTCATCGTTATTGTTTAATTTGGACGAAGCGTAAGGGTTGTGCGTGTGATATTCCTTTTCCCATAAGGTCTCGTCGAATGTTGGGCCCTGCGCTATATCCAGTATATCCATTGTTAATGACCTTTAATCCAATTTCTTCTAGAAAACGAATGTTGTCACTTGTTAATCCTTCTACAGCTGATGAGCTACTGACCTCTTTGCTGGTTGGCTCTCTCTTTTTAAATGATAACCCCATTATCTAAGCGGATGATTTTATATGTATTCTTACAGTAATAGCTTCTCCTCGAAAGTCAATAAGGTTTCCGTCTTGATCCACTATGTTCAGCACGATGTCTGAAATGAAACTGGTGTTTAACGGTAGGTACACAAGGTTTTGAGGCTTTTCTACTATCTTGAAACCCGGTGCGACTGATGGGTAGAATGTGTGTAATATATGCCGATTTTCTCCATCTCTGTAGGATCCTTGTATAATGTTACATGTAATGTCTATGCTGTTTACTTTGATGATCGTCACAGTTCTATTCCCAGAATGAGTTGTATTAGGTTCTAATACCTTTGTTTCCTTAGAAAACCCTAATAAACTACCAATTGAACGTTCTTGGCCAAAATCAATATAATACTTAGAAGTAATTTCGGCTTTCATTGTATTGTTATTGCCTTTTATCGTTATATTTTCTTTTCCCATATGTTTTTGTATAACTTCATTTATATTATCAATTTCATAAGCTCCTGTTGGTAAACTGAATTCTTCCAAAGCTGAATATTTTCCTTTATTATCTTTTGTCTTGTAATAATGTATTTTGTTATTAATTCCTTCACTAACGTTTGGAATAGAGTTATATGTTGTTAAATCCAATAATGCGGCTTCCCATAGTCTTCCTTTTTGCAAACGTAGCGCTGGAAACAGAATACTGCGCAAAGTACATGAGTTACCGGTTAATGACACTGTATACGAAGACATCTTAAAGTTGACTAACACTTTTAGCTAAAAAGTCTAAACATAAATGACCGCAAATGGATGTATCATCAGGTTGTTTTCTTGTATAATTGTAAAAAACATTTTCTGCCGCACGAAAGTATTGTTGAAGTTCTTTCGGTGGTGGAAGGTTTCCAAAACTGTCGAAATAATAAATCGTTTCACCAAGTTTCTTGTAACACACCCAATGAGTGCCTAATCCTTCACTATTATCCAAATTTACTATACCAGTCTCATTTTTCCACATTTTAACCGGTAATTCATCTTTCATAAATACTCCTCTAAAAAATGGGATTTTCAAACAAGAAGCATATGTAATCAGTTCTTCATTGGTTAATTCTTTGTTTTTAATTATTAATTGCTCTTTCTTATTTAATACACACGATACGGTCTTAGGTATAGTCCTCCTCCCTTTTTTATCATTGACCATATTGTTGGTTTCTTTTTACCTTTACCACTAGTAGATCGACGTTTTCTTCTGATATTACCTCCTTGTTTCTTAGCGGGTCTTTTCCCACGCCTTCTTCTCTTTCCTCCTCCTCCAAACGTAGTTTTTGCTTTCATTGCTGCTGTTACTGCTAAAGACGCTGCTTTTTCACCAATACTCGCGTCACTAGATTTTACTCTTTGCCAAGCTTTCTCAGAAAGTGCTCTATCTGCTATTGATCTATTTTTTGTATCACCAAATTTGGAATACGCTATATCGTGCTGTTTACAAGCCTGATCAAGCTTATTTATTCCAGGATCTCCTCTAGCAAGCCGTTTCTCTAATTTGGTTCCAGGACCACAATATTGATATCCTCCAGGTAAATGTAATTCCACAGGTAATAAATCAATCGCCTTGTTAACTATAGCTCCAACCGGTTTACTTAATAGAGAAAATGCTGTTGATGCTATTCCCCTTCCTCTCTGTAATCTCTCTCGATTATGACTGATGCGTTTAGCCCTCGGCATGACTATTTATAGCCAAACTTACAATCAGTAGGTGCACTCTATAAATGTTTTACAATGAATGTAATATTAGTCTTGGCTTCTTGTATTATATATACTGTTTAAAATCCATTTATTATATAGAAATGGATTAATTAATTAAATGTAGATGCTTTATCCCTTATCATGGGTATTTAAATTCTTTTTTCTCTTATATAATCTTCATCGTTTTCTGTTGGTTCATTAATCACATTCACTTTATCCCCCTTTCCTAATGTCTTGACTTTAGAAGGCTCAGACGGTTTATCTAATTGATTAGGTTTTTCTGGATTGTGTATCTTTTTCCAGTCTAAATAATTGTGGCTGTCAACATCTGAAGCTACAGCTCTTCCTGAAGCCCGATGGATATAATTAAATAAAGCTGCACCAAACCTTTCCATATGTTTTTCATATTCTGTAGTCCATTTCTTGTGTACTATATCAAATATTTTCTTATTTACAGCGTCTCCATCCTGCTCACAATCACCTACATTTGACAATTTTAATTTTTTTACATCATAGCTTGTATCAGTTTCATTCTTTTTGTAAATCGTTAACAATTTTAAAGTCGCTAAATTTACTGCTTCACCATCATAAATGGGATGTTTTATATTGCTTAACCTTTTACCGGAAAATCCCCAATGGTCTTCGTGTACAATCGGGGTTCTTTTATCCATGTATTGTACCGTAACCGCATCAGAAGACAAAAGCGGATCACCAACATTTTGAATTACTTTTCCTTCAAAATTATAATTACCATCAGGTGTTAACGGAAACCCAGCTCTTTTTTCACTATATCCAGATTTTACTCCAAACTCGGAATACCGTCCAAACTTGTCCACACTCATGATGTAACTGAATCGCTATCGTTTAGGTTCTTACTATATATATATATATATATATATATATATATATATATATACGTCTACTGAACAATTATTTCTCGTTTTCGCAGTTCATCAACCAAAGCTACCCATTCGTTTTCTAAACCAGTGTGCCCGGCTTCCATAGCTTCATGTAATAACCTCATTCGATCAACTAACTTATTTATATCGTTGTAATATATTATATTGGTTTTATACAAATTTTTTAATAATCCCCTTCCAGATGTAGTAGGATCAGTTGTTTTTCTTTTTTTATGCAAAACATTTAATTCAGCAGAAGATAAAGCTCTTCTTTTAATTGGAGCTTTATTTGATTTCGAGGGGAAAAGACTAGATATAATGTTTGTGTATTTTATTGACCTGTTTCTATGAATAGGTAGTTCTTTGGAATATTTTTTTCTATGTGCATTTGTATACTCTAGTATATTTTTAAACAATTGTAAATCCTTTTTAGTAAATTTACCAGGATTATTTTTAAAGATGAGTTCAAACAAACCTGTTGTGCCTTTATATTTCTTATCACCAATAACTATATCATCATTTTCGTTTATATCTAACTTTCTATCTCCAATCATTAATCCTTTATCCTCTATTCTAGCTCCATATGTATGATAATTTCGATTAGCATGTGTGCCATGTAACATTTTTAATGTATATTTTCTTCCAAGTGTTCCTTTAAACATAATATCTGTGCCTAATTTGCTTAAGTTGGATGGGTTGATATCCTCTTCTTCTGCTCTTGTATCTTCCGCACTTGTATCTTCTGTACTTGTATCTCCTGCAATGTTCTTTTCCCTTAAATCTCCTATATCTCCGCTTTCTTCATACTCGTCGCTTTCTTCAGATGTTTGTAACTGGTCAGAACTTTCATCATTCTGAAATTCTTCTTCATATTTGGAAATTGGTAGCATTTTGTCTCCTTCGAAGCGAAATGAAGGTCTTTCCATATTTTGTGCTAATCGCTTTAAAGGTTCAGTAACAGGTTTGAATGTTGTTTCTAAAAATTGCTCTCTTTCATTTATACCTGATTTTAAAGCTCGGTTTTTTTGTCTAATAGAATCACTAAGTGATTTTATTTCCTTTAATAGCTTTTCCTGGTTAACCATCTTCACACCTTGACGACTTGTACAGTAATACCGCTAATCAGTGTATTAAAACGAATTTATCAAAACCTATTCTATAACGACCATCTTTTATAGCTTGATCTTTCATAATAACCAAAAATCCATACTTTTCCGCCCATGCTTTTCCGCAAAGCTCTTTAAACTTTTCAAATGGCATATCCGCATTCACATGATCGTTATATATATGTTTTAGGTTAGTATCATCTTGTTTGAATACAATTAGAATATTTGCATTATCTCTGATAAGTTGTTTTGGGATTTTGCTATAAGTTTGTCCTATATATATGCTGTCGATGTTATTATGTCTTCCCATGGCAAAGTAGTTTCTAATAGTATCCTGATTTTCACAAGATACATCGTCAAATATAAATACAGAATACGGTTTCGCTTCGTTTGGTTGCATAATGCTATCACTAGCGTTAAATTTGTAAAAATTAACATCAGACACATCAGATAGGATTTTATCCAGCAATTGATACTTTGGTTGATGTAGAGACTTTGAAAAAATATATAGGTTACTAAACCTTAATCCCTGCGGATTAGTGATCAAATTAAAGACAACATTGGTCTTTCCACAGTTTGAGGGGCCACTTACTATACATCGAACAGTGTTTGGAAGTAAACTACCGTGTTTACCATTGTTGATTTTAACGTTATCCACAGTTAAATCATCTATGTTATTAATATTGAATCGATCTTTATGGTGAATAATCTCCATCCTGCTCAAAGGTTAACGATGAAATGAGTTGCTTGTATTAAACCAAGTCCTTTATAGGTATCCATGAATCCTCAGTTTTGTTAAACCCTAACCACCGCACTTTAACTGCGTCCTTTTTTCTTTGTAACACTTTTTCAACAAGATATACATCACCTACTGTTGACTTTAACATTTCATGTCCATAAAATGCACCTTGCAACAAATCTCCTTTGTTATCTTTTAGGATATACGTTTCAGGTACAGTCGGTTGCACTTTATACACTGTAAAAACTTCATTCGTCCAATTGGGAAGGTATTTTTTGGTAAACACTCCCTTATATTTACTAATCCGTACTTTATCACTTACATTAAATTTTCTTGGCTGCATTTTTTCTACTTTAGGCTTTGTATTTTTCTTTATGCGTTTTAATACATCTTTTGCATTTCTTCTATTTACTTTGTTAGGTTTCATACCAATAGTTCTATGAAACCTGTTGTTATAATCATTTATTAATTGTGGTAAAACATCATACCATACGTAAGAACCTCTTTTTGAAAATTGTTTATACAGTGCTCCTTTTAAGGTTCTATTAAATCTTTCTACAATAGCAGCTTTTTTCTCTGAATTTGTAGAATAATGATTTATTTTATATTTATTCATTAACTGTGCAAAGTTTGTATTAAAGTATTCTGTTCCATCATCAGTTTGTAAATGTTTAATTTTGTTTTTATCTCTTTTTATGGCTATTTCCATGGCTTCTGTTACGCTTTTACCAGTCTTGTCCTTTAGAGGCAAAGCGTCTGCAACTTTTGTAAAACAATTAATAATTGTGAGTATATATTTAAATCCTTTGTTTATTCTGCTATGCGGTCGCATTTCAATTAAATCCGCTTGATATAGATCATTTATCCCTTTTATAACAGTATTTCTTCTTGGAAACTTTATTCTTGCAGGTTTGTGTAGTTCATTAATAATCTTCTCCTTCAGGTCTGACATGATGGTTTCACGAAGGCAGCTGATATGGTATTAAATATTCTTTTGTATAAATCTGCTTATATATATATATATACATATAGTTCAAGGTCATTCAAAACTTGTGTAAAAAAAGGGGAAACACAGCTTAACATTGCTGTGTTTCCCCTTTTTTTACGGAAAGGAAAAGGATAGAGGATCTAGGACGATGAAAGGGTTATTAGTCAATAGGGTTGAGGGAATAGTGACCGAATGGTAAAGTGTGGATGTTGTCTGGAAGGGTTTGTCTTTTGTCGTCATTACAGGATAGCGCCTTTTTAACTTCAGTCACGCTGTACAGCTGATGGTTAAAGCTTCTGATGGTGTTGAATTTAGCTGTAATGATGTTATCCTCAAATAAGCATTGCTTGTAGTGTTCAAAATGCACTTTCTTCTTTAAATATAAACTCTTTACACCTTTAGCTTTCTTAATATAGCTATTCTTCTTTTCTTCTTCTTCTTTTTCATTATAGAGTTTCAAAGAATATAGTTTAGACATCAGTGCAACAATCTCTTCAAGCAGAACACCATTAGCCTCATCCTTGAATTTGCCTAGTACTTTTTTGTGTCTGTCATTGTCGTAGTTTGGATGATCTTTTGGATAATCGGAGAAATCAAAGTCGTTCTTGTAAATAAATGTACGTAAATCTTTATACATGTCCAATGTTACTATGCGATATATAAAAGCGTCAGTGTCCATATATGTAATAGATATATTTTCTCTTCCGTAGAACGCCACCATTTTGTTGTAGTGAAAATCGTACATGTGTGTTTTTGAGATGTCCAAGATTGACATGCCTATATACAAAGGACGATCCATCTTCACACTCGTCTTCTTCATGGACACTGCTACAAGTTTTTCATTAATAATTATAGATGTTCTAAAATTTGGCTGCTGTACTAGTTTCTGTAATTTTTTTGCGTCGGTAACAAGTTTAACATTTTTGTGTCTTCTTTTGTTTTCCAATGTTTTTCCAAATATCGCATTATTCATTAATTTAAAGAAATCTTTTTGAAAGTCTGATGTAGCTGCTGCTCTTCTGTAGGTATTTGAATCAATGTAGGGTTTCAACCAGCATGATTGAGAAAATTCCAAAACTCTATTAATTTTTGTTAGACGTAGTCCTAATTCGATAGCTTGTTGAACCACCCAAAAGTGAGCCACGTAGCGTTGTTTATTATTTAATGTCATCATTAATTTGGGGTGTTTTCCAATTGGTGAAATTTCTGTTTTAGCAAGAAGTGGAAGGTCATAATGAAGATCATGTAAATTTTCTGGATATTCAAAATCGCAATCCAAAATATATCCAGTGTCACCATGTTTCGGAATTTGTAAAATATCGCCAATAGAGTCGGGATTAATCCATTTAAAGTTATCAAAAGGAAGTGGGTTTGACATTGCCCATCCGTACAGGTTATTTGCATCGAAATATCCTAAATAGGTTGACGGTTTGGTTTCATCGTAATCGGGTAGGTATTTGTTGTTGGCTTTGACATGTCTGGTAACACTTTGGGTCAATCCGCCTCTTACTCCAGCTTCAACCATTAAAACCATGTCAATGTCTGTTAAAAGTTGGAGTTTGCATTTTGTTTCTTTTAACATGGCTTGCCAAGCTAATCCTGGTGAAGTATACGAATGTAGAGGGTCCAAACCGTATGCAGCAAAACAGGTGTTTCGGAATTCTTCCATTACATCACAAAGAAGAGTTACATCTAGTTTGACATAAAAGTCCGAGTAATCTCCTAAGGTCTTCATATCTAACTCGTTCCATACTCGACGTGCGTGTTGATAGTCCTCAAGTGATATTTCCGAATCATTAAGTTTGTTTTTGAAGTGTTCTGGTGAAGGTAGTGATGTTTCATCAAATCTATGCAGTCCATCGATGTAATCATAGGGGAAGACTCCTTTTCGAAGAACCAAATCCATTTTACTATTGGGTACAATTTTGCTTGTTTCTATCAAATCTGTTCTTCTTAGATTTTCAGATAATTTCATGAGGCTTGAAGGCATAAATCTAAATGAATCAACAAACCTTAATTTAATTTTACCCACCTTTTTTGAAAAGCTTATAAATTTTTCCATTGTAGTAGCCAAAACGTCTATTGCTCCATTATCTCTTCCTAGTTCGGGGATTATGAAGTGCGAATCATAACCACTCAGATTGTGCAGAACTACGGGGATAAAATATGGTAGTTTGTAGTTCAAGTTGCAAGCGTTACAGGCTGCACCTCTGTACGCTCCCGTAAGATGATCGTGGTCACGAACTTTAACGTTATCCAGTGTAAAGGTGTTATTACACAAATAACACGTTGTTGTTGAATCATAATGTTGAAGTTCTTCTTCTTCCATAGGTGACATGGGTACCTTTGTTCCATACAGTTCTTCTACCTTTGCAGCTATGTCATACAAATCATCGACAAAGTATTTGGCTGCTTCTTCACCGCGATAAATCTTTGGAGAAGATGATAGTCCATATTTTTGAAGATGGTCTTCAGTCAACGTGGATTTAATTAGTATGCAATAACTGTTTGGTGAATGAAGTTGGTATTTGCTTCTTCTTGTAACGTCCTCTTCTTGTTGTTCAATCGGATGTAAAGAAGACTCGAAATCAGCGTAAACAACAACAGGTACACGGTATTGTTGTATTACTTTGTCAAATTTTATCTGCGCTCTGCTAGGATGCGGCAATTTAATTCTTACTTCATAGTTTCCATTACATAACCGCTGGTGTTCTACTAACCAATCAGACCCTCCCCTTCTTAGTTCTTTGTTCACGTGACAAAAACATCTTTTGCAAATTGTCATCTTTCTTTTATGCTTAGATAATTGATTAGAAACAAGACTTTCAAATTTTTTGATATACACAAAGTGTGAAATATCACCTTTAGTAATTAATAACAAATCGGTATGATCTCTGCGCTCATTTGGTGTTATACGCAAGGGGTACAAATTGTTTGTCGAATCCAATCCGAAGAGGTTGACAGAAGCTGAAGGATTTTGTTTTTCAAATTTTGAAACGTCTGTTATAGCAACAGGGTAAGTCATCCCTTGGAAATTATATCTATGTTGTACTTCTTCATAATAGTGACTTGGTCTTTCCGGATGAATTGTTACATATTTGGCCAACATAGCATATTTAAAACACTCAGTATCTTGATTTTGTACGTTGACGCAGGATAAGGTATTTCTAATCTTTGTTGGTAGAGGAATGTAGCTACTTCCTCGAATTCCATAGCCGTGTTTGTGTACTCTTAAGTCTAGCCCTGTGATGCTTAACAAATTCCATCCAGAGCCTCTTCCTTCATGTTCTTGTATTTTAGTCATTAGCTCTTCAAAACATTCAGATACGATTGAATCAATATCTGACGAAAACATAATAGTTCGGTTTTTTGTTAAAAACCCTCTCGGTGAAGTTTCATTTTGAATGTTTGTAAATAAAGCATCCATTAATAGTCCAAATTTAATAAAATTTAATCTTTTTAATTCATTTTGCAAAGTGTTGCTTACCAATCCTTTTGCGTTATTTAAAAACTCTTTGAGTTGTAATTTTGCATTGTCAATTTTGAAGTGGGTTACTACATTACCCGGAAGTGCTCGGGCATGTAGTTCTACATTTACTGCTGTTGATGCTGAAGGACGGTGAAGTGTAGACAGAGCATGCGTAGAAGTCGATGCAGCTGATGATGTTGAAGGATGATGAAGTGTAGACAGAACAGGCGTAGAAGTCGATGCAGATGATGATGATGATGTTGAAGGACGGTGAAGTGTAGACATAGCAGAGGTAGAAGTCGATGTTGATGGTGCATATTGAATAACACTAGGTCTGGAATTTTGGTGTTGAGCTAACATTTGATCTATTTCTTTCAATTCTTCTTCTTCATATTCTTCATTTTGGTTTTTGTTATGTTTCAGTTCTTTATGTATCATTAAAATAAATTCATCCTTAAATGAAGACTTGCAAATATCGCAGCGATGCATAATGTAGGTGCGATCTCCACAAGGGTCTAGGCAATAATGAACAACACTGCAAATACCCCTCTATTTATACCCTAGCAAAAGTAATGGGGGTACGTATTACGTTAAGTTTACTATTTTTTTTTTGCATTTTATATTTACTATTGTAGCTGGAGGCTACAAATTTCTGTATTTAGGTCAAGGTCATTGAACAAATTTGCCAAAACGGGGAATAGATCAGTAAATGATTTCATATTAAACCATAAACTGATCTATTCCCCGCTCTGTATTTAACTAAGACAATTTTCTCCAACAGAAACATTTGATAAATTTTAAACTCGGATGTGAAGTTGGATTGTACACATTGCATCTTGATCAACTAAAAATTTCATAAAACAATAGGGATCTTCAGTTGTAGATTCATCTTTAACATATTCAATAGTCAACATTGCCGAACGAAGATCTTGTGGAATTACGTCGACTTTTATGAGTCGCCTTTCGAGTTCGAACCGTTTTGTTATTATGAGGGGAAAGCTGTAGCAAACGGAGTTTCCTGGTGGGTTCATTATGCCTATATGATAAATATACACTGTTGCATCGTCTTTAAATAGACGTTCCCCCACCATTAAATGTATAAGTTACCCCACTTTTTTAATCATGTAAATGGGTCAAGGTCATACAACGATATTACCAAAACGGGGAATAGAGCAGTAAGTGATTCTCACTATAACCACAAACTGATCTATTCCCCGCTTTGTATTTAAAGTAAACTATTTGAAGACAACAAAAACTTATTCAGATTCTTCCGATGATGATGATGATGAGCTCGTATCACTAAATAAGCGACGACGAACACAAAAGTTCCCTGTGACTGGATCTAGAACTACATCATCGATATTAATACTGCTTGGAGGGGTTTCACTATCAACAAGGTCCATTTCCTCCAAGCAAAGCAACTGATGATGAAATTCCGGTTCATTATTATCGACATCGTCGTCGTCAGTCAACAGCTCCAACAGCTCCATCTCTCCAAGATATGGTTCACTGCTAGCATACTCACTCAGTAGTTCAAGATCACTAAATAGTTCAAGATCACTAAATAGTTCACCTTCCATCTCTGAATCGTCTTCGTCTTCATCTTCGTTTAAATTTAATGGAATATTTTTAATCAATTCTAGTATAGTCTTCTTAGAAGGGAAAATGTTATCTCTGGGCGACATGATTCCGAGTAGCAGACTGATTTACCACTAATACTAAACCACCTTTTATACATGATTTCGGTGGTGGTGGGGGTAAGTGTTGAAAGTGCAAGTGGTAGGGAAAAGTGATAGGGAAGAGGTATTATTGTAACACAAATGATTAAGTCCTGTAAGTGGGTCAAGGTCACCTTATCCTATTACCAGAACGGGGAATAGAGCAGTAAGAGATTCTTATTCAAACCTCAAACTGATCTATTCCCCGTTCTGTATTTCCCCCCCCCCCTTTGGCGTTTTATTTAGTTTATGAGGTTGTGTAATAAAGGCACAGTGTGTAGCCTTCTTGTAATAATTGGTCAATTTTTTTCTTCAAAGGGATTGGTTTTACATCTATTTTTACTTCTTCTGTTCCACGAATACCCAATCCTTTGACCTGAACATAATGGTACTCCGTTAACAGTTGGTAAACACGCTGGATAAAAGTATCCGCTTTAGCAGTAGAGTCAATATAGTGGAGGTATACCATGGTAGGTGCTCTCTTGACGCAATTCAGAACCAAAGTGATAATTGTCTCTGTAACATCGGGCTTATATACCCATCGTTTTTTTTTTTTTTTTTTTTTGCTTTAATTACAGGTTTGGAACAATATAAAATGTTATATTAATGTTCCATCCATTATTGACTAACCTTACCATATTACCAAAGATTTTATATAACTTTCTACTGTAGTTTATTTCAAATGCTTCATTTTCACTACTATAAACTTCACCTGTTGGTCTCCACATGCACAATTGACAACTAACCTCTATATCAAGATACCGTAGCAGTAATCTCCTTACAGCAAGCAACTGATCAATGTTTTCGACCCGTCTGCTAACTATTATAGTTGCTGCAGAGATAGAAGTAGTGGATGCATTCATTTTCAGCAGAGTACTAATTTTTACCAGCGATGGAGAACCTCCTTTATACTTAGTTTAAGTAGTGGTGGGGGTTAGGAAAAGATATTGTTGTTGTGAGAAATAAGAAGATCTTTCATTATTTTTTATCAAACGAATATTTTCTAAGTCCCAAGGTCATTTACACCAGTTGCCAAAACGGGGAATAGAGCAATAAGAGGTTCTCACTTTGACCTCAAACTGATCTATTCCCCGCTTTGTATTTCAAAGGACTTTAGTTTTTTAAGATAGTTACTCGTCCTGATCTTCATCCATGAGGAAGATTTGTTTGTAAGCTGAAGGTTCTTCAGCGAAGAAATGTTGGTCCGCTAACTCATCCTCTTTAAGAAAAACAGCTTCAAAAGGTGGAGGGTTGTGTAAATCTTCTTTGTGAATTAAGGACGGTTCTTGAAGCTGCGACTGAAGGTTTGAAATGTATTTTATTGACTTTTGTATAGTGGTTAATTTAGAATCATACGGATTGGAGGATGGTAATATGCGTCTTAATACTTTATAACAATCAGCGATCCTTGTTCTCATTTTTCTAGAACTAGCATTGTTTCTCTCGGTTTTGAGAGATCTCGAGTTTAAGTTTGGCGAAGTATTACTAGTCTCTGGAAAAATGTTGGATAGAATCATAGCCTGGACAAGTATCGATGGGGCAGCAGAAGATGAAACAGTACAAGAAGAGGCGTCAGAAGTTGGTTTTCTGATGTGCTCCATGGTGTCTGAGGTGGGCGAATACAAGCAGCAGACTAATTTTACCATCGATAAGGTGTCTCTTTTATACCCAATGGAAGTGGTGGGAGTGCAAGTTTTAGGGAGGGGATGTTTTTGTAAGAAATATATATTTCAATATTTTTTTTTTTTTTTTTTACCAAACAAAATTTTCTAAGTCCCAAGGTCATCTGAACAAATTGCCAAAACGGGGAATAGAGCAGTAAGTGGTTCTCACTTGGACCTCAAACTGATCTATTCCCCGCTCTGTATTTCTTAAAGTAAACAATAAATCTTCACACTATTGAGCAGCCTTTGCTCTTTGAAGCTCAAGTTCTAAGTCTGCAACCAGGCGAAAGTCTGCATCGTGCTCCTCCCATTGTTCAGGAGAACGCGGTTGTCCACACCACTTTGTAAAGGCGTACCTCATTGCCTCATTATACTCCTCCAGGATAACATGATAGGGTCTTGGTTGCTGCGTTGTAGACCGCATCGATGATGTAGTTTGTTGCGGTTGTGACTGAGCATCATTCTCCGCAACCTTATCAATCTTAGAAACCTCGGTAATTTCAGCAGCCTCAGCAATCGCGTACAACTCCTCTTCGCTAATTTCCTTTCCCCATGTGTTGCTGTTGACGCTCATGATGATACAACTAATAATTATATTCCGAATCGCTTGCTTAAATACCCGCTTACCCCCTCCCTTCTTCACTGTTGAATAATATCTTTAGTATAATATTTCTCCTTTTTCCTTTTACGTTTATCTTTGTCTTAGTGTAAAATATCTAAGTCCGTTATCTAGGTCAAGGTCGTTGTAACATTGTAAAAAAAAAAAGTGTGGACAACCTATTTACACTCTGCAGCATATGCTACAATTTGTAAATAGGTTGTCCACACTTTTTTTTTTAATTTGGAAAAACTTTATTTAATTTGGAAAGAATGTTTTTTTTTTTTTTTTTTTTTTTTTTTTTTTTTTTTTTTTACAATTTATTCCACACAGTGGTTCCTGAATCGGCTCGGATTAGATAGTGCTTTTTTGTAGGGTTTTTGGGATGACGCATGCCTTTAGGTAATCTTAAAATGTAAAGGCGGTCTTCACATTTTAACATGACCTTCAGGAATCCCATTATTTTTACAAAGACGTATTGTTTGTTTTTAGCTAGCCTATTAATCCGAGTCTTAGCCGGTTTCACTGTTGGATGTGGTGAAGAAGGAGAAGCGGTATTTTTTAAATGAAGATTGCACAGTTCTTCATTTAAAGTACACTGTTTTGCACAGCGTTCGCCTTTCTTTGCACCTTTTTTGAAGATATAATTACATAGTTGTGCAGGACGTATGCACCTTCTATGCAATGACTTTAATTGATTAAATTTCTCTGAAGGAGATTGAATATTTGTGCAAATTACTGAAGGTCTGGTTGAACTAGTGGAAGGTGAAATTTCAATTGGGGGTCTTGTAGATATTTTAGAGCTTGATCTCGAGGTGGAGCTTGATCTTGAGGTGGATGATGAGGAGCTCGAAGAAGACCTTGATCTCGAGGTAGATGATGAGGAGGAGGAGCTCGACGAAAACCTTGATCTCGAGGATGATGGTGAAGGAGAAGTTGGTCGATCCATAATGGGTGGTGAAGTTATCTTCTCAGGGATGATAAGAGACATTAAAAGAGCCTGACGAAGAATTGAACCAGCAGCCGAAGTCAAGGGTGATGCAGAAGTCGAGGGTGATGCAGAAGTCGAGGGTGATGCAGAAGTCGAGGGTGATGTAGAAGTAGAGGGTGATGCAGAAGTCGGTAGTGATATCGGGTGTGACTCCATAGTTCTGAGTTGAGCAAGCACAAGCAGCAGAATGATCTTACCAGTAATGGGAAGCCTCTTTTATACCCAATATAAGTGGAAGGAGAAAGGGGAAAGGGGAAGGGGGATAGGCTATGGTTTAAAATATTAATTTTCCTATATGTAACCAGACAGAGGTTTTATAAGTCCTGTCAGTGGGTCAAGGTCATCTGAACTTGTTGCCAAAGCGGGGAATAGAGCACAAATTGGTGCTCTATTCCCCGCTCTGTATTAGGGGACAGGGAATTACAAGCAATGATTTTAATAACAAAAAATAAAGAAAAAAAAACCCCCAAAAAAAAAGGAAAATCACAACAGTTTCTCAGGCTAAGAAAGGTAATGTCAACCGGTTTACATGGCCGTATTGACAAGTCCGGTAGAGCACAAATTGGTGCTTTATTCCCCGCTCTGTATTAGGGGACAGGGAATTACAAGCAATGATTTTAATAACAAAAAATAAAGAAAAAAACCCTCCAAAAAAAAAAAGGAAAATCACAACAGTTTCTCAGGCTAAGAAAGGTAATGTCAACCGGTTTACATGGCCGTATTGACAAGTCCGGTTTTCAGGGCCGAAACTTATTGTCAGGGGGTTAGGAAAGGGATGAGAAACAAATTACATTACTTTGAAACAAACTGGTCAGTTAGAGTTAACGTTAATTTTACAAAGAACAATCAGTATCACTGAAACCCGGACGGACGTAGATCACGAACGGGCGTCAGGATACTGCGGTCAGTTTAACAAGGTCACAACAGCAACACTGAAACCCGGACGGACGTAGATCAACGAACGGGCGTCAGGCTACTGCGAACCAATGTTTTGACCAAGGTAGTTTACAAAGACCGGCATTTAAATTACTTTGATAACAAACCCCACGGATATAAAGACTTTACCCAAGGATAAGGATCTGTAAGAAAGGTACATATTTCATCATTAAATATTTACAAAGACCGGCATTTAAATTACTTTGATAACAAACCCCACGGATATAAAGACTTTACCCAGGGATAAGGATCTGTAAGAAAGGTACATATTTCATCATTAAATAAAACACTCAAAACCAACACCAACATTCATTAAACTAACTACATTAATTAGCAGCAATCTACAAGCAATAATCTAACAAACAAACTACCATGCTTAACAAACTACCATGCACATGCAAAGGCGCGGATCTCTTAATTGCGCGTCGGGCCCAACGCACACTTAAAAGACCTACGCTGCAGCAGAATGCAACCCGGACGGACGTAGATCACGAACGGGCGGCAGCCTACTGCGAAGAGACTGCGGACTGCTCCCGCTTATAAAGGCGGCGGTCAGTGGTGGGAGGTGACTAATGGGAAGCCTCTTTTATACCCAATATAAGTGGAAGGAGAAAGGGGAAAGGGGAAGGGGGATAGGCTATGGTTTAAAATATTAATTTTCCTATATGTAACCAGACAGAGGTTTTATAAGTCCTGTCAGTGGGTCAAGGTCATCTGAACTTGTTGCCAAAGCGGGGAATAGAGCACAAATTGGTGCTCTATTCCCCGCTCTGTATTAGGGGACAGGGAATTACAAGCAATGATTTTAATAACAAAAAATAAAGAAAAAAAACCCCCAAAAAAAAAAAGGAAAATCACAACAGTTTCTCAGGCTAAGAAAGGTAATGTCAACCGGTTTACATGGCCGTATTGACAAGTCCGGTAGAGCACAAATTGGTGCTTTATTCCCCGCTCTGTATTAGGGGACAGGGAATTACAAGCAATGATTTTAATAACAAAAAATAAAGAAAAAAACCCTCCAAAAAAAAAAGGAAAATCACAACAGTTTCTCAGGCTAAGAAAGGTAATGTCAACCGGTTTACATGGCCGTATTGACAAGTCCGGTTTTCAGGGCCGAAACTTATTGTCAGGGGGTTAGGAAAGGGATGAGAAACAAATTACATTACTTTGAAACAAACTGGTCAGTTAGAGTTAACGTTAATTTTACAAAGAACAATCAGTATCACTGAAACCCGGACGGACGTAGATCACGAACGGGCGTCAGGATACTGCGGTCAGTTTAACAAGGTCACAACAGCAACACTGAAACCCGGACGGACGTAGATCAACGAACGGGCGTCAGGCTACTGCGAACCAATGTTTTGACCAAGGTAGTTTACAAAGACCGGCATTTAAATTACTTTGATAACAAACCCCACGGATATAAAGACTTTACCCAAGGATAAGGATCTGTAAGAAAGGTACATATTTCATCATTAAATATTTACAAAGACCGGCATTTAAATTACTTTGATAACAAACCCCACGGATATAAAGACTTTACCCAGGGATAAGGATCTGTAAGAAAGGTACATATTTCATCATTAAATAAAACACTCAAAACCAACACCAACATTCATTAAACTAACTACATTAATTAGCAGCAATCTACAAGCAATAATCTAACAAACAAACTACCATGCTTAACAAACTACCATGCACATGCAAAGGCGCGGATCTCTTAATTGCGCGTCGGGCCCAACGCACACTTAAAAGACCTACGCTGCAGCAGAATGCAACCCGGACGGACGTAGATCACGAACGGGCGGCAGCCTACTGCGAAGAGACTGCGGACTGCTCCCGCTTATAAAGGCGGCGGTCAGTGGTGGGAGGTGACTCCGCCCCGTGACGTCGGGGGGGGGGGGGGGCATGACCCAAATGGGGGGGGGGGCATGACCCAAATGGGGGGGGGGACATGACCCAAATGGGGGGGGGGACATGACCCAAATGGGGGGGGGGGGACATGATCCAAATGAGGGGGGGGGGGGTGTCATGAAGGGAAGGGGAACCGGTTCTTAGCTTTCTACCCGTATATGGAAGTGTCAAGGTTACACTTGGCAAGCCGCCAAAAACCTAATCAACGAGATAAACCGTCTGACCCTTCAAAAGTCAAGACATTAGGACTCATTCCAGCTTTGTCTCTCGAACTAAAACTACGTGCCGATCAGCAGCGCTACGATGACTTCCCCTGTGAACCTTGAGAAACTGCGACGTCTGAAGGAATCCCTGAAGGAGACGGTTGAGAGAAGAAGTGGTTTTAAGAGACCAACTTCTTTCAAGGCCACAATAAGAAGAAATTTTAAGAACCATCCGCTCTACTTCAACCAACATCCGTCATCTGAGCATCGACCTTCGACTTCGACTACAAGTCAGCCTCGACCTTCAACTCCACCTCTCACCGTGGATGAGGTGATGGAGCGGACGAGGGTGTTGAAGGAAGAAGAATTAGTCACTCCTCTAAACTTCAAATCACTTAAATTTAGAAAACTAAAAACAAATATCAAATACAAGTTTGTGGCAAGGCTCAGCGTAAACAGCTATATTTTACAACATGAAGATTTTCACTTCAAGGTCCAACTGCCTCATTCCCTGCCGCAACCGCCTAGAATCCCATCCAAAAAGGAACTGTTTTTCGTCAGACAAGAGGGCAAGGCGCATTGGTTAATTAAATAAATTGTCACAGCCCTTGTCCATTTCCTCCACCTCGACTAACCGCAACTCCTTCAGGACTCCTCTTCATGGCATCAAAAACGGTCCTTTTCAGGACCACCCTAAGCATTTCAAGTTAGGGACTTGGCCTGTACATAGGCAGGAGACTGTTAGTCTTATGTTTGTGTGCAGCCCACTTTGTAAAAATTTCGAAGTCCCAAGGTCCTTGACCTTGACCATGACCATGACCCAAGGGGGGGGGGGGGTATAAAGTTTGTGCAAAGTATGTCATGTGGGTACTCAAATTACGCGGATTGATCGGACGAACAAGTTGGTGCAAACAGAATTCAGATCCGACAAAGGGTATAGAAGCAACAGCGAAAAAACTACTATTTTCAAGGATAAACCTAAATAACTTCTTTATTTACGGTTTAAAGTATATTAAGTGGGTACTCAAATTACGCGGATTGATCAGACGAACAAGTTGGTGCAAACAGAATTCAGATCCGACAACGGGTATAGCAGCAACAGCGAAAAAACACCTATTTTCAAGGACAAACCTAAATAACTTCTTTGTTTTTGGTTCAAAGTATAACATGTGGATACTTCAATTACGCGGCTTGCCAAGACAAACAAGAAGGTGCAATTTAAATTTAAATCTAACCAACAGTATATCATCTGTAGCGTAAAAACGATGGTTTGAAGGACAAGGTAACGTTGTGGTGGGGGTTAGGTGCCTATCATACATGATAACGCTCCATCATTATTCTTCCAGCTCTTGACGGATGAACATCTACCTAGAGGGTCTGAAAAATGTCGCAGTTTTACAGGAACATGAGGAAGGTGACCTTCAGTAGTCCCCTTGACACTACTTTCTACTTCCCTGACAATGAAGACAGAAGGTCTACACTTTTAGTGGACAATGAGCGGTTTCGTCGAAGAATAATCGAGGTTGAAACACTTTTAGCTAGTTGTTTGCTTCGCAAAAAGAACCATATGAATACATGCACCGGTTTAGATCATAGTAGCTGTTATACTTATACAGAGTTGAAGCGCAAACATTATTGAAGTTTTTAGTTACGGAGCTAAGGTCTTGACAGTCTAAGAGCTAAACCCTAACTAACACATGTAAACTAGTTATTGTGCGATGTAAAACTCGGTGGGGGGACTGGTGTAGTGGGGGACTGGTGTAGTGGGGGGACTACCATCTGCCGCACACTTGCCACCTGCCGCCTGCCGCCTGCCACCAGCCATCTGCTTCGTTCTACTACACTTTTACCCCCACCATTTTGTTTGATACCAGAACGCTAGCTAGCGAATAGTCAGTACACCTCCGGCTCTCGACCGGTGAACATCGAGCTCTCCGAGACGCTCTTCACAAAATAACAATATCATTTCACTCAAGGTCTGATAGATGTTTCTATTTCATTGCCGTCACGTATTATTTCCTCCTGACAGCAATGAAATGCAAACACCTAACAGAACAGATAGGTGTCAAAAACACAACATGGACTCTGCGCAGGGATCGAAGTATCTACCGTCTTTCTTCAGAAAACAAAGTGATGGCCGCAACTCGTCCGGATCAACAACATCGATGACAACCAACAACGGGGAACTATTGTAAACATGAATTATTGTAAATAAAGTAATATTTGTAATATGAATTATTGTAAATAAAATAAAGTAATATTTGTAATTGTTCTACCTCGCACTCGTATCATTCGATTGCTTCATTCGATAATTTTCATTCGATATTTTATCGAATTAAAACTATCGAATCACAATCGGATTTTACGCGTGCGAGGTAGTACTTTTTTAAAATTACCTCCCCGTGACCTTGAACTTTGAACTTTTACTCATTTCGTCACAAAACCGCCTACGTCACTCGCTCAGCCTCAGATAACATCTTTCATGACTCAGCACTTCCGGTCACGTGACCGGATGACGTCACTTCCGGCGCAAAACCCGCAAACCCACACTACTCAAGGATAAACGAGAATTGGTAACGGGGAATCGGCGAGTAAAACAGTTGCTCTCGCAAATATTTGTTGAGCCTAAGTTTCAATTTATGTGCTTTCCCAACTTTTTACATTTACATAACTTATAGGAATATTCCAATAATCGAGTAAGGTCATTCCTAATTTATTATCGAGAAAGCGAATTATATTTATTGATATATCAAAATTTCAAAAGTTTTACGTAAATTTACGATTTGTTATGTTAATGTTAATATTTGTGTTTCGGTTTAGTTAAAATGTAAATGGGTAAGAAACACTAGGTATCTATATATATAATCTCGTAAGCCCAAATTTGACCACGAAATTTTGAGTGAACTCAGGGAACGGGAGGACGTACAAAGCTGAGAGGAGTCTCATTTTAAAGGTCTGGGGCCTGTTTCATAAAAATACTAGTTTACAAGTTACAAGTCTAGTATTTACTAGTGTTTATTTTACAAGTGCTCATATTTTCTGTTTCATAAACGTTTTTCTACTACTAGTAAATATCAGTGGTTTTTACAAGTCACGTGATCAAAATTACTAGTCAGCTGATTTTGTTTAAAATATTTTTTCATAACCCTATTTGCGGGTTTTTGATTAAATTAAATAGGATTGTTTTATTTATTCAAACGAATATCAAAATTGAATTATCCTTATAATTACTTTTGTCTTTACGAGTAATAATCATATATACAAGACCGCAATATATTATATAACAATTACGAATATAGCAAATTTAGGAGTTTACATTTCCCATGACACTATTTTGAACGGCCATATTTAATAATTATAGCTCATTAGCTGTAGCCTTCTCGAACCGTACGCATCCACTCAGCTTTTGGTTAGTATATTATCGTTTTAAGCTAAAACTGGTCTTTAGTTGTTGTGATTGATATATTTAATAATTTTGAAAATGAGCAAAGAAAAGAAAGTGCAAATATTAACCATGATAAGAGACTCAAAAGCCGTATTGTTTGGAGCATTTTCAAGTACATTATCGAAGCAGGATAAGTCCAATGAGTGGAAGAGGATTCTTCAGATGTGTAAAGCCTTCGGCTTGTTAAAAGACGAGACAAAAGATTTTTCCTACATCAGAGATACCTTTTGGCCGAATATAAAAAAGTCAACTTTGGTAAGTGTAAAATTATATATTTATTTACTATAAGCCTAGGCTTTAAATACGTTGTAGCGTTTAAAAAATGTGTTGTTGATTTCTGAGGTCTCCGACTTATTGATTAAAAACTACATGAATTAATAACCCTAAAAAACTTTTAAAACTATTTATTTATTAAATGTCTTCAATAAAAACGCTTAAATTACCGTTGTTATTTAATAAAGTACCGGTACCGGTAAGCAAGATTATACTTAATTGTATGAAAGTGCAGGTAAAACATTGGGCTAGATTTATCCTGAGGTAACTTGAAAACAGTTTTTAGCTATACAAATTATTCTGGCTAACTAATTATATTTTGAAGAAAATAAGATACCTAAAAATTATTTTATTAAACGGTCTATTAGGAGTAATAAATCAAAATATTACATTCCTGTTTTTTTAAGATATAATATTTATTTCCAGGCTAAAGTAGACAATGCAAAGAAGACCGGGAGTGGTGGTGGAAAATGATCCATCCTAAATGAAATAGATAATCTCGTCCTAGAAATAATTGGAAAGGAATCCCCCAGTGTGGTTGGACTGAACCAACGAGACTTAATGGCTGAAGCGCATGATGAGGCTCCTCGGCCCTATAATGTTGACGAAAGCAAAGAAAACAGCGAGGATGTGGATGATCCTGAACCCCTCAGGCATGAAGTACCATCCAGTTTCAGGCCCATCAGACCTATCACGAGGAAAGGTATAACAAACTTATTTTTTTAATTCTAAGCCACAAATGTATAACCCCCATGAAAATGTTTTAGTCAGGCACACTTTTGAATGAGAATATCATATTTAATCACATTCCACATTAACAATATTCAGTTTTCATCTTTGATTGTTTCAGTAAAGAGATGGATCACGAAAAACAGCCCTCAATTCGAGGATCACAAGGAAGAGTTGAAGCTGAAACGAAGAAAGTTAGAGCTCGAGGTAGAGCATTTGGAGCTTGTAAACTACAAGCTACGAATCGATATATTAAAGGAAGAAGAAGAGTTGGGTCTAGAAAGATCCAAATTCACCTCCAGTCTAGTTTTGACAGTTAATAATTAATACTTTTCAACTGTGAATGTTTTAGTTTAGTTAATATTTAGTACCTTCATTAATATCGCCTTCTACTACTAACCAATAAAAATGTCGTCTTCTATACTAACTTGTTTGTATTAGTTATTTCTATGTAAGTTATGTAAGTTGAAAGATTTATGAAAATAAAAAGAAACAAAAAGTACTGAACATTTATATTTTAATATCCTATGATATGAAAACTAATTATTATATACAATATTGTAAAAGCTGTGAGATTCGAAATAAGGATAAGATACATTACAAAAAAAAGGTGAATTCTGACTTCACACTTTAACTAGCCATTTATCTGAAATACTGGATTATTCTCTGAAGGCGATTTACTCCTCGAGCATCAGGAACACCTTCTGGATAAAAGTAGTCACCTTCCCCATCTTCTGCATCATTTACTTCGTTTGGGTTCACTACTACTTCTTTTGATAAGTTACAAAGAGTAACGCAACAATTGAATATTTGGCAGGCGTATTCAGGGTTCACTCTTAAATAGTTCAGACATGGGAACTTTTCCCTAAGCACGCCTATAGCATTTTCTATTGTCCTTCGAGTCACTTTGTGTGCTCGAAGGAATCGTCGGTTACCCCCTTCGTCAGGATCTTGGACTGTTGGTGGGATTAGCCAATCCTTAAGAGGGTAACCACTGTCACCTAAAAGTACGCTTTCTTCCATTGGCCTCCAACCACCTTCCATTCTGTGACACATGCCACTGTTTCGGAGTACCCTACTGTCATGAGTACTACCGGGCCAGTTTGCATAGGAGTAATAAAACTTCATATCGGGTCCACAAACAAGCATACAATTTAATGAGTGGTCCCCGTGTCTATCAACAAACATTGCTTCATTTTCAGCGGGAGCATCTATTTTGATAAGGGTGCCATCGACCACACCGCATACCATTGGAAAACCACCAATGTCAAAAAACCTTTGCACAACATCAGCAACATTGTCTGGCCACTTAACAGTTTCAGCAAACAGTTCTTGATTAACTGCTGTGACGAAACCTTTTATCACTCTACACACGCTTGCTTTGGACATGCCGCTCATGTCTGCCACAGCATGGTATTGGGCACCCGTCCCTAACCAATGAAGGGCGGTCTGAATTTGTGTCTTCACGGACAAAGCTTGGTTTCTAATTGTTTCCCTCTCGAGATGTGGACCCACAATGTTAGTCAGCATCTCTACTTTTTCTGCACTCAATCTGAATCTCTCGTTGAATTCATAACCATGCTCCATGTATTCATAATTTACTCTTGCCTTGAACACTCTAGGCCTGCGTAAAACCACCACTTCATCGTCACTTGAGTCACTTGATAGCATTTTAAAAGTCACTAGACAAAATTTAAAAATACTTGTAAGCTATTAAAAAGGCACTCTAAAGAAGAATCAACATTTTTTATAATTAATATTGCCGTAATTGTTTATCAGTTGAAGAAAACGACGTTAAAATATAATACAGGATGATTGATTGTCATGTGTCAGCTGTTTTCATGATAATTATAAGAGCTACTAAAGCAATATAAAAGGCAAAATTCCGGATGTTTCCCCTTTCTAAATATACTGGCAAACCATTTTAAAGGCGTACTACAATATTTTGGTGATTTTAACCGGTATAAAATATATATTTTAAGACATATTGATTAGGCCTACTGTTTTATTTTTTATTTGACTCTTGTCATTTTTATTATACTTGACTCTTGAAAAGTTCAAAGGAGAAAATGATGAATCTGACAATTTTGGGGAGTTTCGGAATGTTTAAGCTTCAAATGGTACAAATTTCATGACCAAACGTTGCCGGTATTCTCAAACTATAAGGCCAAGTTCCTTCATAAATATTCTTCCATTAAAATAAAATTACAAATTTAGAAATTTGCAATCTTTTAAACGTCAATATTTTAAAAACCAAAGCGAAATTTGTATGTTTCTTAATTCTCTGTTAATCTGCAGTGCAAAAACTTTAAAATCACACATCGATTGTCTATATCGGTTAAAAAATAACGACGTAGGGGGCCGAAAACAAAATTCTTTAGCGATGTAAAATTCCTTATATAAGATGCTTTTTATGAAAGAGCCCCACCCTCCATCTTATGCTGGTTTGGCCACGCGAATAACTTCTTATTTGTATTTGTTGTTGGTTTTCATGTGGATATATGAGTTCTACCACTTTTCGAGCTACGGCAAAATAATATGTAGCACAAAATCGCATGAATTTTAAGGCGAATATGAATTAATTATGAATGTTAAGTTAGTAAGATAACTTTTGTAGCGAAACTGATAATACCGTATGTTGGTATGATTCAATTTCAATTTCAATATACTTCATAAGTATTGTTTAATTAAATCCTTTTCTAGTTATGCATTATTGGTTTTAAAGTTGCGTATTTATTTTAAATAATGAAACAATTGAGTAATATCACTTCATATCAACTATATAAAATAAATAATTATTAGTATTTCAAAGTAATTGATAATTTAATTTAAACCCTCTTTATTAGGCAGAAATAATATGAATGTTTGTCTTTACAAACCTAAAAAATAATTAAAAAACTATTTTTTTCAGCAATTGTCTTACTAAAAATAGTAGTTGGCTAACTAATACTTATGTGGAGAGGTTGGTAGAAATTCACTGGTATTTACTAGTCTAAAATACAAGTGTAGAGGTTTGTGAAACAGAATATAATCTACACTGGTAAATACTACTAGTAATATTAGTCCCTACACTGGTAACTATTATTCTACTCTTGTAAGTTTATGAAACGTACACTTGTAAAATTCACTGATAATACTAGTCTGTGGACTAGTAATACTAGTCTAGTAACTTTTATGAAACAGGCCCCAGGGCATGATATTTTGGGGATATTATTTATTTTCTCAACTAAACACCGAAAATTTATTACGGAATAAAATAATTCCCGTTTAAATAGCATGGGGATTTAAAAACGTCTGCTTTGATTGCATTAAAACATGTGATTAAGTGTCTACTTTGTTTGTCAACTGTCATGAGTTTCTCCCTATATTGTTTTAATTTTCTCAGCATGTAGACTAAAACAATCAGATGAGGCAGAGTATTGAAGCAAGGTTAAGGGCTATGACACATGAAAATAAAAATAAAGAATAAAATTTACAACACACTAAAAAATCATCCGGGAAATTTCAAGCTCAAAAGCTATTATACCAAATACAGAAATAAGTTTCAGGGTGAAATACGCAGCCATAAACATTTATTTTTCCGTAGACGTTTTGATGACTGTAAAGGTAATAGCAAAGCACTGTGGAAATTAGTAAATGAGATTACTGGTCAAAATAAAATAGTTGATGAATTAATTAGTTTAAAAATAAATGGTAGGATAATAAGTAAAAACAAAACTGCTTCAAATGAATTTAATAAGTACTTTTTGAGTGTAGTAGATAATTTGAAAATTGAAACCACAAACTTAAGCGATTGTGCATTTGAAAATTTTGAGCAGATTTTTCAAAAAGATTTTCAGATAAATTCCATGTTTATTGAGCCAACAACAGTTCAAGAAGTATTAAAAATTGTGCAATCCTTAAAAAATGGATCATCCCCGGGAATAGACGGAATAAATTCTTCTTTAATAAAAGCTAATTTCCCCGAAATTCAGGATGTCATATGTCACTTAATTAATTTAAGTTTTGAGTGCGGAGTTTTTCCTAATAAAATGAAAGACGCTGTAGCGATTCCAATTTTTAAAAGTGGGGGAAAAACAGAATCAAGTAACTACTGTCCAATTTAATTACTCCGAACATTTCCAAACTATTTGAAAAAATCATGAAGGCAAAATTGGTTCAATTTCTGGGAAACACACATTTTTTTGTATGAATCAATTTGGGTTTCGGGAAGGTTTAAGTACAGAAAATGCTTTGAATGATTTTACGTCAAAATTATATGATGGACTCAATTCAGGACAGAATGTCACCGGTATATTTTTAGATATTAAAAAACCTTTTGATACTGTCGATCATGAAATACTTCTTGCTAAAATGTTCAATTGTGGAATAAGAGGAGTCACACACAAATGGTTCAAAAGCTACTTAACAAGGCGAAAACAATGTATCAGAATTAACGGGGTGCTTAGTGAAATGGGAGAAATTTTGTATGGCTCCTCAAGGATCAGTTTTAGGAGCAATTGTATTTTTAATATACATAAATGATCTTTGTGGTGCATCCTTTAAAGGTAAATTAACTCCATTTGCTGATGACACTGCCCTTTGTTATGTAGGCAACCACTTGGAGGCAATTATAAGAGACATAAATACAGATTTACTGAGACTCAAATTCTGGTTTGCCAAGAATCACATGCTTTTAAGTACTGAGAAAACCAAATTTATTAATTTCAATTTAAGAAAAGATGTCCAATTTTCAGGTCCCATAAATTATAGATGTGTTAATTGCCTCAGAAAACATGCTCCTTGTACAATTAATTGCAAAAACATTCAGAAAGTGGATTCTATTAAGTATTTGGGAATTTTTCTTGATAGGGAAGTAAACTGGAAAATTCACATATCAAAATTGAAATCAACTCTAAATGGTGTTTTGAGGTGTTTTTATTTTTTTAAAGATATGTGTCCAGAAAATGTATTACGTTCTCTGTACTTTTCATTAGTTGAAAGTAGACTGGAATATTGGCTTATTTGCTACGGTGGAAATTATCTTTCAAATTTAGAAGCAATTTATGAACGGCAAAAACATTTTGTTAGATTAATAGCTAGGAGAAGCCAAAGAGACAGTTGAAGACCTTTGTTTTTATCATTAAAAATTCTACCTTTAAGGTATCTGTTTATATATAATGTCTTAAAATTTATTATGATAAAAGTGGAAATCTCTCCCAAAATACTCTTACCGAAGCAAATTAAGAACTCAACATCACAGCCTTGTTCCAAAACCTAATTATACCTTTTTTACTAAAATATTTTCTTTTGTTGGTCCGAGAGTCTTCAATTTTAACCCTAATTATATACAAAAAACTAAAATCAAAAAGATGTTATGGTAAAATTAAAAAATTGGCTATTGGAATTAGAAAATATAGACGTGTTAATGAAAATATTGAATTAAAAATTAAATATTTTGACTGATAAAATTACCTCATTTACATTTTGTGGGAGATTTATCAAAAAATCACAGTCATAAAACATTTTTCCAGTTATTGTTTGTTTTTTCCACAAGACAGTATATTTTAGTCATAGTTCAACTTTTGTTTTTGATATGTTCTAATGCAATTTAGAGATTGATTTTAAGATAATTTTTTTAATTATTTAGATGTAAGACATTCCGTAGCATACTCAGTTAATTTTTATTTGAGCGTATTTTATTTAATTTATTTTTGTTGGAACCTCTAAAACAGGCTTAGCCTTTAGAGGCCCTAGTTTTCTTAGAATTTAGTGATATATTTGTTTTGCTAATATATTTTTTAGTTTTACTATATTATTCAGGAACAAAGATGGACAGTTCTGGCTGGACAATAAGTGATATTATGTTTAAATTATGAACTGTGGACTGAGAGCAAGAAAAATAAGGTTTATTTATTTTCTTTACTGTGAAATTGTAATTTAAAATGTTTTATTTCTGAGAAAATAAAATCTATTCTATCTATGGCCCCTTCAAACCTCTAGTAATATTGTAATTTCCATTAGAATATCCCCTTATTATAAACATAACTGGGGTTTCGCGGATTCTCCCCAGGGCTTATGAAAGTATTTCCCAATCATCTTTGGCTTGAGCGATCTCAATCTTGAACCTTCAGTAATTACTTGCTCTTTAAAATCATATTTTTAACAAAAGAATTTTCTTTACAGTTTTTTTTTCTGAATGTTGTGGTTTCTTGACTGTATTTCAATAAATAGCGAATTTTATATATTAATTAGCTAAGGAATTTAGTTTTTTACCAACTATGTCTTTATTTACCGATTTGGATAATCGAGATGTCATTTGAAAGTTTTTACACTCCAGACTAACATCAAAATAAAACTCAAAAATGCCGCTTTAGTTTTTGAAATGTTGACAGTTAAAAAATTGCTCCATGTTATTGAAATGGGAGAAGTTTTTTAAAGAAACGCGGCCTTAGTTTCTTTAAAACTACTACATACAAAATCGTTAGTATACCAAGCAACTGTCACTATTCCAAGACCGTTACTATACTAGGCAACGTGTCGTCATTAAATTTGAACCAATTTTAAGCTTAAGCAGTCCGATGTTCCCCAAAATTGTAAGATTTATCAATTTATCCCTTTAAGATTAATTACGTTGGAATAAAGTGGAAATTGAGCAGAGCAATTTTCTGAAGCGGTCTGTTGAAGCGTAAAATCAAATGGAGCAGTTTACAATTACGCCAGCGGGGAGTTCGTCAAAGGCTTCGGACCTCACCTGTTAGCAAGATGGGTGACGATTTTCATACAACACGTGTTAGTGAAGTTTGAAAGACCCTCGTTATTAGGAAAATCTCCCTTGAGGAGTACCACCACAGAAAGAACACTGCGTGGATGGAAATAACTGAATTGATTCATCCTTCACAGGGAGAAAAGAACTACCGAGTCAGCAATTTAATATCTATATCACTATATTACTAACTCCCAGACGATGATAATATTTCCAAATTAAAGTATTGTGATTTCTTACAAAACTAAATTATGTTTGATCATTTGTAAAATATTTGTTTAAATAATACAAATAAAGATTTGATTTTTGATGCAGAAAATGTTCATTTTCTACGCATACATTGTTATTTAAGAATAAAATGTACTATTGCGTTGATGTATGTATTTATGACTGATTCGCTAGCCAGCGCCGGCGCGGCACTGGGTGCCACCGCAAACTGCTGATGTCCATCGGGCATAAGAACCATTCTAAAACTGTCTTTCGTAATATTTTTACCCTTTAGTCAAAAATAAAAAATTTAAAGAACATTTTTTAATTTGCTTTATTTAGTTAGTCAAAGGACAATATAAGTTTCTAAACTTAACATAACTTTCAGAATATCCGTTATAATAGTGTAACTTTCCGTGGGGAAAATCGTTAATTTTAAATAAACCATCTATGAATAGCAAGCCAATATAAAAACTGTATTTTGTGTCTTAACCAGTATAACACTAAAAAGGCAATGTTCGTTTGTTTCTATCCTACGATGAAAGGCTTTTATATGGTTATTAAAAGACTTGTCGGTTTCGGCTGATATATCGCCTTGGTGAAACCCATCGCCACCACTAAACTAAACGATTGGCTGGAATCAGTAATCTGGAATCTGACGGGAAATATTGGCTCTGTAAGTTTTGTTCTGTCACAATGTTTCAATGAAAAACAATGTAGGAACATTTTTAGTACAAGTAGTATTTATAACAATAATTTCAAATACAAATAAATAAAAATCATGATTCTCAACAAAATATTTTTAATCACAAAGATTTTCCTTAAAAATATGTTGTTTATGTCGAAACTATTGTGTAATGCATATTTTATTTTGTATTAAAAATATCCCTTTTAAGACATTTTTCTTCATTCGTCTTTGTATTTAAATTGTTGGCAAACAAATTGTTTTGTTCAAAATACTAAATTCCATAAAGCAGCTTAAACTGTTAGTATCTAAACTCAGGTTACTTATGTTATAGCGATGCAATAAAACCGATGCCATATTTGGCCTTACATATTGGAAAACGGTAAACACTCTAGTTTTAAAAATCGGATATCCATTTAAAAATATATTTAATTTAAGTTAAGTACCATTTATAAGAATCAAAATAAATCCATTGCTAGTTTTTAATATCAACGCAATACAAAAACATGATAAAACCAACAGTGCCTTCAATATGTTATAAGATATTCCAATACTGGCTTCATATTGCGTGTGCCATCGTGTAGGGACTTACTCAACAACGGGTTGTTTCCTATTTTTGCACGTCGATGTAATAGGTTAAATAACTTTTTTATTAGCATATTACGTGTTGTTATTACTTACAGGATGTAATAAAAGACGTCTTACAACACTTAAGATATATTTACACTTATACTGATTCACTACAGACGGTAAACATATATAAAATATGGTACTAGGCTATCGATTTCGACCAGTCACACCAGTCATCATCAGGCCAATTAGAGAACTGACAGAATCAAAATGGCGTCCTTGCTAATATCCTTCCTATTGGCTACCGGAAGTTCCAGATACAGGTTCCTCCACCAGAGTGCCACCAGAGTCAAAGTTAACTTTTTCGTTAATCAATTTATCTCTATTTTTACATTTTTCTTTAAATATAAACAATTCTTCCCATGCATTCATTTCATTTCCTTTTTTACAATTGTTGAGGATGCTGAGGTTTTCTTCTATTTTCCCTATAGTAATAGGTTAATCTATAAACGTTATTTCATATATAAGCTCAAAACTAATGTATATAACATAAGATCGAAATTTGTAATTTATAAACATTTCTTGAAATTGTTACTACAAATATTATGTCTTTAACTATTGTGACCACATTAAATGTGTGACCAAATAATATACGAAGAAGTGAATTTTACACCAAGAGAAAATTTTCTAGTTTTTGGTTTCAAAGCTTTACAGCACAATTATACAGAATGAGTTTTAAATGAGTCCCCCCCTACTTTTTAGAAATTTCCTTAAACTATCGACTCCGGACCACAGCCGATCATTGTTGACCAACTTATACTTCATTTTGACTTAGTTAATATTTTTTGTCGCTATCTTGGATCCGCCATATTGGATTCAACTATTTATTTTCAAATGTAAAGGTGGGGTTGTGACCCATGATATAGAAGTACTTTTTAACACGACTGTTTGAACACAAGGCCGCAATCCGTTTTGTAAAATAATTATTTGTTCTCAAGATATTGGGGATTTAAAAAATATTATTTTGGAGAGAATTTTATGTCCTAACCTTAAAACATGCCCATAGTCTCATCATTACATCAAATAATGACCATGAACCAACCATACCCAATCTTTGTTGAGTGGTATTTACTTCATTTTGACAAAATTAAATTTTTCGGCCGTCATCTTGGATCCGCCATTTGGGAATAAGATTTTTTTTCAAATTTAAAGGTAGAGTTGAAACCTTTTAATCATCATATACAACTTTTTTTCAGCGCTGAAATCAGTGGCACAATCTGTTTTCAAATATCACCTTTCGTTCTACGATATTGAAAGATTTCTGTTTAACAATTCAAAAAGTACCAATATCGTGAGAATGAAAGGTGGTATTTGAAAACTGATTGCGGCATTGATTCCAGCCTGGACAAAATTGGAAATGGTGGGTCACAACCCTACCTTTACATTTGAAAGAATTATATTATTCAAAAATGGCGAATTAAAGCTGGCGGCCGAAAATTTTAATTTTGTCAAAATTAAGCAAATGTCAAAATGAAGTAAATACCACTCAACAAAGATTGGGTATGGTTGGTTCATGGTCATTATTTGATGTAATGATGAGTCTATGGGCATGTTTTAAGGTTGGGCCATTTAAAATTAAATTATCTTCAAAATTATGTTTTTATAATATCTTGAAAACGAATAATGGTTTTCAAAAACTGATTGCGGCAATATGTGCACCGTAAGTAAGTACTTCTATATTATTTACAACCCCACTTTTACATTTGAAAATAAATAGTTTAATCAGATATGGTGGATCCAAGATGGCGGCCAAAAATATTAACTAAGTTAAAATAAAGTATAAGTTAGTCAATAATGTTCGGAAAAAAGTTGGGGAACTGACTTAAAACTCACCCTTTATAGTTATCTATACTAATGCAACAACAATATAAAATGTAAAAAAATCTTTTAAATTTTGTTTACAGAAATCTATATTACATTTTTTTAAGACTGAAAACTTGGAGAATAACTTTAAAAAGATTACAGTAAAGGTAAACCACAGAAACCTGTCTTTTAGCGAATTTCCCCTATAGGGAAGAAGCTATTACCGTAGGTCTCATGGTAAGACTTAAGCCCGAGACCATGAAAACTTTTCATTTTGAGGTCCCCAGATGCCAAAAACACCATTCGTTCAAATTGTTATATATGTATATATATATATATATATATATGTGTCCGTAAGCACGATAACTCTCGTAAAAAAGGTCTGATCTTAATGAAATTTGGTGCAAATGTGTAAAGTACCATTTATTTGAACGAGTTCGAAAACCAGATGAATCGCACCATCCGAAGGGGGGTTTTTGGGGGGTTTTGTACCCCAAAAATGGGTTTTTTGGGGTTTTCACATGTAATTTTAATTTAAATCAAATTTTAATTTATACCATTGAATTCAGCTTAAAAGAACAAACAATTTGGTATTTTGATCATTGCTCTACGTCAATTGGTTACCGAGATATTGAAAGTGCTAAACACAGTACGTTGTCTAATGTTATTCTTATGGAGAAAAAGAAAAATTGTATATCTCGCTTATTTATGAATATAAACTGACGAAATTTGGTATATGGCTTCATCTGGTTATGGTTTATTGTTGTTTGCACAAAAAAACAATTTTTCGCCTATGGTTCCCGTAGCAGCAAACCTAGGTCCCCATGTTATTCTTATGGAAAATAATTAAAATGTTATATATCGCTTAATTATGAGTGTATATGGATGAAACTTGGTATGTGACTTCACTTAGCTGAGTTCTATTGATATTTGCATAAAAGCCCATTATTTTGTGTTCCTTGTTGCAGCAAACCTGCGTACTCATCCCCAATGCTATTCTTATAGAGAATAATTAATATTTTAAATATCGCTTGTTTGTGAATATATTTCTTATGAATCTTGTTAAGTGGCTTAATGTGTTATGTTATAATTCATTGGAAATTCGCTGAGTATGCAGGTTTGCTGCGACGGGTGTATTTACAGACTTCTACGTTCTAATAAGTTTATTTTCTAACATGTCTGTTTGTTCTTTCGCTAACCAAAATCTTTTTTCTTCAAAAAGACCCTTCCACCGAGTGGGGTATTGAACTTTCTTATCTATGCGTTATCAATGCTCTCTCACGTAGAAATATATTGCCCAGTCCCAAAGAGAGAATTTTACATCTCTGTAGTACATAACATATTTCTGTAATTTATCTGTAATTTTTTAAATTTCGATACATTTTCAATATAAGTGTTATTATTATTATCTTTATGGAAACACTTCAAATATGTCAACAAACTGCAACTAAACTAGGAAAACTATTTTTTAGTTTTTAAGACTTAAATTCTTATCCGTCTTCGCATTTTCTGATAATTTACAAAAATATGTAACTGGTTATAAATAATTTACAATTTCAAACGACTAAATTTTATTACCAAAACATGATTTATTAATTTTGTACGTAACAGATATAAAAAGACCGTTTTCACGGAACCGAGGGGGCGAGGTATAAATTACAATTACTGTCATCGCACCTGCGCCTCGCTCATAAATCCGGTGATGAAGTATATATAAAACGTAAACATTAAATTACTTACCTTCAGTGGCATTCATTTACTAAACATTTTTATGTCTTACATTCTTAACTTAAATTTGTTCACCTTTATGTTAACAGCATTTAAAATAGTGTAATACAAGTAGCGTTATTCTGATAAGCAGTTATCTATTTAAGGATTATCATGGCAAAATTAAATGTCCTGCGTACTCAGCGGATTTCCAATGCATATATATGTATCTTAATACCACATACCAAGTTTCATCAATGTACATTCATAAATAAACTATTTATGACGTTTTAATTATTCTCCATAAGAATAACATGGCAGCTGAGTATGCAGGTTTACTGAAACAAGGAACACAAAAAATGGGTTTTTATACAAATATCAATATAACCTACCTAGGTAAATTGACATACCAAGTTTTATTAATTTATGTTTATAATTAAGGGATACATAATATTTTACTTGTTCTCCTTAAGAATAACATGGGGGCTGAGTATGCAGGTTTTACTGCTACGGGAATTATCGGTAAATTTTTTTGTGCAAATAACAATAGACCACAATCATATGAAGCCGTATACCAAGTTTCGTTGATATACGTTCATAAATAAGCAATATATAAATTTGTTTTTATTCTCCATGAGAATAGCATTGGACAACGTACTGTGTTTAGCACATTCAATATATCTGTAACCAATTAACGTAGAGAAATTATCAAAACACCAAATTGTGTGTTTTTTAAAGCTGAATTCAATGGTGGAAACTAAAATTTGACTTTTTAAAATATTACATGTAAAAACTTCAAAATATCCATTTTTGGGGTACAAAACCCCCCCCAAAAAACCATTTAGGATTGGTCAATCTGTCTGGTTTTCGAACAAAGTCATAAATGTTGCTTTACACGTTTGTACCAAGTTTTATGAAAATCGGACCTTTCTTACGATATTTATTGCACCTACAGACACAAATGTTTTATATATATATATATATTATATGTATATAATATATATATTTACAGTTTCGAACGAATCTAGGGACCTCAAAACGAAACGTTATCATGGTCCACGGCCTAGGTCTTACCATGGCCATGGTCTACGGTAATATCTTCTTCCCTATAGGGGAAATTCGCTAATAGTCTGTACACTTTTAAGAACATTACTGTGGTTAGGAACAGGTAACTGATCGAGCAACCCATGTTTATATGATCGTACCTAAAGCAAAACTTCAGAACATTTCTTCTTCTGTAGACCGATCTTCGACTGTATAAACTTCCGCCAATACTAACGATAACTGTTTATAGAAGCTGCAAAACGTTAAATTGTTCAAAAAAAGTTTAATTATTTCACTTTTAAATTTTTTTACAAATAATGCTGAGAGTCCGTACTTTAGAAGCAACTTTTCTGCAAAATAAAGGCTTTTACATCATTACATTAATACCATATACGGTAGATTTTCAGATACACATCATACAAATTTGTCGTGCAACTAACCTCATGAAGATTTCCCAACTACTTTTTCCAAGTGTACAAATATTTATTTACAGTAAAAACAACACTCTAACATATTGGATTTGACAATCATGCAACGCCAAGAAATGATACCCTAGTCCGTGTCCTCCGCTAGTAATCTTGAAAGAGGCGGAGCCCAAGCAATATTTATTTCCAGTGTACCTTTGACGGTGAAGTTTTACGCAATTAATTGTCCGTGGTTATTCAACGACCCTCTCGGTCTTTGAAAGAAGTTACGCTCGGATGACTTCCATCCGCAGCTGAATGGTGATTGCCTGCGATCGCAGCTCCAAGGGGGAACGTCGTTTCTGACAGAGTGAAACGGTTTATGAAGGGGGTTTGGTGGCTGTATCTCCACAATGTTGATTTCAATAACTAACAAATTAATTTTTCTCAAAACGAATAGGTAGTTTTCCTAAGCAAGGAATATATTTTAACTGTGTGTCTAAGTCTAACAATATAGGTATTTTACTCATAACGTTATAGGTATAAAATAATTTAGTAGTTAATGAAATCAAAACATCTTTATTCAAAATACGTATACATAATAAATGAGAATAGTGTCAACTTCCAAACTAAAACCTAAAGACTATGTCAACGAGTTGTAAAACTCACAAAATGAATGCTTGTTTTTTTAATTGGTAATTTTTAAGTCGGTTAGTATTATTTTCTGTTTTTAACAAAATAGGAAGCTTGATTCATAATTTTGATCGAATATTTGGGGGATTTGGGGGAATTTGGGGATTAACATTTTAACCTTCATATGAAGGTTAAAATCATAAAATGCCAATCTGTGGTAGATTGGTGTGATGGTATTTTTAGTTTGAGTGTTATGTTGGTGTAAAATAAACATTTTATTTTATATATAAACATCTTCAGCTGTTTTAAAAATAATGGTATAAAGTTTTATTTTTGGGAAGCGAAATATTTTTGGGAACAAAGAATAAAGACAAGCTGTCATCCTAAGTAGACTACAGTACTCAAGTATATATAGTTTTTATATTTTTTAGTTTGTTTAATACATTTTATTGCTATATATCTAATTATTTGTATTAAATGAAAACCTGGTAAACGTTGTTGTAACTCACTTTCTGTCTTTGATGTAAACATTTTCATAATTATAAATTTGACGTAAAAAATTAGTATGACGTAAATCGTATATTATAATTAGTTCATATTGATTTGTAATCTAACATTCAATTACCAAATGTATTTATGCTAAGCCATTGTAATATTACATTATAAGACTTTGTAAAATTGGAGATTATCGGTTAAAATAAATCAAATAAATAAAATTAATAACTAATTACTATTTATTAATACTGAAAGTAGGCTCCTTCTATACGTCATGCCATTACTGCATCTAAGTTGAATCGGTTGTAGCCATCTTAACACTTTATATTTTTAAGCAAATTATTATTTTATTGTATATTATTAGTGAATTTCCTTTGGAAAGTGAACTATTAGCATGACCCGCACTGTGAAACTTAAGCCTGGGACCACCATAGGAGTTCCTAACGTGACCCCCTGAACACGTTTTGGGGGTTCGTTCAAAATTGTATATATATATATATGTATATATATATATATATATATATAGACATTTATATATATATATATATGTGTGTGTGTGCAGGCACTCTAGCGGTCGCATTTTTGTCCGATTTACTTCAAATTTGGTAGGGACGTTCCTTTCTGTAATCAGTTGGACAAGTTATTTGGGAAAAACAATCGGAAAACTCTAAACCCCTTTTTTGGGATTAATCTTTTCAAATTTCGAGTTTTTGGGCCCAAAAAGGGTCAGAAAAGCCCCTGATGTGAAATTAACGAATGTAAAAAGATGGGAATTAGTGTGGCGAAACTTTTAAGCCCTCTCTCGTCATTCTAGTATGTATATTTACCGAGTTTTAAAGAAAATGTGTATTGACTAAACACAGTACGTTGTCTTATGGGGGTTTTACACTAGAAGAGTCTGTTATTTCTTTGTTAGAGTACTTTTATCCATGTTATTTTATCCAGCAACGCCTACTTTCAAGCCTGTCTGGACCTTCTCCTAACCTTATAATGCCCAAAATTGTATTCCCAGCTTTGCAAGTAAATGAAACCAGGAGTATCAGAAAAGCCAAAAAATCAATGTTTTCAGATTTCAATAAAAATTTGACAAATGTATGTTTTTACACTTATTTTGAGTTTTAAAAGTTGTAATGTGGAAATTCACTTCCCACACGTCAGCGTGCTGCGTGCGAACTCGTTTTAATTTAGATTGAATTACAATCTACAATATGCAAAAAACTGTAACTACAATTTATTTTATATATTTTTCTCAGTAAAAATATGTTTCTAGTTTTATAATTTTTTTAAATGGTAAACACATTTTTAGTTTAATGTCATACAATTATTAATACATAGTTACTTCCCAATAAGGTGCTGAAAAATATTATATTAAATAAATGTATTCGCTTAAACTTCATAAATACAAAATTTACTTTTATAACTACTCACACAAAATTTACAAATTATGCTATTGGCTGTCCCCTAATGTTACTGTAACTTTTACCATGATTGAAATACAAATTAAGAAAAATCAAACATTATCATGGTACAGTTAGCTATTTGTGCAAAAGGGCGTTGTACTTTTCTTATTTATGTTCTATCAATGGTTTGTTAAATTATTAGTTTTATCGCACATGAAATTTATTTGTTTATTGAAAATTTGCAATTCTTAAATAGTTAATTATTTTTAAATGTCATTTATGCCGCTCGCAGACGCCTTCAAAACGTTGTCCGATATTCCAATGGTGCAGGTGTAGGTACATTGCATCGGACATTGTGAAGGAACTTGCTAAACACTGGAATAGATTGTTTCAATCGTGAACCTTTGTTTCTAAACAACCCAGATAAATGCTGTTTTATCATTTTGTTGGATTGTATACATTACAATTGTACTGTTTTCAATGTTGTTGTACTGTACCTCTACAATGTTGTTATGCTGTTTGTGTGGTTTAATGTTATTCTTTATTATGTCATAACGCGCATGTAAATGTTAATCGGGACAACTACCACCTAGTTACAGCAATTGTGTATTTGTTAGGATATTGTACAATGATTAATGATTATTTCAGAATGTAAAACTTGCGCCTTCATAAAAAAGTTGGACAATTTTTGTTAATGTAAAAATAAAGATGGAACAAAATATGTGTGGTTTATTTAATGTAAAGTTCTAAAAACAAAATGTTTGACTATTTTAAATACAAAAATATATATATATATCGATGTTATATGTCTTCAGAATGGCATTGATGTAGTCTAGACCCTATTTATGACATTTATAATTATTTTTCTTGGATTGCATCGTGGATGAAATATTTAGAAACCATAAAAACGTTTTCTTCTTCCCTACGGTTGTTCAAAACTCGAGTTATTGATTAACATAACTAATATAGGTCAAAAGGTTTTTGCGAGATCCCGTTTTATCCTGAGTAAAGGTCAACCGAAATTGAATTACAAGTCCTAAATCCAAACAATCGTAGTTGTTATATATCCTAATACTCCATACAATAGTAACTAAAATTTCAGATTTGTTAGGTAATAAGTAATTTGATATTTAAAAATAATTATGATAGAATGCATGATCTACTTAGCCGATTATGGCTGAGATAGTTTAAAATATTGTCGGACAGTTCCTAATAGAAGGAACGTATTACAACGTAAGTTCCTAATATTAAAACGTAAATATAAACACGGCATACATAAACTATTTCAAAAATGAAAAATAAAAACATAAAAGCTATGATACTGTAAGTTGGTTAAAAATGTAGGTATTAACTATGCTTAGTTATTTACTGTTATCAAATGTATATAATTATAACAACTGGGTCTATGATATATATTCAGTTTGGACCGCCACGGTTTTAACAACAAAACGAGTTCGCACGCAGCACGCTGACGTGAGGGAAGTGAATTTTCATATAAAAACTTGTAAAACTCAAAATCAGTGTAAAAACATATATTTGTACAATTTTTATTGAAATCTGAAAACATTGATTTTTTGGCTGTTCTGATGCTCCTGGTTTCATTTACTTGCAAAGCTGAGAATACAATTTTGCCCAATATAAGGTTAGGAGAAGGTCCAGACAGGCTTGAAAGTAGGTGTGAGGTTGCTGGGGATGATAAAAGTACTCTAACAAATGAATAACAGGTTTTTCTCGTGTAAAACCCCCATAAGACAACGTACTGTGTTTAGTCAATACACATTTTCTTTAATAACTCGGTAAATATTTATGCTAGAATGACGAGAGAGGGCTTAAAACTTTCGCCTCTCTAATTCACATCTTTTTACATGCATTTATTTTACATCTGGGGATTTTATAACCATTTTTGGGCCCAAAAACTCGAAATTTGAAAGATTAATCCCCCAAAAAAGGGGTTTAGAGTTCTCAGCACGGGGGTCTCAAAAAAAGTAAAAGACGGTATTAGCTATATTTTTTATACAAAATCATTATTTTAATTAAATGCTGTAAAATGATATAATACATGTCACATAAAACTAATAAAATATTTCTTCCATAGTAATAACATTGGTACTTTGTGGTCATCAATTTATTTCGAAAAATCTAGGGGGAAATCCCTTTAATTTGACTCACCCATCGTCAAAATCGGTTATGAATCAAAAATGTAGCTGACAACAGAAAGATATCCTTAAGGACTCAAGAAGTAAGGTACGATTACCCAGATCATGTTTGAGTATAGGTTATAACCTGAACCTGGTTCGTCTTCTAGTAAGATAAAAAGCCTTCGATATGAAAATACAATATGAGAGCATGTAGTTGAATCACGGCAGTATCAGTGAAGGCGCTTGATAAAATGAAAACTAATATGGAAGTATGCGTTCTAACCTTGTAATCTTTTTCTAATGAAATTTTTAATTTATATCCTAACAAATGTAATTAAAAGCATTAAATTTCTAGGAAAATTTTAAATCAGTTTAAGCCGTTGACACTTCACTAATTAACATTTCACAATTGGCTATTAACTATTAGCGCCTTCTAAGGGTAGGTTATTTTACTCAGAATATAACTAGACCAATGTTTAACATTCCCAATTAATAACCTTTAAAAAGGCACTGAGTTTGATGATAACACAGACAAATAAAAACTAAAAGGATAAAACGTGGCCAACTCTGAACTACGTATTCCATTATGTTCACATAATCTGTAAATCAGTAATTTTATAAGTTTCTACAGACAGGTACAACGTGTCAAGTAGGAGAGAGATGTTTCAGACCATTTCTAATGTATTTTCAGAACAACTTTAAAATTGTAATTAGACGTGTTTACTTATAGAACACTTTATTTGTATACTGCAAGGAGTTAATAAAAATTAATCAAATTGTATTTCGTTAAGCATTTTATAACATTAAAACATAAGTGATTGAAGTAACAGGATTAAATGGAGAAATCCACAACGTCGAAACATTTTAAACGCATTACAACCATAAATTTCGAAGAAAAAGTGCTGTAAATAATTAAGCGGCTCGTCCATTATAACCGGTGGTAGCCCCTCCCCCTACCCCCCACCACCCCCACCCCGGCAAATCACATGAATCTCTCTCCTCTGCACGATTACTCTTGTTTATTAACTTGTTTCCGGGGAGATAAACTCTTTACGGTCCAAATTACAGGAGGATGATGTTTCCAAGCAAGGAATCTTTTATATCACAAATCCGTTTGATGATATTCCAAAATTCTCAATATTTCAGTTTTTATTTAAAGATTTACGTTTGTTTTATTCTGCACCCTGGGTTCAGTAAGTAATTTGTGTTGTCCTCTTTTCATAAAAACTACGATACTAACAGTAACAATGGTCTTACGAGAGAATGGGTTAAAATCACGAACTCTACCTTGTTTGTAGCCCCTTCCTCATTAGCGTTGATTCCCTCTTAGGCCCGGTTTCCCCAACAAGTTTAAACTTATCATGAGGTTATTTTTAACTTGAGATTAAAGCGTAATTCATTCACCTCAAAACTTGACCAGCCAGAATAGTTTAATCCATGAAATATCAAGTTGGCAACATTTCCATATGATTTTGTTTTCCCTCAAGTTAAACTGGAAACAAATATTTACTACACTGGATTTAAGATTATGACCATAGGATGAATACATTAAACAATGCTCTCTTTCGGTTTAACATAAACCAGGTTTAAACTAACCATAACACATTGATAAAGCGGTACTAATAAGCTCAACCAAGCTTACTCTTTATTAGGGTAAAGCGGCCCTTAGTAGTACGTAATTATCAGTATGCATTTAGCAAAGTTTAGATGAACCAGTTACTTAATAGTGGAAGACAGTGAAGAGGGCACATTTTTCTATATTTGTGTTTCGTTAAATCTACAAATTTTACACCGAACTCAAACCAAATGCTTACCCGAATCATTTTACAATCATGATTTTCTTTGTGAGAGTAATCCTGCTACCATTCCCGTCGAGAATATCGATTTGTAAAAACCATTCGAAGAAAATACCCAACCAATTAGAGAAGAAGAAGAAGGAAGCGGCCAAACCCTCGAGTGAGAGTGGGCCCGCGTCTTTGACCTTTAAAGGTGGAAGAAAGTGGTGCAGATTTACATCTCAGAGAGCAACCTTGGACAAGCTGTTGTCTTTAGTTTTGACTCCTGTTGTCTTCCGCTGAAAAATCGACAAGCGTTAGTGACTTTGGGACAGGTGTGACAACTTTCACCAGCGTGGAACGTAAAATGACACCGAACAGGATTTCAAAGGTTAAAGGTAACGTGTAACTGATTTATCTACAGTTTATTGTTAGAATTATATAGCAAGGCGATGGATTTAATACAACATTGTAATTTGTAATTTTATCAGTGGTTTTTATTGAATTTCCCCCACAATAAAATCCGTGATTTTCGTTGTTGCCATGATAATACTAACGACCGGAACCACGATACGGGTATCCGTTGCAGATATGTATGTTGTCGAGAGTTATTCTTACGGTAGAAAATTAAATATTGTATTTTGTCCACTTATATGAATATAGAGTATTTACATTAAACTTATTATGTGGTTTCATGTGTTTTTTGTTTATTTTTTGCTGTCTCATTATTGTGATTTATCTTACAAGACTGTACTCCGGCTCATGTTTATTTTAAGAAGAATAAATCAAACTCCTCATTATTCTTATTTATGAACATATATTTTTTTATAATTTTTAAGCGGCTTGATATTGTAGTGAGGTATATATTTTTGCTCAAAACATAGTTTAATAAAGACAAATGTTTATTTTATTTTTTTTTTTTGTTGCCTGTCCCTTGGTTTATAAAATCTGCCAAACTTTATCCTGTTGTCAATGAAGCATGATGTTACTGTATTTTATGGAAAGATATAATATTAATTTGATAAATTTGTGCTACATAATGCCCCCCATATTCCTTACATTTGGCATTGTCTGTTCACCCACCCCTACAAACCAATGCTAACATCATCTCATCTTATGAGTACTGAACGTGAGTGAGAGTATGAGAATAGTCATCGTGCAGCGTCGTTGCAAACTATGACGGACGTTTTATGACACAGCCAGGAACATTACTGGACCCAATTACCACTAACAACCGATCTACTTGCCGGTCAAAGTGAAATTCAACCGCAAATCACAATTCCTGATTGATATAAAGGTATTTGTATTTTCCGCGTTAAAAATCAATGGCGGAAGACCAAGAGGAAGACCATGGAAGAGATGGGTCGATGACACAAGATGGGGATAAAAGAAGGTAACAGGCAAAGCGTTTAGGAAGAGTAGAAGACGATGGGACGGGTGCTAAAAAGAGTGTGGATGGGGCAACCAGGGGGAAGACGACCGACTCAGATGGCATGACTAAGTGAAGCAGGATCTCAGGAGGCTAGGAGCAAGTCTGGAGCTGGCAGATAACAGGCAGATGTGGTGGCAAACTGTTGGTGAGGCTAAAAACCACTTGGGAGTTGTGGGCCACGGGTAAGTAAGTAAAAAGACGATGGATAGTCTTGGTAAATGTCCAGAACCCAGCTGTAATTGCTGACAAAAGAGGTGTATTTATGTAGGTAAATCTTCGTATGTATTGTTCAAAAATAACCTTTCGTTGAAATCATTGTTTGCATATGTTACTTAGTCTGTCTTACAACTTAGGCTGTCTTACAAGGATGCGAGGAGCTGACTATATCTGGCTTTTGTGCAGGCTCTTTTCCAAGAGTACTTTGCCATTGTTCCTAAGGTTTATTTAGTGTTAAGACTGGTAATCTGTTAGAAAGGCCCACGACTATAATTATCGGTTTAAATCCTTTCACGAACCCTTGAATGCCCCTTCATAAATCTAGTTAGATAAATTATTGGTTGAATCAATCCATCTAGCTAATCAAGTTATCAATCTCATAAAGGAAACCTAACTCAGCACTTCCCAAAAGTGCCTCGCGCTGTTTTAATCAGAGGGAGATAATCTGTGAGTGATAGCACTACTGGAGCAGTGACACAGATCCGAACCAGTTCGCGGATTAAACCATGCTATTATCTGGTGGCAAGTTTCACGTTCAGGTCCACATTAAGAGCTGTAGGTCAATGTGGTATTGGTTCAAACCGGGTAGCCAGTTCCATAGAGAAATCTCAAAACTGGGATGAGCGAATTGGACTAGTCTCCGCCGATCGCACGACTAATAACAGGGCATGGGTTTGGACGTGTGTGTGTGTATGCATGTGTGTGTGTGTGTTTTTGTGTGTGTGTGTGTGTGTGTGAGCGTGCGCGCGCGTATGTATGCTATGTCCTTTTCCCTTACAGACCGGTCCCTCACTTTCTATACCAGTATCGCACAGCGACAGGGGATCGATATCCGTCAGAGTAGAGGGTGTCACTTTTACTTCAAACAAGTTTAACTTCATAATATATTTTAATTCAAATAATTGCACATTTAATCTTTAAATCTGAATAAAATCTAGGTATTCGCCTTATCAATCCTTGTTTTCAGTAGGAAATCCAGATTTAAAGCTCAAACACTCTTCGTTAGACCTTTGTGCAATTTTTCCAAGTTAGGTTTTTGCATTTATTTTAAGGGCATCTATCAGTCAATATCCAAAAGTTATTATCAGATTGTACTACTAAGGGCCGCTTTACCCTAGTAAAGAGTAAGCTTGGTTGAGCTTATTAGTACAGCTTTACCAATGTGTTACGGTAATAACACTACATAAAGACAACCTTCACATAGAATTAAAATCTTTAGAAAAAAAAACAGCACTAAGGCTGCAAAGCTTTTGGTCTGTAAATCCGGGATTCCCATAACATTAATAAGGCAGTTCCTCATTCTAATAATAAATACAATTAATAATTTAAAGCATCAAACAAAAGTTAATGAGTTTCGATAAATATTTTTAAAAAGAATTGCTAAATTTTTATTTTTTTAAACGCTCGTCTAGATCGGTTGTCAAGTTTTGCACAGTTAATTTAGCTGGATGGATGAAAGGTATTCTGTTAATAAACTGACAAGAACGAGCTTTATTTGAAGAAGGGGTTATAAAAAAGGATTACGCTTTCGTGTATGAAGGGTTTAGGTGTAAGGAGAGCAATCTATAATTGATAGGTTTAGAGTTTTCGAAAAAAGTCCATGCCTTACTTTTAAGAAGATCAACATTTGCTTGGAGAAAAAATATACGTTAAGAAAAAATATATTAGAAAAAGAGAGCAGAGAACCATTCCATAAGATGAATTTAAGAAAACTATTTCGTATTGCACCCAATGTTCTATTTTGTCTTTGCTTAGCTCCAAAAATATTTTTTATGTGCATAAGGAGACTTACTCCTCCCATACCGGTAGTCACAACCTTACACTGCAGCTTTGAAATATTCCGTAAATGTAATTTGGCCCTTATAAAATCGTGTAAGATATAATAAGTATCGATTAAAAGTGTAAAACAAGTTTTCATTCAACAGAAAACGAGTTCGCACGCAGCACGCTGACGTGAGGGAAGTGAATATCCACATAAAAACTTGTAAAACTCAAAATAAGTGTAAAAACATACATTTGTTCAATTTTTATTGAAATCTGAAAACACTTATTTTTGGCTGTTCTGATACTCCTGGTTTCATTTACTTGCAAAGCAGGGAATACAATTTTGCGCATTATAAGGTTAGGAGAAGGTCCAGGCAGGCTTGAAAGTAGGCGTAAAGTTGCTGGGGATGATAAAAGTACTCTAACAAAGGAATAACAGGTTTTTCTCGTGTAAAACCCCCATAAGACAACGTACTGTGTTTGGTCGATACACATTTTCTCTAATAACTCGGTAAATATTTATGCTAGAATGACGAGATAGGGCTTAAAACTTTCGCCTCTCTAATTCCCATCTTTTTACATGCATTGATTTTATATCTGGGGCTTTTATGACCCTTTTTGGGTCCAAAAACCCAAAATTTGAAAGATTAATCCCCAAAAAAAGGGGTTTAGAGGTTTACGATTGTTTTGCCCAACGAACTTATCCAAATGATTATAGAAAGGAACGTCCCTACCAAATTTTAAGTAAATCGGACAAAAAATGCGACCGCTAGAGTGCAAACAAATATATATATATATATATATAAAATTTTGAAGGACCCCCCAAAACGTGTTCAGGGGGTCACGTTAGGAACTTCTATGGTGGTCCCGGGCTTAAGTTTCACCGTGCGGGTCATGCTAATAGTTCACTTTCCAAAGGAAATTCACTAATAACATGATACTTTACATTTGCTTGTCTTCTGTATAGTTAAACAATACTAAGAACATAATTAACCAAATTTAGTAATCCTTGATTGATTACTATCACAGCTAAGTTTCAGCAAGGCTTACTGCAACGAGCCACCCGTGCAATTCACATTCACCACAGTCATTTTAATAGAAAACGCGAATCTAAAAATTCTCCAATCGGGAAAAGCAAACTGTGGGCGGGGTGGGATGAAAGCGACAGTCGGTGTCATAGTTTAATTGTGGGAACAGCAGAAAGTGAGTAGACGCCACGGCTGGGTGCTAGAGCTCGGGTTGAGGGGCCGGGCCGGCCCTCTAGTGGGAGGCAGAGCTCGTGGTCGTGCCGATATAGAGGTCATCGTCATCACGATCCCCCACCGACCACCTTAACCTCAGTTTTCACCTTTATCAATTTTATTTTCACATAGAAACTTGGAAATCTGTAAGTGTAAGATTTATAAGTTGTTGCTAGCTCCGTGGCTGCAAACCTCTAGTAGCGTTTATGATTTAATTTTGAAATAATGCTCTTGCTTGACAATTAAAATTAGTAATAATTAGGAATCGTAACGTTTAGCGGTGTTGGCTTCGGCTCATGGATAAGAATTGCAGCCTATAAATCCACAAATTGACTGGGTTTGGCCATTTTACCTTGAACACTGTCCTGCAGATATCTTAATCAAATGACCTTGCCGTGTAGTATTTAGAAAATAAGTACATATTTTCTTGACATGTTATAATACTATTCAAATAGTAGTCTTTAATTTTATCCTGATTTTTTATACTTTTTAACCGTTTCGTTATCATTTGGTAATAAACGTTATCAGGAAACTGAAACATACTTTCTCCCTTCCAGTCCAACTTTAATGTTTAAATTACTTTGTATTTACTAAATTTAGAATACTAGCTGTTACCCGCAGGCTTCGCCCCAAGAATTATTTATATAAACTATGATAGTTCTGTGTGCTGCATTCTGTGGTTAGCCTGTGGAACTACTACGAATCAAGATCAGCTGTTTGTATTTTCATCAGCTCAAACAAAAATAAATGCCCATAAGGAATACATGGGAACTTTGAACCCCCGTGGAGTTTCAAAATAGAAATAGGCCCATGTCTATCTCTGGTATATTGGCTCTATTTCTGCAAAATTTCAGCTCAATCGGTCCAGTAGTTTTCACGTGATGGAGCTTCAGAGTTACGCAGAAACATCCATTCCTTCACATTTATAATATTAGTATGATAAAGTACGAACAAATATATAAAAAATGTTCTAAATTTTGTTTTCGGAAACATCCACCCAAATCCCTTTTTGGGAGACACTACATAATCCGTTGCTACACTCAGTGGTTTTAAGAGGGGAAATGCCCCCTCGTCCCCCCAGGGTTAAGTGGCAACATATTTCAAATACCGTCTTATATTTGGTCAATGCTAACTTGATCTGCATATCAAGTTTATACGAGATTGATCAGTAACCAAGAGAGATATGGTAAGTTTTGTATTCCCCATAAGAATAACATTGGACAACGTACTGCGTTTACCGCAAAATGAAGATTTCAATTCTCTCCTCAACAAGCAATCGTAGTTATAATTCAAAATACTAAATTATTGAGTTTTTTAAGCTTTTTTTAATGGTGCTAAGTAATTTTTTTAAATTTATTTTTTTATGAAAACTCAAAAAACTGATTTTTTGATGTATTAAGTAATGCAATTTCTGAACCCGAATTTTTACAGAAATTCGGGTGGTGTCATTTTTTAGACATCTAAAGTTCTACAAATCACTAAAGTTAATCAATATCGTTAGAGCTGTTTTTCATAAACTATAATTTTTCATGTTTTTTAGCGGTTTTTGGGTAAAAATTATCTTTCAAAATCGAAAATTCCAAATAATGGAAAAAACTCCTGGGGATATCGTGGATTAGTACCAACATACCAAAATTCATCAAAATTGGTCCATTTGTGTGGGCTCTAGCTCTGTACACATCCACAGACACACGCACACACACACACACACACACACACACACACACACACACACACACACACACACACACACACACACACACACACAGACAATACGTAGAAACTACTTTTTTGGGTTCAGGGAGCACCTTACAAATATTTCCACTGACAACTCAAATTTGAGAATTTTTTCGAAAACAATTCTTTCTGCATATACTTAACAACTTATTCAAACAAATTGTCAACTTGGAATAGTTAAATAAAAACACTTTTCTGAAACTTTACCCTCACGATCACGTCTTAAGTATTATTTATTTGTATACCCGTATTCTGAGATTCTATTTTTAAGTTTATTTAAATACAGTTTTGACCCTCATGCCAACATGTCCATTCAAAACTTCACAACTCAAAGTTTCTTAATTTTATAGTATATAAAATACACTGTAATTTCTAAAATGATATACGCATTTCCTGTTTTTCTCATTTTATTTATATATTTTTATATTATTTTTTACTTTCTCTCTTATACACGGTAAAAGGATAAAGTATTGTATTTTCGACTTTTTGCGGAAATTTGTATTTTGGTGCTCCGTGAACAAACAAAATGATTGTGTCCGCATTGTTGTGCTCAGACGTAGATACCATCCCCTAGGCCCAATTTGGATTCAATTTGCTTGTTTAGCTAGCGCTTTAGATATCTAACAAAATGATCCCAACCACAACTTTGGAAAATTTAGAGGTCAGAAATTATACAGCTTGAAAATAGGTTAACAAACTCAATAATGAATTATAATTCTACGGCTAATGGTTATGGAGGAAACTGAAATTTACAATTAGCGGCAAATGCAGTACGTTGCCCAATGATATTCTTATTGAGAAGTAATATATTTTAATTTATCTGTTGTTTACTAATCAATTTAACCAAAACTTGGTATACATGTTGAATGAACTATCATTAAACAATTGATAACATTCTAAATGTTTTCAACTAAACCTGTAGAAGCGGAAGTGGTATACTTCTCCCCTTGAATCCACTGTGCGTGTAATTTCTCAAAATAATGGATTTGGATGAACATTTCTGAAAAAAAAAAAACATTTACCATATGTTCATATTCAGGCTACACCGTACTTTATATTCTACAAACAGTATAACCATAAATTAATGAATTGAACACAACGTGGTTAAAAGCAGGAAAGTATGAGAGTTGTCTGATATTATTTATTTATTTTTCTTTTAGTTTCTTATTTTCTTATCCTATGTAATACCATGACGATTATCCTAAGTATGGTCAACTACAAAAGTCCGATGTTGCTTGTTAGTAAACTGTAAAAAAGAACTTGATCCGATGCAGTTGGCTAAGTGCATCAGTGTGTTAGTTCTTTGGAGTTGTTAGAAAGCAAACTTTAGTTTCAGATAAAGTTTCTATTTCCTTTTAGTATTTGAGAAACCATTTCAAGTTCTATCTTCAATTCCCAATACTTTCTGCTTTGTGAGTAATAATACTCACAAAGCAGAAAAAAAAATTTACGATTCTTATCTTTTAATCGCACTACATATTTACTACAGAAACCAAAATGCAAATTTATTTTATTTTCTTTTACCCTGTAACATCAATGTTTCTTTATATACGAAATGTTAACATTTTTTTACTTTGTAGTTTTAAATGCCTTTATTTCTTTATTTTTTATGGTATACACCATTTTACAAGATGAATTACAAGAACTCGAAGCAATTTTTACAATTTCAAGTAATATGAAACATCATTATTTATTATAACACAAATAATTTACTATTTATTTATTTACTTTTATTTGTTTATACTATTTATTTAAATTATCTGAAACACTCAAATATAATTATTATTTATTTGGGATCTTGGTTATAATTATATTAACTCAAATGTAAATACGAGGTTAAATCAAATCACATCTTAAAAATATATAACATTGAAATATATGTATATTATATCTTTACATAATTATAATTTATAATTATTTTTTAAGTGTTAACCATCCAAAAATTTTATTTAATAAATTGTGGTGGTAGTTTTAGATCACTGATTAGTAAAAACAAGTTTCACGACATTTAAGTATATCTAATATACTACAGAGGTTATTTTAATGAATGGGTGATTCACATGGTTAGAAACTGGTTACATAGTTCTACGACCTTTATACACATAATGCGGGACAAAATTAGCAGAGAACGCATCAGTTTATACATATGTTGCACGACAGGATGACTGTAAGACGTATCCCAAGGCTGCAGTGTGCACCAACAGCACAATACCTGAGCGTCACTCTGATGCAACGCCTCAATGTAACGCAGCGCATCATCTGTTAGTGTCACCCTGGTGTCACCGTACAATGCGCAGCTTCACGGTACTGTCGTCCTTACAACGGTCTTTGACTAGCGGTTATTCTTAACTTGGTCTTTCCCCGGTTTGGGATATCTTATAGGCGTGATCGTGGGAAATCGGGTATTCTGAGGGAGTTATAGAAATGATAAATGGTATTTTGGGTAAGCTTGAGTTCATTTATGTTGAGGTACATTATTGCGTGAATCTGGTCGCTCAGTGATAATGTCAGCAAGGTTAAAGGTTTGGTAAGGTCACCTTCTAGAATCTGTTATGAAGAGAATACTATATTTCATTATTAGGACGAAAATTGACGCTTTTCGATCCGAGCTCGAGTTTAAAATGAGCGAGGGTCGAAAAGCTACTTTTGGTCCTAGTGATGAACTATATTTTTAGTCATACTGCAAACAATTTTAAGATAACGATTTATCAAAAACTAAATTTTGTTAACTTTTTTGTCATTAAAGTTGGCTTCCATCTTGATCTTTCTATTCTATACAAACAGCTGTTAAAAAGTTTTCATTGTTTACAAGTTCAATAATTCGTTCAATTCTGATTTAACAGCTGGTGGCCTCGACTGAAAAGTCTCATCAATTTTTTTTCCTAGGACGAAAAATATCATGAACATTATAGATGTTATCCTAGGAGTTAAATGAAAAACTTTAGCACCTCAATTCATGTGTTTAAAACAGCTGATTTTGAAGCAGTATGACGAAACGATTTTTAGCGAATTTCCCCTATAGGGAAGAAGCTATTACCGTAGGTCTTATGGTAAGACTTAAGCCCGAGACCATGATAACTTTTTGTTTTGTGGTCCCCAGATGCCAAAAACACCATTCGTTCCAATTTTTATTTATGTATATATGTGTGTGTGTGTGTGTGTGTGTGTGTGTGTGTGTGTGTGTGTGTCCGTAAGCACGATAACTCTCGTAAAAATGGTCCGATCTTAATGAAATTTGGTACAAATGTGTAAAGTACCATTTATTTGAACGAGTTCGAAAACCAGACGAATCGCACTATCCAAAGGGGGGTTTGAGGGGGATTTGTACCCCCCTGGTTTTTGGGGTATTCACAAGTAATTTTTACTTAAATAAAATTGTAATTTACACCATTTAATTCAGTTTAAAAAACAAACAATTTGGTATTTTGATCATTGCTCTACGTCAATTGGTTACTGAGATATTGCAAGTGTTAAACACAGTACGTTGTCTAATGCTATTCTTATGGAGAAAAATAAAAACGTTATATCTCGCTTGTTTATGAATATAAAGTGCCGAAACTTGGTATTTGGCTTTATCTGGTTGTGATTTGTTGATATTTGCACAAAAACAATTTTTCGCGTATGGTTCCCGAAGCAGTAAACCTAGGTGCTCGGTCCCCATGTTATTCTTATGGAGAATAATTAAAATGTTATGTATCGCTTATTTATAAATGTATATCAATAAAAGTTGGTATGTGGCTTTACTTAGATGAGTTCTATTGATATTTGCATAAAACCCCATTATTTTGTGTTCCTTGTTGCAGCAAACCTGCGTACTCATCACCAATGTTAATCTTCTGGAGTATAATTAAAATTGTATTTATCGCTTATTTGTGAATATATTTTTATGAAACTTGGTATGCGGCTTTATGTGGTATTACGACATTGGAAATTCGCTGAGTACGCAGGTTTGCTGCGCCGGGGGTATTTTCCATTTACCACCGAGCAATGATAGTTTTGAAAGCTTAGACAAATGTTTTCTCAGTTTCAGAGAAGTTAATAAACTTGTACTCTAAAATGTTGATAATTCAAGCATGATTCTGATATCAGCTTGCAAAAAATATCTTTTGACAAAACGTGGTTTTAACCAGGCAGTGTGCAGTGATAGTGAATCAATCAAATGGACTTCTGTCAATTGAAAGTTATTTAGTCAAACCTATGATAAAATATTAAACTTATTTTAAATCTGTATTTCAAAAGTTTTACAATTACGCAATTACAATTACGTTTTAGTATTTACACATTAAGCGGTGTAAATACTTGTCCATAAGTAATACAACCTCCTTGCTCTGGCAATCGGTCATTGGGCAATAAATTAATGATCCTGGCTAAAGAATCAGTCGGTCTTAGTCAGTAACAAGGCTACACAAGGCATCTCACCTTTTCTTCACTCATCTTTCATTCATATTCGCCTTAAAATCCGCCCTAGTTGTGTCGGCGTCTTAGACAGTGAGTTAATGAATTAATTTCGAGTTGCTGACGAAGTCATCTTCAGGTGGTCCTAGGATGCGTATCCTTTACGAGAAAAACGTCAACGAAAACGCTAGGTACATTCTCGACGATTGATAATAAAACGAGTTCGCACGCAGCACGCTGACGTGAGGGAAGTGAATTTCCACATAAAAACTTTTAAAACTCAAAATCAGTGTAAAAACATACATTTGCCCAATTTATATTGAAATCTGAAAACATTGATTTTTTTGGCTGTTCTGATACTCCTGGTTTCATTTACTTGCAAAGCTGGGAATACAATTTTGCGCATTATAAGGTTAGGAGAAGGTCCAGACAGGCTTGAAAGTAGGCATGAGGTTGCTGGGGATGATAAAAGTACTCTAACAAAGGAATAACAGGCTTTTCTAGTGTAAATCCCTCATAAGACAACGTACTATGTTTAGTCGATACACATTTTCTTTAATAACTCGGTAAATATTTATGTTAGAATAACAAGAGAGGGCTTAAAACTTTCCCATCTTTTTACATCCATTGATTTTACATCTGGGGCGTCTCTGACCCTTTTTGGGCCCAAAAACTCGAAATTTTAAAGATTAATCCTCAAAAAAAGGGGTTTAGAGTTTTCCGATTATTTTGCCCAACGAACTTGTCCAACTGATTACAGAAAGGAACGTCCCTACCAAATTTGAAGTAAATCGGTCAAACATTGCGACCGCTAGAGTGCAAACACACACATATATAAAATTTTGAACGACCCCCCAAAACGTATTCAGGGGGTCACGTTAGGAACTTCTATGGTGGTCCCGGGCTTAAGATTCACCGTGCGGGTCATGCTAATAGTTCACTTTCCAAAGGAAATTCACTAACAAGCTAAACATTTATATGGGACTATTAAACAAGATTGGATTAAATGTAGAAGCAGGTATTTAAACCACATAAACGTTACCTGTACCCACTAAAATTACGATTGTAAATTCGACCATTATACAATCCTGGTCATCTTCGCCTCATTTGTCATATCAATCTCCAGCTGACCATCTCTAGACTACGGAGGGATGCGGTAAGCGGAAACGCCGCGGTTACGCGTGCGGTCGAGATTATGCACAAGTCTGGTTAAAAACCGCGTCCACCTGAGACGTGACTGCGGACATCTGATCCGCGATAACCGCATTATGAGCGTTTTCATACTCGACTGATCATTGGACAACGCCGCCGCCGCCGCCGCCGCGAAGCCGCACTGGGTTACTGTTACTCCGGGCGGAACATTCAGTGGTTGTCACAGATGAGAGGTCCATGGAGGTGGTTGGCCGAAGGCCTTTGTAAGACCCCTGGCTTAGGTCGAAGACTTTATCACCAGGCCGCTTTTCTTAACAAGTCTTCTCAGAAACCTCTTCGAATCTTCTTCACCTTTTCCTTTCCGGGTACTCTTTTTTTACCCACCCAACACACCTTTCCCCTCACCTAGTACTGATGCACTAGGACCATTGGGATCTTGATTATTTGTTCTAATTCTTCTTTCCTATTAACAGATTTAAATTCCAGGCTGCACACTACATACTACCATTTTTTAATTCATGCGTCTTGCTTACAATTCTTCTGTACTAGTCGGATGGAGTTTACTCTCAAAATTCCTCGACATGATGTTCAGTGCTTAACCGTCCTCGTTTCAACCGCCCTTCGGATTAACCGCCCTCTTTCCAGTAAATATCTTGTCACAGGAATTTTTAATGATGATTTTAAAATTGTTAAATAATTAATGGTCTTTATTTATAAATGCGTTTTAGGAAACACAATATCGACCTTAGATAATACTGAGAAAGGGTTGATACCGTCCTTATTAATACATTGTATATGCCAGTGTAAAAAATCCTCCAATGAATTTGCGTAGTGCTACATTAAGAATAAAGTATAACCGGTTAAATAATATATAACCGTTAACTACTTTGGATGCAACTTTAAAATAAATTTTAAAACAATTCTTGGTAGTATTGTTGTTTATAAAAAAGGCAATACCCCCGTAGCAGCAAACCTGCGTACTCAGCGAATTTCCAATGCATATATATGTATCTTAATACCACATAAAGCCACATAACAAGTTTCATTAATATACATTCATAAATAAACGATTTATGACATTTTAATTATTCTCCATAAGAATAACATGGCAGCTGAGTATGCAGGTTTGCTGAAGCAAGGAACACAAAAAATGGGGTTTTATACAAATATCAATATAACTCATGTAGGTAAAGCCACATACCAAATTTCATTAATTTATTTTCATAATGAAGGCAGATAACAGGTTACTTATTCTCCATAAGAATAACATGGGGCTGAGTACGCAGGTTTGCTGCTACGAGAGCCTTGGGTAAAAAATTGTCTTTTTGAGCAAATATCAATGGTCCACAACCAGATGAAGCCGTATACCAAGTTTCGTCAGTATACGTTCATAAATAAGCGAGATATAAAATTTTTATTTTTCTCCATAAGAATAACATTAGACAACGTACTGTGTTTAGCACTTTCAATATCTCGGTAACCAATTGACGTAGAGAAATGATCAAAATACCAAATTGTGTGTCTTTTTAAGCTGAATCCAATGGGGAAAAATACAATTTGACTATTTCCAAAATTATATGTAAAAAATTCGAAAAACCCATTTTTGGGGTACAAAACCCCCCCAAAATACCTCTTCGGATGGAGCGATCTGTCTGGTTTTCGAACTTAAAGTCATAAATGCTGCTTTACACGTTTATACCAAATTTCATCAAAATCGGATAATTTTTACGAGAGTTATCGTGCTCACGGACACATATATATATATATATATATATATATATATATATATATATATATATATATATATATATATATATATATATATATACAGTTTCGAACGAATGGTGTTTTTGGGGTCTGGGGACCTCAAAACGAAAAGTTATCATGGTCCCGGGCCTAGGTCTTACCATGCCGACTACGGTAATAGCTTCTTCCCTATAGGGGAAATTCGCTAAAAAGGGTTTATTATTTACAGGAAACATGTAACAGCTTTTTACTGCGAATGTTAATAGTGTAAAATAAATATAGAAGCAATCAATATATTTCCTAGTAATATATCAAAATAATCTAACAAATCCTACAACGTAAATGTGAATAAATTGGGGAAGTCCGTCGATTGAAACTGAAGCTCGACAATGTTTTCAAGAGTTAACGTTTTATCCATCGATTCCCCGTTACAAACTCGTTGTATATTCGTGTAAATGACCGGGGTTTATTTTTTGTAGTGTTTACTTTTCTGTCCCGAAGGGAATTTAATTAAAATTATCCACATCAATTCCACTATAAATTTTCAAACCGGTTCTCGACCTCAATGTGGTTGATACTCGCATTATTGTTAATCAAAAACTCATAGTGTAATTTAATTATTAGTATTGTTTGTAATTAACTTTTTTTGTCCCATTCTTTTGCACGGGGGTACTTGTGGTTATACAAATTATTAAGCAATTTACATTTTACTTGTTGAAATTAATCATAAACTAAATCGGTTCCCAACTGTACCCGTAAGTCTGATATTCTCAACCACATAATCTAACGAAAGGTTTCAGTGAGAAAGTGTGGGCAAATATACCATTTTGATACAACCTTCCCAAAGGCCACTATAAGTAAGTTAAAACAACTTTTTTAAATATTGAAATTTAATCAGGTGTGTAATGTTATTTGATTATAACTCTGAAACCTAGGCAATCAAGCTAAGCTGTTAGGCAACAGCTAGTATGATTAACATTGGAGCTATAGCCGACTATGGGGCAGAACCCTAATGATGTACGATGATTTGAAATAGCCAAATATATCACAGCTACACAGAACATTTTGAAAAAGGTTTTATTAATATTAGTAAGTGGTCATACATATATTACGTAACGCACTCAAGGGGAATAAGGGGGTATGGCGTAGCGATATACTACGTTATGTGGGGGAGGGGAGGGGTTTGGATCAACGTTACGTAACTCACTCAAATTAACCCTAACAGTTGTCGCAGTCCCGTATCTACTGATGCTGTTATAAATCTTTCAAAATTCAAAAATAATCAAATTGATAGCTAAATCAAGGTTACAGTTAGTTATATAAAAGATACTTCCGTATTCTGCTATTTTAATAACAGAAACTAAGAATAAATATATAACGTGTTTTGAGTAAGTTCTGTATTGCTTTACACCTATGTTTTGTGTTGTTTTAGAGTATAGAATCATGACTTGATACATTATTGTGCAATACCACCCACATATTCAGTTTTTTTAGTTGTTTTGTATTTATTTGTATTAGTAAAATTAAATTTGTTAAGTTTTAGCTGAGATAGTTTATTTTTTATATTATCAGTAACAGACTTGTTTGTTTGTATACATTTTGCTTCAAAATAAGTTATTAAAACATTTTGGTAAAATAAAGTAATTTAAAGTTTAATGATTCATCGAAATCCATATTCCAAATTGCTAATAAAACGAAGTTTAAAAGTTTTAAGCTGTTTTAAAGCCTACTACTAATGAGTTACGGAACACATTTGGGGGCTGGGGGGTTTGGTCAAGAATTATGGTGCGTTATTTAGGAGAGGGGGTCTGAAATGACGAAAAATGCCTTACGTATAATATTTGTATGGCCTCTACAGCCGTTCCCATGAAAAGCGAACCAAATCTGGACATATGAGAGTAAGAGATCGACAAAAATGTTTAAAACAGGTCTTGACGTCTCTTATTTTTGGAACGTCAAAATAACAAAAAATATTGTGAACTACGTAACAGACAAAACTCTAATTGTATTTGTATAGATTTACCAACCAATTTGTTTATTCATTTATTTATTTGTATATTTATTTGTTTTATTTGATATCAGTGAAGAGTAAATGTAAAAACATTACCTAAATCTCTAAAGGTTAACAGATCTAAGTTTGATACATCGTTTCCTTTTGCAAACGCTAAAGATTTTAACAACTCGATCGTTTCTTTATTAATGAACGCAACATTATTTGAATGTGAAATATAGGGGTTGGAAAAACTATTGAAAAATGCCACCTCCTAAACAGTTATAGGAAAAGATATAGTACAAGGTGATACATTTTCAATTCGGCTGCCCACAATAGGAAAATGAAGCGTGAGGAATGTGGGACACGCCCGAAAGTCATTTTCGCTTTTCACTCCGGCCCCCCCTCCCCCAAACAATGACGCACCCCACAACTGTTTGCGCATCATTATCCATCGAATAAACAAAGCCCCATTCAGTGGCTAAACGCTTAACAAAGTACGACACTTTCTTATTTTCTAATCCGTTGCTTTAGGGCTGATTAATGTCGCTTGAATGACGAGTGTGTTGTTAACCAAGGATCATACATCATACATCATACATCATACATCATACATCATACATCATACATCATACATCATACATCTTCTGCCTTTCAGAGACTTGTTAATGGTTTTGTAAGGAATACCCAGAGCTGAATATGTACAAGAGGAGATAATTATGATTATTTTCTATAGCGATTTTCATTGTTACGCGTGGCCACATTTGACTGGCCATTTGCGAGTTTCTTTTTGTAATTTTCTGTATGCGTTGAGACAATACGTTTATAATAATTGAAATAAACTAAATTAATAACGATGGTAAACTAATTCAAAACTAATCAAATCTTGCTTATTTTTACCAAACGTACTTCAGGCTTCAGGTATGAGTATAGTAATCATGGCTTTGATTTTTATCGGGCTTAGGGAAGATAATTTTCTTTGAACAATCGGAATCAAAAAGGGCTTAAGGAGCTACAACACATTACAACTTGTCTCTAGTCCTTTGTCTGTTAAATCAGTATGGCATAACAATATTAGTTCGGATAATTAACTCTGTACCTCAGAAACCTGGAAAATGTATCACAATAAATCGTGTCATCCTCAGCAAACATGCTAAAATCACAGATTCGCTCACTTTATTTCCTCATCTTCAAACAAACGTTAGAATGGACCGAGAAATTGAGTCGGGGTTGAGATTCCAATTTCAAGTTAGTCGCTATGTTAGAAAATTGCAATAACAATTTTGGAATTATTTTTGATGGGCACTAAAACGTAGGGCAGGTTTCTATGCAATATAACAATATAAACTGTTATATAACAATATGACCTGTTATATAACAGTATGAACTGTTATATAACAATATGAACTGTTGCATAACAATATTTTTTAAGTGAAAGGGGTATTACAAAGCTTTAAATTACTAACCATTTCCCAATAAACAAATTTTATACACTTTTTCCTTTCACATGTTTTTAATATGTAGTCTTATATTTGTTATTTTGTAAATTTAAAAACTGAAATACAAAGCAAAGGCAACCCGTGCTTCATCCTGGCCCAAAAGGTTGCATAATGGTCGTTCTGTATCGAATTTAAACTTACTGTTAAACTTTACTTAAAATCCCTTATTCGGCCTTCACACTGGAACTAACCAGTTATTAAGGATAATTTGAGTGTCCTGATTGCATTTAACTTTAAAATTATGAATATGTCTGTGAGAATAATATAAATTAGCATAATTTTAGCCTGAACAACTATATTAAAGTTTATTATTTATCAAATAGATAAGAAATAGTTATTTATATACTAAGAACGTAAAGTAGGTCTTTATCGCTTGAGAGAAAAATGTTACCGATAAGGACACTTTATACTCAAATTACGTAAACAAATTGCCTTAAAACTGTAATTTTGGAGACCGTACAAAAACAAAAATTGTCTTTCACCCATTTGTTTCGAATTCACGAAATTGAGGTAATAAACACCGGGTCAGTCAGTAAGCTATATGTAATCTGGAGAGACTACTGCCATGCAGTTTTTGACGAAAAAGCGTGCCGTGGAAATCAGCTGGAAACACAATATTTCCCCTCTACAGTACCAACATAACACAACGAACACCAACGATCACCATGTTAAAGCATAGGCCAACTACCATGTTCGTGTTGTAATGTTGGTACTGTAGAGAGGGAAAATGCTGCCAATGATGGCATGAAAATCCAACCAGCAGTCTCTTCGGTTATAAATAGAGCTCACTGGGGTCAGTTAGCTTGGTCCAAAGCAACAATCAATCAGCTGATTTACTTCAGCGAGTGAAAAAGATTTTCTCGTTCGCTAAAACAACAGCTGTTATACGGATGTTTTATATCGTAAATAAGCTCTTTTGGAGTGGTTGTTGGAATAATTCATTGTGCTTTTGTTCCTACATTTTATGCACGTTTCTTACTTGTGGTGCTGTACTCTATACTGTGACATTCCCGTCACTTTTTACCCCCATATCACTCCACCCGCACCTCACCCTCCCTTCACCCTATCACATGTCCGCTCCCATCCCAGGCCGCTGTATCCGGGTACGGCGACGTCCTGTCTCTTCTCATCCTAGGTCACTTTCTCCTGCCCTTGAAAAACAACCTCACGCCGGCGCCGCTCCCCCCTTCACCGTCCTCCGGGACCCGACGAAAGCGAAACTCGCGCAGGTGGTTCACGACGGAGGGTCGGTCCCTCTCCGGGGCTAATTGAAATTTATATTTTATGACTTGGGATTCAGCGGTTTTAGATACTTAATTGGTCGAGTACCTGGGGAAATCCCTTAGAAGGGTGAGCTACACTTTTTAAATCCACCTGTGTTGATTGAATTGAGGTTTGTAAACAAAAACAATGTCACAGTAGTAACCGTAACCGTAACAGTAATAACAGTAATAACCGTCATACAAAATTTATTTTAGTATAAAAATAATAGCAACGAAGTGTCTTTTATTTTCCATTTATTACATTTCATCTAAGAAAAAAATTGTTATTATAAAGAAAGATTCAAACATTTTAAATAAATGGTTGCCATCTTGAAACGGGTTTAGTTGAAAAAGATCCTTACACATTTTTTACAAACACATTTATACCAAATGTTAAGTTAACCACAATTTGAGTTATTAAGACAAAATGTAAAACCCAACAGATCGACTGAATGTTTGTCGTCATCAGAGGAACCCAAGCGGGCCCCAAATGTTCTTATACACCTTTTATATTATCCTGTTTTTTTTTTTCTGACGCTATCAGTTCGTGGCAAAATATAAAGATTAAGGCACTGTACACAACGTTTGAGATATGTCTGCATTTCCAAAGTAATCTATATTGATAATTATATAATCTAGATAAATTAAATGTACAGTATAGTACATCCGAAAGATGTGTATGACCAATGCCTACAGTGTAGATACTTTTAGTCGAAATAAATATTTGTTGACCTATATTGAAAGTAAAATTTAAGTTTCAAATCGATCGTTTTGAGTGTTATTAAGTTGGTCTCAACCACAAAGTGTAGACTTAAGAACTGATCGTTCTATACAGCTGAATAGTATTCCAATGGTAACCGCAAGATTAATAGAGCAGGGCGTTCATTCGCGTATCGTAAATTAAATCAAGGGCATCAGGAAAGAGACACACTTTCTCCCTTTTAAGATGCATTTCATTTAAAGCTAATATTTTTATCAAGATAAAAAAAATTGGAACCTTTTGAGTCCTAAAATTTCCAAAACAAAATGTCATCACGAATGAGGGTGGTGTCTAATCTTTAAGTACTATAATCTACCAAATTTTGATTAAATCGTAGTTGTTTTATCATAAATTTTCATTTTCGATACGATAATTACCCTTAAAAATAAAAAAAGACTCTTGGGAATGCTTTGGATTAGTGCCTACAAACCACATTCTATCTAAATCGAGCTACTGGCGCGGTCTCTAGGTATAAAATCATCCATGCAGATAGACAGACAGACATCTTCTCAAAACCCACCTTTTTTGTCAGGGTGCACCAAAACTAATATTTTCACCGGTATTCCAAATTCGAAAATATTGACGATGACATACATTTCTAAATATAATACGTAAAAGAAGAGAAATTAAAAAACCAAAACTACGTATGGAGGTCTTGCCAAGAGAGCTTTCATCTAATGCCGTTACTTCATGGCGGATTAAAAATTGACTGGGCGAACTTGCACCTCTCTAAACAATCACACACATACGCGCGCGCACACACCTACACACATGCACTCCTATCTGTATAATTAATCATACAACAGTCAGATTCTAATTGCAAGCATTACTCGAAACACCCTCCCGCAGTCAAGTGAAAGTGATGAGATGAGGCACGACTAACGAAGCTTGTTTTTATGAAGGGTTTGTCTGACTAATGTATGACGAATGTATATTCTGCTATAATATACAGCTGTCACTTTCCAGTGTTTCGTGAGCAACCTTGAACTAAATACTTTTATAGGATGTGATCCTTTGATAACCAAATATAAAAACTATTTCTTAGAGAAATTCGCTGAGGTACTGTAACTACAATCATGCATTCAAAGTAGCGTTCAGACGAGTAAGTGAGCAGAATAAATCCTTAGGCGAAGTTTAGGCGGATCCCTAAAGGATTTTTGAAATTAAAATAGGACGATCTGTCATTATATAATACAATACGAAGTTACACAACCTTCATGCAACATTTATGTTTAATTTGTTCAGAAGTTTTTAGTTAAACCGGAACATACATAACGACAAGCACCATCTTAATATCTCTTTAAGACGCCTTCGAAGGCGTATTTTAAGGCGAATATGAATTAATGATGAGTTTAGAGTGGGTGAAATGCCTTATGTAGCCTTGTTACAGACTAAAACTGACTGATTATTTCATTTTAATTTATTTATATCTAACATTATAGATAGATAAAAGAAGATGGCACATTTCAACCAGTCTAAATTTTCCCATTATCATAATTAGTTAAGTTACAAAACAGAAAATCTTTCATTACATGAAACTTCCTCATTCCCCGTGGCGGAGCCTCTTTATTATTTTTCATTATATTGCATGAAGTAGAAGACCTTGGAGGCCGTTTGCGACTGGACGCCTTAAATGTCTTGGGAACACCTTGAGAAACGTAACGGGGGCTCGGACTGGTCTGGCGGTGTTGCCCAACTCATCGCTATACATAGATCGAGTGATGCCACAAGAGACACATGTTCCTGATTCTGGGCTCATCCGAGAAATATTTCAAGGTGAAGATTTAGAATGTTTATTGACCTTTACCTTCTGTCCTTCTACTGCAGAGATTCTCGCGGAAATATAAATTACCGGGTTACGTAAAAAGCAGTTCTCATTTTTGTTTTTGATGATTTGTTGTTTATTTGAGGTAGAAAATATATTTAATACATTAAAGAAAACCATTGAAGCATAGTTTCAGATGTATTTGAAGTCGTTTTACTCCTTTATTAGCTAAAACTTTAATGTTGATTGCAGTTAATAGCGTTTATGAGAATCCCATGAGGTTTTTTCAGTTAACCTTAAGACACTACCATTACCATAAAACTCCGTAATAAATGTAATACACATACTGATTAACGGAGAACTGCATTGTAACATTGGATGTTTTTAGGTTTATTTTTGGAAAGGTTAGTCCTTTACACGTGTTCTTGTAGTTGGACAATTTTGCGGTAGATACAAATATATTTCAAAAACGAAACCGGTCTTACAAGATATAACAGTATTTAGACATTGAAAGGCTGCGATACTGTATGTGTGTTATCAATTAGCTATAACAAATTATTGTCTGCACATCTATCTAAATAAATAAAAGAAAGTCAAATTTCAAACATACTTGAAAGGCATAAACATATGCTCATTATGGAAATAACAAATCCTACTTGAATGGCAAATCAAACTCTTTTTTCGATGCCGAAGTTAGCTCTGTATAACATCTTGAAAATTAACGAGCATTTGACATCAAACAAATTCAATGACATTAGTACAGGACAACTTTTGTTGGGCCAGCTAGTGCTTAATTAAAACGTTTTTAAGCATGTAGATAGTTTTCAAACTGGGGACAAGCCTGCATTGGTGGGGATTAATTCGTCTTTAATTCCTTGTAGCTACTTACAATGTTGTGACGAACTTATGGTTTGGAGCCCACTGTAAGCTGCAGGTTTGTGGATAGAGGCTACGAAATAAAAATGAATATACTCGGATACGAAGAGAGGAGAACTATTCCACTGTCAGAGATCTCTGTCATTAAAAGCTAAAAACACTTTAAAAGAGTACTAATTTAGAATTTGAGAAGTTAAATTATTCTAAACAAATTCAAACAAGGTTAAATAATGCAAATAAATTTAATTCCAGTACAAAATTTATAGGAAAATATTACTAGTATTTTGTTTGTGATGCAGAATCCATGCATGGTCCGGTATGTACTCTTCCCATTTAACACATGTTAACTGGACTAAAGCTATTGAACAGCATCAGTAACATACTTTTAAAAACACCAAACAAATGGGCTGTTTAAAGTATAATTTATTTTACTTGTGTAAGAGTGATTCATTGTCTCCTTTAGGTAGTTGATGTGTTTCGAAGCTAAATCCAGATTTTTAAACCCATGGTCTCACATTTTTTAGGGTTTACACATAACACAGAAACGGTAACACACAGATGACCGAGATTAACGCGCAATAAGCGAGTAATCTTTTATAATCCTTTTGGTAAGGGTTTGAAATTAAGAGATTTATCTGAAGGGTTCGATGGTTAACTCGAAAAAATTAAGTTAAAACTATGCACTTTACAGTTGCATAAGTGCTCAGAGACGAGCCATACAACATATATAAACATAATAATATTACAGCCGAGAATTCTTAAAAAAGTGAATACAAAGAAAGTGTTATAATGTAATACAAAAAACGGAAAAAAGTAAAATCCTACAAATTGGCCTTAATAATTCACGCTGTAAATATAATGAAAGGCCAAATTAGAACAGAGCGAGGCTGGTGCGCGTGCGTTGTGTCGGCGCACGCTCTGGTAACGGAGGCGCCGCTGCGCAGCCGAGCGGACAACTCAACAACTAATTGGATGATGCCTCTACTGGCACACTTATAGAGGATATGGCAGGTGCAAATAAACAAGTAGTTTCATGACACCTGTATCGAGGACCTTTCACTAATTCCGTGTGGTAGCAGCAATTTCTTGGTTTTACAATCAGTAAATCGTACTTGTCATTTGTTAATTAGCAGTCAGTTTTTGTATTTCAGTATTTTAGGTGTATTTGTACTACAACTAATTCTAACCGTAAAATACCACACCGCTCCCTACAGATTGGTATTCAAATAGCGTTTTTAAGTAATAGTTTAAAGACCAACAACCCTAAGAAAAGTAATTGTGTCGATTTTGACTAGGCTGTGAACTTACATCGCAACCGTGAACACCCACCATAGGGCGGGAATCCGCTGTGGTTGCTGTAAGTAGCACTGGAACCTCTTTTGCAGAAAATCGTTAAAGTGAATTAGAAGGAACAGACTTGACAAGGTAGAGAGTAGTGAAAAAGCTGCTTGAAGTAGGGAGTTTGAAATGTATGAGTTGTTAGAGAATGGGGTGATGTTACACACAGTTCAGTTCCAACTCAGTACTAGCAATGAATAAATATATAGATAGGGATTATAGGGGTTGTAATCATTGGTACCAGCCCACACAAGAAGCACTGTGAACAGTACCTCGCAGGCAGGTGGTCGGTTGATCAACAATTTGTCTGACTCACTCAAAAGTTTACAAATGTCTCGCCTTAAACGGTGTTTGGCCTCAAAAGCTATTTATGTAGGTGTTCTATGCAGATTCCTGGGATACCACCGATGTAATGCAAAATCACCATCGCATTAAAGAGGCGATCAGATTCAATAAGCAGTAAGTTTGATCGGGTTGAATTTCTCGATAGTACAATCGTTTGGATTTCATCCCACGAAACTGACACCTACGCATTTTAGCCAAGGCACTTATTAGTGAATTTCCTATGGAAAGTGAACTATTAGCATGACCCGCACGGTGAAACTTAAGCCCGGGACCACCATAGAAGTTCCTAACGTGACCCCCTGAACACGTTTTGGGGGGTCGTTCAAAATTTTATATATAGAATAGAAGAATAGAATAGAATAGATTTATTTTCTCAGAAATAAAACATTTCAAATTACAATTTCACAGTAAACAAAAATAAATAAATAAATATATATACATATATATATATATATATATGTATATATATAAAATACATAACATATATATATATATATGTATATATATATGTATAGAGACATATATATATATATATATATATATGTGTTTGCACTCTAGCGGTCGCAATTTTTGTCCGATTTACTTAAAATTTGGTAGGGACGTTCCTTTCTGTAATCAGTAGGACAAGTTCGTTGGGCAAAATAATCATAAAACTCTAAACCCCTTTTTTGGGGGATTAATCTTTCAGATTTCGAGTTTTTGGGCCCAAAAATGGTCATAAAATCCCCAGATGTAAAATAAATGCATGTACAAAGATGGGAATTAGAGAGGCGAAAGTTTTAAGCCCTCTCTCATCATTCTAGCATAAATATTTACCGAGCTATTAAAGAAAATGTGTATTGACTAAACACAGTACGTTGTCTTATGGGGGTTTTACACGAGAAAAGCCTGTTATTCCTTTGTTAGAGTACTTTTATCATCCCCAGCAACCTCACACCTACTTTCAAGCCTGTCTGGACCTTCTCCTAACCTTATATTGGGCAAAATTGTATTCCCAGCTTTGCAAGTAAATGAAACCAGGAATATCAGAACAGCCAAAAAATCAATGTTTTCAGATTTCAATAAAAATTGGATAAATGTATGTTTTTAACTGATTTCCAATTTTTATAGTTTTTATGTGGAAATTCACTTCCCTCACGTCAGCGTGCTGCGTGCGTACTCGTTTTGGCTCTGTGATTCATCTGACAGGTTTCTTTTCTATGGCCATGTGGCTTCCTCGACGTTCTGACAGGGTTTGTTTTAAGTAAGAAACAATATGAAATTAACATTAGACAATTTCTCAAAGTACTACAATAAAATAAACAAAAGTAAAACCAAACCAATTTTAAAATTAATGTAGTAAACAAATTAAAACCTTTGTCATCTTAATGTAAAAAAGGAACGTTAATATCCAAATCATTCGTTAATTGCAAACTTGATCATGAGTATTTTTACGGTTTTGTACTCAGTTTTTAATGTTTAACCATTAACTATAAATGCTGAATTATACTTCTCATTGTCATTGTAAAAGCTGTCCTAGTCCTAGTTTTTTGTGTGCCAGGATTCAAAGAGGACGTAGTTACAATTACTTATTTCTCAAGAAGGGGATAATATAACAGTTTGTGTGTTAGTAAGGAAACATAACTATATTATCACTTTCTTTCTGGGGTGGAGATATTATATAGGTTAAAGTAAATAACTAAAATAAATAGCTGCCAGTGACCCAATCAAACTACGTCCACTTCAAATTCTGGCTAACACTAAAAGTGGGACAGCTGGGCCATATATATGGGAGATCTCCTTCAGTATACATAGTCAGTGGTTCAGCCAAAGAAAATGCACTTACAGTTACATTGATAACTATAAAGTTACCTTTATCCTTTATAAAACATATTTACTGCAACCAGGAAACAATACAACACGATTTATCTAACGCTGTGGCTGCAATCGGTGCAGTAGATCGGTTAGCGGCTGGGCACAAGGCAGTAACCCCCTTTCACTGCTTTATATAAGCCAGTTATAGCTTGCCAGTCTACAGTGCAGATAGTAATTATAATAAGTATCATCTGGCAGTGTAATGTTTTAATGTTACTATAAAACGACGATCGTGTAGAATTCAGTTGTGATTCAGTTATGTTCAGTTATTAGAAAAGAATTTAGCAAGTGCATCTTTAATTCTATCTATATGTTACTAATTCTGAAAGAGGGATATTTATTCACTTTTGATAAATTGTAGGATAATAGGAGATGGCTCAAACTAAAGCTAATGGCCCAAATGGCTCGGGGAAATAGTAGTTTTACTAAACACTTCCATGATAGCTAGAAAGAAAGACAATATGTTCTTAAATAAAACATGGAAACTATAACTCATCGATTCTGTTTACATTTCTATATGTGACTAAGTGCCTGTGCTGTGTACGTAATAATATGTGTTCCTACGTATATTGTTTTATTTTCCTCAGCACGTATGGCATTTTATTATAACTAGTAAGATAAACAAATCACAGCAGGCAGGGCAGTGTGGAAGAAGTTGAGTTTAATTTGACAAGTTAAATGGAATCGTTAAAAATAGTTATTTACACTTCAGTTGTTCACCTTTTAATATTCAAGTTAGGAAATCTTTAACTCTGCAATAATTCTATGTTGTCAACAAAAACTAAGAATGTTTTCAAACGTAACTGATATCTTGAATTCTTAAACTTACTCAACCAACTTATCTTAAACTGTAAACAACTTATCGTAAAATATGTTTACTTAACACGAAATGTTTTAAATTTAATAATAATTCAAAAATTTAAGATCCGTCTTTGAGTTAGGGAAAATCATATAAATTTTGTGTACCCCAGATTTTCTCACCAGTCCTTTTATTCAAGTACTTAGCTAACGGGAATGAACTTACTTGGTTTAATTCAAGTATGTGATATGACTTTGTTGTCTCAAACGTTCCTGGTACTAATTAACTTAGATGCCATCCTCTAAAAGAAAATTAATTTAAATTACATGAAAGGGTTTTTACAATATAATACAGAGATTACGATAAACGTAAGTGTGAAAACCCTAATTTCCCTTCAAACTTCTTTTTAAATCCTCATACGATAATATGATAGTGAGTCAAATGAATTAAATACTATCTGGTATCTAGTTTTGCAGCGAGGGTTCGCAAGAATTTAGCAAGACATTTAAAGATGTTTCTAATTTACTTACTTTTTCCAATAATGAACTATTAGAGGATAGTAAAATAAATCAACGGGCTAAAATTGTAACTTTTATAGTCTCTTGGGCGGATACGTAATGTCTTATAACTGTGTACGTTCCCACAGATCAATGGAATCGTTTCACCTGATACTCTAAACCTATTTTCCTGTGTGAAGTGAACAAACGAGCGCAACAGACAACGAGACAAAATACAATTTTATTTTAATGATGTAAAATATTGTTCATCAAATTGTTTAGGTATTTTATGTGATAGCTTAGTCGTTAGCAGGTTTCGACAAAATCTCTAGAGATCTCCTTTAGGACATTGTTGAAGGGTTGTGGGAGAGGCGACTCTGTAAGGTCGCCTGTAATTCTTGTGTTATTGTTTACAAAACAGCCGTTTGACTGGTTTCCTGGTTGCTGATAAAAACGTATTTCAAACATAAAACGGTTGTCCTTCTAGTCGCAGAAGACGTGGCACAACCTCATTTCCTACGGTAGTGGAACTTGTAATGTAATGTAAACTTGTCAATGTAATCGTTTCACCTGATATCCCTTCAAACTTCTTTTTAAATCCTCATGCGTTGACAAACACCAAAAAACACAAACGTTATAACCTTTTTATTCACCAGACATTTTTGTATAAATTTCAAAACGCGCAAAAGAACACCCCTCTTTCTTCACAACAGTCTCATTAATTTACAACAGAAGAAGTCAGAACTGCATATAATGAGGGAAAAGTATGCGGAAAAGGAAAGAGCAAATTGCTGCTGGATTGCAGGAAACATTGTATAACCGGAGATGTGTTGAGTGTGTGTGTGTGTGGCGTGGGGGGGAGGGGGGTGATTATGCGGGACGTGGTTATTCACACATGAGGCCCTGAACCGGGACTGATTACCACTGGGGACAAAGAAGATGGGACAGTCCGACGGCTTCCTTATACGTTTGAAATATTAAAACCCGTCTGGGAAAGCTGGGGAGATTAAAAAGAGATTTGTGTTTATTTGAGCTTTTAACTTCACTTGTCCTGAATGATAACCAACAGAGGAAAACGAAAAGAGTTTAATTTTAAAGATGAGTGCGATTGGCATTTTATTATGACTAGTAAAATAGTTATTTGAGTGTAAAGAGCGTAAAGTAGGTCTTTATCGCTTGAGAGAAAATTATTTTCCTAAAGCAGTAAAGACTCCTTACACTCGAATTACATACACAATTTTTCCTGCAACTGCAATTATTTTGGATAGCATACAACATTCGAAAATTTACTCTCATCTATTTTGGTAAAATGTTGAGATTGAGGTTAAACACCGAGTTAGTTCGCTTGCAATCAATCAGCTGTAGGTCTTTGGAGGGAAAATAATTTCTGCTTTCATTAATCCAAAGAATCCTCTTCAACTTTCTACCACGACGGACCTGCCTGTGGTCGAACCTGATTTTACTTATGCATGACCTTGATTCGATAAAAGGTGTAATTGATAACACGAAGCACAAGTCTGTATAAGTGAAACCACCGCGCTCCCGGGGTTGAGTCCACTCAGGCCACGTGACCGTAAACGGTTATTAGACTGGTAATCGCAGTCAACGCGCTGCAGGGGAATGACGATCGTTTGAGAAATTAAGGACACCTGAGCGTCTATTTACAGCCTTGTAGCATGTCAGAGCATGCAGATGGAACGGCTTTTTATGATGTGCATCCTGGTCTACCATAGTTATACCGGTTTATGTGTATTTCTGATAACTCATCTCAATCTCTATTCGACCACGATACAGGATTTTGTAATTCACATATTCTTTGGTTAAATTTATTGTTGTACCCTCTTTAAAATTAAATTTGCCATCTAATCACTGTTTAAGTTGCATTTGAGCTCCTCACTAACCTGACGGTTAGCGTCTTGAACTTAGGTGCAAGAGGTCACGATCGATTCCCTGGGCGCCCACATGACTGAAAGATTTTGACAGTTATTCTCTAACAACGTCGAATACAAAATTTCACTAGCGTAAACAAGCAAGCATACGATTTTTTACATGATATGTTACTGTTTGTGTCGTTCAATCAACTTGTGGGTAAAATTACTCTGGGTTTTGTGATTTCTGCCAACGGTAAAGTTTGTAACTACAGTTGTTGGGTTAGATAACGCCATTAACAAGCCAGTTAGCCTTGGGTTGCCCAGTCATCAGCAGTAACTGTCTGCGGCTCGTGATTCAAATGACAACCGCATTCCTTACAGGTTAACTAGGGACTGTATTGCTGAAATTAATTTTCCTTTTAGTTGATTTTGTTTAATGTTTAGTTGCTTCAGGAACTTTTTTGTTATTATGAAACTGAAAAAACTAAAACAGTGAATTTGTCTGCTGAACCTATAAGCAATGCAGGGCTTATAAATTTTCATTAACCACGAAAAATGTGATGCAAATAATCAATTATTTTTCCTTCCTCCTAATCACAGTTAATAAAATTGTTTGTTTACTTCTAAAATAAGCGTTTAAGAAAGAATGTTTCGTATCTCTGAACCCATATTTGGGATTGAACATTATGTCTCTATGCGTCTGAGTTTATCCGGACGTTGGTGTACGGACATATAGTGCCATATATAATGCATTTTTAAGAAAATTTCAAAGTTCTTATAAACTCTTAACTATATATTTATTTATTATTTTAACCGCATACCTGAACAAAATCGGCCCACACTATTCTATAAAGAATCATTGGCCTGTGTATGAACATGCTATACAAGCCTACAATTTAGAATCTAATCAGACGACCATCTGATATTGAGAACAAAACCCAGGACGGTCCAGTGACATTGCCACCGTAGAAAGCTGACATTTTAATCGTTGAAGAGGAATGTAAACTATCGTTAGGAAGATACTCCATAATGTAACTTGCTGGGGAGCAGGAAGGTTGCATCAGCATGCCGGACATTGATGACCGGACACCAATCACGGTTGCCGGACGCGAGCTTGGGTCCACAACCCCATCGTGGCAGGTTGTGTCATCCGGGTTACATGATTGTTGTCAAACCAGGTATGTACACAATAAGCAAAGTGGCTTTTGCAACAGGATAGTGGTTACGTATGACTCTTTTTGCACTTGTATATTTTTCTGATCTATAATTTTCTGGTTCTCTTATTCATAAATAATCTATTATTGCCTTAAATTCCTGCAGAATTACAGAAAATTGTTAAATGTAACAGTGTTTTTTGTTTGTTTTAGGTTTTTGTTTATGAAATAAGTGGAAAATAATTTTGTATATCTTTTATTGTAAAAAAGGTGTACAAATGCAACTAGATTTTAAACTTTGATCCCGAAAAACAATTAGTTAATATATCAATAATAATATGGCAGGCTAAATAACTAAACTTTATCAAAAGCTATTCCCCATATTTTCTTATCTTGGTGATTAATTTGTAATGTAGAAATTGAACTTATATCGTGTTTTACTACTGTGATTAAAATTAATTGAACTAAACAAAACTGTGTAAGGATTTATTTGTGTTGTGTTTTCTCAATTGTTCCATTAGACTCTGGTAATTGCCACTGTTTTCGAACTATTACTACTATTTTTTTTTAGATTATAAGCCTATTACGCCTATTACTAAGATTACTTCGATTGGGCCTGATGATGACCGGTGTAACTGATTGAAATTGATCGCCTTGCACCACCTTTTGTGTATAGTTACCGTCTTGTATATAAGTACAGTATAAGTGTAAAAATATACTTTGTATTGTTGTGAGATGAAATTTATCTATCCTGTTTAATATTTTTTGTTTCTTTAAAGTATTTCAGTTCTTGAATGACATCTCTCTCTTATCAGTGCTGAACAAACGGTGAGAGCGTTGATTTTTAGTTAATCTCAGTTGAATCTATGAGCTAGTATTGTGAGGTAGATATCAACAGAAGTTCCGAGATTGAGTTAACTTGAGTAAATAGGGATGAGTCCTTCAGGAAGTAAAGTACTTTTTAAAAGTATTGCAGCCATAAATTATTCTATGATATATACCTTCTGATGATATATACCTAAAAAAAACACATCACATACAGATTCAGCTGACATTAACTCAAATCTACGCCGTCAACGTCTGTTCAACACCTAACTAATGTGTTTCACGGTATTGGTATTGGATTTTAGATTTTTTCACTGATTGGTGTCAATACCAACCAACTTAGGCAACTTCATACTCCCAAGACCCAGGAAGGAGGATGTGTCACACCGCTATACCGGTGAGTCACGACCGAGGAGCGGCGCAGGAGTGACCGGCGGCGCGGAGGTGATAGTCCAGGAGCCGCTCACCGACCTTGAGCTCCGCAGGAAGTTTTGATTGCTGAGGGCAGTTCCAACTGTCGCCACTGGACGGACTGTCACGTCAGGGTCGCCACTGGACGGACTGTCACGTCAGGGTCGCCACCGGTCTGTGGTTGTGGTGTTGCCTCGCGGTGGCAGGTGGCAGGTGGCTGATGGCTGCACGCGAGGGTACGACCTAAACGGGAGGGGTTGGGAGAATTGTGAAGAGGAGAATAACGTCACTTCTCCTCGTTTTACTCCTAACCCAATTTGAAGCAATAAGGATGGTGATCTATTAGTTTATGCCAGATTGATTTAGTGTCATGATAACCGGTACTATAGAGTAGAATGTCTAGTACAGCCCCGCATGATAGCAAACATCGTATTCGCACGTGAGAGGTGTGTGAGAAGAATGTGTGAAGAGGGGAAAAATTACTTCTCTTTCATTCACTCCTATTTCTTTGAAGCGATAAGGGTAGTGAAGATCTGTAAGCTAAGATCAGATGGATTTAGTGTCTTGTTCATATTCATAACAAACTTCATATTCAACATCGAGGCCACAACATGCACGCGAGAGGTCTGGGAGATGAATGTATGAAGAGAGGAAAAAATCCTTCTCTTCCTTTTACTCCTATATCTAATTTGAAGCGCAAAGGATGGTGACGATGTGATAAGTATATGAAGAGGGAAAATTTACTTCTCTTACTTTTATTCCTAATCCAATTTTAAGTCATAAGAATGGTGATTATCTGTTAGTTCCAGTCAGTTGGATTTAGTGTCACAATACCAAACATCGTATTGAAAATCGATTGACCAGCTTCTTAGTTAGGTCTAATTGATATTTTTGTTGCACATGTCTAAAGTTTAACCGCACCAGTAACTTATAAGAAAACTAAATAAGTAAACTATAAGTTTGGCACAATAGTTGATTGAGAGCCTGGATGGAAAATCTTGGAGAGAATATCTTATTTAAAGCATTAGTGTTTCACGAAACTCCCCTTAAGGAGTAAATTTCAAATACAGCTATTGAATTAAAACATATTTTCAAATACTGTAAGATAATCAGCTTATGAATATTATTTTATTTTTAAATTTATATCAGGTAAACAAGCAAACATTTTGAGCTCAACTTTATACTGTAAAAAGTTCTATTCTAACCTTTTTTTACATTTATTAATTCAAGTTTACCAAAAATCACTGTGTTGAAGTTAAAATTTGTGTGGTGTAAGATATTTTAAAGAATGTAACACAAGAGAACTAACATAGAAATAAAGAATAAAAGTCATTCAGAAAGATGCTTTTGATAAAGACAACGCCACAATGAGGAATGTTTACTGTTCACGCAACATTAGTCTGCTGCCAAGACCGCAAGTGTCGCCAACAGGTGCAGTTGTGTCTCGCTAGTGTCCTCACGCAGTAATTATAAACCACATCCCCTGCACCTGGCCAACTAGCGTAATCACTGGTAGTTTGTGACAAGACTGGCAAATTTCTAAATCTAGTTATGACGTTAATATTGTGCACTTTATTGCGAATGAGAGCCTCTTGTGTTACAAAGATCGTAGAACTGTTTGTATCTTGGTTACTGAAAGGGAAGAATAAGTGTTACAAAGATCGTAGAACTGTTTGTATCTTGGTTACTGAAAGGGAAGAATGAGTGTTACAACGATCATAGAACTGTTTGTATCTTGGTTACTGAAAGGGAAGAATAAGTGTTACAAAGACCATAGAACTGTTTGTATCTTGGTTACTGAAAGGGAAGAATAAGTGTTACAAAGATCATAGAACTGTTTGTATCTTGGTTACTGAAAGGGAAGAATGAGTGTTACAAAGATCATAGAACTGTTTGTATCTTGGTTACTGAAAGGGAAGAATGAGTGTTACAAAGATCGTAGAACTGTTTGTATGTTGGTTACTGAAAGGGAAGAATGAGTGTTACAAAGATCATAGAACTGTTTGTATCTTGGTTACTGAAAGGGAAGAATGAGTGTTACAAAGATCATAGAACTGTTTGTATCTTGGTTACTGAAAGGGAAGAATGAGTGTTACAAAGATCGTAGAACTGTTTGTATGTTGGTTACTGAAAGGGAAGAATGAGTGTTACAAAGATCGTAGAACTGTTTGTATCTTGGTTACTGAAAGGGAAGAATGAGTGTTACAAAGATCGTAGAACTGTTTGTATGTTGGTTACTGAAAGGGAAGAATGAGTGTTACAAAGATCGTAGAACTGTTTGTATGTTGGTTACTGAAAGGGAAGAATGAGTGTTACAAAGATCGTAGAACTGTTTGTATGTTGGTTACTGAAAGTGAAGAATGAATAAATACGATGGAATTTAAGGACGGCAAAGATGTTTAAGTAACTTCAGTAATACTAAACTGACACATTGAAATAATGCATGTACAATTCGGACCATATTGTACAAATTCCAGCGTTTTACCGTACTGTTCCAGTATTTTTTCCGGCGGTTCTTTTCTTTAATTTAGAAACATATTTGAAATACTTTCATCAAGATTTTTTCCAGTTGAGCAGACTGTTGCAACATTTCAGAGATGGAATGACTGTATGTAATGTTTAAGTCCAGATTATGAAACTTTAAAAGATGAGATAACCAAAAACATAGACCATACAACTTTTTTAAATAAACAGGTTTATTTTAATATAATAACTTTTAATAGTAATATAAAGGCAATCAATGGATATAAAGTGAATACCATGGAAATAACTGATAGGTATTTTATCAATAAATTGTGAACGTGTTTTTAATCCACAAGTCACACCCTCAAAATAACGACGGCCTTGATTACATTTCGCTTGAAAAATATATAATTTGTAAAGGTAATAATACTAGCCCATTCGTTCACTGAAACTAATCACATATTTCCCTTATGTAAATACTTAATAAACATTATTTATTGGTAGGAATTCAGAAGTTATAAATAATCTAATTGTGTTAAAACTTAAACCGAGTTTTAAAATAATTGTCTATTTTAATATCCCATCTTGTTTTAAATTTCAGTATTAACAAAAATTATAATAAAACAGTTATCATGTTTACAGATACGATACTTAACAGCTAACAATTTCCACCAAGAAAATACGGAAAAAAGCTAAATAATGTTTAAAATCTGTCATTGAAATATTTTTAATTACTTTCTAAAGTGTCTTAATTAGACTTGAAGAAATTCTTAACGCCAGTAGTTCGTCATAGTTTGCTCCAAAGACCCGTTAAACGAACATTCGCGCTGAAAAACCTGTTGTAAGTGCAACGGCATAACAACTCATTAGTGGCTCGTTCGCGTTCTCTCCAGTCAAATATTTACTCTCGTTGCACAAACCGACACACGGGGCGTGTCAAGTCATTCAAGGTATGTCTTCCCGTCAAATATGTGTGGCAAAAAATGGTGCTAAATGATGGAATGTCTTATTAACTGAAGAGTGATGCAGATTCCAATGGCTAGATATTCCTCGTTGCAAATGGGAACAGTTTCAAGAAAGTGGGCTCATGAACAAAGAAGGAATGTGTTAATTACTAAGCTATACCAAATGTTAAACTGAATTGTAATAGCTTGCAAATTTTATATCGTGATATCACTTGATACGACTTATTCGTATGCGTGTTTTAAGTCGAATATTAATTAAATGTAGTGTAATCTTATTTTTGGCTATAGTCAGACTTTACGCAGGTTGATTTATCCAGGATTATTAAATAATTGCAGTTAAGTGACTTTCAGTTTCATGTGATATCCGATCCACATACCACTTCTCCAGATTCACGTCTGATCATATTTGAGTTATGACCATCTAATTTCACCAGTCGTACTTTATCTGGACACTGAGACTCCTCGGGTAATATCTGTATCATGTGAGGGTTAACTGAGACTCCTCAGTGTCTGCATCATTTGAGAATTAACTGAGACTCCTCGGATAGTATCTGTGTCAAATGAGAGTTACCTGAGACACCTACGATAGTATCTGTATCAAATGAGGGTTAACTGAGACTCCTCGGATAGTATCTGTGTCATATGAGAGTTAACTGAGACTCCTCCGATAATATCTGTCTCAAATGAGGGTTAACTGAGACTCCTCGGGTAATATCTGTATCAGGTGAGGGTTAACTGAGACTCCTCAGTGTCTGCATCATTTGAGAATTAACTGAGACTCCTCAGTGTCTACATCATTTGAGAATTAACTGAGACTCCTCGGATAGTATCTGTGTCAAATGAGAGTTAACTGAGACTCCTCCGATAGTATCTGTATCAAATGAGGGTTAACTGAGACTCCTCGGGTAATATCTGTATCATGTGAGGGTTAACTGAGACTCCTCAGTGTCTGCATCATTTGAGAATTAACTGAGACTCCTCAGTGTCTACATCATTTGAGAATTAACTGAGACTCCTCGGGTAGTATCTGTGTCATATGAGAGTTAACTGAGACTCCTCCGATAGTATCTGTGTCATATGAGAGATAACTGAGACTCCTCAGTGTCTACATCATTTGAGAATTAACTGAGACTCCTCGGACAGTGTCTGTGAATATGTATATATGATGATTATCATAGACTCCTTAGCCAGTGTAAATGTAATATAAGGATTAACCGAGACTCCCAATCAGTGGCTATATTATATGAATATTAACTGAGAATCCTCAATCAGCGGCTATATCATATGAGGAGTTAAAGAGACTCCTCAGTGAATATATCATAACTTGAAGATCAATAGTGGACTCCATAAAACTATGATCAGTCAGGATTCTGTCCTCCATATCTCAAATCATTCACTAAATCTGACCTCCGATGCTGGATTACAGGACCCCAGTATATATTATGAACTGTATGCTAACATAAAGCCGTTTTGGGCCAATAACGAAACAAATGGACGTCTTGTGCGAATTTGAATAATCTTTAAAAGTCTTCAATACATACATAGTTAGTATTAAACCTAGAGGGACTAATGCGTTTATGAAAGACACATCAGACAAAGGCCAAGAACTACCGGCAGAATAAGCAAAAAATGATATGTTTTGTGGTGTTGATGTATCAATTTTTTTCCTTCATTAAAATTGTACGACTTTTTTCCTGCTTTCTGCTGACAACGTTAAACTTAAAAGTTAATAAACCTGTTTACACTTGTATTGGAGGTTTTGTGGTAAGTTTTTTGTACCTTTGACATCATATTTAGCAGAGACGTCGTTTCCCACTGTTCCTTCACATTTGTTGAAGGGGTTACACCACTCTCGGAACCACGGCCCGCACTGTGGTGAACCGCGACTGACGAGGTCCGTTCCGCCTCGGTTGATCGGGCAAGCTCGGGATGGAAGGGCTCTGGAGCATTCGATCTTACAGTGTCGTGGAGGTGGAAGTCAGAGTGTAGGAAATCTATGGGGCAAAGCGTTCTGGAACCTTCAGCCATATACTAGAATGGAAGAACTTGGTGATAAAATCTGAAGAATAATTTAATTTGTCGATAAACACCTTCCTGAGATGATAAATAATAGGATATCATCAAACTTAAACCAATTTTATAAAATCAAAAGATAATCATTCATTTAATTTTAAAACGGAAATAAGGTGAACGGGAGCTCTTGGGCACAGCTAATATAAGCAATGTATAATTTTTTCTAAACCGTGTAAATTATTTACTCTTTCAAATCGTTAAAACAACTACGCATCAGGTTTTGTCGTACGGCACTAAAACTTGTTTATAAAGGCCAGAGAAATAACTATATCACGAACACAAAACATAGTTTTTGTCAGTAATTTTGAAACATATATAGGTTGGTAAAATAAACGATTAAGTCTTAACAGTTTTATCAAATTAAACCGTGTTATGGTTATGGTCACTCATAATTTCACCCGACGTGTACTATTTTCCTTATACTCACAAGTTAAATAAGTATAGACGATACCTACTTACTTCTCGTTGGTTTTTCACAACCCTTCTATGTATATGTTTCTGTATTTGCCAAAGAGGGAGGACTTTCGCTTAGTAAGTGCTGAGTCACCAAATCGCCATCTCTTACCAGTTCAAACACTTTCGTTTGTGTAGCGCAGCGCCACCGCTAAATGCATCACGACTTCCTTTTCTATTCGGCAAGTAGGCGTACTTAATGGCATTTGTAATTTAAACTTCTTTTAGTTACAAATTCAGAATAATATAAGGTGTTTGTATTTGTAACGTTTAACGTTCTGAAAGTAATATAAATTCAATTAGATAACAAACTATATTTCTAGTTTTAACTTCTTTGATTATCTGACTTCCTCATAACAATGCTTATCTTCTTAATATGCTGACTCAATCTCAGAAAAAATTACTAAATATTTACAAATGATTTCCACAGCTATGTTACCATAGGTAGCACTACCAAAAAAAAAAACAAAAAAAACCGGTTAATATGACATTTCGTTTGAAGAAAACAATATATTTTTCGACCAGCTCTTGGTACCTGTTAACTCAAAAATCTTTTACATTTTAAGGAGACTTTTGTGATTCTAAGATCGTATACTGGTGTTAAAAATATAGGAACAAAACTTCGTCACGCCCACCTCTAAATCAGCCAAAGTTCTTATATTAAACACTAAATCTTTCAAATACCAATGTTGTAGGAGTAGTGGGCATTTGGGGCTTCTGGGCCAAGTGATTTATGGCTTCCGGTCACGTGACCGGAAGTGCTGAGTCATGAAAGACGTCATCTGAGGCTGAGCCAGTGACGTAGGCGGTTTTGTGACGTAATGAGTGAAAGTTCAAAGTTCAAGGTCACTGGGAGGTAATTTTAAAAAAGTACTACCTCGCACTCGTAAAATCCGATTGTGATTCGATAGTTGTCATTCGATAAAATATCGAATGAAAACAATCGAATGAAGCAATCGAATGAAACTAGTGCGAGGTAGTACTAATACAAATATTACTTTATTTTATTTACAATAATTCATATTACAAATATTACTTTATTTACAATAATTCATGTTTACAATAGTTCCCCGTTGTTCGTTGTCATCGATGTTGTTGATCCGGACGAGTTGCGGCCATCAATTTGCTTTCTGAAGAAAGACGGTAGATACTTCGATCCCTGCGCAGAATCCATGTTGTGTTTTTGACACCTATCTGTTCTGTTAGGTGTTTGCATTTCATTGCTGTCAGGAGGAAAGAATACGTGACGGCAATGAAATAGAAACATCTATCAGACCTTGAGTGAAATGATATTGTTATTTTGTGAAGAGCGTCTCGGAGAGCTCGATGTTCACCGGTCGAGAGCCGGAGGTGTACTGACTATTCGCTAGCTAGCGTTTTTGGTATCAAACAAAATGGTGGGGGTAAAAGTGTAGTAGAACGAAGCAGATGGTGGACAGCAGATGGGCGGCGGCAGGTGGCAGGCGGCAGGTGGCAAGTGTGCGGCAGATGGTAGTCCCCCACTACACCAGTCCCCCACTACACCAGTCTCCCCACCAAGTTTTACATCGCACAATAACTAGTTTACATGTGTTAGTTAGGGTTTAGCTCTTAGACTGTCAAGACCTTACCTCCGTAACTAAAAACCTCAATAATGTTTGCGCTTCAACGCTGTATAAGTATAACAGCTACTATGATCTAAACCGGTGCATGTATTCATATGGTTCTTTTTGCGTAGCAAACAACTGGTTAAAAGTGTTTCAACCTCAATTATTCTTCGACGAAACCGCTCATTGTCCACTAAAAGTGTAGACCTTCTGTATTCATCGTCAGGGAAGTAGAAAGTAGTGTCAAGGGGACTACTGAAGGTCACCTTCCTCATGTTCCTGTAAAACTGCGACATTTTTCAGACTGTCTAGGTAGATGTTCATACGACAAGAGCTGGAAGAATAATGATGTAGCGTTATCGTGTATAATAGGCATATACCCCCACCACAACGTTACCTTGTCCTTCAAACCATCGTTTTTACGCCACGGATGCTATACTGTTGGTTAGATTTAAATTTAAATTGCACCTACTTGTTCGCCTTGTCAAGCTGCGTAATTGAAGTACCCACATGTTAGACCTTGAACCAAAAACAAAGAAGTTATTTAGGTTTGTCCTTGAAAATAGTTGTTTTTTCGCTGTTGCTGCTATACCCTTTGTTGGATCTGAATTCTGTTTGCACCAACTTGTTCGTCTGATCAATCCGCGTAATTTGAGTACCCACTTAATATATTTTAAACCGTAAATAAAGAAGTTATTTAGGCTTGCCCTTGAAAATAGTTGTTTTTCGCTGTTGCTGCTATACCCTTTGTCGGATCTGAATTCTGTTTGCGCCAACTTGTTCGTCTGATCAATCCGCGTAATTTGAGTACCCACATGACATACTTTGCACAAACTGTGTAACCCCCCCCCCCCCCTTTTTTGGGTCATGTTCAAGGTCAAGGTCAAGGTCAAGGACCTTGGGACTTAGAAATTTTCACAAAGTGGGCTGCACACAAACATAAGACTAATAGTCTCCTGCCTATGTACAGGCCAAGTCCCTAACTTGAAATGCTTAGGGTGGTCCTGAAAAGGACCGTTTGTGTTTGGAGGAGATGGTGGATAAGGAGCGGTGAGCGGTAGTCAGTGTTTATTTTTCCTTTGTAACCCACTTTACTTGTCCCTTCTGTCGTACTAAAATCAAGTCGCACTTGGTCTCAGGAGGTGGCAGAGTGGACCTTGGAAGGTGGACCTTGACGTAACGGCCGCCGCCAAAGAGGTGTTGGAGTAGGTACTCATCATCGCTGATCTTCCCCACAAGTAGATACTCCACGTTTAATTTCAACTGCGCAAACTTGACGGCGACAGACTCCAGCGGCGTTACCAACTCGGTAAGTTTCACCGTAGCCGTCCTCTTCATTATCTCCTCAACAGTTGGTGGCGGCGATGAAGGTCGAAGCGATGAAGGGCGAGGTGATAGCGATGGTGAAGATGCAGTGGACGTCGAAGGCCGTTGGTCGAAGTAAAGTGGGTGGTTTCGAAAATTCTTCCGTATGCAAGATTTAAAAGAACTAGGTCTTTTGAATCCGCTCCTTTTTTCCGAAGACTTCTTCAAAGTCTCCTTCAAACGTTGCAGTTTCTCGGGTGTAATGGGAGAAGACATAGCGCAGAGGTGTATTCAGTTCGCAAGGCAAAGCTGGAATGAGGTACCAGACGGAGCAAAGCGGGTCGCCAAGTGTAACCGTGACATTTCCATATACGGGTAGAAAGCTAAAAACCGGTCTACATCCGGTTCCCCTTCCCCCGTGACGACACAACCTCCCCCCCCCCCCCTTTTTTGGGTCATGTTCAAGGTCACCCCCCCCCCTTTGGGTCATGTTCAAGGTCACCCCCCCCCCCCGTGACGTAACATCCCCCCCCCCCGTGACGTAACATCCCCCCTTCCGCTTCGGTGACGTCACTTTGCCTTTATAAGCGGGAGCAGTCCGCAGTCTCGTCGCAGTAGCTTGCCGCCCGCTGTTTGGGTATACGTCCCAGTGGGTTGCACTCTGCTGCAGCGTAGGTCTGTTAAGTGTGCGTTGGGCCCGACGCGCAATTAAGAGATCCGCGCCCTTGCATGTTTAGTTAGTTTGTTAAGCATGTTAGATAACGCTTGTAGTTTGCTGCTAGGTAATGTAGTTAGTCTAATATATGTTAGTGTTTGGTATCGGTTTGAAGTGTCTTATTTACTAATGAAATATGTACTCCCGGCCCTACAGGTCCCTCAACAACCTTGGTCAAAACTTGGGTTCGCAGCAGCCTGACGCCGGGTGTTTGGGTCTACGTCCCACCGGGTTTCAGTGATACTGTTGACCTTTGCAAAACCGACCTTGGTTGTTCTTGTAAAAGTAACGTTAACTGATTAATTTTGTTTACATAGTTGATGGTAAAGTCTTTATTTTCAAAGTAATGTATCTTGCTTCTCATCCTTTTCCTAACCCCTCTAAGGTATGGCGCGCAAACCGACCTTGTGTCAATACGGCGCGTAAACCGGTTGACATTTCCCATCTTAGCCTGAGAAAACTGTGTAAAATATAAAGTCAGTCTCTTGTTTAAAATCAGTCTCTTGTTTGTTGTCTTTTGTCCCCTTCCCAAATACAGAGCGGGGAATAGAGCAGTATGTTATGCTCTATTCCCCGCTTTGGCTTCATGTTCAGATGACCTTGGGACTTAGAAAATTCACGTACAAAGCGGGGAATAGATCGGTTTGTGGTCCAAGTGAGAATCAATTACTGCTCTATTCCCCGTTTCAATAATATGACCAAACGACCTTGACCCACTTCGGGACTTAGACAATCCTCGTATTGTAATATCCCCCCCCCCCCCCTTTGACGTAACATCCCCCCTTCCGCTTTGGTGACGTCACTTTGCCTTTATAAGCGGGAGCAGTCCGCAGTCTCGTCGCAGTAGCTTGCCGCCCGCTGTTTGGGTATACGTCCCAGTGGGTTGCACTCTGCTGCAGCGTAGGTCTGTTAAGTGTGCGTTGGGCCCGACGCGCAATTAAGAGATCCGCGCCCTTGCATGTTTAGTTAGTTTGTTAAGCATGTTAGATAACGCTTGTAGTTTGCTGCTAGGTAATGTAGTTAGTCTAATATATGTTAATGTTTGGTATCGGTTTGAAGTGTCTTATTTACTAATGAAATATGTACTCCCGGCCCTACAGGTCCCTCAACAACCTTGGTCAAAACTTGGGTTCGCAGCAGCCTGACGCCGGGTGTTTGGGTCTACGTCCCACCGGGTTTCAGTGATACTGTTGACCTTTGCAAAACCGACCTTGGCTGTTCTTGTAAAAGTAACGTTAACTGATTAATTTTTGTTTACATAGTTGCTGGCAAAGTCTTTATTTTCAAAGTAATGTATCTTGCTTCTCATCCTTTTCCTAACCCCTCTAAGGTATGGCGCGCAAACCGACCTTGTGTCAATACGGCGCGTAAACCGGTTGACATTACCCATCTTAGCCTGAGAAAACCTTGTAAAATATAAAGTCAGTCTCTTGTTTAAAATCAGTCTCTTGTTTGTTGTCTTTTGTCCCCTTCCCAAATACAGAGCGGGGAATAGAGCAGTATGTTATGCTCTATTCCCCGCTTTGGCTTCATGTTCAGATGACCTTGGGACTTAGAAAATTCACGTACAAAGCGGGGAATAGATCGGTTTGTGGTCCAAGTGAGAATCACTTACTGCTCTATTTCCCGTTTTAATAATATGATTAAACGACCTTGACCCACTTCGGGACTTAGAAAATCCCCGTATTGTAATATATATTTACTCGTTACAACATTATTACCCCCACCGTATAACACTTGCACTCCCCACCACTATCAGTATGTATAAAAGAGGGTCCCCCAGCACTAGTAAAATCATTCTTCCTCTTGTGCTGTTATACCTCACACCATGGCACACATTAGGAAGCAGACACAACCTCTCAAATTGAAACCTTCTGCTTCGTCTTCGCCCGCCTCTACCACTTCGTCTTCTGCGGTTCCATCCATCCTTCGGACAGCCCTGATGTTAGCTAACATCGTCCCGGAGAACTGTCCACCACTACCTGCTGCGTCAACGACTTACACAAGTCCTTCACCTCTTCCGTCAACTTCTCGTGCTGTTTCTCCAAGTCCTTCACCTCTTCCGTCAACTTCTCGTGCTGTTTCTCCAAGTCCTTTGTCAACGTCTCGTGCTGTTTCTCCAAGTCCTTCTACATCTTCAAGTTGTTCTACATGTTCATCAAAGTCTTCCAAATCGTCTGCTTCTTCATCCTCATCAACATCAAGTTCGAGACCAAGCCAACCAGCCACCCAATCATCTTCTCCAACCAGACCTTCAGTAATCTGCACATATACTTCATCTCCTTCAGAGAAATTTAAACAACTTAAATCTGTACAAAGGATGTGCATGCTTCCTGCACAACAATGTAATTATATATTCAAAAAAGGTGCTAAGAAAGGTGAACGCTGTGTTAAACGTTGTATTTTAAATGAAGAAACGTGCAGTCTTCATTTAAAATTAAACCATGGCGCATCTCCTTCTTCACCACGTGCAACAGTGGTGCCAATTAAAATTCGAATTAACAGGCTTTGTAAAAACAAACGCTACTTCTTTGTTAAAATAAAAGACTTTGCAAAGGTGTTGGTTCAATGTGAAGGTAAACTGTACTATGTAGAGTTACCTAGAGCCATGGACCTCCACGTCAAAAAACCTACCCACAAGGACTATTTAATTCGAAATGATACAGGTATCACTGTGTGGAAATCATTAAAATAATAATATAAATAAAAAGACCAAAAGTTTATTCCAAATTAAATAAAGCATTTTTTCCAAATTAAAAAAAAAAAGTGTGGACAACCTATTTACAATTTGTAGCATATGCTGCAGAGTGTAAATAAGTTGTCCACACTTTTTTTGCAATGTTACAACGACCTTGACCTAGATAACGGACTTGGATAATTTACACTAAGTCAAAGATAAACTTAAAAGGAAAAAGGAGAAATATTATACTAAAGTCATTATTCAACAGTAAAGAGGGGAGGGGGTAAGCGGGTATTTAAGCGAGCGATTCGGAATATAATTATTAGTTGTATCATCATGAGCGTCAACAGCAACACATGGGGAAAGGAAATTAACGAAGAGGAGTTGTACGCAATTGCTGAGGCTGCAGAAATGACTGAAGTTTTTAAGATTAATAAGGTTGCGGAGAATGATGCTCAGTCACATCCGCAACAAACTACATCATCGATGCAGTCTACAACGCAGCAACCAAGACCCTATCATGTTATCCTGGAGGAGTATAATGAGGCAATGAGGTACGCCTTTACAAAGTGGTGTGCACAACCGCGTTCTCCTGAACAATGGGAGGAGCACGATGCAGACTTTCGCCTGGTTGGAGACTTAGAACTTGAGCTTCAAAGAGCAAAGGTTGCTCAATAGTGAGAAGATTTATTGTTTACTTTAGAATACAGAGCGGAGAATAGATTAGTTTGCGGTCCAAGTGAGAACCACTTACTGCTCTATTCCCCGTTTTGGCAATTTGTTCAGATGACCTTGGGACTTAGACAATTTTCGTTTGGTAAAAACAACATTGAAATATATATATATATATTTCTTACAAAAATATCTCCTCCCTAAAACTTGCACCCCCCCCCCCCCCTATATATGTGGGGGTAAACATATATAAGGCGTACAGCTTTAGAGTATAGTTATTCAGCTATGAATAGCCCAGCAGAGTTGATGCAGCCTACAACATCGACGCAGCCTACAACATCGATGCAGCCTACAACAAATAACAAGGAAAAGAATGATGAGGCAAGAAGAAGGAATGCTAGAGAAAGAGGAAGGATTAAAAAAATAAATCAAACATATAAGTTATTACAATCAAAATTACCGTTTATGGATAAAAAAAGTTCAAGGCATGCCATTTTGATACAGGCGATAAAATACATTAATGCGTTAGAAACGTTGTTAGAAGGTGCATCACTTCAACAAGATCTTCCTGAAGACCTTCTAGCATTCGTAATTGACTAAAGATGTTTTGGAAATACTGAACGGGGGGAAAACAGAACGGGGAATAGATCAGTTTGCGGTCAAAGTGAGAATCGCTTACTGCTCTATTCCCCGTTCTGGTAATAAGTTAAAACGACCTTGACCTACTTACAGGACTTAAACATCCTTGTTTCATAAACATTGTTACATATATTTGATACAATAATACCCATTTCTTATCACTAGTTACCCCCACCACTTAAATTGGGGAATATAAAAAGAGATTTCTCATCAGTGCTTATCTCATTCTGCTACTTGTGTTAGCACTAGAATATATAGCAGCTATGTCACCAAAGGATAATATATTTCCTTCTGCAAAATCAATCGTAGGAATTATAAAACATATTGTGATTGAAAGTGAGGATGAAAATGAAGACGAATTGGAAGATTTTGAATTATTAAGTGATATGGATGCAATGGAAGATTTTGAATTATTAAGTGATATAAACAGTGATGATCTTGAAGCAGGATATATGGAACAAATTGAACCGTTAAGTGACGGGGAATCTGAAACCTATAGAATCTATCAGCATCTTCTCTGTTCTGAAGAAATACATGATGAAACTCCAACCACTAGTAGTAGTAGTTTGGATGGGTTATTTTTAGATAGTGCACGAGGGGTATATCATATTCGTCGACGACTATTTCTTTCCGATGCTTCTGATACAACTGATTCCGATTCATCAAATGAGTCTGATTAAGTGTTGTCTTTTTCTTGTCAACTGACAAACTTTAAATACAGAGCGGGGAATAGATCAGTTTGTAGTCAAAGTGAGAACTACTTACTGCTCTATTCCCCGTTTTGGTAATATCGTTGTATAACCTTGACCCAGTTACAAGACAGAAAATATTTACCAGCTTTCAATTTTTTTTTTTTTTTTTTTTTTTTTTTTTTTTTTTTTGCTTTTTTTTTTGTTTAGAAAAAGTGGGGGTAACTTATAAATTTAATGGTGGGGGAACGTCTATTTAATGTCGATGCAACAGTGTATATTTATCATATCGGCATGATGAACCCACCAGGAAACTCCGTTTGCTACAGCTTTCCCCTCATCGATATCGATGATGTGATAAAACTTACATCAATAACAAAACGGTTTGAACTCGAAAGGCGACTCATAAAAGTCGACGTAATTCCACAAGATCTTCGTTCTGCAATGTTGACCATCGAATATGTTAAAGATGAATCTACAACTGAAGATCCCTATTGTTTTATGAAATTTTTAGTTGATCGAGATGCAATGTGTACAATCCGACTTCACATCCGAGTTTAAAATCTATCAAATGTTCCTGTTGGAGAAAATTGTCTTAGTTAAATACAGAGCGGGGAATAGATCAGTTTATGGTTTGATATGAAATCATTTACTGCTCTATTCCTCGTTTTGGCAAATATGTTCAATGACCTTGACCTAAATACAGAACTTTGTAGCCTCCAGCTACGATAGTAAATATAAAATGTAAAAAATAGAAAACTTAACGTAATACGTACCCCCACCACTTTTGCTAGGGTATAAATAGAGGGGCATTTGCAGTGTTTTTCATTATTGCGTTGACCCTTGTGGAGATCACACCTACATTATGCATCGCTGCAATATTTGTAAGACTTCATTTAAGGATGAATTTCTTTTAATAATTCATAAGGAACTAAAACATAACAACAACCATGATGAAGAATATGAAGAAGAAGAATTGAAGGAAATAGATCAAATGTTAGCCCAACACCAACATTCCAGACCAAGTGTTATTCAATATGCACCATCAACAACAGCTGCATCGATTTCTACGTCTGCTCTGTCTACACTTCACCGTCCTTCAACATCAATAGCTGCATCGTTTTCTACGCCTGCTATGTCTACACTTCATCATCCTTCAACATCAACACCATCGACTTCTACGCTTGCTATGTCTACACTTCACCATCCTTCAACATCAACACCATCAACATCGACTTCAACGCCTGCTATGTCTACACTTCACCGTCCTTCAACATCAACAGCTGCTATGTCTACTCTTCACCGACCCTCAACATCAACAGCAGTAGATGTAGAACTACACGCTCAAGCACTACCTGGTAAGGCCGTAACACATTTTAAAATTGACAACGTAAAATTACAACTTGAAAACTTTTTACATAACGCCAAAGAATTAGTAACCAAAACACTAAAGAATGAACAAAAAAGATTAAATTTTATCAAATTTGGACTGTTGCTAGATGCCATATTCACTAACATTCAAAACGAAACATCACCAAGAGGTTTCATGACAAAAAACCGAACCATCATGGCTGCGTCAGATATTGAAAAGATCGTAACAGAATGTATTGAGGAACTTTTGACGAAACTACAAGAGCATGAAGGAAGAGGATCTGGATGGACTTTATTAAGTATAACAAGTCTGGATGTTAGAGTTCATAAACACGGTTATGGAATGAGAGGAAGTAGCTATATCCCTCTACCTCAAAAAATTATGAATACCAAATCCTGTATTAACGTGCAAAATGAAAATAATGAATGTTTTAAATATGTTATGTTGGCCAAATATGTAAAAAACCATCCGGAAAGACCAAGTCAAGCATATGAAGAAGTTCAATACAAGTATAATTTCCAGGGAATGACTTACCCTGTTGCAATTACTGATATATCAAAATTTGAAAAGCAAAATCCGTCGGCTTCAGTCAACATATTTGGTTTGGATTCGTCAAATAATGTGTATCCCTTGCGCATAACATCGAATGAGCGCAACAATCATACTGACCTGTTATTAATCAATAAAGGAGAGATATCACATTACGTGTATATAAAAGATTTTGAAGGGCTCGTATGTAAACAGTTAACAAAACATAAAAGTAAAATCACAACATGTAAGAGATGCTTTTGCCACGTGAGCAAACCATTAAGAAGAGGAGGTACAGAATGGTTAGTAGAACATCAAAGGTTATGTAGTGGAAACTATGAGGTAAGAATTAAATTGCCACATCCCAGCAGAGCGCAGATAAAATTTGATAAAGTAAATCACCAATACCCTGTTCCATTTGTTGTGTACGCGGATTTCGAAGCATCCTTACTTCCAATTGAACAACAAGAAGAGGATATCACAAAAAGAAGCAAATATCAAAAACATGCACCAAACAGTTATTGTATACTAACAAAATCCACGTTGTCTGAAGAACATCTTCAAGAATTTGGACTATCATCTGCTCCGAAGATTTATCGTGGTGAACAAGCAGCGAAACACTTTGTAGATAAGTTGTATTACATTGCCTCCAAGGTGGAAGAAATCTACAAAATTAAAATACCGATGCAGCCTATGGATGAACACCAACTTCGACATCACAATTTGGCAACAACATGTTATCTGTGTAATAACCTATTTACACCAGAAAACGTTAAAGTGCGTGACCACGACCATCTTACCGGAGCCTACAGAGGTGCAGCCTGTAATGCTTGCAACTTAAATTACAAAGTTCCATCTTTTATACCTGTTGTTCTACATAACCTTAGTGGATATGACTCTCATTTCATAATCCCGGAGTTAGGAAGAGATGATGGAGCAATAGATGTTTTGGCAACAACAATGGAAAAATTTATAAGCTTCTCTAAAAAGGTTGGCAAAATAAAACTTAGGTTTATTGATTCGTTTAGATTTATGCCTTCTAGCCTAATGAAATTAACTGAGAATTTAAAAAGAGAAGATCTAATAGAAACAAGCAAAATTGTAGCCAGTAGTAAAATGGATCTGGTTCTTAGAAAAGGAGTCTTCCCCTACGATTACATCGATGGACTGCATAGATTTAATGAAACATCACTTCCTCCACCAGAACAATTTAAGAACAAACTTAATGATTCGGAGATTTCACTTGAAGACTATCAACACGCATGTCGAGTATGGAACGAGTTGGATATGAAGACTTTAGGAGAATACTCAGACTTTTATGTAAAACTTGACGTGACTCTTCTCTGCGATGTTATGGAAGAATTCCGAAGAACCTGTTTTGCAGCATACGGTTTAGACCCTCTACATTCATATACATCTCCAGGACTAGCTTGGCAAGCAATGCTGAAAGAAACAAAATGCAAACTCCAGCTGTTAACAGATATAGATATGGTTTTAATGGTTGAGTCGGGTGTTAGAGGTGGATTAACTCAAAGCGTGACGAGACATGTTAAAGCCAACAACAAATATCTACCTAACCATGATCAAGAGAAACCTTCAACGTACTTGGGATATTTCGACGCGAATAATCTGTATGGATGGGCCATGTCGAACCCACTTCCATTTGACAACTTTAAATGGGTTGATCCCGACTGTATTGGCGATATTTCACAAATTCCAAAACAAGGAGATACCGGATATATTTTGGATTGCGACTTTGAGTATCCAGAACATTTACACGATCTTCATTATGACCTTCCACTCCTTGCAAGAACAGAAATTTCACCAACTGGAAAACACCCCAAATTAATGATGACCCTTAACAATAAACAACGATACGTAGCTCACTATTGGGTTGTTCAACAAGCTATCGAATTAGGTTTACGTCTTACTAAAATTAATAGAGCTGTAGAATTTTCCCAATCGTGCTGGTTGAAACCATACATAGACTCGAATACTACCAGAAGAGCAGCCGCTACATCAGCCTTTCAAAAAGACTTTTTTAAATTGATGAACAATGCGATATTCGGTAAAACATTGGAAAACAAGAGAAGACATAAAAATGTAAAACTTGTTACAGATCCGAACAAACTACAGAAACTCGTACAACAGCCAAATTTTGGAACATCTATAATTATTAACGAAAATCTTGTAGCTGTATCTATGAAGAAAACAAGTGTGAAGATGGATCGTCCTTTGTATATAGGAATGTCAATCCTGGATATCTCCAAGACTCATATGTACGATTTTCATTACAAAAAGATGGTCACCTTTTATGGACGGGAAAACATCGGCATCTCCTACATGGATACAGACGCTTTTATATATTGGATAATTACTAACGATATGTATGAAGATCTTCGGACATTTGATTACAAAAACGACTTTGACTTTTCCGACTATCCAAAAGATCATCCAAACTACGACAATGACAGAAACAAAAAAGTGCTTGGCAAATTTAAAGATGAAGCCAATGGTGTTATACTTCAAGAAATTGTTGCACTAATGTCAAAATTATATTCTTTACAACTAAATGAAAACCAAGTCATTAAGAAAGCTAAAGGAGTAAAAAGTTTGTATTTAAAGAAGAATGTGCATTTTAATCACTATAAGAAATGTTTATTTGAAGATCAAGATATAACAGCAAAATTCAACACGATCAGAAGTTTCAACCATCAGCTGTACAGTGTGACGGAGGTAAAAAAAGCTCTTTCTTCAAATGATGACAAACGCCACATCCTTGCAGACAACATCCACACTCTACCATTCGGTCACTACTCCCTCAACCCTATTGACGAGTAACCCTTTCATCGTCCTACATCCCTTTTCCTTTTCCTTTCCGTATAAAAGGGGGAAAACAGCAGTATTTTGCTGTGTTCCCCCTTTTATACATTAGTTTAGAATGACCTTGACCTATATAAGCAGATTTATACAAAAGAATATTTAATACCATATCAGCTGTCTTCGTGAAACCATCATGTCAGACCTAAAGGAGAAGATTATTAATGAACTACACAAACCTGCAAGAATAAAGTTTCCAAGAAGAAATACTGTTATAAAAGGGATAAATGATCTATATCAAGCGGATTTAATTGAAATGCGACCGCATAGCAGAATAAACAAAGGATTTAAATATATACTCACAATTATTAATTGTTTTACAAAAGTTGCAGACGCTTTGCCTCTAAAGGACAAGACTGGTAAAAGCGTAACAGAAGCCATGGAAATAGCCATAAAAAGAGATAAAAACAAAATTAAACATTTACAAACTGATGATGGAACAGAATACTTTAATACAAACTTTGCACAGTTAATGAATAAATATAAAATAAATCATTATTCTACAAATTCAGAGAAAAAAGCAGCTATTGTAGAAAGATTCAATAGAACCTTAAAAGGAGCACTGTATAAACAATTTTCAAAAAGAGGTTCTTACGTATGGTATGATGTTTTACCACAATTAATAAATGATTATAACAACAGGTTTCATAGAACTATTGGTATGAAACCTAACAAAGTAAATAGAAGAAATGCAAAAGATGTATTAAAACGCATAAAGAAAAATACAAAGCCTAAAGTAGAAAAAATGCAGCCAAGAAAATTTAATGTAAGTGATAAAGTACGGATTAGTAAATATAAGGGAGTGTTTACCAAGAAATACCTTCCCAATTGGACAAATGAAGTTTTTACAGTGTATAAAGTGCAACCGACTGTACCTGAAACGTATATCTTAAAAGATAACAAAGGAGATTTGTTGCAAGGTGCATTTTATGGACATGAAATGTTAAAGTCAACAGTAGGTGATGTATATCTTGTTGAAAAAGTGTTACAAAGAAAAAAGGACGCAGTTAAAGTGCGGTGGTTAGGGTTTAACAAAACTGAGGATTCATGGATACCTATAAAGGACTTGGTTTAATGCAAGCAACTCATTTCATCGTTAACCTTTGAGCAGGATGGAGATTATTCACCATAAAGATCGATTCAATATTAATAACATAGATGATTTAACTGTGGATAACGTTAAAATCAACAATGGTAAACACGGTAGTTTACTTCCAAACACTGTTCGATGTATAGTAAGTGGCCCCTCAAACTGCGGAAAGACCAATGTTGTCTTTAATTTGATCACTAATCCGCAGGGATTAAGGTTTAATAACCTATATATTTTTTCAAAGTCTCTACATCAACCAAAGTATCAATTGCTGGATAAAATCCTATCTGATGTGTCCGATGTTAATTTTTACAAATTTAACGCTAGTGATAGCATTATGCAACCAAACGAAGCGAAACCGTATTCTGTATTTATATTTGACGATGTATCTTGTGAAAATCAGGATACTATTAGAAACTACTTTGCCATGGGAAGACATAATAACATCGATAGCATATATATAGGACAAACTTATAGCAAAATCCCAAAACAACTTATCAGAGATAATGCAAATGTTTTAATTGTATTTAAACAAGATGATACTAACCTAAAACATATATATAACGATCATGTAAATGCTGATATGGCATTTGAAAAGTTTAAAGAGCTTTGCGGAAAAGCATGGGCGGAAAAGTATGGATTTCTGGTTATTATGAAAGATCAAGCTATAAAAGACGGCCGTTATAGAATAGGTTTTGATAAATTTGTTTTACTACACTGATTAGCGGTATTACTGTACAAGTCGTCAAGGTGTGAAGATGGTTAACCAGGAAAAGCTACTAAAAGAAATAAAATCACTTAGTGATTCTATTAGACAAAAAAACCGAGCTTTAAAATCAGGTATAAATGAAAGAGAGCAATTTTTAGAAACAACATTTAAACCTGTTACTGAACCTTTAAAGCGATTAGCACAAAATATGGAAAAACCTTCAATTCGCTTCGAAGGAGACAAAATGCTACCAATTTCCAAATATGAAGAAGAATTTCAGAATGATGAAAGTTTTGACCAGTTACAAACATCTGAAGAAAGCGACGAGTATGAAGAAAGCGGAGATATAGGAGATTTAAGGGAAAAGAACATTGCAGGAGATACAAGTACAGAAGATACAAGTGCGGAAGATACAAGAGCAGAAGAAGAGGATATCAACCCATCCAACTTAAGCAAATTAGGCACAGATATTATGTTTAAAGGAACACTTGGAAGAAAATATACATTAAAAATGTTACATGGCACACATGCTAATCGAAATTATCATACATATGGAGCTAGAATAGAGGATAAAGGATTAATGATTGGAGATAGAAAGTTAGATATAAACGAAAATGATGATATAGTTATTGGTGATAAGAAATATAAAGGTACAACAGGTTTGTTTGAACTCATCTTTAAAAATAATCCTGGTAAATATACTAAAAAGGATTTACAATTGTTTAAAAATATACTAGAGTATACAAATGCACATAGAAAAAAATATTCCAAAGACCTACCTATTTATAGAAACAGGTCAATAAAATACACAAACATTATATCTAGTCTTTTCCCCTCGAAATCAAATAAAGCTCCAATTAAAAGAAGAGCTTTATCTTCTGCTGAATTAAATGTTTTGCATAAAAAAAGAAAAACAACTGATCCTACTACATCTGGAAGGGGATTATTAAAAAATTTGTATAAAACCAATATAATATATTACAACGATATAAATAAGTTAGTTGATCGAATGAGGTTATTACATGAAGCTATGGAAGCCGGGCACACTGGTTTAGAAAACGAATGGGTAGCTTTGGTTGATGAACTGCGAAAACGAGAAATAATTGTTCAGTAGACGTATATATATAGTAAGAACCTAAACGATAGCGATTCAGTTACATCATGAGTGTGGACAAGTTTGGACGGTATTCCGAGTTTGGAGTAAAATCTGGATATAGTGAAAAAAGAGCTGGGTTTCCGTTAACACCTGATGGTAATTATAATTTTGAAGGAAAAGTAATTCAAAATGTTGGTGATCCGCTTTTGTCTTCTGATGCGGTTACGGTACAATACATGGATAAAAGAACCCCGATTGTACACGAAGACCATTGGGGGTTTTCCGGTAAAAGGTTAAGCAATATAAAACATCCCATTTATGATGGTGAAGCAGTAAATTTAGCGACTTTAAAATTGTTAACGATTTACAAAAAGAATGAAACTGATACAAGCTATGATGTAAAAAAATTAAAATTGTCAAATGTAGGTGATTGTGAGCAGGATGGAGACGCTGTAAATAAGAAAATATTTGATATAGTACACAAGAAATGGACTACAGAATATGAAAAACATATGGAAAGGTTTGGTGCAGCTTTATTTAATTATATCCATCGGGCTTCAGGAAGAGCTGTAGCTTCAGATGTTGACAGCCACAATTATTTAGACTGGAAAAAGATACACAATCCAGAAAAACCTAATCAATTAGATAAACCGTCTGAGCCTTCTAAAGTCAAGACATTAGGAAAGGGGGATAAAGTGAATGTGATTAATGAACCAACAGAAAACGATGAAGATTACATAAGAGAAAAAAGAATTTAAATACCCATGATAAGGGATAAAGCATCAGTCATATTCGAGAGATGATACAGAGAGGATGATGGAATCCAATATTACTGCGTGGAGTTTAATATCTCAAGAGCCGAGATTTCCCCAAGGAGTGCTGACAGATGGTTTTGTTCAACGGTTTGATAGATATATGGATTGGGAACAACTTTCCATACACTACCTCTTCACAATGACTATGTTAAGAATTTATTTTCACAGAGTTAACTGGATTCATATTTTACAAAGACAACAGTTTTCAGAAGACTTCCTTGTAGAGATGACATCAAATTTTAATAACTGTTGGGAAGTAATAAGTAAATATCAAAATCTCTCTGAAAATTACATTGACAATTTTAAAGATAAACTAGACTGGAATGTGTTATTTAATTATCAACGATTAAGTGGCAAGTTTCTAAGGGAACATGACAACTATTTAGATTTTATTCATTTTACCGAAAACAACGATACCATCACCAGCGGAGAAACATTTGAAACATCTTCAATTACACCTTATTTCTATTTTTACTACTTTTATTTATTATGTCTACATTTAATTAATTAATCCATTTCTATATAATAAATGGATTTTAAACAGTATATATAATACAAGAAGCCAAGACTAATATTACATTCATTGTAAAACATTTATAGAGTGCACCTACTGATTGTAAGTTTGGCTATAAATAGTCATGCCGAGGGCTAAACGCATCAGTCATAATCGAGAGAGATTACAGAGAGGAAGGGGAATAGCATCAACAGCATTTTCTCTATTAAGTAAACCGGTTGGAGCTATAGTTAACAAGGCGATTGATTTATTACCTGTGGAATTACATTTACCTGGAGGATATCAATATTGTGGTCCTGGAACCAAATTAGAGAAACGGCTTGCTAGAGGAGATCCTGGAATAAATAAGCTTGATCAGGCCTGTAAACAGCACGATATAGCGTATTCCAAATTTGGTGATACAAAAAATAGATCAATAGCGGATAGAGCACTTTCTGAGAAAGCTTGGCAAAGAGTAAAATCTAGTGACGCGAGTATTGGTGAAAAAGCAGCGTCTTTAGCAGTAACAGCAGCAATGAAAGCAAAAACTACGTTTGGAGGAGGAAAGAGAAGAAGGCGTGGGAAAAGACCCGCTAAGAAACAAGGAGGTAATATCAGAAGAAAACGTCGATCTACTAGTGGTAAAGGTAAAAAGAAACCAACAATATGGTCAATGATAAAAAAGGGAGGAGGACTATACCTAAGACCGTATCGTGTGTATTAAATAAGAAAGAGCAATTAATAATTAAAAACAAAGAATTAACCAATGAAGAACTGATTACATATGCTTCTTGTTTGAAAATCCCATTTTTTAGAGGAGTATTTATGAAAGATGAATTACCGGTTAAAATGTGGAAAAATGAGACTGGTATAGTAAATTTGGATAATAGTGAAGGATTAGGCACTCATTGGGTGTGTTACAAGAAACTTGGTGAAACGATTTATTATTTCGACAGTTTTGGAAACCTTCCACCACCGAAAGAACTTCAACAATACTTTCGTGCGGCAGAAAATGTTTTTTACAATTATACAAGAAAACAACCTGATGATACATCCATTTGCGGTCATTTATGTTTAGACTTTTTAGCTAAAAGTGTTAGTCAACTTTAAGATGTCTTCGTATACAGTGTCATTAACCGGTAACTCATGTACTTTGCGCAGTATTCTGTTTCCAGCGCTACGTTTGCAAAAAGGAAGACTATGGGAAGCCGCATTATTGGATTTAACAACATATAACTCTATTCCAAACGTTAGTGAAGGAATTAATAACAAAATACATTATTACAAGACAAAAGATAATAAAGGAAAATATTCAGCTTTGGAAGAATTCAGTTTACCAACAGGAGCTTATGAAATTGATAATATAAATGAAGTTATACAAAAACATATGGGAAAAGAAAATATAACGATAAAAGGCAATAACAATACAATGAAAGCCGAAATTACTTCTAAGTATTATATTGATTTTGGCCAAGAACGTTCAATTGGTAGTTTATTGGGGTTTTCTAAGGAAACAAAGGTATTAGAACCTAATACAACTCATTCTGGGAATAGAACTGTGACGATCATCAAAGTAAACAGCATAGACATTACATGTAACATTATACAAGGATCCTACAGAGATGGAGAAAATCGGCATATATTACACACATTTTACCCATCAGTCGCACCGGGTTTCAAGATAGTAGAAAAGCCTCAAAACCTTGTGTACCTACCGTTAAACACCAGTTTCATTTCAGACATCGTGCTGAACATAGTGGATCAAGACGGAAACCTTATTGACTTTCGAGGAGAAGCTATTACTGTAAGAATACATATAAAATCATCCGCTTAGATAATGGGGTTATCATTTAAAAAGAGAGAGCCAACCAGCAAAGAGGTCAGTAGCTCATCAGCTGTAGAAGGATTAACAAGTGACAACATTCGTTTTCTAGAAGAAATTGGATTAAAGGTCATTAACAATGGATATACTGGATATAGCGCAGGGCCCAACATTCGACGAGACCTTATGGGAAAAGGAATATCACACGCACAACCCTTACGCTTCGTCCAAATTAAACAATAACGATGAAATTAGGATTCCTATACAACAACAAGACATTTATACTCTTCCATGCGAAAGTTATTTATATATTGAAGGAAAAGTAACAAAAGCTGACGGTACTGTTGGAACCACTGTTCCGTTCATAAATAATCCTATGGCATTTTTGTTTGACGAGATTAGATATGAAATTTCAGGAGTTACAGTCGATTCAACAAAAAAGGTTGGAATTTCCAGTACATTAAAAGGATTAGCGTCTTTAACACCAAATGAGAAGAATCTGTTAGCTGTTGCAGGATGGGTTGCACCAGACAAAAGTATAATTACTCCTGACGCTTCGGGAAACTTTGATTTTTACGTACCTTTAAGATTACTTTTAGGATTTGCTGAAGATTACAGAAGAATAATAATAAATGTAAAACAAGAACTAGTTTTATTAAGGTCATCAAACGATAATGATATTATTAAAGCATCTGCTGGAACAACTGAAGCCAATTTAGACTGGAAACTAACATTAGACAAGATTGTTTGGAGAGTACCACATGTGCGACTAAATGATGAACACAGGATTACATTATTAAGAAAGTTAAAATCAGATCGAGACATTGTAATGCCATTCAGAAGCTGGGAGTTTCATGAATACCCCGTTTTACCTTCAACACAACGGCATACATGGACTGTAAAAACTTCTACTCATTTGGAAAAAGCGAGATATGTAATCTTTGGATTACAAACAAAGAAAAAAAGTATATTAACTGAAAATGCTGGTGAATTTGACCATTGTAAATTAACAAACTGTAAAGTGTTCCTGAATTCACAATTCTTTCCCTACGACAACTTTAATATCTCTTTTGATAAAAAAAGGTACAGTGTTTTATACGATATGTACGCTAGGTTCCAAAATTCATATTACGGCAAAACAAACACACCTCTACTATCTCCCGTACAGTTTGAATCGAAAGCTCCAATTGTTGTAATTGATTGCTCCAAACAAAACGAATCTGTAAAATCGTCTAGTGTTGATATAAAGATAGAAATGGAATTTCAAGAAAACGTACCTGCAAATACATCTGCGTATTGTTTAATTTTGCACGATAAAATTGTTACATACACACCGTTGACTGGTATCGTAAAGACGGTATTGTAAAACGTTGTACCACCACCGGCACCGCCACTGTCGCTAACCTATAAATAGCGGAGCAACAATGCAGGTCTTCAGTTGATCGTCTATCGTCGCATGGGCAACATCTTCTACAAAATGAGTTCTCCATCTGTTGTACAAGGTGATGCAGAAATAGCACCGTTATTGGAACGTGATAATACCAGCGAAGCAGAAATTATCAAGGAAATAACTGCATTTTTAAAGTTTGGTAAAAGAGATAGAGAGGAGGAAAGTAATGCAGACCCATCAAAGGTAGTACCAAAAAGGAAGAAGAAAGTTGAAGAAAATATTCCTCCTCACATTTTAACTGAAGTGTTTTTGCGAATCTTTTACCCCATCTCAGCATGCATCAGTAAAAGTGTATCAGTTGGATTGATGAAGTCATTGGATTATTCCCCTACAGTAATACTACACCATGGAACAAAAAAGGTTTTATTTTCGCAAAATGCTTGGGAGTCATTTTTGAAACATGTACATTTAATAGAATGTTATTTAACTAACAGTTTGTGTGGAAGGAAAACACATATTCGACTTTTGGATTGTGACAATGAAATCGATATTGTTAAACATCGTGGACAACTACAAGTGCGAATTAGAGACTTGACTCAACATGAAAATAAGATTCTACTGTCACGTGAAGAATTCTACGTTTTAAACTACGCAACAGAACCTATTACAAGGTACATGAGACAGTTGGTATTTGCAAGCGCTATTATTAAAGAATATTTGGTCGATACTTTGGAAAAACAACCTGATAGCACCATCGTGTACGGACCTGTGGATACATCTATTTTTAATAGAATACCTCATGAAGTTTGCATGTGGAGAAAGTTAAAGGATTTTGAACCACTTGTAGAAATCGCTACAGAAGCTACAGAAGAAACAACACAGGAAGAAGAAACGGAGAAACAAGAAGAAGAAGAAAACGAAACACAAGAAGAAGAAGTTAAAAAAGACTAAAGTTTGACTAAGTAAAGAAGAACACACGTGGGGTAGGCCTATTGGGGACGGTGCCCACGTTAAATATACACCAACGCGCCTGCAACTGTACGGCCTGGTATTTAACCTACCGTGGTGTGGAAAACAGTTTAGTTGATCGCTAGGTGCCATGATGAGCGGAGGGGATGAAGAAGTGAGTGTAAAGCCTTGTGTAATAGAATTTCAAGCATTTCGAAATAATAATGATAGGTTTATTATCAAGGAATTAGTAATTTTAGACTTGCTTACATTTGTAGTTTACCCATTCACGTTTGAAGCTCCTTTTTCTTTTAACAACCTTAACGCCAAAGCAAAAAGTACAAACAAATGGATAACAAACTACTTTCATCACATACATTGGTATGAAGGATTTATAAGCTACAGTAATCTGCACAGTATTATGTTTAACTTTTGCAAACAATATTCACATATATACACAAGAGGATTAGAAAAAAGGAACTGGATACAAAAGTACACGCACGGTGATGTTTTCGATATAACCATCGGTAAGGACTTTAACATTAATCTCGGTAATATTTGTGTTGCTGCAAAAGATCCTAAACACGGACAATTAAACTGCGCATTGCACAACGCATATCGTTTGGCTGCTTACTTGGAACAAACGCAGAAATGTGGTGGGGGTAGCAAAGAACCGGAATGTGGTGGGGGTAGCGGGGCCTATAAATACGAGGAGCCAACACCGCTCCGGCACGAGTATTATTCGAGACTCCGAAGAGGCAACATCACAGAAGACATCGCAACCACCACTGACGAAGATGGCATCACAACAGTTTCTACAAACACTGGTTGATCAATTCAACACTCATTCAAAATCCGACCTTCTGCTAACTAAAAAGTGTTCAGAATTAAAAGAACAAAAACACTACATTATTCATAACATCAAGAAAGTGGAAACCACACATGGAGAAGCAATTCTAGTTTCATTGAGCGAAGCACCTTTAACTTCAGGAGATGAGCCGAAGTTTCAAGTATTTCTTCCAAAACGATTTGTTCAACTGCTACAGAATGAAGATTTGCGAGATATTCAACCGGGGACGTTGTATTTGGTATCACACGGTGTAAGCGGCAACAACTCAACGGAACTCACTCTGCACATCATGCATCCTTGTACATAATGTCTCTGTTTGTATTTCTCTGTTTGTATTTTATTGTTTGTATTTCTAGTCATCAATGTTAAACTTAAGTTTATTGTATTGTAAAATGTTTGTTTAATAAAGAAAAGAAAAATAGAAAAAAAAATATGAAAAAAACATAAAGAAAACAGCAACACAGCAGTATATTATTTTATATACTGCTGTGTTGCTTTTTTTTAAAATTCGAATGGGTGACCTTGAACTTTCATTCAGGGTTAACTTATGAAGAGGTATAAAAGAGAGGGAGCAGTGAAGTTAGTCTCAGTCTTGTCTAACACACGCTGCAGCTAACATGTCGGTGCCACCTATGAACAATTTATTTTTCGATAACAATTTGAAGACATATTGTTGCGAGTTACAATGTTTTAAAATACCAGGCGATCAAGTTGACGGGAAAGCTTGTCGTAAGTGCAAGTGTTTTAGCTATTGCATATGTAGATGTAAAACGTATCAAATGAACCGACAAGATAAAATACAAGAATTACGCCGAAGGATTGCATTACTGTGGCGGCGAATGTAGTAGCAACCATCTGCCTCGCACCAGCTGCCACCTGCCGCCCGCCATCTGCTCCGCCCCACCACACTTTTACCCCCACCATTTTGTTTGATACCAAAACGCTAGCTAGCGAATAGTCAGTACACCTCCGGCTCTCGACTGGTGAACATCAAGTGCTTTTCACAAACGTAAAACATTATATTAAAATGTCCATTAAAATTAGGTGTATTCATTATGACTCTATTCATCTTGCGACTTACCAAGACCTCGAGGTGTTTAGTGAAGAGTTAAGACTTCTTATTGCGTCCGGTTACGATTTATCTTTGGAACTTTACGCATCAAAAAACAACATGGACTCTGCGCAGGGATCGAAGTATCTACCGTCTTTCTTCAGAAAGCAAATTGATGGCCGCAACTCGTCCGGATCAACAACATCGATGACAACCAACAACGGGGAACTATTGTAAACATGAATTATTGTAAATAAAGTAATATTTGTAATATGAATTATTGTAAATAAAATAAAGTAATATTTGTATTAGTACTACCTCGCACTAGTTTCATTCGATTGCTTCATTCGATTGTTTTTATTCGATATTTTATCGAATGACAACTATCGAATCACAATCGGATTTTACGAGTGCGAGGTAGTACTTTTTTAAAATTACCTCCCAGTGACCTTGAACTTTGAACTTTCACTCATTACGTCACAAAACCGCCTACGTCACTGGCTCAGCCTCAGATGACGTCTTTCATGACTCAGCACTTCCGGTCACGTGACCGGAAGCCATAAATCACTTGGCCCAGAAGCCCCAAATGCCCACTACTTGTAGGCTGTAAATAATAACTGTTCCATAGTCGGTGTTTCTAGAAAGAGCTCACAATTTGTATTCCAATAAATTCAAAAGTGAAATCAAGCACAAAATGTCTTAACTGTGCTTAAGTTCTTGGAGTCCTGAATGGTGGTGGGAGAAAATTTACTTATTTTATAAACTAAATTTGAAACAAATCTTCTAATTGCCTTCGAGAACAAAATAGTTAATAGCGAATTTCCCCTATAGAGAAGAAGCTATTACCGTAGTCGGCATTGTAAGACCTAGGCCCGGGACCATGATAACTATATATATATATATATATATATATATATATATATATATATATATATATATATATATATATATATATATATATATATACATATACAGTTTTGAACGAATGGTGTTTATGGCATCTGGGGACCTCAAAACGAAATGTTATCATGGTCCCGGGCCAAGGTCTTACCATGCCGACTGCGGTAATAGCTTCTTCCCTATAGGGAAAATTCGCTATTAACTATTTTGTTCTCGAAGGCAATTAGAAGATTTGTTTCAAATTTAATTTATAAAATAAGTCAATTTTCCCCCACCACCTTTAACTCCAAGAACTTAAATATATATGTGTCCGTGGGTGGGATAACTCTCGTAAAAATTATCAGATTTCGATAAAATTTTGTAAAAAGATGTAAAGCAACATTTATGACTTTAAGTTCGAAAACCAGCCAGATCGCGCTATCCAAAGAGGTATTTTGGGAGGGTTTTGTACCCCAAAAATGGTTTTTTTTTTTAGTTTTTACATTTAATATTTATGGAAATCCAATTTTAGATTTCACCATGAATTTCAGCTTTAAAAAACAAACAATTTTGTGTTTTGATCGTTGTTCTACGTTAATTGGTTTCAGAGATATTGAAAGTGCTGAACACAGTACGTTGTCCAATGTTATCCTTATGGAGAAAAAGAAAAATTGTATTTCTTGCTTATTTATCAACTTATCCTGACGAAACGTGGTATATTGCTTCATACAGTTGTGGTCTATTGATATTTACCCAAAAAACGATTTTGTTGCCGATAGTTTCCGTAGCAGCAAACCTGCGTACTCAGCCCCCATGTTATTCTTATGGAGAATAAGTAATATGGTCTCTCCCTTAATTATGAACATAAATTAATAAAATTTGGTATGTGGCTTCACCTAGTTGAGTTATAAAAATATTTTCATAAAAATCCATTGTTTGTGTACCTTGCTTGAGCAAACTTGCATTCTCAGACGCCATGTTATTCCTATGGAGAATAATTAAAATGTCATAAATCATTTATTTATGAATGTATATTGATGAAACTTGGTATGAGACTTTCAGTGGTATTAAGATTCATTTATCTATTTATTGGAAACCTATGGATCTATGTATTGGAAATTCGCTGAGTAAGCAGGTTTGCTGCTACGGGGGTATTTTTGGATTAAGAGTGTATGGTAGGCCTTTATCCCTTGTGATAAAATCGTTAATTTCCCGAAAGCGATAAATTCACTTTACACTCGGATTGCATACACAGTTTTTCCTACAACTGCAATTTAGCCAGCATACATACAACGTAAAAGAATTCACTCTCATCTATTTTGACTTAATCAACGAGATTGAGGTTTTAAACGCTGAGCAAGTTAGCTTTGTCCAAAGAAACAATCCATCAGCTGCTCATTACTTCAGCGAGCAGGCTAGTAAGATGCAACGAGCGAAAAAGACTTTGCTAGCTAAAAAAAAAACTATTTTACGTTGTGTTTTATATTGAAAAGAGGTACTTCGGGCGCTATTGTAGTAAAACATACTTCAGAGTGCATAAGGGATAGGTTCCATACTCACCCTCTAGTAGGTTTTAGCGAATTTCCCCTATAGGGAAGAAGCTATTACCGTGGGTGGCATGGTAAGACTTCAGCCCGAGACCATGATAACGTTTTATTTTCAGGCCCCAGATCCAAAAAACACCATTCGTTCAAATGTATATATATGTATATATATATATATATATATATATATATATATATATATGTATATTTGTGTGTCCGTAAGCACGATAACTCTCCTAAAAATTTCCGATTTTTATGAAATTTGTTACAAATGTGTAAAGTACCATTTATTTGAACGAGTTCGAAAACCTGATGAATCTGGGTTTGGGGGGCTTTGTACCCCAAAAATGTTTTTTGGGGTTTTCACATGTAATTTTTATTTTAATCAATTCAGGTAAAAAAACAAACAATTTGGTATTTTGATCATTGCTTTACGTCAATTGGTTACTGAGATATTGAAAGTGCTAAACACAGTACGTTGTCTAATGTTATTCTTATGGAGAAAAAGGAAAATGTTACATCTCGCTTATTTATAAACATAAATTGACGAAACTTGGTATATGGCTTGATCTGGTTGTGGTTTATTGTCGTTTGTCCAAAAAACAATTTTTCACGTACGGTTACCCTAGCAGCAACCATAGGAAAACCATAGCAGCAATTATTCTTAAGGAAAATAATTAAAATGTTATACATCGCTTATGAATGTATATGGATGAAACTTAGTATGTGACTTCACTTAGATGAGTTCTATTGATATTTACATAAAAACCCATTATTTTGTGTTTCTTGTAGCGAACCTGCGTACTCATCCCCAATGTTATTCTTATGGAGAATAATTAATATTTTAAATATGGCTTATTTATGAATACATTTCTTATGAATCCTGGCAAGTGGATTAATGTGTTATTAATACATATATATTCATTGGTAATTCGCTGAGTATGCAGGTTTGCTGCGACGGGGTTTTTTAGAGTTTGTAATAGTTTACTAATCTCGCAGTTGGTCTAGAAGTAAAAGTGGTCGGGTTTGACGCTGTCTGATATTCTCGTGGTCTGAGACGTCGTCCCGGTCCATCTACCCCAAGGCCTCCACCCTCGACCGCACACCCTCGACCCTCACCCTCATCCTCATCCTCAGCCATCTTCGGTTCCTCCTCTACGGATGGTCACGATGACACAACTTCCTGAGAAGCTCAATAGAGCCAGTTTCCGGTGCATCAGATGGTGGGCTTTGTGGCTTGCGTGTAATCTAATCTCACTTCAATGCTCTTTGCGGTTGCAATCACAACCATTCTTGTAATGTTCCGACGATTGTGCCGCTTTCTAATGCGATGTCCTTGCTATATGGGATTTATGGAATGGGCATTAAAAGATTAATCAGAATCCTGGTAAGGATTAACCATGAGGGTTTTTTAAATGTCAATATCGTTTTCCTGAAAATACTTTATTTTTGGGACGCAAAGTATAATTTGTTTGCTATATCATTTAATATGCCATGTTAGTTTAACATTCTACGATAATATGTTAGTGAGTCAAATTAATTAAATACCATCTGGTATCTAGTTTTGTAGGGAGAGTTCGCAAGAATTTACCAAGACGTTTAAAAATGTTTCTAATATACTTACTTTTTCCAATAATAAACTATTAGAGGATAGTAAAATAAATCAACTGATTGAAATTGTAACTTTTATAGTCTATTGAGCGGATGCGTAATGTCTTATAACTGAGTACGTTCCCACAGATCAATGGAATCGTTTCACCTGATACTCTAAACCTATTTTCCTGTGTGAAGTGAACAAACGAGCGCAACAGACAACGAGACAAAGTACAATTTTATTTTCAAAGATGTAAAAGGTTTTTTATAAACTTGTTATGGTATTTTCTGTGATTGCTTAGTCATTAGCAAGTTTCGACAAAATCTCTGCAGATCTCCTTTAGGCCATTGTTGAAGGGTTGTGGGAGAGGCGACTCTGTAAGGTGACGCTATTCTTGTGTTATTGTTTACAAAACTGCCGTTTGGCTGGTTTCCTGGTTGCTGATAAAAACGTATTTCAAACATAAAACTTTGTCCTTCTAGTCGCAGAAGACGTGGCACAACCCCATTGCCTACCGTGGTGGAACTTTCCTTTTATGTTCATCCCCGGGTGGTCTAAAACCCAAAACACATGATAAATTTCAGTCCTTGTGGTTTTCCAGTGCGTAAACTAGAATCCTGGACTGTCTCTGGGATTACTGGACAAGTGCCGGGTAGAGTGTTTGGTTACCTAGTTTAAAAGAGTAGAATATAAGCTAGGTTCATTAGACTTCGGGTGGCAGGAGTTATACTAGTACAACTATCGCATAGAGACTGGTCTAGTCAAACAGACAAAAAATAATATCAAAGTTTTGTTTCAGCCATGCTTCTTATTTCGTGGACTAATATACAGTATTGCTCACAGCTTCTTGCCTCTTACGACGAGGGAGTAATTATTGACCGTTTTGTTTTGCCTCTAGGTTTCCAAGATTCCGTTAGGTCAATAATTTGCTGCTGCAACCTTTTAGCAACGTTTTTAGCAGGAAGGAAGTATCTGTTTGGGTTGTAAACATTATGTGTAGCTTTATGGCAACTAGGTAGCAGGACATTCAGAAGTTCAAAGTACTCGTATTAATGGTGATGAGTAGACAAATAGTTGTCAGAGAAGATACCGAGTTTAGACAAACACTACCTGGAATATGTTCGAGTTTTCCAAGGCTGTTAGAGGTTTCCTTGTTACTATCTCGGAGTTCCAAGTGGGCGTCACGCAACGCTAAATATGTCATCAACATTCCTAGAAACTAGAAACTTACTTCAGAGGTTTAACATTTGCATACAGATGTAAAAACTGGACTCGTAATTAAGACGTAGGCTCGGGTGTAAGTTCGATCCCGGCTGACTGATATGATTCTTTTCACGAGCGGTCACCAAAGTAAGCGGCTTGTCAAAAGTAAGGAATAGTTTGAAACCTGCAAATTATCCTCCATTCATTCGTAAGAGAACATGGTAAACGATTTCGCACGCAGCACGCTGACGTGAGGGAAGTGAATTTCCACATACAAACTTTTAAAACTCAAAATCAGTGTAAAAACAAACATTTATTCCAATTTTTATTGAAATCTGAAAATATTGATTTTTTTGGCTGTTCTGATGCTCCTGGTTAAATTTACCTGCAAAGCTGGGAATAAAATGTTGCGCATTATAATGTTAGGAGAAGATCCAGACAAGCTTTAAAGTAGGCGTGAGGTTGCTGGGGATGATAAAAGTACTCTAACAAAGGAATAACAGGCTTTTCTAGTGTAAAACCCCTGTAAGACAACGAAGTGTTAAGTTGAAACACATTTTCTTTAATATCTCGGTAAGTATTTATGCTATAATGACGAGAGAGGGCTTAAAACTTTCGCCTCACTAAATCCCATCTTTTCACATGCATTAATTTTACATCTGGGGCTTTTCTGACCCTTTTTGGGCCCACAAACTCGAAATTTGAAAGATTAATCCCCAAAAAAGGGGTTTGGAGTTGTCCGATTGTTTTTCCCAACGAACTTGTCCAACTGATTACAGAAAGGAACGTCCCTACCTAATTTGAAGTAAATCGGACAAAAAATGCGACCGCTAGAGTGCAAACACATTTATATATAAATATATATATATATATATATATATATATATATAAAATTTTGAACGACCCCCCAAAACGTGTTCAGGGGGTCACATTAGGAACTTCTATGGTGGTCCCGGGCTTAAGTTTCACCATGCGGGTCTTGCTAATAGTTCACTTACCAAATTCACTAACAATATGATAAGAGAAAAATTAACATTAAAAAGGCCGCACTGTGAATAGAAGTGAGACACACAAAATGATCCCTACCAGAGTTAAGGACTTGCCAAATCTCACCTTACCTTAAACAAATTTTTAAAAGCACTGATGATGTGTGGGAGGGTGTCTTAGTATTTTCAACTGTTTTCGGGGTAATTCGACGTTCAATTATGCGTCGAATGTCTTTGTACCACATTTTTAACTCTGAATTTAGGAATTAGTAAATCGACGGAGGTTTATACAAACCGCATTGACAGTAGTTTGGTGAAATCCAAAAGTTCACATTTTAATGAAACTTAACGCAAATATGTTATGTTTTATCATGTTCTAACTTGAGTCTATAAAGATTGAGCGTACAACATCTAACGTTAATTACCAATGCAATCATTATGTTAAGGCAAACCAACATTTATGTATTTGTTTACAAATAAAAACGCTTAAAACGATTTCATTTTTAAGCTTGATTAATTAAAACCCTTGCAAAAACTCAAGATTTCTCACCAGTTTTGCAACAATCTTCGATTTCCCCTGTAAAAACTTGCCAACCACTCGTGTGGACAGACGATAATGTCATTGAACCAAAATACGCAGGAAGTATTTGCAAGAGAAACGTATAAAGGGTTTCTAAAACTTTCTCGGCGCAAAAAGAGGAAAGACGGGGCGAAAGACTATAGCAGTAAAAATTCGCCGGTCATCGACTGATTTATGTCCGGGAGTCAATACAAAGATCCATCAAGTGAAAGTGTACGACACGGCCGCGCACGCGCGTACGTGTGTGTGTGTGTGTGTGTGTGTGTGCGTGTGTGTGCGTATGTGTGTGTGTGTGTGTGTGTGTGTGTGTGTGTGTGTGTGTGTGTGTGTGCGCGCGTGTGTGTGTCTGCGTGTGTGTGTTTGCCATGCAGTGTTGGCCCCATCATCAGATTACAGAAGACAATAGAGAAGGAGTTAAGATCATGCTGGCGATATCGGGTTGAGGAGATACGATCCAAATTGAATAATGATGCTTTAGGGATCCCGTGCTTTTAGACGCTCAGCATACCAATACCCTCATATTAATACACGTTGTTGTCATTTTGTTTAGTTACATTCTGCTTCATTAAAATTACATTTCTGGGAAATTATTGTTGGTGGCATTTTAAAGGATTTATATTGTTTTATAAATATCTAAATTAAACTTTCATTACTGAAAACTAAGACCGTTTTTTTCCAGTTGGAAGGTTTCTGTAATATCCGGGTAATGGAGGAATAATAATAAAATTATTCGCCACGTTTTCAAGCATGGTGCAGAGACCTTGGACCTCGGGCGCATGCAGCCGCAGTAGGAATTTTTATATAAAGCTTCATTCAACAAACTAACCTGTTGGTCCAATCGGAATCGGCTGTAGTCAGTCTCAGTTTGAAACATTGGCCTTTTGCCTCAGCTCGAACCTTTGACTTCAACTTCATTGAAGGATCTTTGGCATTCAGCCTCAAAAGGAAAACCTTAACTTACAACCTCAATCAAAAGACATTGGTTTTCAGACTCATTAGGCAATCTTTTCCTTTCAACTTCGGCCAGACAACCTTTGCCTTCAATTTCAGTCAAGGAACCTTGGCCTTCAACCTTAGTCGGAAAAACTTTGTTTTCAACCTTGCTGTATATCATGTATAGTGTACTGTACTTTATTATTCTTTAGAAATTCATTAAGATTTGTTATGTTGGTATTGTGTGATTTTGGAATATCCGGTATTGATACTCAGGTAATATTGCTAACACTTAACATCATGTTGTTCATCCTAATAAAACAGAATACAAATTTACTTGGGTGGTATTTATCTAAAACATAATAAGAGATAAGTGCGAATCCAACATGGCGCTGCGGAGACGGACTTCGAAGATCGTTGTGCTGTGAGTAATTAATGTCAGGTTGATGTAACCTCTCACGTCAAGATTACGTTACTAGCACCATGTGAAAAGAATCCTTAGTGTCTGTGAAAACTTCGTAACTCCGAAGAGTGACTGACTATCGATAGTTAAAGCTTCAGTGATACCTAAGATCACGAAGGCCTAAGCCTTATAATAACCTAAGTTATATTGTCTCAAGCTGTATAATCATGGAGTTCAGTCCCCCTAACCCTATGTCCCTAAATGGAAACCTAAGTGAAAACTTCAAGTGGTTTAAACAGAGCTTCACAATATTCATGAAGGTCTCTGGGCACGAATCAAAGGGTACAGAAATAAAATGTGCCATGCTACTCAACTTAATATGGGAAGAAACACTAGACCTATTCTACACCTTTGACCTATTAGGGGAAGAAGCAGTAGACCTATTCAACACCTTTGACCTATTAGGGGAAGACAGAAAAGACTTTGATACAGTCTTGAAATCATTTGAAGACTACACTAGTCCTAAAAGCAATGTTTTGATGGAGAGATGTAAATTTAATGTGAGGGGCCAAGCACCTGGGGAATCTTTCACAAACTTCCTAACTGACTTGAAAAGTTAATCAAATCGTGTTTGGTAATCAACAAAACAGTCTGCTACGAGATCGAATAATTCTGGGAGTTTCTGATGAGACACTACAATAAAGGATGCTGAGGGAGGTGGACCTCAGTCTGGAGAAAATTGTCAAATTATGTCGAGCAACAGAGATGTGCAGAGAGCAGGCCAAGGAGCTGCAGAGTCAAACTTCAGCTGTCGACGTATTGAGCAGTCATCCAGGACATTCTGTGAAACAGGAAGTGTCAAGTAGGCCTAGTTTTAATAACAACTGTAGACCTAACAATAAACCAACTAGTCCTAAGTATAATACAAATTACAGGCCTAAGCCTAGTTTCAAAAGAGATGTTTACACCTGTAAAAAGTGTGGTAAAACTCATGGTAGAAAAATCTGCCCTGCTTATGGGAGAACTTGTAGTATTTGCCATAAAAGTAATCATTTTTCTGTAGGGTGACATCAGCTGTAGTAATAATTTCAGTCATGGAACTTTGGCCTTCAAACTCAGTAGGCAAACGTTTGTCTACAACCTCGTTCAAAAAACTCCTTGCCTTCAGCCTAAGTAGGCAAACCTTAGTTTACAGCCTTAATCAAAGAACCTTGGCCTTTAGACCCATTAGGCAAACCTTTGCTTACAACCTCAGTTAAAAAAAAACCTTGGCTGCACCCTCATATTATGAGGGAGGGGGGTAAACAAACAATGAAACATAATATTGTTAATAATATTCCTCTGCTATAATTTTTTGGGGGTATGTCGAATCTTCATAATTTTATCAAAGCCGCGCTGAATGACTGAAGGGTTTCTATTTGGATCTATGTTAATCACATTAAAAACTTTATTTTACGAAGCTAGCAAATTAATATCTCTTTCACTAAGTGTTTTCAATTTACGACGTGTATATTGGTGGCTGAAAAATATCATACGATATATATACGATATATTACGATATATACGATATATTGGTGTACATAGAGCCTCATATGTAAAACTTTTTTCACCCTAAATTAACCAACCGCAGACTTCAACTTTATTTATGGAACTTTGGTCTTTAGTCTCGGTTGGCTTAACCTTCAGCGTCAGTTGGTAATTCCGATATTTAGCCTCAGTATATCTTCAGTCATCGTGCTCATGCCTGTCCTTGATTCATCACGCACGTGTAGTTTAAATGTAACAGATAAATTATTTATTCTTCCATTTATTACCGATTCTTGATTGTAACTCAGTAAATTTATTATTAAAGTTTTTTAATCTTAATGATTACTAATAGAGTTTTGATGGTTCACTTTAATACCTCCTACTGTTTAAAATAATCTTAAAATTCGTATTAAAATTTGCACTAATTACAATTTGAACATCCACGTAACTGTATAGCTTCTCCAGAATGTAGGTCACTAGACGGGCTCCTCCTGCGCACGCTTCATAAACCCATCAGGTTATTAGAGAAGACAATTAATAGATGATCTGAGGGGGAACGCACGCGCCGCCGCTGCACCATCACAGCCGCCTCTCTCTGCCAATTTACATGGCACAATAATTCCAGCGGCACACTTACACTGTCACTGCTTACGTATACTTTATTATACCATGCAATGCATATTAACTTATTTAAGTAGCAATGAGGGTTGTTATACTATTATAGTATAATTGATGTTCCTAAAGTAATCAAAATCTTGGTACACTCTTACTTGCGTTTTGTTGAAAATAAACAGTTAATTGTCAAGTAGTAAAAAAGAGTTTTAAAATAGGGGGAGAAGTTTAAATCGTGTTATTGGTCTCACAGTGTCTTACCTAAACTTTTGACAGGAACCTATAAAACCAACAGTTATCGCTAAAAGTTCAGATTAAAGAATTGTAAATCTTTAAACACCGCCCTGCTTGCATTTGGGGCAGATCATTTAATTATTTCACTGCTTGCTGAAAAACCTAAATTTGAAACGTTACATTGACTGGGTTTGTTTTTCAGTTTTCGAATCCCATGGTTGTATTTTTGCAGCCCGTAAACAGTAACTCTCCTTGTCTTTTACATTCAGAACAATTAAATACCACTAGATTATTAATTTCAGTTAACGATTGTAATAATTTAATAAACCATCTTCAGGTGACTGTTAAATTAAACAGGTTGTCAGAACAATTTTGCTAGTGGTCTGAGTGAATATGGTGACATAGACTTCTTAAAATGTTCACCAATGTGATTAACACACTTCGTTAATGTTTTACACAGGTAGGCCTTTTTATTTGTGTGTTTTGTTTGAAAAATTTATATCCAAAAACATTCTGAAAACGAGTTCGCACGCAGCACGCTGACGTGAGGGAAGTGAATTTCCACATAAAAAACTATAAAAACTCAAAATCAGTTAAAAATATACATTTATTCCAATTTTTATTCAAATCTGAAAATATTGATTTTTTGGCTGTTCTGATGCTCCTGGTTCTATTTACCTGCAATGCTGGGAATACAATTTTGTGCATTATAAGGTTAGGAGAAGGTCCAGTCAGGCATTAAAGTAGGCGTGAGGTTGTTGGGGATGGTAAAAGTATACCAACAAATGAATAACAGGCTTTTCTAATGTAAAACCCCCATAAGACAACGTACTGCGTTTGGTCGATACACATTTTCTTTAATAACTCGGTAAATATTTATGCTAGAATGACGAGAGAGGGCTTAAAACTTTCGCCTCTCTGATTCCCATCTTTTTACATCCACTTATTTTACATACGGGGCTTTTATGACCCTTTTTGGGCCCAAAAACTCTAAATTTGAAAGATTAATCCCCAAAAAAGGGGTTTAGAGTTTTCCGATTGTTTTGCCCAACTAACTTGTCCAACTGATTACAGAAAGGAACGTTCCTACCAAATTTGAAGTAAATCGGACAAAAATTGCGACCGCTAGAGTGCAAACACATATATATATATATGTTTATATATACAGTATATATATACATATATATATATATATTATTTTGAACGACCCCCCAAAACGTGTTCAGGGGGTCATGTTAGGAACTTCTATGGTGGTCCCGGGCTTAAGTTTCACCGTGCCGGTCATGCTAATAGTTCACTTTCCAAAGGAAATTCACTAATAAGAATCGAATAGATTAAAAAGATGATGTGTTACAGGTCGGAGTGACATAGTACACGATTTTCCCGCTCTAAAGCTGTTGCACAACTTGTACTCCAGCATCCCACGACTGCGGGTGGACCACGCTGCCACGAGCTCCGAGGTGTCCAGAGGCCGGGGCTGCGCCACACCCAGCACAGTGAAAGTCACACTCACTCTCTCCGCCGCAGATCAACATTGGTTTTAGGCAAGACCAATCTCTCCGTGTGGATAAGTCTGGTGTACTGTGTGTTGTCCGGGTTGTTGTTTCCCACAGTGTTTGTTTTATACTTCCGAAGAGGGGACAGCATAACATTTGTTTAAAAATCAATATTTTTGTTAGAACGTGTTAAACTTGTAATGGTCTAAGATTGTTTTTGTTATATTATATTGTAATAATGGAATTATTACAACAAGGAAAATATGTTTTACCGTAATATACCCCAACATTTTAACTAATACACGTCACTGATCATACAATCCTTACGATATCGCATACAGATTGCGCGATTCTCTATTTTTTTAGTGATTACCTGCTTTTTCAAATTTCTGAAACAGCATTTCTGATCTGAAAAAACGTACATCCCTCATTCATAATGTGAAAAGTATTTGTTCCTTTGGATGTAGTAAAAATACTTTGGAATTAATAACGTTCCATTATATTCCTCCCCTTAAAGGTTCATTCTATATTCAAAGTTATGTCCATAATTGTTTGAGTAAATATCCATTTAAGAAGTCATTTTTATATTCAGAGCAATTTACAGTACAACAAATCCCAGTATTAAACAGAATTGTCTACTAAAAATAATACTATGGTGAATATTGTAAAAACTTCCATTTACAAACAAAGTTGGTGACAAAACCCTTGACTAGAAAATATTAAATAAAACCAATGTTTTTTTAAAAACTAACATGTTATTTCAGTGTTATTTCATCTTAGTAATCTCAGTCACTGCTTTACTTTTCAGTTTTGCTGTTTGTGTGTTTGTAATTATTTTTTTACCCCCTTGATATGTGTTGTTATAATTGAACAGGACGCAAAAAATACCTTATTTATGATCAAACATTTATTTATGATCAAAAGTAAAAAAAATCTCATTAGGTCTAATGATGGTTATCGTGCCCGCTCTTGATCGGTTGCCTTGTACCAATTTCGTTCATACTTACCGCCTTGTACTTGTATACGAGTAGAAGTATACTTAACATGTTAAGAACGTGCTTTATTTTTATTTCCAAGAACAGTAAAGCTATTACAGTTAAATATGCAAATTAATTGTTTTAGGGTGTGTTCATTAGTGAAAGCTTCTTGAGAGGAAGTATTAACGTGAGGTCTATACTGGTCTTCAACACAATCTTCCACAATTAGCATCAATAACATCTCCCATAAACACCATAGTCTACCGCCAGCCAAATACTTAGGGCCTAAAATTTGCATCAGCCGGTATTTAAATATTCATGAACGTACGTATTAATCGCCTATCGTAGGAGTGAAAGCCTTAGGATCAACTTTTCAATTTCCTTTGTTAGTGAGTGAGCAAACGTGAAGAGTAAAGCACGATTACAATTTCATGCATCGCCGAAAAAATATTATCCGAACACCACGTAAAAAATATTGTACTCATTCTCTTACCAATCCAATAAAACTAACACCTCGAATCCCGCAGTGCAGACAATTCTTGTAATGTGTGTAAAATTTGCAATGCCTTTGCGTCTTTGCTTGTGTCCTTAAAAGATAAGTAAATCACTATCATTACTAAGCTCCAACGATAGTTATATGTAACTTAAAACAAAGTATCACTCTGTCTAAACGCTTCTATTACTGCATTTATCGTGCTAGCTATCATCCTACAGAACATCAGCTCCATTAGTCCAGTGCGTGAGAGATGGTAAACAACATCTCGAAAGCCAGGGGGAATCTCCAAAGGATTTTTGGAATAGGGGGAATTCTATGTTTGCCATACATCTCTTTTCCTACCATATTTCAGCCTCATTAATTAGGTAGGTGGTGTGTTAAAATGGTAAAATTGTAGGCCAGTGGGGTAAAACCCACAGTCTATTTTTATCAAAGGTAGGTCTATACGCCTACATGACTACAACAGCTTATGAAATTAGTATTTTTTTGTAATCTTGGTCTAGTAGTTTCTTACAATAATAAACGCGTCCACCTTTTATTTTTATTTATTCTTTATCCACTTCAAAGTGTACCAGGTATTTTGATTATAAATGTTTGCTTACTATATAAGACAACAGGTTTAAATGGATAATATTAAAGCCTGAATTTTGAATTATTTATAAATTTACACTGAATAAATCATCAGAGTGATTGTATTCAATTTCATTTTTTTAAAGTACTAATATTTAATGTTCTACAACTATCAAAACTACTTTAAACAGTTTGCAGCGACTAAAAACTATAAAAACCTACTTTAAATTGGATTATTGTTTTCAATTGTGATAAGAGACTTTCAATTACCAAGCTTCCATTATTTTAAAAACACATTTCATAGAAGCAAACACAGAACTGATGCATAGACCTGATTGTAGTGATGTTTCTGCACGATCTAACAGGCTGGGCAATTATAACGATAGCTGCACCCTACTATTGGTTAGAGCTATCTCCAGCGTGCAGATCTTCTGTCTTCATTTCTTCTCGAGAGCCTCCAATAATGATGTCAGAGTGACGTCAAAAGGTTAAAGTGTAAAATCATAGATCAACGAGTAGTTTCTCAAGGTCTGCAGGTCAAATTTCGGGGAAATCCGATGGATCAAAGAAAGTAAATGCCTCAGAGAAAGTGAAAGCGGATTTTGAAATTTACAAGGCTCAGACAACATTGCGCTCGCAGGCCGATGATAATCGATATCCCTTCCTTGAAACAGCCAACTGTTCTTGCGCCATGCTGTTGTTGGGCTTTAGGCCTAGTATGAGCAAACACTGGTGATTTAATTGTCTTTATTTCATTTTAAACTCAAAGTATGAACTTACAGGTTTACTTGTAATATATTCAAATATTTATTTTTTCCAAAAGGTAGTAAGGAAAAAATATCCTTTTTACAATTTACAGTAATTATTTTTCTTCAGGAAAAGTGAATGCTTTATAGTGAGCGTTAACACTAATTAAAATTGTTTGATTATTTGATTTGTTTGATTTAATTTTCTTGCTATAACGTCCGCTGCAGCACAAACTTGACTAAACACTGTGATTTGACATCATTGGTTCCCTGGGATCACTGTTTGTGATTTTCGTATTTAATTGAAATCTTAAAAAGTCATGTAAGGAGATCAACGTCATAATTGCACACAGGAAAAAATATATCTGAATCATAACAAAATGGCGTAGAAATTTACTATTCAAGCCTAAATTTTATACTCGTAATTTTGAAAATCGATGTTTAATTCACATCAGTTCATAGAACTTTACATCAAAAGAATCATTAAAAAGGCTAGAACATAATTTTAACTATTCTCCTTTTGGGCTAAACTAGTATGAAATCTAAATTGGTTTATCAAAACCGAGGTTTCAGAAATCTAGCACCTCGTTGAGTAACCATTATTGATAAGATTCCTTCTCACCTTCGATTCTTCCTGTTTTGAAGCAGAAACAGACTGTGGCCCCCTGACATGTCTAGCAGTAGCCTGTGGGGAAAGATCCTGCCTGTTGTGGACTGAGTTTATAGCTAAAACAGGTTAAAATAAGTCCGCCCATCATCGGCTTCATCCCGTCCATCCGAGCAAGATCTTTCCTTTCTGTAGTCTGCACAAAATTCTTGTAATGGAAGACAATCCTCGTGGTTTTACCTTGATTTCTTTACTCGACAGACTAACAGGGATATATCATGTCTGAACAAAACTCCTACACTCTAATACGAGGAAAGCATGTTTGTTTGTTTTCAAAGCTGATCTCGGAATCCAGCGGAAAGATTTTGCTTAAACTTTGGCATTAGCGGTTTTCGGACTTAAAAAGACGATTGGTGATTGAACCTCAACCCCAGCAAAATTCATATTAGCGAATTTCCCCTCTAGCATATACAGTTTCGAACGAATGGTGTTTTTGGGGTCTGGGGACCTCAAAACGAAAAGTTATCATGGTCCCGGGCCTAGGTCTTACCATGCCGACTACGGTAATAGCTTCTTCCCTATAGGGGAAATTCGCTAAAACTTGGAATGTTGGTTCACCTGGTTGAGTTCTATTGATATTTGCTTAAAAACCCATTTTTTGTGTTCCTTATTGCAGCAAACCTGCGTACTTATCTCCCATGTTATTCTTATAGAGAATAATCAAAATGGCATATATCGCTTATTTATGAACTTATATTGATGAAACGTGGTATGTGGCTTCACCTAGTTGAGTAATATTGATATTTACAAGAAACCCTATATTTTTTGTTTTTTGTAGCAGAAAACCTGCGTACTCATCCCCAATGTTATTGTTATAGAGAATAATTCAAATTTGATATATCGCTTATTTTTGAATATATTTTTATGAAACTTGGTATGCGGCTTTATATGGTATTAAGACTTATATTTTGCATTGGAAATTCGCTGAGTACGCAGGTTTGCTGCGACGGGGGTATTTTGTTTTAAAATACTCATTTTAAAGTTGGACGTTTTAACATTGACCTTATGGAGTTTCAAATCAAAACAAAATAATCATAACTGTGATTAAATAACCAATGAACTGTCAAAGTAGAACTTACACATGGCAATGTTTCAACAAGTAATTTCTCGAAAACAGTGACTAGAACCATTGAATAAACGTTGCATATAGACATCGTTTTCACCACGAAACTAATCAAATATCACCGAGCGTGGTAATATCTCCCCGGTACTGTAATATTATTACTTTAACAATTATAACATTTTTTATTTATTTGACAATATATTATATATATATTTAATATTTGTCTTGGTATCGTAGTATAAACAACGTTCTCCAAACAAAGCCCTAGTATCCATCATCTCCAGCCATAAAACGTCCGAGGGAGTGTCAAGGTCAAAGCGATTTCCCGGGAATCTCGGCTCACGAAGTGCTGTAGATTTAACAACGGCGATCAGCAGCGAAAGGAAGCCGACCTTGATATCGTGATAACACAGACCCCGTTCACGTCCTCAGCGTCACGTGACCACAAGGATATGATAAGGTGAAGAGCTGCACGTGATAAGGACGTCGCCAATTATAACAGGGAAACCCGAGACGGTACAAACCTGAAAACCAACACTCTTTTTGATGACAAGGACTATGTGCAGTGTCTGGTGACTTTACGGGGCTATTTAAACATTGAATTTCCCCGTCAAATGCTTCATAAATGTGAATTATAATTATGAATTATAATCTAAGTATTTAATAGAAAATAATTTAGCAACTATATTGTATTAAAGCGTATATAAGTTTGACTTATGAAGCTTTATGGACAAGAATCATTTATGCATTCAGAAGCATACTTGGTACTTAACAAATACAGCAGAGTTTTATTTTTAAGGGTTACTATATTTTTCACAGAATACCTTAGATTCAATACTCACTATTATTTGTAAATGGTATAACAATAACGGTATTAAAGTAATAAAATAGATGAAAACATATTCAATATGTCACTTAACAATAGGACAAATTGGCATAAATATTATCTTACAGTTTACTGCGAGAAAGACCAAATACAGTTCGTAGAAGAAATACATCAATTCCTAGAAGTTCATAAATCAAGTAATAATCTTGTACTTTTTAACAGTGTAAATACAGTTTTCAGATATTAAAATTTATATTATTGTATTTTGTTATTTGTGTTGACTATTTTTTACCCCTAAATCTATTCTTTTATGGACATGTTTGGTATCACTCAAAATCCCTTACACTATACATGTTTCCAAAACCATTCACCCTCCTTAACAGAGTTGTTTTATTTAGTTAGTCAGCCATAAAGTAATATGGTTATAAAGTAATTTTCAAAGCATCTAGTTCCATGCCTGCGGAGGGTTGAGTCCCCATGGAAGATTTGCTAGGTGTACTCTTTCAGATCAGTGTTTATTTTGCAAGGAAGGGGTATATGTCGTTTGAGAATATTATTGAACAGTGACATTATCAGTGGTCAGATAAGGTCATTTTCAAGGCCACGTGCCTTCAAGAACCGCTCAAGTTACATGTTAGTGATAATATTATATACTGACTGTTTACTAAGGTAATATTTTGTTTGTTTATATAACAGGGCAGACCATCACTACTGGATATGATGGTTGGTTTTTCTGGGTTTTTTTTGTGTAATATTTTCGTATTTAATACTGGATGAAATAAATATATTCTTATTCTTTTTCTTATTAGCGAATTTCCCCTATAGGGAAGAAGCTATTACCGTAGGTCTCATGGTAAGACTTAAGCCCGAGACCATGATAACTTTTCATTTTAAGGTCCCTAGATGCCAAAAATACCATTCGTTCAAATTTTTATATATGTATATATATATATATATATATGTGTGTGTCCGTAAGCACGATAACTCTCGTAAAAAAGGTCCAATCTTAATGAAATTTTGTACAAATGTGTAAAGCACCATTTATTTGAACGAGTTCGAAAGCCAGGCGAATCAGACCATCCAAAGAGTGGTTTTTGGGGGGTTTTGTACCCCAAAAATGGTTTTTTGGGGGTTTCCACATATAATTTTTATTTAAATCAAATTGTAATTTTTACCATTTAATTCAGCATAAAAAAACAAACAATTTGGTATTTTGATCATTGCTCTACGTCAATTGGTTCCTGAGATATTGAAAGTGCTAAACACAGTACGTTGTCTAATGTTATTCTTATGGAGAAAAAGAAAAATTGTATATCTCGCTTATTTATGAACATAAACTGACAAAATTTGGTATATGGCTTCATCTGGTTGGGGTTTATCTTTGATTGCACAAAATACAAAATTTTCACGTATGGTTCCCGTAGCAGCAAACATAGGTAATCGGTCCCCATGTTATTCTTATGGAGATTAATTAAAATGTTATATATCGCTTACTTATAAATGTATATAAATGAAACTTGGTATGTGACTTTACTTAGATGAGTTCTAATGATATTTGCATAAAAATGTATTATTTTGTGTTCCTTGTTGCAGCAAACCTGTGTACTCACCCCCAATGTTATTCTTATGGAGAATAATTAATATTTTAAATATCACTTGTTTGTGAATATATTTCTTATGAATCCTGTTAAGTGTTAATGTGTTATGTTATATATTCATTGGAAATTCGCTGAGTACGCAGGTTTGCTGCTACGGGGTTATTTCTTATTATTTAACCTAAAATATTCCAAGTGTTTTTATTTTGTCCTGGCTTACAAACCCGCCATTGATATTATGTGTTTTCAAACTCTCAGTCGGCAGGATTATGTCGTATAACTTAATCAAAATGAACGACCTCTTAAGCAATTTAACAGCCCGAGAAGACGGGAAGCCCAGCGATATACCGGCGATCCAGGAAGCATTGCAGTGGCGGTAGAGAGATACCCGTAATTTTATGTCTTTAGACACGACCTGTCAGGTTTACGAACTTCCGCTACTTCCTGTTCACTTCCCCTCGGCCTGAACGCGTTTGACTGGTCATAAGGAAGCTAACGTGTGGGAATATATAAACCTAGTTTGTCAAGTTCTAATCCGATTAAAAAGGTTGTTTGTGCCAAATTATATCGTAACTTAATAGCTTGCAATTTAACACGCACTGTCAATCTATAATATTATAAAGAAGAGGTAGTTTCTGTCTGTCTGTCTGTCTGATGTTCCGGGTGAACGCAAAAACTACTGAACCGACTGGGCTGAAACTTTACACAAAGGTAGATCTTGAACCCATGCAACACATAGGCCTATTCACTCCCTTAAAATCCCCTCGGGCTACGCCCCGTGAAGTTCTAAGTTTCAGTGTTTACATTTCATAAGAAAGTAAACTTTCAGAAACTGTAATGCGGACAGCTGAGGGCACTTACATTTGACAGCTTAAAGAGCAGAAGCAAGAATAACAGCCGTTTCAAGCTAACTAAAATGCAATTTGCATTGACTATAGAACGGGTAAGGAAGCGGGGAATGTGCGAAGAACGCCTACATCAAGTATATATATATTTATTTCAATATACCGTATAATTAATCTATATAAGTAAAATTAGAGTTTTGTCTGTACATTGCTTGGAATTATGAAATTTGTGCATATTTTCACGTTTTACACCCTAGGGAAACCAAAACAAATCTTATCTCAATTTATGTCTGTCTGTCTGTCTGTCTGTCTTCGCTAATTTACTTTTATGGCAATTTTATGAGTATTAGTATTTACTGGACCTTTGTAAGTTACATTTCGGTAGGAACATAACTAATTCATCAGAACAAAACGCAAGCCTATTCCTGTTACGAAAATGTTTAAGGGCTTCGCCCCCCGGAATTTCAAAATACAATATTTTAACAATCTTGCACATACTCTTGGACTGATGGATTTGAAATTCTGTAGGAATGTAGCTGATAGCTCAGTGCAAACATTTACCTACTCCAGACACAAATATACTCAAGGACTCTGGCCCAATAGCCTTTAATATAAGTGCGTTAGTCATAACACACCAACTACTGAACCAGTAGAGCTGAAATTTGATGCCTTAAAGGAAATAAGAAACAACATTATGGGGAGTCACGGTGTTGTTCTCTGGAGATTTCACACAGACCCTTTGTCGTAAGTGAGTCATGAGTGGACGAGTCTACGCCTCTCTAAAAATATATTTTATGTAGCCGACCACTGAGCGTCTGAACTTAACAGTAAATATAAAAATGTATTTTTGAGAAGATTAAGGGGTTGAGCAGTTTTCTTTTGCGCTTTTAAAAGTTGAGATTGGGACATTGAAAAACAAATTAAGTCTCAGAAACATCTATCCTTCACTTGGCACTATTGATGAATCACAGGATTTACTGATTGACAGTTTGTTACACCGAGGTTCATAAACAATTTAATCTGGAAAGTGCCTGGCTCTGTGATTGTCCATCCTCACGTCCACCAATGAACAAGCAACGGAGATCAACACAAATGTAGGTCTATTCCAAAGGGAGGAACGAACATATACAGTATTTAATACCGTTCATTTAACTATGACCACTGTTAGAACAGTTCGTATATATTGATTTACATTTATTTAAATAAAATCAAGTAGTCATATGTTTTTAAAACATATGATTGTTCCAAGTTTAAATTGTTTATTTACAATTATAATGAAAACAGGACCTGGCAAGAATGGTGACTTTAAAAGTGGTTTGTCAATGTCTTTAAAGTTTAATGTTTCGTTACATTACTATTAATTTATTGGAATGTAAAGATTAATGTATCAAAGTATTTAAAATGTTAAATTAAACAGGGTTAATATTTTGTTGTACTTGAGTTCTTTTATTTCTAAAATCGAATCCAATGTGTTACGTATACCGATTTGGAGTCGCAAAAACCACACCGTTCACTACCCGACAGAGTTCCTCGACTTGGCAACAGTACCCGAACTACCTGCCGTAGTATATTTAGTTAACTTTAATTTAATTCTAATTTAAAAGTGTAAAATGTAATTTTAATATTGTAAAATTATGTGGGTTGTCAATTTTTTTAGTTAATCTACCATTTATATACAACCCGTACGAAGGACGGGTACACAGCTAGTATAAATATAATGAGTAATATAGCAAAACAACTTATCTAAATACTATATTAATTTATGTCTCATTTTCACAACTTTTAAAATGACCTATGGTAATTTATTTTATTTTTAGCGAATTTCTCCTATAGCTATTACGTAGTCGGCATAGGACTATGCTGGGAACTTGAGGACCCAGCGGGTTGACACATGGGAATTTCGTAATACCTTTTCTTAAGGCGGTCCCACACTTCTCGCAAACACGCCCGAACATCCGGCCGAACTCCGAATGTTCGGAGTATTCGCGAGAAGTTTGGGAGCTGCACGAACCTTTGAATACATACGGAAACATTCGGGAGAATGTTCGGCCGAATGTTCAGGCCTGTTCGCGAGAAGTGTGGGACCGCCTTTAGCAAGCACCTAGGGCCAAAGAGGAACCTATATGTCAAATTTCAACTCTGTAGGCCTTTTGGTTATGGAGATTTCGTGATAGGTAAGTCAGTCAGTCAGTCAACCAGTCAGTGATAGTTGGATTTTATATATTAAGATGACTTTGTACTCTTTTGATTCATATTTTAACGGAAATTGGGCCAGTTGACTAGTATAACAACAATTTGTATTTGATTTGCTTTTAGTTATTAACTAGTTACATGTATTTTTAATATTGACAAATGTCCAAGTATTTTGTATTGACATTCTATAAATAAATTAAATAATATTAACATAATAACAGTTCGGAAATTATAAAATATCGATTGTAAATATGTAAATAACTTTTGAGAAATTCTAAACAGCCAGTTTGCTATGTTTCGTTTATTAAGGATCTTGTGCAGCAGACGGACACAAGATGGTAGGCGTCGTTCGTGGGAGACGCCATAGTCAGACACCTCGGCCCACAGCGTGAGCGTGTGTCTGGGTTCATCACACCCGGACAATGATCTTTGTGCCGGACAAACCTCATCTCCGGACATTGTCTGACTATCAGCCCCGGCCACCTGCCTCTATTAGAGTGGTTTCACACCTCCTAGCATCGTGATTAATTGTTTTCCGGTTTTATTGAAATATTATTGTCAAATTCTTATACTCGTTTTATTTAAAACAGGTGTGTTGGTACGAACAAAATCTGAATAAAGTTTAACCCTACCAAGTACTTTAGAGAAAACTAAAAGTTGAACAACCGCCAACCAAAAATTTGTATACAACGTTTGGTTTAAAAGGTTTTCAGCATTGTGATATGATTGTTTTCTAAGTTCATGAATAAAATAATACCCCCTTTGCAGCAAACCTGCATACTCAGCGAAATTTAAATGGTACTTCACTAAGTCATGAAGCCACTTACAAACTTTAATCAAAGTATATTAATAAATAAGCGAGATATGACATTTTATTTATTCCCCATAAGAAAAACATTAGGACTGAGTATGAAGGTTTGCTGCATCAAGGACCACGAAATCTGGTTTTTATGCAAATACCAATGGATCACCTCCAGATGAAGCGAGATACCAAGTTTTATCAATTTATGTTCACAAACAAGCAAGATATTACATGTTTATTATTCTCCATAAGAATAACATTATAGCTGCTGAGTGCGCAGGTTTACTGTCATGGAGACCGCAAAAAATGAGTTTTGTATGCAAATAGCATTAAAACCCGACCATATAAAGCCACATACCAAGTTTCATTAATATATGTTCATTAATAAGCGAGATATGTAATTTTACTTATTCTCCATAAGATTAACATTGGACAACGTACTGTGTTTAGCACTCTCAATATCTCGGTAACCAATTGACGTAGAGCGATGATCAAAATACCAAATGTTTTTTAAGCTGAATTTAATTATGTAAACCAAAACTTGTGTTTACAAATAATTATATGTAAAAAGTTCAAAAAACCCATATTTTGGGGTTCAAAACCCCCCCACAACCCCCCTTAAAGTAGAGAGACCTGTCTGGTTCTCGAACTCATGAAAATAGATGCTGCCTTACACGTTTATACCAAATTTCATCAAGATCGGACAATTTTTACGAAAGTTATCGTGCCTATGGACACATATTATATATATACCTTTATATATATATATATATATATATATATCATACATATGAATTTGAACGAATGGTTTTTTTGGCATCTCGGAACCTCAAAACGAAAATTTGTCATGGTCCCGGGCCTAGGTCTTACCATGCTACCTACGGTAATAGCTTCTTCCCTATAGGGGAAATTCGCTAAAAGGGTAAAATTTAAATAATTTTAAATTATTGGGGTTGCGTCAATTTCTTTACTAAAATCAGGTGATCGAGTGGAGTTATTGGACAAACCTTAGTGAAAATAGAACTGGTTTATAAAAGTTTGGTTTGTTCTCCTTTTGGAAAAGAGTATTCACACGTAACAGTTATGTCACTCAATAAACATCTTCAGATTTTGATATCCAAAAGTGAATGCAGTCTAATGCCTTATCTCCGCTTGTATATTTTTTTAAATTTGATCCACCCTTCTACCTCTAAGGCGTTACTACATATTATATTAACATCTTCCCTAGAATTATCCAATTACAGGAACGATACTTATAAATATTACAGAACTTATCAGCTAATTCTTTGTTTAAAATTCATTGTTGGTGATGGTGAGTTTATGTTGTTTAAGAGATTATTGCGGACAACTAAGGCTAAAACCAAAGACAGCTAGGGTTAAAACCAAAGACAGCTAAGGCTAAAACCAAAGACAACTAAGGTATGAAACCAAAGAACTAATCATAACTTTCATAATAACAAAGACATTTTTAAGTTTCACAACTAATACAGTACATAAACCAATAACATAGCTTTAGCTTCTTCTTTGACTTTTTGTCGTTAAGTCCGTCTTTGACCACTTATAAGGCCACTATCGTCCTAGTCAAGCATTTCTCTGCTACAGTTGCCCTCGTATACAAGTTGACAAACAATTTCCAATTACCCATTATATTTAATTCTGATTGGCTATCGTTTGCGGCCGTTGAAGGTAACAGCAACATTATCACACCAGTATAATACATCTCAGTTGATACAACATAACTAAGTTGCACGCGCGACGGTTGCAGTGCAACAGTTGTCTAAGATAATGATGGTTTTGACCACGTGTCTATTTCAAAGTAGAATTACTGGTCACGTGACACTTCACTGAGCAAATGTCAGCTGATTTATTGGATCAGCTGTAGGTGTGGTCGACCTCGGATCAGCTGTTTTTGACACGGGTGGGGCTCCCACTTGGCTGACTCAGTATTGCAATGTGAGCTCACGTGATATTAGAGTTGAAGGTTACATTGGTCAAGACAACTTAACTCACTCCAAACATCTTAATTCTTTTGTTCGTTTTACATTATGTTATCAGTAATATAATACAAATACACTAATGTAACCTAACCGCTGCAGTGAAATATTCAAGGGAAATAACATTTGTCTTCGAAAGCAGCTTCGTCCAAATCACGAAGGATTTTAGAGACTATCCAAGATGTTTTAATTATGAGGAAGGAACAACTCGTATGTTTCAAAATTTAAATCGCCATATCAGCTCAACAATGTTCTTTGAGGTAATGGAAATAATTCGTTGAGACAACTGGAATTTTAATATTTGGATAGGACAGGTAATATTACCTCAACGTCTTAGCTGGGGATTATCAAAATTATCCCCAAAATCATACTCAGTTGTCCAGTGGGAGGAAATCCAACAAGTCTACTCGATGCCGAATATTTTACCCTTACAACAGTTCTGAATATGAATTGCTAGTGAACGTAAACGTCCTCATGGTGTTGGGTCTATCTCGATGTCATCTAGACTAAATTTATTTCGATGATGGTAATTTTCTTGTTCATTGGTCTTCTATCATACAAGCTCTACGATACGTCTTAGATTAGTTTTGACAAATAATTCTTTGTTGAGAAGATAATTAAGTTAGAGATAAGCTGGTTTTTAGCTATACAATTATACGGGGAACAATTATATGCTTCCGACAACACCATAATACAACGGGGTATACTACATAAAGGCAGAGAAAGTACAAGACAGTTATTATAAACATGTGTTTATTTTTAATCGGCATCACAGGTGGTACAAGAGAAGGGTCCCGAAAGATACCTCTTACCTATTGAAGTATCTGTGACCGACCAAATTCCTTATACCACCTACAAATCTTGGTTGCCACCTATAATATTTAGAAAACCACACTAGACAACAGTATAAGTATATTTCTTATCTTGTTTCTTACATTGCGTAGATTAATACAAAGGAGGCCATACTCGCAACATTGATTTATGGTGATGTTAGCTTTTAAGAGAAACCTGTTGACGGACGTCAGCTAGTGGTTTCAACAAGAATATTATTAGATTTAGGGTAAAAATACCAAAGAACATCAGAACCCTAACGCTTCAGTATGAGATATCTGTACACGTTTACGGTCAATCATAATGAAATTCACTCTTGCGAAAACTCAGGCTGGAATTAAACTGTAAATGAGCACAAAGCCTAAGTTTAATGGCTAGTTTTGACTCCAGGATGTTTGGTAGAAAACAAAAGTTAAAAGGAAAGAGAAACTGTGGAGAGGCTGGTTTGGCGGGTTTCGACCTTCGCTCCGCCAACGCCGCCGCCCGCCCGCCCGCCCAACCCGCGGTCGCCCAGCCACCCAGCCGCCCAGCGCGGGCCTTGAACCCATGACCGCCACTGTCCAGCACCGCTCCACTCAGCCATTCATAATTCTCACTACAAAGATCACGTTTATCTCATCTAGGTCCAGATCTTGACCTGAATCACGCCCTCCATTAATACTACTTCTTACTGTGTTCATACTGACTCATATTTGTGGAAGTTAATTTGTTTTGTGCTGTTCCAGACTTGTACTTATAGCGTAGATTTGTTATTTAATAGCTTAGATTTATTTTACAGCATTTACAACGTGTTTTTTTATGTATAAATAATTTAATTGTATTTTTGAAACACATAATAGCGATGGAATAGTATTTATTGTTGATTTATTTCGACTTTGCCTATCACTTCTAGTATTAAAAACTAAACTACGTACACTACTTGATATTTATGAGTAAGTAGATTCACTTGATTAAGGGAGGGGTTCCCTTACCTCCCGAAACGTAGTTTTAAACACTATAAGCGATAGGTAAAGTTCAAATAAATCAATGTTAAATAATTTAATAGTACTTTTATTTTGAATACACAGAGTAGTCTTAGAATTTTAAAATTTCAATATTTCGAAAAAATTAGACTAACCCGATTTTTTAAAGTCTGGTTCGTATAGGGCCTACACAAACTAAGTCAGCTCCACACCCCGATCCTATTGAACTCAACATTTAAAAATTGTCATGCTATTTTTGTAAATCAAGAACAATTTATATTGGTTGGTACGCATATTTTAGGTCGTGCTCTCTATACCTTAATACCTTATGCCTCTGTAATACGCCCACGCGACTAAGGCCTATTTAAGGCGAATATGACTGAAGGATGAGTGTAGAATGGTTGAGATGCCTTTCTGAAGCCTCGTTACTGACTAGTGACTATAAGATTATAAGACCGACTGATTCTTTAGCCAGGAAAATTAATTCTCTAACTCAAAATAAAATTATTAGGTTCTCAGTGGTCTTAATTTGTAAAACTCCAGTAATATTCAATCCTACTATAATCGGAGAAAGTTAGTTCAATCGCAACGCCCAGATGACACTCCCGCAGTCGCACGCAGCGGGAGAAAGTGTTATGCAGTTTGTTTAATTGTGTTCGGTTTCTCCGGTTGTCGTCGAGACGATGTATTATTAGATTTGCACCCGTCACTCGTCAAACGATAGCGGGGTCAGAGGTCGCCTCTACCTGTTGGGATAAGATCGGTGAAGCCATCAACCCATCAACCCAGACCTCTCTACCAGAGTCGGGTGTCACTTTCAAACTTTGATTGATGTGAGCTGCTTGGATGGAATGGCAAGTGAGATGAACACTGAGAGAGAAATGCAGCAATGGAATATAGGATTTGTCATTTGGAAGTCAATGTGACATTGGGTGATTCACATTAACGAGATGTAATTTAAATAACATAAAAAGTTTTTGCATTGGGAATTGGGCCATAGATGATCTAGATGCCAAATTATAAGAGTTCCTCTTTGATTTGTAGCTCTACAGGAAATTACAAGAAGAGTCAAAATCATCATCATTTTATGGATTTTGTATTTACGGCTGTAGAGTGCCGAGATACAAATCATTGTTATTTAGAAACATTTAAAACTATATACTCTACTTTTATTCTTTTATTGGGTAAAAAAATAGAAGTAGTGTCTAAATTGTTTATTTCTTTATATTTCTTTGATTGGCTAAAAATTATACGTTCCATTTTCTTTGCAAAAGTTCCTTCCTTGAACTCTCTTTGAACTTTTTTTGTAGTTTGTTGAACAAATATGTGAACTTTGTTTATAATTAAAGTAAGTTGCTTATTAAACCTCTCAGACCCAACTCCAAAAGTAACAAAAAGTAGTTGTTCAGGTTGAGTGAAGAAAAAAGGATGATCCTTCTACCTGTCAAGTGACCTTGGATACAGGTCTTACAATGGTAGCGTCTCAAAAATCTTATTAAATCTCTATTGGTTAACTTTGAGATCTATTCTCATACGATCACTTTCTCGATTCAGGATTCTAAAGTGGGTTTAGAAAGTTTAAGCATTGCCCCCTAGGAAGGCATAACCGAGGATGTCCGAGGGTAACAAAGTAGTGGGGGTTTGCCGGTGCTGGCTCACTTGATTAATTGCTTCCGGAAGCGCTGCGTCATTAAATACGTCATCTGAGGCTGAGCCAGTGACGTAGGTGGTTTTGTGACGTAATGAGTGAAAGGTTAAAGTTCAAGGTCACGGGGAGGTAATTTTAAAAAAGTACTACCTCGCACGCGTAAAATCCGATTGTGATTCGATAGTTAATCGATAATAAATATCGAATAAATATCGAATGAAACAATCGAATGATACGAGTGCGAGGTAGTACTATTACAAATATTACTTTATTTACAATAATTCATGTTTACAATAGTTCCCCGTTGTTCGTTGTCATCGATGTTGTTGATCCGGACGAGTTGCGGCCATCACTTCGCTTTCTGAAGAAAGACGGTAGATACTTCGATCCCTGCGCAGAGTCCATGTTGTTTTTTGATGCGTAAAGTTCCAAAGATAAATCGTAACCGGACGCAATAAGAAGTCTTAACTCTTCACTAAACACCTCGAGGTCTTGGTAAGTCGCAAGATGAATAGAGTCATAATGAATACACCTAATTTTAATGGACATTTTAATATAATGTTTTACGTTTGTGAAGAGCACTCGATGTTCACCAGTCGAGAGCCGGAGGTGTACTGACTATTCGCTAGCTAGCGTTTTGGTATCAAACAAAATGGTGGGGGTAAAAGTGTGGTGGGGCGGAGCAGATGGCGGGCGGCAGATGGCAGGCGGCAGGTGGCAGCTGGTGCGAGGCAGATGGTTGCTACTACATTCGCCGCCACAGTAATGCAATCCTTCGGCGTAATTCTTGTATTTTATCTTGTCGGTTCATTTGATACGTTTTACATCTACATATGCAATAGCTAAAACACTTGCACTTACGACAAGCTTTCCCGTCAACTTGATCGCCTGGTATTTTAAAACATTGTAACTCGCAACAATATGTCTTCAAATTGTTATCGAAAAATAAATTGTTCATAGGTGGCACCGACATGTTAGCTGCAGCGTGTGTTAGACAAGACTGAGACTAACTTCACTGCTCCCTCTCTTTTATACCTCTTCATAAGTTAACCCTGAATGAAAGTTCAAGGTCACCCATTCGAATTTTAAAAAAAAAGCAACACAGCAGTATATAAAATAATATACTGCTGTGTTGCTGTTTTCTTTATTTTTTTTTCATATTTTTTTATTTTTTTTATTTTTCTTTTCTTTATTAAACAAACATTTTACAATACAATAAACTTAAGTTTAACATTGATGACTAGAAATACAAACAATAAAATACAAACAGAGAAATACAAACAGAGACATTATGTACAAGGATGCATGATGTGCAGAGTGAGTTCCGTTGAGTTGTTGCCGCTTACACCGTGTGATACCAAATACAACGTCCCCGGTTGAATATCTCGCAAATCTTCATTCTGTAGCAGTTGAACAAATCGTTTTGGAAGAAATACTTGAAACTTCGGCTCATCTCCTGAAGTTAAAGGTGCTTCGCTCAATGAAACTAGAATTGCTTCTCCATGTGTGGTTTCCACTTTCTTGATGTTATGAATAATGTAGTGTTTTTGTTCTTTTAATTCTGAACACTTTTTAGTTAGCAGAAGGTCGGATTTTGAATGAGTGTTGAATTGATCAACCAGTGTTTGTAGAAACTGTTGTGATGCCATCTTCGTCAGTGGTGGTTGCGATGTCTTCTGTGATGTTGCCTCTTCGGAGTCTCGAATAATACTCGTGCCGGAGCGGTGTTGGATCCTCGTATTTATAGGCCCCGCTACCCCCACTACATTCCGGTTCTTTGCTACCCCCACCACATTTCTGCGTTTGTTCCAAGTAAGCAGCCAAACGATATGCGTTGTGCAATGCGCAGTTTGATTGTCCGTGTTTAGGATCTTTTGCAGCAACACAAATATTACCGAGATTAATGTTAAAGTCCTTACCGATAGTTATATCGAAAACATCACCGTGCGTGTACTTTTGTATCCAGTTCCTTTTTTCTAATCCTCTTGTGTATATATGTGAATATTGTTTGCAAAAGTTAAACATAATACTGTGCAGATTACTGTAGCTTATAAATCCTTCATACCAATGTATGTGATGAAAGTAGTTTGTTATCCATTTGTTTGTACTTTTTGCTTTGGCGTTAAGGTTGTTAAAAGAAAAAGGAGCTTCAAACGTGAATGGGTAAACTACAAATGTAAGCAAGTCTAAAATTACTAATTCCTTGATAATAAACCTATCATCATTATTTCGAAATGCTTGAAATTCTATTACACAAGGCTTTACACTCACTTCTTCATCCCCTCCGCTCATCATGACACCTAACGATCAACTAAACTGTTTTCCACACCACGGTAGGTTAAATACCAGGCCGTACAGTTGCAGGCGCGTTGGTGTATATTTAACGTGGGCACCGTCCCCAATAGGCCTACCCCACGTGTGTTCTTCTTTACTAAGTTAAACTTTAGTCTTTTTTAACTTCCTCTTCTCGTGTTTCGTTTTCTTCATCTTCTTTTTTCTCCGTTTCTTCTTCCTCTGTTGTTTCTTCTGTAGCTTCTGTAGCGATTTCTACAAGTGGTTCAAAATCCTTTAACTTTCTCCACATGCAAACTTCATGAGGTATTCTATTAAAAATAGATGTATCCACAGGTCCGTACACGATGGTGCTATCAGGTTGTTTTTCCAAAGTATCGACCAAATATTCTTTAATAATAGCGCTTGCAAATACCAACTGTCTCATGTACCTTGTAATAGGTTCTGTTGCGTAGTTTAAAACGTAGAATTCTTCACGTGACAGTAGAATCTTATTTTCATGTTGAGTCAAGTCTCTAATTCGCACTTGTAGTTGTCCGCGATGTTTAACAATATCGATTTCATTGTCACAATCCAAAAGTCGAATATGTGTTTTTCTTCCACACAAACTGTTAGTTAAATAACATTCTATTAAATGTACATGTTTCAAAAATGACTCCCAAGCATTTTGCGAAAATAAAACCTTTTTTGTTCCATGGTGTAAAATTACTGTAGGGGAATAATCCAATGACTTTATCAATCCAACTGATACACTTTTACTGATGCATGCTGAGATGGGGTAAAAGATTCGCAAAAACACTTCAGTTAAAATGTGAGGAGGAATATTTTCTTCAACTTTCTTCTTCCTTTTTGGTACTACCTTTGATGGGTCTGCATTACTTTCCTCCTCTCTATCTCTTTTACCAAACTTTAAAAATGCAGTTATTTCCTTGATAATTTCTGCTTCGCTGGTATTATCACGTTCCAATAACGGTGCTATTTCTGCATCACCTTGTACAACAGATGGAGAACTCATTTTGTAGAAGATGTTGCCCATGCGACGATAGACGATCAACTGAAGACCTGCATTGTTGCTCCGCTATTTATAGGTTAGCGACAGTGGCGGTGCCGGTGGTGGTACAACGTTTTACAATACCGTCTTTACGATACCAGTCAACGGTGTGTATGTAACAATTTTATCGTGCAAAATTAAACAATACGCAGATGTATTTGCAGGTACGTTTTCTTGAAATTCCATTTCTATCTTTATATCAACACTAGACGATTTTACAGATTCGTTTTGTTTGGAGCAATCAATTACAACAATCGGAGCTTTCGATTCAAACTGTACGGGAGATAGTAGAGGTGTGTTTGTTTTGCCGTAATATGAATTTTGGAACCTAGCGTACATATCGTATAAAACACTGTACCTTTTTTTATCAAAAGAGATATTAAAGTTGTCGTAGGGAAAGAATTGTGAATTCAGGAACACTTTACAGTTTGTTAATTTACAATGGTCAAATTCACCAGCATTTTCAGTTAATATACTTTTTTTCTTTGTTTGTAATCCAAAGATTACATATCTCGCTTTTTCCAAATGAGTAGAAGTTTTTACAGTCCATGTATGCCGTTGTGTTGAAGGTAAAACGGGGTATTCATGAAACTCCCAGCTTCTGAATGGTATTACAATGTCTCGATCTGATTTTAACTTTCTTAATAATGTAATCCTGTGTTCATCATTTAGTCGCACATGTGGTACTCTCCAAACAATCTTGTCTAATGTTAGTTTCCAGTCTAAATTGGCTTCAGTTGTTCCAGCAGATGCTTTAATAATATCATTATCGTTTGATGACCTTAATAAAACTAGTTCTTGTTTTACATTTATTATTATTCTTCTGTAATCTTCAGCAAATCCTAAAAGTAATCTTAAAGGTACGTAAAAATCAAAGTTTCCCGAAGCGTCAGGAGTAATTATACTTTTGTCTGGTGCAACCCATCCTGCAACAGCTAACAGATTCTTCTCATTTGGTGTTAAAGACGCTAATCCTTTTAATGTACTGGAAATTCCAACCTTTTTTGTTGAATCGACTGTAACTCCTGAAATTTCATATCTAATCTCGTCAAACAAAAATGCCATAGGATTATTTATGAACGGAACAGTGGTTCCAACAGTACCGTCAGCTTTTGTTACTTTTCCTTCAATATATAAATAACTTTCGCATGGAAGAGTATAAATGTCTTGTTGTTGTATAGGAATCCTAATTTCATCGTTATTGTTTAATTTGGACGAAGCGTAAGGGTTGTGCGTGTGATATTCCTTTTCCCATAAGGTCTCGTCGAATGTTGGGCCCTGCGCTATATCCAGTATATCCATTGTTAATGACCTTTAATCCAATTTCTTCTAGAAAACGAATGTTGTCACTTGTTAATCCTTCTACAGCTGATGAGCTACTGACCTCTTTGCTGGTTGGCTCTCTCTTTTTAAATGATAACCCCATTATCTAAGCGGATGATTTTATATGTATTCTTACAGTAATAGCTTCTCCTCGAAAGTCAATAAGGTTTCCGTCTTGATCCACTATGTTCAGCACGATGTCTGAAATGAAACTGGTGTTTAACGGTAGGTACACAAGGTTTTGAGGCTTTTCTACTATCTTGAAACCCGGTGCGACTGATGGGTAGAATGTGTGTAATATATGCCGATTTTCTCCATCTCTGTAGGATCCTTGTATAATGTTACATGTAATGTCTATGCTGTTTACTTTGATGATCGTCACAGTTCTATTCCCAGAATGAGTTGTATTAGGTTCTAATACCTTTGTTTCCTTAGAAAACCCCAATAAACTACCAATTGAACGTTCTTGGCCAAAATCAATATAATACTTAGAAGTAATTTCGGCTTTCATTGTATTGTTATTGCCTTTTATCGTTATATTTTCTTTTCCCATATGTTTTTGTATAACTTCATTTATATTATCAATTTCATAAGCTCCTGTTGGTAAACTGAATTCTTCCAAAGCTGAATATTTTCCTTTATTATCTTTTGTCTTGTAATAATGTATTTTGTTATTAATTCCTTCACTAACGTTTGGAATAGAGTTATATGTTGTTAAATCCAATAATGCGGCTTCCCATAGTCTTCCTTTTTGCAAACGTAGCGCTGGAAACAGAATACTGCGCAAAGTACATGAGTTACCGGTTAATGACACTGTATACGAAGACATCTTAAAGTTGACTAACACTTTTAGCTAAAAAGTCTAAACATAAATGACCGCAAATGGATGTATCATCAGGTTGTTTTCTTGTATAATTGTAAAAAACATTTTCTGCCGCACGAAAGTATTGTTGAAGTTCTTTCGGTGGTGGAAGGTTTCCAAAACTGTCGAAATAATAAATCGTTTCACCAAGTTTCTTGTAACACACCCAATGAGTGCCTAATCCTTCACTATTATCCAAATTTACTATACCAGTCTCATTTTTCCACATTTTAACCGGTAATTCATCTTTCATAAATACTCCTCTAAAAAATGGGATTTTCAAACAAGAAGCATATGTAATCAGTTCTTCATTGGTTAATTCTTTGTTTTTAATTATTAATTGCTCTTTCTTATTTAATACACACGATACGGTCTTAGGTATAGTCCTCCTCCCTTTTTTATCATTGACCATATTGTTGGTTTCTTTTTACCTTTACCACTAGTAGATCGACGTTTTCTTCTGATATTACCTCCTTGTTTCTTAGCGGGTCTTTTCCCACGCCTTCTTCTCTTTCCTCCTCCAAACGTAGTTTTTGCTTTCATTGCTGCTGTTACTGCTAAAGACGCTGCTTTTTCACCAATACTCGCGTCACTAGATTTTACTCTTTGCCAAGCTTTCTCAGAAAGTGCTCTATCCGCTATTGATCTATTTTTTGTATCACCAAATTTGGAATACGCTATATCGTGCTGTTTACAGGCCTGATCAAGCTTATTTATTCCAGGATCTCCTCTAGCAAGCCGTTTCTCTAATTTGGTTCCAGGACCACAATATTGATATCCTCCAGGTAAATGTAATTCCACAGGTAATAAATCAATCGCCTTGTTAACTATAGCTCCAACCGGTTTACTTAATAGAGAAAATGCTGTTGATGCTATTCCCCTTCCTCTCTGTAATCTCTCTCGATTATGACTGATGCGTTTAGCCCTCGGCATGACTATTTATAGCCAAACTTACAATCAGTAGGTGCACTCTATAAATGTTTTACAATGAATGTAATATTAGTCTTGGCTTCTTGTATTATATATACTGTTTAAAATCCATTTATTATATAGAAATGGATTAATTAATTAAATGTAGACATAATAAATAAAAGTAGTAAAAATAGAAATAAGGTGTAATTGAAGATGTTTTAAATGTTTCTCCGCTGGTGATGGTATCGTTGTTTTCGGTAAAATGAATAAAATCTAAATAGTTGTCATGTTCCCTTAGAAACTTGCCACTTAATCGTTGGTAATTAAATAACACATTCCAGTCTAGTTTATCTTTAAAATTGTCAATGTAATTTTCAGAGAGATTTTGATATTTACTTATTACTTCCCAACAGTTATTAAAATTTGATGTCATCTCTACAAGGAAGTCTTCTGAAAACTGTTGTCTTTGTAAAATATGAATCCAGTTAACTCTGTGAAAATAAATTCTTAACATAGTCATTGTGAAGAGGTAGTGTATGGAAAGTTGTTCCCAATCCATATATCTATCAAACCGTTGAACAAAACCATCTGTCAGCACTCCTTGGGGAAATCTCGACTCTTGAGATATTAAACTCCACGCAGTAATATTGGATTCCATCATCCTCTCTGTATTATCTCTCGAATATGACTGATGCTTTATCCCTTATCATGGGTATTTAAATTCTTTTTTCTCTTATATAATCTTCATCGTTTTCTGTTGGTTCATTAATCACATTCACTTTATCCCCCTTTCCTAATGTCTTGACTTTAGAAGGCTCAGACGGTTTATCTAATTGATTAGGTTTTTCTGGATTGTGTATCTTTTTCCAGTCTAAATAATTGTGGCTGTCAACATCTGAAGCTACAGCTCTTCCTGAAGCCCGATGGATATAATTAAATAAAGCTGCACCAAACCTTTCCATATGTTTTTCATATTCTGTAGTCCATTTCTTGTGTACTATATCAAATATTTTCTTATTTACAGCGTCTCCATCCTGCTCACAATCACCTACATTTGACAATTTTAATTTTTTTACATCATAGCTTGTATCAGTTTCATTCTTTTTGTAAATCGTTAACAATTTTAAAGTCGCTAAATTTACTGCTTCACCATCATAAATGGGATGTTTTATAATGCTTAACCTTTTACCGGAAAATCCCCAATGGTCTTCGTGTACAATCGGGGTTCTTTTATCCATATATTGTACCGTAACCGCATCAGAAGACAAAAGCGGATCACCAACATTTTGAATTACTTTTCCTTCAAAATTATAATTACCATCAGGTGTTAACGGAAACCCAGCTCTTTTTTCACTATATCCAGATTTTACTCCAAACTCGGAATACCGTCCAAACTTGTCCACACTCATGATGTAACTGAATCGCTATCGTTTAGGTTCTTACTATATATATATATATATATATATATATACGTCTACTGAACAATTATTTCTCGTTTTCGCAGTTCATCAACCAAAGCTACCCATTCGTTTTCTAAACCAGTGTGCCCGGCTTCCATAGCTTCATGTAATAACCTCATTCGATCAACTAACTTATTTATATCGTTGTAATATATTATATTGGTTTTATACAAATTTTTTAATAATCCCCTTCCAGATGTAGTAGGATCAGTTGTTTTTCTTTTTTTATGCAAAACATTTAATTCAGCAGAAGATAAAGCTCTTCTTTTAATTGGAGCTTTATTTGATTTCGAGGGGAAAAGACTAGATATAATGTTTGTGTATTTTATTGACCTGTTTCTATGAATAGATAGGTCTTTGGAATATTTTTTTCTATGTGCATTTGTATACTCTAGTATATTTTTAAACAATTGTAAATCCTTTTTAGTATATTTACCAGGATTATTTTTAAAGATGAGTTCAAACAAACCTGTTGTACCTTTATATTTCTTATCACCAATAACTATATCATCATTTTCGTTTATATCTAACTTTCTATCTCCAATCATTAATCCTTTATCCTCTATTCTAGCTCCATATGTATGATAATTTCGATTAGCATGTGTGCCATGTAACATTTTTAATGTATATTTTCTTCCAAGTGTTCCTTTAAACATAATATCTGTGCCTAATTTGCTTAAGTTGGATGGGTTGATATCCTCTTCTTCTGCTCTTGTATCTTCCGCACTTGTATCTTCTGTACTTGTATCTCCTGCAATGTTCTTTTCCCTTAAATCTCCTATATCTCCGCTTTCTTCATACTCGTCGCTTTCTTCAGATGTTTGTAACTGGTCAGAACTTTCATCATTTTGAAATTCTTCTTCATATTTGGAAATTGGTAGCATTTTGTCTCCTTCGAAGCGAATTGAAGGTTTTTCCATATTTTGTGCTAATCGCTTTAAAGGTTCAGTAACAGGTTTGAATGTTGTTTCTAAAAATTGCTCTCTTTCATTTATACCTGATTTTAAAGCTCGGTTTTTTTGTCTAATAGAATCACTAAGTGATTTTATTTCCTTTAATAGCTTTTCCTGGTTAACCATCTTCACACCTTGACGACTTGTACAGTAATACCGCTAATCAGTGTATTAAAACGAATTTATCAAAACCTATTCTATAACGACCATCTTTTATAGCTTGATCTTTCATAATAACCAAAAATCCATAATTTTCCGCCCATGCTTTTCCGCAAAGCTCTTTAAACTTTTCAAATGGCATATCCGCATTCACATGGTCGTTATATATATGTTTTAGGTTAGTATCATCTTGTTTGAATACAATTAGGATATTTGCATTATCTCTGATAAGTTGTTTTGGGATTTTGCTATAAGTTTGTCCTATATATATGCTGTCGATGTTATTATGTCTTCCCATGGCAAAGTAGTTTCTAATAGTATCCTGATTTTCACAAGATACATCGTCAAATATAAATACAGAATACGGTTTCGCTTCGTTTGGTTGCATAATGCTATCACTAGCGTTAAATTTGTAAAAATTAACATCAGACACATCAGATAGGATTTTATCCAGCAATTGATACTTTGGTTGATGTAGAGACTTTGAAAAAATATATAGGTTATTAAACCTTAATCCCTGCGGATTAGTGATCAAATTAAAGACAACATTGGTCTTTCCGCAGTTTGAGGGGCCACTTACTATACATCGAACAGTGTTTGGAAGTAAACTGCCGTGTTTACCATTGTTGATTTTAACGTTATCCACAGTTAAATCATCTATGTTATTAATATTGAATCGATCTTTATGGTGAATAATCTCCATCCTGCTCAAAGGTTAACGATGAAATGAGTTGCTTGCATTAAACCAAGTCCTTTATAGGTATCCATGAATCCTCAGTTTTGTTAAACCCTAACCACCGCACTTTAACTGCGTCCTTTTTTCTTTGTAACACTTTTTCAACAAGATATACATCACCTACTGTTGACTTTAACATTTCATGTCCATAAAATGCACCTTGCAACAAATCTCCTTTGTTATCTTTTAGAATATACGTTTCAGGTACAGTCGGTTGCACTTTATACACTGTAAAAACTTCATTCGTCCAATTGGGAAGGTATTTCTTGGTAAACACTCCCTTATATTTACTAATCCGTACTTTATCACTTACATTAAATTTTCTTGGCTGCATTTTTTCTACTTTAGGCTTTGTATTTTTCTTTATGCGTTTTAATACATCTTTTGCATTTCTTCTATTTACTTTGTTAGGTTTCATACCAATAGTTCTATGAAACCTGTTGTTATAATCATTTATTAATTGTGGTAAAACATCATACCATACGTAAGAACCTCTTTTTGAAAATTGTTTATACAGTGCTCCTTTCAAGGTTCTATTGAATCTTTCTACAATAGCTGCTTTTTTCTCTGAATTTGTAGAATAATGATTTATTTTATATTTATTCATTAACTGTGCAAAGTTTGTATTAAAGTATTCTGTTCCATCATCAGTTTGTAAATGTTTAATTTTGTTTTTATCTCTTTTTATGGCTATTTCCATGGCTTCTGTTACACTTTTACCAGTCTTGTCCTTTAGAGGCAAAGCGTCTGCAACTTTTGTAAAACAATTAATAATTGTGAGTATATATTTAAATCCTTTGTTTATTCTGCTATGCGGTCGCATTTCAATTAGATCCGCTTGATATAGATCATTTATCCCTTTTATAACAGTATTTCTTCTTGGAAACTTTATTCTTGCAGGTTTGTGTAGTTCATTAATAATCTTCTCCTTCAGGTCTGACATGATGGTTTCACGAAGGCAGCTGATATGGTATTAAATATTCGTTGGTATAAATCTCCTTATATATACATATAGTTCAAGGTCATTCAAAACTTGTGTAAAAAAGGGGAAACACAGCTTAACATTGCTGTGTTTCCCCTTTTTTACGGAAAGGAAAAGGATAAAGGATCTAGGACGATGAAAAGGTTACTCGTCAATAGGGTTGAGGGAGTAGTGGCCGAATGGTAAAGTGTGGATGTTGTCTGGAAGAATGTGTCGTTTATCATCATTGGAAGAAAGTGCTTTTTTAACTTCTGTTAGACTGTATATCTGATGGTTAAAACTTCTAATTGTATTGAATTTAGCTGTAATGACTTTATCTTCAAATAAACATTGCTTGTATTGATCAAAAATAACTTTCTTTTCTAAATATAATTTCTTTACACCTTTAGCTTTCTTAATATAGCTATTCTTCTCGTCTTCTTTTTCATCATATAGTTTTAAGGAATACAGTTTTGACATAAGTGCAACAATCTCTTCAAGTAGAACTCCATTTGCTTCATCTTTAAATTTGCCCAGTACTTTTTTGTTTTTGTCTTGGTCGTAGTTAGGATGGGTCTTTGGGTAGTCAGAAAAATCGAATTCGTTTTTGTAAACAAATGTACGAAGATCTTGATACATATCATTTGTAATAATCCAATACACAAAAGCGTCTGTATCCATGTAGCTAATGCCAATGTTCTCTCTTCCATAGAAGGCAACCATTTTGTTATAATGAAAATCGTACATGTGTGTTTTTGAGATGTCCAAGATTGACATGCCTATATATAAAGGACGATCCATCTTCACACTCGTCTTCTTCATAGACACTGCTACAAGTCTTTCATTAATAATTATAGATGTTCCAAAGTTTGGCTGCTGTACGAGTTTCTGTAGCTTTTTTGCGTCAGTAACAAGTTTAACATTTTTGTGTCTTCTTTTGTTTTCCAATGTTTTTCCAAATATCGCATTATTCATTAATTTAAAAAAGTCTTTTTGAAATTCTGATGTAGCGGCTGCTCTTCTGGTGGTGTTTGAATCAATGTAAGGTTTTAACCAACATGACTGAGAAAATTCCAAAACTCTATTAATTTTTGTAATACGTAGTCCTAATTCGATGGCTTGTTGGACTACCCAAAAGTGAGCCACGTAGCGCTGTTTATTATTTAGAGTCATCATTAATTTAGGGTGTTTTCCAGTTGGAGAAACTTCTGTTTTAGCGAGGAGTGGGAGGTCGTAATGGAGATCGTGTAAATGTTCCGGGTATTCAAAATCGCAATCTAAAATATATCCAGTGTCACCATGTTTTGGAATTTGTGAAATATCGCCAATAGAGTCGGGGTTAACCCATTTGAAATTATCATATGGAAGTGGGTTTGACATAGCCCATCCGTATAAGTTGTTTGCATCGAAATATCCCAAATAGGTTGTTGGTTTAGTTTCGTCGTAATTAGGAAGGTATTTGTTGTTGGCCTTAACATGTCTGGTAACACTTTGAACCAATCCACCTCTTACACCTGCTTCAATCATTAAAACCATGTCAATATCTGTTAAAAGTTGGAGTTTGCATTTTGTTTCTTTTAACATAGCTTGCCAAGCTAATCCTGGAGAAGTATACGAATGTAAAGGGTCCAATCCATATGCGGCAAAACAGGTGTTTCGAAATTCTTCAATCACATCACAAAGAAGGGTCACATCTAGTTTGACATAAAAGTCTGAGTAATCCCCTAAGGTCTCCATATTCATCTCGTTCCATACTCGAAGTGCATGTTGATAATCTTCAGGTTCTATTTCTTCATCATTAAGTTTGTTTTTGAATTTATCTGGTGTAGGAAGTGATGTTTCATCAAATCTATTCAGTCCGTCAATGTAATCATAGGGGAAGACTCCTTTTCGAAGAGCTAAATCCATTTTATCATTAGGCACAATTTTACTTGTTTCAATCAAATCTTGTCTTCTTAAATTTTTAGTTAATTTTGCAAGGCTAAAAGGCATAAATCTGAATGAATCAACAAATCTTAGTTTTATTTTACCAACTTTTTTAGAGAAGCTTATAAATTTTTCCATGGTTGTTGCCAAGACATCTATTTCTCCATTATCTCTGCCCAATTCTGGGATTATAAAGTGGGAGTCGTATCCACTAAGATTATGTAAAACAACGGGGATAAAGTTTGGAAGTTTATAGTTTAAATTGCAAGAGTTACAGGCTGCACCTCTGTAAGCTCCTGTTAGATGGTCATGGTCTCGCACTTTACTGTTGGTCAGTGTAAAAGTGTTAATACACAAATAACATGTTGTTGCTGAGTCGTGTCGTTGAATTTCATCTTCATTCATAGGAATCATCGGTACCACATTTCTGTACATTTCTTCAACTTTCCCAGCTATGATATATAAGTCATCGACGAAGTTTCGAGCTGCTTCTTCACCGCGATATATCTTCGGTGTTGTTGTTAATTCATATCTTCGCAAATGTTCTTCAGACAGTGTTGATTTTATCATCAAACAGTAGCTGTTTGGTGTGTGCTGCTGGTATTTGCTTCTTCTTGTTACGTTTTCTTCTTGATGTTCGAGCGGAAGTAAAGACGCCTCAAAATCAGCATACACAACAACAGGTAAACGGTATTGTTGGATTACTTTGTCAAATTTTATCTGAGCTCTGCTAGGATGCGGCAATTTAATTCTTACTTCATAGTTTTCATTACATAGCCGTTGGTGTTCTACAAGCCAATCTGATCCTCCCCTTCTTAGTTCTTTGTTTACGTGACAAAAACATCTTTTGCAAATTGTCATCTTTTTTTCATGTTTGGATAATTGTTTAGAAACAAGACTTTCAAATTGTTTGATATACACAAAGTGTGAAATATCACCTTTAGTTATCAATAACAAATCGGTATGATCTCTGCGCTCATTTGGTGTTATACGCAAGGGGTACACATTGTTTGACGAATCCAATCCAAATAGGTTGATAGAAGCTGAAGGATTTTGTTTTTCAAATTTTAAAACGTCTGTTATAGCAACAGGGTAAGTCATCCCTTGAAAATTATATCTATGTTGTACTTCTTCATATTTGTGACTTGGTCTTATCGGATTGTCTGTTACATATTTGACCAACATGGCATATTTAAAACATTCAGTATCTTGATTTTGTACATTGATGCAGGATTTGGTATCACTAATCTTTTTTGGTAAAGGGATATAGCTACTGCCACGAATTCCATAACCGTGTTTGTGTACTCTTAAGTCTAGCCCTGTGATGCTTAACAAACTCCATCCTGAGCCTCTTCCTTCATGTTCTTGTATTTTTGTCATTAGCTCTTCAAAACATTCAGATACGATTGAATCAATATCTGACGAAAACATAATAGTTCGGTTTTTTGTTAAAAACCCTCTCGGTGAAGTTTCATTTTGAATGTTTGTAAATAAAGCATCCATTAATAGTCCAAATTTGATAAAATTTAATCTTTTTAATTCATTTTGCAAAGTGCTGATTACCAATCCTTTTGCGTTATTTAAAAATTCTTCGAGTTGTAATTTTGCGTTGTCAATTTTGAAGTGGGTTACTACATTACCCGGAAGTGCTCGGGCATGTAGTTTTACATTTACTGCTGTTGATGGTGAAGGACGGTGAAGTGTAGACAGAGCATGCGTAGAAGTCGATGCAGCTGATGATGTTGAAGGACGATGTAGTGTAGACAGAGCAGGCGTAGAAGTCGATGCAGATGATGATGTTGAAGGACGGTGAAGTGTAGACATAGCAGGCGTAGAAGTCGATGATGATGATGCATATTGAATAACACTTGGTCTGGAATGTTGGTGTTGAGCTAACATTCGATCTATTTCTTTCAATTCTTCTTCTTCATACTTTTCATCTTGGTTGTTGTTATGTTTTAATTCTTTATGAATCATTAAAATAAATTCATCCTTAAATGAAGACTTGCAAATATCGCAGCGATGCATAATGTAGGTGCGATCTCCACAAGGGTCAAGGCAATAATGAACAACACTGCAAATGCCCTTCTATTTATACCCTAGCAAAAGTGGTGGGGGTACGTTAAGTTTACTATTTGTTTTTGTTTTTGCATTTTATATTTACTATTGTAGCTGGAGGCTACAAATTTCTGTATTTAGGTCAAGGTCATTGAACAAATTTGCCAAAACGGGGAATAGAGCAGTAAGTGATTCTCACTATAACCACAAACTGATCTATTCCCCGCTTTGTATTTAAAGTAAACTATTTGAAGACAACAAAAATTTATTCAGATTCTTCCGATGAGCTCATATCACTAAATAACCGACGACGAACACAAAAGTTCCCTGTGACCGGATCTAAAACTACGTCATCGATATTAATACTGCTTGGAGGGGTTCCACTATCAACAAGGTCCATTTCCTCCAAACAGAGCAACTGATGATGACATTCTGGTTCATTATCATCATCGTCGTCGTCGTCAGTCAACAACTCCAACAGCTCCATCTCTCCAGCATATGGTTCACTGCTAGCAAACTCACTTAGTAGTTCAAGATCACTAAACAGTTCATCTTCCATCTCTGAATCGTCTTCGTCTTCATCTTCGTTTATATTTACTGGAATATTTTTAATCATTTCCAGTATAGTCTTCTTAGAAGGGAAAATGTTATCTCTGGGCGACATGATTCCAAGTAGCAGACTGATGTTACCACTAATACAAAACCACCTTTTATACCCCGATTCCGGTGGTGGTGGGGGTAAGTGATGAAAGTGCAAGTGGTAGGAAAAAGTAATAGGGAAGAGGTATTATTGTAACACAAATGATTAAGTCCTGTAAGTAGGTCAAGGTCGCCTTAACCTATTACCAGAACGGGGAATAGAGCAGTAAGTGATTCTTACTTTAACCACAAACTGATCTATTCCCCGTTCTGTCTTCCGCTGTTCAGTATTTCCAAAGTCTCTTAGTTAGTTGAAGAAAGTTGATCAATTTCCATCGTTAGCAATTCTTCAGGCAGTTGAAACGATGTATTTTGTGATAACATTTCCAACATATCAATATATTTTATGGCGTGTTTTATAGTAGAAAGTCTTGAAGCGTTCGGTTCGAGAAAAGGTAATTTTGTTCGTAATAAATTATAGGCTTCATTCAATATTGCAATCCTTTTTCTCTCTCTAGCACACCTTCTTTTCTCTCTATCATTCTCCTCCTTTCCTTTAACATCGAAGTTAGACGATCCTCCTGGGCTATCCATAGCTGAACAATAACTATACTCCGAAGCCGACTGCCTTATATATATATGTTTACCCCCACCCTTTTACAATGAATATAGCTGGTTCAATGTCTTGTTTGGGAAAAAGTCGCTAACCTAACGTGTAGTGTAATAAAGACACAAAAAAAACCCCTCTTGTAATAATCGGTCTCTGCAACATCGCGCTTTAATACCCATCATGTAAGTGGGTCAAGGCCGTCTGATTATATTACCAAAACGGGGAATAGAGCAGTAGGCGATTCTCACTTTAACCGCAAACTGATCTATTCCCCGCTCTGTATTTAAATTTTTTCCTTTTTTTTGATTCAGTTAAAGGTTTGGTTTGATATAGAACGTTATGTTGATTATCCATCCCTTTTCGATTAACCTAACCATATTAGCAAAAATTTTAAATAACTTCTTACTATCGTTTGTTTTGTATGCTTCATTTTCATTACTATACACTTCACCTGTTGGCCTCCACATGTACAGTTCACAACCAACCTCTATGACAAGATACTTGTGCAGTAATCTTCTTACAGCAAGCAGCTGATCGATGTTTTCAACTCTTCTGCTAACTACTAGAGTTGCTACAGAGATAGAAGGAGCCGATGCAGTCATTTTCAGCAGAATGATCTTTACCGGCAATGGAGACCCCCTTTATACTCGCTGTAGGTGGTGGGAGTAATAGGGTTAGGGAAGGGATTTTGTTGTAAAGAAATAATAATGATTTTTAATATTTTTCTTTTTGTACCAATTGATTATTTTCTAAGTCCTCAAGGTCGTTTGATCCTGTTGCCAAAACGGGGAATAGAGCAGTAAGCGGATCTCACTTTGTCCGCAAACTGATCTATTCCCCGCTTTGTATTTTAAAAGTCTTTAATTTGTTAAGCTTACGCATCCTGATCTTCATCCATGAGGAAGATTTGTTTGTAGGCTGAAGGGTTTTCAGCGAAGAAATGTTCATCCGCCAACTCATCCTCTTTAAGGAAAACTGCTTCAAAAGGTAGAGGGGTATTCGAGATTTCTTCGCGAATTGAAAGCGGATCTTGGAGCTGCGATTGAAGGTTTGCAATGTACTTTATTGTATTTTTTATAGTGGATAATTTAGAATCATACGGATTGGAGGATGGTAATATGGTTTTTAATATTTTATATCGGTCAGCGATTCTCGCTCTCAATTTCCGAGAACTAGCATTGCTTCTTTTGGCTTTGAGAGATCTCGAGTTGGAGTTTGGTGACGTACTACCTGTTTCTGGAAGAATGTGAGATAAAATCATAGCCTGGACAAGTATCGATGGGACAGCAGAGGATGAAACAGTACAAGAAGAGGTGGCAGAAGTTGGTTTTCTGATGTGCTCCATGGTGTCTGAGGTGAACGAACACAAGCAGCAGACTGATTTTATCATCGATAAGGTGTCTCTTTTATACCCAATGGAAGTGGTGGGGAGTGCAAGTTTTAGGGAGGAGATATATATATATATATATATATTTTAATGTTGTTTTTTACCAAACAAAAATTTTCTAAGTCCCAAGGTCATCTGAACAAATTACCAAAACGGGGAATAGAGCAGTAAGTGGTTCTCACTTGGACCGCAAACTGATCTATTCCCCGCTCTGTATTCTAAAGTAAACAATAAATCTTCTCACTATTGAGCAACCTTTGCTCTTTGAAGCTCAAGTTCTAAGTCTCCAACCAGGCGAAAGTCTGCATCGTGCTCCTCCCATTGTTCAGGAGAACGCGGTTGTGCACACCACTTTGTAAAGGCGTACCTCATTGCCTCATTATACTCCTCCAGGATAACATGATAGGGTCTTGGTTGCTGCGTTGTAGACTGCATCGATGATGTAGTTTGTTGCGGATGTGACTGAGCATCATTCTCCGCAACCTTATTAATCTTAAAAACTTCAGTCATTTCTGCAGCCTCAGCAATTGCGTACAACTCCTCTTCGTTAATTTCCTTTCCCCATGTGTTGCTGTTGACGCTCATGATGATACAACTAATAATTATATTCCGAATCGCTCGCTTAAATACCCGCTTACCCCCTCCCCTCTTTACTGTTGAATAATGACTTTAGTATAATATTTCTCCTTTTTCCTTTTAAGTTTATCTTTGACTTAGTGTAAATTATCCAAGTCCGTTATCTAGGTCAAGGTCGTTGTAACATTGCAAAAAAAAGTGTGGACAACTTATTTACACTCTGCAGCATATGCTACAAATTGTAAATAGGTTGTCCACACTTTTTTTTTAATTTGGAAAAAATGCTTTATTTAATTTGGAATAAACTTTTGGTCTTTTTATTTATATTATTATTTTAATGATTTCCACACAGTGATACCTGTATCATTTCGAATTAAATAGTCCTTGTGGGTAGGTTTTTTGACGTGGAGGTCCATGGCTCTAGGTAACTCTACATAGTACAGTTTACCTTCACATTGAACCAACACCTTTGCAAAGTCCTTTATTTTAACAAAGAAGTAGCGTTTGTTTTTACAAAGCCTGTTAATTCGAATTTTAATTGGCACCACTGTTGCACGTGGTGAAGAAGGAGATGCGCCATGGTTTAATTTTAAATGAAGACTGCACGTTTCTTCATTTAAAATACAACGTTTAACACAGCGTTCACCTTTCTTAGCACCTTTTTTGAATATATAATTACATTGTTGTGCAGGAAGCATGCACATCCTTTGTACAGATTTAAGTTGTTTAAATTTCTCTGAAGGAGATGAAGTATATGTGCAGATTACTGAAGGTCTGGTTGGAGAAGATGATTGGGTGGCTGGTTGGCTTGGTCTCGAACTTGATGTTGATGAGGATGAAGAAGCAGACGATTTGGAAGACTTTGATGAACATGTAGAACAACTTGAAGATGTAGAAGGACTTGGAGAAACAGCACGAGACGTTGACAAAGGACTTGGAGAAACAGCACGAGAAGTTGACGGAAGAGGTGAAGGACTTGGAGAAACAGCACGAGAAGTTGACGGAAGAGGTGAAGGACTTGTGTAAGTCGTTGACGCAGCAGGTAGTGGTGGACAGTTCTCCGGGACGATGTTAGCTAACATCAGGGCTGTCCGAAGGATGGATGGAACCGCAGAAGACGGAGTGGTAGAGGCGGGCGAAGACGAAGCAGAAGGTTTCAATTTGAGAGGTTGTGTCTGCTTCCTAATGTGTGCCATGGTGTGAGGTATAACAGCACAAGAGGAAGAATGATTTTACTAGTGCTGGGGGACCCTCTTTTATACATACTGATAGTGGTGGGGAGTGCAAGTGTTATACGGTGGGGGGAGGGGGGGGGGGGTAATAATGTTGTAACGAGTAAATATATATTACAATACGGGGATTTTCTAAGTCCCGAAGTGGGTCAAGGTCGTTTGATCATATTATTAAAACGGGAAATAGAGCAGTAAGTGATTCTCACTTGGACCACAAACCGATCTATTCCCCGCTTTGTACGTGAATTTTCTAAGTCCCAAGGTCATCTGAACATGAAGCCAAAGAGGGGAATAGAGCATAACATACTGCTCTATTCCCCGCTCTGTATTTGGGAAGGGGACAAAAGACAACAAACAAGAGACTGATTTTAAACAAGAGACTGACTTTATATTTTACAAGGTTTTCTCAGGCTAAGATGGGTAATGTCAACCGGTTTACGCGCCGTATTGACACAAGGTCGGTTTGCGCGCCATACCTTAGAGGGGTTAGGAAAAGGATGAGAAGCAAGATACATTACTTTGAAAATAAAGACTTTGCCAGCAACTATGTAAACAAAAATTAATCAGTTAACGTTACTTTTACAAGAACAGCCAAGATCGGTTTTGCAAAGGTCAACAGTATCACTGAAACCCGGTGGGACGTAGACCCAAACACCCGGCGTCAGGCTGCTGCGAACCCAAGTTTTGACCAAGGTTGTTGAGGGACCTGTAGGGCCGGGAGTACATATTTCATTAGTAAATAAGACACTTCAAACCGTTACCAAACATTAACATATATTAGACTAACTACATTACCTAGCAGCAAACTACAAGCGTTATCTAACATGCTTAACAAACTAACTAAACATGCAAGGGCGCGGATCTCTTAATTGCGCGTCGGGCCCAACGCACACTTAACAGACCTACGCTGCAGCAGAGTGCAACCCACTGGGACGTATACCCAAACAGCGGGCGGCAAGCTACTGCGACGAGACTGCGGACTGCTCCCGCTTATAAAGGCAAAGTGACGTCACCAAAGCGGAAGGGGGGATGTTACGTCAAAGGGGGGGGGGGGATATTACAATACGAGGATTTTCTAAGTCCCGAAGTGGGTCAAGGTCGTTTGGTCATATTATTGAAACGGGGAATAGATCAGTAATTGATTCTCACTTGGACCACAAACCGATCTATTCCCCGCTTTGTACGTGAATTTTCTAAGTCCCAAGGTCATCTGAACATGAAGCCAAAGCGGGGAATAGAGCATAACATACTGCTCTATTCCCCGCTCTGTATTTGGGAAGGGGACAAAAGACAACAAACAAGAGACTGATTTTAAACAAGAGACTGACTTTATATTTTACACAGTTTTCTCAGGCTAAGATGGGAAATGTCAACCGGTTTACGCGCCGTATTGACACAAGGTCGGTTTGCGCGCCATACCTTAGAGGGGTTAGGAAAAGGATGAGAAGCAAGATACATTACTTTGAAAATAAAGACTTTACCATCAACTATGTAAACAAAATTAATCAGTTAACGTTACTTTTACAAGAACAACCAAGGTCGGTTTTGCAAAGGTCAACAGTATCACTGAAACCCGGTGGGACGTAGACCCAAACACCCGGCGTCAGGCTGCTGCGAACCCAAGTTTTGACCAAGGTTGTTGAGGGACCTGTAGGGCCGGGAGTACATATTTCATTAGTAAATAAGACACTTCAAACCGATACCAAACACTAACATATATTAGACTAACTACATTATCTAGCAGCAAACTACAAGCGTTATCTAACATGCTTAACAAACTAACTAAACATGCAAGGGCGCGGATCTCTTAATTGCGCGTCGGGCCCAACGCACACTTAACAGACCTACGCTGCAGCAGAGTGCAACCCACTGGGACGTATACCCAAACAGCGGGCGGCAAGCTACTGCGACGAGACTGCGGACTGCTCCCGCTTATAAAGGCAAAGTGACGTCACCGAAGCGGAAGGGGGGATGTTACGTCACGGGGGGGGATGTTACGTCACGGGAGGGGGGGGGGGATGTTACGTCACGGGGGGGGGGGTGACCTTGAACATGACCCAAAAAAGGGGGGGGGGGGGTGACCTTGAACATGACCCAAAAAAGGGGGGGGGGGGGGGAGGTTGTGTCGTCACGGGGGAAGGGGAACCGGATGTAGACCGGTTTTTAGCTTTCTACCCGTATATGGAAATGTCACGGTTACACTTGGCGACCCGCTTTGCTCCGTCTGGTACCTCATTCCAGCTTTGCCTTGCGAACTGAATACACCTCTGCGCTATGTCTTCTCCCATTACACCCGAGAAACTGCAACGTTTGAAGGAGACTTTGAAGAAGTCTTCGGAAAAAAGGAGCGGATTCAAAAGACCTAGTTCTTTTAAATCTTGCATACGGAAGAATTTTCGAAACCACCCACTTTACTTCGACCAACGGCCTTCGACGTCCACTGCATCTTCACCATCGCTATCACCTCGCCCTTCATCGCTTCGACCTTCATCGCCGCCACCAACTGTTGAGGAGATAATGAAGAGGACGGCTACGGTGAAACTTACCGAGTTGGTAACGCCGCTGGAGTCTGTCGCCGTCAAGTTTGCGCAGTTGAAATTAAACGTGGAGTATCTACTTGTGGGGAAGATCAGCGATGATGAGTACCTACTCCAACACCTCTTTGGCGGCGGCCGTTACGTCAAGGTCCACCTTCCAAGGTCCACTCTGCCACCTCCTGAGACCAAGTGCGACTTGATTTTAGTACGGCAGAAGGGACAAGTAAAGTGGGTTACAAAGGAAAAATAAACACTGACTACCGCTCACCGCTCCTTATCCACCATCTCCTTCAAACACAAACGGTCCTTTTCAGGACCACCCTAAGCATTTCAAGTTAGGGACTTGGCCTGTACATAGGCAGGAGACTATTAGTCTTATGTTTGTGTGCAGCCCACTTTGTGAAAATTTCTAAGTCCCAAGGTCCTTGACCTTGACCTTGACCTTGAACATGACCCAAAAAAAGGGGGGGGGGGAGGAGGGGGGGGGGGGTACACAGTTTGTGCAAAGTATGTCATGTGGGTACTCAAATTACGCGGATTGATCAGACGAACAAGTTGGCGCAAACAGAATTCAGATCCGACAAAGGGTATAGCAGCGACAGCGAAAAACAACTATTTTCAAGGGCAAGCCTAAATAACTTCTTTATTTACGGTTTAAAATATATTAAGTGGGTACTCAAATTACGCGGATTGATCAGACGAACAAGTTGGTGCAAACAGAATTCAGATCCGACAAAGGGTATAGCAGCAACAGCGAAAAAACAACTATTTTCAAGGATAGACCTAAATAACTTCTTTGTTTTTGGTTCAAGGTCTAACATGTGGGTACTTCAATTACGCAGCTTGACAAGGCGAACAAGTAGGTGCAATTTAAATTTAAATCTAACCAACAGTATAGCATCCGTGGCGTAAAAACGATGGTTTGAAGGACAAGGTAACGTTGTGGTGGGGGTAGATGCCTATTATACACGATAACGCTACATCATTATTCTTCCAGCTCTTGTCGTATAAACA